>OX377618.1:24910182-26241825 GCA_947397865.1 Polietes domitor | reverse complement strand
CAGTACCTCATCCGATCAACCAAATGTTTCAATACATGGACCAATGTGGCGCCTGCCCAAAATCCACACCAAACAGTAACTCGTTGTGGATGCATTTGACTTTTCTATACTACTACTCTACTCTGAACCCCATTATGCGGTAAGTTTGCTTATTGACATAGCCACAGAGATGAAAATGAGCTTCATCTCAAAACACGAAAATTTTCCACGTAAATTTCGTACAGTCTGCGTAAAAGACTCACTAATATTTTTAATCCAATATTTATTTACAAAAATTATTGAGCCCCGAGCCAATAATGGCTTTTTGGAGCAAGTTGGCAACAAAATTATAAAGGGTGATTTTTTAAAAGCTATAGGAAAGTTTTTCCAAAAAACACATAAAATTCAGAAAAATTCATGAAATCTTTATTTGAATCGATAGTACGGTCCATATAATTTAATTTTTGAAGATTATTTCATGCAAATGTTGACCTTGATTGCGCCTCAAATGGTCCATCCGCTTAGTCCAATTTTGGCATTTCCACGTTTTTGAGTAACAGAGGCCCAATTGCTGCGAACGGCGACGAATCGATAATTGATGGTCATTCATCATTAACACTGGCCGATACAGCTGCAATATTTTCTTCAGTTCGCACTCTACGTAAGCGTGTTGGTGGTTTAATGTCCAACAATGTAAATTTGGTGCGAAATTTAGTCACAATAGCCCGAATATCCGCTTCAGTGGGTCGATTAAACTGACCATAAAATGGAAGCGCTCGATGAACTTTCTTAACAGAGCACGCATTTTGATAATAAAATTCAATAATTTGCAAGCGTTGTTCGTTTGTAAGACGATTCATGGTTAAATTATAGACCAAACTGAAGATGTTTGACAGTGAAACAAAACACGAAACGTGCGTCAGCTGTTTAAACCAGTGTTGCCAAAAAGATAATAGCTAAAAAATCACCCTTTATATAAAATTATATAATTTTAACTATATTAATTCATTTCCTATTCAATATTTTAAATTTGATGTAATAATGCTAAGAAGAATTTTAATATTCACATTTTATTCTTTTTTTAAATAGACAAGGTATTACTTTGCCTTATAAGCAAAGGTAAGTTATTAAACTCAACACTGCCTGCGTAGTCTAGTCTCTGTCCTGTTGTTTCAAACCTACATCTCGCTATTCTGAGATCCGAGGTGTTGCTCGTATTGAATACATTTGCGTTTAAGTTAAAAGAAAAGGATCTGTGTCCAATTTGATTGATGGATTTCTAAACGTACATTAGTAATTGTTTTTATATTAACCACGTATTGGCAAGATATTTTTCGCATAGTCTCGGTGCCATGACGAAGATGCAGATTATAAACACATTAGATAGCAGCTTGAAGTGATCTCAACTCACTGCTTATTCTGTGACCATATACTACCACCAAATACTCAAGATGGCTATGGACCAACGCTTGATAAATCAACAACTTTGTCTTAATATCCAATTTCTTCCTATTCCCATGGTCCTTCCCATTCTTTATGGTCCCAAATCCATTTTTTTGGCAGAAATTCAAAAAAATTAAAATTGGAAAGTGGTAAATGTGTATATATTTTCTTTATGGCAACACTCCAAGCAATCAAGAAAATATTCTGGAGAAAATTAGGTGGCAACACCACAAGCCTGAATGGTGCTTAAACTTTGCGGTTCAAAAAAAGTGGGATTAATTTTGATATAAAGCAGTTTTACAAATTAATTAAAATCAAGACTTAAAAAAATAATAAAGACTATATTATAAAAATTGACGGCAAGAGTTAGTAGTTGAAAAATTATATTTAACATTTTATGATTATTGTGGTCTTGTAAGTATTCATATGTATTGCAATTTTGTGATTTATGGAGAACATAATCTATAAATGTCGTGGACCAAAAGTTATATGTGTGACTCAACTTGGCTCAAAGTGTAAATGTGAAAGTGTTCGTCTGAGGTTGTAGTTTATGGTGGAATTAATATCTCGTCAGCATTCTTCGGCAAACTCCAAAAATTGTCTTTTTATTTTAGCACAGTTTTTGATTAGCCATAGACATATATATGTTTATATCTCTGAATTAGTTTTGTGTACGAGGCCCATTAATATTTGATTTAAAAGGTATTGAAAGTACCTTTAAAATGGTATACAACATCATTCACCTTTTTGTACACATGTATACATTTTACTTTATTTCTTGAAATAATTATTTAAATTGCAGTTTAAAGTATACTATTTGTATGCTATATTTTGCTTTTGTAATAATGTTTCTTTTAAGCTTTCATAAAATTTTGTTTTTGGTCACCATGTACCAATACAGGTTAATAATTATGTTGGTTATATATTGAGTTTATATGGGAGGTGGTAGTGGGCGTGGTACGATCGGCCCAATTTTATTTTTATTTTTTGCGTATGATATGTCTAGCAAATGTGCAAAATTACAGCACTGTATGTTTATTTTTCGACTTTATGCCATAAAAAATTTAAAAATTTTAATTTAAGTAATTTTTATGTTCGTCCCATTTTAATTACATGATATTCCCTAATGAAATTCCCATCTACAAAAATGCCAAAGAAGATTAGAAGTAAGTTTTTAATATTTCCCATTTTTTTTTTATAAAATCCGCTAAACTTCCACGTTTTTAGTTCGACTTGTGTCAGGGGCTCGTTTGAGAGGTATTGATCGTCAATTGCAATTTTAAGAACTAATACTGATAGGAACATGACATTTGAAGCGTTTTTAACAGATATTCTTCTCTTTCATTTGATGCCCATATCGCCATTCTGTGGCACGCAAAAGTACGAAACTAAATTATGAAAACAAAAAAGGATAAACGACCACGAAATAAAAAAACTTAGTGTGCAGTTTTACTATTAGTGAGGAGGGTCGCACGGAGTTATTATAACAGCTTATGTGCAGTTTTCCTCCCAAATCGAACTAAAAACGTGGAAGTTTAGCGGATTTTATAAAAAATCATAAAAAATACAATAAAATCGTCAAAATTTGTTCTTTTCACCTGGTTTATGATATGGTTTGATAAGGATCGGGCAAGATTTTAATTTCTAATGTTTTTTTTCTCAATACCATTCTCATCGTGAATTCTTTTCAAGAAAACCCTGTTTTATAGATTTTTTGAACGCGTTCAGCTCACGGATTATATATTTTGGGAGAACCCGTGAATCAAACGAATCTTTAATTTTAGTCGGGAAAATCGACAACTTTTATTTTGAAGCCACTCAAATGAAAAATGTTGGGCTTGCGGAAATAACGCAATACTTTGGAAAAACAGCCGTAACTTCTTAACCTATGGCCACATCACTCTGATTTTTTGATATTTTGTAGAGAATAACATAAGCTGAAACACAAAAAAAAAGATAAAGAAACTTAAAGATATTGTTTTCAGTATATTCAAGGATTAAAATTATTTTTAATTTTTGGAATCCTTGAACCTTGAAAGAGGAGGTGTAAATCTTTCAATCAATTCAATTTTCACGCAATCCTAAATTATGATATCGATAAGGAAGACATCTCTTTAAAAAAAACGCCAACTTTAAACCACTACTTTGAGTTGCAGTAAACGGTACCCGCAACCACTATCAAAATGTATGTGGCAAATTTCATCAAAATCGGAGAGGATGAAAATCCAAACCTATGGCTTTTGGGTCGTTTTCTTTTGGATTCCTATCCTATACAATTTTATAAAAAACATATCAATATCGAAATATTGTCAGTGAAGGAAATCGCATCCGCAAACAATTCCCATCGTTTGATTTGAATAGATATCAAATTTGTTTTTTTTTTTTGCCGCCATCTTAAAATGTACCACTGTGTTTCGTCAATGTGCCATAACAATTTTAAACTCAATTAAAAGTTGAAAAACATTAGCATAACTCGCATGAAAACTGAAATGGAAACTGAACTCGAAAGAATTTCAATAAAAATGGAAAGTAACTTTCTTTGTTGTGCTCTCTGTCGCTCGCAAACGTCGCTGCTGCTGCGGTTCATTGATGAAATGGTGCCTAAACAGGAAACGGTCGCAAAAGAAAAAGTTCACAAACAAAAGGCAGGAAACAAAAAAAAAACAAATTCTGAGATATCTGTACACGTAAGTAAGTGTATGTATCTGAAGAATGCAAAGAAATGGAGTGGAATTGTGTACACGGTACAATATGTCCTTACGTGCGAGCATATATGTCCATACATACATATATGTCAGCACTTATGCAGAATGTTACACTGAATGTTTGCAGTGTTAAGGAAATGAAGTGATGACATTCAAAAATGAAGGCAAAAAAGCTCGTTAAAGTAAATCAATGGCTATTCCAGTAGCACTGTGTCAAAACTATACGACATTGAAAGAAAACAAGTAAGTAAAGGTTAAAGTCGGGCGGGGCCGACTATGTGATACACTCCACTTTATATCCGAATACAAATCAATTCGGTAAAAAATAAATTGAAAACGGGAAGGATTTTTGTATGTTTCCTAATCATAGGCTAATATGACATGAACCATTTTGTCAAATCGAGAGGGATATGGAATGATGTGATCCACTTACACAATAGGTTCTTCCAGTTCAAATATAACGTGTTAAGCTCAATTTGAAGAAATTCTGTAAAGATACGTGGTTTCTGGGTCGGAAAAAGTCAAACCGGAAGCAAAATTTGTATGTATATATGTATTTGTATGAATATTTAAATCTGAACCGATCTGACCCATTTTCACCATGGGTGTTTCTAGTGGAAACAAAAGATATTTTGAAGAAGATCTGATAAAATATGTGGTTTCTAGAGCAGAAAAAGTCAAAGTCAAATCTGGAGCGAAATTTGAATGGGAGCTATATATAAATCTGAACCGACTTAAACTATTTTCACCACAGGTGTTCCTAATTTAAATATAAAACGTTTTGCCAAATTTGAAAACAAGCTGATAAATATGTGGTTTCTAGAGAAGAAAAAGTCAAATCGAGAGCGAAATTTTGAATGTATATAAATCTGAACCGATCTGACGTATTTTCACCACAGGTGTTCCTAGCTTAAATATACGATGTTTTGCCAAATTTGAAGATAATCTGATAAAATATGTGGTTTCTAGAGCGGAAAACGTCAAATTAGGAGCAAAATTTGTATGGGAGCTATATTTAAATCTGAACCGATCTGACTAACTATCAACACACATATTTCCAGTTGAATTATATGGTACTGTGTCAAATTTCAAGACTATTGGTTAAAATGTGTGGTCTCTAGAGCGCAAAAGGTTAAATGTAGAACGAAATTTGTATGGGAGCTATATTTAAATCTGAACCGATCTGGCCCAAATTCACCACAGATATTTCCAGTTTAATTATAAGGTAATGTGCCAAACTTGAAGTAAATCGAGTAAAAGATGTGGTTTCTAGAGCGGAAAAAGTCAAATCGGGAGCGACATCTGTATGGAACATATATCTAAGTCTGAACCGATTTCCTTTTAATTAAATAGGGTTCGTCCTTGGACCGCAAAACTAACTCGTGCCAATTTTTGTTACGATCGGACTATAATTGCGACCTGTACTTTGATTACAACAATAGATGGACGGACGGACAGACAGACGGACATTGCTAAATCGATTCAAAAAGTGATTCTAAGTCGATCGGTATAATTAACAATGGGTCTATCTCGCTTCCTTTTGGGTGTTACAAACAAATGCACAAAGACATAACACTCTCGTGGAGTGTATATTATTATTTCTTTTTATTCATAAATCAACTTCCGCGGTCTATCATTAATTCTCGACTTCTAATGTATGCAGATGATGTAAAAATATTTTTTTCTTATAAAGAGTGATTTTTTTGAGGTTAGGATTTTCATGCATTAGTATTTGACAGATCACGTGGGATTTCAGAGATGGTGTCAAAGAGAAAGATGCTCAGTATGCTTTGACATTTCATCATGAATAGACTTACTAACGAGCAACGCTTGCAAATCATTGAATTTTATTATCAAAATGCGTGCTCTGTTAAGAAAGTTCAGAAAGAAAGAAATTGTGTTCAGCGACGAAGCTCATTTTTGGCTCAATGGGCACGTAAATAGGCAGAATTGTCGATTTTGGAGTGAATATCAGCCAGAAGCATTGCAAGAGCTACCAATGCATCCAGAAAAAGTCACAGTTTGGTGCGGTTTATGGGCTGGTGGCATCATTGGACCGTACTTCTTCAAAGATGATGCGAATCGTAACGTAACTGTGAATGGTGAGCGCTACCGTGAGATGATATCCAACTTTTTTTTGCCCAAAATGGAAGAACTGAACTTGGTTGACATGTTGTTTCAACAAGATGGCGCTACATGCCACACAGCTCGCGATTCTATGCCATTTTGAGGGAAAACTTCGGAGAACAATTCATCTCAAGAAATGGACCGGTAAGTTGGCCACCAAGATCATGCGATTTGACGCCTTTAGACTATTTTTTGTGGGGCTACGTCAAGTCTAAAGTCTACAGAAATAAGCCAGCAACTATTCCAGCTTTGGAAGACAACATTTCCGAAGAAATTCGGGCTATTCCGGCCGAAATGCTCGAAAAAGTTGCCCAAAATTGGACTTTCCGAATGGACCACCTAAGACGCAGCCGCGGTCAACATTTAAATGAAATTATCTTCAAAAAGTAAATGTCATGGACCAATCTAACGTTTCAAATAAAGAACCGATGAGATTTTGCAAATTTTATGCGTTTTTTTTTAAAAAAAAAGTTATCAAGCTCTTAAAAAATCACCCTTTAATTGGCCAGAATTTTCGAATCCATTGCAGGATGACTTAGATAGTTTTGGACGCTGGTGTGACATGAATTGTATGGAACTCAACCTAAGGAAATGCAGACACATGTGTTTCTTTAGATCGAATCCAAGATTTGTCAGATATAATATTAGAGGAACTGAGTTAGAGTTAGTTGATTCTTTTGTAGGCCTTGGTATTTTAATGGATTCCAAAGTGAATTTCAAAAATCATATTATTACTATGGTTAACAAAGCATATGGTGTTCTTGGCTTCATTAAGCGATGAGCTAAGGAGTTCTCCGATCCTTACGTAACGAAGCAGCTATTTACATCACTTGTCAAACCTATTCTGGAATATGGTTCCGTAGTGTGGGATCCTCAGTATGGTATCTATATTGACAGAATTGAGTCAGTTCAGAAACAATTTGTAATATTTTCATATAGACACTTGCATTGGAATAGTGATTTTATTCTTCCCCCTTATACTAGTAGATTGAAGCTGATCGACTTGCCTTCCTTGAAAAGCAGACGTGTTATGTTGAACAGCGTGGTTTATAAGGTTATAAATGGTGATTTCTCTTCTGACTATATTATTTCTAGGATTACTATCAATTCATCCACATTGACTTTCAGCGTACGAATTACGCTTCCGCAGAGCCCATTCGCAGAATGTGTATTGATTTCAATTCATTGTGTCACATCATAGATTTCGGATTAGGAGTCGATGTAATAAAGTCGAGGATTTTCTCCTGCTTGGATGTTTAGTTTGTTGTGACATGTTTACTTTAATATATTTAGTTACTAACTTTAAGAATAACTTTTATTTGCATGTGATACTAATATTTTGTTTAACATTTTTGTTATGCCGGCTGTTGATATTTGATCTGTAGCCGGTGTCCACCCTCTACTGCTTAGCCGCCATGGTTCGGACTATGGTGTGTACGCTGTCCCCACGTTATGGGGACGTGGCCCTCTCGGTCGGAAGGAGCGGGTGTGAGAGGCGTTGGGACCGTTCGTTAAAAGAAAAAAAATAGTTTGACCTCTCTTAAAACCGATAATAGTTCATTATCAAACAGTAACACTGTGCAACATTTTTGAAGTCATTTCAAAATAACCATATACGGACACCGCTACATGATAAAAGACCAAAAAAAAAGACCCGTGTTTTTTTTCCCCCAAAGTCATGCACTTTTTTTTATGGGCCCCCAGAGATTTGAGGCCTCGGTGTAATTTTTGGAAAAAAGTGATCATATTCTCAGGCTCATATCTTGCAAACCGTTCGGAATTTTGATTTACTCTCTGAGGCAAAGTTCTAGCTCTTGTCATAAAGAACAAAAATTGTGAACATATAAAATCAAAAAAACTTCATCTTCAAGGTCAAAATCGCAAAAAACTTAACCTTTTTTCCCCTGTTCAGGTCCATAGGTAGCAAACCGTTGAAAATTCAGGGAAACAATCAACTACAAAAATGTACCTAAGATCTCAATAAACAACTTTCTAGAACATATGAACTTCCTAGGAATTATTCTTAACACCGTTTAGGTAGCGCTTAGGTAGCTGCAAAAGTGAAAAATTTTCCAAAAAATAGATTTTTTTCCTTTTTTGCCCTGTTCAGGTCCATAGGTAGCAAACCGTTAAAAATTCAAGGAAACAATCAACAACAAAAATGTACTTAAGATTTCAATAAACAACTTTCTAGAACATATGAACTTCCTAGGAATTATTCTTAACACCGTTTAGGTAGCGCTTAGGTAGCCGCAAAAGTTTTTTGCGATTTTGACCTTGAAGATGAAGTTTTTTTGATTTTATATGTTCACAATTTTTGTTCTTTATGACAAGAGCTAGAACTTTGCCTCAGAGAGTAAATTAAAATTCCGAACGGTTTGCAAGATATGAGCCTGAGAATATGATCACTTTTTTCCAAAAATTACACCGAGGCCTCAAAGCTCTGGGGGCCCATAAAAAAAAAGTGCATGACTTTGGGAAAAAAAAAAACACGGGTCTTTTTTTTTGGTCTTTTATCATGTAGCGGTGTCCGTATATGGTTATTTTTTTTCGTGTTGCACTGTGTAATTGAGTGAATAATGATAGAATATCATGTTACGAGTGAAATAGTAAGAAGTTTGTAAGACAATGCTTTGTTTGCTTCCAATGCGTACTGTTAAGTTCAGTAAAAAAAAGTATCCTTCTTGGATATTTGCTACACTTCCTTTTTGCGACACTTCCTTTTTGCTACTTTGCATTATTTTATTGATTATTTTACAAAACAAAAAACAAGTAAGTACGGAGTTAAGTTCGGCCGGGCCGAACTTTATATACCCCCTACCATGGATTGCATTCCACAAAGGCTGTAGATTTTCGTAGAAGTGCATATGCTGTCCATCTAAAGCTTGTTCGCACTCTACAGGTCGCAATTATACACCGATTATCATGAAATGTTGCAGAAGTAACTTTTTTAGACCAACGACCATCGGTATTTGGAGAAAATCGGTTCATATTAAGATATAGACTCCATACAAACATTCCTCCAATATACCCTCTTACTGCTCTAGAATACACATTTTTCATTGGATCTTGATACAGTTTTCAGGTTCGTGTTATATTTGAACTAAAAACAGCTAACGAGGGTCCATGTTTTGATATAGCCCCCATACAAATGTACCTCCGATTTACACTATTATTGCTCTAAAATGCACAGTTTACATTGGATCTTATTCAAATTTCCCACACAATGTTGAACCAGAAACATCTACTATGAAAGTATATGGGTCCATGTTTTGGTATAGCTCCCGTACAACTGGGTCTCCAGTTTATACTATTATCGCTTTCAAATGCCCGTCTTACATGGAATCTTGATAAAATTTTGCAGATTATGCTATATTTCAACTAAGAATTCCTACTGTGAAAGTAATCTATAAGGTCCCACTTTTTAATGTAGCGCCCTTACAAATGGGCCCCAATTTTATTATTACAGCTGTAGAGCTTACATTGGATCTTGATAATATTTTGCAGATTATCAAATAAGAATACCAGCTTTGAAAGTGATCTAAAGAGTGATTTTTTTGAGGTTAGGATTTTCATGCATTAGTATTTGACAGATCACGTGGGATTTCAGACATGGTGTCAAAGAGAAAGATGCTCAGTATGCTTTGACATTTCATCATGAATCGTCTTACAAACGAACAACGCTTGCAAATTATTGAATTTTATTATCAAAATGCGTGCTCTGTTAAGAAAGTTCATTGCGCGCTTCCATTTTATGGTCAGTTTAATCGACCCACTGAAGCGGCTATTCGGGCTATTGTGACTAAATTTCGCACCAAATTTACATTGTTGGACATTAAACCACCAACACGCTTACGTAGAGTGCGAACTGAAGAAAATATCGCAGCTGTATCGGCCAGTGTTAATGATGACCACCAATTTTCGATTCGTCGCCGTTCGCACCAATTGGGTCTATGTTACTCAAAAACGTGGAAATGCCAAAATTGGACTAAGCGGATGGACCACTTGAGGCGCAGCCGCGGTCAACATTTAAATGAAATTATCTTCAAAAAGTAAATGTCATGGACCAATCTAACGTTTCAAATAAAGAACCGATGAGATTTTGCAAATTTTATGCGTTTTTTTTTTTTAAAAAAGTTATCAAGCTCTTAAAAAATCACCCTTTATAAGGGTCCACTTTTTAATATAGCGCCCTTACAAATGGGCCCCCATTTTTTACTTTTACCACTTTTGGTATATCCCCATACAGATGGGGCCCGTTTTACTCTATTACCGATCTAAAACCTACACCTTACATCGGATCTTGATCAAATTTTCTAGATCTTGATATATTTCAACTAGGAATACCTACCGTGAATAAGATAGGTCCCCTACAAATGTCCGTCCGTTTTATCCTATTACCGATGCATTTGTCATCGGATCTTGATCAATTTTCCAGATCATGTTGTATTTACTCTTGGAATGCCTGCCGGAAAATTACATCATATGGGTCCATGTTTAAAATACAACTGTCCCACTAAATTTCAATAAAACCTTCAAATTACCATGGACCATATAACTGGACCATTACGCAAATATATTTTCACCGCTCATATGCACCTTTCGATTTATTGATAATACTCTGTATTCTTTATAAAAATATTTATTATATTTTTCCTGATTTTGTTTTTTATGGGCCCATCGCATGGATGAAAACATAATGCAAAATATTTTCTTCAATTTTACCACATTCGTTAATTTTTACTACAGATTTATACTCTAAATTAATCTGTATAATTTATATGAACTACATAGAATCGCCTCATAAACAACCTGGGATTAGTAATCAAAACAAGGTATATTCACAGTAAGTGGTGTAGGGTATTTTAATGTCGGCACCGCCCGACTTTAGCCTTTCCTTACTTGTTCAGATATAGACTAAACTCACATTTCACATATTAATATTGTTTATTTCTCCATAGCATTGTCTGAAGGGATTTAATCGTTTTATCATGTCAGGCATCACTTTGAACCTGTATCTTTTGAACGCAAACGACGTACGAATGTTAAAGACATTATCACAAATTTCCCCAAGAAAATACCACAAAACGACCTTAACAAAAACTCAATAACTTTCAATCACAGATGTTGAGTTGACTTTTCTCCCTAAGGTGGGTAACGACGAATTCATGAAATCGATTCCTACTCATTGGGTTTGCCACAAGCACCAGCCTCAGAACTCAGGACAAGGTAGACACACGCACACAATGTATGTACATGACAATCACCTTCCACAGATACCAAGAAAAAGCGAAAGAACTTGTGGAGAGGCGTGCAGCGAATAAACGGGGAGACCCACAATGAAATATTGTCAAATTAATACAGGACGAATGGCGTGTAATATGAATTTAAGGATTGCATTCAGGTGTGTAAAGCATCCTGTTGCATTTAATTTATGTAAACTCCTGCAAAGGACCAAACAAACCTAACGTATAGAAACTGAACCGTTGTAATCGCACAAGCTCCACAAAAAGGTTATCCTTTTATGAAGATACAAGTACACCGGGCTGACATGGAAACACACAAACACTTGCCTGCCAATGTAATCATGGACGTATGTGTGTGTGTATGTTGCACAGTTGCAGCAAGTTTACCTCTGGCAACCATAAGGATTAAGACGATAAATATCAACGGACAGCTGGAGTTTTAGGACCTGCTGCGAGTGCGCCATCATTATGGGCCACCCCAACACGTTCGTGTACGTTTCGGTCATGCAACTTTGCATTCAAAGACATGTGGACGAAGAAATGCAGGCAAGTGCATCCGTGTTTGTGTGTGTGTGTGTGCGATCCGAAATTTATTGGAGTCATATTGTTGAAATGTTGCAGAAAACTTTTGGCATATAAATTTTGGAACTTTTGCCTACAGGTCCAAAGTAATTATTTAAGCAAGTTTCAAACATTTCTCATGATAGATGACTTCGTCTCTAAGCCATCTTAATTCGAAATTAAAGTGTATTCAATTAGGGTCCTGTGCGGATATCACTTGGGGTTAGCTGCTGTTTGCGTGGCTGAAATTACACTGGGTAACAAAATGTAGGTCACTGTCCTCGAATGTGAATGATACAATTGCCAAATGAAAGTCTTATATGGGCATACAAATAGAAAAGTCTAAGTTTTTCCATTGTATGAATGTGAAAATATATTTGGCACACTAAACATTACACAGCACGTACATGGTGCATTATGCATCTGTTTGTAACATCAATCAACATTATTATACCCTACACCACTTCGTGTACTAGGGTATTATAAGTTAGTTTCGCGCCAAATGTTTGTAACACCAAGAAATAATCGAGCTAGACCCACCTTTAAGTATACCGATCGGCTTAGAATCACCAGCTGAGTCGATTTAACGATGTCTGTCTGTCCGTCCGTCCGTCTGCTGTCCATCTAAGCTTGTTCGCACTCTACAGGTCGCAATTGCTGTCCGATTGTCATGAAACTTGGCAGAAGTTATTTTTTCTGGCCAAGGACCATCAGTATTGAATTTGGAGGAAATCGGTTCAGATTTAGATATAGCCCCCATACAAATGTCGCTCCCGATTTGACATTTTCCGCTCTAGAAACGACATATTGTACCCGATTTTCTTTAAATTTTGCAGAACATCTTATAATCCAACTAGAAACACGTATGCAAAAATTGGGTAAGATCGGTTCAGATTTAGATATAGCCCCCATACAAATGTCGCTCCAGATTTGACTTTTTCCGCTCTAAAATTCACATCTTGTACCCGATTTTCTTTAAATTTGGCACAACATCTTACAATCCAACTATAAACACCTATGCAGAATTTTGGTAAGATCGGTTCAGATTTAGATATATCCTCCATACAAATGTCGCTCCTGATTTGACTTTTTCCGCTTCAGAAACCACATATTTTACCCGATTTTCTTTAAATTTGCCACAACCTCTTATAATCCAACTAGAAACACCTATGCCCAATTTGGGTAAGATCGGTTCAGATTTAGATATAGCCCCCATACAAATGTCGCTCCCGATTTAACTTTTTCCGCTTTAGAAACCACATATTTTAACCGATTATCTTTAAATTTGGTACAACATCTTATAATCCAACTAGAAATACCTATGCAGAATTTTGGTAAGATCGGTTCAGATTTAGATATAGCCCACATACAAATGTTGCTCTCGATTTGACTTTTTCCGGTCTAAATTCCACATATTGTACCTGCTTTTCTTTAAAATTGGCACAACATTTTATAATCGAACTGGAAACACCTATGGTGAAAGTGGGTAAGATCGGTTCAGATTTAGATATAGCCCTCATACAAATGTTGCTCCCGAATGTTTATCCAATTTTGGCCAAACTTTACATATTATATTTCACCAATAAACATACATGGTGAAAGCGGGTCACATCGTTCCAGGTTTCAATATAATTCCATACAAATGTCCTTTCCGATTTAAAATTTTTCGTCAAACACATACATTTACAGAATGCAGAAATCCTTCCCAACTTCACTTTTTTACCGAATTGAATTGTAATGAGATAGAAAGTCCGTCCGTCTTTAGCCTTACTTATTTTTTCGAGATGCCCATATGTCCATACTTTGGTATAACCCAAATGGCGCCCCATTCTGCTCTATTACAGATCTAGAAACTACATCTTACATCGTATCTTCATCAAATTTTGCAGATCATGATATTTTTCAACTATGAATACCTACAGTGAATGAGAAATATATAGGCTCATGTTTTGGACCAGCCCCAAAATGTTGTTTTAGACCCCCTTTTGAAATTTCGTTCCGAATCATCCTATTACTATTATTGTATTTGTCCTATTATTTGTATTTGTCTGTCGGATAATTAGATTAGTTACCATATTCGTTAAATATGACTAAATATGAATTTATAGTAAGTAACTGTATAATTTATATGAACTGCATAAAATTGCTCCCATGAAATACCTGGGTTTAGTAACCAAAGCGAGGTACATACGCAGGGAGTGGTGTAGGGTATTATATAGTCGGCCCGCCCGACTTTAGCCTTTCCTTACTTGTTATTAATTAAATTATTTATTTTTTTATTATTATTAAATAATTATCATCATTAATTAATTAATTTACGGCGTTTTATACCTCAATTTATAAAACTAATATATCCCTGTAAAGCTATTGTCCAAAGCTGTGCAAATTATGTCCATTTTCATAATTACACTATGCAACAAAAAATATTCTGTGTCCAAGACGATGATTCCTATTTATTCAACACAAACAATTTTTGATGGATATTTTTTTTTAATTTTTTACTAAAATTAAAGAGGTTATTTTAGGAAGTCTTTACTATTGACATAGTCCATAAGTGTTTCCAGTCTACAGAATTTCCCGATAAATTTTTTCCTTGTCCTCAATTTTTTTATGAAATCTCCAACTATCCCCAAATTAGAAAAAAATTGTTTTATCTCAAAGAATTCGACCAAAACAAAAACAATTTTTGAATGATGTGTTGATTCGTCAACAACCAGGGAATATTTTGATCACATTTGTCCCCAAAATCGTCATGAAAAATTCAGATTGTAAAAAAAGTTGATTTATTATACCCTACACCACTTCGTGGACTAGGGTATTATAAGTTAGTTTCGCGCCAAATGTTTGTAACACCAAGAAATAATCGAACTAGACCCACCTTTAAGTATACGGATCGGCTTAGAATCATCAGCTTAATCGATTTAACGATGTCTGTCTGTCCGTCCGTCGTCTGCTGCCCATCTTAGCTTGTTCGCACTCTACAGGTCGCAATTGTGGTCCGATTGTCATGAAATTTGGCAGAAGTAAGTTTTTTGGGCCAACGACGATTGGTATTGAATTTGGAGAAAATCGGTTCAGATTACTGCTCTAGAATACACATTTTACATGGGATCATGACCAAATTTTCAGGATCGTATTATATATGAACTAGAAGTAGCTCACGGGAAAGTGGGCCACATGGGTCTATGTTTTGATATAGCCCCCATACAAATGTACCTCCGATTTACAATATTACTTCTCTAAAATGCACATTTTACGTCGGAACTTGATCAAATATTCAACACAACACAAATTTATACTAGAAACACTTATTTTAAAAAACCAGCTACATAGGTCAATGTTATGGTATAGCCCCCATACAAATGGGCCCCGAGTTTATACTACTATCGCTCTAGAAACCACATCTTACATTGGATCTTGATAAAATTTCGCAGATCATGTTATATTTCAATAAAGAATATCTACTTTGAAAGTGATCTATAAAGCGCCCTTAAAAATGGGCCCCATTTCAATTATTACCCCTCTAGGACCCACATTTTACATCGGAAGTTTTTCCAATTTTGCAGATTATATTATATTTCAACTAAGAATGCATCCTATGAAAGTCAAATATATGCGTCCATATTTTGGTATAACCCCCACACAAACTGGGCCCCCATTCTATTCTATTACATCTCTAGAACCCACATCGTGCATTGGATCTCGATGTAATTTTGCATATCATGTCATATTTCAACTAAGAATACATATTTTGAATGTGATCTATATGGGCCCACTTTAAGAATACATATTATGAAAATCAAATATGTGTCCATACTTTGGAATAACCCTAGAAACTACGTCTTACATTGGATCATGATATATTTCAACTAGGAATACCTACCGTGAATGAGAAGTATATAGGCCCACGTTTTGTGCCAGGCCCCAATTGTAGTTATACTACTGTATAATTTGTATTTGTCTGCCGGAAAATTGGATCAATTATTTACCATATTCGTTAAATATGACTAAAGATGATATGACTGCTCCCATGAAACACCTGGGTTTTGTAATAAAAGCGAGGTATATACGTAGGTAGTGGTGTAGGGTATTATATAGTCGGCCCCGCCCGACTTTAGCCTTTCCTTACTTGTTTTAAATAATTTGATTTGATTTTATTGGTGTGTGTGTCGTGTCGTGAACAAGCTCCTACAGTAATTTCGTTCTACTACTTTTGAGTAAATTTTATTTGATTTAATTTTTTTTGTGTTTGTGTTTGACTATAAATACTGTAATTTTTTTATACAATACTAGTATTTTGCTCCCGGCGTTGCACGGGTTCATTCTTCCCCATTCCCTTACTTCGTATGGTTTTGAAAATAAAGAAAGAAAATAAAATGTGTGGACAGTAACACGCCCCTACGTCCTATCATGACCTAGTATTAGAGTGATCAAAAACCCGGTATTTCTGCAATGTCGGCTTTTCGAAAGTCGTGATTTCTTTTTATAAAAAAACCGGCCGGGTTTTTTTTCTTGAAACAGTAAAAATAAGGAAATTATTCATTATAGGGTAATTACTCAAAATGTTGAGCCATTGTGCATACTCGTACTTGGGGATAGGACAATTCGGATGTCATCATCAGATACATTTTCGAAATTGAATCCAAACATTCCTGTCTGAATTAGGATCATTTTGATCCACTGCCAAAAAATCATTTGGCGATCTTTTAAATAATATATCAAACCATCATTACTTTTCGTCCTGCATCTATTTTATTAGTTTAGAACAGGTGTGAACACGGTAAAAACTACTCTTTGAAATACTAGGGCATGTCACTTTTCTCTTACATTCGCAAAGTTCATGAACCTCACATTACCTACAAGGACGAGTGTAAGACACGTAAAAGGCTGGATCGTGAAAAAATGCTGTGGTCACCCCCTGAAATGAATGCTGGATTATTTAATGATGATCTGCCAAATATTTCGCCTTTGGGTCAAACCGTCTGTGAGCTAAACGCTCCTGAAAACACCTCTAAAAATAATCACCTGGTCGACATTCGCAGCGGCGTGTGAAATCTAGGACGAACTTCGTCATTTTAGTCTCACAGTGTGTTCGTGTTCGTAATTTTGTTTAGTTAATTTGCGGTCCCTAGTAAAAACGTTCTATGAAGCTGGTGATAATATAAAAAATTGCATGAAGAAATTAGCATCGAAAAAGAGACTTTTTGTACTATGAAAAGCCGGTTGAGACCGACATAAAAAACCGGGTTTCTCGGTTTTCCAAAAACCGCGAGTCTACGCCAAGTCTGGTAATGAGTCACTTCCAAAAAGAAACTGGATCTATTGTTCGCGAACGATAATCACTGACCGAGGAAATGCTCCAAGGTTTCGTCATCCTCACCACATGCCCTACATCTACTACTCCTATTTTATGTAGATGTGCTAGTAAGCCAGTGTGCCCTGTAAGGATACCTATGATCTTACTAGTTTCTATTTTACTCAATTCCAACAATGTTTTGGTTGTATCCACAAGATTCTTGTTTTCATTATTTGTCCAATATTTTTAGCTCGGGACTAGGGTTTGGGGTCCGGGAATTCCCGGGAAAAAATTTTAAATTTCCCGGGAATACGGGAATACGGGCGTTAATGGTTTAAAAATCACACCTGTTACTAAATGTTGATATTTTAAACCATATTGGACATACCTAAAATAAATTATTTTTTCCCGGGAATTCCCGGGAATGAAAATTTTCATTCCCGTTTTCCCGGGAAATACAAAAAGTCCGGGAAACCCCAAACCCTACTCGGGACGCGTCTCTCCGAATGGTTTCACTTTCTCTAAGTTTGTTATTTGCAAATCTCTGACTCGTAAGGCCAAGGCATTTGTTTTCTCGCTTCATCTTACTCCATGATGACCAGGCACACATATGATGCACATTATGCCGTGTTCAGAGTAAGCGTTAATCGCCATTTTACAATCTAATACTGTCCTTGATTTTACTGTTCTTGTCGTTATTGCCTTCATATCCATTGGTCTATCAAATACAAGCAAAAATATTTGTATTTGTTGGTCTTGTGTTGGTGTTAAGCCGTCTGTAATTGCTCGGACTACAGCCTGTAAGACCGTGTTATTATAGGGTACACTAAGAGTAAAATCTGTTATTAATATGTTGATATTGCCATTTTTCTGCTATTACAGCAGTTTTTCTGCCTAACATCAGTTTTTCCGCAATCTAGCATCAGCATTCACACTGCAAAAGAGTTTACAGTCTGCTAAAATGACTGCTGTCATTTAAAATATAAAAATAGATAAAATAAGCGTTCAATTTTATAAGCCTTTTAGGCTGACAGCGAAAACGAGTTTAGTTCGAATTTCCTTTTCTATTAGCTTGGTAAATGAGCCAGTTATATAGGTCCATGTTTTGGTATAGTCCCCATACGCATGGGGACTGTACCAACTAAGAACACCTGCTATGAAAGTGATCTATATGATAATTTACTAGTACCGTCTATAAGTCACATGTTACATCAAAAGTTGATAAAATTTTGGAGATCATGTTATATATTTGGAGATCAAATATATAGGTCTATATTTTGATAAAACCCCCATGCAAATGGGGCCTAAGTTTACACTATTCCCGCAGTAGAGTTTACCTCGGATCTTGATCAAATTTTCCACATTATATATATTTCAAATTAGGAATTCCTTCCGTGAATGGGAACTACATAGACCCATGCTATGGTACAAACCCCAAGCGCTGTTATAGGTCCCCTACATATGTCCGTCCGATTAATACTATTACCGCTGTCAAATCTTCATTTGTCGTCGGATCTTGATTAAAATTTACTCTCGGAACACCAAACAAAAATTGGACCATACGGGTCAATGTTTTCAAATAAAACCAATATACGCAGGGCGTAGGTTATCGTACAGGCCTGCCTGACTTTAGGCTTTCCTTACTTGTTTTTATGTCGTGAGACTCATAATTTTTTCTTATATATGGCTTATCCAGTCTCGGAGAGCCCAGTCCACCTGATACTGGTCTAAGGGTTGTATGAGTGTGTCGGCCCGTACATTATTGAAAGCACCTTGCGCTATGTCAATGCATACTGCAAATCTATATTTATTTCCTTTGAAGGATTCTTCTATATTGTGTAGGTCTCCAGCGATAGTCCTTAAACATATGCATGTGTTTATGTGGTCTACTTCCATCTGTAGTAGTGCCGGAAATATTGCATCAGGTCCTGGTGCCTTAAATTGTGAACATGTGGTCTGTAATGACTAGGGTTTGGGGTCCGGGAATTCCCGAATCGTTTTTCGTCCAAAATTTTCCGGGAATTCCCGGGAAAAAATTTTCAATTTCCCGGGAATATGGGAAATATTAAAAAAATAATTTATTATGTTGATCAATAATTTAATGTTACTATATAAATGGGCATTTTTAGATGTATTTCAAATTCATATATGTATTTACATTATAGACAATTTGACATTGTTGAGTATTTGTTTATATTATATTACGACAAACAAAACTTTTTAAATTCGCTAAATAGTCATTTTATGCGAAACCCAGCTAGGGGAATAAAAACTTTTTGTGAGGCTATTTGCAGGATCTAAATTGTGAAATAAAAATATCATGCCGACAATACTATGGCTTACATAATGTAAATTTTCTTGTTTTTCTAGAAGAATCGAGGTGAACATATTCTTCTAGAACAATTTACTTTACATATGTAGCCAGAAAGAAATGGTCTAAAAACAGGAATACCATAAAAATTGTTCGCCTGGAAATTTTCAAGAGAAATCTAATAGGAATATAAATATATGCTACGGTGTATTTCAATGGCCATTTGTAATTAATGACTGGACTATTTCAATATTTTATTTTTTATGAATTTATTAAATTAATATTAATTTTTTATGTTTCTATTGTTTTTACAGTTTAGAATATTCCCCCCTGTTTCTATAAAATAGTTTTGTCACCAGACAGAATGAGTATTCTAAATTAAATGTGTCATAACATTCTCCGTCATATGAGTTATTTGTTTCCTTAATCGTTTTCAATTTTGAATCTAGTGTAGGCGTCAGTCACTTCTACCTGTGATATAAATGTCCAATTCTGACGATTAGTCTACATCTTTTCAAGTTTATAATGAGAAAATGTAATTTATAATCAGAATATGTAAGTTCATGATGAGAAATGTAAATTCATAATAGGAGCATGATAATTCACAATCAGCACTGTAAATTCGTAATGTGAAATGTAAATTCATATTGAGAAATATAAAATCATAATAAGAACATACAAATTGATAATGAGATATATAAATACAAAATGAGAAAATCCAAATTGAAAAAATATAAATTCTTATTCAGGAATATATATTCATAAAATATAAATTCATAATCAGGAACTGTAAAATTTATAATCGAAGCTATGTACGTACGTTTTTCTATGGATATTTTCGTAGAAACACATATTTTATCAATGTTCTCACTATAAATTTACATTTTCTCAATATGATTTTATATTTTCTCATTATGAATTCATATTTTCTGAATATGAAAACGTATTTTCTGATTATGAATTTGGATTTTCTGATTACAAACTTGTATATTTCATTATGAAATGGTATGTTCCTATTATGAATTAATTGTTCTCAATATTAATTATTAATATATAAATTAATATTTTTTTTTTTTTTTTTTTTTATTTTTATAAAATAGTTATCCTTTATTCATGGTAATTTTTATTTATATACAATTTATGAGATTTTACAATATACGTATTACAACAATTGAGATCAGATTGGCTAGGCCTTATGTGTACAAAATAATATCACAGTTTAAGGAGAAAAAAATAGGTATGAAAAACCTTTGAGAGACACAGATATGTTAAAGAAATTTGTAAAAAAATATGCATAAACTACCTTTATTTTAAAAAGAAGTAATACATAAATTTTAAAGTAAATTTCTTATGATGTTAAAGTTAGACATTCTGCATCGTTCATCGAATGACAGTGTCAGATTACGCATTATCATGTTAATAGTTTCGTGGTCATAATGGCTATGTAGATGATGTGTGGAATGTCTCCACCTAAGATTATGTATTATTTTTAAGTTCTTATTTTGAATAATCTGTAGTCTTTTAATGTGGCATGCTGCGGTTTTTCTGTACCATGCTTGGCAAGCATATGTCATAATTGGACGGATGCACATTCTGTACAACATAATTTTATTCTTTAAATTAAGTTTTGATCTTCTATTAAGAATCGGAAATATAGCTCTTCCACATCTAATGGCTTTATCGCGTACATTGTTAACGTGTTCACCAAACGTCAGTTTGGAATCTAAAGTTACTCCCAAGTACTTAATAGATTTTTTTACTTCTATGGTATTTCCGTGAAGTTCAAGTGGAATATTTGGAACACGTTTTGGGGATTTATTGAAAGGAAAGATGATTGCTTGAGTTTTTTCCTGGTTGATTTTAATTTTCCACTTGTTGAAATATTTCTCTGTGTGTTTAAGAGATCCAGCCAATTGTTTGATTATCGCATTAGAGAGTTTGCCGCTGCATAAAATTGCACTGTCATCTGCGTAAAAAGCCGCATCATGGTTTCTTTTGATAGAAATATCAGAAGTGTAGATCCCGATTTTCTTTAAAATTGGCACAACATCTTATAATCCAAACTTTGCATATTATATTTCACCAATAAACATACATGGTGAAAGCGGGTCACATCGTTACAGGTATCAATATACCCCCATACAAATGTCCTTTCCGATTTAAAATTTTTTGTCAAACACATACATTTACAGGATGCAAAAATCCTTCCCGATTTCACTTTTTTACCGAATTCAATTGCAATGAGAATTGTTTGGGTGATGCCCATATGTCCATACTTTGGTATAACCCAAATGGGGCCCATTCTGATCTATTACAGCTCTAGAAACTACATCTTACATCGGATCTTCATCAAATTTTGCAGATGATATTTTTCAACTAGGAATACCTACCGTGAATGAGAAATATACAGGCCCATGTTTTAGACCAGGCCCAGAATGTTGTTATAGGCCCCCTTTTGAAATGTCGGTCCTATTACTACTGTATAATTTGTATTTGTCTGTCGGATAATTGGATCAATTACCATATTATTAACCATATACGTTAAATATGACTAAAGATGCATTTATAGTAACTGTATAATTTATATGAACTACATAAAATTGCTCCCATGAAATACCTGGGTTTAGTAATCAAAGTGGTGTAGGGTATTATATAGTCGGCGCCGCCCGACTTTAGCCTTTCCTTACTTGTTTATATTATCACAAGCCTCACAGATAATTTTATTAGGGGTAGCAAATTAACTACAAAACTTTACGAACACAGCAAAACTTGAGTCTAAAATGACGAAGTTCGTCCTAGGTTTCACATAGATTTCTTATGGGTAGAAGAGAAACCAATACCGTTGATCATTTGCTGTTGATGTGAGCGAGCGTCACCAGCGTATTTGGAAGGAAATTGACGAATTAATTTAATTTCATTTCAAACATATGATTTATTTTCTTATTGTTATGTATTTTTGCTTATTTTATTCTCTACAAAATATTAGAATCTCAGAATGGGCTGTTTTTCAAAATGATTATATATTTCAGCAAGATTTAATTTGTAGTTTTTCCGGTGTTAAAACCTGCTCTAAACTGATATTTTGGGAAAAATAGTTTCTGGGCGAAAAGTAATGATGGGGTTTCTCTATATATGTAAATACTTAAATTTAACAAATGATTATAACATTATTAAAGCATCTCCAAATGATTTTTTTGGCAATGGGCCAAAATGTTCCTCAAGCTAATTCAGACAGGAATGTTCGAAGTAGATTTCAGTGCGCTGAATCTGATTATGATATCCGAATTTTCCTATCCCCAAGAACGAGTATGTACAATGGGTCAACATTTTGTGGAATTACCCTATAATGAATAATTTCCCAATTTCTTGTTGTTTCAAGAAAAAACCGGTCCGACCGGCTTTTTCATAAAACGACAACCGGGCAACCGGGTTTTTTGAAATCACGGTTTTCGAAAAAACCGACATTGCAGAAAACCCGGTTTTTTGATCACTCTACCTTTTAATTGTTTCAATTGATTCTAATCTTCTGTGTATATAATTTCTGAAACTTTTTGTAACTTTTTTGTGCCCTATTGTAAAGTCTTCGGCTCTCTTTTTTGGCCTGATTTCCTTTCTTCAACTCCAAACCATGCCTTACCGATTTTGAAGAAGTCAGCTCTGGACAGATAAAACACGATACCCTTCGTCTTGGCCAGGCTGGCTATGAAAAGCTGATCCTATCACAACGAGAGTATCATCTAGGAAGAAGTCAGCGCTGGACACATAGAACGCGATACCCTTCGTCTTGGCAAGGCTGGCCACGTAAAGCTGATCCAAGCCCATCACAACGAGAGTATCATCTTGGTCTTACTATAAGTGGAAGACTTCCTACAACTGCTTGTCCAGTCATTTGTTTTGCTGGTCTTTCTGCTATTCTGGTTGATCTTTTTCAACTTTCGCCGTTGTACCTCTTTTTTATACACTCCACGAGAGTATTATGTCTTTGTGCATTTGTTTGTAACACCCAAAAGGAAACGAGATAGACCCATTGTTAATTAATTTATTAATTAATGTCAATGTCCGTCTGTCTGTCTGTCCGTCCGTCCGTCCGTCCATCTATTCTTGTAATCACGATACAGGTAGCAATTGTAGACAGAACCAAATGAAACTTTGCACAACGATGTCGGGATAAGGACGAACGCTATTTAATTTGAAGAAAATCGGTTCAGATTTAGATATAGCCCCCATACGAATTTTACTCCCGATTTGACTCTTTTCACTCTAGATACCACATATTACAACAGATTTTCTTTAAAATTGGCAAAACATCTTATATTGTAACTAGAAACACCTGTGGTAAAAATGTGTTAGATCGGTTCAGATTTATATATAGCTCCCATACAAATTTCGCTCCCGATTTGACTTTTTCCGCTCTAGAAACCACATATTGTATCAGATTGTCTTCAGATTTGGTAAAACATCTTATATTCCGACTATAAACTCCCATGGTGAATATCGGACAGATCGATTCAGATTTATATATAGCTCCCATACAAATTTCGCTCCCGATTTGACTTTTTCCGCTCTAGAAACCACATAATGTATCAGATTGTCTTCAGATTTGGTAAAACATCTTATATTTAAACTAAGAACATCTATGGTGAAAATAGGTCAAATCGGTTCAGATTTAGATATAGCCCCCATACAAATGTCGTTCCCGATTTGACATTTTCCTCTGTAGAAACCACATATTGTACTCGATTTTCTTTAAATTTGGCACAACATCTTATAATCTTACTAGAAACACCTATGCAGAAATTGGGTAAGATCGGTTCAGATTTAGATATAGCCCCCATATAAATGTCGCTCCCGATTTGGCTTTTTCCGCTTTAAATGCCACATATTCTAATCTTTAAATTTGGCACAACATCTTATAATCTATCTAAAAACACCTGTGTCTAAAGCGGGCTAGATCGGTTCAGATTTAGATATAGGCCCCATACAAATGTTGCTCCCGATTTGAATTTTGCGCTCTAAAAACCATATATTGTACCCGATTTTCTTTAAATTTGGGACAACATCTTATAATCCAACTAGAAACACTATGCAGAAATTGGGTAAGATCGGTTCAGATTTAGATATAGCCCCCATACAAATGTCGCTCCCGATTTGACCTTTGTCGCTTTAAAAGCCACATATTGTGCTCGATTTTCTTTAAATTTCGCACAACATCTTATAATCTAACTAAACAAAACTATGGTGAAAGTGGGTAAGATCGGTTCAGATTTAAATATAGCCCAAATTCAAATGTTGCTCCCATAAGTTTAACCGATTTTGGCCAAACTATATATTTTATATTTCACCTATTTCGTTGCAGGTTTCAATATATCCTCAAACAGATGTCCTTTCCGATTTAACATTTTTTGTCAAACACAAAAATTTACAGGATACAAAAAACCTTCCCGTTTTCACTTTTTCACCGAATTGAATTGTATTCGGATTGAAAGTGGAGTGTATCATAGAGTCGGCCCCGCCCGACTTTAGCCTTTCCTTACTGGTTTGTCATGAGACGTTCCATACATGTATGGACTACTTCTACTATCGCTGACCAGGACATCTTTGTAGTTCGCTAAGACTGTTATATTAATGTTGTTGTTTGAGTCGGAGTTGGAATCGAAATCGGATTGCCTACTTGCAGTCCTCCTTTTCCTTCTCCTTGATTTTTTAATAACCAACAGATTTGGAAACCGCCTTTAATTTATCATATTCAAGCGGCAGTAACTTTTGCTCACATTCATAATCAGGATTGGATATCACTCTTGAGTAGTGCTTCAGACTTCAGAGTAAACATTATTTTTGCTGGCTTTAGTTGGATTTCCCTCAAAAAGAAAATTCTGTGAAACAATCAATTCAATTTCATCTAGCAGTCCTCAAAAAGAAAACTTCTGAAATGACAAGAAAATTGTTAAGAAATTATTTCATGAATTTGTAAGACGACCAAATGACATCCATTGTTTGCCACTTGTGTCGAGATGAGACATGCAGGCAATATAAGGCCCGTAACAAGTGTTGCAACAGCATGTACAACACAACCAGCAACAATTAAAGTTGCAATGCATTACATGCCATCACACAAACATACTCACGCACACATGAAAATACATATATATATGTATATTAGGGTGGATTGATTTTTCTAAATTCAAATTCGAATTTATGCGGAATTGTTGTCAATGGACACTCGCATCGGATGAGGTGTATTGCGGAAATCCCGTTTTCACTTACTTTCCCAAACAATGGGGACAGTATGTCGGTAATGGTTCGCAAAATTTTCCCTTGAACTAATTGTAAAACAAGTGGTCAATTGACTTTAATTCGTCCAACCATATATTCCCGCTAAAGATCTGCTAAAATATGCCCTAGATCTAATTTAGAAGCTGAAAATCAACTGTCAATAAATATTAAATTAAGAGGCAAATTTCCTTTAAATATAGGGTGATTCACCTTGAAGTTTGATGTATAATTTAAAATAAGCATACAAATTTGAAAGTGAGATTAAGTCGCCTTGCACATTTTTGAATTTGACGGAGTTCTAACTCAGTCAAATCTTACTACCAAAATAGACAACCCACTTAAAATTACAAAAGAAAATATAACTGTCGACTTAGACAACCTACTACTGTGAAATATATTGACCTTTCTTTGAATTTAGTATCCCACATATGATGACGTCTATAGAAAGTTGAATGATTGTATTTTGATTTGAAAGTCGCATTTATATAAGTCAATTCCAGTACGCGTGGCCATGTGTTCCTTTAAATAACAATAAGGCTGTTTTTCTTTAAGACTGGATAACTAAGCTGTGATAAGAAAAAAACCAAATAAAAAGTTAAAATTTAACTCAAAATAAAAATTTCTTTTTTAAAATTAACACCAACAGCAATACCAATGTGTGTATTAAAACAAATTTTAAGAAAAATATTTTAAGTTAAAAATATTGGACTTAGCATGGATAATTATCCAGTGTAGGTCCAATTTATGGTTATCGACCATAAGTCCGAAAAAGTCAACAGAAAATATTTTTTTTGAAAATTTGTTTTGGTACAAAGATTTATGTTGTTGTTGCCGACAATTAATTTTTTATTTTGGGTAAAAAATTAAATTTTTATTAACGTTTTTGTTATCACAGCTTCTTATCCCGGCTTAAAGAAAAACAGCCTTATTCTCTATTGTGCTTCTTTAGTGTGTCAAAGTAGGTATAGTATTATCATTCATTGGAAAGATTATGATATTCAAGATGTCTGGTCAAATATGCCTCACACGAAAAGTTGTAATTGCAAAAATATTTATTAAATTCATCCATATTATAAATTTTGAGAATGGATTCCCACTTCCAAAAAATAATTGTATGGGATAATAATATTAAATTATGGGAACATTGGCTAATATTAACGAATATTGAACTATAATATATATATATATATATATATATATATATATATATATATATATATATATATATATATATATTGAATAAAAGAAAGGTGTTAAAAACCAATACAAATTATTCCTTCCATTTTCCCAAAATTGTCAAATAAATAGGGGTGATCGAATGACAGAACGAGCCGACAAATCAGCCGAAAGCCGCCGCCGCCGACCCATTTTGAACAGCGCCGCCGCCGCCGATAATTATGGTTCGGCTTGTAACTCTGAAGACTTGAAGAAAACAATTTATGTATGTAAGTGCACATGCATTGATTTATTGAAGACAATTTTGGGATATTTTAATACATATGAATAAAAAATTAGTTTTTAAAAAATCAGTTATTTGAGTTTGCTTAGTACCAATATAGTTTCATTTATATACACTTCTACTTGAGCCAAGTGATCAAGAATTTGTTGTGGAGTGTCGCGTGACTGAAGAAAAGTTCTTACATAGCTTACGCTACACATTGCATCCAGGGCAGTTGTGACTCGGATTGTCAAAATAGCTGCGTCGTCCAATTCTTCCGTAGTTACAAGGTCGTCATCAAAACATACGTAATCGTTGAAGCTTTCTGTCCCAACTGTAAATGCAAATAATAAAGGTTAATTTAAAGCACGACAACTCAGCAAACCCTTTTTATTACCATCTGTAAATGTTTCCATTGGTTGATTTAGCAATTCTATTAATGGCAGATCATCATCCGAGTCGAACTCATCTTCATTGCTGGTAAATCCGCCGTGCCGAAAGCAATTAGCAACTGTTGTTTTGCTGACTTTTAACCATGCCATATGCAAAAAATTGATTGCGTCCAGTATACTAACTTAAAGGTTATCTTCACCCATATCAACCGAATTAACAATTTTTGAGAGAAGCAAGTGGCGATATTTACTTTTCAATGCGTGAATGACACCTTGGTCCATAGGTTGTAAAACTGAGCTTGTATTTGGAGGCATAAACACAAATTTAATGCACTCTAAGTTCTTTGTATCTGGATGAGCTGGGCAGTTGTCTACCAGAAGTATAATTTTTCGATTCGCACGGCGTAAATTTTGCAACCACATCAACATTGACTTCTCCAACAATTTTTCCACTTGTGATGTTGTGGCGTCTTTTAAATCGAACAATCCAACTTTCGCTGCACTTAAAATCGCAGTAGTTAAGCTTTTTTCCAAATTCTTGTGATTTAGCTTGTAAAACGGCATTGGTTATAGTCATATTATTGACTCTTTTCTGAGTAAACCATTTTAGTAGGCAATGGTCCAGTTCCATGAAAGAAGGGGTTTTAACCTTCTTTACATTGGAGGAGTTTTGCTCCAACTTATTTAGCACCAAGTCCTTATTTTTCCAAATTGTAGCAATTGTTGACTTGCTGAGGCCCATTTCTTTACATATTTGATTTTGTTTTACACCTTGTTGTAATCGTTTAATTATTTCATACTTCTCTTTTAAAGAAAAACACTTTCTTTGCTTTCCAACGGCTACTACGTCCATATTCTAGCTTTGTAATTTTCAACTGCACATAGCCTTCACACAAACAAACATTAAACTTAGGGAAATCCCCTGATTCGAGAACATAGGAAAACTAAAACACTGCGTAATACAGTGTTGCCAGTTCAAAAATAGCATGTTTTATTCATAGCGCCACTTATGGGTTCGTTTTAACCGAAAATAAAGAAATGGGTTCGTTTTAACCGAAAAATAAACAAATTTTGAATGCAAATAAAGTTTGTTATAACCGAAAGTTCGCTTTAAACGGGTTCGTAATAAGCGACAAAAATTTCATGGTATATTAGAAATAAAGCACGTGCTTTTGAAATTGGTTCGTTTTAGGCGAAAGTTCGTTTTTAGCGGGTTCGTTATAAGCGAAAATTACTGTATAAGGCATACTTATCGGCTCTGTTTAAATAAATTTCATTACTGCGTTATTATAATATTAATAGTCTACTAATATATATATAATACTGCAAGTGTAATCAGAAAGTGAACAAAAATGTACTCTAAATATTAGGTGTATTGTCAGGCGTCATAAGAGAGAAACATTTTCCCTCAGGGCCGAATTCTCCCATTTGCAATTTACAGCTACAAACAAAGTGACTGTATCATTGTCATAAGAAAAGTACAAATTTCAGAGATCCGCAATGTTTCGCGTCCATATTGGTATCAACACATCCAATTGCGTGATTCTAGGTACATCCGTTTGCTAGAGGTACCACTTTTATCGTTTTCTAAAATGCTGACCCTAAAAGTACGATTTTGGAGAAATACTCATATTGTGCGTGTCTACAAAGACAGACGAGTGTAACCACTGAATTTCATGATTCCAGCTACAGCCGTTTGTGTGGTACCAATTTTATCCCGTTTTGGTCCTAAAGGTACAACTATCGAAAGATATCTTTATTTTTCGTACCTACGCAGTCACAGCAATGTATACACAGAATTTCACTATTCTAACTGCAACCGTGTGATTGGTACCTTTTTAAAGTACAAATTTCGAAAAGAAATCCTTTATGTTTCGCGTCTACACAGTTAGGTAAAAGCAAACACCGAATATCATGATTTTATCTTCAGTGGTTTGTATCCCTTAAAAGTACAAATTTCGAAAAAGCTCTCTATTTTACGTGTCTACGTAATTATAGGGACGTACACACCGAATTTCATGTTTCTAGCTGTTGTCGTATCTTTGGTACCCTTTCTATCCCTTTTCGTCCCAAAAGTATGAATTTTGAAAAAGCCCTCTATTTTACATGCCTACGCAATTAGAGGAATGTACACACCGAATTTCATGTTTCTAGCTATATCTAAATCTGAACCGATCTGACCACAGATATTGCTAGCTGGATTATAATTTGTTGTGCCAAACTTGTAAAAGATGTGGTTTCTAGAACAAAAAAGTCATATCGGGAGCGTCATTTGTACGAAACTATATCTAAATCTGCACCGATCCTTTCCACTTTCACCATTGGTGTTTCTAGTTGGATGATAAGGTGTTTTACCAAATTTTAAGAAAATCCGTTACAATATATGGTTTCTAGAGCGGAATAAGTCAAGTTGCGAGTGAAATTTGTTTGGGGGCTATATCTAAATCTGAACCGATGTTACTCGCTTTCAACATAGGATTTCTAGTTGGATTATATATCTAAACCTGAACCGATGTTACTCGCTTTCAACATAGGATTTCTAGTTGGATTATAAGGTGTTGTGCCAAAGTAAAAAAATTGGGTAAAATATGTAGTTTCTAGAGCGAAAAAGCCAAATCGGATGCGACATTTGTATGGGGTCTATATCTAAATCTGAACCGATTTTATCCACTTTCACCATAGGTGTTTCTAGTTGGATTATAATGTGTTGTGACAAATTTAAAGAAAATCGGGTAAAATATGTGGTTTCAAGAGCGGAAAAGTCAAATCGGAGGCGACATTTGTATGGGGGCTATATCAAAATCTGAACCGATTTGCTTGATATTAAATAGCGTTTGTCCTTAATCCACAAAACTTACTTGTGTCAATATAAAAAATGTAAAAATCGAACAGTTGGCAACCCTGAAGTGCACAGACGTATAAAACTCCACAAGTGTGACTTGCATATACAAAATAAAAAATAAAAATATAAACAGTCGATTTCGTGGTACAAAAAGTGACAAACGAATTTCTTGGCGTACTTGTTGTTTCAAACATAACGAAAGATGAGCAATAAAAATCGTCGCAGCATCAAAAATAAGAAAATAGTTTGTGGGCAATGCAAATTGGAAGTTTTAGAGATTGACGGTTCTATTCAGTGCGATTGTTGTGAGAGAACATATCATCCACAATGTACGAAGCTGGACAAAAGAGAATTTGAAACACTTCTCAACGATGACTCTCTCGATTTCAAATGTCATATATGCGTGCCGTCGGTTCAAAGTGATCTGTCATCAATAAAGGAGAAAGTTAGTCAGCTGGACGAAATAAACAAAGCAATAAAATACATGTCATCACAATATGATGAGATACTGAAAGGAGTCAAAACAAACAAAAAGAAAATAGAAAAATTAGAAAAAGAAAATAAAACACTGAAAGATGAAGTTATGCATTTAAAATCGTCTGTAAAGTTCTTAAACGATGCAAGAGTTCAAAATGATTGTGTTATAAGAGGAGTTAAATCTGCTGAGCCTGCCGTTAAAGTAGTTTTAGACATTGCAACTAAAATTAAATCTTCTATAACTGAAAATCAAATTGAAGATGCATATTTTATTGGCGGAAATCAAGAATCAAACAAAAGCAAATCTATTGTGGTTAAGTTTTCCAATCAAAAAAGCAAGAAAATGTTTATGGATCAAAAAGCTAAACTAAAAGAAAACAATGAAATGAAAGACATTTATGTGAATGATTATTTGTCAAAAGAAAGCCTAGAACTATTTAATTATGCGAAGTCAACCAAAGCTGCCGGTTTTAAGTTCATTTTCTGCAAAGGTTGTAAAGTTTTTGTTAAGAAAAATGAGAATTCTCGTGCATTTTGGATCAAAACGAAGGAAGATGTCGATAAATTATTATTGAATTCGGCTACTATTGGAACTGCAAGCAACCGTGCTCGTTTGATCATGCCACCTGATGAGAGTTCAAGTGATGATGATGATGAAGCTGATGGTGAGGAAACTGCTTTTATGTCTTTAAACTGAGTACGATGCATCGAAATTTAAAACAGCATTATTTTCCTTATTTTTCTTATGAATAATCAATATTTTTCTAATTTAAAATTATATAATGAATACATAAATAAATTTCGTACTGATTTTATACAAATTATATCTGTAAATACCAGAAGTGTTTCTTCCTTGTCAAAGTTTAATAAATTTAAATATGAAATAAGCAAATTTTCAAAGTTACCTGATATTTTAGCAATTCAGGAGTCGTGGTTTAGTAGGATTGCATTCAGTTATACAATATTCCAGGCTATGAAGCAGTTCATTGCTGCAGAAGCGATGGATATGGGAGTTCGAGTATTTACGTGTCAAGTAATTTAAAATATGAGGTTTTAATCAAGGAAAGCACTCAATTCATTGATTATATAAGTATTTCACTGCCAGAAATAAAACTAAATGGAAAACCTTTAACATTCATTAGCTTATATAGATCGCAAAAATGCAATGTTCAACTGTTTTTTAATAAAATGGAAGAAATATTGGAAACGTTTGCATCAGAAGCTTGTCTATTTGTGGGTGATTTTAACATTGATATGGCAATAACAAATTCGCTATCGACTTCTTTGAGGAATCTTTTTGTTGAATACGACATGTGTGCGCATCACGAATTTATAACCAGGCCAATTAGTGCCACATCTATAGATGGGGTATATGGAAGTAATGGAGAAAATGTTGTGGTACACTGTATCGAAAATAAATTCACTGACCACAATTACTTATGCTCTGTGTTGGAAACTAGAGTTTCGTCAAGTTCGCATGTTGATAAAAGTTTCTACAGGCTAAACTACGATAAATTTGGCAAATATATTGATAGAAATCTTGAATTCAATATTAACATTGATGATCCGTCCGAGCAATGTGAACTTTTAGTAAATTGTCTGAAAAATGCGATTAATTATAGTACTGAGTTGAAAAATGTTCATACAGATATTCATCATGAATTACGGCCGTGGATGAGTAGAGGATTACTTAATTTAATTACGTTCAAAAACGAATTGCTTAAAAAGAGGAAAAAAAGGAAATCGGATATATCCTTAGTTAGTCAGATTAAGCGAATATCCAAAATCATCAAATACGCTAAAAACACTTTGATTGAGACGTACTATAAGGGAAATATTTCATCATGTGGTGGTGACCCAAAGAAAGTTTGGAGGTTTTTAAATAAAGAACTAGGAAGAACTAGTAAGAATTCCAGCCATTTAAGTGACGAACAAGGACGAATTATTTTGTCTGATAAAGAGAAAGCTACTGCTCATAATAACTTTTTTTATGAAACAGTTAAAAACATACGCAACAATATTGTCGAAAACGTCGATGACCATTTTAATAACTTTCGAACGATGTCTTACAATACTACGGCCTTAGATTTCCGAAAAGTTGATACTGCAACAATGGAATCTGTATTGAAATTGATGCCTAAAAATAAAGGTTCGGGACATGATGATATAACAACAAAAATGTTGTCTATGCGTCAATCTTTAATATCGATGATATTGACCAGAATTTTTAATAGTATGATTGATTCTAGTAGTTATCCTGATATCTTAAAGATTCACGAAATAGTACCAATACCGAAGACTTGCGGTGCGCGTAGCGTCAGTTTGTATAGACCAATTTCTCTTTTATCAAACATAGACAAAGTATTTGAGAAGATTATGATTGACCAATTATCAAGTTATCTTGAAAGGCATAATATAATATCTTGCAGACAGTATGGATTTCGAAAGGGTTATGGCACAGAGGCAGCTGTAGTTAGCGTTGTTAATGAAATATGTAATGGTCTTGATAAAGGCTATACTGGCGTAGCAGGTGTTTTCTTCGATTTGAGCAAAGCGTTTGACCTTGTTGACCATGAAATTTTATTGAAAAAACTTTATTTTATTGGTATTCAAGACTCCACAGTGAAGCTCATTGCTAGTTATTTACATAATAGAAGACAATATGTAAAAGTTGGGAAAAGTAGAAGTAGTACCAAACCTGTGAAGTGTGGCGTACCCCAGGGGAGTATTATTGGTCCCTTGCTCTTCATAATTTACATAAATGACTTGACAAATATCACTTTCTTTGGGAAACTTTTTATGTTCGCTGATGACATATGCCTTCTATATAATTATAAACATACAACAGTCCTCAAAACAGAGATTGAGTATGATGCGTCAATATTATTTGAATATGCCCGACTTAATAAGTTGTGCATAAATGCGGATAAGACAAAATTTATAAGATTTAGACCTTATTTATTAAAAAGGCAGCCAGAAATTGCGGTTTATATTGATGGAAAGCTCGTTACGGAGTCGCAGTCAGTTAAATATCTTGGTATTCACTTCACGTTTAACCTTTCCTGGGACATGCATATAGAAATGCTAAAGAAGAAGATTTCTGCTGCTACTGGGGTTTTGAGGAAATTTAGATCGAAACTGTCCACCGAAACCAAACTTCAGATATATTATTCCCTAATTCATTGTCATTTAGTATATATTCCTGTAGTATATGCATTTAAGGACTGTTCCGCACTGAAATCTTTACAGTCGGCTCAAAATAAAGCTTTAAAAATTGTGTATAATTTACCTATAGATTATTCTACTCTACGGCTGTTTACTAACTACGCCAAAGGCGTGCTTCCTGTAAAAGGAATATATAAACATAACATATTACTCTTCATGTTTAAATCCACAAAACAAATTGGAATTTCTTTCATTCATTTTCATGAACACCTTGAACAATCTCAGATGAACACTCGACATCGTTCAAATCTTGTACCGTCAAGATGCAGACTTGAACTGACAAAGCAGAGAATTGAGTATGCTGGACCTCATGAATTTAACGCATTGTCTCATGATCTCAAACAAATTGCTAAAATATCAGTCTTTAAATCTAAAGTTAAATCTTATCTACTTAACGTAGTAGAAACACTTCTATAATTATTACGTGTATTTTACTAATGATTGTAAACTGTATTTCTAAGTTAAGTTTCATATGTGTAATGTGTTTTAGACTACAATTCATTAAAATTTTATTTTAATAACATGAACATTTTTGCCAACTAGTCTCCATTTAAGCCTATAAGGCGCGGAGACGCTAATGAACTATGTGAACTATTATTTTTTATGAAATAAAATTCAATTAAAAAAAAAAAAAAAAAAACAATAATTGCGACCTGTACTTTAATTAGAACAATACATGGACAGACTGACGTTGCTAAATCGACTCAGAAAGTGATTCTAAGCCGTTCTGTATAATAAACGATGGGTCTAACTCGTTTCCTTTTGGGTGATAGAGTGAATATTTATTTTATTTCTGTTAAACTTTCATAAAATCGTGTTTTTGGCCACCCTGTATCAATACCAATATACCCTGTATCGTACCAAATGTGCAACCTTATAAGATTGTATCTATATTTTTCGATTTTATGCCATTGCACTGTAGGGTGAGTTTATAAAAATTGGCCATCTGAGAGTTACATACAAATGCAGTAATGCGTGTGAATTCGGAGCACAACCAAAATTTTCATTTCCTATGGTCCAACTTCCGGGTGCACATGATCCAAGACAAGTAAATGAATCTTGAAAAAAAAACGCTGCACCCTAATGCATACTCATATGGGTATGTACAAACACAGACACATGATGTACATGTATCGTAATTTAACCCAAAATGTCATGTTAAAAAACAGTTCATAACTTTGGCTGATACACACACTCGCAAAGACAGGAAATTTATACGAATCGTACAAACCCAGTTGTTTTCATTAAATTGATTTCCGGTACAATGCACAATCACACAAACACACACACTCATGGCAACATTTGTACACAAACGTGACAGGAGACATACACACACACACACACGCAGAGACACATTCATGCACCCGAGTGTGCTGTTGTTTGTGTCGTTTGGTGGTTCTTTAAGTTGCAACTTGCAACTTGCAACGCAACCAGAAATAAACATTGGTTAAATTAAGCCATTTGTGACTTCCGGTAGACATGTTGAGACGTCATAAATTTTGAGACCATTTGCGTTACCAACAACACACGCCAGCTATATTAGGTCCATCAATTAGTTTGAGGCCTAAGGCTTTCACATGCACATATATATATATATATTTGAAAGGCGTCAGCAATGTTGCTGCTACCACCACCTCTAAACGAGCTTTGGTTTAATCGGTAATGGTTGCCAAAATTGGCTTGGCTCTAGTTAGCTATTAGTTTGGTAGTCCTTTGGGTGGCAAATCTTTTTGATTGGCTGTACAACTTGAAAATAGATTATAACGAGAACTTAAAAAAAAAGTTTTTTCTGTAACCTAAGGTTTAGACCTACTAAATGATACAATGTATCTGAAAAGCTTGCACAGAATCGGATTCAAAGTTAAAGATTTTTTGTGTGAACAATGCTATTGCTGAAATAAAAAAATCTCCGTATATATCGGGTGTTTTTTGCAGAGATTCCATTTCTATGCCATGAAGGCCGGTACTACATTTAAAAACCATAAGACAACAACAGTGGATTTTTTAACCCCTTGAAATATTCATCGGAGACCCCATAAAGTATATACAGGGTTGCCCATATTCGACGGACCCATGTTTTTTTTTTTAAATCAAAGAAAAAAATAAAAATTTGGCGGTTGGTAATCTTAATCATTTAATTTGTTCCAAGTAGATTTGTTTACATCAATTTTTGAATATGATATCTCTCAAATGGCCGCCTCTGGCGTTGATGGCGTATTGTGCCCTTTTTGCAGCATTTTCCATCGTTTTCGCCAACATTTCGGCCGGAATAGCGGCTATTTCTTCACGAATGTTGTCCTTGAGCTCTTCTACGGTCCTTGGCTTGTTAACGTAAACCTTTGACTTCAAATATCCCCACAAGAAGAAGTCAGGCGGCGTCAAATCGGGCGAACGCGGTGGCCAGTCCAAATCACCACTTTTCGACATCAAATGGCCCGGAAACAAATTCTTCAGAAAATCGATTGTTATGCGACTTGTGTGCGGTGGAGCGCCGTCTTGTTGAAACCAGAACTGCCTCATACGCTTTCGACGAATAATTGGCATCACAAAATTGGTCATCATGTCGCGATAACGCTCCTGGTTGATGGTAACAGCATGGCCATTTTCATTTTGGAAGAAAAACGGCCCAATGACCGTTTTCGCACTAACGCCGCACCAAACTGTGACTTTTTCGTCATGAAGAGGCACTTCTTGAATCTCCTGAGGATTTTCAGTGGCGTAAATACGGCAATTTTGCTTATTTACGGTCCCATTCAATGTGAAATGGGCTTCATCGGACATGATAATTTTGTTCCAAAATTGCTCGTCATCTTCGGCCATTTCGATGACTCTTTGGGCCCATTCCAATCGACGAGGCTTGTCCACAGGCAACAATCATTGCGTCAATTGAATTTTGTACGGGAACAAATGCAAATCAACGCGAATAATCCGTTGTAAAGTAGACCGAGCCATGCCCAACTGCTGAGAACGGCGTTTTTGGGATGTGGACCTCTCAACACTGGCTCGTACGGCAGCGATATTCTCGGCCGATCGCCTTGGTCGACTTTTATTTGGCCTCTTCGGATTAGAAAGAGCCTCACCAGTCGAAAATTTTTCGTATAAACGCTTAATGGTGTTCTTAGAAGGCGCACTTCTCACATTTTTTAATATTTTAAAAGCACGTTGAGTCAATTGTGAAGACTTGTTCTGTTGAATGTAAATTTCAACTCTTTCAGAGCGCTCGCGTGGCGTGTATTGTTGCATGGTAAAAATCTGCTTGGACTGACGCTTCAAACGCGGTATGTCATTAAGCGATCTGACATCTCTGTCAAAAGTTATGGCGTTGCCAGATGGGTCCGTCGAATATGGGCAACCCTGTATATTCTGGGTCGTGGTGAAATTTTAAGACGATCTATTCGTCTGTCTGTTTAAAGGACGCTAGCTTGTTAACGAAATGAGCTAGGGGCTTCAAATTCCCCACGTATGCGTCTAATGGTAGATCGCTTGGGATTGAAAGTTGACGAAATCGGTCCGTAGGGGAAATTTTTTTCCTAACAAGGACTGAAAATATCCCCTAATATTTGGAGTATATAGGCATTCCTATAGCGTGAACACGAATCGCAAAGCTTTGCTTGTCAAATTCATACTTTTAGAAGGGGATAAAAATAGTACCAACCAACTAACTGTGTAGACTTGTAAATTAATAAACTTGTAAAAGCACCTTAAACTACGTAAAATAAAAGCTGTTATAACTTCTATACAGATGATGGGAAAACTGTGAAATTTGATATTTATAGAGGTTACATTCGCATGGAATATGGGCGATATTGCCACACCCCTTCTGGTACCTCCCACACAAAGTGGCATAAACTTTGGTTACAATAAAACCAATATAACATCCATACGCGTAATCAAAATCATTTGAATTTTGATATTTGATTAAAAATAGTTATGCTTCAGCCACGCCCCTGTTTGTGCCTCCCACACAATTGTCTCTACCCTGAGTACAATTAAATGCTTTATAACTCCTTTACTGGTACCTGAAATCCATTATGACTTCCTATTTGATCATGTTTTTGCAGTTATTAATAAATGTAGAAGCTGGGTCCAACTGGCACAAACTTCTAGTATCTCCCATAAACATGCTCCTTCGCTAAGCAAAATTTAAGTCCTTCCATGCACATGTACTCTGAGAGTGAGAGTATATATAAGTCGGTTCTGTCGACTGACGTTTTCTTACTTGTTTATCTATCATTGTATTTCTTGTAAAATCAGTTACTTTAGTTTTGGCCATATATATATATATAACACCGTACGACAATTTAAAACAAGTAAGGAAAGGTTAAAGTCGGGCGGGGCCGACTATATAATACCCTACACCACTCCCTGCGTATGTACCTCGCTTTGATTACTAAACCCAGGTATTTCATGGGAGCAATTTTATGTAGTTCATACAAATTATATAAATTATATTCATATAATTTATATGCTATAAATTCATTTTTAGTCAAATTTAACGAATATGGTAAATAATATGGTAATTGATCCAATTGTCTGACAGACAAATACAAATTATACAGTAGTTAACCAAAGTCATACCAAAGTATGGACATATGGGCATCACCCAAACAATTCTCATTGCAATTCAATTCGGTAAAAAATTGAAATCGGGAAGGATTTTTGCATCCTGTAAATGTATGTGTTTGACAAAAAATGTTAAATCGGAAAGGACATTTGTGTGGGGGTATATTGAAACCTGGAACGATGTGACCCGCTTTCACCATGTCTGTTTATTGGTGAAATATAATATGTAAAGTTTGGCCAAAATCGGTTAAACATTCGGGAGCAACATTTGTATAATTTTTTTAGTTCGATTATAAAATTTTGTGCCAATTTTAAAGAAAATCGGGTACAATATGTGGTTTCTAAAGCGGAAAAAGTGAAATCGGGAGCGACATTTGTATGTGGGCTATATCTAAATCTGAACCGATCTTACCCAATTTTTGTATACGTGTTTCTAGTTGGATTATAAGATGATCTGCACAATTTAAAGAAAATCGGGTACAATATGTCGTTTCTAGAGCGGAAAATGTCAAATCGGGAGCGACATTCGTATGGGGCCTATATCTAAATCTGAACCGATCTTACCCAATTTTTGCATACGTGTTTCTAGTTGGATTATAAGATGTTCTGCAAAATTTAAAGAAAATCGGGTACAATATGTCTTTTCTAGAGCGGAAAATGTCAAATCGGGAGCGACATTTGTATGGGACCTATATCTAAATCTGAACCGATCTTACCCAATTTCTGCATAGGTGTTTCTAGATGGATTATAAGATGTTGTGCCAATTTTAAAGAAAATCGGGTACAATATGTGGTTTCTAAAGTGGAAAATGTCAAATCGGGAGCGACATTTGTATGGGGGCTATATCTGAATCTGAACCGATTTCCTCCAAATTCAACACCAATGGTCCTTGGCCAGAAAAAATAACTTATGCCAAGTTTCATGACAATCGGACAACAATTGCGACCTGTAGAGTGCGAACAAGCTTAGATGGACAGCAGACGGACAGACGGACGGACGGACAGACATCGTTAAATCGACTCAGCTGGTGATTCTAAGCCGATCGGTATACTTAAAGGTGGGTCTAGCTCGATTATTTCTTTGTGTTACAAACATTTGGCGCGAAACTAACTTATAATACCCTAGACCACGAAGTGGTGTAGGGTATAAAAAGTCGTTATATATATTAGGCTGGGTCGGGGTCAATACAAATGGAAAAACAATTTCCAGTCACCCCACGAAAATAAAGTTTGGATTGCCGTCTGTGAGCTAAAAGCTCCTGATAATATCCCTTAAAATCATGTTTTTCCCATTTTTTTGTGTTGCATTTTTGTAAAAAATGTTTCTCTGAAATAAAAGACCCTTGAAAGCACTTTAAATATAAATTTTGATTCTTGTCTTAGAGTAACTTATTGGTCGAATTATTGGACCTTTATAACAATTTTTTGTGTTTTTTTCATAGTGACAACTGAACAAATTTTCGTATTTGTTGGTAGTAATTTATAAAAATTAAATAGCGGCAGTCAATACCTTTCGAATGATGCCTAAATGATGAACATCGGAATTAAATTGCACAGTGGTTCCCAATCAAAATCCATCGGCCAAAATTCAATAACTTTTGTTCTAGTAGACATTTTTGAGTTCTGTAAATAACCAAAATTAGACAAGGACCCAAGGATTATTTTGAGATATTAACATTAAAAATCGGGAAATCTGATATTTTTTATAAATCGGCTCAAAGTTGACTACTTTTCGTATTTTTTCGATTTTAAAGAAAATTAAAATTCATTTTTATTTTTTTGTGTTTAAGTTTTTTTAACATATTTTTACGTATTTGTTCATAATGCGAAGAAAAAATTTTATTTTTTTTGTATTGCAGATTTTTACGTTTTTCAGATTTTGAAAGTTGAGAAAACGTAATTTGTCGAACTGTTTCTCGCACATTTTAAGAGATTTAGCACTCAGAAATTATTAGAAATTGTGGTTTCTTAGCTGGCGCCAAAACTATGTTTGTGCCAAATATAGTTCGTTTGTAATGAATATTGTAAAAAATATCCTTTTTGAACAAATGTTTGACTTTGGACCAACGCCTTTAACGAAATGTCTGCATATTAATAAAGGTTGAAGGATTTCCCGCTTTTGTAGGGTAACTTTTGCCTGCACGAAATTGCACTCTTGGAATATAGGATACATTTAGTGCAAAAAGTCTGATTTTTTAGTTCCAAAACGCAATATAGTCATTTTCGTCTCATTATCCACTAAAAAGTAGGTACGATGATTAAATTTCCTTTATCCTCATGCTAAATTTTATAAGAATCGGAATGCATTTGCGGGGAATATGCAAAAAATAATAATAATGCTAAATCAAGTGTTATTAGGGGTTTTTGGTTTATATAGATAATAAAGATCTGAGTGCAAAATCTCTTAAAATGTGTGAGAAACAGTTCGACAAAGTCATAAAAATAAATTACGTTTTTTCAATTTTCAAAATCTGAAAAACGTGAAAATCTGTAATACAAAAAAATAAAATTTTTTCTTCGCTTTATGAACAAATACGTAAAAATATGTTAAAAAACATAAAAACAAAAAAATTCTAATTTCCTTTAAAATCGAAAAATATGAAAAGTACTCAAATTTGGACCGATTTCTAAAATATATCCGATTTCCTGATTTTTAATGTTAATATCTCAAAATAATTGGGTTCTTGTCTAATTTCGGTTTCGATAATTTACAGAACTCAAAATTGTCTATTAGAACAAAAGTTATTGAATTTCTGAAAATCCATCCCCTGTATTAAATTAACAAGGAGTCAGGGACGTCATTTTTCGACCGATATTCATCATTCGGTATCATTCGAAAGGTATTGAGTCCTTCTATTTATTTTTTATAGCACCTTTTATAAAATATTTCCAAGAAATATGAGTTTTTAACTGTCACTTTGAAAAAACACAAAAAATCTATATTAAAATCCAATAATACGACTAAGATATTCTAAGACAATAATACAAATTTATATTTATAGTGCTTCCAAGGGTCAACTAATTCAGAAAAAAATTGGACAAAAATGCAACATAAATTACATGGGAAAAACATGATTTTTAGAAGTGTTTTCAGGAGCGTTTAGTTCACAGATGGCTTGATCCAGCGACGAAATATTTTGCAGATCATCATTAAACAAACGAATCTTCATTTGTGGGGAGTGACCGCACCAATTTATTTTCGTGGCCCATCCTAATACATATAGGCTAAATGAAGTTTTTGGTTTTTTCATTTCCTCACACTGTTGCTCCTTCACAGAACTACAAAATTCCAAAGGATAACATTTTTCAAAAAATTTTTTAAATTCTTATTCGCACCCTATAATAACTAATACTAATGCAATTTGAAGTATATTTAGCACATATTCTTTTAATTAATTTGACATGGATACCAGTGTCATAGGGTGATATTAATCATTTAAAATCATTTTTAAAAAATTGTGTCCTTTCACTGAAAGTATTTTCATACTATTTATAATTTTGTCTTAACCTCGGTGAACATTTTCATTAAAAAGTCACCAAAGAAACACTTCATAAAATGTATGAAACAAGTTTCATAAAGCTCAAATCAATGAAAAGTGTCATCGAATTAATGAAACATTTCATAGAAACTATGAAATGCACTTCTTCATCCGATGAACTTTTGAAAATTTTCATGGATTTTATGAAGAAGCTTCATTAATTTTATGAAAAGTTTCTTAATTTATACTGAAGTCTCCAATATAAAAAAGCAAAACAGGTCAGACTCGTTGACTAAACAATCAACACACACCATCATTGCGAGAGTCTTTGCAATGAGTATGTCTTTGACCAAAATCAGGGTAAATACTTATGTCAGAGTTAACATAGGACAAATGAGAATTGCTAGCATTCAACCGAAAAAGTCTACACACTAAAAATGTAGTTCTATGTTATGAAACATTTCATAAAATCTATGAAATCCTTCATTATATTTATAAAGACATTTCATAACACAATTATTTTATTGGTTCTGACATTTTTCAGAATATTAAATATTATCAAATCTTTCTTTGATCTTATGACACTAAGTTCCACTAAGTTAACAATTGTGTTTTATGAAATTTGAAATGTTTATGAAACATTTCATTTTATTTATAAATTTTTCATACATATTAAGAAAAAATTCACTAAATTTATGAAAACCTTTTCTGAAATCGCTTCATAAATATTATGAAGAAAAATTCTTTAAGTGTTTAACGGGCAACAGGATGAGAAAATGATAAACACTAAAAACGCCACATAACTTCATTTCCGTCGTATGTGTATCATCTGGTTCAAGCGTAATATGGAGTGTCGGACAAAGTATAAATGTTGGGACTTCATCATAAAATATTTAATTTTACTTCCTTCTTCCTTCGCCTCAAGTTACTAGCTATGTATACGTGGCAAATTGAAAACAAACTAATTGAAAATATCAACTAGGGTGTCTAAAACCGTAACCGGTTAACCGGTATTATCTTCCGTAACCATCTGCCGATTTCGCTTAAACTACAATTTTAGGCTAACCGAGAAATTCGGTTAAGATTTAAGAAAAACCGGTCTCAGACAACCATGCGTGAAAACTGAAAAATGTTTTAAGTGAATGAAATTTTATAGTTTTCCTTGATTGGAGCTACAGGTTATATCAACTATTGGCATTATATGAAACACACTGAAAGAATTTTCCTTTATAATATTTATGAAGCAATTTCATAAAAGACTTTTCATAAATTTTGTGATTTTTTTCATAAATAAAATAAAAAGTTTCATATAATTTTTTCATAAATATTATATATTTCATAAAACAAATGTGTTAAATTAGTGAAAACAAGAAACAATTCTTAAAGATTATGAAAAATGTTATAGCCAATAAAATATTTGTCTTATGAAAGGCCTAAATAAATATAATAGTCCTCTATTAACATAAGTATGTACCCTGATTTAGGTCAAATTCATTGCAAAGACTTTCGCAATGATGTTGTGTGTTGACTGTTTAGTCAACAAGTCAGACCTGTTTTGCTTTTTTGTTTATATTGGAAATTTTATTATAAATTATTAATATTTATGAAACTTTTTCATAAATTTAATGAAATTTCCTTATGTATGAAATGTATGAAAGTTTTCCTAAATCATATTATTAATTATCAAGTAAAAACGGCCGGGCCGAACTTTATATACCCTCCACCATGGATTGCATTCCACAGAGGCTGTAGATTTTCGTAGAAGTGCAGTAACATTCAGGAAAATGTCAATTTTTTTAATATAGCCAAACCAAAACAAATATTGAAAAAATAATTTTATAAATAAATATAATATTTTTATTACACCACGCTTATAAGATAATTCAAGCCAAGACAAAAAAAATATTCTTATATTTACATTTGCTAAAAGCTTAAATACCATAAATACTGGTAGATAGTGGGTGCTACAGTTGTTTGTATTCCCATTCTATTTTAATTCACGTACATAGTGCAAGATAACCTAACGTCATGATTCAACTAATTTTTGCCGTAAAAGTAAAATGTTCGAATTTGGAAATTTTTTTTGTGCGTATCTATGCAGCCAGAGGAATGTATACACCGAATTACATGATTCTGTGTAGCTGCGGCTATTTGGTTGTTACCATTTTTATCCCATTTTTCCTATTCTACTACTTTAAGAGTACGACTCTCTCTTTATTTTACATGTCTACGCAATTAGAGGGATAGTACAAACCGAAAGTCATCATTCTAGCTGTAGTCGTTTAGATGGTACTATTTCTATCCCTCTGTACCCATTGTATCCCCTGAAAGTACAAATTTGGAAAAAAACTCTTTTATTTTTCGTATTTACGGAGTCAGAGGAATGTATACACCGAATTTCATTATTCTAGGTGCAGCCGTTTGGTTGGTACCATTTGTATCTCTCTATTCCCATTTTACCCCCTAAAAGTACGAATTTGGAAAAAATACTTTTATATTATGTATCTACTCAATCTAATTTCGTGTTTCTAGCTGTTGTCGTTCGATAGGTACCATTTTTATCCCTATTTGCCCCATTTCACCCCGTAGAATAAAAATCACTTAATGACGATCAAGAATATATATACTTTATAGGGTCCCAGGTAGATATTTCAAGGTGTTACAAGCGGAATGACATAGTTAGTATACCCCCATCCTGTATGTGGAGGGTATAATTAATAATAAAATAATTAACTTGTATGACAAAAGTTCATCGAATGAAGAAGTGCATTTCATAGTTTCTAAGCAATGTTTCAGAAATTCTATGACTCCTTTGCATTGATTTGTGCTTTATGTAACATGTTTCATGAATTTAATGAAGAGTTTCTTTGGCGACTTTTTAATTAACATTTTCACTGAGGTTGAGACAAAATCATAAATATTATGAAGATAATTCTTTCAGTGTATTCAAGAATAATAAAGTAACAATTTTGGACCTATCGATGTTGATGGAGCTCGATATCGGATATGGTATACAATTTCTTCTCATATACAAATGCGCTAATCATATATTGCAAGACTTGTAATTGAGACAGCTCTCATGGTATAATATATATATATATATATATATATATATATATATATATATATATATATATACATTATTTCTATATTGTAGTCTAGCTTTGTAAAATATCCATAATAATCTGGGACAAAGAACTTATCTAATGGAATGCAAAAATTAATTATATAATCTGACAGTGTCTATGTTTAAATCTGAAAAGTCTCTATAGCGTTACAACTAGTTCCATATTCACAACAACTTTTCTTCTTCTTCTTCTTTCCTTTTCTATCTGGGCACTAATTTCCACACAAGTAAGTCTTTGGAAAACCTCCTAAACCGAACAAAACCCCAAACGACCAAAGCCATATGAAAACGCAGCATTAATATTTATTAAAAATGCATAATATAACTATGTACATATACACATACATACATACATACATGTAAATACGTAGGTATGTACGCGAACATACTTCGCGGTCAGAATACCATGTTTACAATTAATAGAGCCCTTCCTCCTTCTGGTTAAAACCGACAACAGCCACGAATAACAACAACAGAGGAGGAGCACAAGCAAAACCAAAACAGCAATCCGGCCGTGTCACTTAATTAAAAACAAGAAAATTGTGAATATTGAATAATTTGTGTGTGTGTTCCGCGACCAAGCTGCTAACGATACTCGAAGGACCACTAACTAAAGTGGGCAAAAATTCCGCGCAGACACAGAATGTTTATTAGTTTTATTTGTGCCCTACAGCAGCTGATGGGGGTATAATCATGATGTCACTCCATTTGTAACGTCTGGATAGTACCCCATAATAGTAGCTCATCCGTCGTAAGTAAAATTAAAATACTTATAACTTCCGTGCGGATACTCCGAATTATGACACTGTGGCTGAGAGTACACATAAGTCGACTTGACTGACTGAATCTTTCATACTTGTTGGCTTTTAATCGAGTGAGCCAAGGAGCAAACATTTCTTTTACATACTAATTGCATGCTCGTGCGGTTATTTGTACGACATAAAAAAGGATGTGTCAAAATGCGATTTGCTGTTATGAACACACGAAAAAAGCACATTGTTGCAAAGTGTGGAAATCCATGTTGACGTATTTAAATCGAGCAACAAATGGTGAATATTTTGCCGAATGAAAAAAGAAATATATTTTCATTGATGGCAACGAGCCACTCAATATCCTGTTTTTGTAACTCCGTTTATACGAATGTAAATTTGATTTATGGGCGAAGTTGAATTTAAATTTAAATTTTGAAATGACACTCCTAAACGGCTTATCGATTTTTTTAATGAAACTCCACACATACACAGTTAAATTACATCTGGGCATCTTAAATAATTTAAATTTATCGTTTTGCCGAAATTGAATTTGTAAATTGATATTCGTTAAAACCTTTCACTCAAAATAATATGTCAGTAAACGCCACAGAAAACGTTTGCTGATATAACAGATTTTCTGCTTAAAATATTGTATCTGTTGAAAAAGTGTTTGCTGTTTTACCAGGCTAAAGTCGGACGGAGCCGACTATATGATACTCTCCACTTTCTACCCCATTGCAATTGAATTCGGGGACAAAAGTGAAACGAACGGAAACGATTTTTGTATGAGAACTATAATGTGGGGTATACACAGAAAAAATAAAATTGGGATTCAATAAAAAAAGTTCACGACTTCAAATAAAATATTTTTCAAAAATGGTGTGATAAATAAATTCAGAGAATCATTGAAGAAATTTGTAAGCCGTTTATTGAAAATAACTTTCATATTCACTCCATAAAGAAATTCATAAATATTGACTAAAAAAGTTGTAAGTCGTTAATTGAAAATATTGTTCATATTCACTCCATAAAGAAATTCATAAATATTGACTAAAAAAGTTGTAAGTCGTTAATTGAAAATATTGTTCATATTCACTCCATAAAGAAATTCATAAATATTGACTAAAAAAGTTGTAAGTCGTTAATTGAAAATATTTTTCATATTCACTCCATAAAGAAATTCACATATTGATTAAAAAGTGGCTCCTTCGCAACACTTTAAAATAACTTATAAGTCTCTTAAAATAAATGACATCCCTCCTATGACAACTACATACTAAATTCATTGGTGAAGATCCCAATTTTCATTACTTCCGAATGACAAGATGAAAATCTTTTTCACTTATTCGGGTGCTCTCTTTTTGCTAGGTAATAGATTACCCGACGAGCGTTGCACCGCCTGTTGCATGTTGTCAGGTAATACTCTATCATTATATTTCCTCACCAATAATGATCCCTTCCGCCGCTTGTGTGTTCATTTTAATAAATTCTACCACATTATTGAATTATTAGAAAATAGAAACTCTATTAAAATAAATATTATCTTGAATTTAATACTTTTTTATTCCCTCCACCTCCAGGATGGGGGTATATTCACTTTGTCATTCCGTTTGTAACACCTTGAAATATTCATCGGAGACCCCATAAAGTATATATATTCTGGGTCGTGGTAAAATTCTAAGATGATATATCCATGTCCGTCTGTCCGTCTGTCTGTCTGTTGAAAGCACGATTGCGGCCGAACGAAATGAGCTAGGAGTTTCAAATTTTTCCTAAATGTGTCTTATGGTTGTAGATCGGTTGGGATTGAAAGTGGGCGAAATCGGCCCAGAGGGAAAAATTTTTCCCTCACAAGGACTGAAAATACCCCTAATATTTAGAGAATTTCAGCATGTTTTTTGAACATATTAGCTTGTATTTACTTGATATTTGCAATGCGCATTCCCTTTATAGCATAAAAGGGCACCATAGAGTGATTTTTATTAGTAGGGGGAGAAATGGGACAAAAAAGGGATAAAAATGGTACCTATCAAACGACAACAGATAGAAACACGAAATTTGGCGTGTACATTCCATTAATAAAGTAGACACGTAATATAAAAGTATTTTTTCTAAATTCGTACTTTTAAGGGGTTAAATGGGGATAGAGGGATAAAAGTAGTACTAATCTAACGGCTGCACCTAGAATAATGAAATTCGATATATACATTCCTCTGATTGTGTAGACACGTAAAATAAAAGAACTATCCAAAATTCGTACTTTTTGGGGTTCAAATGGAAAAAGGGGATAAAAATAGTACCTACCAAATGACAGCAGCTAGAATCATGAAATTCGGAGTATACATTCCTTTGACTGCGTAGACACGAAAAATAAAACGTTTTTTCCAAATTCGTACTTCCAAGGGATAAAAATAGTACCAACTAAACGAATACAGCTAGAATGATGAAATTCAGTGTGTACATCCCTCTAATTGTGTAGATACGTAAAATAAAGAGATTTTAGATAGTCCTACTCTTGAGGGGGCAAAATTGGATTAAAATTTGAAAATTACAAATTGGAAAATTAGCTGAAAATACACTCTCTATCCCCCAATATTTAGAGTATTTATGATTACTCCCTTATATTTACTTTATGAATTGAAGTATTATATCCATTATATATATAGTATACAAATATTGGTAGCCTTGGCTTATTAATTAAATTTCTTATTTTCATACAGTTAAAATTTGTTGCGGACATTCCTCTTGTAGCTTGGAAGCACAACAAAGAAAATAAAAGTTTTAGCGGGCGAAATGGGACAAAAAGGGATAAAATATGGTACCAATGATACGACAACAATTAGAATCATGAAATTCGGTGTGTACATTAGGGTTAGTCATTTTTTTAGATTCAAAATCTGTGGAAATAGCATATAGGGCAGGCAAAAACAAGCAGAAATGCGTTTTTACTTTTTCGAAATTGTGAAAAAACGTTCCGCACAAAATGCAATTAATTACTTTAGCTCAAAACCAACTTTTTTATTTGAATTTTTTTGTGATTTTTAAAATTTCTCAAGCACTAATCCTCTATATCTTTCAATTATATTGATTTCTTTCGGAAATTCGTATAAATGGTATAGCAACAAAACAGCTTTTTTTATTTCATTCGGTCTTTTTGCTTTAAAATTTTTGACCCAGTTATCACTGTTTTTTTGGACATTTTTGCAAGTTTTTTTAAACGACAACTAAATGACAGATTTTTGATCAAATTGCATATTTGAAATCGATGCACTAAAACCAACTAAAAAAAAATATTTCCAAGAACAACTATTGCAGAAAAAAATTTCTCAAATTTAAAAAAAAAGTAAAGTAAAAAAGTTTGTTTTTAGCTAAAGTAATTGCATTTTGTGCGGAAGGTTTTTTTACAATTTCGAAAAAGTAAAAACGCAATTCTTATTATTTTTGCCTGCCCTACATGCCATTTCCACAAATTTTTAATATTCGAAAAAAAAATTACTAACGCTAGTGTACATCCCTCTAATTGCATAGACATGTAAAATAGAGGGATTTTTCGAAATTCGTACTTTGTCTGTATCTGAAAATGCTTCTTTCTAATGGCGACTGACAACCGTCTAATATTTAGGCATGTTCACTTTCACAATTTCAACATTTTATTTATATATAGTAGTCGATTTTAAACAGTGCGCATAAGTATACATTATAGTTTGAAATAGTAAACAAATATAGTAATCTGCATAAAAATATCACAATTTTCGTAATATGGTATTGTGCTTCTATGTGAAGTCGACATCCTTTAATCTGCTGGTAATACTGTGGAATGCACTCCGTGGTGGAGGGTATATAAGATTCGGCCCGGCCGAACTTAACGCCTTCTTACTTGTTTATACATATATAAGTTATATGATAAGAATGAATTTGAAATGGATTAAACACTGAAAATTGAATACGAATTTAGCAATAATATAAGGATTGAGTTCGGATTAGATATACATATGTGCAAAAATTTCTTTAAAGCATGATAACGTTGTATGTGGAACACTCCGAGGGGAATCTCAAAGAAAAACTATAGTTCCCCGATAACTTTGCATTTGTGTAAATGCTAACAAAGTCTTTAAACTGTGTAAATGCTGAATTCTATAATAGCAGCAAAGTGTCTATCATAGCAAACAATCTTTGTTGTTAATAACCTCAAAGATGTATTTTGAAAAATTGCTGGTAAAAATATCACTATTTCAATAAAGAAATACTACAATATCGGCGCGCATATATTATACTGGCAGTACTGTAGAATATAGGTGGAAGGTATATAATAGCGTTACCTGGTGAACTCTTTTCGTTTCGCCGAGAAAATTGGTTGTGGCATGGGTAAAAATTTGGCCACCTCGGTCATGTCAAATTTTGAATGAATGAATTTTATCAAAAGTGCCGATGCAAAAATAGTTTCCACATTGATAGTGTTCTAAACATGTGTGTGTATCTCTATTTGTTGAAGAGATATTGAGGAGAGAAGAAACAATTTTCGTATTTTTTGCGAGGTTGGTTTTGCATCTGCTTATTAGACCGATGTTAAAATTGTTTATATTGTTCGATTCCCTATAACATTCTTAATAAACTGTGACTAAAGAAAAACAATTTCAAATTATATAATTATACTAGCAAATACCCGCTACTTCGTACGCGGAAATTTTTCAATTGGGTGGTATTGACAGTATTTTGTCTCGGTATTCAAACTGGTTTTATACACTCCACGAGAGTATTATGTCTTTGTGCATTTGTTTGTAACACCCAAAAGGAAGAGAGATAGACCCATTGTTAATTATACCGATCGACTTAGAATCACTTTTTGAATCGATTTAGCAATGTCCGTCTGTCTGTCTGTCCGTCCATCTATTCTTGTAATCACGATACAGGTCGCAATTGTAGACAGATCCAAATGAAACTTTGCACAACGAAGTTTTTCGGGATAAGAATGAACGCTATTTAATTTGAAGAAAATCGGTTCAGATTTAGATATAGCCCCCATACGAATTTCACTCCCGATTTGACACTTTTCACTCTAGATACCACATATTACAACAGATTTTCTTCAAAATTGGCCAAACATCTTATATTCCAACTAGAAACACCTGTGGTAAAAATAGGTCAGATCGGTTCAGATTTATATATAGCTCCCATACATATTTCGCTCACGATTTGACTTTTTCCGCTCTAGAAACCACATATTGTATCAGATTGTCTTCAAATTTGGCAAAACATCTTATATTTCAACTAGAAACACCTGTGGTAAAAATGGGGCAGATCGGTTCAGATTTATATATAGCTCCCATAAAAATTTCGCTCCCGATTTGACTTTTTTCGCTCTAGAAACCACAAATTTTAACAGATCTTCTTCAAATTAGGCGAAATATATTATATTTGTCCTAGAAACACCCATAGTGAAAATGGGTCAGATCGGTTCAGATTTACAGATAGCTCCCAAACGAATTTCACTCCCGATTTTAATCTTTTCACTCTAGATACCATATATTACAAGAGATTTTCTTTAAAATTGGCAAAACATCTTATATTTCAACTAGAAACACCTGTGGTAAAAATGTGTTATATCGGTTCAGATTTATATATAGCTCCCATACAAATTTCGCTCCCGATTTAACTTTTTCCGCCGCAGAAACCACGAATTTTCACCGAATTTCTTCAAAGTGAGCATAACACCTTATATTTGAACTGGAAGAACTTATTGTGAAAGTTAGTCACATTTTTCCATGTTTGGATATAGCCCCGATACAAATATTCTTATCGATTTGACCAATCGAACCAGGTCGTATTAGACAATGATTAGGAAACATACAAAAATTCTTCCCGTTTTCACTTTTTTACCGAGTTGGACTGTATTCGGTTGGAATGAGGAGTGTATCATATAGTCGGCCCCGCCCGACTTTAGCCTTTCCTTACTTGTTTTATATTTTGAAATTGCCTTAGTCTAAGGATATCACTTTCAGGGTAAATCGTTTGTAAACGCTCACAACTTTTGAAAAATTGTTTTACTTTGCGCAACTACGTATTCAGCGGTATATTCACACAAACTTTTCGATTCGATTTATATACCTTGTACAAATTAAAAAAGGAATCCATTTACACTGTGCCATCCATTTATACGTCAATAGTCAATAGTTTAATTTATAGGCACAAAATGCAAACATTTTTTTACAAAAATCATTTAAAGCTGTGATAATTATACCCTCACTACAGAGTAGGAGCGTATATATCATGTGGGATAGAAAAAAGTGTAACGCATTGAAGGAGAAATTTAAAAGCATAAGTATGTCCCACGTCCTTTTCACGTCCGTCTGGCTCGCTGGTATACACGAAAACTCTGGAAGGGACTTAAAGAATTTATTCAAACTCTGCACCTAGTATTTTTTCCCAGACTTAGTTTAAATTCTGAGGTGGGGGAAATTGATATACATCTAATGTTACCCCCACACGTATAGTCGATATATACACCGTATTTAATGATTCTAGCTTCAGCCATGTTGTTGGTACCATTCGGATATAAAAAGGTACGAATTTCGATAAATCCATTAATTTTGTTTTTCTATGCATATACAAACCGAACTTCATCCCTAAAAGTACAAATTTTGCAATCGCATTCGCGTTATAATATGTAATATGTGTTCCAAATTTCAAGATTCTAGGCCCAGTCGTTTGGTCAGGGCGGTGGTACAATTTTTAACCCATTTAATCCCTTAGAAGTACAAATTTCGGAAAATGCAATGTTATCACTCATTTACATTGTAAGACATATATGCACCGAATTTTTTTATTACCGTGTCATCCATGTTGTTGGTACCTTTTATATCCCGTTTTTCTCGTATACCTTTAAAAGTACGAATTTCGAAAAATTCCTTCATTTTGCGTTTGAAAGCATTTTCAGGGATATACATGCCGAATTTCATGATTCCAGCTCCGTCTGTCTGATTGGTACCATTTTTATTCCTTTCTACCTGATTTCACCCACATAAAGTACGAATTTTGAAAACTATTTTCTTAGTCACATTCGTGCTGTAAAAGTAATGCCCATTCAGAATTTTGGTCTGGGATGTGGTACAATTTGTATCCCATTTAATCCCTTAAAAGCACAAATTTCGAAAAAATGTGTTCTTGTCAGTGATCTGCGCTGTAAAACGAATATACACACCGAATTTCAATATTGTAGCGTCATCCGTGTTGTTGGTACCTTTTTTATCCCCTTTTCCCCGTTTACCTATTAATACGAATTTAAAAAAATTCAGCCATTTTGCGTTTCTAATCTCTACGCTGTAGGAGAAATGTACACACCAAATTTCATGATTCTAGCGTCAGTCGTGTTGTTTGTACCATTTTTGTTCCATTTAACCCCCCAAAAGTACGAATTTTTCAAAATCCTTTTTGGGATGCCTTCATGTCGCAAGAAAAACGCCCATGCCAAATTTAAAGATTCTAGGCGCAGCCGTTTGGTCAATGCGGTGGTACCATTTATATCCCTTCTTACCCCTTAAAAGTACGAATTTCGAAAAACCCCGTCTTATCACACCTCTACTTATATATATATATATATATATATATATATATATATTTATTGAATCATTTTGGTCCTATCAAAAGTTATTTTTATACCCTCCACCTCCAGGATGGGGGTATACTAACTTTGTCATTCCGTTTGTAACACCTTAAAATATCGACCTGAGACCCTATAGAGTATATATATTCTTGATCGTCATAAAATTCTAAGACGATCTAGCCATGACCGTCCGTCCGTCCGTCCGTCTGTCCGTCTGTTGAAAGCACGCTAGCATCTAAACGAAAGGAGCTTGGACGTCCAAATTTTCCATAAATGTGTCTTATAGTCGTAGATCGGTTGGGATTGAAATGGGACGAAATCGGCCCAAAGGGAAAAATTTTTCCCTCACAAGGACTAAAAATACCCATAATAATCCCTACTATTTTAGCGTATTTAAGCATGTTTTTTGAATATGTCTGTTTATATTTGCTTGATATTTGGTATGCGTATTCCTCTTATAGCTAAAAGCTGCACCATAAAGTGATTCTTATTTGTAGGGAGTGAAATGGGGCAAAAAAGGGGCAAAAAAAGGGATAAAAATGGTACACATTAAACGACAACAGCTAGAAACACGAAATTCGGTGTGTACATTCCTCTAATTGAGCAGATACATAATATAAAAGTATTTTTTTCAAATTCGTACTTTTAAGGACTAAAATGGGAATAGAGGGATAAAAATGGTACCAACCAAACGGCTGTACCTAGAATAGACAATTAAAATAAACAGGTTTTTCGAAATTCGTACTTTTTGGGGTTAAAATGAAAAAAGGGGATAAAAATTGTACCAATTAAATGACCGCATCTAGAGTCATGAAATTCGGAGTATACATTCCTCTGACTGCGTAGACACGGAAAATAGACGAATTTTTCGAAATTCGTACTTTCAAGCATACAATGGTACAGAGGGATAAAAATAGTACCAACTAAACGACTACAGCTAGAATGATGAAATTCTAATTGCGTAGAAACGTCAAGGGGGTAAAAATGGTACCAACCACATGGTCGCAGCTGGAATTATGGAATTCGGTGTATTCATTCCTCAGCCTGCATAGACACGCAAAATAAAAAGTTTTTTCCAAATTTGTACCTTTTCTTTTAATGCAAAAATTGGTTGAATCATGAAGACAGGTTTTTTGCACTATGTACGTCTGATAATGGATTTTCAAAATTTGTACTTTTCGAATTCAAATATAATACCTATATCTATGGTATTTAAGCTTTTTGAAAATATAAATATAAAAATAAATATAAGAATATTTATTTTTTGATTTGAAAAAAATAATTGTTTGAAATAATTAAAATATTATATTTATCTATATATATATCTTCTACGAAAACGAACAACCTCTGTGGAATGCAATCCATGGTGGAGGGTATATAAAGTTCGGCCCGGCCGAACTTAACGCCGTTTTTACTTGTTTTATTGTAGTATAGTTTTTTAAAAGATTATGATTTATAACATAAAGTATTGCAGCAAATAAGGGTATTATTTTATTAAATTAAATAACAATCATTTTCTCTTTTAGTTTTTTCGTTTGCATTTTTTTTTGGTCTGTAATCAATATTTGATTTGAACTGGGATATTGTCCTGGCTCAAGACCATTTTGCTTCTATATTTAATAGAATGCAAATTTATTTACAAATGGCATGGTGACATTTATTACTTGGCTGCAGACTACCACGATCATGATTTCGACCATGTCAAAAGTCTTTTCAAGTGGCTTCGCAGCGACTTTTCAACATCAAACCCGGCCTCTATAAGGAGATGATTCTCACAAACGAACGAGAATCTCTTTCAGATTTAGAAGATTCAAGGAAAAAAGATAGGAGAAACCCCTTTTACATAAATACATCACAAGTTATTATAAAAACATTTTCCAATGTATGCAAATTCGTGAAGTGTTTTCGAAAACGCTTTGCGGTGAGGTCTTCGGATATATGGGACATTCCATGACAAATCTGACAATTTAAAAAATATTTTCCATTTTTTGTATTTTTTAGTACCCCCTAAAAACCATATTCGGGTATATTTTGAGTTTTTTATGATTAATTTGGCACTATGCGCCCACAACTTGACGTAAAAGCAATAAATAACAACTTGTTAAAAACGTCTAGCTCTTTCTTTTTTCAGTTTTTTGCTAATAACTCCTTCAATAATGGTCCGAATTGGATATCCTTTTTTAATATATTAGTTTTTAAGTACTTTTTAGAAGAAATATTGAAAAAAAAATATTCGTAATATTTTTGTATACAAATTTTGATTTGTTAAATTAAAACTTTATTTTGTAAATGTCTGTACTCTTTGATTTTTTATTTAAACGTCTATTCATTCTGAAATTTTTGAGCCTTGGTTGAAGCCTATAACAATTACTACGTTTTTTAAATTTGGAAAAAGGAAATCTCTAATCTCCACTGTGCTCATCAAAATAAATAAAAAAGTCGAGAATATCGAAGAGTTCAAACAATTAACAAATAAAGTTTTATTATACCCCCACCTCCAGGATGGGGATATACTAACTTTGTCATTCCGTTTGTAACACCTTGAAATATCGACCTGAGACCCTATAAAGTATATATATTCTTAATCGTCATAAAATTCTAAGAGGATCTAGACATGTCCGTCTGTCCGTCCGTCTGTTGAAAGCACGCATCTAAACGAAAGAAGCTAGGACGTCCAAATTTTCCATAAATGCGTGTTATAGTCGTAGATCGGTTGGGATTGTGCTGGGTGAAATCGGTCCAGTGGGAAAATTTTTTTTCCCTCACAAGGACTGAAAATACACATAATAACTCCTAATATTTTAGAGTATTTAACTGACTTCACTTGATATTGGGTTCCATTCCCCTGTAACAAAAACGTGCACCATAAAGTGATTCTTATTCGTAGGGGGTGAAATGGTGCAAAAAGGGATAAAAATGGTACCTATCAAACGAAAACATATAGAAACACACAATTCGGTGTGTACATTCCTCTAATTGAGCAGATACATAATAGAAAAGTATTTTTCCCAAATTCGTACTTTTAAGGGGTAAAATGGGAATAGAGGGATAAAAATGGTACCAACCAAACGGCTGTACCTACAATAATGAAATGCGGTGTAAACATTCCTCTGATTGCATAGACGCGTAAAATCTAGGGTTTTTTCGAAATTCGTACTTTTTGGGGTTAAAATGGAAAAAGGGGATAAACATTGTACCAACCAAATGACTGCAGCTAAAGTCATGAAATTCGGAGCATACATTCCTCTGACTCCGTAGACACGAAAAATAAATTGTTTTTCCAAATTAGTACTTTCAATGGGAGCAGAGGGATAAAAATGGTACCAACTAAACGGCAACAGCTAGAATGATGATGGTGTGTACATCCCTCTAAATGCGTAATTCGTAATATAAAGTGATTTTAGAAAGTCGTACTCTTAAGGGGGTAAAATATGAAAAAGAGGATAAAAATGGTACCAACCAAATGGCCGCAGCTAGAATCATGGAATTCGGCGTATACATTCCTCTGACTGCATAGACACGCAAAATAAAATGATTTTTCCAAATTCGTACTTTTTACTTTTACGGCAAAAATTGGTTGATCATGAAGTTAGGTTATTTTGCCCTATGTACGTGAAATAATGGATTTTCAAAATTTGTACCTTTGAAATTAAAATAGAATGGAAATACAATCAAATGTAGCACCCACTATCTACCACTATCTACCAATATAAGAACATTTATTTTTTGAATTGACTTGTATTATTCGATATGTAAACGTATTGGTAGCCTTACCTTATCAGCTTGGTTTAAAAATTTTATATTTATTTATAAAATTATTTTTTCCAATATTTTTATTTCTGGTTGGTTGGTTTGGCTACATTAAAATGCTATTGCACTTCTACGAAAATCGACAGCCTCTGTAGGATGCAGTCCATGGTGGAGGCTATATAAAGTTCGGCCCGGCCCGGAACTTAACGCCTGTTTTACTTGTTCATACTAAGATTGCAAACATGAGATGGCACCATTTATTCTTTGTTGTGGCTCCGTATCTTTTTCATGGAAATGATATAGAAAACGGTTAAGAGATATTTGTTTAATGATTGTTTAGGATTCTCCGAGTAAGCACCAATGAACCGAAAAAAATCAAACATTTTTGTAACAATATTTTTTATTTCACATGATTTTGGTAACAAAATACAAATTTAAATGGATTTTATAAATAATGCAAAACAAAACAGTATATCAGTATTCTCTATCAAGCCAAATCCTCATCGAAATTAAAAATGTGATCCAAATCATCCGCTATCTGGCGGTCGCGCTGCTGATTCTGTCTTTCTTCCGCCGCCTCCAGAGCCGACCAAAAACTTTCTCTTTTGCGCACCGCAGAAGGTGATTCCAAGCTATCTTGAAATTGTTCCCAAAAGCTATCTTCTGGCGCTGGAGCATCTTTCACTGGCACTGGATGTTGCATGTCATCCCAAAAGCTTGTCTCTTCATTATAGGAGTTTATTAAAGGTTCAAAGGACTCCTGCGAAGAAGGACTTTCAGATAACATTGGCTGCTGATACTCATAGTGTTCTTGCTCTCGCTGTTGTTGCTGTTCTTTGAGCTGATAATTTTCCTTTTTCAATTGCTTTAACAATACCTCCAACTGGTCAATTTCAGCCGCGGCCAGTTCCACATTTGGATAAGAGACATGTTCCGGAATTTCGGGTGGCGTTATACTAAGAGACGTGTGTTTGTCGCCCATCAAATGACCCATCATGGTTTTATAAAGGAATGGATAATTCTTTTCAAAATTAATTTTGATGCGCAACAAACGTTCTAGCATGCCCGGCGTGAGGACATGTTTCTGCTGCGAAATAGGGGGAGGTGTATTATTGGGATTAGAGGAGACATTTCTACGGTAGCGATTGAGCAGTGATTCAAAAGTCCCACCTCCCGTAAAAATGGGCTGATACAAATTGTACGGTTTGTGGTGCCATGGATCATCTTTACGGTCTATCTTCCGTAAGCCCATGAAAGGTTCTAAAACTTTTGGATCGTAACTAAACATGGAACGTTCATCTACAGAAGCCTCGGAATCGTATTCGCAATCGTTAGCGGAGGATGATGGTGTGGATGTTGATGTGAGTGCTGATGCTGAAGGTAATATTGATGAGGATAACGATTCGGTGACAGGATTTGATGATGTTTCTGATGTATTTGCAGTTTGATGTTTACTACAGTGGTTTTGAATGAGTAGTGAGTGCGTGGATACGGATTTGTGATTCATGAAATGCAAATGAAAATAAATTAATTGATTTGAGATGATTTCGAAATAATAAATATGCATGTATGGGTATGTATGTAAAAATTAAAGAAAATTTAACAGATTCGTATGTATAAAGGAGTTCACTGATCCATGAAAATGTGAGATGGATCTTCTGACAAAGCGACTGCGACAAAAATGTATTTGAATCGCAATGTTTCGATTATGCGAAGCATATCAAATCTTTGCTGAATATAAATCTTTGCAGTTATATAAATTATTTACATGGAAAACTGGCCATGTAGTTTGTATCCTTAGTGCCTAAAGATGCAGTATTTTATCTGTAAATATCTCTACCAAAAAGCGTTAAGATACGATTTGGCAATCTTTGAAATTTGTTAATGATCTGTTAAATTTCCTTAATAGTATTAAAACCAAAATATAAAAACTACTACTATGTAGGTTGGTATCTAGAAAAAAAACCCTTTAAAACAATTCCTATTTCCTAGACTCCACTTCACCAATGTCATTTGCTGTGAGCGTTTGTGAGCGACGTTTAGATTTTGCCGATGTCACTGACGACGAGGAGGAAGTGGATCCCAAGGAGTTGATGGACGGTACACGTTTAAATCGCTGTGTCGCTTTTGGTGACGTTGCTTTTGTTGTTGTGGATTCTTCCGCCATATGTTTAGCGGTTTGGCTTGCCAATTTTGATTTCTTCTCTTTGCTAACTTTACTCAATTCATGCAGGAAGTCCAAAATTTCTTCTAGATTTTTGTGTTTTTCTTCGTCGTTTTCTTTGGCCATCATTTTACTGACTTCGTTGGTCATAGGCTTGGACTTATTCGAAGTTTTTAAGTTCTTGTGGTTTCCAAACTTTTTAGCATAGAGTTTTCTGTATTGCGAAGGGATGACGTTGCGTTTGTTGGGCTTAAATTTACCTCTCAAGGCATAAACGCTGTGTGTAGTCGATTCGGCCGGTTCTAGTGCATTAGTTTTCGAATTCCTTATCAGCTTTTCGGAAATTTCACTATTTGTTATTTTATCTTTGATGTTATGTTCCTCCTCGATGGCCACTTCAACTTCTTCGGGCTCTTCTTCCTGCTCTTCGTTTTCGTTTTCGTCTTTATCGGAATCGTTTTCACTCAGGGATTCTGGAGTCATAACATCCGCATTCGTTTCAGCCACAGTTGTGTCCCTTTTAAAGGATTGATTTTGGCCGTACAATAACTCTTGGGTGTGCTGATCCTCGGCTATGGCCAATTGGTATCGGCCGTCTCTCATGTAGTCTTTATGCAGGTCTTTGGTTAAGTGGTGTGTATCATATCCTTTGTCTGTCATTTCCTGTAACCATTCTTTGAATTTATCTTCATCGTCTTTGGTATTTTGGGTTTTAGAAGACTTAACGCTATTGAGGCCATCTGATTGTTCGAATGCTTCTTCTAGAATTCTTAATAGTTTCTCTTTGCATTTGTTGCAACATTCGGCTAAGCGCTGTTTCATGATTTTGTACACGCTCTCGAAGCTCTTATCATAATTCTTGGTAAACTTGGAGCTAGAAGTACCCTGATCGCTGTACGGCACCTGAGTATCCTTAGAAATCGTATTACGAGAATATACCCGACTCTGTGGTGATTTATGGCGTGTAGCATGGTCTGTTGGATAGCTATTGGGAGAATACACCACAGCCGGATTCACATTGTTGATGGAGTTCACTGTTAACGGATGCGCCGCAGTGGTGTACGAAACTTCCGGTTTAACATAACGTATAGCGTATGTGGCAGGCTTGGCCGGATTTAACGCTGAGTAAAGACCATTATCGTTACTTAATTGATAAGGATTCGAATTGACGTTATAGTCATCCATAACAGCCACTGGTTCGTAGGAATTGACGACAGATATATAAGGGGCTTGGGGTAAAGACTTGGATTGATAGGAATGCACATGCAGATTTTGTTGCAGTTGTTGCTGGTTCAAGCTACTCATCTGTGGATTGGAGTGGTGTGCACTAACTTGGGGCACATACTGGTGATACTGATGACTCAAATCGTTCAATGGAGGACTCTGTTGGACACCGTTCATAGGATTGTGGCTGTCGGCGTGAGTTTTCGGCACCGCTATATAACCACTCTCCACTCCATACTGGTCTTGAGCGGGCTCCTGATGCGTACTGGCCTTCTGATCTACCTCTCCAGCTTCATCGCCTGCCGAAATTTCCATCGGCTGCTTATTAGCTTTTTCCAAAGCTTCCCGAATCGATTCTTCATTGTAGCGCATCAGAGCTTCTGACGGCGTCTCATTGGGATTCAATGTTATTTCTTTCAACGAATTCTTATAGGTTTTCCTTAGCTCACTCAACGATGTCTCGTCTATGGGCTCCAGAGAAGCATAATCTGTCGAGCGTCGGGAGCGTCTGCGCGACTTATGTTTGGGCCTTACAACTATAATAAAACTATTATATTTTGCAAAATCATCATAAGCTAACCTTTTTGTTTGATTTTTTAAGTCTGCATTAGCGTAGTACGCGTCTAAAGATGTGGTTCGTGTGCCTGGGTTGTCATCGTCCGGTCTTGTCAGCAACATCATTTTCTGAAAAGCGTCACCTGTTATTGATTGTTTGTGGGTGGGAGGGGGTAAACATTTGTTGGATGATGCAATGGAGGGCAGAGCAAGTACAGCGTCGGGTGCAGAGAAAGAAAAATGCTAATGATCATGAGTGAGATTTTATAATTTGATGTTGGGCGGAGTTTAGCGAGAGAGAGAGAATTGAATTGGTGTGTGGAGAGAGGGACAGAGGGTGCGTGCAGAGCGATCGACATAACCCGCCATACAAGTGGTTCACTATCGCGCTTTAAGCTCTCAGTGATTGATTTAATTATTGTGTGAACTTATAATGGTGTCCAGAGAGAGGACTATGGTGTACTAATTACTTGTGAGAGACATGAGTCACTTTTTTAAAAAAGTATCCGAAAGGCATACTTCACTTGAGGGTAGCTAAATAAAGTATAAATTCGTATGAACAATTGGTTGCCGATCCAGAGCCGTTTAAGTCAAAATTTAAACTAAGACTAATGTATAGGTGCAGACCAAGGATACACACGGATATTTTTCGCAATATCCTAAATAATGAAACTCTGAACATATTTGTCTCTTTGGATGAAAATAAACCGATGAAATTCGAGCTAGAAGTATCAGTTTGGCTTATAGCTCATGACTAGCCAGGACATGTTGTTTATATTCGAAAGCATAATTTTCTCAGGCAGAAACTTGAGAAAAATTAAACATTTTCGTTTAAACTATCTTCGGAAACATGGAAAATTTTCTATGCCAATAGAAATATTGAAACCCGATTAAGATATATGACATTGGTTGCTGTTGCTCATGATATTTTCACCATGTCTGGGAAACGGCAATGGCAGCGGAAGTTCAACAAACTCAAGTCGAAAGACTTAAACCGTCTCATGTATTATCTACTTATAGTAAGGTAAGGTGCATGTATGACAGTTGATCGTGTATATAATTTAATATTGATTGCTCATACTAACCGGCATTGTTTGATGTTCTTTTAACATCTCCTCGATTTCTGCATCTCCGGTGGCTGTGCGATAAGGACTGCGTGAACCATAAGCGTTGGAACCATAGCCGCCACCGCCATAATATCCCGATGGTTTGTAGCCTCCATAACTGGGAGGATTCATTGAATAGCCACCACCATAACCGCCGCCGTAGCTATAACTTGGTGGTGGTGCAGGTGCATACACCGGTGGATAGCGACTGCCGCCATTATTGTAATAGTAATTTATAACGGTTGGCTTTCCTTTATCCTTCTTCTTTTTGTCATGGTGTGGAAGTCCGAGGGCATCGAAGAGATCATCAATAGCTGAACGACCATGATTATGATTGTGAAAAGAATCTGTGTTAATCATATGAAAATTATGACGGAATACACCAAAAAGGTTACCTTTGTGACGAGCCTTTCCAGCATTTTCAGGCATTTGCGGTGTAGCTTCGCCACCAATCGGCTTTCCGGGATCATGATTTGCCATCTGACGTTCGTCGACGGTCGACATGGGTTTCTGTTGTGTTTGATGATCGCTGTGTCGTTCCAAGGATGCGGTATCGATTTGCTGTCCCTTCTGTCCATCATTAGTTGCCATCTGGGACTGACCTAGTTCAGCCATATTTGTCATCTGACGTTGTTGCTGCTGCTGCTGCTGCTGTTGTTGTTGATCGTTCATTTCCATTTTGAGATTATTGGCCATTTGTCGCTCATTTGTGGGATTTCCCATTTGCATTTCAGGGTTAAACTGTTCTGTGGGATTTGCACTTTGTGGCATGTGTTGAGGAAGCATTTGTCTTTGTTGTGGCATTGTCATTGCTGCATTGGCGCCAGATGTCACGGATTGTTCTCCTGGATTATTATTGCTTGCTTGATTTTCGCCCACGGCATCCCACTGCTGCTGTCTCATTTGCATGTTAGGATTGGCGTTGTCCATAGTTTGTGGCTGTGCCATATTCATTTGTCTCGTTGTCTGCTGTTCTCCTTGGACACTTTTGGACATAAAGCGTTGCACCTGACCCTCGGAGCCTCTGAAATCTTGCTGTTGCATTGATTGCTTCATTTGAGTATTGGGTTCGAACCATTCACGTTGCTCAGCCATTATCCCCATTGGATTTTGGAATGATCCGGGATTATTTTGGAATTGTTGTTGACCTGGATTGGTCAACAACGACGATCCTTGTCGCATAGTTTGATCCTGTGACATTGTGGCCATTTGCTCATTTGTCAACCATGAACTTCGCATACTTTGACTTTGTGGCATTGTAGTCATTTGCTCATCAGCATTTGTGAACGTTGATCCCTGCCTCATTTTTTGATCCTGTGGTATGGTTGCCATTTGCTCACCGCCATTTGTTAGCCATGCACCTCGCATGCTTGTCATTTGCTCGCCACCATTGGCCAACGTAGTTCCTTGACGCATTTGCGGGTCCTGTTGCATTGCCATCATTGGTTCACCGCCATTTGCCAACGATCCTCCCTGTCGCATTGTATGGTCCTGTTGCGTTGTCATCATTTGCTCACCACCATTTGTTGTCCATTGGTTTTGTCGCATTTTTTGTTCACCACCACTTGCCATCGCTGATCCCTGTCGCATTTCTTGATTATGTGGCATTGTTGTCATTTGATCGGCGCCGCCATTTGCCATCGATGATCCCTGACGCATTTGTTGATTCTGCAGCTGCTGGCCATCATTTGGCATCATTTGTTGCATTTCCATAGTTGGATCGTCTGATCTGCCGAAATGGTGATGGTGGCCAAAATGCTGTTGATGGCCGAAGTGCGGTGGATGGCCGAAGTGCGGAGGATGACCGAAATTCCCAAAATGTTGCCCAACATGATGATGATGATGATCATCGTGTTTTCTTTCGTCGGTCATATCCCTCTCTTTATTCGCTTCCATTGACATTTCTTTCTGCTTGTCCATCATCCATTGTTGTTCGTTCATCATATCGTGTTGTTGTTCCATACGGCGACGTTCATCGGGTTGATGCGATGTTGAGGTGTGTGCATCCTCCATGGTTTGAGAATTATTTTCCGTTAACCACGACATTTCGTGGCCATTTGACGCCGCCATGCGATAGGCATAGGCCATCATTTTCAGCAAATCCTCCTTATTGATATTGGCAGACTTAGTGCCGGTCATGGCAGTCTGACGCTTATTGGGATTTCCGGTTAAATCAGTGGAATATTTACCATTCACACCGCCTGCCTTGGTCCTCTGCTGCTGTTGCTCCTTCTTCTGACTATTAGAGATCATTTGCAGGAGCTTTTGGACATATTCATCTTTCAACGTCTTCTCAATGTCATTCAAAGTGATCTTGTAAATAGGAGTTGTACTTAAAGCCAAGGGTGCCATGGCCTGTGAAGGTTCCGAGTTCTTACCTTTTGCCACCAAGTGGGCCTTCTTCATGGCATTGGCTAGTTTGACTACTTCCTGCAACTGTTGCAATTCCGTAATAAGTTGTTTTTCAAAAGCCTCCAATTTCATTTGCATTTTCAAATCTTCATCGGTGTTGGCGGTGAGTTGTGGCAATGGCTTGGAATTGAAGGAGTTTCGTTGCTCATTTTTGTCTGGCAAACGGAACCATAGAATGGGTATTGTCTTTTTAGTTAGAGCGTCTTTCATAGCCGCTTTCAATTTCATTTCGGTCATTTTTTGTGATACGCCTTCTTTAGGAGAAATTTTGTAGGGAGATGGGACGTCCGGTTTCACACGAACCTCGGAAATGTCAGATGCTGCACCTTCCGGAGCTGGATTTGTTTGCAGCCACGAAAATGCTTGGGCAGGATTAAACATGAATGGGGTTCTTTCAGCGGCTGGCGGTTGTGGTGGTGGAGGTACAAACTGTTGAAGGCTCTTAAATAGAGGATTACCCAGTAACATACTATCAAATGGTGAACTTGGACCCGGAGGAGTTTCAGTCCGGCCACGAGAAGAATCGCCATGATCCGGAGCGAGTTCTTTTTCAACGCGTTCTGTTTCCGAAATAGGTGCCGGAGAAGCTTCATTTTCCGGTAAAGTGATATTGAAAGCATCTCCTACTCCGGCCAACATGTTTTGAGGCAATATTTGTTCACCGAATGTTTGACCCAATTTAGCATAGTCAATGGCTTTATGGGCCGGACCCAATATAGGTGCTTGCGACAGTACCTCATCAAATCCTACACCGACTGTACGAGTTAACGCTGGCACGTTCTGGGACAGTTGATCATTGATCGATGCCATTTGGGACACTAATTCTTGGAAAAAATCTGGATTGCGCACCAAACGCTTCAATGTCTCCTCGTTGGGCTGGGGTAGAGCCGACGTCTCGGGTGTATCGTTGGCTAGGACCAATACTACTTTAGATGCAGCTGGTAAGGTATCTAGAGTTGCTCCCGCATTAGAAGCTTGAGAAAACCAATTTATTAAGAAGTTGGCTAAACCGGGAAAAGAGTTATATAAAGGATCCATACTTCTTCCTATAGTGCGGCCCAAATTGTAACCAATATTATGACTGACACTCTGGATGGGATTATACGAGAACGAAGGTATCATGGGCTGCCTAAACATCTACGAAGAAACGACGCTGACTTTTGATTCCGACTAAGGCGAGGATAAACGATCAACTTACCTGATCAATAAATTCGGAGGCGTCATTGTTACGCGCTATACTGGGAGTTTTCGATTCGGCTAAATCAACCGTTTGTACGGCCGGCAAGGATTCCTCCTCTGACTGATCAGCCTCCGCCAAGGAGTGGCAGGATATTAGCAACGCAAATAAATAAAATGTTAACTTTAACTGGAAATAATCGAAAAGCGAAATTTTAAGCGTTACTAAACAAGAGCACTGAACAGACACACTTGACCATCTTTCTCACATACCCGATTCATGATGAAGGCATTAAAATGTTTTTGTTTTTAAATTGTTTTCAATATCTTTAAAATCTTTTAAAAGGATTATATCCTCACGGTTTGTTAGTATTTTTGGAAAGACACAATTATGATACACTTTTTTCAAACGACCGGAGCGTTTTTCTTTTCACTTTCAAACTTCTTTATCGTTTCGATAGCCAACGTAAACTGAGCTTTAAACCACAAGTCAACCGCAAAATATAGACTTTCAACTACCGTGACCCTCTTAGCTAAAACTGCAAACGTTGATGAAATTATTATTAACCCAATTTTTTTCTGAAATTATGCATTTTTTGCATGTTCTTAACCTAAATTCCCAGATATCGGCATTAATCGAAGTGAGTCACATTTTGCGTCGGAGTCTATTGAAGTACACGGTTCATTTCCTGGTAGACTTTGAGGGACATTTCTATTGAAATCTCGGTTTGAGAAAAACTGGCCCATTATTGCTGAAAATCACGCATTTGTCGCTTGAGACATGTCATAATACATGGTCATATTCTATAGACGTCGAAGAATTTGTTATTTTATGAAAGAAAAAAACAACAGCATATCGAGTTTGGAAACGCTTTTAGTCACACATTTCATCGTTGTTCCATTCCACTCGATCGAAATGAGATTTTGCATATCCAAGCATATTTGGTTCGTATTTACATGTTGTTGTTGTTGTTGGTTTTGCTGTTGCGAAGAATCCCATCAGTACACTGCAAAAATAATAATAACGCAAACGATGGTAAATTAAAAAGCAGTATTGAATTCTGCAAAACTTAAATACCCTGAATAAGTAACCCTAGCTGAACAGTTTTTCGCATTAGAAAAATAGGTATGAATACCAACAAGTAAAAACGTGGTTAAGTTCCGGCCGGGCTGAAAATTATATACCCTGCACTATGGATAGCATTCGACAGAGGCTATCGAAATGCAGTAACATTATAGGAAGAAGGCAGCAAAAAAGCCATAAATATTGGGAGATAGTGTTTGCATTAGCAGCTACAACCGTTTAATTGATTGAATTTACATCCTATTTTAATTCCAAAAGTACAAATTTGACGTACAGATAATCTAAATTCATGATTCACCCAATTTTTGCCGTAAGAGTAAAAAAGTGCGAATTTGGCAAAATCTTTTCATTTTGCGTGTCTATGCAGTCCGAGGAATGTATACGCCGAATATGATGATTTTGGCTACGGCCATTTAATTGGTACCTTTATTATCCCCCTTTTCCCACTTTACCCCCATAAAAAGGCGGTTTTCTAAAATCTCTTTATTTTACATATCGACGCAAATTTCATAATTCTAGCTGTATCCGTTTAATTGGTACCATTTTTATCCCTCTGTCCCCATTGTATCCCTTAAAACACGAATTTGGAAAAACCTTTTTATTTTTCGTGTCTACGCAGTCGGAGTAATGTATAGTCCGAATTTCATGTCTCTAGCTGCTGTCATTTGGTTGGTACAATTTTTATCCCTTCTTCCATTTTAAACCCCAAAAAGACGAATTTCGAAAAATTCCTTCATGTTAGTTGTCTACGCAATCAGAGGAATGTATACACCGAATTTCATTATTTTAGGTGCAGTCCTTTGGTTGGTACCATTTTTATCCCCCTATTTCCATTTTACCTCTTGAAAGTACGAATTTGGAAAAAAATACTTTTATATTATGTACATACTCAATTAGAGGAATGTACACACCGAATTTCACGTTTCTAGCTGTTGTCGTTTGATATGTACCATTCTTAGCCCTTTTTGCCCCATTTGTGAATATAAATCACTTTATGGTGCACGTTTTTGTTATAGGGGAAATGTGCATACCCAATATTAAGTAAATACAAGCAGATATATTGAGAATATATGCTTAAATACTCTAAAATATTGGAGGTTTATTTTGGATATTTGTAGTCCTTGTGAGGGAACAAATTTTCCCTTTGGGCCAATTTCGCCCAGTTTCAATCCCAGCCGATCTACGACTATAAGACGCATTTATGGAAATTTTGGACGTCCTAGCTCCTCGTCTTAGAATTTTATGACAATCAAGAATATATACTTTATAGGGTCGCAGGTCGATATTTCAAGGTATTACAAACGGAATGACAAAATTTGGAATACCCCAATCCTGGATGTGGATAAAAATGTCCAAGGTCAGCATCTGATAGGATACATAATATAAAAGTATTTTTTTCGAAATTCGTACTTTTAAGAGGTCAAATGGAAATAGAAATTCGGTGTACACATTCCTCTGATTGCCTAGACACGATTTTTTTGCAAACGATTTGGGTTTTATTAAATTCATTTCAGCCTTACACAATATAAAATATCTTAAATCTAACAGTGGTAATTTACATTCTAGCATACTATAGTATCTTTCAAGGACAATGTCATTTATACTAAAGTTATGTCGCAGCTTTGCGCTAACATTGCATTCTTTCATTATACCCTCCACCTCCAGGATGGGGGTATACTAACTTTGTCATTCCGTTTGTAACACCTTGAAATATCGACCTAAGACCCTATTAAGTATATATATTCTTGATCGTCATAAAATTCTAAGACGATCTAGCCATGTCCGTCCGTCCGTCTGTCCGTCTGTTGAAAGCACGCTAGCATCTAAACGAAAGGAGCTAGAACCTTCAAATTTTCCATAAATGCGTCTTATAGTCGTAGATCGGTTGGGATTGAAATGGGGCGAAATCGGCCCAAAGGGAAAACTTTTTCCCTCACATGAACTAAAAATACCCATAATAATCCATAATATTTTAGCGTATTTAAGCATGTTTTTTGAATATGTCTGTTTATATTTGCTTGATATTTGGTATGCGCATTCCCCCTACAGCAAAAACGTGCACCATAAAGTGATTCTTATTTGTAGGGGGTGAAATGGGGCAAAAAAGGGATAAAAATGATACATATTAAACGACAACAGCTAGAAACACGAAATTCGGTGTGTACATTCCTCTAACTGAGTAGAGACATAATATAAAAACATTTTTTCCAAATTCGTACTTTTAAGGGGTAAAATGGGAATAGAGGGATAAAAATGGTACCAACCAAATGGCTGTACCTAGAATAATGAAATTCGGTGTATACATTCCTCTGATTGCATAGACAAGTAAAATAAACGGATTTTTTTAAAATTCGTACTTTTTGGGGTTAACTGAAAAAAGGGGATACAAATAGTACCAATTAAATGACCGTAGCTAGAGTCATGAAATTCGGAGTATACATTCCTCTGACTGTGTAGACACGGAAAATAAACTGATTTTTCGAAATTCGTACTTTTTGGGGTCAAAATAGAAAAAGGGGATAAAAAAAGTACCAACCAAATGACCGCAGCTAGAGTCGTGAAATTCGGAGTATACATTCCTTTGACTACGTAGACATTAAAAATAAAAGGTTTTTTTCCAAGTTCGTACTTTCAAGGGATACAATGGGTACGGAGGGATAAAAATGGTACCAACCAAACAGCTACACCTGGAATAATTAAATTCGGTGTATACATTCCTCTGGTTGCGTAGACACTTAAAATAAACAGATTTTTCGAAATTCGTACTTTTTAGGGTTAAAAAGAAAAAAGGGGATAAAAATAGTACCAATCAAATGACCGCAGCTAGAGTCAAGAAATTCGGAGTATACATTCCTCTGACTGTGTAGACACGGAAAATAGGCGAATTTTTCGAAATTCGTACTTTTTGGGATTAAAATGGAAAAAAGGGGATACAAATAGTACCAACCAAATAACTGCAGCTAGAGTCATGCAATTCGGAGTATACATTCCTCTGACATAGACACGAAAAATAAACGGATTTCTGGGGATGCAATGGTACAGGGGGATAAAAATAGTACCAACTCAACGACTACAGCTAGAATGATGAAATTCTAATTGCGTAGAAATGTCAAGGGGGTAAAAATGGTACCAACCAAATTGGTGGAATCATGGAATTCGGTGTATACATTCCTCTGACTGCATAGACACGCATAATAGAAAGCTTTTTTCCAAATTCGTAATTTTTCTTTTACTGATAAAATTGGCTGAATCATGAAGTTAGGTCATTTTGAACTATGTACGTCTGATAATGGATTTTCAAAATTTGTACGTTTGGAATTAAAATATAATGGAAATACAACCAACTGTAGCACTCACGATCTACCAATTTTATGGTATTTAAGCTATTTGAAAATATAAATAAAAGAATATTTATTTTTTGATTTTAAATAAATAATGGTTTGAAGTAATTAAAATATTATATTTATTTATAAAATATTATATTTTTTTTCAATATTTGTATTTGTTTTGGTTTGGCTATATTAAAAAATGTATATTTCCTGTAATATTACTGCACTTCTACGAAAACCGACAACCTCTGTGGAATGCAATCCATGGTGGAGGGTATATAAAGTTCGGCCCGGCCGAACTTAACGCCGTTTTTACTTGGCAGATCTACAAAATTGAGATATCGTAAAAATAATAGTATATGACGTATGTCTTCTTTATTCAAAACTAGCTGAACCCCGCCCGTTTCGCCAGGCAAAAAAATGTAAAATTACGTTCCAATTTTCAGCCTTCTAGTTAAAAAACACTTGCCACCCCTCCAATGCCCACTAAACGAAAATTTATCTTTCTCATGATCAGTAATATATACGCTCCAATTTTCAGCCTTCTGTGTCAAAAAGCACTTTGCCGCGTCCGCACCTCCCACGAAACGAAAATCCAAATTTCGACATCATATTTATCTTTATCGTGGTCAGTAATATATATGTACCCATTTTCAGCCTTCTAGCTCTGAAAAACACTTTTGTCACGCCCCCACCGCCCACGAAACGAAAATCCAAATTTCGGCATCAAATTGATGTTTCTCGTGGTCAGTAATATTTATGTACCAATTTTCAGCATTCTAGCTCTCAAAAGCACTATTGCCACGCCCACAGAGCAAATTTTTAAAAATTCTATAGCCTATAGTTCCTTCCAGGCCTGCATCTACCTGTACTAAATTTCAAAAACATCGGTTCAGCCGTTTACGCGTGATTGCGGAACAAACAAACAGACAGACAGACTTACACTAAGGTTTTATAATATTAATAGGGATGCACCAGCAGGCAGAAAAATCTAATTTACAGCCGAAATAATGTTTTGAAAAATGGGACCTTTATGCGATGTTTTCTTTTTAGAATTGTATAACTTCTAATTAGAAAAACACAACATTTCCATATTTAGAATTTTATTTTACTTAGAAATTTATAAACAATCTTACTGTATAAATAATTCGAAAACCGAGCTAATAATGAAATCGGAACGTTAAATACATGTAACCAACCTCGGCAAACAATTTAACATTTTCTCTTGTAACCCAAATATCCTTTAAACTAATTGAGGTACACACACTTTTTTGTAGCCTTTTGGCAATCATTTCAAAATTTCACACGGAAAACATCAAACGAAAGTTTACCATTAAATCACGAATGTGTGATAACGCCTATTTAAAAAGTCATACATATTTTGTAAAGTGTAACAAATAAATCGAATAAAAAACAACTTGACTCACAACAAAACTGCAAACTAAGCGTTCAACCTCAATTTTATTTAATAGCTCTTTCGCTAATACAACTACTATGTAAAAAATGTAAACATATCACCAACACAAAAATCTGCTTAATTGTAAAAATTGTATAAAGAAAAAAACAGCACTATCCAGATCAGAAGTTTTTAAAATTTTATGTAGCAGCTTGGCAAAGGCAGAAATTCCTCTGAGCACAATAATTTCGAACGCTGCAAAGTGTTCGCAGACTTTGGGACGACGATAAAAATCTCGTACGACGGAAATATATTAAAAACGAAAACCAAGTAAATGAACATTCAAAATTCTTTCAATGATTCCTACATTAGATTGATGCATCAGGACAATTGAATTCAATTTCGATCGAAACTAAAAAATACAAACAAGAGGTTTATGTAATTACAATCAGCTCCAATTAATACATCTGTTAATTCGAAATGAAATACACTATCAATAAAAATATCTGCAATAACATTGCTGGTTAAAACAAAATCGAATGTATACGACTTGACATATTTTTTGGTTCGCGTGTTATGCGACATTGAAAAGTGAGAAGAATCGTAAAAATGTTCAAGCGTTCAAAAGTAGTTGGAGATATCTCTGAAAATGTTGGGAAAGTTCTTTTAAAATAATATTGTGTGCGACTTTTTTCGTGGAAGCGATATTTGCTCCTCTGATCCACATGTATGTCAAATTCGTACATCCTGAGATAATAATTAAATTTTGATTAATGGTCAAGCCGTCAAGTGTATTTTTTATATTGTTCTTTAATTATATATTTTGATTCTTATCTTAGAACATTTTATTAATCGAATTATTGGCATGGATGCGAGTTAGTACATTATCCCAATGAAAAATGTTCAATCGTTCAAACGTATTTCAAATATATCTGAAAATGTTTGGAAAGAACTTTTAAAATAATATTGTGTGCGACTTTTTTCGAGGATATTAATTAAATTGTGACATCTGGAATGTCGAAACCTATATTTTCACTTTAGGAGAAGCAAAACACACTTTTAGGAGAAGCAAAAAGTGTTCAATCATAAAATTCGTTCTTTTTTAATAAATTCCATACTTTTGGGAAAAGAGGCCTATAATTTTCTGGAATTATGTAGTCAATCATATGCAAATATAGGAAAAAAAGTAAATGTTATTGTGTTATTGCAAATTAGTTAATTCTGCAAACTTTAAAATTTAAATTTGTATTATAAACCTTTGATAAATGTTTATTGCAATGTCCGTAATTTTTATACTGATGTCTATGAAAATTGAAAAAAAAAATCAAAATTTCTACATTCATGCCTTTTGACAATTTCACTGATTGTAGTTAAGACACTTTTTAATCAAATTCATTTATATATACATATATAGTGATTTCGTTGTACAATTTCCGCACCCAAACTTAAATTTGATCACCTTTTTCTGTTTCAGCATTTTCACGGTTAATCCACACACCGCCATAAATTAAATTTGGATTGGTTAATAAAGATTTACACAATTGTTCGTCCCTAGGTCAAGCCGTCTATGCTCTAAACCCTTACAATCATGTTTTTCGTGTGTAATTTTTTATGTCGTTCTTTAATTATACATTTTGATTATTATCTTAGAACATTTTACTGATCGAATTATTGGCATGGATGCGAGTTAGTGCATTCTCCCAATGACATCCCCATGTAAAACTAATTGGAAAGGTGAGTGATGAGTACATTTTGTTTTGGTTTACCCCTAATGTTACTTGATGAGAGTTTTTGCCGGGAGGTTATCATCTCCCATTATTTTTGTAGTTTTTTATGCAGATATTTTGAAAGAGATGTTCGAAACTTATTAAATCGTTTTAAATACAATGGCACTACATTATTGTGTGATGAACAGGATGAAACTTATTTTTTCCACTTTCCACTCTTGTTAAGCATTGAGCATATCATGGCGTCATCTTCTAAATTGAAAGCGTAATAAAATCAGATTTGTATGCCACGCTTGTTCTTTTCCTTGAATGCATACGTTCATTATGTATGTTGCTATCGGATTTGACGCCGACGTGAAATTTTCTATTCCCCTGCTGACGTTATATTGTAATATGAATATATCGCGATCAAAACGAAGAATGATTGCAGAAGAAATTTGGAAATTTATGGGAACAATTCATTCTCAGGGAAATTTTAATCGCGATAGGGTGATTCAAGAACTATACTATTAAATTTCAATAAAAAAATATCAAAACATGACCGAGAAGCGTTTTAATAATGGTTCAACCGATGAAAAGATGGTGTGGAAAATTTTCAATTTTGAGCGACTAATGCTTGATTTTAACGTTGGGAGGATTGAGTACATTTACTAATGCCGTCTTTTCATTTAAATGAGTGGAAGTTCGATACAAACATGACATTTTTCATAGGTTAAAGTCATTCATATTTGGATAAATTGTGGAAGTTCTTATGAATAACTTATCTGAATGATAAAATACAGTGAAACAAATGCGTTCAAATGTCTGAAATCCATTATGAATTCATCTGTTTAGGAATGTTGAAGCTGGGCCATGACCGATTTAACACCAACCTTTTAGTTTCTAGTACCTCTCCCACACAAATAATCCGGCCCTAAGTAAAATTAAAGTTCTTCCAACTTCCAACAGATGCTCTGACACTGGTAGTCGGTTTAGCTGACTGAAACTTCTTACTTGTTCTCATTTCCTTGCCTATTCACTGCAAAAGTTCAAGGAGCTGGGTGTTAATTACGGTATTCGAAATCGAGAATTTTACGATCGAAATGTTGTTTCATTTTATGAAGAGTATAAATTTCGACCGAAATTATTCAAAATCCAACAAGATTAGTTTGTTGTTTTCATTGCAAATTATACTTCTTTTATCTATATACATATAGAAAACTCGATGAGTTTGTGCATGTCTGTATGTTCCGTATAGGACGCCAAACCGGTGGACCGATTCGCTTGAAAATTTTACTCTAACTTCTGGACAGAGGATGGTTCTGGTACTGGTCATGAGAGGACAAAGGGGGTGGTACCTCCCACACAAACAATATTTTAAAACTATCAAAAATTACTCATTTTATCTTCCAAAGCATACGAAGTAGGGGAATAGGGAAGAAGGAACCCGTGCAACGCCGGATTCAAAATACCAGTAATAAATAAAAATTGATTTCGATCGTAACTTTTCGATACGGTTCATTGCATTAGGCGATGAGTGAATGGAACCTCTAGAACGTTAAACCAGGCTTGTACTTTGTATTAAAAACAAATTTCGTATTATAAAAACAAAAACTAAAAATATGCTTTTTATTCAATGGCAATTTTAAAAATAACAAAAACAGACTTCTTTCAATTCAATACTTCTGAATTTAAAAACGACATTTGTGACACATGGTTACAAAAATAATTAAAATAAAATAAAGCGAAAAATAGGTACATAACATACTTTTTGTTTAAAGTACATTTACATGGAAGATACTTTTTAAAAGTACAAATATTTCCTTAAAAATTAAATTAATTTGAATTCATAAATACACACGAATATGTATATTAACTGCTAGTTGTAAATAGAGTAGAAAAAGACGCGTGGGCAATTCTATTATGAAATAATACTAATCCCAACATTCCTCATCAGTGGTAGGCTGATATTTCTGTTGCTGTTTTGCGGGAGAGTTAAGTATAGGTGATTGTTGCCCATCCGGCCTAGGCGACAAAGGCGGAGGAGTTTTTTGATGTTGTGGTGGCGACGACGATAATTTCTCATAAATTCCATTACGCGAAGGTGCCGACTGATTTGGTGATGTTGATCTTGTAGGCGAAAACTTATTATTGCCGTAATTCGAATTCTTATTGAAATTATTATTCCGATTAAATTTGCGATTGTTGTTGAAAGGTTTGGACGATGCAGACGGTGGGGATGACGACCAGGAGCCCCCATCACCACTATTATTATATGGCCGCTTGTTGTAACGTCCACCACCACCTCGTGGTGAAAAGGACTGTGATTGTGGTGAAGATGATCTGGTTGGAGAATTCGAATCTCCAATACCTCCTCCACCGCCGCCATAAGAATACGATGACGACGGCTTAGAGAATCGAGGATTGTTGTTATTGAAACGTTGATTATTGTAAGGCCTCTGCGATTGATTTTGATTGAACGGTTTTCTAAACTGATTATTATTATTATAACGACGATTGTCATTATAATTCTCATCCGAAGACGGCGGTGGTGGCGGCTGCTCCGCTGGCTGTGTTATATCCTCCTGTTGATGTTTGTGTGCACAGCATGGTATTGTCCCAGCTGGTTTTGGTGGCTCCAGATAACAACTAACAAACGGCTCATGGCACATACCCGCCACTCTCGGCATCGCAGCACATTGTGCTGTGGGAGCCAATACTTGTTGTATAAAACTGTACGTGGCATTACAAGACGGAATGGCCCCAACTGCTTGACAAGGACGTCCAGCGTAACCTGTCACTTGTGGCTGTTTATGGATGACGCCATTCGTATCAACACATATACCCAAATTGGTCATATTATCCAATAGTTCAATAGCACTATCAAGTTTGAATATATCGAACGTTGCTGCAGGATTTAATCGACGTTCACGTTGAAAATTATTTAAAGCGGTGACCAAATGTGTTGTCGATTGATTTACTTGCATTTTTGAGGAACTGGATAAACCATGATACCACGTTGAACTCTGGATACATTCGTACAATATCATATTTGGTGTTTTTTGTTGCGGTGATGGGGCAAATGCAGCAGGCGTTGATGGTACCGCCATCATATTCATTTGAGTGGACATAAAATTCTGCATTACTTCCGGTACTGGTGACGTTGAAGGTAGCACAGCTCCTGACGTTGGATTCATAGTATAACACATCAAGGCATTTTGAACATGTTGTTGTGGAGCTTGTTGTGCCGTCATATGATGCGAGCGATTTCTTGGATCATAAGGTGAAGCTGAAATTATTGGAGTTTGGTTTGCGGAAGTTTGATAGTGCGTCGATGTCTGTTGAGACTGATATGTGGTAATACTCTACAAGGCGTCAATATATTATTTAGAATCAGAAACAATTTTGGTAATTTACAGGGCCACTATTACCTTAGTTTGACTTCGGAAGATTCGTGGATCCAGTGATGATGTTTTCATCAATCTATCGATATTGTTCGGCTTATTAATTTCTAGCCCAGATAAATCAATTTCACGAAGCTGGAAAGAGGCGAAAAATTAGAGGAAACATTTTGAGTTTTGCTGTGATATACCATTTTAAGGTTTTTCTTATGACAGATGACATGTGGGCATCTCCCAAAAAAGGTCTACCAAAAAAAAATGAAATTAGAACCACGCTAAAATGGTTTCCTGATTTCGACAACTTTGATTATTATGAAAATTGAAGTTAACCTGTTCTATTTTATTTTTATTAAAAGTTAAAGTGTTATATCGAAAATTACTAATTTTTTACTACGAGAGGAAATATTTGTCGCGTCCGTATTTCTGCTGTACCTAATTAAAAAAAATTAGAGATAATTCTCATATTTCATAAATCTACGAACAAAATATATCCTCTGACCTTCATTTACATGTATATACGGAAAAACAAAGTTCTCAAAAAATCGCTGAACTTTGTATATTTCTATAAGACCTTCAAAAGTACTTCTGTTTTTTGTCGCGTCCGTTTCCGTGTAAAATTGTTTATAATTTTGTACTAATTTGTACTAAATCCTGACGATATATTTTTAAAATGTAGTACTCTTTAAGCTCTTTAGAACACTAAAAATGCTGATCGACTTTTTCAGTTTCTTTATTGTTTTTGGAATTAGTTTAAGGCGTGCGAATGTCGCGTACAGGTCACTGGGAGATGTCTATATGTCCCTAATTACAACATACGTGAGGTGCCAAGATTGAGAAAGATTGTGTGTTTGGAATTTTTAATAGGCCTTTAAGTTGTTATACTAAATATATTGAAAAAAATTACTTTCCGTATTTATTAAAATAGTGGTTTAAAAAAATCAAAATTTTAAATAAGAAAAACCATGCTTTTTTTGCTCCTCTTTCCTCCTTCAATTTTATTTTGTTTAATCGCAATTTCCAATCGTCTTGGTAGTCCTGAGCAAAGCTAGTTTTCAAACAACATCAGTATAAAAGCGAATTTAACTGAAATATTCGATCTGAATCTATGTATATAAATATATAAAAATTATTGTGTGTCAGTATGTTACGTATAGGACGCCAAACCGGTGGACCGATTCGCCTGAAAATTTTACTGTCGCTAACCAGTGGGCCGAGGATGGTTCCTGGCTTCACTAGGTTATGATAGGACAACGGAGCGCGGTACTGCCCACACGTACTATACTCTATTACTCATTATAACCTCACTCTACAGAGTAGAAGGGTATATATCATGTGAGACAGAAGTATGTTTGGACCAAATCCGTTTCACGGCTTTTTAAGCTGTTTGAGCCATGTCCGTCACGATAACTCTCGAAAGGAGTTAAGGAATCAATTCAAACTTAGGACATGGAAATATTTTTCCCAAACTTATTTTAAGTTCGAAGATGGGCCCATAGTCCCTATGTATGTTAAAACCAATGTAACTTCCACACGGATATTCTGAATCAGCTATATTTTGTTATTTGATAAAGTTTTTATAATCACTTTAAGCGCACAAAATATTGCGGATATTGCCACGCCCATTCCAGTACCTTCCACACAAATCACCCTAAACTACGTAAAATTAAAGCTGTTATAACTTCTATACAGACAACCGGAATACTGTGAAATTTGATACTTCGCAATGCTTTTACATTCGCATAGAATATAGGCGATATTGCCACACCCCTTCTGGTACCTCCCACACAAAGTGGCATAAACTTTGGTTTCAAAAAACCGATATAACATCCATACGGGTAGTCAAAATCATTTGCAATTTGATATTTAAAAATGTTTTTTTAATCACTTTAAAGCTAAAAAATATTTAGGCTTTAGCCACGCCCCTTCTAGTAACTCCCACACAATTGTATCTATCCTATGTAATATTAAATCCTTCATAACTTCTCTACTGGTGTATTGAATCCACTATGACTTGATATTTGATCATGTTTTTACAATTTTTTTTATAAATGTGGAAGCTGGGACCATGTGATACGGACCTCCTAGTACCTTCCACACAAATTATCCTGTTAAATTTAATTCCTATATCTTCCGTATATATGTTCTCTGAGAGTGAGGGTATATATAAGTCGGTTTAGCCGACTGAAGCTGACTTACTTGTTTTATCTTCAAAAACATACGAACTAGCGGATAGGGAAGAATTAACCCGTGCAACGCCGGGTAAACAGCTAGTATTTGATAAAAATCAAATAAAAACAACTTATTTGACAATTTTGATTGTAGTAAATTAAATCACAACAATCAAGCATCTTGCCGGAAATATTGAACTCCATGCAGCGCGGACCGCTTCCTAGAGTTGGCCAGATTTTTTTTAGCTGAACTAGCTATTCTACATCATTCCACAAATTCTCAATTGGATTGAGATCTGGACTTTGTGCAACACATCCACTGAATGGTCGTCCAAATATTTTTTACCATTTATCATTGTCAGGAATAATTATCCATTTAATACACAAATTTTTATCATCAAAAGTTATCATATGATGCTCCACAGTATGTTTGTATAAACGATGATTCATCTTTGTGTCAATCTTAGTAATTGGTTGGTGCTGTGCTACATACCCATTTATGTTATGTTCATTTAGTCCATATATACATATATTATTTTTTAACTAAAATAAATTATGTGAGGTGTGCTACTTAGCTCACCAGCACTGTACCCTATTTCATAATTCTAGTTTTTATATGATTTAGAGGAGGCAAATGCGCTGTAACATATTAGTACATATATTATTGGAGAAATATATAGAATTTTAGTACTCTATAGCAATAAACATGAATTCAAATAAAATAAAAAAAACTATTGCATAATTCATTGTTTTACTTACGAAGTATGGTGTATTCGGTATTGTCAGACGCCCGTCAATTTCCCCACCCAATTGATATTCAAATGCTGCCACTAGTATGCCCCCTCCCCCTCCTCGCACCGGCGATGGACTGGCAATGTCATCGCAGACATGAGTTGGTGATGCTATCGGCGTAATATTAACACAAGTGTTCTCGAAATTTATTTGACGTTTTACCGTGTGTGGCGCTGATAGTTTATTATATAATGTAATTTTACTTGTAATTTCAACATTTTCATCTTTAATTCTGGCGTTACTCCTCTCATTATTTACAACGTCTGCATCATATTTAACAACAACACCTTTGGCTGCAGAACTAAGGTGTACTGTAAAGAAAAGATAAATGGAAATAAGAGAATGGAAAAGATGTCCATCTTCATGTTAGTCGTTACTCTCATTCTTTGCAACGTTTGCCGCCTTTTCCGTACCAACAACTTCGTCAGATGAACGAAGGAGTACTGTAAAGAAAAACACACATGTACATGAAAATCAAAGAATGGATGACAACATATGAAAGAAAAACATTGTTTACATTAGGCTCACTTTGCTTTCATCCATACTTCATTATTTTTTTAATTACTTATGGAGAGAAATTGTTGTTTGATAGTGCTGAACAAAAAACTTACCGTAAGATAATTTATTGCTTGATTTTGGTGGGGTTGGAGGGTGGGCTACTACTGTTTTTTCATTTTGATTTTCGTCAATGACTTTCAGTAAACTATGATGGTTTTCTTCGTGTTCGTATTGATCATCTTCTATGTCGACATGAGCAATAGGGCAAGATTTTTCATTTTTAGTGTTCTCATGCTTTAGTAGGGGTTCTTGTAAATCGCTTGTATCTTCAGTTGTTCTTTTCGATGTCGCTACCGCATTGCAACAACTCTTTACATTGGTATTGTTTTCTTGTAGTTGTTGTTGAGAATGCAACAACTTCAAATCGGATTTATTGTCGACGTTTGCGATTTGTTGGCGTAAATCTGATTTCTTTTGCAGTTGTTTTTGTTGTGTTTTTTCGCGTGCTGAAATGGGTGGCTTTGCTATTGAAGATGCTAACTGCAATGTATTTGTTTCCGAAGGCTTTTCATCACTGGAGGAATAATAGTCAGTAGTGCTGATATCTATGGGATAAGACAAAAAATAAACATAATTCTTAATGAATGGGATTTCAAAAGATTTGTTACCAGTCACTTTGTTATTTATAGACATATTGGAATCAAAAACAATATTTTTAAAGAATACAAATCAATCTCAGAATTATTTTATTCAAAGAGAAAAGTGTTGGTATAGGATTTGATAGCTTACTAAAAATAGTTTAAGGAAGCCCACAATGATTCATTTTGATTTATACTTAATTTTCTACGAAACCCAACTCACAACCGTTCATCATACAAATGAGATTGTACAAACAACAGTTTTCCAACATGAAGTGCTTATGTTTATTCCATCCTCCATTGAACTATTCTGTTTAGATTTACAGACTACAACATGTAGCTCCGAGTTGGTGAAAGATATAGATATTGGATGCGGACATCCGCAACTGTTTTTCGACTCAATTTAATGTTCATATTAATGTTTTTAAGTTAAACCTACAACAACAATGCATGCAATCTGGATAATTTCAAGCCGTCTGATTAGAAATCGTTTATTTTTTCACCTCTAATAATATAAAATGTAGTTAAATGCATACCTTCGAACACAACGTTGTTGTGATATGTAATACGCTGAGTCATAGTATTTGCAGTTGTTTCAGCTTCGCATTCCATGTTATTTTTGTTCAAAATGTCCATGGAATCCATTCTCAAAAGTTTGCGATGGACCTTCAAATCACATTCGTAATCATTCTCCTCATCGTCGTTGTTTACAAGACAAGATCTCTTTTTGCCTAAAACAGGAGATGTACCATCACATAAACAAGATGGAGACCCAAAAGACGCTGTAGTTGTACTACTGGATGAATTAGTAATATTGCAAGTAGTAGTGATAGAAGTGTAGGAGGCAGTGCTGCTATCATTTTCCATTTGCTTTTGTAACGTTTTTAATAATTGTGGTTTTAGTTTGGTTAGTAGAACATAGGGTTTACCTCTGTCACACTTGCTTACGATGCCTTCTGAGGAGAGACTAGAACTTGTATTCGAAGACGTGGAGGGTGTCTCAAAGGAAACCCGACGTCGGACAGTTGATTTTGTAATAGTTATATTTCTAGATTTTAAACGTTTTGTTTTGGGATGGGTAGCGGCTATTTTCAATGAAATAACTTTGTTCCTAGAGAGTTTATTCCGAGCTTTTTGTGCTACCGGAATATTTTGATTTTGCGTTTCCATGGCGTCATCTTCTGCAATTAGTGGATCCTGCGAGGCGGTCAAAGTATTTGATTCTTTAGACTTAATATTGTTGTCACAGTTGTCGATATTTGCGTCATCATCATCATCATGGCCATATAGAGCCGACATTAGAGATTCCACACTTTCATCGGTCATATAGTTGTCCGTTTTGTGTGATTCTGACTTGACTGTATTTTGACCTTCACAGTCTTCTAATAACTCCAGGTTTTGACATTTAGTCTTTGCCTTTTTGGCATAGCGATTCGATAAGATCACTTTTTGTGCTGAAGCTTCTTCTAAGCGTGTTTGGGACATGGATTGTGATGCTTTCTTATCGTTGTCCTTGTCAATTTCCAATTCTTTAGAAGACGTTTCCATCTTTAGCTCTCTCGGCTTAGGTATTTTCAAGCGTCTCGGTTTAAAGATCTTGTTTATTTTAATCGTTTTTGTCAAAACATCTGGACTGTTGGAGGTGGAAATATTTTCGTTTTGTTGCAAACTGTCAGATCGTAAACGGGGTCGAACATTTCGGGAAGTGGATGATTTAGTCAAACATTTAGGCCTAGATTTTGGTGTGTTCTCTCCAGATGAAGTAATATCTTCATACGGAGGGGAGTCTTCGTCCTCATTTGTATCTCCATGTAATTTTGTCACAGACAGTTGATCAATAATTTGCTTTTCTTCGGAACTTATTTCAAGATGCATTGGCAATTCATGGATATGAATTTCATTAACAACATCATTGTCATGGGACGGTGTTAAGATGTCTTCATTCTGAAGAGATTGTGTATTCTCCGCTTCGGGAGAATACATAATATGTGTTGAACTTGTGGCCGCCATTATCACACTAGAGTCTGTAGATGTTTCATTTTCTTTTATTTCTAAAACGTCCTCCTCCTCTTCGAGAGTTGCATCAATTTCGTCAGTAACAATGTGAGGTATCTCCTCAATTGTGAGCGTTTCTATGGCATCAGAATGTGGAATTTCTACGGTACCAATGTCATCTGAATTGAACGACAAATGATCATTCGGAGCCAATATTTCTTCAGATATGTTTGGTAGTAAGTTTTCAACTTCTGTTGACGTTTGACCTTCATCTTCTGCAATAACTAAATCGTCGTTAATGCATGTGTCGTCGACCACAACTTCGCACAGAGTTGCAGGCAATGATGAAAGAATGTTATCATTGTTTGCGTTATTTTCAGGCGTAGACGTCGTAACCTGTGCACGAGAGATGGAATTCTGTTTTATGAGTTTTTCTTGAAGCGTTAATTTCTCATATAAGGCCATCAGCTCCACAGCTCTTACATTATTCGGAATAGTTTTGTCTTTTAGATTTTGTAGGCTATCTTCGACACTGTCAATAACATTATGAATTTCCTTAATATTCTTATAACGCTCTTCCAGTTCATCTAGTTGCGAATTTGCCATCTCTGAATGTGAAACTTCATTTGAAACTGAAGGAAGCTGAAATAAAATGAGAAGAAAATTATTTAAATTATTAAAGACAGTAAATTATTGTCAAACTGAAAAGTATACCGATTACTTTTATACTACAATGCAAACATTAAAAAGTAAACGAGTGCATACATTCGCATTTGGTTCATTACAGCATTCATCAATCACCAATCTGGATCCGTAGTCGTCATCATCATCATCGTCTACTTCAATAATCTCTGATATTTCATTAGTCGGTTTTACATCGCCATGTTGTTGCTGCTGCTCTGCTACTTTATTATTCGAACTTAAAGCTACGTGCATAATTGCCGCTACCTCATGTGATTGAATTATGCCAATCTCGTGCAATTGTCCAAGGCTAAGATGCATTAGATCATCTCTGCTTTTGATCTTATAATTATAGTATAAAAATTCAAGTTGCTGTGGCGTCAAGAAATTCAATTGCTGCTGCATTTCTGGGTCTGAGAACTCTAGTTGTTTGGGTGAATATTGGAAATATATCTGTTCGTTCGCATCCAGAGATATCTTCCGTTGTTGAGACTGACATGCAGCGTTTCCCGATTCAGTTCTTAGCTTATTTTGGAAGTTCTGCAGACATGCCCATAAATCTTGCTTATCACGTGTTTGTTGCAGAAAATTAAGGTCTGGCTCTGACAGAGTTGCTGGGTGAGATAATTGCTTTAAAATGTGATTTCTTAAAGCATCCTTCATTTTCTCCGACAATAGACCATTATGCATAAATTGGCAATTATTGTCATTGGGGCACACCAAATCAAGGTAATAGTATTTGCAAGGAAACTCCGAGTGCAAATAGGGACATATTAATTGAATGGGACACTTTTTGTTCGCCATAAAACTGGCACAAGGCTGCATCACTTCATTGTCGGTTTGTGTGAATCGAGAAGTTTTCTGTACGTATTCAAAATGATGAAATATATGCAAAAGGTAATTATATCGATTTGTAATAACATACGTTTTGAACGGATTTCCTCTTGATAACACTTCTAACAGTACGCTGTCCTCTTTTCGGTACTTCATTCGGTTTGGACTTTAGAATGTTTCCTCTGTTTGCTTTAGCTTCTTTGGCCTTTAACAGTTTGGCGCTACGGTTTGCTTTCTTACTCAATGTTCTCGTTGATGACTCTCCAGTTAAGTTGGATATGCCTTGCCCTGCAAGTTCCATTTTATTAGACTCAACTTTATGAGGTGTGTCCTCCAAAGCTATTGCCGATTTACGACCGCGTATAGTTGGCAAAGGTTTACGAGGTGCTTTAAAATATAAAAATACATTTAGGAAATAAAAATAATACTAATAACATAGTTCTACAAAAAATTGTCCGCGAAAAATAATACACGATGGACCTAAATGTGTTCCTAAATTTATAATCTATATTGATACATAATAACTCAAAAACTTTACAAGGGAGCAACAATCTATTATTCTATTTCAAACCGAACACTATATTACAACACCATTTTCAACTTTTATGTAATTATAAAATATAAAATATTTGAAAACATGAAATTTAAAAGCAGTTGAAAATTATTGAAATAGTGCGAACATTGAAACTGGTGTGCTGTGTAAAGGGTTGGCATAATTCAAAGAATATATGCTTATTTATAACTTAATTGAGCGCGCGTTTCGTTGGTGTACAGTGGTTCACAATCAAATTCCTTCGACAATAAATCAATAACTTTTGTTCCACTAAACATCTTTGCGTTCTGTAAAAATTAGAAAGACCCAAGTATTATTAACATTGAAAATCGGGCGAAGTGATATATTTTATAAATGATGCCAAACTTAACTACTTCTTTTTGTATTTTTCGATTTAAAAGAAATTTAAAATTTTTGTTTTTAATTAATTTCTTTTTCGATTTTGTCGAACAGTTTTGCTCTCAAATTTGTTTTATTGGATATTGTGGTCTCTTAGCTTTATTATGGCGCCAAAACTGTGATTGTGGCAATTCTTTTTTCCTTTGAAAGCCTTTGCAGGATGAAATACATATTTATAAAGGGTGAATGGTTTTCCGTTTTTTGCATGGTAACTGCACGAAATTTCACCATTGAAAGATAGAATACATTTACCGATAAAGTCCGATTTTTTTAGTTCCAAAACGTGAATTACACTTTTTTTCATAAACTTTTAAACAGTACGTCGGTTTTGTGGAGTGGGTAAATTAAAAATATTTAAACATTTTCTAAAATAAAACGTCATGCGATTTAATAGGTTAAAACAATGTCGATGCTTACTCCTGAATGATTGTGTGCAATTTACTAGCATTATTTCTATTTTTCTGCAACATCAGGTATATTAGTGTTTTTGGGCATAAAATTTTACCAAGATGATTTTTGATTCTTCGCCCTAGTGGAATGAAAATAAATTACACACCCTTTATAAATAAATAAAAAAATATAACCAATATACACATGTATATAACTATTTGCTTGTTATGTATGTCCTGCATGGCACTCCACCGCGATTATCTTCATTTTTAGATCTCCCTATATCAAAAATGAGATGAATGGGAAAGATAGACATTAGGCCTGTTGGAATTTACTCGCTTAACAAGAAAGTAGCTTAATACTCTCTTAGTTGTGTTGCCACATTTTTCTTGTTAATCCATTAAAGAAAAACCAATGGGTAGCAACGTTGCCATCTTATCAAGTCTCTTAATTGTAAGCTAGTAAACCTATTATTAAGCAAATTTGAGGGGAAGACAAGTACAGTCTGGCCCAATAATACAAAAAAAAAGAAAACAAGAAGTTCGCGAATAATTTCAAAAATATTACAGATTATTCCCTTCACATCGATAACACCTGTATATGACACCATACGCCAATATGAATACGGTTACAACAGTATATTGTAGTAGACTACTTGAACTCTATTAACGGTATATAATTTTTGCTTAGGTTTACATATAGTCATAAGCAATTCGTACTGCTGCGTTTTTTTGTAAAAAAGAAAAGCTTCAAAATTTGTTAGGACCATGTAGTTTTTTAATATAGAGCTTCTTATATCGTTACCCTAATATAATAAGACGTACAGCTGCGGTCAAAAAAAACTAGCAGCGACGAGATAAAAAAAAATGTCGACAAAGAAAAATGTCAGTTTTATTTCGAAAATCCTAAAAGTTTCTACGGTGATTGAAAGGTGGTATTTTGCCATTCTTAATCCGGCTTTAAATAAAAAATTAAGTTTTTGTAATTTTGAGATTATGCCTTTAGAACCATTTATGTCAAAAATGAGACCAGTCAAAAAATAGCAGCGCTAATAAAAACTATATTTTGTTTCAATTCACTTTAATTGAAAACTTTTTTGAATAATTAATTAAATGACAATATTTTCTTGAATTTAATTAACTCTTAGTTGCACTGACTTTATTGCTTATTACTGCTACATAACGTCGTTTCATTGATGCAACTAGTATTTTACATTTTTCATGCGGTATTTTTGACCATGCCTCTATAACTACGTGTGAAACAGCGTTATTGTTTTTCAGTATTGCTAGTGAGACCTCATTTTAGTCATCACACTTAAAATTTTTAATCATATTTAGGTGCGGTGTCTGCCCGAACCATTCCATAACATCGATATTATTGACTTAAATCCACCTGTTTGCAGGTCGGTTAGTGTTTTCGGGATAATTGACCTGCTAGAAGACCCATTTAAGGGGCATTCCGTATTCTGTATTCGAAAGCACAATATTATGTGGTATTTTGATGTACTGGGCAGAGTCCATGGTAGTTCTGGGCCAATGTATAGACTCAACTCCATAATATGAAAAACACTCCCAAACCATTACGCTTGATCCTCCCTATTTGACTGTTTTGGAGATGTACTATGTGTTCTGTGGACGTCTTACAAACTATCGAGAACAGTCCCACCATACAAAACAATTTTTGATTCAACTGGCCATATAACGTGCACCCACTTCTTGGTTAGCTACACCAGGTGTGTTTGCAATTTTTTGTGTCATGTCTTTTACCTTTAAGTGGGACTTTCCTCGGACTTATGGCCTTCAGATTAGTGTTAGTATTCAGATTCTTAGTATTCTACGCACATTTTAAACTCTCAAAGATGGACAGACATTTTTTTTTTCGGCGGCGGGCGTAAGTGTTTTTTTTTTTGTACTAGACATTACTATTCGGCGAATGGATGCAGGTGATATAAACTGATTTCTTTGACGTGTTTTTGTCTTTTCTTCTTATAATATCGAATTTCTGATCATTTTAATGGATCACTGGAAAAAATCGAACTTCACTATATGATTTTCCTTCCCTCAGATTTCAACCTTTTTATATGAACTCGATTTTCTTCTCCACAATGCTCTCCTCGCCCTACTTATGAAGAAAAATAATACAATAACATTTCAGAAGTAGTGTAAATTTCATAATATCTTACTTATAACATCAAATCGAATTGAAAAATTGAGATAAAATTCATTTTTCTTGAGATTTTTGAACGCTATTATTTTGACTGGTCCAAAATGTCGAATAATCCAAAAAATGTGAAATTTCTTACGTAATTAAAATCATATCACCAAATAATTATTTTGTGTTTGTAACCCCATAACGCAGCACTTAATGCAGAAGTGGCAATATATAAATTATCACACAAATAAGTATATGAAAATATATATCATTATATTATATATATATTTATTTAATTTCTAAGTTATTTTTGTACTTTTATAATATTAGTTTTAAAATAGTTTTACTTTTGTTATTTATTTTTGAATTGTTGTATTTAGTGCGCAATATAAACAATTGGCCTTATTGGCTTTTGTATTGTGATGTTGAAATAAATGAAATGAAATGAAAGATGTGGTGCGCTGCTATTATTTTGACCGCAACTGTAACTCATAAATTTGAAAAATCGAGTTTTTTGTTAATTATGACCAAACTCGATTTACAAAAATATGAGTTAGGTCTTTTTATATTAGTCTAACGATTTTTTCTTTGAATGGAAAACGTTGGTTCTGCTTGTGTAATTTTGTTATTCTTTAAAAAATACAGCAAAATGATTACCTTTCTCCGACTTTTACATAAAAGTTACACTACGGAGAGAATTCGCCATCACAATCTATATTTTTACAATATTCTTGTATATTGTTTTTATGACATAATAAAGTACAGTAAAGTTCCCTTTTCTCTGCATGGTGTAGAGCGGGTTACCTGTATTTGTTCTATAAATTGGATTTTGGAATTGATGTAATTCTTTTACTACATGATGATGAAAGGGTGAGATGCAGAAATATATTAGACAAAGTTTGTGGGATGCTTCTAATATTAGCATGAGTGTTAAAATTAAAAAATACTATCAATGTTTTTTGTTGTTTCTTCGCAGTTTTTCTATAAATAACAGGGTTAACAAATGATATGTTAACAGATTCTCCACCATCTGAGAAGGAAAACATTTTATTCCCAACTGTAAAATTAGGAGGCCGGATATCAGGCCTCATATACTATGATATGGCTATGGCACTATCAAAATACTGCGATGTACTCTCAGAGCTCTAAACACTTTGGAAGTAAATATAATACAGATATTCTTCTTTTCAGTACTTTCGCAAAAGTACAGAAATAAATTATTATAACATCTGCATCCTTTGGAAATTAAAAAATAAAAAACTGAGTGCACCGTTTTGCTACTGGTGATCTGGTGTAGTTTCAGTTCTATTGGTCATAATGCCGACTTATAACATATATGATATTGTCCATTTATGTACATATGGATTTTGATTAAATGTATACATTAATACATGTTGACCAATTTAACAATATTGACAGTTCAATTGTTAAACACACATGCACGAACAATATTTCAGTAGAATAAACCAACCAATAACTTCACTCTACTCTTTTCATTTTCTGCTTACCCATCAGTTTCTGTTTATTCAAATTTATATGGTTAATAACGTTGGAAGAACCATAAACAACATGTATATCAATATCCACAGAAGGTTGGGATTTCAACGACGAATTTTGCTGCCTTAGCGTATCACATAAATTCTCCTTGGAGGGGTGTACAATGGGAGAATTTTTTGTTGTCGACTTAATTGCCCTGGTAATAGTAACGTGTTGCGCCATAAACTGATCCGAACGTACGAAGGCATTGTGACCAGTTGGTAATGTGCAGCACGATGAGAGCGATCGTTGACGACGACCAACGGCACTTGGGCGACACTGAGGGTTTGCGAAATACGGAACGGAATTTCTCCTTTCCAATACTGAGGTAGTGCTGGACTCTAATGTTGCTGATGAACTAGTGCCGGCAGTAGTTGTAGTGATCGTATCTGACGATGAATTGGTGCAAGTGGTAATTGAGCTCCTCTTGCGTAAATTTCGACGTTTTTGTAATGCCGAATTATTCCCATGTGAAATACTATTGTTATGTTCTTCGTCGTCTTCAATATCTACTACTTTAAGCGAAGCCATCGTTTCGAATTTCCTCGACTTCCCCTCACAGGAGTATTTCAAAAACTATGTGCCAGCTACCGCAATTGCAAAAAGTTAATGAATTTCGGCACTTTCCTTCAGGAGTATTTCGAAAACTACGTGCCAGCTCCCGTACTTGCAAAAAGTTAATGAATTTCGAGATGACGCCAATTCCCAATTCCAATGCAAGTTAACGGAACTTTTCGTGGTGTAAAATCGGCCTGTGAAATTAGGCTGTTTCACACTGCACTTTAGGTAGATACGATTGTAAATAAATACACCAGAGGAATTCATCACTAGACATATAAAATAACAATTTGATATTTTGAAGCATTGTAAAGTTTTTATTCACTATGTCCAGTTTTCATATTTAAGGCCGTGTGCCTATTGGAAACTTTTATCTCACCTTACAAAATTCCGACAGATACTCACCACAAGTTTCTGTATTGAATTTTTACTAGCTGCTATAGCTACTACAAATTATGACAGTCGAAATTAAATTGATAAACATAAAAAAACGATAAATTCTATCTGTCTTTATTTTACACTAAATTGTGTTCACCAAAATCTCTCATTTTTTTAAATGAACATGAAATGAAATGAAATCATATGTTTTTCTTTGATTTTACAGACATTTAATAGCTTTAGGCCTGTTCGATTGGGCTTACTAGCTTACAATTAAGATACTTGATAAGGTGGCAACGTTTCCACCCAGTGGTTTTTCTTAAATGAATCAACATGAAAAATCTGGTAACAACTCTAAGAGAGTAGTAAGCTACTTTCTTGTTAAGCGAGTAAATTCCATTCAAAAATTAAGCTAGTAAACCCAATCGAACAGGCTTAAAGCTATTAAATGACTGTAAATGAGAGAGATTGTCACACTGCATGCGAAATCTAAGTGAGATGACATAAGGTCGATTTACAAATGACAGATACCATACAAATTTGACATTTGAAGATCGACCTTATGTCATTTCAGCTAGATTTCGCTTGCGGTGTGACTAGGCTGTATATCAACTTAGGCGAAATCTAGTTAAAATGTAAAAGGTCTTGTCACACTGCATGCGAAATCTAGTTTAAATGACATAAGGTCAAATTCGTATGACATCTGACATTTGTGAATCGACCTTATGACATTTAAATTAGATTTCGCATGCAATGTGACGAGGCTATTACAACTTTCACATTCCATACAAATTTGATATTTGTAAATCGAACGTAGCTTGCTATAAAGAAGGCTATTAGCTTTTTAGATTGCATGCAAATCTAGATAAGTTCGATTTACGAATATGAGATCCCAAGCAAATTTTATATTTCAGAATAGACCTTATGTCATTTTAATACTCAAATCGAGCGATTTTCCTGTACATTTCTAAATCATAATATTTTTCCTTAGGCCCCCCATTCACGTACAGTTTTAACTGTCAGTTTGAACTGTTCAGCTAAAACTGTCAGTTGAAACTGTATGTGCGTGGTATATAACTGACAGTTGTACTCAACTGTTCATTTTAACTGACAGTTTTAACTGAAGTGAACGTGTGTGGGGGTTCGCTGTACTGTTCTCAGTTAAATTTGTGTCGAGCGAGAGTGCGTATCATCATGTCGCGAAAACAGAACCAAGTAATAGTTGATTTTATTGGAATATATAGATCTGAACCTTGCCTATGGCAAGTTAAGTCTAGCGAGTATCATGATCGCCCAAAAAAGATGCTGCCTACAACAAGCTGGCGAAGAAGTTACAAGAACTAGAGCCTGACGCGGAAAAAAAACAGCTTACGCTTACGCTGTTTATTTTTTCTTTTTGTAAAATTACAAAAACTAAACCGAGAGCGGCCAAACCGTCCTGCTCGTTCGAATCCATGTTAAAAACTGAATTACTGAACTGGACGTGTGTGTACATCTCAGTTCACAGTTTAAGACCGGCAACTCACGTACAGTTATAACTGACAGTTAAAACTGTACGTGAATGGGGGGCCTTAGTGCACCCAAAGCAGAGCAAACCATAGTGTCATTATTTTTGATGTAAATGAAGTAATGTAGTGTTTTTGATCAGTTAATGATTTTTTGTTCGCAGATTTTGAAGCTTATCTAATGATAAATTAGAATTATAAAATAAAGTTTAATGTTTAAAATATTTACATAGATTAATGTGCGGTTGACCAATCAAACCACCAATGCGGATGCCGAATATTTATGACCTATCTGTATATTCGGATGTTAATATAATTAACCTTTTTCAGATGTTGTTAAAAATCCTACTACACTTTGTATTATATTAGGAGGACGTATAACCTACAAATTATCTGAATTATATTCCCCCGATATATTTCCTCTTTGCAGATGTAGCAGGTATGTTAAAAAAATATTATTTTCTTCCATAAGTGAAATAATTTATTCTTATATTTCATACACAAAACTTCTTTGGCTTCTTTCAGTAAAGTCTGATAAAAAGAAAATATTTACAAATAAAAACTTTTAAGAAAAACATCGTTGTTGAAATGCATCATTATTATCGCAAAATAAAGGGAAAACATATAGGTGATAATTACAAAATATGACAATATTAGTCAAAATTTAAATCTAACTTGGTTTCATTTTCTTTCTTTTCAGTAAATTAAAATTACCATAAGATGTATAATTATCTGTAAAGAACGGTATATAAAACGCTCTATAAAAACGGTGCGATTTTTCCTGTATCAAAAATGGTAAACTCTTCATTATCGTCCAATCTTTAGATCGTTTGGAGTAGCTTGGTTCCAGCTCGGTGTATTTGCCTTCATCAAAATCAATCAAGAAATGACAATCGTCATAAGGGAAATACGTGCGTTCGTCTTCTTGATTCCTGTCGTTAAAGTATGGATGAGCGATTTGTGTAGCATTATCACCATCGGCGTAATAGGCCGGCAGCATTCCTTTGAATTCAGACTTCAGAAATCTAAGTCGAAAGTTTTGTGCTGGGAAAAAGAAACTTCCTGGATAACGGTACCAATCCTTTCCTATACAAATGTTGTAAATTTGATCTGTTCTATATTGGGTGGATGTTTTAAATTGCGTTAGTTCCATCATAAGGTCCATGGGAGCATGATAATTACGATACAGGGCAAATACACGTGACAAGCCAGTGAGAGTACTAAGAATCATTATAAATATGGCAATGAACATGGTATGATCTAAGTAATGCGTTCCTCCAGATGACACATTTTTTACTTTGACTATCAACGTTTTTATACGGAAGAATATGCGTTGGAATACGTCCACTGTAATTGCACCACATAAGGATATTAGAGGATATACGGGAAATAGAAAACGTTCCTCTTTGTGTGGTTGGGCAAAGAATACCAAAAGCCAGACGTAGAATGGCGCTAAAGTGATGTAACGTGGGAAATTCAGAGTTGAACTGGATTTCGCCGGAACCACAAAGTAATCGATTACTAACATAATTGGTGTAATTAGGGCAAGTAGCTATAAAGAAAAAAATAACGTTATAAAAATTAAAAATGTTTTAATAGTGTAAAAATTTGTCAAAGGTTTCTGTAATACCACTTCGAATAAATTCGATTTGAATTAAACAAAATACTCCACCAATTCCCACTGGGTATATAGGGGATCGAAATGCTTTAGCTATTGAAGTTATTTATATACGAAATTTAGCCCTTATATAGGAAATATGAAAACTTGTTCCTCTTAAATTTCAAGTTGTTCGCAGAATTTCATACAAATTTTAAAATATATATATTCGTAAAACGTAGATGCTCTGAATTTATTCGAAGTTTCTATTTTATCATTTATATCGATAACAAAAAATCTGCTCCGGATATTACTGTTTCGCTGTCATATATTTTGTTTTACTCTCGATTTCCCTACATAAACTTTATTTACTTACCCAAACAACATTAAAATTTAAAAAGCCATTCACCAAGTAATAGCTCAGCGGCTCTGTTCCAAAAATATTTGGCCCATGACTGGTAAAAACGTTATACCACACGATATTCAATGGAGCAAAGGTAATTTTGCCAAAGTAACTGGAATCTATGACAATCATCGGTATGGCAATGGTTGCAGCAGAAATGGCTGACCACATAAAGAAAGTTCGGAACATGCGTTTACGTAGCAACATATCCAATGCAATGGGTAAACCTAGAAGTCCAGCAAATGGCCAACCCAATAAAGCTGCAATAGCTACAAAAAAGATGGCCAACGGATACTTCTGGGTCCACCAGGCCGCCAAGGCCGAGCAACCAAAGTACATGGCAAATGAGGAAGGAAGTAGAGCTGTGCTGGATATAAACATTCCAACGCTGAACAACTGAAATATCAACCACAAACGACCAATGTGTATACCAAATTCTTGACAAATCGATCTAAAATGGACAATAGAAAAAGAGTCTAAAGGTAGGCTGATATTATTGTATTAAAATCACTACTTACTTATACAAGAACCTCTCCATCACAGCACAACCGAAACCTAACATACATCGGACCATATAGAAGATTAGAACGGGACTGGGATGAAAAATCTTTTGATATATCCAGCCGGGCACTCCCTGCAGCAGCAAATAAGTGTAGGAACGTAAGGCAAATTGTGGACTGTACTCCCACGTCTGCAGACCATGGCCATTTATAATGTAATGTAGCGGTTCCCAGTAATTATATGTCTCATCACAGTCTGAAATATAAGCCCAAATTGAACTGCACAAACGAGCACTAACGAATGTCTTGAAGGCAGTATGGACACTGGGTACTACATTCGACTTTTCCGTGGCCCCATTGGATTCATTCCCGTCTTTCTTTGAAGATCTGCAATAGCAAATTGGATACAAATCATTATGGCATCAAAGCCGGTTGTTTTTGTTTTTCACTCGCCCTAATTTTTTCCCTTCCTTTTTATTTGCTACTGTGGTGAGCTTTTTGGGCGGCTTTCTTGGAATGGCCTCCTGTTTATTGGCATTATACCGCTGTCTGGCCGCTGGTGGTGCCATTCCGCACTAGATTTTACTTAAGTTCTTATTTATTAACTTCTCCAGTAAAAAAACTGTAGACGTGAATTTGTTATCAATCAGCTGAATTGTGGGTGTGTGGGTAAGTGTTGGTTTGTGTACATGTATTTAGTGTTAACAAGCTCTGAAAAACCCCGTACACTATGGGATTTTAAGCGGGTATTAGACGGGCATACATGTATACATGCTATTAGACAGTGTTTTTTGGTATGCCATCACACATGTCTACAGACATGTATGCCCGTCTAATACCCGCTTTAGATTGGAAATGGGAGAAGACGGTGGTTGGAATTTAATTGGTCGAGTATGTTGGTAACCACAGTTTAGTGACGTTGCCAGTTACAAAAATTGCTGTAACAGAATAGTTGCATAAATAGGGCTGTTTTTCTTAAAGCCGGGATAACAAAAACGTAAATAAAAATAAAATTTTTACTCAAAATTAAAAATTATATTTTCATATTAGGCTTGTTCGATTGGGCTTACTAGCTTACAATTAAGAGACTTAATAAAGTGACAACGTTGCTACATATTGGTTTTTCTTAAATGGATTAACAGGAAAAATTTGGCAACGCAACTAGAGAGTAGTAAGCTACTTTCTTGCTAAGCGAGTGAATTCCATACAAAAATTAAGCTAGTAAGCCCAATCGAACAGGCCTTTTATTGGACTTTTAACTAACACTGGATAATTATGAAGGCCAAGTCCAAAATTTTTAACACAAAATTATTTTTTCACAATTTGTTTTCGCACACACATTGATATTGCTTTTGGCGACAATGTAAGAAAGAATCTTTTATTTTGAGTGAAATTTTAACATTTTACTTAGATTTTTGTTATCGTAACATAGTTACCCAGTCTTAAAGAAAAACAGCTATAATGATAAAATTAAATAATACATCTTTTGTAGCCCTTTCAGACTGCATGCATAAAGTCGATTTTCAAATGTCAAATTTGTATGTTATTTGACATTTGTAAATCGACCTTATGTCATTTCAGCTAGATTTCGCATTCAGTGCTTACTATCTTGTGATTAAGATACTTGATAAGGTGGCAACGTTTCCATCCATTGGTTTTTCTTAAATGAATTAACAAGAAAAATCTGTCAGCAATGCTGAGAGAGTAATAAGCTACTTTCTTGTTACGCGAGTAAATTCCATACAAAAATAAACTAGTAAGCCCAATTGAACAGGCCAAATGCTATTATGTCATTTCAGGCTCAAATCGTTTGATTTCACATGCAGTCTGAAAAGCATATTATAAATGTACACTAGGCCTGTTCGATTGGGCTTACTAGCTTAATTTTTGTGTGGAATTTACTCGCTTAGCAAGGAAGTAGCTTACTACTCTCTTAGCGTTGTTGCCAGATTTTTCTTGTTGATGGGCAACAACGATGCTACCTTATCTCTTAATCGTAAGCTAGTAAGCCTATTCGAACTGTTTTATCAACATTTTGGACAGTAATAGCCTTGTCACATTGCATGCGAAATCAAGCTGAAATGACATAAGTTCGATTTTCAAATGTCAGATGCCATACAATTTTGACATTTGAAAATCGACCTTATGTCAATTAAACTAGATTTCACAGCAGTGTGACAAGGCTATTAGAAAAATTACTATTGTTTTTCAAATTTGTATGGGATTTGTAAATCGACCTTTTGTCATTTCAGCTATATTTCGATTGCACTGTGTCAATCAATGGATACAAATGTTGCCAACTTATCAAGTTTCAGCCCAATCGAACAGGCCTTTTGAAAGAAGACACGTTCAAGTAGAACAATAAATGTTCATGTGTAAACACCCCTTATGTGAATACTTCGAAAAAGCGGCATGAGTAAATGCAACACTAATTTCATCGTTGATCACAGCCTTCATTACAACTCTGTTTACGCGCCAAAAGCTATTTTCGCGTGTGCAAAACAAATACCAAATAATTTTGCCGAAAAAAAATTGCATTGCATTCATTGTGCATCGGTTGGTGATTGCAGGCAAATACCAAACGCTCGAGCTCGTTAAGTTAATTTGTTAAGTTTTGTTTGTTGTTAAATATTAAAAGAAAAATTCGATAATATGGCAGTAAGTAAATGCGATTCCAGATATAGCAAATGGTTAACATCTTGAATTCTTTATGTAGGATTTGCCCAGTTCACCTCCTCCGGCTACTCCCAGCGATGCAGCCGACAGACGTGATCTACGTGCGGCCATGACTTCGCCCGTTGGAGATTTTGAGCCATTCGAGAACGAAGATGAAATTTTGGGTGATCAAACTGTACGCGATGAAGAAGAAGAGGATGGCGAGGAATTGTTCGGTGATAATATGGAAAATGATTACCGCCCTATGCCAGAACTCGACCATTATGACCCAGCCATGTTGGATGATGAAGAGGACTTCTCTGAAATGTCACAGGGTGAACGTATGTCGGCTGAAGCTGAAATGCGAAGACGCGATCGCGCCAAGGGCATTCATCGCGACGACCGTGATCTAGGTTTTGATCAGAGCGATGACGAGGACGACGTAGGTCCAAGGGCTAAGAGAAGAGCAGGCGAAAAAGCTGCAGCTGGCGAGGTGGAGGATACCGAAATGGTTGAATCTATAGAAAATTTGGAAGACACCAAAGGTCATTCAACCAAGGAGTGGGTTAGTATGTTAGGTCCCCGTACCGAAATTGCCAATCGCTTCCAGTCATTTCTGCGTACTTTTGTGGACGAAAGAGGTGCATATACGTATCGCGATCGCATACGTCGTATGTGCGAACAGAACAAATCTTCGTTTGTAGTCTCTTATACAGATTTGGCCAACAAAGAACACGTCTTGGCGTATTTCCTACCTGAAGCTCCCTTCCAAATGTTGGAAATTTTTGATAAAGTCGCCAAGGATATGGTATTGTCCATTTTCCCCACGTATGAGCGTGTTACAACGGAGATACACGTGCGCATTTCCGAGTTGCCTTTAATTGAGGAGTTACGTACTTTCCGTAAACTGCATTTAAATCAGTTGGTTAGAACTTTGGGTGTAGTGACTGCCACAACTGGTGTCTTGCCACAATTGTCAGTAATTAAATACGACTGTGTTAAGTGCGGCTATGTTTTGGGTCCCTTTGTACAATCCCAGAATTCTGAAGTGAAACCTGGCTCCTGCCCTGAATGTCAGAGTACAGGTCCATTTTCGGTAAATTATATACTTTCTCTTAAATTGTATATATTTACTTTATAATGCATATCTTTAATTACAGATCAATATGGAGCAAACACTGTACCGTAATTATCAGAAAATTACCCTTCAGGAATCACCCGGTCGGATACCAGCTGGTCGTATACCACGTAGCAAAGATGTTATTCTTCTCGCTGATCTTTGTGATCTCTGTAAACCGGGCGATGAACTTGAAGTTACCGGTATTTACACTAATAACTATGATGGTTCTTTAAATACCGATCAAGGCTTTCCCGTATTTGCAACTGTCATTATTGCCAATCATATTGTTGTCAAAGATTCCAAACAAGTAGTCCAGTCATTAACCGATGAGGACATTGCTACCATCCAGAAATTAAGTAAAGATCCCCGTATTGCTGAACGTATTATTGCTTCTATGGCTCCTTCCATTTATGGTCATGATTACATTAAGAGAGCCCTGGCTTTGGCCTTATTTGGTGGTGAATCAAAGAATCCCGGTGATAAACATAAGATTAGAGGAGATATCAATTTATTGATATGTGGTGATCCAGGTACTGCGAAGTCGCAATTCTTAAAATATACCGAAAAAATTGCTCCAAGGGCCGTATTCACCACGGGTCAAGGTGCCAGTGCTGTAGGTTTGACAGCATACGTGCGTCGTAACCCAGTTTCAAAAGAATGGACTTTAGAAGCTGGAGCTTTGGTCCTGGCCGATCAGGGTGTATGTCTGATAGATGAGTTCGATAAAATGAATGATCAAGATCGTACTTCTATACACGAAGCTATGGAACAACAATCGATTTCTATTTCAAAGGCTGGTATTGTAACCTCATTACAGGCTAGGTGTACAGTCATTGCTGCAGCTAATCCTATTGGAGGCCGTTATGATCCTTCAATGACTTTTTCGGAAAATGTTAATTTATCAGAACCTATTTTATCGCGTTTCGATGTATTATGTGTTGTCAAGGATGAGTTCGATCCTATGCAAGATCAACATTTGGCCAAATTCGTTGTCAATTCACATATCAAGCACCATCCCTCAAGTGAGGCCGAAATGGAAGACACGCAGCCAAGTGGTGTAAGCGAAATACCACAGGAGCTCTTGAGACAATATATTGTATATTCCAAGGAGAATATCAGACCAAAAATTACTGTGAGTGACAATTCTGAGTTCAATTAAATCATAATTTATAACTTTTGTTTTCTCTTTATTACTAGAACATTGACGAAGATAAAATCGCCAAAATGTACTCTCAACTTCGTCAAGAATCCTTTGCCACCGGTTCGCTCCCCATCACTGTCAGGCATATTGAGAGTGTGATCCGTATGGCTGAAGCCCACGCTCGCATGCACCTACGCGAGAGTGTCATTGAAGCCGATGTCAGTATGGCCATACGCATGATGTTGGAGTCATTTATCGAGGCTCAGAAGTTCAGTGTCATGAAAAAAATGCGCGCAACATTCCAGAAGTATTTGGCCTTCCAAAAAGATCATTCCGAATTGCTCTTTTTTATTTTGCGCCAACTTACCTTGGATCAATTGGCCTATATCCGATGCAAAGATGGCCCGTCAGCAACTCATGTCGAAATTATGGAGCGAGATTTAATGGAACGTGCCAAACAATTGGATATTTTCAACTTGAAACCATTCTACGATTCGGAAATTTTCAAACAAAATGGGTTCGCATATGATGCCAAGAGGCGTATTATTTTGCAGATTGTCCAAGAAGCAGCAGTATGAACGTTTCCGATATTGTACTACAATATTCTTAATTTTAAGTAACTTTTATATAGTAGTAAGCAAACGAGTAATATTCAGCTCAGTATAGGTTTCATTGGTTTATTCCATATTGCTTCATCATATTTCATTTATGCAAATGTTATAACTTGTTAATTACATATTAGATTTAGAACTGCATACTTGGCATTAACAAAAATTGGTCAAATCAAATCGAATAAACATAAAGAAAATTATTTTTCGCTGCCTTTTTACTTAGAAGTTTTTAGTTCCGACAAATAGCTACATTTAACTCAAGTATTTTTATAAAAAAAAAATGCTAATTGAGAGGCGTTTCAAAATTTCCATTTTATAAAAAATTACATTTTCCTATTTATTATCTGTCGTGCTTTAGAATCCAAATCGGCATAAGTTATTGTGCGACAATTATAAAACTTAGGAAAAAACTTTTGCTGTACATTTATTTGGGCAATATTAAAAAATGGAATGGAAACCATTGCTGGTGGTGTGTATGCATCCTCCGTTAAGCATTATCATTCAGACAATATTTTTCTTATTTACTAAGGTTATGGCTATCGTCCATTGTTTTCTATTTTTAAATGGCAGCTCTTTGAATTTGAATCGAAGATTGTTCAAAAATTGTATCGTAAATACCGAATTTTGTGAAACGGTATTATTTTCGTCGTGTCGTGTATGATAACAATACAATTTTATTTCAAATGCACCAAAGAATTACACTTTAAATTAGTTTTAACGCTAAACGCATTGGTGCATGTAATTTTAATGTTTTAATACATTAACATTATTCCACAAAAATAACTTTATTTTTACGAAATAGTAGGCATTATTACGGTTGTCGTATTTTTCGGTACGACGACATTTTTGTACTTCATAATAATGTCAATTTTAATAAATTTTGAATTATCCGCTTATAGGGCCCAACTTAAATATATATGTCAAAATAAAATTATCAAATTGCTTCGCGTTTGTGGTTTTAGCTCAGAAATCAATTGGTAAACCACGTAAATAGGGACTTTGTTGAATTTAAATTTCACAAAAATTTATAACTTTGATGTTATTTGTTGTTGTATACGACAAGAAAAACTGTAATAATGTTGAATACTTTTAGCATATTTTAATTTTACTGCTTCATGTGAATGCGAAATGAAAAATTCCTTAAAGTTTCAAAATTAGGCCAACGATTCTTTTGAGGAAATATGTTCCAAACAAGCTATATTTTGTGGGTGCTTTATGTTGGTCTTTGGTAACTTTGAAATATGTATATGAATAAAAAAAAACACATCTGCAGACTATTTTCAAACGCAAAAAGTATTTATTTTTTCAAAATTGGATATTTTTTAAAATCCATTATTGCGTAAATTTTGGATCAAACAGCGATCCTAGTTGTGAAAAATATTTCATTGTAAAAAGTCTAAAAATATCAAAATACGCTTGTCAGACAAGAAACATTTTAACCCTAGGATTCGCAATAGGATCTGACCAGACCAAATTTTACTTTGAAGTGCTATAGCTTCATTTTCAAAAATTAAAAATCGGCTTACGTGAATTCTATAGGCAGCGATTAAACTAACTTAAGAGTATTTTTCCATGCTTTATATAAGGTTACTTTCTATATATGTTTGTGTGCCACAAAATTTGAAATCAATTTTTGAAAGCTTTTTTCTCAACCAATTTTGCTCAAATTTTGCACACTTAATCATTTTCGATGACAATACAAGGAAATGGAAAAATTTGACCAATTGGACAAAGGGGCGTGGTACCTCCCATACAAACCACAAATTAAAAATCTATTATTTCTGCTCCTGATAACGGTATTTAAACAAAATTTGGTACGTCGGTTTGGTGTGCATGTTGTAAGTGCTGCTACAAATATGGGCGGGATTGTACAAAGGGGCGTGGTACCTCCCATACAAACCACAAATTAAAAATCTATTATTTCTGCTCCTGATAACGGTATTTGAACAAAATTTGGTACGTCGGTTTGGTGTGGATTTTTTAAGTGCTGCTGCAAATATGGGCGGGATTGTACAAAGGGGCGTGGTACCTCCCATACAAACCACAAATTAAAAATCTATTATTTCTGCTCCTGATAACGGTATTTGAACAAAATTTGGTACGTCGGTTTGGTGTGGATTTTTTAAGTGCTGCTGCAAATATGGGCGGGATTGTACAAAGGGGCGTGGTACCTCCCATACAAACCACAAATAAAAAATCTATTATTTCTGCTCCTGATAACGGTATTTGAACAAAATTTGGTACGTCGGTTTGGTGTGCATTTTTTAAGTGCTGCTGCAAATATGAGCGGGAATGGACAAAGGGGCGTGGTACCTCCCATACAAACCACAAATTAAAAATCTATTATTTCTGCTCCTGATAACGCAGTAATTTTTCCTTCTACAAAAGATAACTAAAAAAGAATTTCTAGGCCCAATAGAATTCTGCTTGCATAAAGCATGGATTTGAAAAAAAAATTTTTTTATTTACTAGTTTTTATTCAAAGTTAAAAACTGCTAAATACGCGATGTGGTTTGACTGGACCACGAGGCGAGTGCATTTTGCATGTATATTATACTAATGGCATGGAACAATATCACCATGATATTTAAAGGGCCGCGCAGTCGTGGGCTCGTTTCTGTATTCAACATTGATTTGTAACTTCCGATCTGCGGGACAAGCATTGAGAAAATCGAAAATTAAAATTTTAGATAATAGTACTTTCTTCATTTTCCAGGTTTAAACACGACAATTCCTCATAGCCACGCATTCACCAGCATCCTCTAATTGTCGTCCACTATACGTTATATGTAAGGAGACTCATCAAACCAAAGCGCAAAACTGTGTGTTATAAAAGTCATTGAGATACCTAGTGTTAAATGGTTTACCATTGGATGCTGCACAAATACGAACACAACGGATAAGTATTTTGAACACTAATAGATGTACATCAATAAGTAAAAGTAAGTCCCTTCAAATAAATTACCTATTTATGTAATATATATGCAATAATTGCAGACGTACGAGATTGAAAACACCAATAAATATAGCCATATATTAATATAAAATAGTTTATACATATGTATGTATGTTTGTATATTTTATAATGTTTATATAATGTTTTTCTTACAGCTAATCATTCATTGTCGAAACCTATTTCTTTATTGAAATCCTCCTCAGAGATTTTATTCTTTTTTAGTTTTTTAAATAATCGAATGTCATTGGCTAACTCATCCAGGTCCTCTTGTGTATACTGTTGTTTCCTCTTCTTTGCCTTTGGGCCATTGGCCGCTTCATCAGCTTTTTTGCGTTGTTTCTTTGCCTTTCTTAATTCCTTTTTAGTCTTCGAATCCATTTTAGCCTTCTTTGTTTGTTCCCAAGATTCAGTTGCCTTTTTATGTTTCTTTTTACCCGGCCATTGACCCGTTTCTTCATACGTTTTTAATTTTTCTAAGCGAGCCTGTTCTTTTTGGGCGTTCTTATAAGTTAATTTCGTGATGTCTACTTCGAAAGTGGGTTCAACAAAGTTGTCTGCTTTGAGGGTTTTAAGTTCTGGCATTCGAGGCATTTGTAGCAAACCATAACCGGTGGCTGCTTTGCCCAAGTCCATATCTTTTAAACGCAATATGGCACTACATTCATGTTTAGTATAGGCTTGTATGTGCGAAACAAATGCGCGTACTCCCTTATCGTATAAACCTTTGTCTGCAGCTTGTAATTTATGCAATTTGTTTAAAGTTGGTTTTAAATCGTCTCTGTTGCAGTTATCCTCATCCAATGCAATTAATTCCACTTTTTGATTTATCTTTAAAAATGTCACGTATGCATCTTCAGTGGGTAACAGAAACACCAAAGCGCTTCCCTCATTTTCCTGGCGAGCAGTTCTTCCTACTCTATGAACAAAACTGGCAGCATTAGAGGGAGGATCCCATTGAATAACCCAGTCGATTTCCGGCACATCCAAACCACGAGCCAAGACATCTGTACATAATAGAACTGCTTTGTCTTCCTTACGAAATCTTTCAATTACACTTTTACGTTTGTTCTTCATTTTGCCATGTATCCCAAGAATAAGACGCTCTTTTAGGAATTGTGGCATCACCTCTGACCAATACTCTACACAGGCACATGTGGGAAAGAATACCATTACTTTGCAACTATTAGCTTTAGCTGATTTTAGAAAATGTATTAGGGCTATGAATTTCTCGTCGGCTTCTAGTATTCTGTAGTAATTTTGTAATCGAATGGGGGTGTTGATTGTGGATTTTTCTTTAACTGCTACCAGGACGGGATTGCGGAGACCAGCTCTTATAAGATCGGTAACTTCAGTGGTTTGGGTAGCAGAGAAGAGACCAGTGCGCCTTTGTCGTGGTAGATATGACAAGATGTTGTTGATGGTAGCTTTGAAACCTAAGTCCAATAAACGATCAGCTTCGTCCAAAACCAAAAATTCCTAATAGATGTTGGGATGAAACATGGTAATGGTAAGTATGGACATAACGGTAAATATTTCTGCTTAGACTTACCAAACTTTTCACCCTTGCTGCCAGATTGAGGTTACCCTTACGTTGAAATAAATCTTCCAAACGACCTGGAGTACAGACTAATATGCTAGGACCATCTTTAACCAACGACTTGATATCTTCGTCAATGCTATTTCCTCCGACAATCAACTTTTGTCGCAGAAATGATAATTTCTCGTGTTCCAGAAATCGATCTAAAACTTCAGATATCTGTACAGCCAATTCCCTTGTTGGAGATATGATCAATGCTCCAATTTCTTTAGGTAACCAAGGTGTGTCCCTCTGACGTCTTTGTAACATTTCCAGAAGTGGGACAATAAATGCCAATGTTTTTCCCGAACCAGTAACGGCCTCAGCCGATACATCTTTGCGGGCTAACAACAAAGGAATGGCAGCGGTCTGAAAATTATAAATTTCAATAAATGGATTGTCGTATGATTTTTTTTGGAAGAAGATTTACCTGCACTGGAGTCATTAAATCGAAGTGCATATCTTGGATGACTTCTAGGACGGGTTCTGACAATGGGGGTTTGTCGAGCGATGTCCATTTTTTCCGAGACATAATTTCTTAATTTATTTTCAAGATCGTCCAAAAAATGAAGTGTGTTATTGTTTTGTTTTGTGTTTTGACAGTTCAACACGTGTATAAGAGTTGCCGCTGTTCAGCTAATATGTCACAAAATGAATTGCAACCCTGTTAAAAAGTGTTGAGAAACGAATGAACGTTGACGAAAGTTTAAATTATATGCTCCACAAAAAATGTGAAGAAAATCAAAGGTCATCAAATAATATTGATACAACATAATACTTGCAAAGAAAAAATGTGAGAAATCATACAAGAAAGCTTACAATTTTCCTAAGTTTCTTAGGTGAAATACTTTAAAAGTTCTTTGGCAACTCATACAGAACACTTTGGTAATTTGGTACAAAAACTACTGTCAGTTATACAATAAAACTTTGTAAAATTACCTTGTATGTTTTGGCAGTATTTTAAAGCGTTTTGTTCTTTGATGGCTTTAATCAAAAACGTATTTATTTATTATATTCACTAAAAGGTGGTAATGCCATATTCGGGCTTATGATTTTCAAATATTAAAAAGACTCACAGACGCAGGTATAATCACACCGATCAATAGTTTCTTTTAAAATTTTAGATGGTACGAGGGGAACATTTGTCACAGATCACGAACGTCTGACTGCTGTTACAAGCGATATAATTTTGTCGCCTTTGTGAAAAAATATCAAATTGGACCATATTGCTTACTAGATGTTTCGTGTTCGGCATCTAAAGAGAAAACTTTCAAAAAGTCACAAAACAAACACTTACCTTATTATTTATTCGACTAAAGTTCTTTGCCTCTTTGTTTTGTATTCCTGTTGTGCTTTTTTGTCTAAAATGCTTTAAAATAATAATAAAATGTTTATAAATATTTTGTAAATTTGGACGACTACCTTGTTGAAAATGAAAAAATTAATAAAACGTTGTTCTGTTGTTGCCAGATTGTCTTGCAAAATCATACACGCAAAGAAAAAAAATGTGAGAAATCATACAAGAAAATTTTACCTAAGTTTCTTATGTGAAATACAACTTTAAAAGTTCTTTGGCAACTGACTTGGGTAATTTGGTACCAAAAAAAAAAAACTACTGCCAGTTATACAATAAAACTTGTAAAATTACTTGTATGTTTTGGTTGTATTTCAAAACACTTTATTCTCTTAAACAATTTGCATTTTCTCAATACATACAAAAGAAGAAATAAATAAACTAATTCTCACTATAAAAAACCAAAGCAATTGGACATTTTTAGCATTTTCCATGTTTCATTTATGCAATTTTTAATGTTTTTTTAGTAAATTGAATAAAATAAATGACCAAAAATCATTTAATTAGTATTATATTTCCCTCCCAAATAAAAACGCTGATGGCAATAATCAAAAACGTATTTTTTAATATATTCACTAAAAGGAAGGCTTACATTAAAAAATGAAGGTTTATCAAAAAAGAGACGTCACAGACACAGGTACAAGCTCACCGATTAATACTTTTTTTAATATTTTAGATGATGAATGTTGTTCTGTTGTTGCCAGACTGTCTTGCAAAATCATACGCACAGTTGTATATTTTTGCAAGTATCAGGCCTGTTCGATTGGGATTACTAGCTTACGATTAACAGACTTGATAAGGTGGCATCATTGTTGCCCATTGGTTTACAAAGATAATGGAAATACATAGATAAAATAGTTGTAGTTGCAGCCATGATCACTAGGTGGCGAATGTGTAAAAGTACATTCTATTTCGCTCAAAGTACATTCTAATTCACTCAATTTTGTACTCTCTTTCGCTTATAATACTGAAAATTGAAAGAAAACGAATGAAGTAAAAGTTACTTTCAATGATTTTTATGACTCTACGTCAAATACCACACTTTAGTTTATTTAATTTGCTCTTATTTTCTATTTATTGCAGTTTTTAGAAAAAAGGGAAATTTTCTCTCCAAAATTACATTCAGTGCCATCTAAATAATTGTCTTCGTACTACACATTTCTCTGAGAGTTTTGTTTAATTTATATATTTCCATTATCTTTGTTACTAGCTTACGATTAAGAGACTTGGTAACAAAGATAATGGAAATATATAGATTAAACAAAACTCTCAGAGAAATGCGTAGTACGAAGACAATTATTTAGATGGCACTGAATGTCATTTTGGAGAGAAAATTTCCCTTTTTTCTAAAAACTGCAATAAATGGAAAATAAAAGCGAATTAAATCAACTAAAGTGTGGTATTTGACTTATAATCATAAAAATCATTGGAAGTATCTTTTACTTCATTCGTTTTCTTTAAATTTTCAGTATTATAAGCGAAAGAGAGAACACAATTGAGTGAATTAGAATGTACTTTGAGTGAAATAAAATGTACTTTTTACACATTCGCCACCTAGTGGTCATGGCTGCAACTACAACTATTTTATCTATATATTTCCATTATCTTTGTTGGTAAGGTGGCACCATTGTTGCCCATTGGTTTATCTTAAATGGATCAACAAGAAAAATCTGACAGCAACGCTAAGAGAGTAGTAAGCTAATTTCTTGTTAAGCGAGTAAATTCCATACAAAAATTAAGTTAGAAAGCCCAATCGAACAGACCTATCTGCTAAAAAAAATTCATGAAATTGCCAACTTATATATTCACACTACGCTATTATCAAACTAACTAATATTTTTTACAAAGAAACTTGTGTAAAAGCTACAAATTTCTAATTGGGAAAAGAATATGGTGGGATATTTTAAGGTACACAAGCAATGAACACCTACCAATTAAACTTAGTTATTTATACAAAAGAAGCACATGTGGAATTTACACACGTACGAGGGAAATTTATCATTTACTTGTATGACTTCTGTCAATTCTATATAAGAAAGATTTACACTTGAATTCGGCATATCAAAATTTGTTATGTCTGTTTAAATTAGTTAGTATATCAATAGCTTACTGAAAGGTTTATTTAAACATAGTGTGTAATATGTTGTTTTGAATGAATAGCTTTTTCATTGATATGTGCTTTATGAAACATGTTTCATAAAGGGTGTTTTTTATTGAGGTATAGAACTTCGAATTGAAATAAAACACAAGAAAATCGTTTTAATGTCCATCAATTTGGCTTTATTGGAAGGATAATTTTATGCCATTAATGTTTAAATATGATTTCGGGCATGTGGCCGCCGCGGCTGGCTCGAATATAGCCAATTCTACAGGTCCAATTTTCAACCACTTTTTCGAGCATATGGGGCCGTATGTTGGCAATAACGCCACGAATGTTGGCTTCCAAGTCCCCTAACGTTTCTGGTTTGTTGGCGTAGACGAGCGACTTCACATATCCCCAAAGAAAATAATCCAATGGTGTCAAATCACACGATCTTGGTTAACCGAATTAATTGCTCTGATGGACGATTATGTCGACCTTAAAATGGACGGAGCTTGCGGTGAACTTCGCGAACTGAACCATTACTTTCGAAATAAATTTGCACGATTTGCAAGCGTTGTTCTTTTGTCAACCTGTTCATGATGAAATGGCAAACCAAACTAAATATTAATCACTTGACAGCTGACAAAATGGCCGCCAGTTAAAAAAGTGATGCCAACTTAAAGTTCTATACCCCAATAAAAAACACCCTTTACATTTTATGTATATCTTTTTAATGACATTTTTCATTGGGACTGTATCTTATGGGTTCAATCATAAGAGCTGCTCGACTGTCCAATTGTAGTTCTTCACTCGTTGCGCATGTTATCCAATTCATTCCCATAAAATTTCCTATGTGCAGGAGGTGATACTTCGTGAGTTGTCTGAAACTCAGACGCTAAATCTGTCAGGAAGTCGGAATAATTATTCTAGAAAAGATTTTACCAAAAATCCAATTAATCGATGTCGAAATGACCTAAATCAAATTTGTATGGGATTTGACATTTGTAAATTGATCTTATGACAAAGGGTATTAGATTTTAAACGGCTTTTTAAGGTCCTGTTTGTCCCAAATTTGAATGGAAATTCGCGTTTTTTTCAAACAGCTGCCATTTTTACAAAAAAGTAGAAAACAATTCTACGATGGACGATATCCATAACATTTCTGATTAAGAAAATATTTTGTTTGAATGATGATGCCTAACGGAGGAAACATGCACACCACCATTGGTGGGTGGTGTATTCCAAAAAGTGACCGCGGAATCTTTAGCGACGATTTTGGCAAATGAGATGCTAAAAGTGATACCAAGTATTGTTTACATTTGATTTACAAACTCAATGAGAAAGTGAATATCACACATTTGAATTTAGACACCTTCAGTGGCAGAACACGACCCTGAGATCGACATCACCAAATTACAAAAATATGAGCAAATACTCCTGTTCAATTAAACACTCTAAATTGTTTTAATTTTTTAAACTCAATATGAATACCCTCTAGTTAATTACCAGCACCTGAATATTGCATGGCATCCCATCTATTTATCGACGTTTAGAAGATGCTTTTTTGTTTCTTGGCCTCCAAGCAAACGCCGTTACAATGGCGGTAAATATTTAAAAACACTAACACGTTAGTGTAACAAGTGAATTTTGCAATGCACCACCCCCTAATACTTTTAATGACAACTGTTTGGGCGGATACCCCAAAATAATGTATATTTGCCGTGTTTCCAATCCGTGGATACCAGCAAACAACATTGGAACCACATTGACGACAATTAACTTAAATTTATTTTCAAAAGATTGCGAAAAGTGTATGGAAGAAGAAGAGGAAAGAACGACCTCAAAACAACAAATGGTAGGAGGGACCAGACACCGGCATATAAAAACACGCAACTTGTAGTTTTGCTGTTTCGGTAGATGTTTATTTGTGTTTTTTGGTAAAGGTCCTGGCAAAATATTTTTGTATGTATGAATGTATGTTTAAACCAATAGTTAGTTCCTTTAAGGGTGGTAGCTTTATTCCTATCGCATTTGTACGTATGTACATATGCTTGTGTGCATGTAACTATAGTAACTTCTTGAAGAACAAATATTATTGAAAACAAATGTCAAGGGTGTTCGCTATTTAGAATGATAGAAATTGGTGTCATTTAAATTAAATTTTATTACAAATAACAAGTACAAACGGCGTTAAGTTCGACCGGGCCGAACTTTATATACCCTCAACCATGGATTTCATTCCACAGAGGCTGTCTTTTTTCGTAGAAGTGCGGAAATATTACAGGAAAATATATATTTTTTTTAATATAGTCATTTCCATTCTATTTTAATTCCAAAAGTACAAATTTTGAAAATCCATTATCTCACGTACATAGTGCAAAATAACCTAACTTCATGATTCAACCAGTAAAAAGTACGAATTTGGAAAAATCTTTTTATTTTGTGTGTCTATGCAGTCAGAGGAATGTACACACCGAATTCCATGATTCTAGCTGGGACCATTTGGTTGGAACCATTTGTATCCCCTATCTCCTATTTTACCCCTTAACACATTGAGTGCCATATGAAAAATAAAACTCTATTCCCATGGGAATATGTAAAAAACGTGATATCGAAAAAATGCCACTTGTGCTCTTTAAGAATTAAGGTGACCACATGTAGAATGCCTAGTAGTTACTTTGATAATAATAATGTTACGTAAATCGAAATCTTTTAGAAATAAAAAAAAATGAAATCAGCCCACACGAATAGCATTTAACTTTATTTGTTCCTTTTTTATTACGAAACTTGAAGTTAACTTGTTCTTTTTTATTTTTATTAAAAGTTGAAGTGTTATAACGAAAATTACTACGTTTGGTCGCGTCCGTACTTCTGCTGTACCTAATTAAAAAATCTAAGAGATAATTCTCATATTTCATAAATCTACGAATAAAATATATCCTCTGACCTTCACTTACATGTATATATGGAAAAACAAAGTTCTCAAAAAATCACAGAACTTTGTATATTTCTATAAGACCTTCGAAAGTACTACTGTTTTTTGTAGCGTCCGTTTCAATGTAAAATTGTTTATAATTTTGTACTAAATCCTGACGATATATTTTTAAAATGTAGTCCTCTGTAAGCGCTTTAGAACACTAAAAAGGCTGATTTTTTTCAGATATTAGTTTTTAAAAAATCTATCACCCCAAAATACATTTGCAATTGTTTATGTGCGTGTACAGGTAAGCTAGAATATACATACGTGCATACATATGTATGTAGTTATTTACATAAAACATGTCTAGAGGAATATGAATAAAAAACGTGATTAGTACAAAACCGTGCAAGGTGTTTTTGGTGTTCATTCTTTGTTGTTGTCGTTGTTATTGTTGTTTGATATCAAAGGACGAATTGTTCGTCCTGCACTCAACGTATTCAGTTACTTTAAGGGGTTAAATGACGACGGTTGTATAAAAAAGTCCCTTGAAATAATAATAACAAAAAAACCAGGAGCTTTCATTCAAATCAAAAAAGTTTATAAAACGTTACATTTTTAATAAATTATTAAAAAATATATTAAAATCCTACAATCATGAGCTTCCAGTCCGCGCATTCGTTATTTTTAACGGTTTTGACGTTTATTCTTCTCAATTTGAAATGTGTCGAGTGTCATGAACGGGATAAGCACTTCAATCGAACTTTGTTCGCCTTCCACGACGTGAAACATTGTGCTAGAAATGAATTTTATGATCTGAATTATTTCACATGTGTTCCTTGCAAGACTTTGGGTGAAAATTTGCAAACTTCATTTGATAGTAAGTATAAAAGTATATGTGTATATGCATGCATTAGGGTGGGTCAACTTGAAGGCGTCTATAGTACCAAACTAAAAAAAAAATTGAAGAAATTTTGTTAAAACATGCAATACTCTAAAAATTATGCCGTATATCAACAGAGTTAAAAAGATTACAAGATCTTTAAACCACTATGTTGAAAAGGGTATTATAAGAAAGGTTGGATACAGAAATGATAATATATTTCGGTAACTACAACGGCATTTGAAAACTAATTCATTAACGTATTTTTAATTACACATTCTTATTTAAATACATAACCTACAATTGGCAAAATTTTTCTCAAAATAATAAGTTTCAGATTTGAATGAATTCTTATTCTTATATTAAAATGATCTTTGTTTGTTCATAAAACTACAGTAGTATTAGGGTGTTCATCATCTGGTTTATTTCGATTAGGATTCATTTAAAACTTTACTCCCGGGAAAATCCGTTCTAAAAGAATTTATGATTTTGTCTTAACCTCAGTGAAAATTATCATTAAAAAGTCGAAAAAAAACATTTAATAAAATGTATGAAACATAAAGCACAAATCAATGAAAAAGAAACTATAAGAGGCAGTTCTTCATTCGATGAACTTTTGTTATACAAGTTCGTTATTATTTTTTTTTAAATTTTCATAGATTTTATAAAGAAACTTTAATTATATGAAAAAGTTTCATAAATATTAAAAATTTATAATGAAGTTCCCAATATAAACAAAAACAAGTAAAAGCGGCGTTAAGTTCGGCCGGGCCGAACTTTATATACCCTCCACCATGGATTGCATTCCACAGAGGTTGTCGGTTTTCGTAGAAGTGCAGTAATATTACAGGAAAATATAATTTGTTTAATATAGCCAAACCAAAACAAATACAAATATTGAAAAATTAATTTTATAAATAAATATAATATTTTAATTATTTCAAACCACGCTTATAAGGCAATGCTACCAATACGTCAATTCGAAAAATAAATATTCTTATATTTATATTTTCAAAGCCATAAATATTGGTAGATAGTGGGTGCTACAGTTGGTTGTATTTCCATTCTATTTTATAGTGAAAAATAACCTAACTTCATTATTCAACCAATTTTTGCCGTAAAAGAAAAAGTACGAATTTGGAAAAAAACTTCTTATTTTGTGTGTCTATGCAGTCAGAGGAATGTATACACCGACTTCCATGATTCCACCTGCGCCCATTTGGTTGGTACCATTTTTACCCCCTTGACGTTTCTACGCAATTAGAATTTCATCATTCTAGCTGTAGTCGTTTAGTTGGTACTATTTTCATCCCTCTGTATCATTGTATCCCTTGAAAGTACTAATTTCAAAAAAACCGTCTATTTTCCGTGTCTACGCAGTCAGAGGAATGTATAATCCGAATTTCATGACTCTAGCTGCGGTCATTTGATTGGTACTATTTGTATCCCCTTTTTTCATTTTAACCCCAAAAAAGTACGAATTTCGAAAAATCAGTTTATTTTCCGTGTCTACACACTCAGAGGAATGTATACTCCAAATTTCATGACTCCAGCTGCGGTCATTTGATTGGTACTATTTTTATCCCCTTTTTTCATTTTAACTCCAAAAAAGTACGAATTTCGAAAAATCTGTTTATTTTATGTGTCTACGCAATCAGAGGAATGTATACACCAAATTTCATTATTCCAAGTGTAGCCGTTTTGTTGGTACCATTTTTATCCCTCTATTCCCATTTTACCCCTTAAAAGTACGAATTTGGAAAAATACTTTTATATTATGTATCTACTCAATTAGAGGAATGTACACACCGAATTTCGTGTTTCTAGCTCTTGTCGTTTAATATGTACCATTTTCATCCCTTTTTTGCCACATTTCACCCCCAAATAAGAATCACTTTATGGTGCACGTTTTTGCTATAAGGGGAATGCGCATACCAAATATCATGCAAATATAAACAGACATATTCAAAAAACATGCTTAAATACACTAAAATATTAGGGATTATTATGGGTATTTTTAGTGCTTGTGAGGGAAAAATGTCTCCCTTTGGGCCGATTTCGCCCCATTTCAATCCCAACCGATCTACGACTATAAGACGCATTTATGGAAAATTTCAACGTTCTAGCTCCTTTCGTTTAGATGCTAGCGTGCTTTCAACAGACGGACGGACGGACATGGCTAGATCGTCTTAGAATTTTATGACGATCAGATCGATATTTCAAGGTATTACAAACGGAATGACAAAGTTAGTATACCCCCATCCTGGAGGTGGAGGGTATAAAAAAAAACAAAAAAGGTCTGACAATCAATCAACACATACCACATTTGCAATGAATATGTCTCTGATCTAAATCAGAGTTCATACTTATGTCAGAGTTAACACAGTACACATGAGAATTGCTAGCATTAAGCCGAATAAAGTCGACAGTCTAAAAATGTATTTGTAAGTTATGAAACAATTCATAAAAACTATGAAATCCTTCATCATATTTATAAATTATATTTTTTTGTTGTGACATATTTCATAATATATAAGAATTGTTTCTTTAATACAATGGAATCCTTCTTTGATCTTATGGAACTATTGATTCACTAATTTAACAATTTTGATTTATGAAAAATGAAATTCGTATTCGCCGTCAATCTGAAAGGCGTTTTAATTATAAAAGCTTATTTTTTATCTATTTTTATAATTTAATTAACAGCAGCCAGGCCCGTGCGCAGGATTTTCCCCTGGGGGGTTTTCACCTACACTCATATAAAAGTTAACCCTATAATGAGTTAAAATAACTTAAATTTAGGAAACCAAGTACATTTTTACTAAATATAAGTCGAATTTTGCTGAAACTTTCCTAAATCTAAGTAAATTTTTCCTAAAACCAAGTAATTTTTTACTAAATTTAAGAAAAATTTTCCTAAAACTAAGTAAATTTTTACTAAATCTTAGTAAAATTTTGCAGAAAATTTCCTAAAACTAAGTAAATGTTTACTCAAATGAAGTAAATATTTACTCAAACTAAGGACAATTTTGCTGATTTTTTTCCCTCAAAACGAGTAAATTTTTACTTAAGCTGAGGAAAATTTTATTTTATACAAGGAAAAAAGGTGAAATTAAAATAAGTTCATTTTAACTATAAAAATCAAACAAATAGTTTTGCTTCAGAGTATGCAAAACTGATACAAAAATGACAACATGAAATATTTCTCAAAAGTTGCATGATACCTCTGCCATAAGGAGTTGAGCTATTACTCCATGATTGTTGCGAAGGCAATATAGGCGCCTTCGCAGTGGTTGTTTAGAATAATTCAGAAAGTATTTAAGAAATAAGTCTCTGCAAACGAATGAGAATTGCTTCTTAGATTAATATTCAAGAATTTTTTAAACAATTTCAAATGTTTTTTATAAGTTCATTAATACTTAAATGTATGAAGAACTCGGCATAAATTTCAGTAAACATTTTAACTTCATTTTAGGAAAAAACACATTTTTAAGTTAAAATTTATTAAATGGATTTTTTTCCATACAAAAAATTTCAGATTTTTTTTCTCACTTTAAACTTATTCAATTGTAAGAATTTTTTATCAGATCCAAAGAAATGTTTTTAAGTAAATCTACTACCCTTTTTCTAGTAAATGAACTATTTACTATGGCTTTGAAAGAAGGAAACTTTACTCATACTTAGTTAATTTTCCAAATTTTTACTGGAGCGTTTGGAAACCACTCATATTTCGAGAGATATTTTGATACATTCGTCCGACAGACATTGTCGGCAAAATTGCATTTCAGTATTCCATCTATCAGTACACTCAAAGGAATATGTCAGTAAAAGAAAGCAGAAAGTCTACTGAAAGAGCAGATTTTCTGCTGTTAAAAAAGAGACAGCAGATTTGTATCTGCTGATATGGTAAACAGCTGTTTGCTGTTTTTAGCAAAATATGTGATACGCATATTTTCCCAAGCTAATATAAAAGAAAATTCGAGCTAAACTCGCTTATGAACGCTTATCTATTTTTATATTTTAATTAACAACAGGCAATTTTAGCAGACTGCAAACTCTTTAGCAGGAGGAAACTGCTGTTATGTCAAAAAAAAACAGCTGTAATAGCAGAAAAGTGTCTGCTGATAGGTAGCAGACAATCGCTTTTATTAACAGACTTGTTCTCTAAGTATAGAACTTTTTTTAAATATATGGTCCGCCAAACAACTTTTTTTTTGAAAATGCTATAAAAAACTACTGAATATTTTCTCAAATTTCTTTTTTTATTTGAAAGTACAATCCTTCCGGTTAATAATGGGGTGCCCGAGGCAGAGTCCAACGGTTGAATAGTTAAAAAAAACGTTAGATGGCGGATCCGCTCTAGAAACCACATATTTCAACAAATAACTTTTTTTTTTTAAATGCTAAAAAAACAACTGAATATTTTCTCAAATTTCTGTTTTTATTTGAAAGTACAATCCTTCCGGTTAATAATGGAAATAATTTCATTCAAATGGCTGCTGAGGGCACCCCACAAATAATAGTCCAACGGTTGAATAGTTGAAAAAAAGTTAGATGGCGGACCCTATAGTTGTTTGAAATTACATACATACATATCGAGGGCTCATATTCATAAGTGGCTATGAACAAAAACATAACTTTTCAGAAGAGCGAAAAAAACAGATTTTCTCCTTAATATGAAGACAAATTATTAATCATTCTTCTACAGTTTAATCTAAAAAGGATTACTAATTGCTACGATTAAAAAGTTTTTTCCTATTTTAGCCTGATAACTGGGGAATCAAAATGTTATTAACGCGAAATGATGGAATTTGATAGTACGATATGCCCTAAATCTAGAAAAATGTTTTAAACAAAATCGTTGTAGCGAATTATAACCTGAGGTTTTATGCTGCTCCATTGTTGAACTATTTTATTTATATGATTTTTATGTTCATAGTCACTTATGCAGTCACAAACTTACGTGCGAGGGGATAGCCAAATCCGAAAATTAAAAAAAATGCCTTTAGAAAAAAATATTTTCCAAATTTTTATGACAGATGACATCCAAATCTGAGAATAGTTTGGCATCAAAAACTCATTTTCGAGAAAATGATTCATCAGCCCTCGATATATATTTTGAAGAAATATTACACAAAAAAACGATCAAATTCCTCAGCGATAAAATCTTCAGTCCCGCATTTTTTCTATATGTCTAAAGAGTTTTGGGTTTTTTAATTTATATAGGACATGAGTAACAGAAATGCAAGAAGAAACAACTAGAAATTTTAATTCCAAAAAACCAAATAATTGGTATTTTAGAGTTTCGTTTTCCTACGTAGATCCAAGTTACTGAATTTGTTGTTTCTCTTTTGAATAATGCTTGTTACATATGTGCAAAAAAATACTTACTTTGAAAAATATTTGACATAAGTGATAAATATAACAAAAATATTAGTAAGTTAAATCTTATTGTTTCGCAACTTTAAAGAAGATTTTAAAATAGAGATCTATACGCAGAGAAAAAATGCATTTCGTAGAGCACGTGAACATCGTTTTTGAGTTTTTTTGTGGGAAAAATAAGTTTGTTTGCGGTAAACATGACACTTTTTTAAAATTACTAAACGATTTGTTATTAAATTTGCAAACTTTTATTGCAGTACACAATTAAAAGTTCATACGATATAGCTCTAGTCGAATGTCAAGAAGTGGTATCGGTTAATAACAATGAAAATTTTCCGAACAATTTGGTGTCCATTAGCGAAATTAGCATTACACAATCTTGAAATTGGCACAATTCGTTTAGTTTGTTTGTATTTTTCATAACCTCTGCCCGAAATTCAAGAAAGTGTCCACGATTTTTTGTGTAATTTTCGTGTTTTTCATGATTTTACTGCAAAATTACCATTTCAGACGAGTTATTTTAAAAAGACCTTACAAATTCTATATTTTATTGATTCAGAAAGTCTAGAAGGTTTTAAAAAGTATATGTTCAAAACCTCTCTGGGGGGGGTTGAACCCCCAAACCCCCCCTGCGCACGGCCCTGACAGCAGCCATTTTTAGCAGACTGCAAACACTTTAGCAGTGTGACTGCTGATGCAAGTTTGCAGAAAAACTGCTGTAATAGCAGAAAATTGCCTGCTGATAGGCAGCAGACAATCGCTGCTGTTAATAACTGACTTTTTTCTTTAAGTGTAAGAATAAATATGTATAATTAATACAATGTGTAAAATAGAAACAATCCAGATTGGTTGGCTAGAAATATTTTTTTATTTGTATGGAACGCAACCCAGCAAAAAGCAACCATCGTTTTTGTTGTACGGTACCTTTAGCAAATCTGGTGGCTAATCACGAGATTAGATATCGAGAAAATAAATAAATTTTTATTTTCTGTGAATGAAGTATAAATTTACAATAACAACAAATTGGATGTTGTGATAAAGTATATTGGAAATAATCTCGTTAGATTTTGAATGATATTTGTTGAAGTTTGAATCATCGAAAATCGAAAAGGAAATTGACCCACTCTAGTATACATATATAACGCGTTGAAAGCAGTATTTGGCTAACTAAAAAAAAAAAAACAAAGTATGGCTTAGGACATTTTTCGTGTCTAAAATCTTTTTTAATTGTACAGAAATAATACAAAATTTTATCGCTAGATGCCAGCACATCAAAATGAAATATTTCTGTTTAAATTAGTTAGTACTTTTCTGACATCAAAGCATGGAACATTTTCTTTATTTTTATAAAAAATCATGAATATAATATACTTAAGTATATGAATAGCTTACTGAAAGGTTGTTAAGGTCACTGTTGCTTTCAACGCGTCATATATCTATAAGTGTTCACATGTTCATATTGATTAAACAATTACCTGCAAAAATAAAGTGGTATGATTGAAATCATTCAAAAAATAGCAAAAATAACTGAAGGTCCTTAACGAGGCCACAATAACATGTTTGAGTTCCGTAATGACCTTTAGGCAAGAAAAATTAAAAATTTAATGGGAATGCTATAGATATATGGGTAACAAAACGATTATCATCAGTTTTTTTTTAACGGAATAACCCAATGTAATTAAATAAATACAACTTGGAAATGAGGAATAACATGAGCACACATTCTCTTTTTTATTTTGGCATTTATGACGCTGCACAGTGCGCGAATAAGTATTAAACATGTTTGAAAATTTGTATCATTTAGAACTTTGTAGTCCTACAGGATGAGGAAATGAAAAACTAAAAACGACTGTCGGACAGTGTAATAGTTTAATTTAGTACTCCGTGCAGTGGGATTTTTTAATGTGGTAATAATAATAGATCTCGAAAGCTGCTTAATATATGGAGGAGTTGTAGAGGAGGTGTTTTCAAAAACTCGATGTTTTCTGAAAACAAATTTTGACATTTCGCACACATTAATAAGCACAAACGTATTTCATATGATCCAAGGCTGACAAATAGAATTCCTAATTTTGAGTAAACTCCATACTCCAATTTAGTCCAACAATTTTACTCCAGTTTAGTACAAATTTCCTTGAAAATAGGAAAATTAACTAAGTATGAGTAAAATGTCCTTATTTCAAAGTCATAGCAAATTGTATTTGAACTAGAAATAGAGTAGTAAATTTGCTTAAAACATTTTATTGGATCTAATAAAAAATTCTTACAATTGAGTAAATTCATACTTGTGTAGAAGAAAATTTTCAAGATTTTAAGTAAGAAAAATATTAAGATTTTTTTGTATGGAAAAAATTTCATTTAGGAAATTTTAAATGAAATTTATGCCGAGTTCTTCATATATTTAAGTATTAATGAACTTATAAAAAATCACTTCAATTTGTTTAGAAAATTCTTGAATATTAATCTATGAAGCAATTCTCATTCGTTTGTCGAGACTTATATCATAAATACTTCAAGTGTTATTCTAAACACCCACTGCAATCGTGGAATAATAGCTGAACTATTTAAGAAAGAGGTGTAATGAATTTTTTGAGAAATATTTCATGTTGCCAAATTTTGTATCAGTTTTGCATACTCTGAAGCAAAATCATTTCTTTGAATTATTTTTAGATAAGTTGAACTTATTTTAGGTTAATTTTTTTCCTTCTATCAAGTACAATTTTACTCAGTTTAAGTAAAAATTTACTCGTTTTGCGGAAATAATCAGCACAATTGTCCTGAGTTTAAGTCCTGATTTGAGTAAAAATTTACTTAGTTTTAGGAAAATTACTGCACAATTTTACTTAGATTTAGTAAAAATTTAATTGGTTTTAGGAAACATTTTCTTAGATTTAGGACAATTTCAGCATAATTATACACTCCACGAGAGTATTATGTCTTTGTGCATTTGTTTGTAACACCCAAAAGGACCTATTGTTGTAATCAAAGTACAGGTCGCAATTATAGTCCGATCGTAACAAATATTGGCACGAGTTAGTCTTGAGGTCCAATGACGAACCCTATTTAATTTAAAGGAAATCGTTTTAGATTTGGATATAGCTTCCATACAAATGTTGCACTCGATTTGACTTTACTCTACTCCAGAGACCACATATTTTTACCGATTTTCTTCAAATTTGGCACACTACCTTATAATTAAACTGGACATATCTGTGGTAAATTTAAGCCAGATCGGTTCAGATTTAGATATAGCTCCCCTACAAATTTCGTTCTCCATTTAACTTTTTCCGCTCTAGCGGTCACATGATTTAACCAATATTCTTAAAATTTGGCACAGTACCTTACAATTCAACTGGAAACATCTGTGGTAGAAGTTAGTCAGATCGGTTCAGATTTAGATATAGCTCCCGTACAAAATTTGCTCCCAATTTGACTTTTTCCGCTCTAGAAACCACAAATTTTAACAGATCTTCTTCAAATTTTGCAAAATATATTATGTTTCCACTAGAAACACCCATGGTGAAAATGGTCAGATCGGTTCAGATTTATATTTAGCTTCCATACAAATTTCGCTCCCAAATTGACTTTTTCCGCTCCAGAAATCACATAATTTATCAGGTTATTTTCAAATTTGGCAAAACGTCTTATATTTAAAATAGGAACACCTGTGGTGAAAATAGGTTAAATCGGTTCAGATTTATATATAGCTCCCATAAAAATTTCGCTCCCGATTTGACTTTTTCTGCTCTAGAAACAACATATTTTAACAGGTCTTCTTCAAATTAAATAAATCAAAAATATATTATGTTTTCACTAGAAACACCGATAGTGAAAATGGTTCAGATCGGTTCAGATTTATATATAGCTCCCATACAAATTTCCTAAAGATCTAAAAAGCTATAGGAAAGTTTTTCAAAAAAAAACACATAAAATTCAGAAAAATTCATGAAATCTTTATTTGATTTGACAGTACGGCCCATATAGTTTAATGTTTGAAGATTATTTCATGCAAATGTTGACTTTGACGTTTTTGAGTAACAGAGGCCCAATTGCTGCGAACGGCGACGAATCGATAATTGATGGTCATCATTAACACTGGCCGATACAGCTGCGATATTTTCTTCAGTTCGCACTCTACGTAAGCGTGTTGGTGGTTTAATGTCCAACAATGTAAATTTGGTGCGAAATTTAGTCACAATAGCCCGAATAGCCGCTTCAGTGGGTCGATTAAACTGACCATAAAATGGAAGCGCGCGATGAACTGTCTTAACAGAGCACGCATTTTGATAATAAAATTCAATAATTTGCAAGCGTTGTTCGTTTGTAAGACGATTCATGGTTAAATTATGGACCAAACTGAAGATGTTTGACAGTGAAACAAAACACGAAACGTGCGCAAGCTGTTTAAACCAGTGTTGCCAAAAAGATAATAGCTAAAAAATCACCCTTTAGAATCAAGTTCAAAGCATGTACTACTTTCAAGGAAAATTTTGAAATTGATATGAGGAAATATTGTTTTAGTGCTAATTTTTTTAAATTTTAGTTAATTTTAACTAGTTATAGGGTTCACTTTTTTCTGAGTGTATCTGGTTTTGAGCATATCCCAGATGAGATCTTAAGGCCTTGCAGAAGGCCGACAAATCGCTAATCCTTTACTCTGCGTAGTCGGCTTTGGACAAACCCAGATGAGAAAATCTTTAGGCATTCAAATTTGTACCGATATCACCCTGAAGAATTGTTACAACGCCCGAAACGTATTTCATTTTTCCCAAAAAATAAGTTTTTTCGCAACAACAACCAACATACATATAAGTTTTGATGGACTTTATGACATTTTGGTTATGAGCGATATGACATTGAGTTAAGACCAAGGCGTATTTATAAAGGTGATAGCAGGAGCCCAGCTGACTGAAATTTTTTTCATTCAAAAGTAACCGAAACTGTCAAATCCCATTCAAAAAATTACTTGTATTTTGTTGTTGCCGAATTTGTTGTTGTTCTAGTGCTATCACCTGTATAAATACGCCTTGGGAGGTAGTGAGTGTAGCGTATTATTAATAACATAGGTGAAAAATGAGTGGTTTCACCTGCTGAAATGGCAAGATTCGTCGATAGATTGCACACTGGTCCCAAATCCTTTTTTTATGGCATAAAGTCGAAAAATAAACATACAGCCTTGTAATTTTGCACATTTGCTAGACATATCATACGTAAAAATAAAATTGTGCCGATCGGACCACGCCCACTACCACCTCCCATATAAACTCAATATATAACCAACATAATTATCACCCTGTATTGGTACAGGGTGACCAAAAACAAAATTTTATGAAAGCTTAAAAGAATGAAGAGTTGTTTATTTTGACGAAATGTGTTTTTCTAAACATTTTTACAAAAGCAAAATATAGCATACGAATAGTATACTTTAAACTGCAATTTAAATAATTATTTCAAGAAATAAAGTACAAAAAGGTGAATGATGTTGTATACCATTTTAAAGGTACTTTCAATTCATTTTAAATAAAATATTGATGGGTCTCGTACACAAAACGAATTCAGAGATATAATCTATATATATAAAAGAGTTGCGTTACTGACTGACTGACTGACTGACTGACTGACTGACTGACTGACTGACTGACTGACTGACTGACTGACTGACTGACTTATCATTGACCAGCCCCCAGACCAAACGGCTGAAGCCAGGGTCATGAAATTTTCAGGGTAGTTCCCAAATATGACGTAGACGTCGACTAAGAAAGGGTTTTACGAAATTCGTACTTTTAGGGGATAAAATGGCCCAAAAAGGGATAAACATCGAACCTTCGTCCTGACTAAACGGCAGTAGCTAGAAACATGAAATTCGGTGTGTTCCTTGCAATGACCATGCAGACGAGCTACAAACAGGGATTTTTCGAAATTTGTACTTTTAAGGGACGAGCGGGACAAAAAGGGATAAAAATGGTACCAACTAAAGTATTACAGCTAGAAACGTGAAATTTGGTATGTAAATTCCTCTGACCATATAGTAACGAAGTAAAATTGGATTTTTCGAAATTTGTACTTTTAAGGACGAGTGGGACAAAAAGGGATAAAAATGGTACCAACTAAGGTATTACAGCTAGAAACGTGAAATTTGGTATGTAAATTCCTCTGACCATATAGAAACGAAGTAAAATTGGATTTTTCGAAGTTTGTACTTTTAAGGGACGAGCGGGACAAAAAGGGATAAAAATGTACCAACTAAAGTATTACAGCTAGAAACGTGAAATTTGGTATGTAAATTCCTCTGACCAAATAGAAACGAGGTAAAATTGGATTTTTCGAAATTTGCACTTTTAAGAGACGAGCGGGACAAAAAGGGATAAAAGTGGTACCAATTAAAGTATTACAGCTAGAAACGTGAAATTTGGTATGTAAATTCCTCTGACCATATAGAAACGAAGTAAAATTGGATTTTTCGAAATTTTTACTTTTAAGGGACGAGCGGGACAAAAAGGGATAAAAATGGTACCAACTAAAGTATTACAGCTAGAAACGTGAAATTTGGTATGTAAATTCCTCTGATCATATAGAAGCGAAGTAAAATTGGATTTTTCGAAATTTGTACTTTTAAAGGGACAAAAAGGGATAAAAATGGTACCAACTAAAGTATTACAGCTAGAAACGTGAAATTTGGTATGTAAATTCCTCTGACCATATAGAAACGAAGTAAAATTGGATTTTTCGAAATTTTTACTTTTAAAGGGACAACAAGGGATAAAAATGGTACCAACTAAAGTATTACAGCTAGAAACGTGAAATTTGGTATGTAAATTCCTCTGACCATATAGAAATGAAGTAAAATTGGATTTTTCGAAATTTGTACTTTTAAGGGACGAGCGGGACAAAAAGGTATAAAAATGGTACCAACTAAAGTATTACAGCTAGATTCGTGAAATTTGGTATGTAAATTCCTCTGACCATATAGAAACGAAGTAAAATTGGATTTTTCGAAATTTGTACTTTTAAGGGACGAGCGGGACAAAAAGGGATAAAAATGGTACCAACTAAAGTATTACAGCTAGAAACGTGAAATTTGGTATGTAAATTCCTCTGGACATATAGAAACGAAGTAAAATTGGATTTTTCGAAATTTGTACTTTTAAGGGGCGAGCGGGACAAAAAGGGTACCAACTAAAGTATTACAGCTAGAATCGTGAAATTCGGTATGTAAATTCCTCTGACCATATAGAAACGAAGTAAAATTGGATTTCTCCAAATTTGTAGTTTTACGTGGCGATCGGGACAAAAAGGGATAAAACTTTTACCAATTTTACTATTACAGCTAGAATCGTGAAATTTAGTGTGTAAATTCCACTGATCATATAGCAGCGCAGTAGTTTGATTTTTCGAAATTTGTTCTTCTAAGGGGTGCGCGGGACGAAAAGGGATAAAAATGCTGTACAATCCTGTGTTACCAAATAAAGTACATATTTTAAGGGGAGCAAAAACACATGTTACCTATAGTGATTTTTCAAAATGTGTACTTTTTGGGAAAGAGGTGCAAAAAGTTATAAACTGGCTGGCTGAATCTAGAAACATGAGATCGAGGATATAAATGGTTGTAATTTTTTGTTCAAAACTTAGTAGAAAACTATACATACGAAGTACTTCAGCTAAAATAGTGCATATCGACAAGCACATTCCTTTGACTGTGTGTGAGTGTTAGCTAATAGGAGCTTACCAAATTTCTATTTTAGATTTATCTAGATCCACCAAAAGAAAATTAAATAAATACTATCCAAAAACAGAGACGGATAAAATTAACGAATAACTTGCTTTTTCGCGTGCGAAGCAGCGGGTACTGCTAGTCATATATATGTCTATGGCTAATCAAAAACTGTGCTAAAGTAAAATGAAAATTTTTGGAGTTTGCCGAAAAATGCTGACGAGATATTAATTCCACCATAAACTACAACCTCAGACGAACACTTTCACATTTACACTTTGAGTCAAGTTGAGTCATACATATAACCTTTGGTCCACGACATTTATAGATTATGTTCTCTACAAATCACAAAATTACAATACCTATGAATACTTACAAGACCACAATAATCATAAAATGTTAAATATAATTTTTCAACTACTAACTCTTGCCGTCAATTTTCATAATATAGTCACTTTAGTATGTTCTTTTTAAGTCTTGATTTTAATTAATTTGTAAAACTGCTTTATATCAAAATTAATCCCACTTTTTTTGAATCGCAAAGTTTAAGTACCATTCAGGCTTGTGGTGTTGCCACCTAATTTTATCCAGCATATTTTCTTGATTGCTTGGAGTGTTGCCCTAAAGAAAATATATACACATTTACCACTTTCCAATTTTATTTTTTTTTTGAATTTCTGCCAAAAAAATGGATTTGGGACCATAGTGGATTGGTGTTTATGTACATTAGGATGGGTCGCGGTCCATACAAATAAAAAAATTTTAGTCACTCGACGGAAATAAACTTTGGATTTTTTAGCAATGATTTGCAAAATATTGGTCAAATTATTGGTCGTTTATAGTAATTGGTTTTTCATAGTGACAACTGAAAGAAAATAAAAACAAGTAAGGAAAGGCTAAAGTCGGTCAGGGCCGACTATATGATGCCCTACAGTTTTTACTCCACTACATTTCAATTCAAAATCGTGAACGCCATTTGTATGGGAGCTATATATAAATCTGAGCCGATCTCATCCACTTTTACAATAGATGTTTCTTGTGTAAAAATAAGTAGGTCTGCCGAATTTGAAGAAAATTGCTTAAGGTATGTGGTTTCTATGTGTTACAACCCGTTGTTTAAATCAGACAACGACCAAACCCCGTTCATGGTAGGCTCTCTTATCAAATATACACTCACATAGTTATTAAATCAATTTGAGTCTCTAATGTGCGGTTTTTTGCCTATGCCTGTTTCAAATATATTTTATACTTGTCTTAATTTCACTAGTTACTATTACGAATCAGGCCATCCCGGAAATGCATTTAATAAATGTCATCGTGCTCTTTTTTTTCCAGAATTCACCTGTACTTGTAAAATGTCGTCCCTATCGCCAACCATAACGACAATTTACGACACCGTAAAAACGTATCGAACCTGCGGTAACATCTGCAACAACACCCAAACGAGAACCACCAAAAATGTGACTGTACTAACCCCACAATATTGCCAAATTAAAGAAGAGACTCTTCCAAAACTCAACTGCAAATTCAAATATGTCAATCGCACGAGGACGACAGCAGCGGTGGACTTCTCCAAATCAATTGAGGTGGCCAACCTCAACTGGCAGTACGATGGCCTGTGTGAGAAATGTGATCTGCAGTATAATTTCCATTATCAGGACTATTGCATTGTTAATGGTTTGCTGAGACCGTTTCTGGGCTACAATTCCTTTTGGCAAGCGACTACTCAGCATTTTGGTGATCTGAAATTTGTGGCTTTCTTTTGCATGGCCCTCAATAATAACACGGCTTGTAATCATTTGGCCAATCTGTGTGTTCTATCATTCTATTCCTTTGATAAGTATTCACCCTGTAGTAAATTCCTGCTGTCTCAGGCTTCAGATGTGGTCTATCGATATGGCAGCGTGGATGAACAGATGTCACATCAACAAATCAAACCCTTCCTGTACTATCGCAAGGGCAAAGACATGGCGAAAGAGTTAAGGGAACCCATCAAAGATGTGCGGTACAGTTTGAACGAGAAGGACAAGGTAGGCTATTGAAAGTATAAACATATTTTGATGATGATGATGATAATCTGTATCTCCGTCTTTGCAGAAAAATCGTTTGCAATTCGTTAGCATCTCGTATGCTTTGGATGGCACCCTGCAGAGATGGGGCAATTTGAAATTTAAATATTTAAATTTATGCCCATACCCAAAAGGCACGAAAGCAGTGGAGGACAATTTTATTAGATTCGCTGAGAAGTATGATGCCATCGAATGCGATTTATCGTTGGAACACATACTGGATTTGGCCAAAATGTATGGCAATCGGCGTTTTATGAGTTTGTTTTTAAATTATACGAGAAAGGACAAAGACACGATGTTGCTGCACTCGATACCGGTTTTAATCGAGGACATAACTTTGGAAAATAAGGTGAGACAATGAGATTAACTGAGTCGCTTATAAAGGGTGATTTTTTAAGAGCTTGATAACTTTTTAAAAAAAAAAAACGCATAAAATTTGCAAAATCTCATCGGTTCTTTATTTGAAACGTTAGATTGGTCCATGACATTTACTTTTTGAAGATAATTTCATTTAAATGTTGACCGCGGCTGCGTCTTAGGTGGTCCATCCGCTTAGTCCAATTTTGGCATTTCCACGTTTTTGAGTAACAGAGGCCCAATTGCTGCGAACGGGGACGAATCGATAATTGATGGTCATCATTAACACTGGCCGATACAGCTGCGATATTTTCTTCAGTTCGCACTCTACGTAAGCGTGTTGGTGGTTTGATGTCCAACAATGCAAATTTGTTGCGATATTTAGTCACAATAGCCCGAATAGCCGCTTCAGTGGGTCGATTAAACTGACCATAAAAGGAAGCGCGCAATGAACTTTCTTAACAGAGCACGCATTTTGATAATAAAATTCAATAATTTGCAAGCGTTGTTCGTTTGTAAGACGATTCATGATGAAATGTCAAAGCATACTGAGCATCTTTCTCTTTGACACCATGTCTGAAATCCCACGTGATCTGTCAAATACTAATGCATGAAAATCCTAACCTCAAAAAAATCACTCTTTATATGACTTTTGGACAATGGAATTAATCCCAGATCAAAAGAGATATATCATTATACCCTTATACTAGAGAGTACGAGGATATATATAATTTGGGACAGAGAGAAGGGACTCTATGTACGCTGTTTGAGCCATGCCCGTCCATCCGTTTGACTGGTGTACACGACATCTTTCGAAGGGAGTCAAATAATTTATTTAATCTGTTCGTAGATGGACGAGTGGCATTGTGTTAGTAATTGTAATGTGCAAAGCGATTTTGATTCTTTCTTTGGTTTCTTTAAATTCCCCCTGAAAGCTGATGTAAATGCAATGTTGCAGCTATCCAATTTGCTTACCTAAAATAAAATATGTACTAATACTCAAAGTATCGAATCCTACATACAAAAGGAAATGTACACTGAAAGAATTTTCCTTCATAATATTTATGAAGAGATTTCACAAAAGGATTTTCATAAATTTAGTGAATTTTTTCATAATATTTATGAAAAATTCATAAATAAAATGAAATGTTTCATACCATTTTTCATAAACATTTCATATTTCATAAAACAAAATTGTTGAAATTGTTTTGTTTCACAAGATCAAAGAAAGATTTCATAGTATTAAAGAAATAATTATTAAATATGTCATAACCAATAAAATATTTGTGTTATGAAATGTCTTCATAAATATAATGAAGGATTTCATAGTTTTTATGAAATATTTCATACAACTACATTTTTAGTGTGTCGACTTTGTTCGGTTGAATGCTAGCAATTCTCATTTGTCCTCGGTTAACTCTGACATAAGTATTTACCCTGATTTTGCTCAAAGGCATATTCATTAGGAAGACTCTCGCAATGTGTGTGTTGATTGGTTAGTCAACAAGTCAGACCTTTTTTTGTTTATATTGGAGACTTCAGTATAAATTATGAAACTTTTCATAAAATTAATGAAGTTTCTTCATAAAATCCAACAACAAGAATGAACTTTTATGATAAAAGTTCATCGAATGAGAACTGCATTTCATAGTTTCTAAGAAATGTTTCATAAATTCTATGACACTTTTCATTGATTTGTGCTTTATGAAATATGTTTCATAAATTTTATGAAGTGTTTCTTTGGCGAAATTTTCACTGAGGCTAAGACAAAATCATAAATATTATGAAGACAATTCTTTAAGTGTACATTTCGAATGATGCTATACCTTTCTGATTATGAATATCGCACGAAAAATTATGCCACTGATTCCATTTTCGTGAAAATAGTTCTATGTATACAAAAGATGGGTTTACAAACTCTTTTTACAAAAAAGAGTGCTGCGGAGCACAGTGGTTCAGAATCAAAATTCAATAACTTTTGTTATAGTTTTGAAATATTAACATTGAAACCCGGGCAATCGGATATATTTTAGAAGTTAGCCCAAAGTTTTTATTATACCCTACACCACTTCGTGGACTAGGGTATTATAAGTTAGTTTTCCGCCAAATGTTTGTACCACCAATAAATAATCGAGACCCACCTTTAAGTATACGGATCGGCTTAGAATCACCAGCTGAATCGATTTATCGATGTCTGTCTGTCCGTCCGTCCGTCCGTCTGTCTGCTGTCCATCTAAGCTTGTCCGCACTCTACAGGTCCCAATTGCTGTCCGATTATCATGAAATTTGGCAGGAGTAATTTTTTTGGCCAAGGACCATCGGTATTGAATTTGGAGGAAATCGGTTCAGATTTATATATAGCCCCCATACAAATGTCGCTTCCGATTTGACTATTTCCGCCCTATAAATCACATATAGTACCCGATTTCCTTAAAATTTTACATAACACCTTATAATCATTTACACTCATAAAAAATGAGTTAAAATTAACTAGAATTTTTTATGAAATTTTCCTAAATCAAAGTAAATTTTTCCTAAAACCTAGTAACTTTTTACTAAATTTAAGCGAAACTTTCCTAAAACTAAGTAAATTTTTACTAAATCTTAGTAAAATTTTGCTGAAAATTTCCTAAAACTAAGTAAATGTTTACTCAAATCAAGTAAATATTTTCTCAAACTGAGGACAATTTTGCTGATTTTTTCCTCAAAACGAGTAAATTTTTACTTAAACTGAGGAAAATTTTATTTGATACAAGGAAAAAAGGTGCAATTAAAATAAGTTCAATTTAACTAAAAAAATCAAACAAATAGTTTTGCTTCAGAGAATGCAAAACTGATACAAACTATGACAACATGAAATATTTCTCAAAAGTTTCATGATACATCTGCCATAAGAAGTTGAGCTATTACTCCATGATTGTTGCGAAGGCAAGATAGGCGCCTTCGCAGTGGTTGTTTAGAATAATTCATAAAGTATTTAAGAAATAAGACTCTGCAAACAAACGAGAATTGCTTCTTTGATTAATATTCACTATTTTTTCAAACAATTTCAAATGTTTTTTATAAGTTCATTAATACTTAAATGTATGAAGAACTCGGCATAAATTTCAGTAAACATTTTAACTTCATTTTAGAAAAAAAACTCATTTTAAAGTTAAAATTTCCTAAATGGAATTTTTTCCATACAAAAAATTTCAGATTCTTTCTCACTTAAAACATAAGTTTGAATTTACTCAATTGTAAGAATTTTTTATCAGATCCAAAGAAATGTTTTTAAGTAAATCTACTACCCTTTTTCTAGTAAATGAACTATTTACTATGGCTTTGAAAGAAGGAAACTTTACTCATACTTAGTTAATTTTCCAACTTTTTAGGAAATTTTTACTGGAACGTTTGGAAATCACTCATATTTTATTGCCGGATCTTCGAGAAATATTTTGATACATTCGTCCGACAGACATTGTCGGCAAAATTGCATTTCAGTAATCCATCTATCAGTACACTCAAAGGAATATGTCAGTAAAAGAAAGCAGAAAGTCTACTGAAAGATCAGATTTTTTGCTGTTAAAAAAGAGACAGCAGATTTGTATCTGCTGAGATGGTAAACAGCTGTTTGCTGTTTTTACCAATTATATGATACGCATTTGTCCCAAGCTAATATAAAAGAAACTCGCTTATGAACGCTTATCTATTTTTATATTTTAATTAACAACAGCCAATTTTAGCAGACTGCAAAATCTTTAGCAGTGTGAATGGTGATGTAAGATTGCAGAAAACTGCTGTTATGCCAAAAAACAGCTGTAATAGCAGAAAAGTGTCTGCTGATAGGCAGCAGACAATCACTGCTTTTATTAACAGACTTGTTCTCTAAGTGTAGAACTTTTTTTAAATAGTTGCTTGAAATTACATACATACATATCGAGGCCTTATATTCATAAACGTAACTTTTCAGGAGAGCGAAAAAACTAATTTTCTCCTTAATTTGAAGAGAAATTATTAATCGTTCTTCTGCAGTTTAATCTAAAAAGGATTACTAATTGCTACGATTAAAAAGATTTCGAAATTTCCTATTATTCGCGGTTTCATGGTTCATAGCCACTTTTGAATGTTTAAAATTGAGAACTATGAATGTTGAAATAAGAATAAGATTTATTGAAAACTCCATAACTTTTTTCATGAAATCTTGGCAATGTTGTATAGAAAACGCATTTTCTGTGATGTAAACAGCGAATTTAAAGATTCCAGCTTCATCCGTCAGATTGGTCGCTTGTAACATATATGTAGCCAGTCACGAAAATCGCTGCAATTGATGAAAAATCCAAAATTCGCCGTTGCAATTCCTTATATTTTAACTTTCTTCATTCATAATTCTGAAACTTTTCATACACAAATATTCCCCATGAAGTCAGCAATCACATGCCAAAGAAATATTTAGGTATTCTCAATATAATAAAAAGTTACGCCGGTTTTTCTAAATATACTTTTCACAATTTTTGACTTTACAGCCACCATTTTTCTATTTTAGCTTCATAACTGGGGAATCAAAATGCTATTAACGCGAAATGATGGAATGCCCTAAATCTACAAAAATGTTTTAAACAAAATCGTTGTAGCGAATTATAACCTTCGGTTTTATGCTGCTCCATTGTTGAACTATTTTTCTATTATTTTTATGTTCATAGCCACTTATGCAGTCACAAACTAACGTGCGAGGGGATAGCCAAATCAGAAAATTAAAAAATGGCTTTAGAAAAGAATCTTTTCCAAATTTATATGACAGATGACATCCAAATCGGAGAATAGTTCGACATCAAAAACTCATTTTCGAGAAAATGGTTCATAGCCACTTTTGGATATATGCCCTCGATATATATTTTGAAGAAATATTACACAAAAAACGATCAAATTCCACGGCGATAAACCCTTCACTAACGAATTTTTTCTTTGATAAATTCAGAAAATTGAATATTCTTTTTGACGAAGTATGGGTCTAAATAGGATGTCTAAAGAGTTTTTAATTTATATAGGACATGAGTAACAGGATGTTTACTCAAAATCTTTATACGCATATTCCGATTAAATAAAAAATATTTGTAAATGTTTCTTCATTTTTATAATCTTAAATATGTATAAATTCGAATAACAAATACAGTTTTTTGTATTCAATGAAATGCAAGAAGAAACAACTAGAAATTTTAATTCCAAAAAAACAAATAATTGGTATTTAGAGTTTCGTTTTCCTACGTAGATCTCAGTTACTGAAGTTGTTGTTTCTCTTTTGCATAATAATAATATGTACAAACAAATACTAACTCTGAAAAATATTTGACACAAGTGATAAATATAACAAACATTTTAATAAGATAAAACTCATTTCCTATTGTTTCGCAACTTTAAAGTATATTTAAAAATAAAGACCTACACGCAGAGAAAAATTCATTTCGTAGAAACGAAATTTTAGACACGTGAACATCGTTTTGTGGGAAAAATTTGTTTGTTTCCGGTAAACATGCCATCACTTGTTGTAAATGAACAAAGAGAAATATGTTTATATCAAATAGTTTTTTCGTTTGTCGAAATGTATTTGTATTATAATTGCAAACTAAACAGGAACCGTTGTTGTTGCATTTGTGATGAAAATAGAACACGTCGGTTCAGATTTAGATACAGCTCCATAAAAATGTCCAATCGCAAATGTTACATATTAGCGCTCTACAAGCATCAAGCAAATTATTTGCTTTTATTAAGAATATTTTAGATTTCATTATGATATCATAGTGATTCTTATCTACACCTTTTTAAGATTACTAAATGATTTTGTTATTAAATTTGTATTACACAATTAAAAGTTCATATGATATAGCTCTAGTCGAATGGCAAGAAGTGGTATCGGTTAATAAAAATGAAAATTTTCGGAACAATTTGGTGTCCATTAGCGAAATTAGCACTACACAATCTTGAAATTGGCACTATTCGTTTAGTTTGTTTGAATTTTTCATAACCTCAGTCCGAAATTCAAGAAAGTGTCCACGATTTTTTATGTAATTTTCGTGTTTTCATGATTTTACTACAAAATTACCATTTCAGACGAGTTATTTTAAAAAGACATTAAAAATTATATATTTGATTGCTTCAGAAAGTCTAGAAGGTTTTAAAAAGTATATGTTCGAAACCTCTCTGGGGGGGGGGTTTGAACCACCAAACCCCCCCCATGCGCACGGCCCTTTATAGTAGGCCTGTTCGACTGGGCTTACTAACTTACAATTTAGAAACTTGATAAGGTGGCAACGTTGCTACCCATTGGTTTTTCTTAAATGGATTAACAGGAAAAATCTGGCAACACAACTAAGAGAGTAATAAGCTACTTTCTTGTTAAGCGAGTAAATTCCATACAAAGATTAAGCTAGTAAGCCCAATCGAACAGGCCTAGTGTTTGTGAGCATGCGCCGTTGGTTGTATTTCGCTGTGGAGGGACTGATATGTAGGGTCCCTTTTGACGGCAGCAGTCGATATAAATTTTTACTTCTACATTTTTAACTTTCCTTGTTCCGTATCTGAGTCAGTGGTCACGGCTGTCGGACGAATTTCTGCTTTGTATTGGACTGTCAGGGTATACAACACTCAGGGGAGCAAATCGGTTTCATTTAGTTCAAAGGGCCTAATCTAAGGTCAAATCCTGGATTTTAGTTTCGTTATTTGTATATATAGATTGTTTTAATTTCTCAAAATGTTAATTTGCTCAAAATTGGTTTTAATTGAAATTTTTAATCCCATTGTAAATTCAGCGGCCCCAAAAAGAAGATTGGCAGTTGGTCAAACGATTCCAAATGATTGAAGTCCATGCAAGACATGGGTCCATATCCTCCAAGGTATCCCCATCGTATGAAGATGCCCACAAGCTTTTAATTTATCGTTCGTTGCGTTATGTTGAGAAAATTGAACTTCACTATGATATACACGGCGATAATCAGATTTCCATACCCGTGCTGAAGCTAAGATATCGTCATATCGAATTTACGAACAATACAACGCTGGAAATGCCTTTGAAATTCCAATTTATCATTAGTAGTGATCGCATTGCTAAGGGAGGCGATGGTGAGTTGGTCAATGAAGTCGCATTGCCGGTGCTGCTGCTCTTGGCCGTGGTGACTGCCTTCATAAGGACCAGCAATACGCGAAGGAGACGTTGCTTGTCAGCGTTAAACGACAATGAGGACTTCTGCCATTTCGCTTATTTTACGGAGTTTCTTTTGCATTTGATTTCCTATATGGCCTTGGCTTTTTTGCTGTGTTTCCTTTTGCAAGTTGCCATCAGCTCCTTGGCATACTTAACACAGTCGACGGTGGAGTTGACGCTGCCCATTGTCAAAGATCATCGCTCTTTGGAATTGATCATATACGCGGCTTTGGTTTTGAAGGTACGAGTACATCGCTATTCACGGAACTTGATCTTTATCCGATTCCAATGAATGTATGAGCATTGTCGTCTTTCTTTTAGCTGATATTCGTGTGCATTTACTTCTGGCGTTTATCACATTTCAATATCTTCTTCATCGACTGGGAACGTCCGCGGTGTGGCGACACCAATCACTTCAATTTGAAAAATAATCTTGAAACATCTTCCGTGTGTTCGAGTGTGCGCACATACGTCAGCGATTCAAATGTTTCTGCCTGGCGCAGTATTTTCCTGGCCAATGAGTGGATACGCTTGAGTGGCAAACAAAAGACTTCAATTGTGCTCCAAGGTGTAGTCGTCTATGTGGTCATGCAGGTAATGAATGCAGTGTGCGTCAATGTTAAATGTATCTCAATGAATACTAATCTCGAAACAATCTCTCTTGCAGCTTTTCGATATTTTAGCCATGGCTCGTGATGATCTAACTTTAAAGATATTCTTCATAACTTTGGTCTACATTGTCGCCTATATCTGTCAATATGTGTTTAAGTCAATGATCCTGACACGCCTGCTGGGTAATCCGTTGCACAAGTACACGGAACATTGTTCGTTGGCCAATATATCGGTGTTTGCGTTGGTGGAACCATCATACGGTTATTACATCCATGGACGTTCACCGCATGGTTTTGCCGATTCCGACATGACCACCATGATTATGCAGCTGCAACGTGAGACGCAGAGTATGTGTGGGCGTCGTGGTTTGTTGAGTGACACCGATCAGTGTTACATTATAATGCCTCCCAAGAACTTGAGTAACTACTTTGATAAACTACTGTTGCCGTACCAGCGTTCGTTTGGTGGTGTTGGTGGGACAGTCGGGGCCGGAGGCCATACAAATTTCCAAAAAGAAGTCAGTACAGTAGAGGGTATGCTAGAGAAGACATCGATTGCCTACACGAGCGTAAATCGTTTCTTTTGTGCTTTTATTGATCATGTAAGTACACCCATACAAACCACACTGACAGAAATAGCAATGGAATCTTATCATTACCCTCAGTATTAAAGAATTGAAGACCAAAGAAGTCTCCCGAATTTGACCTAATCTGTCCAGATTTACTTAAAAAAGTTCCGGCTAGATAAGAGTTATTAACTGATATATGCAATTACACTGTAAGACTTTCCTAGTCATTGTAAAGTTAGCGAAGTGGGAAGATTGGCATCTCATTTTTTGTCCAAAATAATCCTAAAATTTTACAATTCCCTTGAAGGGAAAATAAATTTCAGAAATGTGATTTTTTATTCAAATTTATCACATTCTTTCATTTCGATCACGGATCAGAAAAAAAACGAAAGATGTGACTTTATACAGACCTACATATGTGTCAGTTAGAATGAACGTGGTCTAAGCCACACTTTAACCGTTTTGAGATATGCAATGGTTTATGTTTGAATCAATTAAAAAGTATTTTTCCACCGAAGCACACAATTTTTTTCTTAGAATATACTATATCGAACTTTTATAAAAAAAATCGACAATGTGGTTATTCTAAGGGTGCACTGACTTAGACCACTTTCATTCTTCTCAAAATCGAAAAAATTGAACAAACAAAATTTTTAATTTTATTTGCGAAAGTAATATTTCCTTACAAAAATGAAAGAAAACACAAAATAATAAAAAAGCAAGTAAGGAAAGGCTAAAGTCGGGTGGGGCCGATTATATAATACCCTACACCACTCCCTGCGTAGTTCATATAGATTATACAGTTACTATCAATTCATCTTTAGTCAAATTTAATGAATATGGTAAATTATAATGTAATTGATCCAATTTCCCAGCAGATATTCCGAGTAAAGCAAATATAACATGATCTGGAAAAATTGATCAAGATCCAAAGACAAATACAGACTATACAGCGGTAATAGTATGAATCGGACAGACATTTGAAGGGGGCCTATAACAACACTTGAGGCCTGTGCTAAAACATGTGCCAATATATTTCTCATTCACGGTAGGTATTCCTAGTTGAAACATAGAATGATCTGCAAAAGTTGATGAAGATCCAACGTAAGATGTACTTTCTAGAGCTGTACTAGTGCAGAATTTGGGTTATACCAAAGTATAAACATATGGGCATCTCCCAAACAACTAAGGAAAGGCTAAAGTCGGACGGAGCCGACTATATGATACACCCCACTTTTTATCTCAATACAATTCAATTCGGTAAAAAAGTGAAATCGGGAAGGATTTTTGAATTATGTAAATGTATGTGTTTGACAAAAAATGTTAAATCGGAAAGGACATTTGTATGGGGGTATATTGAAACCTGTAATGATGTGACCCGCTTTCACCATGTATGCTTATTGGTGAAATATAATATGTAAAGTTTAGCCAAAATCGGTTAAACATTCGGGAGCAACATTTGTATTGGGGCTATATCTAAATCTGAACCGATCTTACACACTTTCAGCATAGGTGTTTCTAGTTCGATTATAAAATGTTGTGCAAATTTTAAAGAAAGTCGTGTACAATATGTGGTTTCCAGAGCGGAAAAAGACAAATCGGGAGCGACATTTGTATGGGGGCTATATCTAAATCTGAACCGATCTTACCCACTTTCACCATAGGTGTTTTTATTTGGATTATAAGATGTTGTCCCAATTTTAAAGAAAATCGGGTTCAATATGTGGTTTCTAGAGCGGAAAATGTCAAATCGGGAGGGACATTTGTATGGGGGCTATATCCAAATCTGAACCGATCTTACCCACTTTCAGCATAGGTGTTTCTAGTTCGACTATAAAATCTTGTGCCAATTTTAAAGAAAGTCGTGTACAATATGTGGTTTCCAGAGCGGAAAATGTCAAATCGGGAGCGACATATGTATGGGGGCTATATCTAAATCTGAACCGATCTTACCCACTTTCACCATAGGTGTTTTTATTTGGATTATAAGATGTTGTCCCAATTTTAAAGAAAATCGGGTTCAAAATGTGGTTTCTAGAGCGGAAGAAGTCAAATCGGGATCGACATTTGTATGCGAGCTATATCTAAATCTGAACCGATCTTACCCACTTTCAGCATAGGTGTTTTTAGTTCGACTATAAAATCTTGTGCCAATTTTAAAGAAAGTCGTGTACAATATGTGGTTTCCAGAGCGGAAAATGTCAAATCGGGAGCGACATATGTATGGGGGCTATATCTAAATCTGAACCGATCTTACCCACTTTCACCATAGGTGTTTTTATTTGGATTATAAGATGTTGTCCCAATTTTAAAGATAATCGGGTTCAAAATGTGGTTTCTAGAGCGGAAGAAGTCAAATCGGGATCGACATTTGTATGCGAGCTATATCTAAATCTGAACCGATCTTACCCACTTTCAGCATAGGTCTTTCTAGTTCAATTATAAAATGTTGTGCCAATTTTCAAGTAAATCTGGTACAATATGTGGTTTCTAAAGCGGAAAAAGTCAAATAGGGAGCGACATTTGTATGGGGACTATATCTAAATCTGAACCGATTTCCTCCAAATTCAATACCGATCGTCCTTGGCCAAAAAAGTAACTTCTGCCAATTTTCATGATAATCGGACAGCAATTGCGACCTGTATTGTCCATCTATTGTTGTAATCAAATTACAGGTCGCAATTATAGTCCGATCTTAACAAAAATTGGCATAAGTAAGTTTTGTGGATCAAGGAGGAACGCCATTTAATTTGAAGCAAATTCGTTCAGATTTAGATATAGCTCCAATACAAATGTCGCTCCCGATTTGACTTTTTCCGCTCTGTAAAGCACATATAGTACCCGATTTTCTTCAAATTTGGCTTAACATCTTATAATCTAACTAGAATTACATGTGGCGAAAGCGGGTTAGATCGGTTCATATTTAGATATAGCCCCCATACAAATGTCGCTCCCGATTTGACTTTTGCCGCTCTAAAAACCACATATTGTACCCGATTTTCTTTAAATTTGGCACAACATCTTATAATTCACCTAAAAACACCCATGGTGAACATGGGTATGCTCGGTTCAGATTTAGATATATATTTTATATATATATACAAATGTTGTTTCTAAATGTTAAACAGATTTTGGCCAAACTTTACATATTATATAGGGTCCGCCTTCTAACGTTTTTTTTTCAACTATTCAATCGTTGGACTATTAATTGTGGGGTGCCCTCAGCAGCCATTTGAATGAAAATTATTTCCATTATTAACCGGAAGGATTGTACTTTCAAATAAAAAAAGAAATTTGAGAAAATATTCAGTAGTTTTTTATAGCATTTTCAAAAAAAAAAGTTATTTGGCGGACGCTATATTTCATCTATAAACATACATTGTGAATGCGGGCACATCGTTCCATGTTTCAATATGTCCTTTCCGATTTAAAATTTTTTGTCAAACACATACATTTCAGGATACAAAACACCTTCCCGATTTCACTTTTTTACAGAATTGAATTATAATAGGATAACAAGTGGAGTGTATCATATAGTCGGCACCGTCCGACTTTAGGCTTTCCTTACTTGTTAATGTTAGATTTGAACTTCGATTAACCGTGATTATCTATTAACCGTGAAGCTGAGTGGTTGATTTTTTACCTCTATTAACCGTGATTTACCTCTATTATCCGTGATGTACATGTCCATCTGACTGCTTGTTTGTTTTTTTCGTATAATACACACACATCTCTCATATTAAAATTCGGTGATTCCCCTTTTTCATGAAAGTGTAATTTTCATATCAAATTTCATATTCATTCATCAGTGTGAAATTTGATCTGTCAAGACGTGTTTTCCTTACATCATGCCACCGTCAAAAACTAAATCCGCGAAAAGAGCAAGAAGGGTTCTTTCAATTAAAGAACAAATGGAGCTGATTAATGAATACTCAAAACGTAAAGTACCTTTTAAAATGTTGTCTGAAAAATATGGAGTTGGCATTCAAACTGTATCCGATTTAATAAAAAATTTTGCTCCTATACTGATTCAATGCTTGGCCTTAAACACAGATATACACTAAAAACATCCGAAAATCCAAAAGTTGATTTCGCAACATATGAATGGTTTCGGCAAGAAAGATTTAAGGGAACTCCAATTTCAGGTAAGTTAACTGAAATCGAGATATTCTATGAACTTAAACTGAAATTTGCTTCTGAACTTCAGGTGAAATGATTGTCGAAAAGGCAAAAATGTTCCATTTGAAGTTAAACATGAATTCAGAGCGCACTTATTCATTTGGTTGGTTGGATAAATTCAAAAAACGTCATGGAATCCGTCGACTGAAATCTACGGGAGAAAAGGAGTATGCTGATTATGAGTCTGCTACGATGTTTGTGGACGACTTGGATGAAATCATTAAAAACGAACAACTTACAACTGAACAGATCTACAATGCAGACGAAACCAGTCTATTTTGGAGGTGTTTGCCTCAGAGTTCTTTGGCTAGTGGTAATGAATATTCTATTGAAGTGTACAAGGAATCCAAGGAGAGAATCACAGTGCTAGTTTCTTCAAATGCTGCAGGAACTCACAAGTGTAAATTGATGATAATAGGAAAAAGTGCCCATCCAAGAGCTTTAAAAAACGTTGAACACCTTCCTGTGATTTATAAATCTAATAAGAAAGCTTGGGTAACACAACGGCTATTTCTGGAGTGGTTTAATCAAAATTTTGTACCAGAAGCAAAGGAACATCAACGGCGCATCGGTCTCAAAAATAACTGTAAAATACTTTTACTATTAGACAACTGTCCAGCACACCCAGACGTAAATGCTATGATATCTGAAAACGTTACAGTAAAATATCTCCCACCAAATTGCACGTCCTTGATTCAGCCTATGGATCAAGGAGTAATTCGGAGCTTCAAATGTCACTACCGTAAACTGATCGCTCAAAAACTTGTTGGTGCTAATGACAGACGTGAGTTCGTTAAATCTTTGAATATTAAGACAGCTTTGTGGGCAGCCGCAGCTTCGTGGGACTCTGTAACTCCACAAGTTTTAAAAAGAGTTTGGAATAACTTACTATCCCATAATGAAGATGCTCCAAATAGCCTTGTTGAGATACAAACAGATATAACCATACCGTCTGGATGTACGATTGATGCTGTCGAAAAGTGGATGGTGTGCGACTCTGATGTCGCTCCGTTTGCTATTATATCTGAAGACGAAATCGTAGACATGGTTATCAAAAAAGCCAATAAGATGAGCTAGATTCCGAGAAATCAGATGAAGGAAATGCGGACGAAACGCCTACATTGGCTCAGGCAATAGAGACTAGTAGTATTTTGTTAGGTTTTTTAGAAAACTTTAATTGTCCAAGTATTTCAGAACCAGATAAAATGCAAATGTATCGCATACAAACTCATTTGTTGGAAGAACAATCAAAAGCTAAAAGCATAAGACAGACTTCCATAAACGATTTTTTTAAATAAATGTATGTATTCCTAGAGATATGATAAGTTATTTATAGACGCAGATTTACATGTTTTTGTCAAAAATAAATAAAAACCAGTAAGGAAAGGCTAAAGTCGGGCGGGGCCGACTCTATGATACACTCCACTTTCAATCCGAATACAATTCAATTCGGTGAAAAAGTGAAAACGGGAAGGTTTTTTTGTATCCTGTAAATGTATGTGTTTGACAAAAAATTGTATATCGGAAAGGACATTTGTATGAGGATATACTGAAACCTGGAACGAAATAGGTGAAATATAAAATGTATAGTTTGGCCAAAATCGGTTAAACTTATGGGAGCAACATTTGAATTTGGGCTATATTTAAATCTGAACCGATCTTACCCACTTTCGCCATAGTTTTGTTTAGTTAGATTATAAGATGTTGTGCGAAATTTAAAGACAATCGAGCACAATGTGTGGCTTTTAAAGCGGCAAAAGTCAAATCGGGAGCGACATTTAGATGGGGGCTATATCTAAATCTGAACCGATCTGACCGATATTTACCATGGGTGTTTCTATAATATAAGATGTTTTAAAAAATCTGAAGACAATCTGATACATTATGTGGTCTCTAGGGCGGAAAAAGTCAAATCGGGAGAGAAATTTGTATGGGAGCTATATATAAATCTGAACCGATCTAACACATTTTTACCACAGGTGTTTCTAGTACAATATAAGTTGTTTTGCCAATTTTAAAGAAAATCTGTTGTAATATGTGGTATCTAGAGTGAAAAGAGTCAAATCGGGAGTGAAATTTGTATGGGGGCTAAATATAAATCTGAACCGATCTGTCCGATATTTACCATGGGAGTTTCTAGTGGGAATATAAGATGTTTTACCAAATCTGAAGACAATCTGATACAATATGTGGTTTCTAGAGAGGAAAAAGTCAAATCGGGAGCGAAATTTGTATGGGAGCTATATATAAATCTGAACCGATCTGACCGATATTCACCATGGGTGTTTTTAGTGGAAATATAAGATGTTTTACCAAATCTGAAGACAATCTGATACATTATGTGGTTTCTAGAGCGGAAAAAGCCAAATCGGAAGCGAAATTTGTATGGGAGCTATATATAAATCTGAACCGATCTGTTCGATATTCACCATGGGAGTTTCTAGTGCGAATATAAGATGTTTTACCAAATCTGAAGACAATCTGATACAATATGTGGTTTCTAGATCGGAAAAAGTCAAATCGGGAGCGAAATTTGTATGGGAGCTATATATAAATCTGAACCGATCTGACCGATATTCACCATGGGTGTTTCTAGTGGAAATATAAGATGTTTTACCAAATCTGAAGACAATCTGATACATTATGTGGTCTCTAGAGCGGAAAAAGTCAAATCGGGAGCGAAATTTGTATGGGAGCTATATATAAATCTGAACCGATCTGTCCGATATTCACCATGGGAGTTTCTAGTGGGAATATAAGATGTTTTACCAAATCTGAAGACAATCTGATACTAAATTTGGTTTCTAGAGCGGAAAAAGTCAAATCGGGAGCGAAATTTGCATGGGAGCTATATATAAATCTGAACCGATCTGACCGATATTCACCATGGGTGTTTCTAATGGAAATATAAGATGTTTTACCAAATCTGAAGACAATCGGATACATTATGTGGTCTCTAGAGCGGAAAAAGTCAAATCGGGAGAGAAATTTGTATGGGAGCTATATATAAATCTGAACCGATCTAACATATTTTTACCACAGGTGTTTCTAGTTACAATATAAGATGTTTTGCCTATTTTAAAGAAAATCTGTTGTAATATGTGGTATCTAGAGTGAAAAGAGTCAAATCGGGAGTGAAATTCGTATGGGGGCTATATCTAAATCTGAACCGATTTTCTTCAAATTAAATAGCGTTCGTCCTTATCCCGAAAAACATCGTTGTGCAAAGTTTCATTTGGTTCTGTCTACAATTGCGACCTGTATCGTGATTACAAGAATAGATGGACGGACAGACAGACAGACAGACAGACAGACAGACGGACATTGCTAAATCGATTCAAAAAGTGATTCTAAGTCGATCGGTATAATTAACAATGGGTCTATCTCTCTTCCTTTTGGGTGTTACAAACAAATGCACAAAGACATAATACTCTCGTGGAGTGTATAATAATAAAATTTATACATGTAAAATTTTAACTATTTTAACCGTGATCCCTGATTAGCCCGGTCCCGAGCATCACGGTTAATCGAAGTTCAACTGTAGATGTCATTAAATAAAAAATAAAACAATATATTCTATTATCTAACACAATTATTATTATCTAATCACATCTTTGAACATGTGATCGTACTAATATTTATTATATAAAATGGGTTCAAATATTAAGGTGTGGTGCCCCTTAGGCGAAAATTGGTATTTTAGTAAAAATTAAATAAAGTATCAATAACAAATTAATAGTTTTCGGTGTTAGAAATCAAATAAAAATATATCAGAAAATGTTATACATAGCCCTTCGTCATTTTTTTTTTGCATAGTTTAATCCCTGACCGAAAAGTCCATTAAGAAAATAAAAATAAAATAACTATTCAAACAGGCCAAAGAGGAACTAAAATCAATATTTTTAATTTTATTTCTAGGGTGTTAAGGACATGGACTATATTATCAAGGAAAGGACTTTCCTGGAGAGATTCCTCAATTGTGAATTCGATAATTACTTAACAGACAGTGAGTTGTTGCTGCGGATGAGACCAGAAAACCACTTATTTGCCACACGTGTTGTTAAATATTTATTTATTATTTTATTGTTTGTTTATTTCAGACAAAGGCACCTTCTACATTGACAACTGCTTGTCGTTTAGTCAACTGTTTCTGTATGGCAATGAAATGCAGCTGTTTGTTCTGCAACTCTTATTGTTTCTCGCAGTGTATTTGATGTCTCAGTCATTGTTGGCGGCAGCTGTTGCGACCTGTTTGTTTAATAAGGTGAAATACGAAATCGGAATTATTTGTTTTCCCATTCATTGTTTTGTTGGTTACACGTGCCTTCATTCGATTGATCTTTCCATTTATTTTGCTGGACTTTGGAATATGAAAGACGTACAGAGCACAGTGGTTCATTGATGGTCGGGTTAATCATACAATTTGAGGGGTATTTTCCCCTTAGTGCGTAGACACGCGACATAAAGTGATTTTTCGAAATGTAGGAGGAATGTAGAAGGAATCGTAGGAGGAATGTAGACACATGAGTTAAGAATCAGTTAATAGTAGATTGTATTGCTTTTTGGTGGTTAATTAAATTCAATTGGATAGAAGAAAAATGTGACAAATTTGAAACTCATTTATCTCAGTCCGACAGTGCACTATGGTCCCAAATCCATATTTTTTGGCAGAAATTCAAAAAAATTAAAATTGGAAAGTGGTAAATGTGTATACATATATTTACTTTATGGCAACACTCCAAGCGATCAAAAAAATATACTGGAGAAAATTAGGTGGCAACACCACAAGCCTGAATGGTACCAAAGATAATGGAAATATATAGATAAAATAGTTGTAGTTGCAGCCATGGCCATTAGGTGGCGAATGTGTAAAAAGTACATTCTATTTCACTCAAAGTACATTCTAATTCACTCAATTTTGTACTCTCTTTCGCTTATAATACTGAAAATTGAAAGAAAACGAATGAAGTAAAAGTTACTTCCAATGATTTTTATGACTCTACGTCAAATACCACACTTCAGTTTATTTAATTCGCTTTTATTTTCCATTTATTGTAGTTTTTAGAAAAAAGGGAAATTTTCTCTCCAAAATGGTATTCAGTGCCATCTAAATAATTGTCTTCGTACTACGCATTTCTCTGAGAGTTTTGTTTAATCTATATATTTCCATTATCTTTGAATGGTACAAAGATAATGGAAATATATAGATAAAATAGTTGTAGTTGCAGCCATGGCCATTAGGTGGCGAATGTGTAAAAAGTACATTCTATTTCACTCAAAGTACATTCTAATTCACTCAATTTTGTACTCTCTTTCGCTTATAATACTGAAAATTGAAAGAAAACGAATGAAGTAAAAGTTACTTCCAATGATTTTTATGACTCTACGTCAAATACCACACTTCAGTTTATTTAATTCGCTTTTATTTTCCATTTATTGTAGTTTTTAGAAAAAAGGGAAATTTTCTCTCCAAAATGGTATTCAGTGCCATCTAAATAATTGTCTTCGTACTACGCATTTCTCTGAGAGTTTTGTTTAATCTATATATTTCCATTATCTTTGAATGGTACTTAAACTTTGCGATTCAAAAAAAGTGGGATTAATTTTGATATAAAGCAGTTTTACAAATTAATTAAAATCAAGACTTAAAAAGAAAATAATAAAGTTACTATATTATGAAAATTGACGGCAAGAGTTAGTAGTTGAAAAATTATATTTAACATTTTATGATTATTGTGGTCTTGTAAGTATTCATAGGTATTGTAATTTTGTGATTTGTACAGAACATAATCTATAAATGTCGTGGCATTTTCGGCGTCAGCATTTTTCGGCAAACTCCAAAAATTGTCATTTTATTTTAGCACAGTTTTTGATTAGCCATAGACATATATATTGAAAGTACCTTTATTTATTATAGTGTTGAAAGTACCTTTAAAATGGTATACAACATCATTCACCTTTTTGTACTTTATTTCTTGAAATAATTATTTAAATTGCAGTTTAAAGTATACTAGTTGTATGCTATATTTTGCTTTTGTAATAATGTTTAGAAAAATACATTTCGTCAAAATAAACAACTCTTCATACTTTTAAGCTTTCATAAAATTTTGTTTTTGGTCACCCTGTACCAATACAGGGTGATAATTATGTTGGTTATATATTGAGTTTATATGGAAGGTGGTAGTGGGCGTGGTCCGATCGGCCCAATTTTATTTTTTGCGTATGATATGTCTACCAAATGTGCAAAATTACAAGATGTTTATTTATGTTTCGACTTTATGCCATAAAAATGGATTTGGGACCAGTGTGCAGTGATGTTAGTATGAGTGATAATGAGTAATAATTAGATGTGAAAATTTTCAAAAATCTAATTATCATAATACAGGGTTTTCCAACAAGAGGTGTTATTTTGATATTCAAAGAATAATTCCATTTTTTGAGATGAATGATCGGATGTTTATTTCATAATTAGGAGGAAGGTATGCCTTTAATAATGAAAAACAACATCAGCCAAATGGCCACCACGACCACGCTTGCAGGACCATATCCTTTTCATGAAATTTTCCATAACCAAATCGCAAAGTGGCTGCCCTATGTCCTCGATAGCCTCACGAATTCTATCTTTGAGGTCTTGAATCGACGCTGGGCTGTTGGCGTAGACCTTATTTTTCACGTGGCCCCCAAGGGAAGAAGTCGCAAGGTGTTAAATCTCAAGATCTCGGTGGCCAATTGTGATCACCTCTTCGAGAGATAACACGGCCCGGAAACTTTTCCCGTAAAAGAGCAATGGTTTCGTTGTTTGTGTGGCACGTAGCGCCATCTTGTCGAAAGTAAACGTTGTCCAGATCAATACCATTCAACTCCGACCAAAAAAAATCATTAATCATCTCTCGATAGCGCAATCCATTCACCTTAAATGTTGATCCAACATCATTTTCGAAAAAGTAAGGTCCCCGTCGGACCATAAACCGCACCAAACAGTCACACGGTGAGAATGAAGAGGTTTCTCAACTATAACACTTGGTTTTTTCCGTTCCCCAGATGCGACAATTTTGCTTGTTGACGTAGCCACCGAGGTGGAAACGGGCCTCATCAGTCAAGATTCATTCATCTCAAGGAACCAATCAGCGAAGACACGATGTTGTTGATGATCGGTCGGCTTGAGTTCTTGTGTTAACTGAACTTTATAAGCCTTAAGACCCAAGTCTTTATGCAAAATACGGTGTAATGACGTTTGTGGAATGCCCAATTCCTAAGAACGACGAGGAATGGACAAATCTGGGTTTTTTCAACACTTTGGGCTACAGCAGTAATATTCTCAGTTGTTCTTGAGTGACGTGCACGGGTTTTATTCTTCACATCAGTAACTTCACAGCTCGAATTTTTCCACCAATTTCTGTATTGCGGTCCGACAAAGTGCTTCACGACGACCCAGAAACGCTTTAGTTTTGCGAACTGTGACTGCAAGATTTTCACCATTTTTGTGTAGTGAATTTTAATAATTTCAGTGCGTTGTTGAAGCGTGTATCGCTCCATTTTTATACACTCCACGAGAGTATTATGTCTTTGTGCATTTGTTTGTAACACCCAAAAGGAAACGAGATAGACCCATTGTTAATTATACCGATCGACTTAGAATCACTTTTTGAGTCGATTTAGCAATGTCCGTCCGTCCGTCTGTCCATCTATTCTTGTAATCACGATACAGGTCGCAATTATAGACATAACTAAATGAAACTTTGCACAATGAAGTTTTTCGGGACAACGCTATTTAATTTGAAGAAAATCAGTTCAGATTTAGATATAGTCCCCATACGAATTTCACTCCCGATTTGACTCTTTTCACTCTAGATACCATATATTACAACAGATTTTCTTTAAAATTGGCAAAACATCTTATATTTAAACTAGGAACATCTATGGTGAAAATAGGTCAAATCGGTTCAGATTTAGATATATCCCCCATACAAATGTCACTCCCGATTTGACATTTTCCGCTTTAAATGCCACATATTGTACTCGATTTTCTTTAAATTTGGCACAACATCTTATAATTCAACTAGAAACACCTATGCAGGAATTGGGTAAGATCGGTTCAGATTTAGATATAGCCCCCATACTAATGACGCTCCCGATTTGACTTTTTCCGCTCTAGAAACCACATATTGTACCCGATTTTCTTTAAAATTGGCACAACATCTTATAATATTACTAGAAACACCTACGATGAAATTGGGTAAGATCGGTTCAGATTTAGATATATCCCCCATACAAATGTCACTCCCGATTTGACATTTTCCGCTTTAAATGCCACATATTGTACTCGATTTTCTTTAAATTGGGCACAACATCTTATAATTCAACTAGAAACACCTATGCAGGAATTGGGTAAGATCGGTTCAGATTTAGATATAGCCCCCATACTAATGACGCTCCCGATTTGACTTTTTCCGCTCTAGAAACCACATATTGTACCCGATTTTCTTTAAATTTGGCACAACATCTTATAATATTACTAGAAACACCTACGATGAAATTGGATAAGATCGGTTCATATTTAGATATAGCCCCCATATAAATGTCGCTCCCGATTTGACTTTTTCCGCTTTAAATGCCACATATTGTACTCGATTTTCTTTAAATTTGGCACAACATCTTATAATCCAACTAGAAACACCTATGCAGGAATTGGGTAAGATCGGTTCAGATTTAGATATAGCCCCCATACAAATGACGCTCCCGATTTGACATTTTCCGCTCTAGAAACCAAATATGGTACCCGATTTTCTTTAAATTTGGGACAACATCTTATAATCCAACTAGAAATACCTATGCAGAAATAGGGTAAGATCGGTTCAGATCTAGATATAGCCCCCAAACAAACGACGCCCCCGATTTGACATTTTCCGCTCTAGAACCCACATATTGTACCCGATTTTCTTTAAATTTGGCACAACATCGTATAATCTAACTAGAAACACCTGTGGCTAAAGCGGGCTAGATCGGTTCAGATTTAGATATAGCCCCCATACAAATGTCGCTCCCGATGTGACTTTTGCCGCTTTAGAGACCACATATTGTACTTGATTTTCTTTAAATTTGGCACAACAAGTACAAAAACCTATGGTGAAAGTGGGTAAGATCGGTTCAGATTTAAATATAGTCCAAGTACAAATGTTGCTCCCAAAAGTTTAACCGATTTTGGCCAAACTATACATTTTATATTTCACCTATTTCGTTCCAGGTTTCAATATATCCTCATACAAATGTCCTTTCCGATTTAACATTTTTTGTCAAACACATACATTTACAGTTTACAAAAATCCTTCCCGTTTTCACTTTTTCACCGAATTGAATTGTGTTCGGATAGAAAGTGGAGTGTATCATAGAGTCGGCCCCGCCCGACTTTAGCCTTTCCTTACTTGTTAGTTATGGCGTAGTTACTACTTGTCAAATGCCAAAGAATAAAAGCTTCAAAAGTGACAGCTACCGAAATAGCGGGTGATTCAAAATAACACCTCTTGTTGGAAAACCCTGTATATTTTTTAGGAAATCATATTTCGATCGATATTTTATTCCAATTCTTATGCGAATTATTATTGAATTATTTTACATTTAACTTTTCTTATTTCTTTCAGATCTTCCAACTGGTATTTGTTAATGCTATTAAGGAGAATATTTCCACGAAGACATTGATTGATAAACGATTTTTAATGTGAACACATTTGAAAAAATTAACTAGTTAATTTTATTAGCTTTAACAAATACATGTATAATACAATTGATGAATAGCTACAATAAATAAAAAATATATATTGTGTTATTGACTTCAAACAAGATGAAGAAATAGTGGAAGTAAAAAAAGAGGAAAAAGAAAATAATTGGAAGTAAGGAAGCACATTTTAGTTGCATCCGAAAAAAAATTTCAAAAGTTGAAAATATGTTAACATGCCGCAGCATATTCACTTGTGAATGAATTTTTCGCATATATTCATTGAGATAAGATGTTCCCGTGATTGCACCCAGAAGCCATGAGATTCGTATCGCGGTTCGGGGTAAAAACATTTTCGTTATTTTATTACTTTTTTAAATATGCCAATGTCCTGTTTTATTGTATGCATCGATCAAGCTAAATTAAAAAATGTTCTATGAAAAATTCTTTTATTAAGCTTAACTACCGCTTATTTAGCAAGAAAATATTAAACATTTTATGTTTGCTAATTTATCGATGTGTAAAACAACATTTTTTAATACAAAAAAAAAGTTTATAATTGGAATTTCTCATTTGAAATATTTTTGCCGTTTTGTGAATTTCACAAAAATATGTTGACCCGATAAGATAACCATACCGCACCTTTTCTACAAAAGGGCAACAACCCAAAATTAAAATTTTTTATTTTTTGTAAAAACAACATACTGTGGTCATATTTACCAACTGCAAAAATCGCGTTCTGTATCCATGTTTTTAGAATACCTTGTTTAGACTCAACTATAGAGTTACATTGTTAGTTGTTTATAGATTTTGAGTTCTAACCCATACCGACGTTTTTTTCAGTTTGGCCATTAACTCTCTTTCTTATTTCTGACTTAAACTACATATTTTACCTTAGATCGCTTCGTTTAATATAATTACGACGAGGGAAATCTTTGACAGACTAATGATCCCTGACTTCTGGCCACCTAGGTCGTTTGTTAAGGAATTTGTGGATAGGGTGGACAATTTGGCTCGTCTGCCTTTAAGGTCAACTGCTGTCCCAAAAAACTAATTGATTCATTTTATATCGGGTATCTGAATGTAAGGGGCTTGAATACGAAATTGAATCGATTATTTGTTGATAGCTTTGATTTCTCTGCTCTTGCATTTACTGAGACTTGGTTAAAGATTCTGAAATTTTTGTAGTAGATTTATTATCTTCAGGAAGGTTATTATTATTATAAAAACAAGTAAAAACGGCGTTAAGTTCGGCCGGGCCGAACTTTATATACCCTCCACCATGGATTGCATTCCACAGAGGTTGTCGGTTTTCGTAGAAGTGCAGTAATATTACAGGAAAATATAAATTTTTTAATACAGCCTAACCAAAAGAAATACAAATGTTGAAAAATTAAATTTATAAATAAATATAATATTTTAATTATTTCAAACCACGCTTATAATGTAATGCTACCAATACGTCAATTCAGAAAATAAATATTCGTATGTTTATATTTTCAAAGCCATAAATATTGTAGGTGATACAGTTGGTTCTATTTTCATTCTATTTTAATTCCAAAAGTACACATTTTGAAAATCCATTATCAGACGTACATACATAGTGCAAAATAACCTAACTTCATGATTCAACCAATTTTTGCCGTAAAAGAAAAAGTACGAATTTGAAAAAAAAAACTTTTTATTTTGCGTGTCTATGCAGTCAGAGGAATCAATACACCGAATTCCATGATTCCAGCTGCGCACATTTGGATGGTACCATTTTTACCCCCTTGACGTTTCGTACCGTTCCGTTTAGTTGGTACTATTTTTATCCCTCTGTACCATTGTATTCCTTGAAAGTACGAATTTGGAAACACCTTTCTAATTTGTATCCCCTTTTTCATTTTAACCCCAAAACATACGAAATTCGAAAAATTCCTTTATTTCACGTGTCTACACACTCAGAGGAATGTATACACCGAATTTCATTATTCTAGGTACAGCCGTTTGGTTGGTACCATTTTTATCCCTCTATTTCTATTTTACCCCTTAAAAGTACGAATTTGGAAAAAATACTTTTATATTATGTATCTACTCAATTAGAGGAATGTACACACCGAATTTCGTGTTTCTAGCTATTGTCGTTTAATATGTGCCATTTTTATCCCTTTTTGCCCCATTTCACCCCCTACAAATAAGAATCACTTTATGGTGCACGTTTTTGCTATAAGGGGAATGCGCATACCAAATATCAGGCAAATATAAACAGACATATTCAAAAAACATGTTTAAATACGCTAAAATATTAGGGATTATTATGGGTATTTTTAGTCCTTGTAAGGGAAAAAATTTTCCCTTTGGGCCGATTTCGCCCCATTTCAATCCCAACCGATCTACGACTATAAGACGCATTTATGGTAAATTTGAACGTTCTAGCTCCTTTCGTTTAGATGCTAGCGTGCTTTCAACAGACGGACGGACATGGCTAGATCGTCTTAGAATTTTATGACGATGAAGAATATATATACTTTATAGGGTCTCAGGTCGATATTTCAAGGTGTTACAAACGGAATGACAAAGTTAGTATACCCCCATCCTAGAGGTGGAGGGTATAACAAGTAAAGAAAGGCTAAAGTCGGAGACCGACTAATGATACCCTTCACTTTCAATTAGTTACGGAATTTGGTTGAATTATGTGGTTTCTAGAGCAGAAAGAAATCAAATCGGGAGCGAAATTTGTGTGGGAGTTATATTAAATCTGAACCGATCTAACCCACTTTCACCATAGATGATTTTAGTTGTAATATAAGGTGTTGTGCCACATTTGAACAAAATCGGCTAAAATGTGTGGTCTCTAGAGCAAAAACAGTCAAATCAGGAGCGATACTTGTATGACAGCTATATATGTATAAATCTGAAACGATCGGACTTTCTAGTTGAAATATGAGTTGTTGTGCCAAATTTGAAGAAAATCGGTTAAAAGATATGGTTTTTAGAGCAAATCTGAACCGATTGGACTCATTTTCATGAACCGATTGGCTTCAAATTAAATAGCGTCCGTCCTTGGTCTGAAAAACTTAATTCTGCAAATTTTTGTAAGGATCGGACTATAATTGCGATCTTTGATTACAAGAATAGATGGACAGACAGACGGAGATTACTAAATCTATTCAGAAAGTGATTCTAAGTCGATCGGTATACTAAACAATGAGTCTATCTTCCTCCTTTTGGGTGTTACAAACAAGGACAATACCCTAGTGAAGTGACTTAGAATCACTTTTTGAGTCGATTTAGCGAAGTCCGTCCGTCTGTCCATCTATTCTTGTAATCAAAGTTCAGGTCGCAATTGTGGTTAGAACTAAATGAAACTTTGCACAACGAAGTTTTATGGGATAAGGAAGAACGCTATTTAATTTGAAGAAAATCGGTTCTGATTTAGATGTAGCTGCCATACAAATTTTGCTCCCGATTTTACTTTTTCCGCTCTAAAAACCACATATTTCAATAGATTTCCTTCAAATTTAGCAAAACGTCATATATTTTAACTAGAAATAGCTCAGGTAAAAATGGGCCAGATCGGTTCAGATTTATATATCGCACCCAATTTGACTTCTTCCGCTCTAGAAACCGCATTTTTTTTAACAGATTTTCTTCAAATTTAGCAAAACAACTTATATTTTAACTAGAAACAACTCTGGTGAAAATGGGCCAGATCGGTTCAGGTTTTTTATATAGCTTCCACACAAATGTCTCCCCCGATTTGATTATTTCCGCTCTAGAAACCACATATTTTAACAGATTTTCTTCATATTTGGCAAAACAAATTATATTTCAATTAGAAACAGCTGTGGTTAAAATGGGCCTGATCGGTTCAGATATATATATAGCTCCAATAAAAAGTTCTCCACTGAATTGATTATGATTTGCTTACAATTTGGCAAACCAGCTCATATTTCAACTACAAACATCCATGGCGAAAGTGGGTCAAATCGGTTCAGATTTATATATAGCTCCCATATAAATAACTCCCCCGATCTAATTATTTCCGCTCTAGAAACCACATATTTAACAGATTTCTATCAAATTTGGGAAAGCGTCTTATATTTCAGAAAACCTATGCTAAAAATGTGTCAGACCGGTTCAGATTTATATATAGCCCTCATTCAAAGTTTGTGTTCAAATTTTTTTTTTACAAATACAGATAGAAGTATGAAATTTGATGTATATATACCCGGTTCAAATGTAACGACCTTTTTATACCCTACACCACAGGGTATATTGACTAGGTGTAGGGTATCATATAGTCGACCACGCCCGACTTTAACCTTCCTTACTTGTTTTATTGTGTTTTGCTTCATATGTTTACATAAATCTCAACTTTGTTCGAGACATACATGATTAGAAATATACATATATTCGATTGGAAATTTACATATGAGTTCGAAACACAGGAACCTCTAAAAGCGAAAACATTCATAAGGACTCAGCAAAAAAGAATTGAAGTAGTTCAAAATGAATTATAGTTGAATTACTCCAAAATCATGCATCCAAGAGAATTCTTTTTAAACAGCATCTAAAATGCGAATTTTTCTTCAAAAATATATTAATTATTATAAATTAAAATTCTAATTTTATTTCCAGAATGAAGAAGTACATTTATACAATTACTATTTCTTTAATTTATCGAAAATGTAAAAAAATCAAATATTTTTCTGTTACATTATTGATGATTGAGTAGCAGATTTTAATAGTCTCTCGATATATATTATATCTTTATTGGATGAATAACCTGCACAATAAAAATGCAGTATGTACTAAGAAAACTGAGAAGATGGAACTATATGAAGTGTATAGTCAGAGTAAGTTGTCCGCATATCAAAAAAAAAATAAAATTAATTTTTAAGGAAACTCTATTTATGTTCACCCTTAAACGTATCCTAAAATGAATAACTTTCACCTATGAGAATATGTCAAAAATGCAGTGCTTCTAATCACTCATTCGAATGTAGTGACGGGGATCTGTAAATGAACCCATTCCTTCCAATGACAACCAAAAATCACGCATGATTCGCCCATACCACTTCTCCGTCATGTCTTTTTTTGCTGGGGAGAATTAAAACGAACGAAACGAAATTTCCTTACCGAAGCGGACGTTCTACCTATTACACCATAGAGGCAAATGCAGTATATGATACATACGAGTGAATTTTGAATTCTATTGTCTTTGACAAAACATATCAGTGAAGTACATAAAATGTAGATACATATATTCTTGATTCGAATAATCTTCATGTTATCCATGCCGAAATCGCATGGAATGAAAAATCTTATACAATTTTGTTTAGTTATTTATTTCCAGATAAATTATTATTTTTGTAGAAAATATATATTAACGTTTTTCTTTTCGCAGCTTGTTATCCAGACTTGGATGGTTTTCTCCTCTTACTTACCTTGTATGTAAAGGGTGATTTTTTAAGAGCTTGATAACTTTTTTAAAAAAAAAAACGCATAAAATTTGCAAAATCTCATCGGTTCTTTATTTGAAACGTTAGATTGGTCCATGACATTTACTTTTTGAAGATAATTTCATTTAAATGTTGACCGCGGCTGCGTCTTAGGTGGTCCATCCGCTTAGTCCAATTTTGGCATTTCCACGTTTTTGAGTAACAGAGACCCAATTGGTGCGAACGGCGACGAATCGAAAATTGGTGGTCATCATTAACACTGGCCGATACAGCTGCGATAATTTCTTCAGTTCGCACTCTACGTAAGCGTGTTGGTGGTTTAATGTCCAACAATGTAAATTTGGTGCGAAATTTAGTCACAATAGCCCGAATAGCCGCTTCAGTGGGTCGATTAAACTGACCATAAAATGGAAGCGCGCAATGAACTTTCTTAACAGAGCACGCATTTTGATAATAAAATTCAATAATTTGCAAGCGTTGTTCGTTTGTAAGACGATTCATGATGAAATGTCAAAGCATACTGAGCATCTTTCTCTTTGACACCATGTCTGAAATCCCACGTGATCTGTCAAATACTAATGCATGAAAATCCTAACCTCAAAAAAATCACTCTTTACATATGAATGCAATAGTTGGTAAATATGAAATAAGACACTATTCAATATTTTTTTACATGTAATACGAATTTTATTTATAAGATAATATGTATATGCATTTTTGTATGTTTGTTGTTGTTTTTTGTAATTATTTAGATAAAATTATGAAATACATTTTACAAACTCTTCATTAAGATGATAAAATAAAAATAATTATAATAATTAATATTAAAACAAATGTATTTTATATTTATATAGTATGTAGCATGTATTATAAAAATAATAATAAATTCAAAAATGATATTAGAAATAAATTGAAATCTGAGTAAATAATGATAAAAACAAAACACAAACAGAAAAGGTAGGTGAGGCGGGGCAGGGTGAAAAATGGGGCAGTAGGCGAGAAAGAGAAATTATACACTTACAATGTACGTGAAATAGTAATTAATTGTTTACTGTTTTTTTAACTGTTTGTAAACATATTAAATGGTAAAAGTAGAAATTTTGGGCTTGGTTTTTGTTTTTCGTTTTTAGGGAAATATTCATATTTCTTGGGTATTTTCCTTACGTCTGGTGTTTGGTTATTTTTTTTAATTAGTTTTTCATTATATTCTGTAAAGAAATATAGTACGTATTTTTTAACTTTAGGTGTTTGTCATGTATGAGAGAGGAAACAAGAAATTGCGGCAGCCCTTGGAATTGTCAGGGGCTCTTCATTTGTAGTTCCAGCGAATTTCCTTTTCCCAGTTCAGCAGCATCATTATTTATGTATGTTGGTGTGTATAAATGTATTCGTATTTGTGTTTGTATATGATTCTACTCCGGGGATTGTTTGTCTTAAGTTCAAAAGTGTGAGTGAGTGTGTAGAGTAAAATAATGTCAATGTGTTTGGTTATCTTTTTAGGTTCTCATTCTTAATAATTTATTATCTATATTAGTAGTATGTAGTAGTAATTATCAATATTATATGTATTCGTTTATATAGTAAACTTTTTTGTTTGTTTTGCTTCCAATTAGTTTTTAAAACTAATGAGTTTCGGCTTTCTTTCTATTTGCATTTTCATGAAATTCCTTGATTTTACTTCTTTCTTTCGTTTTCTTTTTCAATTTCATTTCATTTTAATATTTTTAGGATTTATACTTAACTTATCTATATATATATATATAGTATAGTACATACAGTTAGAAGTTGAAAATTTGGAAATTCTATATACTAAATACTATTTGAAGAAAAGAAAGGCGCATCTAAATCTACATGAAAACATTCTAATGTTTAATTAAAAATTATGATTACATTTTGTATATATGTATGTATGTAATTTATAGGTGTGTGTGTGTGTCTGAGAAATATTTTCTTGTATATTTATATAATTATGATGTTGTTCTCTTCTCGTCTTCCATTTACTAATTCTAAATATATAGTTTGTATTTTTGCAGTATTTTTTATTTGTATTTTACTCCAATTAATCTCTACGTTTTTCTTTCTTGAAATGTACTTTTTTAATAATTCATACACAACAACAATACTTTTTTGCTTTTTGGATTATGTCGTATGTTTTTGTTTTGTTTAATGTTTGTTTTAAATATGTTTATATGTAAATTTTTCTTTCTTTATAAAGAAATCATAACAGAACAGAAAGAGGTGTATGCGTGAAAATATATTATTATGTTATTGTTAAGATATGTTTTGAAATGTTTTTGTAAAAGAAAATAAATAAACAATGTATGAAATCGGTTAATAATCATCGTTAGTATGTATGTATGTGGGGTGTGTGAGTATATTCCAAGTCTTTTGCAATAAATCGATCATTATGCTAAATAGCTGGTAAGCAGTTGGGACAGCAAAAGAAACAAAATCTTGAAGTCATTAAAAATTACAAATCATTAACAGGGGTCCCCTTTTACATAGAAATCATTGTGAGAAAAACTTAAAACGTTTCAGGTTCTCAAGCGGAAAATGTTTGATGAAGAGTCATTTAACAATTGTTCGTCTAACATTTGCGATGGTGGATAGAGTGAATCAATAATTTTAATTTGTTTTAGAAAAAATACTTCAAACTAGAACGAACCTATTTGTAAACATTCTTGAAAAAGATATGCAAAACAAATATTTTTGCTTTCCATTCACCGCTTAATTAGGTATTGGAATTACAGTTATTTTAACATTTTTTAGTTGACAACTGCTTCTACAAATTAGTATTAATCCAATATTCCAAATAAACTAACACAAAACACCTGTATTTATGTTGGCCATTCCTAAATTCCAAATTTGTGTAAATCACACTTTAAATAATTTGCAATTTTCCTATTTTCTTTTTGCAATTGGTGTTTCTATGCGGATAGAGTACTTTAAATTGTTTTTAATACTTCATGGTATAGGTTTGAATTTGCAGTACATGAAAATCGAATCGTATGTGACAAAAGAACTAGTTACGCTTCTCGAAGGTTTCGAATTGATAGAGTTCAGCTGTCATACAATCGCTGTCATATTTATATTCATTAAGCCCAAATTTTGCCTATTCATTAAAAGTATGTCCATAGTATACCTATACATATAGGTATAAAATTCTCTGTCCTAGCAATTACCGTGAATTGTTTTAACCTCTTGGGCATAAACAATTATAAAAATCCGTAAAAGGATTCGTCAACTGACAATATCGAATTTTGTGGTTATGTTTTAGCCATAACTCGATCCGACAATGAAAAGTTTTTTGTTGTTATTTATAAATGACAGCACCGGTTGGCTTTTGGATTTTTCCTATTAAAAATTATAATTTTCAATATATGAACATATGCTAAGGGTTAATGAAAGGTTTGTATTCCTTGCAACATTTGTGTTTCATGTTTTTATACTTGAGTTTCACATTATATTTTTTTTCTGTTGAAAATAGATGTTTGTCTAAATCAAGAACTTTCGAAACAAAATATTACCAAAAATATGGATCAGTAATAGCAAATGAAGCGGTTAATTCAACGCTTATAAGAAATTCAAACCTGGTTGATCATTTTTCTCTACCCTGTTTTTTAGATGTGTACGTGTTTGTTTATTTTTCTCAGGTTTTGAAAACATCAGTGACTCCATAAGTTTGTGTCTTTTACATTGTTTATTGTTTAAATATTTTTTTCGAATTTAAATTAAATTATTCGACTTTTTAATTTGACTTATTGATTTGTTAATTTGTATTTTTCTGAATTTTAAATTAAATTTCAACTGGGTTTTCTAATTTTCAAAGGAAAATATTGCATATGATTTTGGAAATTTGGAGCAATTATGAAAAAACATCATATTCATTTGGACTTCTTCCGAAACGGAAAAACAGAGTGATATATGCTCGCGTTTTGAACAACACCATGAAGCTCAAACCAAGATGATTCTTAAAGGAATTTTCATGCCTAACACGAATTTGTAATAAAAAAGTTGCCCCCATGTCATGCAACGAAGCACCACGAAAAAAATGGTAAAATATACCTGTTGTCACAGTTTCTCAGGGAAAATGGCATATTGGACACACGTTTTGTTCGCCATTGTCGCAAAACAAATTGGGAAAATGTGATATAATGAAATTGTGTAATTTCATAAGGCCAATGTTTATATTACAAAGTGAATAGAACAACTCAACAATGCAGTGAACGAATTCCAAAATATATAATGCAAAAACTACCATATAATTTCTCGGATGAAACGAATGTCGAGCTGAGCAAATCAGTCAGTTACTTACACTTTCTTGCTTTTTTACTGAACTTTGTCATTTCGCACTTATTTGCATTTATTTTAATCCGTAAACTAGGTTTGAAAACTTGTATATTCGTTTCTACGTCATATCTCATTCATTTGATTTTAAATGGACAAAAACTGTGACAGTTAGAAATCACATTACTGATTTGTTATAACTTTCCATCATCTCTCGTCAAAAATTTTGCTCTAAATGCATCTTTCTTTTGTGTAGCTTGCCACCGAAGTTGTTAACAATAATCAGTAAAATTGTTGTTATTTTGCGCACGAATTAAACAAAAAGTACATTATCATTTCCGAAAATTAGCTCGTAATGTCAGAACTTTTTTTGTTTATTGTTTTCGTTTTCTTTGCTTTATTTTCGTTCTCAGTGCACACGAAAGATCATGAACTCTGCTGGCAACTTAGGTTGCCAATGGGCATTATTGGGTTAAGACAAGTCGATTGCCCAATCAAAGTGGAAAGTAATTATTTATCTTTCATTTTTGTTATACTGAAATACAACAATATTTTTAAATCGATTTGAGTTTGATATGCAGTCCGTAGTAGGTCGAACGTGGATTGTTGAGTTCATGGAATTTACAATATTGAGTTGTTAAAATTCAATGTGAGACAAAATATTCAAACCATGAAAAGTTCTCAAGAGATATTTTTAAATCTCTTATACAATCAAAAACATCTTTGCAAATAACAAATGGAACTCTTTACTATTCAACAGCTCTTTGTATTATGGTAACAAGATTTATGTGTGTAATTCTTGCTTAAACGAGGTTTCATTTTGCTTTCCTTGTATTATTAGAACTGTTTGCGTTCCTTTATTTTTCCCAATTTTGAGGAATGAGTAACCATAAATTTGTATTTGATTTATGGAAATTCAAATGATGTGTTATTTTGTCCTATCCGTGTTTGCTTATTTATCTCATTGTTTACGACCAAAAGCCAATTAGTTTGTTCCTTTTCCTATCGCGTTTTTATTTTGGACTCTTTCTAAGTGACCCCCAAAAGTCCATAAGTTTGTGTCTTCTCCAATTAAAAACTCTTATGCAAATGCAAATTCTAAAATCAGTGTTTGTTTCTTAATCGCGTTTTTATTTTGGATTCCTTCTGAAGATCGAATGACAATATTTGCTATTCTTTGCTTATTTCTGAATATTAAATTAAATTTCTCGAAACGTTGCCACTATATAATTGAGATAAAATTTTCACACATACTTATCTTTCGTTTACATCAATCAAGCAAGTAAGATTAATAATTATCAGGAATACGAAATATTAATGAATAATTAATTGCCCTCGAATTCATACATACATTTTTTTTTGTGCCAACTTATGTCACACAGCTGTCATGATCCACAGTTGTTATACTGAGTAATTGTAAATAATAATAAAAACCTAATCAAAAACTTATCGATGAATATAAAGCAAATATTCTTAATAATAATGTCTTCTATCGTAAACCGTATACATTCCGAATTGATTTTCAACTATCCATTTATATTCTTTTTTCAATTGATTTTTCTGTTCGTGTATAAAATATAAATTTCAACTTAAAGAGAAATTATAAAATGTTATATGTAAAAAGTGAGGGGGACAAGAGAATTGTATTTTAATGAGAAACATATTTCTTTCGTACGTTTTGTAATCATTTAATTATTTGCAAAACTATCACAATAACAATAATTTATAATAATAATATAAAATGTGTGAATATAAAAAATAAAAACAAAGAAAAACAAAAAGAAAGAAAACGAGCAGAGTCTACTTGTTTGTGTATGTATGCAATGTTTATGTTTATAATTCTATATAAATACTTTGAATATTTATTTATTAGTTTCTTATCATCTTTTCTTAAAAAAGAACACAATTAAAATTCATTATTGTGTATTTCGAAGTTTAATTACGGTACCTTAGAATTAAAGTTTTAAACGTTAATGGGGGTTTTCGTTCTCTGCATTTATATGTACAATATATTATATAAAACGTTTGTTTGTTTTTCAATTCATATTCCTTAATTTGTTCATTAGTATTCTGAATGCATTATTTTAACCTTTGTTTGTTATTTTTATACAGTATACGTTGTTAAGTCTATTTTTCAGTGTTGAAACTTTGAAAAATACGTTTGATTTGCTTATGTTTGCTTTTCAAAACTAAGTTTAACTTTTTGTCTTTCCAGTTGTGTTTGTTTGTAGTTTGTTTCATTGACATTTCGACGACATGGCTAGTACGTTTCCAACGGACGCTACATGGGTAGACCTTGAAAACACGCGATGTAATATCGATAAAAGAACATTTGGATAGTTTTTTACGATGCTGCTCCGCTTTAAATTCATGTCAGTATTGTAAAAAATATCAATATATTTTTTTTTTTCATTTAAATCTTTTTCTTTTGTTAAAGCCTTGAAGGCTTTAATATGTTTGTGTAGGGGGTGTATTCAGCTACAATTCGATCAGATCATATCATTTTGCTTTAATTTCATGGCGAACTGAAATTTGTTTCTCGTTGCACGTTGCTACGATACGATAATTCTTGACATACTTGCGTATTACCTGCAAATTGCTTTACTATTGGGCGTAGGTGTGAGAGTAGTTACTGTTATTTTGCATTCGGTTGCAAATGGGCATAATGCTATATTTTCTGTAATATTTCCATGAATATATTGAGGTTGTCTTCAATAATCTTACCCTATTCGGTCTGTTTACGCAGCCTCTTCGCCGGATTGCACCCATCTTCGGTGTTGTCATCGCCCGATCGATGTAATGATGCACTGCTGCCATTACTGTTCGTATTCATGTTGAGTATGACGGAATTGACACTTTTACGTCCGCTATTGTCAAGCGACGGTGAAGGGGCACCAGGCGCCGGTGACGCTGAAGTTGAGGCGTTGTTACTGTTGCTGCCGCCGCCATTTGTTAGTGTATTCGATAGTAAAGCATTGGAATTGTTGTTGTGATTTTTATTGGCATAACTTGGTAACCATTTGGCCAATTGTTCCTCGAAGAAATTCTCCAAATATTTGGCATTTGTGTAGGTCTTGGAATCCTCCTAAGAAACGTGATGTGTAAAATTTGATAAACAGGGTTAGAATAATTATGTAGGAATGTTTCAAAGGATAGAAAGAAAAATGAAATTTAAGAATCATAAAACTTTCACAACTACTAACGAATTTGGCTCGAATTGTCACCAAGTCTGATTAACCTAAGGTTGGAGCTAATCAACAGTCAATGCAGTATTTTTCGTAATATTTCCAATTTCCCTCGCAAATAGTTAGACTTTTTACTGATCTTAACTTGTCGCAGATAAATTATGTGGGAAATGTAAATGCTAGGCAACTAGACTTAGTATTTGTCGATGATCCCCATTACTTCGAAATCAGTAGGTGTTCCTCCCACATCACTCCCGGAGGACAACTATCATCCTACCTTGAGTATATCGATGTTGTACTCTGGTGAATCTTCTCCCTCTAGTTCGCAAGATAATCGAACCTCTTTCTGTTTCACTTATTCAGGATGTTGACTGGAATTCTGTTTGTAGCTGTCGTCACTATACTGATCTTGACATTGTGGTAGATAGATTTTATCACATTTTGAATGACTTTTTGTCACAATCACTACCTTGGCTTTCACGTGAGTTGTCTAGCATGAAGAATTCGAGAAGTAGACTTTTTAAGAAATTTAAGAGGACCGGTTTGAATTCAGATTATGTCAAATATTCCGTTGCTAGGTCGAAATTGAGCATTGAGTCTCAGAGATGTTATAGGATCTACTTGGAAAAACTAAAGAATGATTTTAGGAAGAACCCTAGATCTTTTTATGACTTTGTGAATTTGAAACGTAGATCCTCAACTAAGCCGACAAGGATTAGAATGGATGGCTTAGAGTTTGGTGATGATCATACGACGACATACTCAGAGCGATCTTATGGGTCGAGTGACGCCTACCCTTATAATATTTCTGCATTGAGTCAATTAGAAATTCCTATTATTGATTTACCCTTAGTTTTGTCGAGTTTGAATAATCTCAAATCCACAAATAGTGTTGGCCCTGATGGGGTGCCAAGTATTAGGAGTCGATATAATAAAGTCGAGGATTTTCTCCTGCTTGGATGTTTAGTTTGTTGTGGCATGTTTACTTTACTTTAATATATTTAGTTACTAACTTTAAGAATAACTTTTATTTGCATGTGATACTAATATTTTGTTTAATATTTTTGTTATGCCGGCTGTTGATATTTGATCTGTAGCCGGTGTCCACCCTCTACTGCTTAGCCGCCATGGTTCGGACTATGGTGTGGACGCTGTCCCTGCGTGATGGGGACGTGGCCCTCTCGGTCGGAAGGGGCGGGTGTGAGAGGCGTTGGGACCGTTCGTTCAAAAAAAAACAATTACAGTTTTAAATTTGAAGCAAGAAGTTAGTTTGCCATTTCGATTCAGATGCTGTTTGGCTTGTGGCAAGGTCTTGTTAAAATGAATTGTCGCCCGCACACACAATTTCAGCACAAAAAGCTGTATTATCAGGTCATGATAGCGAGAACTATCAACCGGTCGATAGCGGACCGATTTCTCCAGCCAAAGAATTACACACAAGAGTGTCACGTTGAGGGTGTATTTGTATCACTCTTGGATTTTCTGAAATCCAAATCCGATCATTTTAACGATCAAGACTTCATTATATAAACATGAACGTTAAAAAGGTCTTCTAAAAATTAATAACACCTAAAGTATTCTGAAAATCTGTTTCAGATACTCTTTTTCCAATATACCAGAAAACAATATTTTACGCATAAACAGCGTATGTTTCCCCAGACTTCGATTCCAATTTCTGTTTCTATAAAAAGTTGTTTCTCCAACAACAATTTAGAAAGTGAAAATAATTACAAAACAAAAATTCTAAAAAATCGACAAAACTGTATCATGCAAACTATATTCATGCAATCAAAAATAGACGAAAGAACAGAAGAAGGAAAACAAAATAAAGTGTGAAAGATAGAAGGAAAACATTAAACAAACATAAAAAATGAAACATCATTACCATATTACTCACTTGATAGAATAGGTAAGTATTCTTAAAAATCAAGCGAACATCTGCTATAAATGAAGCAATGTCCTTATAATGATTGGGACTTGAAGGATCCAAACGTGTGCGTATAACGTCTAAAGACATGGGACTGAAAAGGAAGATAGCATAAAATATAAGAAAATTATTTAAAATGGTTCAAAAACAAATATATAAATATTCGGCGCACATGTAGGTTACTCACTTGCAGATAATTTCATAATACGCCGTATTCGATGGTGGCTCTGGTTCACGGAAGTGTAAACTTTGTTCATATTGGCAAAACAGCTCCAAACATATGCGTTGCAGTATCTGCAACTCTAAGCGGCTCAACTCTCCGGGATTCTTGTGTAAATTATCGGGATTGCTAGCCAGCTCCTTGAGATTGACACACAGCAGACATTGCCAACTTTCACTTTCATCGGGTAGCGAGGAAATGGCAGGAATATGACAATTCTGATGGAAAACTTTGGGACACTTGTCGCAGCACATTAATTCGCCGCCATCCAAGCAAACGGCACACCAATCCTCATTCGGATCATCTTTTTCGGTAGTTTTATTATTATGAACTTTTGATTAGTTACGTGTTTCAAAACAATTTTGAAGGTTTTATGTTGATATTGGTTTGGTTTTAGAATATGTGGTTATTTATTATATGAGATTTTATTTTATTTTTGGTTTGTGGCAATATGGATTAGATACATTTTTGTGGTTTGGTTAACAATGATCGATAAGTTAATGGTTTGGATTATTTTCGAGAAAAGAAATAAACAAAGCAAAGTTACAAGTAATTATAAAAAACTACCAGCAGCTAAAAATTATTACGTTAAGTAGTTGATTATTAAAAATGATGTTTGTGTTCAAGAAAAATCGAAAGATAATGTGTTTGTTTAAAAAGGGGGCGCTTGGAAAAGGGAGTTGTTATTGTTTTATGTTGTTAAATAGAAGGTTTGGTGTTTTTTAAGATAGGTAAATGTATAACGATGTTAGTTGGTGATTTGTTAGTTGTACAAAGAGGACAAGTTTGATGTGTTAAACCAAAACAAGAACAACCAAAATATAGGTAGAGTATGGAACTTAACCAATAGAAGCAAAATTAGAATTGTGTTAAAGAAAACTTACCTTCTTGTGTATTGGATAGATCAGTTGAACTGTGGACCTGTGGCGAGGTGGTCTTGGTACGTCCTTCTGGTAGTACCTGTACACCATTCGAATCTAACTTGGCAATTGTTGCCATTAAATCATTTATAGAGTCATCACGTACTTTGTCGATAGGTTCAGTGAAATCCTTAGAGTTCTGTAAACATAAAACGAAAGGGTAAATACTAAACAAAGAAAACTAAAGGAGAAGGAAGAAATTGAATGGAAAGCAGCAAATGAAAGTACTATATTAAAATAGTGTTGCACCTTTTCTAAAAATCTATCTTTTGGGAGGGAGATCTGTTAAATGATTTTCGTTAAACCTGTGACATTGCTAAATCACTTTTTCTGTGTAGAAATTTTCAGTTAAACTATCCATGATAATGAAAATGAACACTAGTCGCCTCTAAGAAAAATCGTGGTGGTCAATAGTCGGAAGATGAATTCGTGTGAGCTGTACGAATTGTCAAAATTAATAACGATGAAAATTGACTTCTACAAAATAGTGGATTTGATATATTTGCCTTTCGCTTTGATCTACATTGTACATAAAAATAATTAACCCTTGCGATTAACAAAACCGCTTCATTTTGGATAACTCATTCGTTCTCTGGAAACGGGGCCAAAAGTATATGCTGATTAATAGATTTAAAAATGTAAATGTATGAACTTACAAAATATTAAGGAACGCTGTTCTTACTTGGTTGTAATAGTGTCAAGGTGTTCTTTAAAATCTTCGATACACCTTGAAATGTAGCCAGTTTTTTGCAAACACTATGCTGGCGTATTATTAAGAATGTGGTGAAGGATTTACATCTATCAAGTGACTAGTGTACTTTTTAAGAGGCACTCTAAAATATTTACCAGTTTAGTTAATTGTCTTGTTCTACACTTACCTCGTGGGTACTTGGACTCGGTGTTTTTGGATTTGTCGATGTCACATTTGGCAGGATGGAAACGGCTGGACTCAATCCCAATGATGCAGCATTTATGAGAGAATTGCCACTTGGACCTGCGCCACCACCACCAGGCATACCATGACCAGCTGAACTACCTGTTGTGGGAGGTGTAGTGTTTTTGAGAGTATTTGGTGATTTTAGAGAGATTTTAAAATTTTCATTTTGGCGGCCGTTGGCAAACCCCATTAAATTAGGACCTTGTTGGGGACAAGCTGTGAAGAGGGATGATAATAAAAAATGAGAAGTTTTAGTTGAGATCCGCAATAATTACACCAAATCACCATTACTTTGAGCTGATTGAGGTATATGCCATTTAGCCATGTGTAAACTGCCACCACTATTGGCACTTAGTTGTGGTGATGTTTGCGGATGCCCGGGATTATAGTTAGGCTGGCTTCCGTGAAACCCCATGTTCTGCTAAGCCAAAAGAAGAATAAAAACAATTTATGATAACTAGCCAGACACAAATTTAAGATAAATTATTTACATTTTGCATAGGATTGTGGTGCATCTGAGGTCTTTGCATAGGTCCAGGCGAGGGTATTTGACCACCACCGCCGCCGCCGCCGCCAGCACCGCTTGAGGCCATGGCAGCTACAGCCGCTTGCTGTTGCGCATGACTAGACATACGTTGGTAGGTTTGGAAACGTGCTGCGGCCGCTGCTGCGGCACTGTTGTTCATGAAATTGGGATTACTTGGTCCACCAGGCGGCGTTTGTGGGAAATTCTGGTGTTGTTGACCCGGTGGACCTGCCATAAAATGCTGACGCATTTGGGGACCCATTTGCTGGTGCGGTGACGGTGCTCCTTGTGGACCGCCAGGATAACTTGGTGGTCCATTGAAAGGTTGCATATGAGGGGGTTGATTAGGACTTTGAGCAGCTTGATTATTCAACAGGCCACGAAGGCTTATGTCTAAAAGAAAAAAATTCAAATATAATAATTTATATTAACAGTAAATCTGCCCTAAAAAGATTGATGTATCAATTCTGTATAAATTTCATGTTAAATTTGTCGTATTTGTTTCTATTTTCGCGTTAAATACATTTTTTCTTCGTATAATGTGAGAGATAAATAACAGCAAATTTTTATTCGATTTAAAAAGGATAATTTTTACTTTTTTTTTCAACTAATGAATATATTCAATGGTGTCTAATAATCACAATAATTTACCAAAAAAAGCTTAAATTGTGACTTTATGTTGATTTTTTCATAAAATTTCGATAAATGATTGCGATTATGACCATAGGTTTTTTGTGTAGCTTGAAAAAAATGGATGATCCACAGTAGGTTTGTAGCACACTTTGTCGTTATGAATTATATGTATGTGTACATAAAAGCAAGTAAAATACTTTAAGTTCGACCTGGTCGAATCTGCTATACCCTCCACCATGCTATCACATTAGAAAATCAGTGGTATAATACAATTTTTATTGTTATAAATTTAAACGGGGGTATCATTGCAGGTATTATGCGCTACAAAACTGTGTCTATAGCAATTTTCCTTAGTTTTGTAATTATGACAAATTCAATATTAAATGAAACAGCGCATAAAATAAGTTGTGTGGATTCTGGTATATGAATGACAGTTTAGTCCGGATTTCTGATTCCAATTTGGGGTTTCTCACACCACAGTGTAGACAGAAAACAAAATTTGTAACCATGATTCTGAATAACAAATTCTAATTCACCTTCTGATGGCCGAAGAGGAACGTTTGTATACTTTTTAATGTATCTCTGTTTACACTACTTACCCATATTTTGTGGATGTGTTGAGGAACTAACATGGGGCTGTCCTCCTTGTCTTTGCATTGTTAATGTGGGTGGCATTCCACTGTAGCGCACTGTCAATTAAAATGCAAATGAAAACGAAATAAAAATGCCAATGTCATTATAAGAACGCTCTCAAATAAATTGTTATGGGGAAAAAATACTAAAAGTGGAGTTGTGAACGATTTTGTTGCCTACCCTTACCTGGCCCGTCTCCAGCAAAGTTGCGATTCATTTGCATATTATGCACATGCTGTTGCTGTGAACTGTTGCTATACAGGCCAGGGCCATTTTGCGGGCCACCAAATGCTCCAGGCGGTGGCCCTCCCGGTGATATTCCTGCTGGCATACCGGGCGGCATGCCAGGCCTTAGTGGTGGTGCCATATTCGGGCTGGGTTGCTGCCGGACCTGCTGCGGGGGTGGAGAGGGTTGTGGTGGATACGGTTTCCCATCGACCAGAATGCTACCTAGTCGGGAAATTTCTGAAAAACAAAAAATTTTGCATATTCATTAGGTTGGAATACATATCTATCATTTGTGGGATTGAAGATTATGAGTGGAACATGATTTTGTTAAAATGAAAATAAATTAACAATATTCAAAACAAAAAGTCCCTTTTCAATTAAAATATGGATAGGGTAAATGATAAATAAGGTGAGATGGGAATGAAACTAAATGTTACGACCGAACTTAATCAGAATCTAACGAATTTATTCAGAAACTAAAGCGATAATTCCAATATACGTTATCTCACCGCCCTATCCGTTTTCATTGGAGGTGTATATTTATTCATTAATTCAAAAAGGCATTTCTTGACGCTATCATGAATGAGAGCGGCCAAGTAAAACAAGCCTCTGACCTTTTTAGGAAAATTGTAATAATTATTTTCGAAAAACGATTTTATTAACCGCATAAGATCATATCCACATAAACAAAATTAGCATAAAAACGTTTATACTCGTATAGATAGTTCGCAACTCACCTTTTTGTAGCTGTTGTATTTGACACATTTGTAAATCGATGCGCAAAGGAATGTCCGGATTAGGTATATCTGCCCGCTGACATTTGAGTTTCTGTAAATGGCGCACCAACGATTTCTTGCTCGACAATATGGCATAATCGCTGCCTTTATCCAAGACATTATTTATAAACTCAATGCAATAGTCGGTATTGTCCGAGAGCGATATCAACGAATCACGCTTATCGATTAGCAGCTTCAATTTACCGTCGCACACTTCGTTAAGACGCATGACCAACTGTTTGCCACGCATATTAACGGTATTGGTTATGGTCACGACCATGGCGGTGATTTCTTTAATTAGTTCCTTTTTCTTGTCCGATATAACCTTTTGCCGCTCGGCAATCACCTGCATGGCCGATGAGAGCAGAAAACGTTTGTAGTTTATCTCAGCGACCATTGAATTTATGGACTGTCTAGTTTCTGTGGCTATTTCATGGGCGAATTTATACTTGTGATCCCGGTGATCGGACAATTGACAATCTCGACAGGTTAACTTCTCGCAGGTCTCACAGTACAACGATAACTTCTCCTGGGGATGCAATATGCACATGTGCAGCTTATCCACAGCCGAACTGGGCGACTGGTCACTGTTAGCCTCCTCTTTGGGTTTGATCGTATGATCCTTGGTTATCTTCAGACGTTGATGAGCGTGCACACAACTATCACAAATGTATTCCGAACAATCGACACACCACGAGGTGGCGATATTGTTGTCCGAACAACTGCTACAGGGTATATTGGCTGAGGCTTTAGTGGCGCCACTCGAATCGTTCGGGTCATTCATCTCACCGGCCGTACAGTGCTCGATAAGGAATTGATTATCGATGATGAATTCATTCTGTGATGCCATATTACACATGGGACAGTGTATTAAGGGGGGCATAGTGCGATCTAATTCGGCGAATTTCGTACTCATGCACTGGGAGCAGGTCACATGCAGGCACTCCAGCAATTTTGGACGATCGTTGATGCCCAATGTTTGTGCACAAAAGACGCATTTGGTGGCAATCGGTTTGGAATTATTCGATGATATTGATGTCGATGTGGATTCCGACTGTAATGAACGAAAGAGGGAGAGAGGAACACAAATAAAGATTATTAACGCATATATCAAGGGGTTCGATTAAATTCACTGTAGGCATATACTCTCTACGAGTACATACTATTTTTATAAGCAGGGATTTGGGGGACAGCAGAATATTACGTTAGATTAGATAAAAGACAATCGTTGCAGTTGTTGTAATATAAATTATTCTGTCACAATGATAAGTTTCTTTATTATTTTTTCCTAGAAATTGTGAAGTTAAGTTTAATCTTATCTAACGGCTACAATTATGATTTATAGGCGGTAGATAAGGAACCACTTCACAATGTTACCGCAAACACTTGTTTATTCTTATCTAAAGGACTTTGATAATGAGCCCGCCAGCCAGACCATCATCAATCAATCACATTGTAACACAATTGCATATAATTTAAGAACAACATTCATCAGTGATTGATCTCTAAATTGACCATTGTGCAGATAGACTGATATACGTACGTAATTGGATCGATGACTATCGGAATGCGGTCAACGTAGAGAGATCAAAGCCATTTAATACGCTCATTATCCAAATGTACTTATGTACAAAGTCATAAATATAAGAAAAGATAAGCAATTTCCAGCAGGACGATCTGCTTTAACATCACAGAATGAAGTGAAATCAAAATATCAAAGATTTTTACTAATGCCCTTTCTATGGATTTGTATTTCATTTACCCATATAGATGAAACCTGCTACTGAATGGGTTGTATGAAATGGAAAATTTGTTCCGAAAAATATGATATTATTTTTTCAATTAAATTTACATAAGTTTATTTTTAGATATGGGTAAATCCTGAGTGGCGGACGTTACATTTGTTATATTAGCCCGTTGATGTTCTGAATGTGAAATTTTCATATAAACTTCTGCAAACACAGTTATTTGAGATTGCTTTGAAATGGCATTTAAGTAGTTACTTAACAATTTTTGTGTAGAAAAATATGCGTGCCGAAAGTGCCGTGACGGATGTTACAAAAAATGATAGTGGATTTAGACGTCAACGAGCATTTGTATCAGTTTTAGCAAATTTTGCACACTAAACAGAAAGACATAATCAAAATGCATCCAAATTATTTTAGGTTGTTTGAAGTTGTTCTTGAGTTCCCGAGATACGGCGATATTCACGAAAAAAAATTAAAAATCAGAAATGGACAGAAAATACTGTAGAGAGAGAGAGAGAGAAAAAGAGGGCTTCTCAATGTTCGTAAAACTACATTCCTCGACATTGCTTTATTGCATATTGATAAACTTACGATACTGCTATGGCAGACCTGTAGATATATTCTATACAATGGTCATAGTAGTGATTGGCTTTGACGTCAGGCTATATAGGCTAAAATAGAACCAAAATTTCTACATCGTATACTGATAGAAATTTCCAGTGGTCACTATGACATCAGTACGATAACAACAAACTGGCTATCGAACACGGCAGGCTATTGTCGCTTATGTGAATGAGAGGAGAACGATACTATAGAGCACCTTAACCCCGAATTTTCTTTTTAATAAATATATAAAACTTACTATGATTTTTTATGATGTAAGGGCCTAAATATGATTTATATAGAGTCTTGGGGTTCTAATTCATACAAGACATGAGTAACAGGGTGTTTCTTAAAATCTGTAATACTACAGTTATCGGTTAAACAAAAAAAATATTTTTAAATGTTTCTTCATTTTAAAAATCTTTCTTATATATCACTTCGAATAACACAGACAGTTTTTCTTGTACTCGAAGAAATCCAATAAAAATAAAAAGAATTTCTAAAAAATTTCGAATTACAGGAAACTCAAACAATTGAAATTTAAGATTTCACTTTTGTTTTCACCTTCCTACGCAGACCCATGTTACCGAATTTGTTGGTTCTCTTTTCAATATTCCTTGTAAATATGTAAACAAAAATATAAATTATTAATTCTGCAAAATATGTGATTTTAAAAATTTTATAGGACTAACTTGCAATGTTGCCTATAGGCAAGGCAACATTGGGTATGAAAGGGTTAATGCAGTGTCATTCAACCATTCATAATTCTTCTATTCACCCATGAATAGAAGAATGATGACTTCGTCATCCTCTGCTTCAATATCAGATAATACATGCCAGATTTTTCTGCACTTTGTCCTGAAATTTCATTTTTTATTTTCTTTCCGAAAAAGTGCAACTTGCAAAAGGATTTATAAAAATGTAGCCATCTGAAAGTTAAAAATGTTGAATTTTCAGTCTAATAACTCGTATATTAGGAGCCACACAATATTGTTTTTAAAAAGTTAAAGTTTTTTAAGAAATTAATATATTCTTATTATTTTTTGTTTGATTCTTCAAAAGACTATATTAAAGACTATTTTCAGTCTACTTTTTGTGATGTGTTTCCTCATATTGATGAATCTATGTTTTCTAATGTTACTACATTTGTAGTTAATTCCAACCTGCGCATTTTTGATGAAGATATTTATTCAGGAATTTCTAAACTGTCAATTTCATACAAAAATGATATTGATGGAGTTTCTTCCTTTGCCTTAAAAAAAAGTTGTGAATCGTTAATCTTGCCACTTAAGATAATATTCACGAAATCTTTATCCTGTGGCTATTTTATACAAAAGTGGAAAAATACTGTTGTTGTTCCGATATTTAAATCTGGTCAAAAAAAATAATGTAATTAATTATTGACCCATTTCAAAACTGTCAAATATTGCCAAACTTTTCGAACACATAATTTGTTTTTACAAAATACTGCATTTCGAATTTTGAGAGTGGTGTTCAAGTGGACACTATTTATTCTGATTTCTCTAAAGCTTTTGACAGAGTTCCTCATAATGTATTCATGTCGATTATGCACGCCGACGGATGGCTGCGGATCGGATTTTTTCCGCAGTTGAGTATTTTGGTATTATATAAGCCGATGGTAATGCCGTTGCGGAAAAATTCGTATTATGTATTCCTCATGCGACTCACTTCACATACAAAAATATCCGACAGAAAATCATCGTTTTTTATTTGTTTTAACCGAAATTGCTTCACAAACCTGTGGAAATATATAAAATTTATTCACTTTTCACTTAAGGAATTTTTCTACTTACATTACATCGGTTAACTTGAAAACACTTACGGCCCTGTTCCGTACATGTCTTCTATTGCCACTTTTTTCTTCCAAATTTATAAAAAACCAATTGATGAATACATTATAAAATGTTAGAATTTCAATTATTTTATTTAATTTCAAATCTAAGAATATGTCAGCGCACTTTATTGGTTACTTTTGTTTGTCATTTGCTTATAAATGTCAATTTGACAGCTGTAATGTAATATCGACTTTATGTTGGTAATGCAGTCATCCGACGGATTACATAATACAATTTTCCTCACAAAGTGAGTCGAGTGCGGATCGAGTCAATCCGATCCGCAGCAAATCCGTCGGCGTGCATAATCGACATGATTATTGTATAAATTAATGAGAATTGGCTTTCGTTCTGAAATTATTGATTGGTTCCGAACATATTTAATAAATAGGCACTGTTCGGTATTTTTAGATGGTTTCTATTCAGATAATTATATTCCAATTTCCGGTATCCCTCAAGGTAGTGTATTAGGTCCGTTGTTGTTCAATATTTTTGTTAATGATATTGATTACTGTTTTTTGAATTCTAGGCATCTCATATATGCTGATGATCTAAAGATTTTCAGAGCTATTCGATCTTTTAGTGACATTAAATTATTGCAGGATGATATTGATAGATTTTCCCGTTGGTCTACGTATAATGGTCTAGCAATCAACCATTCGAAGTGTGTAACAAGTACTTTCCACAGATGCCGTAATTCAATAATTTCACAATACAATATTTCAAGTTATAATTGTGTTTGAAAAGCTTGATTTAGGTGTTTTGTTTGACTATAAGCTAACTTTCCTCAGTCATCTAAATTATATTATCCCTAAGGCTTATTCAGTTATGTATTTCATACGTAGAAACACTGCTGAATTCTCAGACCCATGTGTGAAAAAGGTTTTATATTGCTCTTTTGTTCGATCAAAAATTGAATATGCTTCTTTCATTTGGAGCCCAAATGCATCAGTACATATTAATCGTGTTGAGAAAGTTCAAAAGACGTTTATGAAGTTTGCTTTAAACTTTTCTGCATCATTTCCATCGTACGAAAGTAGATGTTTGCTTCTATCTTTAAAATCTTTGACTTCTAGGAGAGATATAGCTTCATTGGTGTTTTTACATGGTATTATTAATGCTTCTGTGGATTGTCCAGAGTTGCTATCACTCATCCAGTTTAGTGCGCCGGCCCGATCTTTGAGACATTACTACCCTTTTCATATCGATAGGCATTTTTCTAATTATGCTTCTAATGAACCCTTGATTAAATCGATGAAACTTTATAACACTATTTGTGAGTTTGTAGATTTTTCTATTTCTAGTCTTATGTTTAAAAAATTGTTAAATAATATAAAATAAAAAAATGAAGAAAAAATTTGGTATTAATAATGACCCAATGCAGATAAGTATTATCTATTCGCATGCCTTTAAAATATGTTACAAACTAAGCTACAATTTCTTTATTAGTCCTTATAAATTTACAAGATAACTGATATGAATGTGAAGCCATAACAAATACTGATAACGTATAAGATATAATTAATGTCTTAATTACATGCCACAGGGTGGCCCAAATTGTATCGCCCTATCGGAATATGCTACATTTTCGGCAAATGGATTTGTTATCACATTTGTAAAGTAAACAGCTTCAGAGTACATGTCAATAAGCCATGGATTTCGCTTCCATTTTCGTCTGAGCGGATATAGATATAGAATATTTGTTCTGTGTCGATGAGAATCTTCGTATCATTCACAAAGATCCATTACATTTCGTCAAAGTCACTGCATTTATGGTCGACGTGTGGTAGGGCCTTTTTTCGAAGACGCAGAAACAGATGTCAGAGATGAGCGATGCAAAACCTTTATCTACGAGATTTTACTGTCGTATATTTTTGAAATGAAGGACATGACGGTTTCAACATTAATGTGCAAGGCAAGGCAAGCGCCTTCATAATATCCTATTAATATACAATATTAAAATACGATCAAGGTCATGATTTCAATACCATTAAGAAAAGGCTGCAGATGACAAAACTTCTTTGGATCCTCAGTGATCAATGATGTTGAAACTGTCCTTATCTCTGCATCTCATGCTAAAAAAGGCATCCCACAATAAAAAAGAGGGTTGTAGTAGGTTTTTTGTTGTCAAGAAAAAAGATAAAAACTATTATTTTCTATAGCTAACAATCTAACGTCATGTTCCACATTTTCTCGTTTTAATTGCTTTCGCCATTCGTGAATACGACACGTAATTTTACATCTACTTCTATCCAGCCCTTTTTCTAGAACTGCTCTCGTAGGTGGTTCAAATCTCAACGAAATAAAATCTCAGGAAAGCTTATCCAATTGAATGAAAACTTAGAAAATAGCTATTTCTACCTCTTCTCAAGAGTAACGTTATTAGTTATCCGAAATATAACCATTAAACGTTTTTTTTTTTAATAATGAAGTCCATAAATATCTGCCATTTAAATTATACAGTGCTGTGGTATAAGATAGCAATATTGTAGATAACATAAAGCGAAATATTGCGAAAATTTTCGATTAAAGCCATAATTCTCAAATTTCTATATTCGACATCCAAATGCTGGACAGATTTTTTCCATTCATTGTTGCTTAAGTTCGAGGGAGTATTCGAAAAAAGTAATTTCTCAAGTATATTTGAGTGTGTGAGAACAATAATGGGATATAATTTCGATTCAAGCTAAAGATAGGATTTGCTTTTTTGGGTAATTGATCCTAAAAATTTTTAATCCGTTTTTGTCAGTAATTGTTTTGTATCTCGTTGTTGCACGGAACTAATTAATATACCATTTTTGTTCTGATTTGGCAATGTTCAACTCAAAGGACGCTGAATCAAAACAGCATTAATAAAATGTGTGCCCTAGTGTACGTAGAAGACTCAGGTTTTTAATTAAAATGTAAATAATTTATTGATTTGATCTGAACTTGGATCTTGATCTTGTCCTGGCTCAAAATGTTTTTGTATCTATATTTTATAGAATTTGAATTTATTTACAAATGTCATGGTGACATTCATTATAGAATGTACCAAGGCGTATTTATAAAGATGATAGCACGAGCCCAGTTGACTGAAATTTTTTTCATTCAAAAGTAACCGAAACTGTCAAATGCCATATATTTTGCTTTGACAGCATGGCTCACCATTCAAAAAATTACTTGTATTTTGTTGTTGCCGAATTTGTTGTTGTTCTAGTGCTATCACCTGTATAAATACGCCTTGGAATGTACATAAGAAAATATTCAAAAACAAAACGTTTTCTTTTTCAAATCAAATGTTGCCTGAATGTTTTCCTTTTTATAAAAAAAAAGGGGAACACAAATGTCTGCTCTTCTTGTCAAAATAAAATTATACCATAAAACTAAAGTTATGTTTTCAAATGTTTTGACTTTCACAGAATCATCCTTCCACCTTTGCTTCAAATATTACCCCCAAATTTAAATATTTCCAGCAACTGTCTTTGCCAGTGTTGCAATTTTTTGTTATTACCATGCCAAACAAAAATGCTGAACTTTTCATGTGATGCGTACTACTTGGATTAAAAAAAAAAACAGAAAATTTTGTAATTTTTCCATTGTTGTGTTGATTATGACACAGATTTATAAATATGTATTCACATATTATGTGTGTGTACATTAGGGCGTACCTCAAAAAAAAAGTTCGCCGTACACCTTCGAATATGAAGTATTATTGAAAGGTAGTTTCAAAAAAAAAATTTTTATTTTTTTATGCCGAACGTAGGGGTCGCGCTTTTACATTTTTCTATATAACTTGTATTTATAAACGGATTTTAAAGTGTGATACATCGATGTTTTTGTCTCGACGAGGCCGATTTTTTTGTCTTTGAAGTCATTGAGCTCAAGCACCCCCTTCTGGTACTTACCCATCATTTCTCAGTTGCTACTACCCTAATGTACCACTCTAATAATCGAAAATTAAAGCTCGCATAAAATCATGAATCATGTTTGAGCTCAATGACTTCAAAGACAAAAAAATCGGACAAAAACATCGATGTATCACACTTTAAAATCCGTTTATAAATGCAGAAGACAACACCAAGAAATATTCGAAAAAATGTGATTTCGTTTTGATAGATCGCTGAGAGAAAGTGTGTGATATACCTGACATAGAAAATATCACAAGAGGCAGTGCTGATTGTATATTGCATAAATATTTTTAAGCAGTAAGCAAGATGGAAGCCACTTTTGTTGATCGATCAAAAAAAAACACCTCACAGATAACTCGTAAGAAATTGAATGATTAACTTTAAGTGCAGAGTTACAAGCCGAACCATAATTATCGGCGGCGGCGGCGCTGTTCAAAATGCCGGCTCATTCTGTTATTCGATTATCCCTATTTATTTGACAATTTTAGGTAAACGGAAGGAACAATTTTCTTTTATTTTTTGGCAAGTAGTTCAATATTCGTTAATATTGGCCAATGTTCCAATAATTTAATATTGTTCTTAGGGTATCCAATTATTCGGACTTTTATGTTATTCGATTTATCGTTTATTTGAAAACAAAAAATTGCCAATTAATCGAATAATGAACAATTGTCCACTTAAATAATATATAATTAATAAGAGTTATATAGACAAGATACGCCAGTTTACCGGTAGTTCAACTATATATTGAACGTTTATTACGTATCGGATTTTATTTAAAAATTGTAATATCAAATTCGAAATTCATTAGAAGTTGACAAAAATCTTAACATCTTATCAAAATAAAGAACCTTCCCTTAAATGAGCATAATATCAGAAGTTATCCATTGACTATTTTCGAATATGGATCATATGAGTTATAAGAGAACTGACTTTATAATCGCGGTGTTAACCTCAATTTTTCTATGAATTTACTATTCTATGAAATTACTATTCTTTAAATTTTAAATAATTTCGAAGCTATTGGCCAGTTATTGCTATTTTGAAATGAAGTCGGATAAACCGTTATTTTAATATCTGTGGAGCATACAAATAAAAAATCGAAAAAATTGTGGTTTTATATTTGGTGTTTCATAGTTTTGTACCCAAATGGAGTAAACTGGCTACTCAAAATCAATTTATTATACAAAGCATACGACGATTTCATTAGTTTTTAAGGCAAAACTTATAATATCGATTATTTGGGACAATTTATTCGAATTATTCGTTATTCGAAAAATCATGATTTTTTATTATTCGAACAAATATTTCACAATAATTATTCGACACCCTAATTGTTATCACATACAATAATTTTTTGGGAGTGGGAATCCATTCCCAAAATTTATAATATGGATGAATTTAATAAATATTTTTGCAATTACAGCATTTCATGTGAGGCTTGAATAGCATAATCCTTCCAAAGAATAATAATACTCTACATACTTTGACACACTAAAGAGCACAATAGAGGAGCTGATGTTCATTGTTATTTATAGGAACACATGGCCACACGTACTGGAATTGACTTATATAAATGCGACTTTAAAATTAAAATACAATCATTCAATTTTCTATAGCCGTCATCTTATATTATTATTATATTTATTATATATAAATCTTTTGCAATTTTAAGTGGGTTGTCTATTTTGGTAGTATGATTTGACTGAGTTAGAACTCCGTCAAATATCGGCGGCGTGGTTGAAGTCGATATGAGTCGATGAAATCGGCGGCGTGGTTGAATTCGATTTGAGCCGATGAAAGCGGCGGCGGCTTGTCGGCTTAAAATCGGTCGACTTGCATCTCTGTTTAAGTGTTTCAATCCGTCATATCCTTCAGTTAGTGAAAGAGATTCACGTAAAAATGATATCTAAGTATCATCACCCCTACAAACATTTTGATGATATATCAACAAGAAGATATTGCGGCAATATCTTCCACTAATCATTTTTGAAGAAATTCATCAAAACAATTATGGGAAATATTGACAAAAAAATATGGGAAATATTGACAAAAAAATATTTTTTTGTTGTTTCGAATAAATGTTTCGGAAATAAATAAATTAAAGGAAGAATTTCTTTTTAATGGAAATTCCTGTTTCGTTTCACATTTTATTGTTGCATTGCAAAAGTAAAGTAAGTTATAAGTAAAAGGGAAGCTGCAAGTTGAAGTTCTAAATGAAAAGCAAACTGGTGAGTTGATAATTCTTTTGGGTATAACATTTTATCAGACTTTAAAAAATGTGTGCATTTCACAGAAAGAATGTTTTCGAAACGAATTTTATTAAGCAGCTGGGTCACCACATTTATTTGGAAGCGACTTAAGGAGAAGCCATCTAATAAAAATTACAATTTCATTTCTGCAATTGTTATATGCCTTTTATTTTCAGGTCCAAGTGCAAAAATGACAATTTTATTAACTAGAAACATTTTTACACGCGAAAGACCGAATTAATAAAGAAAATAAGGAGAAAACAGCAGTGGTAATATAAGATTAATTTTTGTATTATTTTCCTACGATGTCCATCTATAAAATTTGTAAATCTTACTTGTTTTCTGTTTACTTATCATTTATGAATTTATTGCATTTTTTATTTATTCAATAATAAATTTTGATTGAATGAAAATACGAAAAATATGGAATTGCATTTTTGTCTTCTAGGTTCTGGTTTTCTGGCGATATACCCTTTTTATCTTCCAGGTGATATATACAGGCGATATCATACAGATTTCTTCCGGATGATAATCTTGGAATATCGCCGATTTATCATCCGGATGTATTGCTATCGTATTGCCTTGGCGTATCGCCCTGGCCGCACAAACTTCTACAATTGAGGTAATTTCTGAATATGATTGTTGCCGCAATATTTTTTTCTTCTAGGCGATACGATTTCGAATCGTTTTCGTATTAATTTGCTTATTGGGCGATTTCTTATCTATATATATAAAAATCAATGTGGACCGATTCCCCTGAAAATTTTACTGTATCTAACTCAGAGTTGTTAAATTTCGATTACGATTAGTAATCAATTACATTACTTTTTAAAAAGAATCGTAATGATTATATAATCCACTATTCAACAATTTCTGATTACTAATTGATTACGATTACAAATAATCAAAAAATAATCAGGATTACTTGCGATTACTGAAAAATAATCAAAAGTAATCAAAAATGAGTTCGACTACTTTAAAAGATTACTTTTGATTACTTTTGACTATTTTTGATTACTTTTGATTTTTGTGATTACCAAATGTAGTGTTGATTTCCAAAATCATCTGCGCAATATTTTCAGCGGTGTGTACTCCAAACATTCTTGTGCATGCTAAAGCTGCCGATTTGCGTTCCATATTGTCCGTAAGCCAATGACACGTATATCCAAGGAAACTTCTGTGGTTTCAAGTAATCCTGATTATTTTTTGATTACTTGTAATCGTAATCAATTACTAATCGTATAAAACTGAATGTAATCGTATTGTAATCATTACTTCTACTTTAAAAAAAAGTAATCTAATTACTAATGATTACGATTACTAATCATTACTTAACAGCTCTGATCTAACTTCTGGACAGAGTATGGTTTCTGGATAGACTAGGTCATGATAGGAAAAAGGGGGGTGTAACTCCCACACAAGAAATATTTTAAAACTATCAAAAATTACTCATTTGATATTCCAAAGCATACGCAATCGGGGAATAGGGAAAATGAACCCGTGCAACGCCGGCTACAAAATACTAGTATTTAATAAATAATGAGTTACTAATAAAGTAAAAAGGAATAAACAAGCAATAGCAGGTAATGACAACTCATTACCATCTGCAATGCAGGGTAATGTTCATTAACCTCACGATTACTTATAATTTATAAATAATGACTTCGTAAGTAGTTATATGTCTGTATAGAAATAATTCGAGGGGTAAGTAGTATCGAATGATTTTCTAAGAGATGACTCATTTTACTCTTGGCTTGCCCTCAATCTGGGTATTTGGTAATTATAGTTTTGCGGAGTTTCTTCGTATGTACACAAAATATACCCACAGTCTGTGAAATTAAACACAATAATTGAAGGAAATTATTGTTTTCAAGGTATTTCTGAAGTTATTTATGTCTGTAGACTACAAGATCGACTGTTTATTGTGTTTTTTTTTAATTTATTTATTGATTTGTCAAGCAGATTAGATTGAATGAGTTCATGTAGACAATATTTAGAAATATAATTTATGTAATACAACAGTTTACGTATGCGACAGACATCTTTAGAAAATGTTCAGAAAAGTCTTAGCGATTTCGGCGATTTAGGTAAAAAATTGAAGAGGGTAGCAAAATTAGAGTATTTCATACTATTTTCTCAGAGTTAGGTTAGAAATGTTTGGAAGAGGTCGGAAAATGTGTCAGATTATTTTCGGAAAAGTCTGAGCATTTTCGGCTATTTGACAGATAAATGTCGGAATTGGTGGATCATTTCAGCTATTTTCCCGAATTAGGTCAGACTTCAGTACGACAAGTTATTTGTTCCGTGTAGACAAATCTGCACAATCGGTACGAATAATTATAAAATAATTATTTACATTGTGTAATAATAATTTAACTATAGGAACCTGTGCTATTTTATGAGCCATCACTGTTTCTGCACGGTTTTGGAAATGTGCGCATGGATGTGAGTGAGCATTATTTCCACATGGTCGTAGTGTACTCCGCATTGAACCGAAATGAAACATAATCAATCAATAAGATTTATGTGCGCTACACAAACTCACTCAGAGATAATACTAATCAATCTTAAGCTGTCACAGTCCACAAAATGGCGTGTGTATGTGCGCGAGTGTGCGTTCGAGATACAACAACAACAACAACAAGAACAGAAACCTCACAGTTTCCGAGCCAAACAATCGAACAGACCAAAATTCAAAATCTACAAAATTGAAATTGGATTTGTATTCTCTTGCAGCCCGTGGTACATGATGTGCGAGTGAGTGTTTGTATACATGAATATCTAAAAAAAATGATTTCAATTAAAATTGTTTTCAAAATTATTCTCCAATTTCTATGGAGATTATGTTGCACACATTCAATATTCATCGGAGCATTTGGGATTTTTTCGAACAGAGATAACACTAAGGTCAAAAGTCGTTGGAATTTTATGTTCGATGATTTTTTTTATGGATGCTCGTCCGTGTTCTTTGCTCCACTGGTGTTGGAAATATATGCGATGACTTAATAAGAAATTTATAAGCATCATAAATTTAATGACAGGCCGGCTATCTGGGGCGGAAATGGTAAAAGACAAGTAGAGCGCAGCCCGCAACACAAGAATTGATAAGAACGAACATGAGCAGGAGTAGTGGCAGGCCATGTGATAGTTTCGCTAACAAAAGGACACATCAGATAACCTCCAAGAGGCCCCAATTCCAGTGAGCTCTACAAGGAAAATCATTAAGCAGCACATTGCCCTCACTAATCTTGAAGTGGCCATCATAATGATCGCGCACTCATCATTATAGTTATCAGTTTCTACATTTTTATATTTGTATTAGGTTTCAACTTTACTTTATTAGACTATAAATAGGAAGTGCTTAATTTTTCAAAACTAATACTATTATTGAATTTAGTTAAAAAAAATCAAAAATGCTTAAAAATGAGCACATAAAAATTTATTAAGTTTCTCTTTTTCGAATTTATACACACAGAAAAATACTACACTTTAGTTCAACAATTTTACTCCAGTTCAGTAAAAATTCCCTTAAAAGTAGGGAAATTAACTAAGAATGAGTAAAGTTTCCTTCTTTCAAAGCCACAGTAAATAGTTCATTTACTACAAATAGGGTAGCAAATCTACTTAAAAACATTTTTTTGGATATAATAAAAAATCTTAGAATTGAATAAATTCATACTTGTGTGGAAGAATATTTCAAAGGTTTTAAGTAAGAAAAGAAATCAGATTTTTTTGTTTGGAAAAAATCCATTTAGGAAATTTTAACTAAAAAATAGTTTTTTTCCTAAAATGAAGTTAATATGCACTCAGAAAAATAGCATTCTTAAATCTGAGTAAAATCCATACTCCAATTTAGTTTAACAATTTTACTCCCGATTAGGTAAAATTTCCTTACGAGAAGGAAAATTAAATTTTGGATCTAGTAAAAACGTCTTACAATTAAGAATATTCATACTTGCGCGGAAGAAAATTTACTAGCGTTTAGGAAAGAAAATAATGCTGAATTTTTTTGTATGGAAAAATTCTATTTAGGAAGTTTTTACTTACAGATGTGTTTATTACTTCAAATAAAGTAAATAAATGTAATCAAATTTATGCTATGTTCCTCATACATTCAAGTATGAATGAACTTATAAAAAATTCTTCATAGTGTTTAGAAAATATATGAGTAGTAGTCTAAGAAGCAATTCTCGTTCGTTAGCCGAGACTTTCTTCATAAGTACTTCAAATATTACTCTAAAAAATCACTGCGAACGAGCCTACCTAGCCTCCGCAGCAGTCATGGTGAAATATCTCAACTCTATATGGTATAAGTAAGATGAATCGTTTGAGAACTATACCATGTTGTCATTTTTCATATATGTGTTGCATACTCTGAAGCGAAAACATTTATTTCAATTATCAAGTACAGTCGTAGTCAGGCTGAATACAAATTTACTTGGTTTAAGGAAAATCTTAGTCAGGAATTAATGAATGAATTAAGGAAAAAAATTCCAAAAATTTTCCTCAGATTGAGTATAAATTTACTTGGTATGACTACAAATTTACTTATTTTGAGTAACAACTTACTTGGATTGAGGAAAAAAATCGGAATATTTTCCTCAGTTTGAGTATAAATTTACTTGATTTGAGTAAAATTTTTTAAAAATTTTCCTCAGATTAAGTAAAGATTTACTTGATTTGAAGAAAAATGTTCCTCAGTTTGAGTAAATTTTACTTGCTTTGAGGAAAAGTTGAACTGGAATCAAGTTCAAAGCATGTCTTATTTTCAAGGAAAAGTTTGTACTTGATGTGAGAAATTTTTGCCTTAGCGCTATACGAAGTTCAATTTTCTTCAGTTTTAGTACATATTTACTTAATCCGTGGCATACTTTTTTCTGAGTGTGTATATACTGAAATTTATGCCGAGTTCTTCATACATTTAAGTATTAATGAACTTCAAAAAAACCACTTGCAATTGTTTAGAAAATTCTTGAATAATAATACAAGAAGCAATTCTCGTTCGTTTGAAGAGGCTCATTTCTTAAATACCTCAAATATTATTCTAAACAACAACTGCGAAGGCCATCGCAGCAAATATGGAGTAGAACTCAACTCTTTATGGCAGAGGTATCATGAAACTTTTGAGAAATATTTCATGTTTTCATTTTTTGTATTAGTTTTGCATACTCTAAAGCAAAATCATTTGTTTGAATTATTTTAGTTAAATTGAACATATTTTAAGTTCACTTTTTTTTCTTGTATCAAGTAAATTTTTTCTCAGTTTAAGTAAAAATGTACTTGTTTTGAGGAAAAAAATCAGGAAATTTGTCCTCAGTCTAAGTAAATATTTACTTAATTTGAGTATAAATTTACATAGTTTTAGGAAGATTTCAACAAAATTTTACTTAGATTTAGTAAAAATTTACTTGGTTTTAGAAAAAAAATTTACTTAGTTTTAGGAAAATAATACTTGCATTTAGTTGGTTTTATGGTTTTTACTTGGTTTTATGAAAAATTTACTAAGATTCAGGAAAATTTAAGCAAAATTTTACTTAGATTTAGTAAAAATGTACTTGGTTGGAGGAAAAACTTACTGGAATTTCCCTTAGTTTGAGTAAATATTTACTTGGTTTGAGGAAAATTGAACTAGAATGAAGTTCAAAGCATGTCCTACTTTCAAGGAAAAGTTTGAACTTGATATGAGGAAATATTAGTTTATTGCTATAGGAAGTTCAATTTTCCTAAATTTTAGTTTATTTTAACTCGTTATAGGGTTCACTTTTTTCCAAAAAAATTCTACTTAGATTTAGTAAAAATTTACTTGGTTTTAGGAAAAAATTTACTTAGTTTTAGGAAAATAATACTTGCATTTAGTTGGTTTTATGGTTTTTACTTGGTTTTATGAAAAATTTACTAAGATTCAGGAAATTTTAAGCAAAATTTTACTTAGATTTAGTAAAAATGTACTTGGTTGGAGGAAAAACTTACTGGAATTTTCCTTAGTTTGAGTAAATATTTACTTGGTTTGAGGAAAATTGAACTAGAATCAAGTTCAAAGCATATCCTACTTTCAAGGAAAAGTTTGAACTTGATATGAGGAAATATTACTTATATTACAATTTTCCTAAATTTCAGTTCATTTTAACTCGTTATAGGGTTCACTTTTTTCCGATTGGTGATATTCTTAGGCTGATTTTGCGACATTCTGCTAAAGTGCAATGACCACCACAAAATGCAATTCGTTTCATTTGCAGGAAAACCTAAATTTTCCCATGTTTACTATCATTTGGCGTTTAAGATTTACGATACTTAGCGTATGCTGGACATAGACGACAATGCGTACCACCAATAACTGCATCCAAATGCATTGGTGTAAAGACACCCCAACGACGGACTTTTTTGTGAATACATTTATGTCCGTCGTCTCCGTCTAAATTCACAGCTGTGACCATTGTAAACAATAATGTCGCAAGAGAGAGGAGAGAAGAACGAGGAAAGTGACAGTGATGGATATGAGTGGTGTTACGACATACATAGACATTGACATGAACGAATTTGCAATGGGTAGAGGAAGAGGGGAGGTAGAAAGCTTTATGCTTAATGGAAATTCTGCTTATGATCCATAATAACCCAAACATTGTCCAAGGATAAGTTGATTAAAAAGAATTCTGCATTGAAAATTTAAATACTTGTAGAGGTAACATTGAATGATGGATGAGCGAGAATTAAGGAACAATGAAATAAATGATCAATGGGTGGGTGTTATTAGTGCAAGGAAAGTGTACAAAATGCAATGGAATTTTGATGAAATTTTCTTCCAAAGAGAAAACTATTTTCTGTGACACAAGAAATGATTATGAAAATGATTAGGAAATACTGGACATCAGATAAAGAAAAGGCCATTATGTCAAGTCAATTTCGTGCCAAGGTATTCAATCAGATTTGAGGGAATACTTTGATATTTTTAAGCGGCATGCTCAAAATAACAGCAGTGTACCACAGGTTAAAATAAATTATCTTATATTTATATTTGTGTGTTAAGTTTTTATTGTTACTACTACATTATGTTCTGTGTTATGAGAGTTCAAACACAAAATAATTGTTTATTTGGTGATATGATTTTGCATTGCTTCAGAAATTTCACATTAATGTATTACTCGACTAGAAATAGGGTTTTTCTATTTGATCATTTCTTTAATCAATAATCAATTTTTTTTAACCCTCATTTTCACAATATCTGGTTAACTTAATATTAAAGCTAACCGGCAGTTAAAGTTGTTAATTTGTGTGGAGTTTGACATCTATACACTCAGAGAAAAGTATATAAAAGTATAGCGCTAAAGCAATATTTCCTCATTGAAAGTAGTACATGCTTTGAACTTGATTCTACTTAAATTTTCCTCAAACCACGTAAATATTTACTCAAACTGAGGAACAATACAGTAAGTTTTTCCTGAAATCAAGTACATTTTTTACCGAATCTAAGTAAAATTTTGCTGAAATTTTCCTAAATTTAAAAAAATTTTTCCTAAATCCCAGTAAATTTTTACTAAATCTAAAAAAAAAATTCCTAAATCCCAGTAAATTTTTACTAAATTTAAGAAAAATTTTCCTAAAATTAAGTAAATTTTTACTTGAACCAATTTTTACTAAATCTAAGTAAATTTTTACCGACATTTTCCTAAATATAAGTAAACTTTTAATAAATTTAAGTAAAATATTCCTAAAACTAAGTAATTTTTTTACTCAAACCAAGTAAATTTGTACTAAATCTAAGTAAAATTTTGCCGAAATTTTCCTTTTTCCTATTTACTTGAATAGATTTTTTCCTCAAAACAAGTAAATTTTTACTTATACTGAGGAAAAATTTACTTGATACAAGGAAAAAGGTGAACTTAAAATAAGTTCAATTTAACTAAAAAATCCAAACAAATGATTTTGCTTCAGAGTATGCAAAACTAGTACAAAAAATGGCAACATGAAATATTTCTCAAAAGTTTCATGATACCTCTGCCATAAAGTCTTGAGGCATTACACCATGATAACTGCGAAGGAAAATACTTGAATTATTTAAGAAAAAAGTCTCTGCAAACGAACGAGAATTGCTTCTACACTCAGAAAAAAGTATGCCACGGATTAAGTAAATATGTACTCAAACTGAGAAAAATTGAACTACGTATAGCGCTAAGGCAATAATTTCTCACATCAAGTACAAACTTTTCCTTGAAAATAAGACATGCTTTGAACTTGATTCCAGTTCAACTTTTCCTCAAAGCAAGTTAAATTTACTCAAACTGAGAAAAAATTTTCTTCAAATCAAGTAAATCTTTACTTAATCTGAGGAAAATTTTTAAGAATTTTACTCAAATCAAGTAAATTTATACTCAAACTGAGGAAAATATTCCGATTTTTTCCTCAATCCAAGTAAATTGTTACTCAAACTAAGTAAATTTGTAGTCATGCCAAGTAAATTTATCTCAATCTGAGGAAAATTTCCGGATTTTTTTTTTCCTTAAATCAAGTAAATTTGTACTCAGCCTGACTAAAATTTTCCTTAATTCACGTAAATTTGTACTCAGCCTGACTACGACTATACTTGATAATTGAAATAAATTTTTTCGCTTCAGAGTATACAATTTCAAGTGATTTTTTTATTAGTTCATTAATACTTAAATGTATGAAGAAATCGGCCATTAACTTAATTTTAAGAAAAGATTTTTTTTTAGTTAAAATTTCCTATTATTGTCGTAAAATAATTCATTGGTCGTAGTATTATTGGACATTAAGATTATTTTTTGTGGTTTTTCAAAATGACAACTAAAAACTCATATTTCTTGGAAATATTTTGTAAAAGTTGTTCTGAATAAGGTTAAGGTAAATAATTACGAACATTTCCATATCAGCTGACACCGAAGAATTTTAAGGTTTCATCCAAGGCTCATAATAGAAATAGTGGTCGTCGTTTATCAAGATCCGTTTTACACTGTCATACTTCCCCCCCCACCCACATCTTTCAAGCTCATTGTACCTGTATCATTTTTCTGAAAAATAAATTAATAGAAATGCATCAACATTTTGAAAAGCAAAAATGTACGTTGTTGGTTGTCCCCAAACTATGAACTGATTTACACAAATTTACGGAACTACATTTTATGTGAGTGATCTTTATAATATTTATACACTCCACGAGAGTATTATGTCTTTGTGCATTTGTTTGTAACACCCAAAAGGAAACGTTTATTATACAGATCGGCTTAGAATCACTATCTGAGTCGATTTAGCATTGTCCGTCTGTCTGTCTGTTTGTCTGTCTGTCCATCTATTGTTGTAATCAAATTACAGGTCGCAATTATAGTCCGATCTTAACAAACCTTGGCACAAGTAAGTTTTGTGGATCAAGGGCGAACGCTTTTTAATGTGAGGCTAATCGATTCAGATTTAGATATAGTCCCCATACAAATGTCGCTCCCGATTGGACTTTTTCCGCCCTATAAAGCACATACAGTACCCGAGTTTCTTCAAATTTGGCTTAACTCCTTATAATCTAACTGGAAATTCTTGTGGCAAAAGCGGGATAGATCGGTTCAGATTTAGATATAGCCCCCATACAAATGTCGCTCCAGATTTGTCTTTTTCCGCTCTAGAAACCACATTTTGTGCCCGATTTTCTTTAAATTTAGCATAACATCTTATAATCCAACTAGAAACACCTATGCTGAAAATGGGTGGGATCGGTTCAGATTTAGATATAGCCCCCATACAAATGTCCATTCCGATTTGATATTTTTTGCCAAACACATACATTTATAGGATACAGAAATCATTCCCGATTTCAATTTTTTAACAAATTGAATTGTAATAACATAGAAAGATAGTCGGCTCCGTCCGACTTTAGCCTTTCCTTACTTGTTTTCTTGTTGGTCTTGCTATTGCAATTACACAACCAACAATAGCATCATATAAATTAAAGTCTTATCAATCATTAGTTGGACATGTTGTCATCAACGTTTTCAGCAGAGACATCCCTTCCATCAATTACATAGTTGAATATTTAACAATGAACCAGTCAGTCAATCTGTCTATCTGACGTACAGCCAGTATTAACCACCATGCCAACGAATCGAAATAGCAAAGGATGAAATGAAGAATCTCAATGGGGTGAGGTGCAACGATATGGTGGAGTTTATCTTCATCTAAGAAACCATACAAGTCAATTGAAGGGCAAAATGTAATTAAAAATATTTTTAATAGAAAAAGTCCCAGTGAACATAAACGACTCCTAATAAAATGCATATTTTTTCCTTATTTCGACAACTTTCTTATTATGAAACTTGAAGTTAACTTGTTCTCTTTTATTTTTATTAAAAGTTGAAGTGTTATAACGCAAATTAATAATTGTTTTACTACGAGTGGAAATATCTGTACCTGATTAAGAAAAATCTAATAAATATTTCTCATATTTCATAAATCAACGAACAAAATATATCTTCTGACCTTCATTTACATGTATATATGGAAAAATAAAGTTCTCAAAAAATCACTGAACTTTGTATATTTCTATAAGAGCTTCAAAAGTACTTCTGTTTTTTGTCGCGTCCGTTTCAATGTAAAATTGTTTATAATTTTGTACTGAATCCTGACGATATATTTTTAAAATGTAGTACTCTCAATGAGCTTTAGAACACTAAAAAAGCTGATCGACTTTTTCAGTTTCTTTCTTGTTTTTGGCGTAGTTTAAGGCGTGTGAATGTCGCGTCCGTGCCACTGGGAGATGCCCATATTTGGAAAGCAGACAAATACAATCTCACAAACTCCACGTCACCCCTTGAAGGAGGAAATTCAGTGATGTACTAAAAAAAAAATATGTGGTTTCTAGAGCGAAAAAAGTCAAATCGGGAGTGACATTTATATGGCGGCTATATCTAAATCTGAACCGATCATTCCGGCTTTCGCAACAAGTGTTTCTAGTTGGACTATAAGATGTTGTGCCAAATTTAAAGAAAATCGGGGTTTCGAGAGCACAAAAAGTCGAATCGGGAGCGACATTTGTATGGGGGCTATGTCTAAATCTGAACCGATCTAACCGGCTTTCGACACAGGTGTTTCTTGTTGGACTATAAGATGTTGTGCCAAATTTAAAGAAAATCGGATACTATTTGTGGTTTCTAGAGCACAAAAAGTCGAATCGGGAGCGACATTTGTATGGGGGCTATATATAAATCTGAAACGATGTTACCCGCTTTCACCATAGGTGTTTTAAGCTGAATTATAAGATGTTATGCCAAATTTGAAGGAAATCGGGTACAATATGTGGTTTCTCGAGCGGAAAAAGTCAAATCGGCAGTGACATTTATATGGCGGCTATATCTAAATCGGAACCGACATACCGGCTTTCGCCACAAGTGTTTCTAGTTGGACTATAAGATGTTGTGCCAAATTTAAATAAAATCGGGTTTTCTAGAGCACAAAAAGTCGAATCGAGAGCGACATTTGTATGGGGGCTATATCTAAATCTGAACCGATCTAACCGGCTTTCGACACAGGTGTTTCTAGTTGGACTATAAGATGTTGTGCCAAATTTAAAGAAAATCGGATACTATTTGTGGTTTCTAGAGCACAAAAAGTCGAATCGGGAGCGACATTTGTATGGGGGCTATATCTAAATCTGAAACGATGTTACCCGCTTTCACCATAGGTGTTTTTAGCTGAATTATAAGATGTTATCCCAAATTTGAAGGAAATCGGGTACAATATGTGGTTTCTAGAGCGCAGAATGTCAAATCGGGAGTGACATTCTAAATCTGAACCGATTTTTAAATAGCTTTTTAAATAGCAAACAAATGCACGAAGACATAATACTCTCGTGGAGTGTATAATAAGGGCGCTCGAACTTCGATAGTTCTGTTCTGCTCGTTATCGAGAGCAGAGCCCTCATCTGACGGCGATAGTATACGTAATTCAGCTTACCCAACTTGTTTTCAGCATTGTCAGTGTGACAGCATTATTTTCACTCCGTCATTGGAAAATATTGTTTCGGTTACGTAGCTACAAGTAAACATTCTTTCGTTTCATGGTTATTATGAAAAAATAATGAGTCAGCTGTTCAAGTTCGAGAGCAAATCAGCACTAAAAATATTGTTTTCTGTGCGTTTACCATGAGATTTGAAAACAATTGCAATAAATCCACCATTATCAGTGCGAATTATTGAAAATATTTTTTTTAGGAATGCTTTAAGACAAAATAGAAATATTCTTTAATCTTTAAAAAATAATACAATTCCAATAAAAACGATTTTTCTATGACCCACTCTGTTAGAGAAGAATTTCGATACCAACATAAGCTCTATTCTTTGATTCAAGAATATAAATTTGATAATTCTGTCCAATATTCTACTACTACTACTACTACTACTACTACTACTACTATGAAAACTCATACAGTTGATAAATGAATTAGTTGTTAAGTTAATTAAGTTTAAAAAAAAACGGCCACACAATCATTGTTGACAATTTTGTAACATCCAACCTACTGTACATCGTGCAGATAAGGACACGATACTTTACTTTATTGAGATTACTACGAATTCAAAGGATTGAAAATGCATCCTTCACGTTTGAGACTGATAAAGACAGAACTGAATTTCTGTCACTCTCAATAATAATAACATGTAAAGTGCAATGTACATGTGCACCAAACCAAGTGTAATTTCAAAAGAATATTTAATTGGATTTTTATCTCAACCTCTGCTGCAAAATCCTTTGACAATACCCAACCCCTAGTACATTGTCACAGTTTTATAGTGAATCCAATCGCACGGAGAGAACGTGACATGCCAGCCAACAATCTTACAAATATTTCAACTATGCCCCAATACATACTCAACCATAAATCAAATATGATATGTCCATTTTGCCAACTAGTTGTTGTCAAATGCATACAACTCCATTTTCTGATGATAAATATGGAAGATATGAAAATTGTTATAGCAAAAGAGCTTGTTGGTCTAATAATACAAAAAATTATAATTTGTGATTAAAATTGGATTTATTGCATTTCAAAATATTCCCCTTAATAATCTAAACATCAACGACTTCAACCTGCACACGAAAATCGTTGTCCATATCTATTAAGTGCGAGAACAAGAAGCCTTTGGTTTCCAAATCAAGACTATACGACGGATGAGCCCTCATAAATCGATCGATGTGTGCGAGTATTATTCATTTTGGTTTTCTAATTTATAGGCAAATTTTTGACATGCAAATGTTCACAAGGTTATTCCATTTTTTGATGACACATCTTTTTTAAGAGGTGAGCTCAAATGATAAGACGTTCTTAATAAGCATATGATCAAAAAAATATAAATAGCTTCAACAACTATTTGGTACGAGTCACAGTATATATAGTGACACTCGTAGATTCGTCCAAGAATTTGAATTTGCGTGCTCGGTCAAACACAATGGCATGACCTCTAGCATTTTCATTGGAATAACACATTGTCCGAAATTAAATAAAAACCAGGGGGCAAATCACGGGATTCGATGTCGAGAAGTTATGATCGAAATCAATTTTTAATTTCTATGAAAGAAGTGGAAATTTCCAAAAAAAAAAAAAACAAATATGATGTCGAGATTAACACTATTAAAGATAATCTAATTAGATTTTGTATAATTTTTGTTCAAATTTATACCCTTTTTAAAAACACTTTTCGATCGTAACATTCTCGTTTTCGAATGTCGTGATTTGGCCACTGTTTTCAACACCGAGACTCCTTAATTGATGTGTGAGTTAATTTAGTTATGACCTGCTTAGACAATATACAAATGGGCGGGATTTGAGAGATGGGTAAATTTTGATTTGAATTTTGTAAAATTACACATTTCATAAAACAATAAAGAAATATCCATTCGCCAAAAGCCGACTTAACGAAAATTAAATTATTTTTTTTTTTAGTTTTTGCGTTTTTTGATTATGTGTTTTGAATGTAGTACATTCGAATTCCAGATATTCGATTAAGTAATTTCTTCTTTTTTGTTTTGGTAATGGAAAGGAGTAGAATCACACTGAACCAAAAATCAATTTGATTTTTGAAATTTTTTCCTTTATTCACCGTAAACTAACGTTCTATTCTTCAAGAGCGCTCTGCATGGAAAAAAATCGATGAGGAAAGTTTATTTGCAAATTCGATTTGAGCTGAGATATTGTCATGTCGAAGACAATTTTGCATCACATATATTTTATAAAAGGCAAATTTATTTACAAATGGCATGGTGACATTTATTACTTGGCTGCTCACTGCCACTATCACGATTTGTGGCCAGTGAAAGCCTTCGCCAGGTGGCTTCGCAGCGACTTTTCAAAAACATACCCGGACCCTTTAAATAAATGATTCTCTCAAACGAATGGGAAGCACAACTCACTTTCCGAATACGTCTTAAAAAAAGTCGCACCAAGTAATAATGCACACAAGCATCTCATTCCTTAAATTGTCTTATTCTACACCAAAAGTTCTGACTTCAGTAATTTTATCCATTAGATTTTTTTTACTGATTTCACTTTCTAAATTCTGCATTTTTAGTTGCAACAACACTCACGGATTGTCCCATATTAATGCAGTACATTGCGTTGGCGGAAGAAAGGTAAAAAGTTGGAAGAAGGAAAGAGCGAGAAGAGTTCATTGATTTATTGTATTAATTGGCATCTGAGTTAAGAGAGAGAGAAGAGTTCATTGATTTATTGTATTAATTGGCATCTGATTTAATGCACTTCAGAGGTCAATGATTTTAGAAAATATTCGAATAGAAATCTAAGAAGCAATTAATAGTTCGTTTAGTACGACATATTTCTTTAAGACTTCAAACATACAGCGATTGACACAAAACACCGCACGTGAGAAGCCCTCTCATGTAGACATACTTCCTCACATTTGATTTAACCATCGTGCGAACATATGTCGGCGTGGGAGGTACTCTCTCGTGCGGGGATTTTGCTGATAGTTGTTCTGAAAAAGCTTTGCGAAGGGCCCTTTGCAGCCATCATGGAGTAAAGGCCCAACCATAATGTGCATAAGCAAACTTAAGGTAATGTCAAAAATCAACGAAAAGCCTGTCAAATGCTTAAGCAAAATTAACGAGACTTTTGGGTGGCTATAATGTATGAAAACATTTGATGTTTTGGTAATTTCTGTGCATAAAAATGAATAACAAATTAAAACATTTAAACAAACTGAAGTTATTAAAATTAGCACTCGAAAGACTGTGCACATTAACGTCAATTAGTGAAATAAATAAAGGGAAAATACGTTCCTGTTCAGTTCCCTTTTGTCATAAAGACATTATTGCTTCTCCACATTTTCTATTAATTTAATAATAAATACACTCTCATCTACTTCAATCATCATTTTTGTATATTTTTTTTACACAACTTTGCACAGAGAAGTTTTTCGGGACAAGGACGAACGCTATTTAATTTGAAGAACATCGGTTCAGATTTAGATATAGCCCCCGTACGAATTTCACTCCCGATTTGACTCTTTTCCGCTCTAGAAACCACATATTACAAAAGATTTTCTTCAAAATTGGCAAAACGTCTTATATTTCAACTAGAAACACCTGTGGTAAAAATGTATTAGATCGGTTATATATAGCTCCCATACAAATTTCGCTCCCGATTTGACATTTTCCGCTCTAGAAACCACATATTTTAACAGATCCTCTTCAAATTAGGCGAAATATCTTATATTTGTCCTATAAACAGCCATGGTGCAAATGGGTCAGATCGTTTCTGATTTATATATAGCTCCCACACAAATTTCACTCCCGATTTCACTTTTTCCACTCTATAAACCACATATTTTAACAGTTCTTCTTCAAATCTTTCAAATTATCTTATATTTCAACTAGAAACACCCATGGTGCGAATGGGACAGATCGGTTCAGATTTACATATAGCTCCCATACAAATTTCGCTCCCGGATAGACTTTTTCCGCACCAGAAACCACCAATTTTCATCGAATTTCTTCAAAGTGAGCATAACATGTTTGGATATAGCCCCGATAAAAAAATTCTTTTGATTTGACAAATTGGACCAGTTCATATTAGCCTATGATTAGGAAACATACAAAAATTCTTCCCGTTTTCACTTTTTTACCGAGTTGGATTGTATTCGGATAGAAAGTGGAGTGTATCATATAGTCGGCACCGCCCGACATTAGCCTTTCCTTACTTGTTTTTATACCCTCCACCTCCAGGATGGGGGTATACTAACTTTGTCATTCCGTTTGTAACACCTTGAAATATCGACCTGAGACCCTATAAAGTACATATATTCCTGATCGTCATAAAATTCTAAGACGAAACACGAAATTCGGTATGTACATTCCTCTAATTGAGTAGATACATAATATAAAAGTATTTTTTTTCCAAATTCGTACTTTTAAGGGGTAAAATAAGAATAGAGGGATAAAAATGGTACCAACCAAACGGCTGTACCTAGAATAATGAAATTCGGTGTATACATTCCTCTGATTGTATAGATAAGTAAAATACACGGATTTTTCAAAAAATGAAAAAAAGGGGGATACAAATAGTACCAGTCTAATGACCGCAGCTAGAGTCATGAAATTCGGAGTATACATTCCTCTGAGTGTGTAGACACGGAAATAAAGTGATTTTTCGAAATTCGTACTTTTTGGGGTTAAAATGAAAAAAGGGGATAAAAATGGTACCAATCAAGTGACCGCAGCTAGAACCATGCAATTCGGAGTATACATTCCTCTGACTGTATAGACACGCAAAATAAAAAGTTTCGTCCAAATTCGTACTTTTTCTTTTACGGCAAAAATTGTTTGAATCTGATAATGGATTTTCAAAATTTGTACTTTTGGAATTAAAATGGAATGGAAATGCAACCAACTGTAGCACCCACTATCTACCAATATTTATGGTATTTAAGCTTTTTGAAAATATAAATATAATAATATTTATTTTTTGGTTTGAAATAATAATAGGTCCCATACAAATCTCAAACGGAATTTGGACAAACTCTTTTTTGGAAAATATTCTACTTACAAAGGGTTAAATAATTGTCTTTGGAATACCCGATTCATGTATTCTAGTTTTCGAGATATCGGACAATCAAAATTCGCTATATATACCCGATATCTGAAAAACCTATATATCTCCGATATCAAACGGAATTTGGACCAACTCTTTTTTGGAAAATATTCTACTTACCAAGGGCTAAATAATTGTCTTTGGAATACCCGATTCATGTATTCTAGTTTTCGAGATATCGGACAATCAAAATTCGATATATATATACCCGTTATCTTAAAAGCTATATATCTCCGATCTCAAACGGAATTTGGACCAACTCTTTTTTGGAAAATATTCTACTTACCAAGGGCTAAATAATTGCCTTTGGAATACCCGATTCATGTATTCTAGTTTTCGAGATATCGGACAATCAAAATTCGCTATATATATACCCGATATCTGAAAAACCTATATATCTCCGATCTCAAACGGAATTTGGACAAACTCTTTTTTGGAAAATATTCTACTTACCAAGGGCTAAATAATTGCCTTTGGAATACCCGATTCATGTATTCTAGTTTTCGAGATATCGGACAATCAAAATTCGCTATATATATACCCGATATCTGAAAAACCTATATATCTCCGATCTCAAACGGAATTTGGACAAACTCTTTTTTGGAAAATATTCTACTTACCAAGGACTAAATAATTGTCTTTGGAATACACGATTCATGTATTCTAGTTTTCGAGATATCGGACAATCAAAATTCGATATATATATACCCGATATCTTAAAAGCTATATATCTCCGATCTCAAACGGAATTTGGACAAACTCTTTTTTGGAAAATATTCTACTTACCAAGGGCTAAATAATTGCCTTTGGAATACCCGATTCATGTATTCTAGTTTTCGAGATATCGAGTCTTCAATGTAACATCAATGCATGGGCTAAAATGACCTATTTTATATAGTTTTTGGACTTTTGACTGATTCGATACATTCAAATAATTGGAACGGAAAATATTGTTAAAAATAATTACATAATTCCTTTTATTTTATTATTTTTAGTGATTTTATTTAAAAAAATATTTTTTTAAATACGTTCCACATGCGAAATTGGTTTGTGTCTTGGGTGTGGGACGTATTTAACTTACGAATTTATCTTCACACCCTTAAAGCTAACATGGCTTTAACAGCAACATTCGCTGTTATTCCTCAACATTACGTCGCTAATAACATACAAAGATCGAGATTTCTTGTCTTGTACATAGAAGGTCTTTGTGTGAAACTCCCTCTCTCTATACATGTATACTTTGAGAGATCATTCGGCACAGAAGTCTGTTACTCTCTTTAGCCGTTGATTACAACACTGGTACGAACATTACTTTCCCAACACCATTGCGATTTGTTTATTTTTTATTTTATGGGACAACAATGTTAATTTTTGTTATTGTAAATATGTATCCTCACGAAGTTATTTGCTTTTCCTGAAGTATTCCAAAAATAGCCATTGAGGAAAACAGTGAAATATGACTTGTAGAACTCTCTCTCTCTCCGTGTATACTTTGGGAGATCATTACTCAGAAGTCTGCAACTCTCTTTAGCCGTTGATTGTAATTTTGGTAATAACATTACTTTGCGATTGAATAGCTTTGTGATTAATTTATTATTATTTTATTTTTTTTTTCATTTTATGCAACGACAATGTTAATTTTTGTTATTTTGCAAATTACTAAAAATATAAAAGAGAAAAAATTAAAACTAATTTAATTAGGAAACACGAGTTAACTACCCAAACAACGCAGGCACCATTTAACACATCACTTATTTCGAAATGTGCAATGGGCGAGTGGGAATGCTGACGGTGACGATATCGTCGACGAGTGAGTGGTCTGATGTTCCATCAGCTCGAATGAAAAGAGAAAGTTTTTCATTTTTCATCATGTGTACGGCGAAATAAACGAACGAACATTGCGTTGATGTACTACTTCCTCGTCTTCTGCCTCTTCGTATGTCCGAACTGGAGGGCGGTGATTCATAAATCATTTGACACCATCCATTTTCAAAAGTAACACAGGCACGCACATGGAAGTAACATAAAATGAAATTTATAATACTGAAATCGAAATATACGAGAGAACTCAACTCATACCAGTGTCATTTGTTATGGGCTGCTAAAACAAATCCCAGGAAGATGAAATAAAATGCGAGTAACGAACGAACGAACGAACGACCGACCATTTTACAACGCTCTGGCTACAAAAGAAAGGAAACCAAACACGCCTGAGTTAAAAAAAAAATGAAAAACGCCAGTACCAAGATTCCCCAGTTTTCTATGGCTGCTGCTGCTGCTGTTGTTGTTGTGCCTCAATGACTGCCACTGGCAATGTCTCAGCATGAAAACCATTCATCATGCTCCACCGACAGTCAGACGGACACAGACAAAACGAACTTGTCTCGAATGTACCCAGCTGAACAGGGAACGACCAACGTTCCGCCGTAGTAACCACCGGAGCAAAGGCAATACCCCCGGAGCTATAATTTTTGCATTTGGTTTCCAAGAAAAATGTGATTTATTTTGATAGCCATTAGATAAGAACACTTGGTCGGCAACCACCACTCTTGGTCCTTTCCCAGATGGATGATAATACATTTTTTGACTACAATTTTTAGACAGGTGATGGGTACTTCGCTATTGGCATCTAGATTTCGGTGATTTTTTTTGGGTACTATTTCAAAACAAAGGCTTGTCATCCAGCAATACCAGTGCAGAACATAGTGACATAAGAGAAATGTCACTCATTCTCTCTTCTCATTAATTGGAGAATGCTCCAAATTCTTAAATTCCAAAATAAATAAATAAATCTTCATTGCCAGGTCCAAGAAAGAGCAGTTATACTTTTTGCGAAAAATAACTTAGTCCAAAAATGTTGACATTTTTAAAATTTATAAAACTTCAATTTATTTACTACTAGCTGAACCCCGCCCGCTTCGCCAGGCAAAAAAAAGAAATGGTAGAATTAAAATTTCATATTGATCCTATCATATTGATATTATCGTGGTCAATAATATATACGTTCCAATTTTCAGCCTTCTATCTAAAGAAACACTTTTGCTACGCCCACGAAACGAAAATTCAAAACCCGCCATCATATTTTTCTTTCTCGTGGTCAGTAATAAAGAGTGATTTTTTTGAGGTTAGGATTTTCATGCATTAGTATTTGACAGATCACGTGGGATTTCAGACATGGTGTCAAAGAGAAAGATGCTCAGTATGCTTTGACATTTCATCATGAATCGTCTTACAAACGAACAACGCTTGCAAATTATTGAATTTTATTATCAAAATGCGTGCTCTGTTAAGAAAGTTCATTGCGCGCTTCCATTTTATGGTCAGTTTAATCGACCCACTGAAGCGGCTATTCGGGCTATTCTGACTAAATTTCGCACCAAATTTACATTGTTGGACATTAAACCACCAACACGCTTACGTAGAGTGCGAACTGAAGAAAATATCGCAGCTGTATCGGCCAGTGTTAATGATGACCACCAATTTTCGATTCGTCACCGTTCGCACCAATTGGGTCTCTGTTACTCAAAAACGTGGAAATGCCAAAATTGGACTAAGCGGATGGACCACCTAAGACGCAGCCGCGGTCAACATTTAAATGAAATTATCTTCAAAAAGTAAATGTCATGGACCAATCTAACGTTTCAAATAAAGAACCGATGAGATTTTGCAAATTTTATGCGTTTTTAAAAAAAAAAAAGTTATCAAGCTCTTAAAAAATCACCCTTTATATACGTTCCAAGTTTCAGCCTTCTAGCTTAAAAAACACTATTGCCACGCCCACTAAACGAAAATCCAAATTTCGGCATCATATTTATCATTCCCGTGGTCAGTAATATACATGTACAAATTTGCAGTCTTCTAGCTCTCAAAAACGCTTTTGCCACGCCCACTCCGCCCACAAAACGAAAATCCAAATTTCGGCATCAAACTGATCTTTCTCGTGGTCAGTAATATATACATTCCATTTTCAGCCTTCTAGTTAAAAAAAAAACACTTTTGCCACGCCCACTCCGCCCACAAAACGAAAATCCAAATTTCGGCATCATATTTATCATTCTTGTGGAGTTTGCCTAGGGTTTGCATATTCCCATACTTTTTATTTGCCGGGAAACGGGAATTATTTTTTCAATTTCCCGGGATTCCGGGACAGCACGGGAAATCGTCAACATGCTATGCTGTTTACCATGAGTTAAGCTTATTTTTTCTAATGAAACATTCACATTTTATTAAGGAAAAATAAATATATATTTCACAACGGACCTGTTACAGAATTCGCAATGTGAGATCAATTCAAACATCTTTTCAAATTTCAAAATTAATTAAAGATCTGATATTTCTTATTTTATTGGAACATATGGACTCGACGGAGAACGATCGTTCACATTAATAGTGAGTACAGCATTAAATGTAGTATTTGTTCTTTGTCCTGTCGCTTCTAAAATTTTAAATGCCCACTGCCCAAAAACTATTTTTCCCGGATTTTATTTTTTTTTTCATATGGAGTTTGAGAGGACAAATCCGAGAAAGTGGATTTTGAGTGTAAATCCGAACGCAGCTTAAAAATATTTTGTCATCCAACTTCAATATTTGACATACCTGATTTAAAGCTATTTAATCTAAATTTTTATTCAACATTTTTAATTTTATTGTGGAAATGATGAAAAAATATGCGAAGAAATATGTAAAATTTTCTACTGAATTCCCGCGGGATTCCAGTACGAATTTCCCGGGATACGGGAAATGAAAAATGTGCGAATTCCCGGGAATTTTCCCGCGGGAAATCCCGGGATGCAAACCCTAGTTTGCACTCTTATCGCTCATACACGTAGAAAATCATAAGAAATCGTAGCAAGAAAATTTTCACGAGTTAAATCCATTTTTCTGACATACAACTTTTAAGTAATGCTTTGTGATTAATATACATAAGTATACATGGTAAGAACTGTCAAAGACTACGCGAAGGGTTTCCAAGGCTCAAAATATCAATATCGGCACAGGTATTCATACTTTTAGTACACTTTGACATGGTTAGCTTTTTTTACATTTCTTCCACGGCTGCTCGACGTCTCGGTAGAATTTATATCTGAGCTGTTTTTCCATGACGCGCGGGCACCAAGCTTTCACTTTAGTTGCCCATAACTTATGTTTACCCCCACATATAATAAAACTGCAACAATGTAAAAGAAAATGAGAGAAAAACTAAATAATAAAGAAAAACAAAAACAAACATCGTGGTAAGAGCATCACGTAATTAGAAATGTGAAATCGTGATGGTAGCGTATAACGAATAGTCACGTTTTGAGGTTTTTGCCAGCCTGACCTGCCTCTGTGACTGTATTATTCGGTCGTTCATCTGTATATCGCCTGATGGGAAAAAGTTGACCAAATAATTCAAGATATTTTCCACTGATATTGATTTTATTTTTTCAGTTGGCTGTACAGAAAACAAATACTCTCCCACACAACGATACGATAAATAACTCGGGGGGAGAAACTTTCATTCGTTTTGTAATTGCAAAATTTAATTACTATGTAATTGATTGATTATTCTTTAAGTTTTCGATGTTGTTGTTGCAGTTGGTAACAACATTGTCTGTATCTGACACGACGACACAACATTTCAATTCAAATTGATTTTTAATGATGATAACAACGTCGTATTTACACTTGAAATGAAGCCAGTTTTGCGTTTGAAACGGAAACGCCAGAAAAGAAACAACAATGCAATCCTTAACTACCCCGCGGAAGTTTGTACACTCAGAAAAAAAGTATGGCACGGATTAAGTAAATATGTACTAAAATTGAGGAAAATTGAACTTCGTATAGCGTTAAGGCAATAATTGCTCAAAGTTTTCTTTGAAAGTAGGACATGCTTTGAACTTGATTCCAATTCAAGTTTTCCTCAAAACAGGTAAAATTTATTCAAACTGCGGAAAATTTATCTTGGAACAAAGTTAATGTTTATTTAATCTGAGGAAATTTGGAACTCAAATCAAGTAAATGTTTATTCATTCTGAGGATATTTTTTTAAAAATGTAACTCAAATCAAGTAAATTTATACCCAATCTGAGGAAAATTTTCCTCAATCCAAGTAAATTGTTACTCAAACTAAGTAAATTCGTAGACAAACCAAGTAAAATATACTCAATCTGAGGAAATAAGTAAGTAAATATGTACTAAAACTGAGGAAAATTGCACTTCGTATAGCGTTAAGGCAATAATTGCTCAAAGTTTTCTTTGAAAGTAGGACATGCTTTGAACTTGATTCCAATTCAAGTTTTCCTCAAAACAGGTAAAATTTATTCAAACTGCGGAAAATTTATCTTCGAACAAAGGAAATGTTTATGTTTATTTAATCTGAGGAAATTTGTAACTCAAATCAAGTAAATGTTTATTCATTCTGAGGAATTTTTTTTAAAAATATAACTCAAATCAAGTAAAGATTTTTTATATATGCATTTTGTAATTTACTTTATATCGGCCGATGGGCTTAGAATTCCAAGTCATGAAGAAATAAATGAAATTAAATTCGTACTCAATTTGACTAAAATTGACTAAAATTTTACTTGTTAAAAGGAAAAAGTTTACTTAGAATAAGTCTAATTTAACTAAACCTGAAGAAAATGTTACTCAGTAATTCAAATGAATTATTCTGATTCAGAGTATGCAACACTCATATCAAAAATGACAACATGGAATAGCCCTCAAACGTTTCAAGTTATTTCTACCATAAAAAAGTTGAGCTATTTAGAATAATATTTGAAGTACTTCGGAAGAAAGTCTTGACGAACGAACGAGAATTGCTTCTTGGACTACTATTCATGTATTTTTCTAAACACACTGAAGTATGTATTTTTAATAAGTTCATTAATAAATTTAAGTACACACATAAACTTTATTTCAATAAACATATAAATATATAAACATTAGAGTGGCTTCAAAATAAAAGTAGTGGATGTTCCCGACTAAAATGAAAGATTGGTTTATTTTATGTCTTCTCCCAAAATATTTCGCTTTTATCATTGACGTTCGTGAGCTGGACGCGTTCAAAATAACCTCTATAAATCAGGTTTTACTTGAATAAATTTCACGGTGAGAATTGTATTTAGAAAAAACCTGCTGGTCGGAGCCTTATCAAACATTGCATTTTAATCAAGAATAGAGGGTAGAATTTTAACATTTTTGTGCAATTTTCCATATTTTTAGTTCGATTTGTGTTTTTGTTGATCGTTGAAGAGGTATTGATGAACAATTCCAATTTTTAGAACTTTCTAACCCATTAAGGGCCGACAATTTTTTTCTTACTGTTGGTTCTCAGTGGGTTAAATGTGAAGTAAAAACTGAAATATGGTGTTATTTGCATCGTAAACACATTCTGATTGTATTTCCATTCTATTTGAATTCCAAAAGTACAAATTTTGAAAATCCATTATCAGACGTACATAGTGCAAAATAACCTAACTTCATGTTTCAACCAATTTTTGCCGTAAAAGAAAAATTACGAATTTGGAAAAAAAATTATTTTGCATGTCTATACAGTCAGTCAGAGGAATGTATACACCGAATTCCATGATTTCAGCTGCGTCCATTTGGTTGGTACCATTTTTACCCCCTTGACGTTTCTACGCAATTAGAATTTTATCATTCTAGCTGTAGTCGTTTAGTTGGTACTATTTTTATCCCTCTGTACCATTGTATCCCTTGAAAGTACTAATTTCGAAAAATTCGTCTATTTTCCGTGTCTACGCAGTCAGAGGAATGTATACTCCGAATTTCATGACTCTAGCTGCGGTCATTTGATTGGTACTATTTTTATCCCCTTTTTTATTTTAACCCCAAAAAGTACGAATTTCGAAAAATCAGTTTATTTTCCGTGTCTACACACTCAGAGGAATGTATACTCCGAATTTCATGACTCTAGCTGCGGTCATTAGATTGGTACTTTTTTATCCCCTTTTTTCATTTTAACCCCAAAAAGTACGAATTTTGAAAAATCCGTACTATCCTTATCTATGCAATCAGAGGAATGTATACACCGAATTTCATTATTCAAGGTACAGCCGTTTGGTTGGTACCATTTTCATCCCTCTATTCCTATTTTACCCCTTAAAAGTACGAATTTTAAAAAATACTTTTATATTATGTATCTACTCAATTAGAGGAATGTACACACCGAATTTCGTGTTTCTAGCTGTAATGCGCATACCAAATATCAAGCAAATATAAACAGACATATTCAAAAAACATGCTTAAATACGCTAAAATATTAGGGATTATTATGGGTATTTTTAGTCCTTGTGAGGGAAAAATTTTTCCCTTTGGGCCGATTTCGCCCCATTTCAATCCTAACCGATCTACGACTATAAGACGCATTTATGGAAAATTTGAACGTTCTAGCTCCTTTGGTTTAGATGCTAGCGTGCTTTCAACAGACGGACGGACATGGCTAGATCGTCTTAGAATTTTATGACGATCAAGAATATATATACTTTATAGGGTCTCAGGTCGATATTTCAAAACGCTACAAACGGAATGACAAAGTTAGTATACCCCCATCCTGGAGGTGGAGGGTATAAAAATGACAACATGGAATAGTCCTCAAACGTTTCAAGTTATTTTTACCATAAAAAGTTGAGCTACTTAGAATAATATTTGAAGTACTTCAGAAGAAAGTCTTGACAAACGAATGAGAATTGCTTCTTAGACTACTATTCATGTATTTTTCTAAACATACTGAAGTATGTATTTTTTATAAGTTCATTAATACTGGAATAAATTTAAGTACACACATAAACTGTATTTCAATAAATATATAAACATATGTTTAAGTAAAAACTTTCTTTCTTAAAAGCCAGTATATTTTCAAGTATGAATGTACTACTTTTAAAAAGTTTTTAGATTAAATTTTCTACGCTATTTTGAGTACCCTACCCTATTATGAGGAAACTATACTCTTATCTACTTAATTTTCCTTCTCGTAAGGAAATAAACTTGAATAAAATTTTTAAACTTAATTGGAGTATGGATTTTAAGAATGCTCTTTTTCTGAGTGTAAGTCTTTGTTTCGTCCATTCCATGGATATAATCAACAAAAGGCAACCCCAAAAGTTAATTAGCTCTGACTTGGATCATTAACAATGAAAACGTTTACGCAGCAGTCAAAGTAAATGTCAGATAATAAGGGTGTTTTTTTTTGCTTATTAATACTGCATGCAAATTGTATGGGAGCAACTAAGTCATGACGGATTGCCTAAGATTTATTTAGGTAGCATGTCACAATGACCATTGACCATTTATTGTCCAGGGGCGTCATGACACTTTCGGAGTGAAACTTTCATTTGTTTAAAAACGCAGTGACTGAAAGTCAAAAGGGTGTGGAAATAAATTCGTAAGTTGAAGCTATATATCTCCGATCTCAGATGGAATTTGGACCAAACCTTTTTGGCAAATATTATACTTGTCAGTGGCTAAATAACTGCCTTTGGAATACCCGATTCATGTATTCTAGTTTTCGAGATATCGGCTCTGATATGGCCTATATAGTTTTTGAACATTCGACTGATTCGATGAATTCAAATTATTGAAGCGCGGAAAATATTGTTAACAAATAATTGCATAATTCCTTTTATATTTATTGTTTTTAGTGTTTTTTACGAAAAAAATATTTTTTAAATACGTTCCACAAGCTAAATTGGTTTGTGCCTTGGGTGTGGAACGAATTTATCTTCACACCCTTGAAAGCCAATAGAAATTTTGACACTTTTCAAAGTGACATAATATCCACAAGATAACATATATTAAAAATATTTTAATTATATTTTAATAATAATTATTTTAAAAAATTACCAAATAAAATATAAACCGTCATTCGAAGTTTTTTGCCGAGTATGGATCACTAAGCAAGCACTGGACTGCCGCGCATTTTTATTTCTTCAACAACATATATTATTTTAAAGAATCAAAAATTAAAAACAAAAATGTACCCTCCATCTTAGGATGGAGTGTATATTCCACCTTATATTAAAATTTGGTAAATACACTTCGATTATAGAGAGAACCTAAAGGTTTTTAGGGGGTGAGTGGGACAAAAAGGGATCAAAATTGTGCCAATCAAACGCTAACAGCTAGAGAAACGATATTTAGTTTGTACAGACTCTAATTGCTATAAATAAATAGATATTTCGAAATAGGTACTTTTAAGGGGTGAAATCGGGAAAAAAAATCCCTATTAATATTATAAAACCTTAGTGTAAGTCTGTCTGTTTGTTTGTTCCGCAATCACGGCTGAACCGATGTTGTTGAAATTTTCAGTACAGATAGATGCAGGTCTGGAAGGAACTATAGGCTATATAATTTTAAAAGATTGCTCTGTGGGCGGAGTGGGCGTGGCAAAAGTGGTTGTTTTAAGAGCTAGAAGGCTGAAAATTGTTTTATATATATAACTGACCACGATAATGATAAATATGATGCCGAAATTTGAATTTTCATTTTGTGGGCGGAGTGGGCGTGGCAAAAGTGTTTTTGAGAGCTAGAAGGCTGAAAATTGGTACATATATATTACTGACCACGATAATGATAAATATGATACCGAAATTTGGATTTTCATTTTGTGGGCGGAGTGGGCGTGGCAAAAGTGGTTTTAAGAGCTAGAAGGCTGAAAATTGGTACATATATATAACTGACCACGATAATGATAAATATGATGCCGAAATTTGAATTTTAATTTTGTGGGCGGAGTGGGCGTGGCAAAAGTGTTTTTGAGAGCTAGAAGGCTGAAAATTGGTACATATATATTACTGACCACGATAATAATAAATATGATACCGAAATTTGGATTTTCATTTTGTGGGCGTGGCAAAAGTGTTTTTGAGAGCTAGAAGACTGAAAATTGGTACATATATATTGCTGACCGCGATAATGATAAATATGATGCCGAAATTTGGATTTTCAGTTTGTGGCCGGAGTGGGCGTGGCAAAAGTGTTTTTGAGAAATAGAAGGCTGAAAATTGGTACATATATACATATAACTGACCACGATAATGATAAATATGATGCCGAAATTTGGACTTTCATTTTGTGGGGGGAGTGAGCGTGGCAATAGTGTTTTTTGAGCTAGAAGGCTGAAAATTGGAATGTATATATTACTGACCACAATAAATATCAATTTGATGCCGAAATTTTAATTTTCGATTCGTGGCCGGTGGGACCATGGCAAAATTGTTTTTGAGAGCCAAAAGTCTGAAAATTGATACATATATATTACTGACCACGAGAAAGATAAATATGATGCTGGATTTTGAATTTTCGTTTGGTGGGCAGTGGGCAGTGGGCAGTGGGGGCGTGGCAATAGTGTTTTTGAGAGGTAGTAGGCTGAAAATTGGTACATATATGTTACTGACCACGAGAAAGATCAATTTGATGCCGAAATTTGGATTTTAGTTTAGTGGGCGTGGCTATAGTGTTTTAAAGCTAGAAGGCCGAAAATTGGAACGAATATATTACTGACTACGAAAAAGATAAATATGATGACGGATTTTGAATTTTCGTTTCGTGGGTGGTGGGGGCGTTGAAAAAGTGTTTTTTAGCTGGAAGGCTGAAACGTGAACGTATATATTACAAACCGCGATAATATCAATATGAAACCTGATTTTAATTTTACCATTTGTTTTTTGCCTGGCGAAGCGGGCGTGGTTCAGCTAGTGATAAAAATAAAAATGGTACGACCATACGGCTGAAGTTAAAATCATGAAACTCGGTGTGTACTTTTCTCTGACTCGTGCTCTTATAACATCGAGGAATTTTTGGTGAGGTATAAAAATTAACATAATTTTTCAAATATGGTGCTGCGCTACGTAAAATCTAGTGGTGGAAGGTGTATATAAGATTCGAACTTAATGCTTAATACTTGTTCTAACTATATGCGGACTACGCCGTTCACTTCTATTTTAGTGAAATACGAAAGCAGAGGAGGGATGAGATATATAAAATGTATAGGTAATAAGAAATCGGTTGTAGTTTGAAGAAGTTGTACAGTAATGTAAATAAATTCAATGAAAGGGTTATAAAGTCCATGGTAGGGTTTGCATCCCGGGATTTCCCGCGGGAAAATTCCCGGGAATTCGCATATTTTTTATTTCCCGTATCCCAGGAAATTCGTACGGGAATCCCGCAGGAATTCAGTAGAAAATTTCGCATATATTTTCCACCATTTCTACAATAAAAATGTTGTACAATAATTTAGCTCATATCGATTTTAATTAGGTATGTCAAATATTGCACTTGCCTGTCACACTCCATATGAAAAAAAAAATAAAAACCCGGAAAAAGTCGACTTTTGTCGCGTAACCGAACGCCCAAATAAAAATGAAGTCAGTCGTTTGAAAATATTTAAACAATGCTATAGAAACGCAAGTAACAATATTCTATTAACAAGTCACGATAGCTGTCTAAAAAAAGAATTTATAGTCTTCGAAGCAACAAGACAAAGAACAGACAACATAAACATTTTATTTAATGCTCTACTGACTATATCTGTTGAATGTGAAAGATCGTTCTCCGTCGCGTCCACATTTTCCAATAAAATAAGAAATATCTGATGAGCCATAAATGCCATTGTCTGCTCTTAATTCAAATAGACACTTGCAAATTTTGATTTAATTAATTTTGAGACTTGAAAAGATTTTTGAATTGAATTCTGTAACAGGTTCGTCGTGAAATAAGTATTTATTATTCTGAACTGGGGAACTCTGACTCAAGGCCATTTTGCATCTACAGTAAAATCTCGGAAAAGTTAAGTCTCGAAAAAGTTAATCTCGCGGAAAAGTTAATCGAGCGGCTGTCTTCACGTGCCGCTCTAAAAAGTTAATTAAAAATTAAAAAAAAAACCGAAAAATGTGCCCAAATGAAGATCACTGAATCACAAATATACAACGCTGACGAGTCTGGACTTTTCTACCGTTTATTACCCGATAAAACTTTCGTCGCAGCTACGGAAAAAACCGCACCAGGGAGGAAAATAGCCAAGGAGAGAATAACCTTTTTGTTGTGCGCAAATGCGGATGGTTCGCACAAATTGACTCCGTTGGTGATAGGAAAAGCAGCTAATCCACGTTGTTTTAAGGGATTTGAAAACCCATTGGAGTACGTTAGTTCACAAAAGGCATGGATGAATGCAAAACTTTTTTATAACTGGTTTCATAACTCATTTGTCAAACAGGTAAATTCAGCAATTCATTAAATACATGTGCATTTCTATAAGAGCTAATAACTTTAAAATTTTACAGGTCCGCAAATTTTCTCATGAAAATAATTTGCCACCAAAGGCTTTGTTGCTCATAGACAACTGCACGGCACACAAGCCTATTGATTTACTGAAAACTGAGGACGGCAATATTATAGCAATGCTTTTTCCGCCCAACGTCACACCTGTTTTACAGCCAATGGATCAAAATCCAATAAGATTGGTCAAATTGGGTTATCGAAATAAACTTTTATGCAACATGCTTGCAGAGGAAAACATTTCAATTGACCGTATGTTGAAGTTACATACAATTCGACAAGCCATATTGATGCTTAAGGCAGCTTGGGATGAATTGTTGCCAAGTGTTCTCAGCAACTCATGGAATAAAATAAACAAGTGGGATGATGATGAATATCAAGACGAAGACAACATTCCACTGTCTGCGCTTATTGCACTGAACAGCGAATACAACAATTCAATTAACGAAGTTCAAGTTTTACTTTCGAAGGTGTCCGATAATGTGGAGATCAACATAGATGACGTAGAAGGCTGGAATGAAGATCAAGCAACAGAGGATGTAGAATGCGAATTGTCTTCTGATAGCTCTGACTCAGATATCGAGCAAAGTAGCCCACAAGAGGAAGTTAGTTATAATTTAGCACTCCAAAGCATAAATAATTTAATAAAATACTTCAAAAATGATGTAAATGAGGTGGAAGACTTGATTCTCAAACGCACTAAATTAGTAGCAGCCTACCACAACAAAAGCAAGAAACAAACAACTTTAAAAAGTTATTTCACAACACCTAATACATAACTGAAATTTTTTAATTAATCATAAGTATGTACATATAATATTAAAAATAAATGAAATAAAAATATTATTTACAGAAATATATGCTTTAAGCTTTATTTCGATAAATTTAAAAAACCTTCGGAAAAGTTAATAATTCGAAAAAGTTAATTACCCTTGGGACATTTTGATTAACTTTTCCGAGATTTTACTGTATATTTTATAGAATGCAAATTTATTTAAAAATAGCATTGTAACATTTATTATTTGGCTGCACACTAACACTATCATGATTTTCACCCTGTGATAGGTTTCGTCAGGTGGCTTCGCACCGACTTTTAAGTAAATGATTTTCACCAGCGTTTGAGAAGCACAACTCATTTGCTGAACACTCCTTAATAAATTGTGAATTTTTCATTTTGACGATTTCCCGTGCTGTCCCGGGATGCCGGGAAATTGAAAAAATAATTCCCGTTTCCCGGGAAAAAAAATTTAGGGGAAAATGCAAATCCTAGTCCATGGATACAGGCATGTGAATGTCTTGTGTATCGTATTGACTGTAAAAGTTACATTATGATATGCTAAAATTATAAAACACTACGAGGAACACTTTTGTAGAATAGTTTAAACCCCAAACTCTTCTACGACTGGATCTAGTAATCTATGTAACACTGGACTACTTAATAACAAAAGTACACTGTAAAAACTAAAGGCAGAATATAATTTCAAGGAAAGAAAAAATAGCTTTAGACTCGAGTTTGTTTATTCAGACTTCAAAATGCAAAGCTCTCTTCTGAGTGCAGTGTTTGAATTGGATTATAAATGGTATTACATTTATTTTTGCCTTCCCACAACTAAAACACACTTAATGTATAGTTGACATATGTATCTGAGTGTAGCTACCCACACACAATCGTAAACATATTCATGTTATTGTGTGGGTTGTACGTCAAGGTGTTATGGCTTTTTTTTATATGTCGACGACCTTAAACAAAACACGACTATTATTACATCGGTTGGACGAAATGACTTGATGCCTGTGTGACAGCTCTGCTGGAGCGGGGGTAATGGTTTTCTCCGAAAATAACACCATTGGCAGAGAGTAATTATTTTTAATGAAAGCAATTTAAATAAAACAGAAGGATAATTGCACTGTACGGCTCCATGCTCCATGTTCGTCGTAACGAAAATTCGATCTATGTTCGTTGGTATTTTTAGTTTCACTTCCGTTTTTTTGTTTGTTTCGCATTTATTGGCATTAAAATTGCAATTGTATTATAATTGAGAATGTTATTTGAGGGGGGGAATTGGTAACATAATGCTGAAATGAAATTGATGATATCATTAAGTACAAAACGCAATACGCATATTATCTAAATTGATTGACAGCGTCAATTTCAGACACTTTATAAATTGTATCTTTTGGGATGACCAGGCAGAATTTCACTCTTCAAAATTTGTAACATTTTATCGAACAAACATAATTTCTTTGAAAGCAATGAAATTGATTATACTTTTGTATAACAAAGCAACGACATTCCTGGAATTCAACAAACAAAAAATGTGCGTTAATTGTATTTCGAAGAAATTCAAAAGCAGTTGTTGAAAATAAAAGAATGGAATTCTGAAGAAAATTGTGAAATTGTGTATTCCCATTAAAAAGTTTTTTTTTTTTTATTATTATTAAATCAAGTTTTCAGTTTCGCGGAATAATTAGGCGAGAGTAGTTTAGAGCATTCTCGCTGATGAGGCGATTTGTTGTGGGATGGGTAAGGTAGAATATAATATCCGAGACCCTGAAATCTGACTATGTCTTTGGATAGAGGAACTCAAAATAAGACGAAAAATTTGTGTCTTCTTTTCACAAATTTATTATCGAAAGTTCTTACCCCATTATTTTATTCAAATGAGCTAAAAATAATAAATAATAAAAAAGAAAAAACGATTTCGATAACAAAGGCAGTTATCATTTTCAATCTTTCATTTTTTTATATTGACCTATTTTACGAGAAAAAAACAATAGTGGACATGAAAAATTGGTTCACAAATTGTTGTCGAAAAATTATCAAAATTATAGTTACGTTCTTTGGTGACAGAAAAATGAAATTTGTCGCACGGTTTATTGCAAAGTTAGTCCCAAAATTCACATAATATTTGAATATCGCAACATTTATTATTGTTGATAAAAAGCGTATTACGTGATAAACGGATCAAAACGGAGGGATCAAAGCTTTCCCATGGTTGAGTAATATTTTAAAGCTTTTAGAAAAAAACATTTTCAACGATGAGAGCATCATTTCCCTTTGATTGCTTCGTTAATCGTCAAAATTGTCTCATTTCCGGATCATTTTCAAATGTACAGCTTGGTTAGAATTTTTGGCCGGCGGCATCATCGAAACATTCTTCTGCAAAAATAGTTCTCGCCGTCATGACATGTCATGTCCAGTTTATTTGTCTAAACGAACTTTATGTTGCCATACAACCTGAAGTACAATTCAAATGCGACGTGAGTCATATCTTGATGGCGTTCCCCTTGGACTTTTTTCTTCGGGGTTTTTTGAAAATTTAAGCCAACACGCTAAATAACGGTATTCATCCACATTTATGCAAAATGGTTAAATTTTTTTCTACAAAAGTTAATATACAATTCTATATTTGTTGCTTTATTTTGACGTAGCGATAAATAAGCAAACATAAAATTAACAAGTAAGAAGGCGTTAAGTTCGGCCGGGCCGAATCTTATATACCCTCCACCACGGAGTGCATTCCACAGTATTACCAGCAGATTACAGGATGTCGACATAGAAGTACAGAACCATATTACGAAAATTGTGATATGTTTATGCACATTACTATATTTGTTTACTATTTCAAACTATAATGTATACTTTTGTTTGGTACAGTTTTTATCCCTTTTTTCCATTTTACACCCTAAAAGTACGAATTTCCAAAAATTCCTTTATTTTATGTGTGTACGCAATCAGAGGAATATGTACACCGAATTTCATTATTCTAGGTGCAGCCGTTTGGTTGGTACTATTTTTATCCCTCTATCCCCATTTAACCCCTTAAAAGTACAAATTTAGAAAAAAATACTTGTATATTATGTATCTACACGCCAAATTTCGTGTTTCTATCTGTTGTCGTTTGATAGGTACTATTTTTGTCCCTTTTCGTCCCATTTCGCCCCCTACAAATAAAAATCACTCTATGGTGCCCTTTTATGCTATAAAGGAATGCAAATTGCAAATATCAAGTAAATACAAGCTATTATGTTCAAAAAATACTCTAAATATTAGGGGTATTTTCAGTCCTTGTGAGGGAAAAATTTTTCTCTCTGGGCCGATTTCGCCCACCCACCATCTGCAACCATAAGACACATTTAGGAAAAATTTGAACCTCCTAGCTCATTTCGTTCGGCCGCTATCGTGCTTTCAACAGACAGACAGACGGACATGGCTATATCGTCTTAGAATTTTACCACGACCCAGAATATAAATACATTATGGGGTCTCAGATGAATATTTTAAGGTGTTACAAACGGAATGACAAAGTGAATATACCCCCATCCAGGAGGTGGAGGGTATACAAAATATATTCCTGCTTATTAAGAAAATACAAAACTTTTAATTTAAAGCTTATCTATACAGAGTTACAAGCCGACCGATTTTAAGCCGACAAGCCGCCGCCGCCGTATGTTTCTGAACGAGCCGCACGGCCGCCGATTCCATCGGCTCATATAGACTTCAACCGCGCCGCCCATATAATCGGCTCATATCGACTTCAACCACGCCGCCGAGTTCTAACTCCGTCAAATCTTACTATCAAAATAGACAACCCACTTACAATTACAAAAGAAAATATAACTGTCAACTTGGACAACTTACTACTGTCAAATATGTGGATCTTTCTTTTAACTTGGTATCCCACTATACACAAAAATAATTATTTTCATAATATTTATGATTTTATCTTAACCTCAGTGAAAATTTTTATTAAAAATTCACAAAAGAAATACTTCATAAAATGTATGAAACATGTTTCATAAAGCACAGATGAATGAGAAGTGTCATAGAATTTATGGAAGATTTCTTAGAAACTATGAAATGCAGTTCTTCATTTGATGAACTTTTGCCATTCAAGTTTTCATAAATTTTATAGAAAATAAAAATTTGCATAGATTTTATAAAAAAGTTCCATAAATATTAATAATTTATACTGAAGTTTCCAATATAAATATAATTTTTCATACATATTAAAAAAATCACTTCATACATATTATGAAGGAAACTTCTTTCAGTGTATGATGACGTCTATAGAAAGTTAAATTATTGTATTTTGATAAAAAAAACTATAAGCAACAGCTACTCTATTGTGCTTCTTTAGTGTGTCAAAGTAGATAGAGCTTTACCCTTCTTTGGAAGGATTATGATACTCAAGATGTCTTGTCAAATATGCCTCACATGAAAAGCTGTAATTGCAAAAAGATTTATTAAATTCATCCATATTATAAATTTTGGTAATGGATTCCCACTCCCAAAAAATTGTATGGGATAATAATATGAAATTATGGGAACATTTGCTAATAGTGGCTAATATTAACAAATATTGAATTACTTGCCAAAAAATAAATAAATAGGGGGTAATCGAATAACAGAACGAGCCGACAGATCAGCCGAAAGCCGCCGCCGCCGAACCATTTTGAGTAGCGCCGCCGCCGCCGATAATTGTGGGTCGGCTTGTAACTCTGTACCTATGTATGCGTAAAGTTTCTATTAAATTATAATTATTATTATTTCTATTAAATGTATGTCTTTTGTTGGCACACTTTGAACTACATAACTTTTAAATATGAATTCATAATAGGCAAGTTGATGAATGACAACATTAGAATTCAATTCTACCTTATTAGTTTGTAATATAAACAAAACGTATCACTCACTGTTGATCGTCGATGATCGCAGCACATCCTTTCATTTTATTAAATAAATAAAATTTATCCATTTAAACTTACCTAAAAAGAAACGAAAGAAAATGTGGTTATTAAAATACTGTGTGTAATATTTGCAAAAAAAAGAAAAAAATAAGGAGAATAAAAAAGTACACATTAGACGGATATATGTGAATGGACGACATCATTTTACAATTATTTTAGTTATTTAGTGATTAAAGAACACAAAAACATCTAAAGGGTGAAGATATTTTTAAATTGTTTCCACATTGTAATTAAATATATTATTCCAATAGAAAACGATGGAATACATAGGAATATGTCTAAAACAAGATCGCGAAAAATGTCAGTTACGCTCTTTTAAAATTATGGTAACGATTTGTTGTATAATCAGATAAAATGTGAAGCTGTGAATGAAGTTGGTCTTTTGGTCTGGACCTTGTACTTTTAGCACGACGTAGGGATATACGAGGGGCCTTTTATGGATGCACGGGTACGTCATCAAGCAAGGTCAGCGTCAGCGCTATCACCGTCGATGATAACAAATTTCTTTTGAACAAAATAAGGTGACCTATGGTTACACGTAAAGTCAAAATTAATTAATTTCAAAATTAAATTATAATTTAAAACAACACCGATAAACATTCGTAATGTTTATACTTCTCATAATATAGGGTCCGCCATCTAACGTTTTTTTTTTCCAACTATTCAACCGTTGGACTATTATTTGTGGGGTGCCCTAAGCAGCCATTTGAATGAAATTATTTTCCATTATTAACCGGAAGGATTGTACTTTCAAATAAAAAAGAAATTTGAGAAAATATTCAGTAGTTTTTTTTATAGCATTTTCAAAAAAAAAGTTATTTGGCGGACCCTATACATACTTTTGATTATATTTCAAAAAATAATGATAACAATAAGTCTTATCCAAATATAGACTGGTGTCGGAAAAGGATTTCCGTCAAAATGTCACGCCCGTTACAATTTAAATAACCTATATTTCCTATATTCATAAAGAGATTTTAGTAACGTATACTTTAGAAGAAAGTGTATGAACTACTCTTTTGATTAGCAAAAATGAATAAAGTCATGTAATGGAAGAACATTACAGAATTCAAGAAAATAAGTAAAATCTCAAGATTTTCTTCAAAGCTACGGTCACACCAGTGACGCTCTAGTTTGTTACATATCTCCAATATTTAAAACTCTACAACATATTTATATTTGTAATAATGCAAATGAATTAATGAATATGGGAGATATTTAAACATATTTAAGCAAAAGTGTCACACCCGTTCCAATGGAATCACCCAGTTTCAAAAGAACGATTCTACGTGCCACCAAGCTGATGCCACAATGGGCGCCGTTATACTTTTTCATGTGGGCTTCCCCAATGCACAGATCTATTCCAAAAGCCCTTAAGTCATAACATTGAATATTTTATCTCTGGAATGAGGACATTTAAGAATTAAAAACAAAAATATCATTCATTGACATTTCACATGGAGCTTGTTTTATTCTATATTGTCATCTATCCTTCCTTTTTAGAAAATCCTTTAGGAAATGGCCGTGTGGACGATAGGTACCAACTTATAAAATTAGAAACTCCTAAAATAACACTCAATTAAAACATTTCCTTAAAATCTTTGTGAAAACACAACATTAATTATTCCTTTAGTTAGAAGTTATTGACACTTCATGGAATTGGGATAATTCCAATGACCCCTTATCTTGAACTTAAATTTCAATCTCTGTAGTGCAGAGTTACAAGCCGAACCAGAATTATCGGCGGCGGCTTGGTTGTTGTTGTTGTAGCAGCTTTAGATGGAGCTGAGGTGATAATCTTTAAGTCTGAATTGTACTAGACTTCGTTCCGCCATGTATTCGATTATCGCGGGATTCCTTATTTGCATCTTTTTCAAGGTTGATGTTAATGTTAAGGGAATGGGATGTTAATCGAGTTGTACCACTATCATCCACTAGGGGCGTTGCATTTTGCATCCTCCAGGATGGGGGTATACTAACTTTGTCATTCCGTTTGTAACACCTTGAAATATCGACCTGAGACCCTATAAAGTATATATATTCTTGATCGTCATAAAATTCTAAGACGATCTAGCCATGTCCGTCCGTCCGTCTGTTGAAAGCATCTAAACGAAAGGAGGTAGAACGTTCAAATTTTCCATAAATGCGTCTTATAATCGTAGATCGGTTAGGATTGAAACGGGGTGAAATCGGCCCAAAGGGAAAAATTTTTCCCTCACAAGGACTAAAAATACTCATAATAATCCCTAATATTTTAGCGTATTTAAGCATGTTTTTTGAATATGTCTGTTTATATTTGCTTGATATTTGGTATGCGCATTCCCCTTATAACAAAAACGTGCACCATAAAGTGATTCTTATTTGTAGGGGGTGAAATGGGACAAAAAAGGGATAAAAAAGGTACATATTAAACGACAACAGCTAGAAACACGAAATTCGTTGTGTACATTCCTCTAATTGAGTAGATACATAATATAAAAGTATTTTTTCCCAAATTCGTACTTTTAAGGGGTAAAATTGGAATAGAGGGATAAAAATGGTACCAACCAAACGGCTGTACCTAGAATAATGAAATTCGGTGTATACATTCCTCTGATTGCATAGACATGTAAAATACACAGATTTTTCAAAATTCGTACTTTTTGGGGTTAAAATGAAAAAAGGGGATAAAAGTAGTACCAATCAAATGACCGCAGCTAGAGTCATGAAATTCGGAGTATACATTCCTCTGACTGTGTAGTTACGGAAAATATACTGATTTTTCGAAATTCGTACTTTTTGGGGTCAAAATAGAAAAAGGGGATAAAAATAGTACCAACCAAATGACCGCAGCTAGAGTCATGAAATTCGGAGTATACATTCCTTTGACTATGTAGACATGATAAAAAAGGTTTTTTTTTCCAAATTCGTACTTTCCAGGATACAATGGGTACGGAGGGATAAAAATGGTACCAACCTGGAATAATGACACTTAACTAAACAGATTTGAATAAAATAGACAGATTTTTCGAAATTCGTACTTTTTGGGGTTAAAATTAAAAAAGGGGGATAAAAATAGTACTAATCAAATAACCGCAGCTAGAGTCATGAAATTCGGAGTATACATTCCTCTGACTGCGTAGACACGGAAAATAGACGAATTTTTCGACATTCGTACTTTTTGGGGCTAAAATGGAAAAAAGGGGATACAAATAGTACCAACCAAATGACCGCAGCTAGAGTCATGCAATTCGGAGTATACATTCCTCTGACTGCATAGACACACAAAATAATTTTTTTTTTTCAAAATTCGTACTTTTTCTTTTACGGCAAAAATTGGTTGAATCATGAAGTTAGGTTATTTTGCACTATGTACGTCTGATAATGGATTTTCAAAATTTGTACTTTTGGAATTAAAATAGGTGGAGGGTATATAAAGTTCGGCGCGGCCGAACTTAGCGCCGTTTTTACTTGTTTTATGTTAACAGCCATGTTATGTATCGCTAATGGCTATTAGTTTCTTCCCTGGACCTTGGAGCAATCGAAATGACTGTTTTTATGTGAAGGTGTGGTTCGGATGAGAAAATTGGCTGCAGAAACTCTTATTTTATGTTGAATTTTACCAGTGCGCCGGCCGGGAATCGAACCCTGTACCTTCAGATTGCAAGACGAATACTGGAATCATATCATATAGTGGGATACCAAATTCAAAAAAAGATACATATATGTCACAGTAGTAGGTTTTCTAAGTCGACATTTATATTTTCATTTGTAATTTTAAGTGGGTTGTCTATTTTGGTAGTAAGATTTGACGCAGTTGGAACTCCGTCAAATCTCGTCGGCTTGGTTGAAGTCGATATGAGCCGATGAAATCGTGGTTGAAGTCGATGTGAGCTGATGAAATCGGCGGCGGCTCGATTCGTGCAGAAACATGCGGCGGCGGCAGCGGCTTAAAACCAATAAACGGCCTCCAAATTTATTCGTTGATTATTTGAATTTCTTTATCACACCATTCGAGACTTTTTTAAATTGAATTCAAATTTCATTTTTTTTCTTTGAGGGAAAGTATAGAAATTAGTTTTTTCCAGTTTCGTTTACTATACATATATAATTGAATTCTTTGCGGAAACATTTTAAATTTTAAAGTATTTTCATTTATTGGTGAGAGTAGAATACAAACTAGATGAAAGTATGTGGTTAATTACACCAACATTGTTGAAAAATGAAAAACAATTTATTCTTAATGATTCCTTTCATGATGCAGATTGTATCCAACCTCTGCAACATACATACATCTTCGTTTTGTTGTAATTTTTCAAAGGCTTCTCTGCCCGTCTACTCGGATCAGGTCTGACATTGTATGACAGCAATATATTATGCTGTGCTATACATTAATCTGGGTCGCCGATTTTATCCCTACGGAAAATTGGTGGAAATTGCTATAAACGTACCTACATATCTTGGGATAGGTCGATAGAGACATATTAGAAAACTGGTCCCAACTGGTATGAATAAAGTGTCAATTCACTTCTTATTTCTTATATATATTTAAATAAGAGTATGTACATTTTATATGATACACGAAGCCATATTAATACAGAAGATGTGATTCTGCGAAATGTTGGACATTTTCTTTAAATATCTAACAAATACGCTAAAAAATAATATAATAATACTAATAATAACGACATCCATGTCGTTACTTGTGGTATTGAACGGCATCCATGAAACTTGCCCTTGAGAGAAGTTATAACGATAAGGATTTGAGGTACGTACACAAATACCCGAGTTTTTATTTGCCTTGTAAAAAAACTCCGTGGCTTCGAATTTCGTAGTTTTGGATTCTACTTTTATTTGGCCAACATTTCCTGTTTTATTTATATCGATTGGAAAGTGACAGTTTTGCACTACAAATAAAAAAAACAAAAGTAACATTTCCTGTTTTATTTATATCGATTGGAAAGTTACAGTTTTGCACTATAAATAAAAAACATGAGTAATGGACTTACTTGCCCAGCAAAAACTCTCATTACCAAGTAATGTGGGGAATAAGGCAAAACCAAAAACCACCTTCACTACTTATTTTTCGGATCCGTTTCTAATTATTTTTATAAAGGGATTGTAAAAAATAAGTACTTCCACACACACTTACAAAAAGTTGAGAAATAAGTACTTCCACGCACGATTACAAAAAGTTAATACATACAGTGGCCGACAAAAGTCAACATACGACCCACATTTTTGCGATTTAGCGAGTTCCAAAACATATTTGAAAAAAGTAATGATGCGGTTTTGTTTGAAATCGTGTTTTATTCATATAACAATAACAATAACAAAATGCATTACTTCAATATAAACACAAAAGATATTAACAGAATACGCAGAAAAAACCTTGACAAAAGTCTACATACGGTTTGAGATGAGACATAAAAAATGCAATTTAACGTGACAAAATGATACTATTATATAATTTAATATTTTGTTGGTCCACCATGAGCACCTATAACAGCCAGCAATCGTCTGGGCATTGATGCAACTAAGTTTTCCAATTCCGCAGGTGATATATGTCGCCATTCCTCTTCCAGCTTTTTTTTTTTGGCATTTGGGCGCTAGTTATGTGATGTTTTCGGATCCTGCGTTGCAGAATCTCCCACACATGTTCAATAATATTCAGGTCGGGGCTTTGTGGCGGCGAATAAAGTTGTCTTGGAGCATGGTAAATCAGCCAATCTTTAACAAATTGGGCTGTGTGCTTCGGATCGTTATCTTGTTGGAAAATCCAGCGCTCTCCGAGGTTTAAATTATCGACCGATGCCTTCAGATTTTGTTCCAATATGGATTTATATTGATAGCTCTCCATGTTACCCTCAATAAACGCAAGATTTCCAACTCCAGACGCCGCGACGGCACCCCAAACCATTACGTTGCCACCACCATGCTTTACCGTAGCAAGTAAATTCTTCGGATTCATTGCCGTATTCGCTTTTCTCCATACTTCGACTCGTCCGTAAATAAAACCCGCTTCCAAAAGTCTAATCCCTTGTCCAAGTGTTGCTGGGCGAATTCAAGGCGAAGCTTACGATTCTTTTCACTTATAAGAGGTTTTTTGCGTGGCGTTCTGCTTCGGAAACCATTATTATTCAGACTTCTTTGAATTGTTCTTGGATGTACAATTGTATCCGACCTTTCTGCGAGTTGTTTGGACAACATTGTAGCATTCACTTTCGGGTTTTCATTAACTTCTTTTAAATTAAAGCTTTCATCTCGTCGACTAAGTTTTTTTGGACGCCCACTTCTGGGCTTATTTTCAACAGTACCCGTATTTTCGAAGTTTTTGCATATAGTTTGGACAGTTGATTTACTTAAATTAACCATTTTAGCTATTTCGCCTAAAGATTTCCTTTCGTTTCTGCATTTTATTACTAAATTTCGAATATCAGTTGCAATTTCTTTACGAGAAGCCATTTTCGCGGACTAATGTTTCTTGAATTATATTTATTTAAAGAAGAGCAAGCACAAGACAAATGACAATACAAATTTCGTCAATTCTCCTATAAAGTACATTATAAAAAATGACGTAAAGCATGAGATGCTATGTCGTATGTAGACTTTTGTCAAGGTGTTTTTTGTTAATTTTGCCAATATCTTTTAAGTTTATATTGGAGTAAAGCATTTTGTTATTGTTATATGAATAAAAAACGATTTCAAACAAAACCGCATCATTACTTTTTTCAAATATTTTTTGGAACTCGCTAAAAACCCCCCCAAAAAAATATATCACTATAAAACGATGCTAATTCCATACTCAATCGCCCAAAACAAGAAGAGTTTTGCACAACCCACTCTAATAAACTTGTTCTACGAAGAAGTGATATTAATACATGATGTTGTTGTTACTATACAAATATACTCATGTACGTAAATAGTATGTATGGGGATAAGCTTCATTATGAAAGTGGTATAAGTCAATAAACTTTCCAAAAACTGACTAAAACCGTTTTCCTCTGTGTTCAGGAGGTTTGAAAACAAAACCCCTTAGACAAATGTGACTTGAGCCACTTTCAAAATAGACATTTCATATAGACTAGTAACAAATTCGGATTGTCATGGTTATGTGCACATTAAATGCTGATGGTAAATATTTATTCATCAGCAAATTTTACGAATATTCCTATCTGTCTATCTATCAGCCCGTACGCCTGTCTGGATGCAAACAACTTTGCATTTGCATCATGTCATGCATTTATCTGGCAGCACACACAAACTCTCCTCCATCCTTTCATCTATATAACCTGGACTTTTTCGCTCTCGCTCCACCCAAATGGTTGACACTTATAGCACGAACACCCATCTCTGGACTCTGTTGTCGTGCTGTTGTTTTATTTTGGAAAATTTTCATTTTTGTTGGAAAATGTTCAAAATAAGAAAATCCTTTTATCGCAGATTTAATAAATGATTTGGCCCGACAGTCACTGCATGAATGCATTTACCAGACAGCAATCAAGTATGTCGTTGTTTAACGTTGGCCAGAGTCCGTATATTCCTTGGATGTTTTGCACAAAGCCTTGTAAAAATGGGCTTTACAATATAAATCCCAGCAAAATATGGACAAAGCCTTGTAAAAATGGGCTTTACAATATACATCCCAGCAAAATGTGGACATAAGAGCAGCTCGTTATCGAGAAATGAAATGTTCGGATTATGTCATGCAGGACTCTTAAATTCCTTTCAGATGAACTGTTTTTACATTTGACGACATCTAATGATACAATTCTAAATAAGAAGCAAACGTATTCTATTCTGGTGGACAACGTAAAAAGGTCAAGGTCTATATACAAAAACAAGTAAAAACACAGATGCTGTCGATTTTCATAGAATAGAGTAGTAATAGTAGAGGAAAATATTTTTTTTAATATAGCCAAACCAAAACAAATATTGAAAAAATAATTTTATAAATAAATATAATATTTTTATTACTTCAAGCCACGCTTAGAAGACCAGGCTACTAATATGTGTACACTATATATATTTTTAATACTTCAAGTGAATTCAAAAAATAAATATTCTTATATTTATATTTTCAAAAAAGCTTAAATACCATAAATATTGATAGGCAGTGGGTGCTACAGTTGGTTGTATTTCCATTCTATTTTAAAAAAATCTCACGTACATAGTGCAAAAATGCAACCAATATTTGCCGTAAAAGTACGAATTTGGAAAAATCTTTTTATTTTGCGTGTCTATGCATTCAGAGGAATACATACACCGAATTCCATGATTTTAGATGCGGCCATTTGGTTAGTACCATTTTTTATCCGCTTTTTCCACATTTACCCTCTCAAGAGTACGATTATCTAAAATCTCTTTATTTTACATGTCTACGCATCCCACACCGAATTTCATCATTCTAGCTGTATTCGTTTAGTTGGTACTATTTCTATCCCCCGTATCCATTGTATCCTTTCAAAGTACGGATTTGGAAAAAACCTTTTATTTTTCGTGTCTACGCAGTCAGAGGAATATATACTCCGAATTTCATGACTCTAGCTGCGGTTAATTGGTTGGTACTATTTTTATCCCCTTTTTTTCATTTGAACCCCAAAAAGTACGAATTTCGAAAAATTCTTCTATTTTACGTGACTACGCAATCAGATGAATGTATACACCGAATTTCAAATTTATTCTAGGGGCAGCCGTTTGGTTGGTACCATTTTTATCCCTCTATTCCCATTTTATCTCTTAAAAAGTACGAATTTGGAAAAATTAATTTCATATTATGTATCTACTCAATTAGAGGAATGTACACAGGGTGATTTTTTAGCTATTATCTTTTTGGCAACACTGTTTTAAACAGCTGACGCACGTTTCATGTTTTGTTTCACTGTCAAACATCTTCAGTTTGAATTTTATTATCAAATTGCGTGCTCTGTTAAGAAAGTTCATCGCGCGCTTCCATTTTATGGTCAGTTTAATCGACCCACTGAAGCGGCTATTCGGGCTATTGTGACTAAATTTCGCACCAAGTTTACATTGTTGGACATTAAACCACCAACACGCTTACGTAGAGAGCGAACTGAAGAAAATATCGCAGCTGTATCGGCCAGTGTTAATGATGACCATCAATTATCGATTCGTCGTCGTTCGCAGCAATTGCGCCTCTGTTACTCAAAAACGTGGAAATGTCAAAATTGGACTAAGCGGATGGACCATTTGAGGCGCAGGCCAGGTTAACAATTGCATGAAATAATCTTCAAACATTAAATTAAATTCAAATGAAGATTTCATGCATTTTATGTGTTTTTTTTTTGAAAAACTTTCCTATAGCTTTTAAAAAATCACCCTTTAGCTGTTGTCGTTTGATAGGTACCATTTTCATCCCTTTTTACCCCATTTCACCCCCTACACATAAGAATCACTTTACAGTGCACGTTTTTGTTATAAGAGGAATGCGCATACCCAATATCAAGTAAGTACAAGCTGACATATTGAAAAAATATGCTTAAATATTTTAAAATATTAGGGACTATTATGGGTATTTTTAGTCCTTGTGAGGGAAAAATTTTTTCCCTTTGGTCCGATTTCGCCCAGTTACAATCCCAACCGATCGACTACTATGAGTCGTATTTATGCAAATTTTGGACCTCCTAGCTCCTTTCGTTTAGATGCTAGCGTGCTTTCAACAGACGGACGGACATGGCTAGATCGTCTTAGAATTTTATGACGATCACGAATATATATACTTTATATGGTCTCAGATCGATATTTCAAGGTGTTACAAACGGAATGACAAAGTTAGTATACCCCCATCCTGGAGGGTATAAATATACACAACTACATAATAACAAGGACCTTTGGCAAAAGATAACTGAACATACCTACAGGACACTGTGTAATTGACAAGATGGCCGAACGCATAGGAGTCTCACGTGAAGACTACTGTAGGAGCTGCTCAGACGATGATGAAGAAGAATCAGTGGAACACTTGCGCAGTACTGTAAGAACTTAGACTTTCCTTTCTAGGAAGTATGCTTTTTGCTGATCTGGCGGACTTAGCAAATGTTCCTCTACTGGTACAAGACAAAATGATTTCAAAAAGCACCGATTGACACACAACAAGAGTACATTTTAATACTTTCCCTTTTCATATCTCTCTCCTAATACTATATTGTACCTTTTACCTACAATCTTATTTTGTATGACTCATCTTTACCTTAATTTATATGGGTACCATAACGGGCCTTGTAGGCCTCTGATTGAAAGTCGCTAAAAGCGGGGAACCCTTTCAACCTAACCTATTCTATTCTACTTTCTAATAATGATGATTACTATTTCAAATAGATGAGTAACCAACCGACTATTCTACTCAAAACTACACCATTTTCAAGTGTAATTCAAAAGACACCATTTGAAATTCAAAAATTCTAAAATTCAATTCAATTCAAATCAAATTTGAAACTCAAAAAATATCAATTGAAATCAAAAAATATCAATTGAAATTCAAAAAAATATCATTTGAAATTCAAAACTCATCGTTTGAAATTAAAAACTCGTCATTTGTAATTCAAAAGACACCATTTGAAATTCAAAACTCGTCATTTGTAATTGAAAACTCGTCAATTGAAATTCAAAACTCGTCATTTGTAATTCAAAATACGCCATTTGAAATTCAAAAGTTTTCATTTGAATTTCAAAGAATGAATATTCCATTTGAAATTCAAAAATGTAAACAAAATTATTTAAGAAAAATATACATTAGGTGGGCTAGCATTTATTTTTTCTGCAAATTTGGATATTCTGCAGTTTTAAAACAGATGTAATAAAATGATAAGCAACTAATAATTAAAATGATGTAAAATGTCGGTAATTTCATATATAGTTTATAACCTTCACCAGCTCAGAGAGCATCTGCATATAATTTATAATGACTTGCATTTTACTTAGTTTCGGATTATTTGTGTGGGAGGTACAACAAATCATAACTATTTTACAGGTATAAAGTGATTGTAAAACCATTTCCAATATTAAATTATTACAGATCAGTTTTATTTTAACAATATCGTTCATATTCGCAATATCGCTCATATTGCAGGTGTATGTATCTATGAAAACACTGCCAAAGATCAAATTTAAGAGTATTTAAATAGGTTAAATTTTAAATTTAAATAGGTTAGAGTGAATCGTAAACCTGTTTTCTAAACAGCAGAATATTAAAATTTACAGAAATAAATAAATGATACCCAACCTAATGTATATTTTGCTTAAATAATTTTGTTTATCCTTTTTGAATTGCAAATGGAATAATTTTTGAATTTCAAATAAAATCTTTTGAATTTCAAATGTTATCTTTTGAATTACTTATGACGAGTTTTGAATTGCAAATGACGAGTTTTGAATTACAAATGAAGAGTTTTGAATTTCAAATGATGTCTTTTGAATTTTGAATGATGTCTTTTGAACTACAAATGATGTCTTTTGAATTTCCAATGATGTCTTTTGAATTACAAATGACGAGTTTTGAATTTCAATTGAAATTTTTTAAATTTCAAATGGAATTTTTGAATGTCAAGTGATATTTTTTGAATTGCAAATGGAATTTTTGAATTTCAACTGGTGCCTTTTGAATTTCAAATGTTATCTTTTGAATTACTTATGACGAGTTTTGAATTGCAAATGACGAGTTTTGAATTACAAATGAAGAGTTTTGAATTACAAATGAAGAGCTTTGAATTACAAATGAAGAGTTTTGAATTGCAAATGACGAGTTTTGAATTACAAATGAAGAGTTTTGAATTTCAAATGATGTCTTTTAAATTTCAAATGTCGTCTTTTGAATTACAAATGACGAGTTTTGAATTTCAATTGAAATTTTTTAAATTTCAAATGGAATTTTTGAATTTCAACTGGTGCCTTTTGAATTTCAAGTGATGTCTTTTGAATTACAATTGAAAAAGGTGTAGAAGTAACTATTGTAAATCCTTGCAATGAATTGCAATTCTAATACCTACCTAATGAAAGCTCCCGTGAATTAATCGCTTCTAGAAAGCTTGCGAAAAAAACGTATTATTCGTTCGGAGCCGACTTTAAAGTAGCTCCTTTTCAGTGAGTGCAAAGTTAATTACATAAATTGTTTAAGTGTGTATTGAGCCTATTGAATCATAAAATCAACACAAACATTTATTTAATATTAATAAAAAAATACTAAAATTATTTTCGTCGAAGGCACCTTTCTTCAATATTTTAAACATTAAACTGAATGTCAGCTTGAAACAGTGGTTTAGGGAAAGTCGAATATGACCCTCTTTGTAAGAGAATTTCAAGAAATCTACCAAAAACTAATATAACAAGCCGTAGTTAAAGAAAATTTATGAGTAGACATCGAATTTTTGCATATTTTTCATGTTTCATCCTATTGGAAATAAACTTCGAGTTAAAAAATTTTATTATTCAAATATAAAATAGTCGAGTGCATGTCGAAAATAAGCTAAATGCATAAGTAAACATTTATGCAAAATACATTTTGTATATGACAAAATCCGATGTGATTATTACTAAGGTACCTTCGACGAAAATTACATGTTTAGAACGCCAAAAACGTCAGAAAATGTTATACACAACCGAAATTTCTATTGCATTGTGGTAATGTTATTATTTGAATATTAAAAAATGTATTTTCTAAAAATATATTTTTCTTTTTAGAAAGGAAGACTAACTTTTTAATCTTTCTAAATAAAGAGCAACGAGATATGTATATTGAAATTGAGTTTTTATTGTGATTGATTTTTTTTATGGATTGATGAAATAGTGTAACTGTTTTAGATCCGAAAATGATTTTGACATTATTTTTGTTTTTGAATCAGCAGCAAAAGTTTATATTTATTTGTTTTCTATATATTAAATTTGTAAGTAGCAACTCCCCTTAGTTGTTGTTCAGAGAATCACATCGAATGCCATTTACAGCATTCCATACTCGTGTTGAAGCGAACAAACAGATGTTTCATGCCACTCAGAGCTTGCAGCAAGCAAACATAGCACACCCACACAGCACTCTCTTTTGACACGCACAGTAGTGGGTATTTCCATGCCTAGGTGGCATTACCATTTGGCTGTGTGTTGTAATTGGTGGGGTGGGGTCACGGGGTGATATGACAAATTTAATGACAAAATTAATGAAAAAGCCCCTACACTATTAGTTTAATGATTAGTTTTATGCGGTTTCGTGTATTTCACGGAAATCTATGTTTGTAAAAGCAATTTTAGTTTTTAGTTATCAGATTAAAACGATTATAACGATGTACAAATTTATGTCAGCAAACAAAAAAAAGTAATACACATGTCATGACGTGACGTGATACTTTACTTTAATTATTCTAATTTCTTTCCAATTTATAATTTGTAATTTTTTGTATCTAAATGGTACAACATTGTTAGGAATAGAGATAACGACTATTTTAATGATATAAAATTTTTAACGTAACGTGCAATTTAGTTGTAGTAATTATAGATTATTTTTTTAATTAGCCTTTAATTACGGTTCGTGCATAGGGTATAGAAAAGTTTTGTTGTTGTAGTTGTGGAAGAGATTTGTTATAAAACTTACAATCCGCAATGAAGACCATACTATTCCTATACTATTCATAGTAATCTTATGGAATCTGTCCAGAAACAATTCCTTTTATTTTGTCTGCATGGGCGTGGGTGGAACTTCCGTATACTGCCTTCATATGAATTTAGGCTTAATCTTATCAAGTTACCTTCTTTGAAAAGTCGCCGTACTATGTTGAACATTACTTTCCTTATGAATGTTATCCAGGGCAACATCCATTCCGATCTTATTCTGAGTAGAATGATGATAAATATTCCGACAAGACCAACTCTATTAAAAGAAAAGTTTTTACTTTTTACCTAGGATAGGGGAGATATATAATACCAAATGACCCCGTGTAATCATAAATTCACCAATGAAGTCCTCACTGCTTATATTTCAGATCCGTTTCTAATTATTTTAACAAGGTATGGTAAGCAGGAAAATATTTCCATGTAAGCTTACCCAAAGTTAATAAATAATTACTTACATTCATACAGGATGAGAACGAGAGAGCAGGAATATAAAGATGTAAATGTAAATGTAAAAAGTAACGAGAGAGAGATGAAGAGAAAATAAACAAGTAAAAACGGCGTTAAGTTCGGCCGGGCCGAACTTTATATACCCTCCACCATGGATTGCATTCCACAGAGGTTGTCGGTTTTCGTAGAAGTGCAGTAATATTACAGGAAAATATAATTTTTTAATATAACCAAACCAAAACAAATACAAATATTTAAAAGTTAATTTTATAAATAAATATAATATTTTAATTATTTCAAACCACGCTTATAAGGCAAGGCTACCAATACGTCAATTCAAAAAATAATTATTCTTCTATTTATATTTTGAAAAATATTTTCAAAGCCATAAATATTGGTAGATAGTGGGAGCTACAGTTGGTGGTATTTCCATCCTATTTGAATTTCAAAAGTACAAATTTTGAAAATCCATTATCAGACGTACATAGTGCAAAATAACCAAACTTCATGATTCAAACAATTTTTGCCGTAAAAGAAAAAGTACGAATTTGGAAAAAAAAACTTTTTATTTTGCGTGTCTATGCAGTCAGAGGAATGTATACACCGAATTTCATGATTCCAGCTGCGCCCATTTGGTTGGTACCATTTTTACCCCCTTGACGCTTCTTCGCAATTAGAATTTTATCATTCTAGCTGTGGTCGTTTAGTTGGTACTATTTTTATCCCTCTGTACCATTGTATTCCTTGAAAGTACTAATTTCGAAAAATTCGTCTATTTTTCGTGTCTACGCAGTCAGAGGAATGCAAACTCCGAATTTCATGACTCTAGCTGCGGTCATTTGATTGGTACTATTTTTATCCCCTTTTTCATTTTAACCCCAAAAAGTACGAATTTTGAAAAATCGGTGTATTTTACTTATCTATGCAATCAGAGGAATGTATACACCGAATTTCATTATTCTAGGTACAGCCGTTTGGTTGGTACAATTTTTATCCCTCTATTCCTATTTTACCCCTTAAAAGTAAGAATTTGGAAAAAATACTTTTATATTATGTATCTACTCAATTAGAGGAATGTACACACCGAATTTCGTGTTTCTAGTTGTTGTCGTTTAATATGTACCATTTTTATCCCTTTTTTGCCCCATTTCACCCCCTACAAATAATAATCCCTTTATGGTGCACGTTTTTGCTATAAGGGGAATGCGCATACCAAATATCAAGCAAATATAAACAGAAATATTCAAAAAAATCTTAAATACGCTAAAATATTAGGGATTATTATGGGTATTTTTAGTCCTTGTGAGGGAAAAAATTTTCCCTTTGGGCCGATTTCGCCCCCATGAACCTTCTAGCTCCTTTCGTTTAGATGCTAGCGTGCTTTCAACAGACGGACAGACGGACGGACATGGCAAGATCGTCTTAGAATTTTATGACGACTAAGAATATATATACTTTATAGGGTCTCAGGTCGATATTTCAAGGTGTTACAAACGGAATGACAAAGTTAGTATACCCCCATCCTGGAGGTGGAGGGTATAAAAAACGTATAAAATAAACGAATTTTCAAGTCGTCCTTCAGGCTGCTGCATAGACACACTACCACATCACAGGGTTATTCGATTTTTATCCCTATCCCCAAATCAAGCGTTGCTTATATTTCAGATCCGTTTCTAATTATTTTAACAAGGTAAGCAGGAAAATATTTCCATGTAAGCTTAACCAAAGTTAATAAATAATTACTTACACTCATACAGGACGTATAAAATAAATGACGTTTCAAGTCGTCCACTACCACATCAGGGTTATTCGATTTCTTATCCCTATCCCCAAATCAAGCGTTATATATGACAAAAAGTTTAGCATCTTGCTTTTTGTTAAAAAAAATTGACATAGTCAACTTTTGTTATTTGTACATTTTAACTGAACTGAACTGACTTGAACAATGGTCCTTCGGGCTGCAGCATCGAAACTCTACCACAACCTAGGATTCTTCGATTTGTTCGTCCCTCGCTTTATGTTAAAAATCGACATTGTCAAATTTATATTTAGTTTTTTTTAATATTTCTAATATTTTTAATATTTTTTATCAGTTCAATTTTCTTAAAATAGGTACATAACTTTATAATATGTATTATATAAGTACACTTCATTCTCATTTATTTCATTTTTCTTTTCTGGAAATTGAATTGAATTACAACATATTTTATTACAGCTCAAGTGATTTATTTGTATTAATAGAGCATATCAAAATCTAGTGCTGTGACGTAGTTTTGGTAAAATTTATGATGGGCAACACGGGCATTACTGTTTGGATTAGCTAGCATATAAGAGCGGCTAGTGATATTTTTTAAAACTGTTCAAAATTTTGTATTACGAGGTACACTATTTATAATGAGAGCATTGGCCAGTGTTGTTAGGAGTCAGCAAAAAATGGAATTGACTTGTGAACATTGAATTGGCAAAATGAGATTTTTAGTGTGTCGACTTAGTTCGGTGGAATATTTTGTTTATCAGCGCTTCTCATTTGTCGTTGCGAAATTTCTGACGAGATGGAGTAGCGCCCATCAAAACTGCGCAGTCAACTTTTAGCTGCAACAATAAAGGTCTCACTTTGCCTTTTTGCTAATTTTGGGTTCTGCTGAAGACTTCAGCACAACCTTTGGTCTTAAACCAAAATAAATGACAACACATACAACATAACAGACCAACTATACATACAAACAACAACAATACACACAAGGTACAGTGAAGACGGGACATACCGTACAACAACAACCTTTGCATTGTTGCGAGCGATGCGAGCACATGCATAACATTGAATTGGCAAAGTGAGATTTTTAGTGTGTCGACTTAGTTCGGTGGAATATTTTGTTTATCAGCGCTTCTCATTTGTCATATGTGACCGCTGGTACTAATATGAACCCTGATTTAAGTCAGACATACATTCGTTGCGAAAGTTCTGACGAGATGGGGTAGCGCCCATCAAAACAGCGCAGTCAACTTTTAGCTGCAACAATAAAGGTCTCACTTTGCCTTTTTGCTAATTTTGGACTCTGCTGAAGACTTCAGCACAACCTTTGGCCTTAAACCAAAAGAAATGATAACACATCCTTAAAATATTCAATAATATTCTTCAACTCATCCTTAGCTACAAGTTGAATGTGGTTGAGCACCACTAAGGGTGAGTTTTATGAAAATCAGTTGTGTCGAAAAACATTGATAATGTGCATGTGACATATTGCGAGATTTAGGCAACCTTAGACATTAGTTCCACCAGTATACGGACATTTTGTCACGTCACAGTAGCTAATATTTTAGGAAAATGTAGTTCAACTGGCTTCTTCTTTCTAGTAATTATAGAGCTTCTAACGTACTACACAAATTTATACAGAGGTATAAATAATTTTAATTTGTTCCTTTTGAAACGTACGAAAGTAACGTATGTGACAAGAAAAATGCTCATATCTGAAGTAATGAATATTCATTTAGTAGTGAAAAAGATTTGTTCTTGTTGGATCCCGCTAACATGACAAAAGCTCAAATGGATAAACGTTTGGTCGATTGTAGAGCTTTTTGCAATGCTTCGGTCCTCAGACAACAAAACAGTGTTAATATTTTCTTATCTCAAATGGCAATAAACCTCTTTGCCAATTGACAATACTCGCTTCCAATTAGTATATGAAGATAACTACTATTTAAGTAATCACAAAATAAGAAAAGTATTTTCATTAGAGCCTTTTTAAGTGACCCATATTATTACAAGTAGAGAACTTTTTCGAATGTGGAACCTATACCCCAACAAGGAGAAACAATAATGATCGCAAATATTGAAGAACGTTCCAACAAAATATTAAAGATGGATATATTTTTCTAAATAAGGGATATTTCCTCAAGTGGAACCTGTACCCCAACAAGGAGAAACAATATTGATGGAAAATATTGAAGAACGTTCCAACAAAATATTAAAGATGGATATATTTTTCTAAATAAGGGATATTTCCTCAAGTGGAACCTGTACCCCAACAAGGAGAAACAATATTGATGGAAAATATTAAAGAACTTTCCAATAAAATATTAAAGATATTTTGTGTATAGGTTCGCTTGCCGTGGTATCGTTGTTTATCATATAAAATTTGAAATATAATGAAGTTGCAATAAGTTGAAGTTGCTAGAAATGCTTTTCTGTGTGTGTGTGTTCAAACCTCCAACCACAACACACAACAACGTCAACCAACATACTTACCAACCAGTACTTATGTATTAACTTTTTGTAAGCGTGCGTGGAAGTACTTATTTCTCAACTTTTTGTAAACGTGCGTGGAAGTACTTATTTTTTACAATCCCTTTATAAAAATAATTAGAAACGGATCCGAAAAATAAGTAGTGAAGGTTTTTGGTTTTGCCTTATTCCCCACATTACTTGGTAAAGAGAGATTTTGCTGGGTTGGTGGAGAATTACAAGAAAAATAGTGAGTAAAATTCATATTCAAATTTAGTCAACAAATTTACTCTGGCTTATTTCCTTCAAGTTAGAAAAATTAACTACACACAGAAAAATAGCATGCACAAATCTGAGTAAAATCCATACTACAATTTAGTTTAACAATTTTACTCCAGTTCAGTTAAAATTTCCTTAAAAGTAGGAAAATTAACTAAGTATGAATAAAAATTGCTTTTTCAAAGCCATAGTAAATAGTTCATTTACTAGAAACAGTATAGTAAGTTTACTTAAAAACATTTCTTTGGATCGAATAAAAAATCGATCGAATATTTCCAAGGTATCAGGTAAGAAAAAAATCAGAATTTTTTCGTATTGAAAAAATCCATTTAGGACATTTTAACTAAAAATGTGTTTTTTCCTAAAATTAAGTTAATATGTATATACTGAAATTTATGCCGAGCTCTTCATACTTTTAAGTATTAATTAGGAATGTGCCTATCTTGCCTTCGGAGCAATCATGAAGTAATATCTCAACTTTTTATGTCAAATGTATCATGAAGTGGTTGAGAATTACATCATGTTGTCACACTTTTTTATCAGTTTTGCGCACTCTGCAGCAAAGACATGTATTTAAAGTATAGAGGAACATTTTACACAGTTTCTTTATTTTAAGTACACTTTGAGTATCGTAATATTATTTTTGTTTAGCGATGATGATAATTTTTGCTCAATGGACAAGTCAATAAGCAAAATTACAACATTTGTAGTGAAGAGAATTCACGAGGCACTGTTGCATCCAAAAAAGCGGAGGTATGGTGTGCTTTATGAGGCGGTGAAGTGGTTGGTCATTACTTCTTTAAAGAGAACGTTACGACAGCTGTTGTAGAGTCCTGATTGTCGATTAAGTCGTGCACCAACTGAATGGTGTGTTGACATGAGACATCATTCTCCAACATCACGGCACCACATGTCAAACTTATTGAAGGAAACCGATATCGGTAATCAATTGGCCATTTAAATCAATCATTTAAATTATTGATTTATGTGAATAAACCACAAATTTGCCGGAGATACAACCCCCATTGCATGCGCCACATTCGAGATAGTTCTCCGCGTCTAAAAACATCCTATATTAACTTAGTTTGAACTGTAATCAAGTGCAAACGTACTAGTTGAAGGGTCCACTTTTTTCTGATTCTAGCATTTCCTTGTAAGCCAAAAGTTGTACTTACTAAGGTTTTTCCTGGGAAAACTTGAATTTTAGTACGGATATGTTGAATACAGACAGGTCTGAGACAATTTTATGACAATGTACAACAACATCTAATTTTTTAAGGATATCTCCCCGCTGGGTAGCAAATCTTATTAAATTTTTATGGTAGTTTTTTGTTAAGACGCTAAAACATGAAGGGTATTATAGCATATAGCAACAACGTTTTAGTGCATCCCATAAAATTTAATGGCGCACTCCTTGTATATTCCATTCAACATCGACATATACTGAACTATAAAAAATTAATATTAAAATTGAGTATGAGAATGTAAAAAAAAACATGTGAAATGCCAAATTTTATGATGTACTTTATTTTCACAAAGACGAAGAAGAAGAGCAAGCGAAAATATAAACGAAACAATTTACGACTGTTGTTGTGTTCTCTCCTATAGCATAGTGATTTCATTGTAAGCGAAAATATTTACGAAATACGAAAATTTTAGCTGAAATTGTTTCCCGTTTCAGTGAGCTAGCTACAAAATAAATGCTAAAGCCACAATGGAAATATACATAAATAGATGTATTTAGAAAATATGTAAATTTTTGAAAAATAAAAAATAATGGCCCACAAAATGTGAGAAACAAAAACAAAGATACAAATTTCCCTCTGGCATCCTTATCGAAGTTTCATTATACCGAGCACTTCAATAATTTTGTGGAATGCACCGGTAGTGTTAAAATGATCAGGGTCAGATTTGTCAACAAAAAATAAAGCGTTGTAGAAGTTGTTTGATCTCCCAGCAAAAATTAGGTAAATACTAAGGTATCCAATTACACTTAGTTTTAAATTATTTCAATAATCGTTTATTCGAAAACAAAGAATTTTCAATTATGATTTGAACTGGGATATTGTCCTGGCTCAAGACCATTTTGCTTCTATATTTAATAGAATGCAAGTTTATTTACAAATGGCATGGTGACATTTATTACTTGGCTGCAGACTACCACGATCATGATTTCGACCATGTCAAAAGTCTTTTCAAGTGGCTTCGCAGCGACTTTTCAACATCAAACCCGGCCTCTATAAGGAGATGATTCTCACAAACGAACGAGAATCACAACTCACTTGCCGAATTTGCGTTTAAAAAATCGCACCAAGTAATAAAGCACACATGCCATCTTACAAGCGTTTCATTGAGTTGCATATGTAAGTATGTGTATATGCGGGTATAGCTACCCAGCAATACTTCTGCCGTGCCAACGCTCATTTGTTTTAGTTTTTTCGTTTGCATTTTTTTGGTCTGTAATCAATATTTGATTTGAACTGGGATATTGTCCTGGCTCAAGACCATTTTGCTTCTATATTTAATAGAATGCAAATTTATTTACAAATGGCATGGTGACATTTATAACTTGGTGCGATTTTTTAAACGCAAATTCGGCAAGTGAGTTGTGATTCTCGTTCGTTTGTGAGAATCATCTCCTCATAGAGGCCGGGTTTGATGTTGAAAAGTCGCTGCGAAGCCACTTGAAAAGACTTTTGACATGGTCGAAATCATGATCGTGGTAGTCTGCAGCCAAGTAATAAATGTCACCATGCCATTTGTAAATAAATTTGCATTCTATTAAATATAGAAGCAAAATGGTCTTGAGCCAGGACAATATCCCAGTTCAAATCAAATATTGATTACAGACAAAAAAAATGCAAACGAAAAAACTAAAATTTTCAATTATTTGGAATATTATCACATAATACGCTTGTGTGTGAAGCACAATAAACCGAAGTTCATGTTTGGTATTTTCAAACAATTACGCAGCGAGACCTTGTTCTAACAAATGCTGAAATTAATGAAAATCATTAAGCAAAGCAAGTGTCGAACGCCGACCACAAAAGAACCCAGCAAAAACTCGGTAATGCCACCTCATTATTACTTGCATTACCTAGTAATGACAGCCCATTACGCCCTGCATTATTTTGAGGTATGAAATAATGGGCTCCTTATTATGGCTTAAAAATATAAAATACTATCTATATAATACTACCCAGCAAAATCTTGGTAATGACACCTAATTATTATTGGCATTACCTAGTAATGAGAGCCCATTACGCCCTGCATTATTTTGAAGTATGAAATAATGGACTCCTTTTAATGGCTTAAAAAAGTAGTTATTGATAACAGAAAGTCCACGTTTTGCTACACATTGAGTTGTGTGTAACTTTGTCTTCCATTCATTTCGATGTTTGTCGCGATCGTCGCTCGTAGATTAAAACGATTCGATATTTTCGATTGATGATGCAAATTTAGTTGCTTCATGTCAATCGAAGTGTGCGCATGTTATTGGAATGTTGGTTTTTTTCATAAAGTTAACTGGTTGAACTATATTGTAATTAAAAATGTTTTATTTTATTATTAAAATAGTATTATAATACTATCTTATCAACACAACAACAATAAGATGAAAGGAAAACACATTCACCATTCTTCTTATTGTTCTGTTCCTTTTGTTACAACAACAAAACTGTACTTTTCGTTCGCTTGCCGTGGTATTGTTGTTTATCATACAAATTTGGAAATATAATGAAGTTGCAATAACTTGAAGTTGCGAAAAATGTTTTGCTGTGTTGGTTCAAACCACCAACCACAACACACAACAACGTCAACCAACATACTTACCAACCAGTACTTATATATTAACTTTTTGTAAGCGTGCGTGGAAGTACTTATTTCTCAACTTTTTGTAAGCGTGCGTGGAAGTACTTATTTTTTTACAATACCTTTATAAAAATAATTAGAAACGGATCCGAAAAATAGGTAGTGAAGGTTTTTGGTATTGCCTTATTCCCCACATTACTTGGTAATGAGAGTTTTTGCTGGGAAGCTCAGTTCATTTTTGAGCATCACTGGATTAATCGAACAATTACTAAAGCTTAATGAAAATGTAATATAATCAGCTGATTCCTTATTATCGTTAAGAATGAAAATCGGAACAAAAATGTGGAAAATTTTCTAAATCAACCCCTTAACCCTCTCATGCCGAATGTTGCCTATAACAACATTGCGAGTTAGACCTATAAAATCACATATTTTGCAGAACTAATATTATTTATTTTTGTTTACATATTTTACAACAAGGAATATTTAAAAGGGAACCAACAAATTCGGTAACTTGGGTTTGCGTAGTAAGGTGAAAACAAAAGTGAGGTCTCAAATTTCAATTGTTTGAGTTTCTTGTAATTCGAAATTGTTTAGAAATTCTTCTTATTTTTATTGGATTTCTTCGAGTACAAGAATAACTGTCTTTGTTATTCGAAGAGATATATATCAAAGATTTTTGAAATGAAGAAACCATTTAAAAATATTTTTTTGTTTAACCGATATCTGCAGTATAATGATTTTAAGAAACATCCTGTTACTCATGTCCTGTATGAATTAGAACCCCAAGACTCGATAGAAATCATATTTAGTCCCATATCTCATCGAAAATCATAGTAAGTTTTATATATCTATTAAGAAGAAAATTCGGGCATGAGAGGGTTAAATAATTTTGTTTCTACTAGGCTTATATTGAACATATTACTAGTGGAATCGGTCCTGCTGGAACAGATGAAACAGCTCCAATTTGATGAAAGATATGGCCGAAATATTTTGGGCCCTGGTTAATGTATACTGTCTAATTTAATATTGTTTAATCCAGTCAAGAACATATGGCACAGATTCCTTTAGGTCAATTTATTTGTTTTTGCTTTCATATGAAAGCGAAGTCAAAGGGAATTGAAGCCACAGCCACAGACATTCTTGGTAGACACCGTGTTTCGACGATTGCAAACCATCTTATCAATACCAACTACTGCCAGCTTGGCGGTGGGAAAGTTTTTCGGTGCATATATCTGTGGTTTATGTCAATATGTCGAAATACTCACATTTGAAATTGTAATTGAATGTTTTTTTTAGAAGTTGTTCTGGGTTAAATTTTGTATTGGCTGTCTCAGTATTACGAAAGAGAGCAAGAAAATAAAAGAGCAAATATTAACCCTCTCATGCCCGAATTGTCTTCTTAATAAATATATAAAATTTGATATGCTTTTTGATGATGTATGGATCTAAAGTTAATTTATATAGAGTTTTGGGGTTCTAATTCATATAGGACATGAGTAACAGGGGTTTTCTTAAAATCATTATACTGCAGATATCGGTTAAATAAAAATCGTATTTTGAATTGTTTCTTCATTTGAAAAATCTTTATTATGTATCACTTCGACTAACAAATATAATTTTTCTTGTACTCAAAGAATGCCTATAAAAATAAGAACAAATTCTAAACAATTTTAATTACAAGACACTGAAATAATTGAAATTTGAGATTTCACATTTGTGTTCGTCTTCCTACGCAGACCCAAGTTACCGAATTTGTAGGTTCTCTTTTGAATAATCTTTGTTACATATGTACACAAAAATAAAATTTTTGTTGATTAATTAAAATATATGATTTTAAAGATTTTATAGGACTAACTCGCAATATAGACAACATTGGGCATGAAAGGGTTAACTCAAAACAGAAAATATTGACTTTGGCCTTTTAGCGCCAAAACCACAAATACGTGTACCAAAACTTCAATTAGAAAATGCACGTACGAATATAAGTGCCGATGATTCACGAACATGACACTTTGAAAAAATCTTATCTTATTACATAACATCGTCAAATCAACACTATCGAAATTCAAAAAAAATATATAAAATAAAAAAGATGTAAATATAAGTATATTTTAAGCATATCGATTAATGGGCTATTTGGGAATTATTCGAATAAATGCTTAAATAAAAAAAGGCTAAAGTCGGGCGGGGCCGACTATATGATACACTCCACTTTCTATCAGAATACAATTCAATTCGGAAAAAAGTGAAAACGGGAAGAATTTTTGTATGTTTCCTAATCATAGGCTAATATAGCCTCGTTCAATTTGTCAAATCGAAAAGAATATTTGTATCACGGCTATATCCAAACATGGAATGAAGTGACCCATTTCGCAATAGGTTCTTCCAGTTCTCAATTTTAAGTAATTCGATGAAAATACATAGTCGGGAGCGAAATTTGTATAGGAGCTATATATAAATCTGAACCGATCTGACTCATTTTCATCCTGGGTGTTTCTCATGCAAATATAAGATATTTTGCCAAATTTAAAGAAAATGTGTTAAAATATGTGGTTTCTGGAGCGGAAAAAAATCGGGAGTGAAATTCGTATGTGGGCTATATCTAAATCTGAACCGATCTGGTTCATTTGGTCTGTTTCATGGGTGTTCCTAGTTGAAATATAAGATGTTTTGCCAATTTTGAAGAACATCTGTTAAAACATGTGGTTTCTATAGCAGAAAAAGTCAAATCGGGAGTGAAATTCGTATGGGGGCTATATCTAAATCTGAACCGATCAGACTCATTTTTACCATAGGTGTTTCTAGTTGGAATATAAGATGTTTTGCCAATTTTGAAGAAAATGTGTTGTAATATGTGGTATCTAGAGTGAAAAGTGTCAAATCGGGAGTGAAATTCGTATGATGGTTATATCCAAATCTGAACCGATTTTCTTCAAATTAAATAGCGTTCGTCCTTATCCCGAAAAACTTTGTTGTGCAAAGTTTCATTTGGTTCTGGCTACAATTGCGACCTGTACTTTGATTACAAGAATAGATGGACAGACGGACGGACGGACGGACATCGTTAAATCGATTCAAAAAGTGATTCTAAGTCGATCGGTATAATTAACAATGGGTCTATCTCGCTTCCTTTTGGGTGTTACAAACAAATGCACAAAGACATAATACTCTCGTGGAGTGTATAAATATTCGATTAATCGAATATAATTTAATACGTTGGGTACCCAAGTAAGTACATGTCATTACAATTTGAATTACCTGGAAGGTAAATCTCATTAATCTAATCTAATTATATTAATTGAGCATCTTTATAGACTCAATATTAATTAATTTTATTTGATTACTTTTGAATTAAGTTAAAATTTATTAATTAAATTAATTCAGCATCTCTAAAGACCCAAAATTAATTAATTTTAATTGATGTATGTAATTATGCAAGTTTTGTAGAAGAGCGTAAATATACAAGAGGGAAAAACTCGCTCTTTGTATGTTAACATGTCACCCAACAGCTATAACATTTGCTTCTGCGAAGTAGAATTGTTTGTCGTTATTTTACTGTTAAGGTTTTTGGCTAAGAAATTCAACTATATTTCAAACATTTAGCATTCAATCACATGCATACATTGCGTTTTCGTGTATATTTGTGTGTGTATTCATTGTTTTTCTTATTTTAATCTCTTGCTGTAAAAAGCTAACATGGCTTTAACATCAACATTCGCTGTTATTCTCCAACTTTGTGCCGGATAAATAACAGACAAAGAGCGAGATTTCTTGAGAGAAAGAGAGAGATTTCGTATCTTGTATACAGTGTTGCCGTTTTGGGCTTTTCCTACCAAAATTGGTAGGTTATTTTTCGTTTGGTAGGATGGCAGGCAAAACCTTATTTTGGTACGTTTTGTCGAATTTTTATTACAAGAAACAAAAGTATACAAATATAGAATTGGGTCTTTCCTGGTTATTAAATAATAATCGCAGCATCAGGCCAAGTTTCGAAAACAAAATATTGAGCAGGTCAAAATACGCCAATCTAGACATGGACAAAATTTGGCATTGAATACTAAATATATTTAATTTTGTCAAATTTAGCAAGAGGCGGTGACAAGGCTTGAACCAGAAAATTACCCAAATCATCTTAAAAATCACTCTTTACCATTACATTTCTCTTAATATATGATTGTCATAGCTTTAGATATGTACGGAGCGGAGCGTTCAATTTTTTGAATTTTAAAATAAAAATATTTTGAAGAGTTTTGTTGTTGCAAAAACCATAGAAATACAGTTTCCCCACAGATGTTAATTTAAACCAACTGAGACAAGAGAATTATAACTGTAATCTATATTTATATCAAAATATCCATTGAGACATACACATGTTTTTTATTTGTAAGATTCTTATGGTTTCTTTGATATGAAATAAATTCTCGACCGAATAGGAACTTACAACTCCCTTTTAAATTACAAGTTTTATTTCTAACTCACGTTTCATGCTTGAGGAAGATAACCTCCTTAAAGACTATATTTGACGAATATATTTTCAAGTTTTGCATTTAGGTTGTTGCCAGTCGAAATCCATTTTGAATTACTTTACACTTGGAAAGACAAGGCCTGAAGATTTTATTTCATTTCAGCACTAAATTTCTTTGTTCGTCGGGTTTTGCTAAACCAGAGCTGTTAAATTTCGATTACGATTAGTAATCCATTACATTACTTTTTAAAAAGAATCGTAATGATTATATAATCCACTATTCAACAATTTCTGATTACTAATTGATTACGATTACAAATAATCAAAAAATAATCAGGATTACTTGCGATTACTGAAAAATAATCAAAAGTAATCAAAAATGAGTTCGACTACTTTAAAAGATTACTTTTGACTATTTTTGATTACTTTTGATTTTTTGTGATTACTTTTGATTATTTTTGATTTTTTGTGATTACTTTTGATTATTTTTAAAGGAATCTTGTACATTACATTTATTGAAAAAAAAAACTATACAAAGTTAAGTTAGGGTGAATCCGCTAAATAATTGAAAATCTGAATTAAGCAAGTAACATAAATAAATTAAATTCTGCTATAATAATCTTTTAAAGTAGTCGAACTCATTTTTGATTACTTTTGATTATTTTTCAGTAATCGCAAGTAATCCTGATTATTTTTTGATTACTTGTAATCGTAATCAATTACTAATCGTATAAAACTGAATGTAATCGTATTGTAACCATTACTTCTACTTAAAAAAAAGTAATCTAATTACTAATGATTACGATTACTAATCATTACTTAACAGCTCTGTGCTAAACCTATATATTTAAGTACATATTTAATATAATATAATCAGTGTCAATTAAACGCATTACATGTACTAAAAACTAATTTTTATATTTTTTTTGTAGGTTCTACACGATTTTGGTAGTTTTTTTTTGATCTCTCTGATACTCACACAAAACATTCTTAAAAGAACTTTCTGCTCTCTCATAGTGTTGCTGTGTCGAATGTCTGTGTTGATGTTCTTAAAAGTCTTTTATACGATTAAACATTAGGCCTATTCGATTGAGTTTACTAGCCTACAACTAAGAGACTTGATAAGGTGGCAACGTTACTACCCAGTGGTCTTTCTTGAATAAATCAACAAGAAAAATCTGGCAGCAACACTAAGAGAGTAGTAAGCTACTTTCTTGTTAAGTGAGTAAATTCCATACAAAAAATAAGGTAGTAAGCTCAATGGAACAGGCCTATTATCTTTCTATCTCTCATCAATTCTCCTTTGTTTGCTTCTCTCTTTCTCTATTTGTGTATGCGAGAATGGTTCTATAGGTCAACTTTCAAAATATCATTTCATATGATATATTCTCACAGAATCTTAATCCCTAAGTCTTGAATTCTGTTCAGTATTTATTTTGTAGTGGCCTGAATTGGGCATCCAGCGACGTCCAGCAACTTTTGTGGTCAGACATCCTTGACGAAATTGCGTAGACCTAATTGAAACTTTTTGTAGGATGGTGCAGTTTTGAGTTTGTTACTTACTTAGAGGAAGTTACTTACTTAAAAGCTTTTACCATTAATTACTGAATAACATTTTTATTTTATCATTGTTTTTCATTGTTATTTTTGCCATCGAACAAAACGATGTAGGAACCAACATCGAAGTGAGTTCGGATCCGATATCATTTCGAAATCGGACTCAATTCTCGGTCCGATATCGAAGAGGGAATTGCTCCCGTTCTCGAACCGAAATCGGACCCGTTCTCGAAACCAAATCAGAGAAGTCGGATCCGATTCGGATCCGATGTGCTTATTGGGAAGTGGAAAAACTGTGATATCAGCTCATTACTTTAGACAAGTAATTTTTGTATATATGGCGTGTTACATCGTATGTTAATATGTTTTGCCAGCTACATTTTTATTTAAGCAAAAAAAACGAATTCATTTCGACTTCAATTCTATTAAATTTAATTAAATGTATAAATTAAATTAGTTAAACTCGTAGCCAATTTTATTTGAATTGATTTCAATGTGATTGTAATGAAAGAACAAATAAAAACAACCACAGCAACAACGATAGAAATAATAAACAAAGTAAATGAATACAATGAACTTGAAACCATTTAAATTGCCACTCAATGATTTTGAAATGACTTTTATTATATAATTGATTTTTATATCAAATTATAGACGTAGCGGACAAGCAGTTGGAGAACGGCGAAGGGTCGATACGATCGATATTGTTTCATTGACATAATTGGGATACGTTCCCATGAACGATACGAAATTCCTCGAAACCTTACAATAAGCATAAGCTTCCATATCCGACGAATGGCGGTAGTTACTATCATAACTTCTATCCACTTCCCATGGATTTTTTTTTTCAGATAAAACCTCGGATATTTCTATCTCAATATGTAGCCAAAATAGTATAAATAATCTGAAATATTAATTAACTTATTCAAGTGGATAACACACATTTTAATATAGAAAAACAAACAATATAAATTAACTCAAGATAGCAGAGAAAATATCTCAATATCAATCTTCATTTTTGTGCACGTAAGTAATTACTCTTTTTTGGTTATTCTTTCATGGAAAACGTATTCGCATTTCTAGAAAAATTACAAATTTAATTTTAATTTTGTTAATTATCGACGTCAAATCAATTAAAATTGTGTTTGAAGCAGCATCAACAGAAAGTATTGCTATCACTGGCCGATAGTCCATTTTACACTTGAAACAGTTGATATACGTCTGAAACTACAGGTAAAATGGAGTTATATGGCGTTTTTAGTTTTTCATTTCATCATCCTGTTGCCACGTAAAAGTACTACAATCCAGCAAAAACTCTCATTACCAAGTAGTGAGGGGAATAAGGCAAAACCAAAAACCTTCACTACTTATTTTTCAGATCCGTTTCTAATTATTTTTATAAAGGGATGGTAAAAAATAAGTACTTCCACGCACGCTTACAAAAAGTTGAGAAATAAGTACTTCCACGCACGCTTACAAAAAGTTAATACATAAGTACTGGTTGGTAAGTATGTTGGTTGACGTTGTTGTGTGTTGTGGTTGGAGGTTTGAACACACACAGAAAAACATTTCTAGCAACTTCAACTTATTGCAACTTCATTATATTTCAAATTTTGTATGATAAACAACGCATGCGCACGCTTCGCTTGACATGAAGCAACTAAATTTTTTCATCAATCGAAAATATCTTCGAGTGACGGTCGCGGTAACATCGAAATGGCTGGATGACAGAGCTACACACAACTCTATATGTAGCAAAACATTGATGTGTTGTTACCAATAAGTACTTTTTTAAGCCATAATAAGGAGTCCATTATTTCATACTTCAAAATAATGCAGGGCGTAATGGGCTGTCATTACTAGGTAATGCAAATAATAATGAGGTGGCATTACCGAGTTTTTGCTGGGAAAGTTCCAAATTATACAATTCTTCAAGAATTAGCATTGATAACCTCTTCAAGTTTTGGCTCTTAAAAAAACTTGGAAATATTTGTTAATTCTGAACTGATACATACCCAGCAAAAACTTGGTAATGAAACCTCATTATTTTTAGCATTACCTAGTAATGATAGCTCGTTACGTCCTACATTATTTTGAAGTATGAAATAATTACTTCCTTATAATGGTTTAAATAATTAGTTATTGATAAATTAAATTTCATAGAACTTCAGATTTTAAAAATTAATTTTCTACATTTTTGTGATGAGTCAGTGAATAGCAGTGCTGTTGTTATAGCAGCTTAGTTATCCAGGCTTAAAGAAAAAACCCTAAATTCTGTATTCTGATTGTTAACAAGTCGATACAAAATATATAATTTAATAAAAATGTTGTTTTCATCACTTATTAAGTCCATTATTGATAATACATTATTTGGCTAGTTATCAATAATGACTTATTTTGTATCTTCCTGAGGCCACTTATTTTAAAACTCATTTATTAACTTTTCGTAAGCGTGCGTGGAAGAACTTATTTCTCTTATTGTATTGTAAGCGTGTATGGAAATACTTATTTTTTTACAATCCCTTTATAAAAATATTTAGAAACGGATCCGAAAAATAAGTAGTGAAGATTTTTGGTTTTGCCTTACTGCCCTCATTACTTGGTAATGAGAGTTTTTGCTGGGAAACTAAAGAGTGATTTTTTTGAGGTTAGGATTTTCATGCATTAGTATTTGACAGATCACGTGGGATTTCAGACATGGTGTCAAAGAGAAAGATGCTCAGTATGCTTTGACATTTCATCATGAATAGACTTACTAACGAGCAACGCTTGCAAATCATTGAATTTTATTATCAAAATGCGTGCTCTGTTAAGAAAGTTCAGAAAGAAAGAAATTGTGTTCAGCGACGAAGCTCATTTTTGGCTCAATGGGTACGTAAATAGGCAGAATTGTCGATTTTGGAGTGAATATCAGCCAGAAGCATTGCAAGAGCTACCAATGCATCCAGAAAAAGTCACAGTTTGGTGCGGTTTATGGGCTGGTGGCATCATTGGACCGTACTTCTTCAAAGATGATGCGAATCGTAACGTAACTGTGAATGGTGAGCGCTACCGTGAGATGATATCCAACTTTTTTTTGCCCAAAATGGAAGAACTGAACTTGGTTGACATGTGGTTTCAACAAGATGGCGCTACATGCCACACAGCTCGCGATTCTATGGCCATTTTGAGGGAAAACTTCGGAGAACAATTCATCTCAAGAAATGGACCGGTAAGTTGGCCACCAAGATCATGCGATTTGACGCCTTTAGACTATTTTTTGTGGGGCTACGTCAAGCCTAAAGTCTACAGAAATAAGCCAGCAACTATTCCAGCTTTGGAAGACAACATTTCCGAAGAAATTCGGGCTATTCCGGCCGAAATGCTCGAAAAAGTTGCCCAAAATTGGACTTACCGAATGGACCACCTAAGACGCAGCCGCGGTCAACATTTAAATGAAATTATCTTCAAAAAGTAAATGTCATGGACCAATCTAACGTTTCAAATAAAGAACCGATGAGATTTTGCAAATTTTATGCGTTTTTTAAAAAAAAAAAGTTATCAAGCTCTTAAAAAATCACCCTTTATATTAAACAAAAACTCAATTTTTTGATTTTTGTGATGTTCCGCGCTTTTGCATTTCAGGTGACGTTGTGTTTTTACTTGCTTGTCTGCGCCTTTTTCAACAGTGCAATTTAGTTTAATGGAAAAATCTGTTAATCGACACGAAATAACTGGGGTAACTGAAAAACCGTCGACGATTGTGAGGCAAACGCACGATTAGTCGGTGTTGATACTATGAATTTTGCTGAAAGTCAGTTTATGACATCAAAAGTGATTTGTTACTTCTAAAATGATTTATCTATCCATCGCATTACGTAAACAAATTATTGGTAATTATAAAAACTTTATTGATAACTTCGTGCAAAAACAAAAATTTTGTGTATAATGTATTTTAGTATTTGCAAATAATTATTTTCTATTTTTAGAATATCAGAATTGGTCACAAATTATTATGCATATAATCTAATATTTCGATTTTGTCATTTTTTGTCAGATCGCGCGATTGAATCGCGTTATGTAAAGGTCGCTCTATCGGTACACTATCGATTCCATTGTCTAAAAGTCAATAACTTTAGATTTAGTAAGTCTTTTTGAACACTTAACTCATTTTCAGCCGCTGTTCGATTAGTCGCAACGTTTGTCTACTTTCAACGAGATGATTTTCCGCGAAGATGAACATATACTTTATATGTAAATAATCTATAATATAGCAAATTTTGTTGGCTTTTAAGAAATAATTGTTGCAGTGTTCCTCCATCGTCTACTTAGACTTTAAAAATAGACACATTTTGTAAGTACATATTTGGACATTATTATAAATATTTATTGTCAAATATTACTTTATTCCTTCGGATAAACGTCCAATATAATAAATAAATGAGTCTTACATCAATATTAATTGTATCTTCGTACTTTAAGAGACGTCAACATTTGACTGTTCAATATTAATTGTATCTTCGTACTTTAAGAGACGTCAACATTTGACTGTTCGAGTAATCGAGCAGTGGCCGATAGAGTAAGTCAGCTTATTCAATATGCATTGTATTCACGTTCTATATCTCTCGCGTTATCATCTTCATTATCATCCATAGTAAATGCTTGGAAGCTGAAATGCCTTGTAAATAAGAAGCTCGGTGGACCTAAAATTTCGCAGTTGACATTTCGGGTGGACTTTGCAACGAGTTTGTTACTGTCACCAGATGAAGCAGATGATATGGTTTCTGAATCTGATTATGATTGTTCGTTCACAGATAAATTGTTTCTGGTTCGTCCGCTTCCTCGTTTATCCGCTCAACGCCAAATTATTATTCATCCTGAAAAAAGCCAGAATGTGTTCTAAGTGTCAAGTTCATTTGCACTTGGACGTATGTTTTGCCACGCACCACAAATATGAACCGGAATAAACAAAATTTTATATAAATTAATAATTTAATAAAAGTAACAACAATGAGAAATAATGATGTAGATCTATTCAATATTTGTATATGGGACAGTGATATTTTCCAAGAATACTCATGTAGCACAGGTGTATGTATATACGATCGGCCATTGTTCGATTAGTCGGACAGTCTCACATGGCGAAACTATAACAGGTAGGAAATTTTTGACGACGGATTCGAGTTTTCTGGGTCATATTTACACTAGAAAAGTATCTTTTAACCTTTGTTTCGACAATTTTTGCAACCCGGCCGAAAATGGATTACAAATATAGCCGACAGTATATACGGAATTGATGATTACTTTGAGTTCATGATTTCGTATCATTCGATATCATTACCACGTAATGTCGGACATAAGCCACAAACAAGGAGAGAAAAACGCCGACGCATATAAATAATTGACAATTTCTTATTAAATTAAAAAATAAGTGATCTTGGGAAGGGAATTCACTGACTATAGAAGTACTATTCTAGAATAGTTTATTTATTTATTTATTTCAGTCTATGGACATTATGATCCTTACAGACTAGCTTAAATGTAAGAGTAAAATAAATCTAGTATTTCATTAAAATTTGACAGCGAAAATGAAAAATCTAAATCGAATTTGTTATTTATATTATTACATTCTTTTAGAGCACGTAAAATAGGTTCATTAAGAGCATAATTACATCTATGCATAGGTATGTTAAAGTATTCCCTAGTACGCAAATCCCTAGCAGGGATATTGAAGCCAATACGACTAAGCAATAAAGGACAGCCTATTTTTCCAGAAATTAATTTGAAAATAAATAACACAGACATTTTGGAGCGCCGATTTGCTAATGTATCCAAATGTATGAGTAAACACCGGTTTATGTGATTAACATAAAATGGACTCCAAACCATAGAAGCATATTCCAATTTTGATCTAACAAAAGTAACATAAAGCAATTTGCGAGTGTAAGGATTCATAAAGTCCTTACTATTGCGCCTTATGAATGCAGAACTGAATAAGCCCTTGGAATGACATAATCAATATGTAACCTAAAACTCAATTTACTGTCAAAGACAACACCTAAGTCCAATTTACTATCAACTTTTTCCAATAACTCATTGTTAATATAGTATTTAGAGTTAATCATTTTTACGCGCCTTCCAAAAGGAAGGTGAGAACATTTCGCAACATTCAGCGGCAACATATTCACTTCACACCAAGTCAAAACACGATCAATGTCACACTGAAGAGACATAGAATCCTGACTTTACATAAGTGTTGAGTTGTCTGACTTTACATAACACCTTCCTTGATTGTCATACTTTTTTAAATACAAATCCATCTATAGTTTACTTTGTTTACGACAAATGTAATCGGCAATTGATGTACTGTAAAATTTCCATAATAATAATTACGTTGTATAAGATTCCATACAACGTAATAATCGTTAGTGATTACAGATCAATAAATTTTTATTATTAAATAATTTTTAAACTAGTTGTTTACCATGATATAAGACATTAATTAGCTCATGTTAATACAAGACTACTCAATTATTAAAAACAGAATTTAAAATTAAACACTAATAAGTAAAATGGCTTGGTATTACAGCTATAAATAAACAAGAAATATATTTATGGCTTTAGATAAAAAAATGTCTAGATATTCCGGATAGATTTTATTTATGACTAGATGAATAATAAAACGCCAAATCTATGCGGAAAATTGCTAAATTGGCAACCACAGTCTTTCGGATTGAGAGACTTGTTTCGTATTTGCCCTTACCAAGGCATGCAAATCATTTATGAATTTGTTGTCAGAGAGTCAGAGAGGACATCCAATAGTAATAGTACTGATGTGTTGTGTACTAAGAGATACATAGAGAAAATCTGGGTTTAGTTTGGCAGAAAAGACAAGTCATTATTTATTAGTAGTAATATTTATCATATCATTAGCTTTTTGTTTATTTATTCGACCTTTATTAAATTAAAAACGATCTCGAGGTCTTTTTTGTATTTTTAAATTTTATTAATCAATATTTCGTCTTTCGTCGAAAGACATCTTCAGGATTCGAAATAATGCAAATGAAAACGTAGAAAAACTGTAGAATATTAGAATGCAATAAAGTCATGTCTGTACTCCATTTTTCTATGTTTTTATTTGTATTATTTCGAATCCTGAAGATGTCTTTCGACGAAATATTGATTAATAAAATTTAAAAATACAAAAAAGACCTCGAGATCGTTTTTAAGACCCCGAGCTCGTTTCTAATTTAATAAAAATTATAATAGTAATATTTATCTTGGGAGTCATTATCTTGTAATGAAAATTATAACGTCATGTACCTGTCAAGTTCTTGCACAATTGTTTAATATGGACAAATTGTGTTTTTTTTTTGTTTTACTGTAAAATTGCATAATAGTAATAATGTTATATCGAAAAGTTAATAACGAACGGTTCAATAAATTATTATTATTAAATAATTTTTAAACTTATTATTTATGATGATGATTATTAGTCAGTTCTAAAAACAATGTTTAAAAATAAACACAAAAAAATAATATGTCTGCATATTATAGCTAGAATCTAGATGATAAGATGGCTAGACCGTCCTTTTTCAATTGTAATTCAAAAGACATCACTTGAAATTCAAAAGACTACAGTTGAAATTCAAAAATTCCATTTGCAATTCAAAAAATTTCACTTGAAATTCAAAAATTTCATTTGAAATTCAAAAAATGTCAATTGAATTACAAAAATCGTCATTTGTAATTCAAAAGACATCGTTTGAAATTCAAAAAAACATCATTTGAAATTCAAAAGACATCATTTGAAATTCAAATCTCTTCATTTGTAATTCAAAACTCGTCATTTGCAATTCAAAACTCGTCATTTGCAATTCAAAACTCGTCATAAGTAATTCAAAAGACACCATTTGAAATTCAAAAGTTTTCATTTAAAATTCAAAAATTATTCCATTTGAAATTCAAAAAGGGTAAACAAAATTATTTAAGCAAAATATACATTAGCTTAGGTAGCATTTTTTTATTTCTGTACATTTTTCATAGACGTTATATACACCTGCAATATGAGCGATATTGCAAGACCTCACATACAAATTAGCATAAGCCTTGGTTAAAATAAAACTGATCAGTAACAATTTAATATAGAAAAGTGATTGTAAACTTTATACCTGTTAAATAGTTATGATTTGTTGTACCTCCCACACAAATAATCCGACCCTAAGTAAAATGCAAGTCCTTATAAATTATATGCAGATGCTCTCAGAGCTGGTGAAGGTTATAAACCATATATGAAATTACCGACCCTTTAACATCATTATAATTATTAGTTGCTTATCATTTTATTAAATCTGTTCTCAAAACTGCAGAATATCCAAATTTGCAGAAAAAATAAATGCTACCCCACCTAATGTATATTTTTCTTAAATAATTTTGTTTACATTTTTGAATTTCAAATGGAATATTTTTTGAATTTCAAATGAAAACTTTTGAATTTCAAATGGCGTATTTTGAATTACAAATGACGAGTTTTGAATTTCAATTGACGAGTTTTCAATTACAAATGACGAGTTTGGAATGGAAAGTTTTTTGAATTTCAAATGAAAACTTTTGAATTTCAAATGAAAACTTTTGAATTTCAAATTCAAACTTTTGAATTTCATATGGTGTATTTTGAATTACAAATGACGAGTTTTGAATTTCAATTGACGAGTTTTGAATTACAAATGATGAATGATGAGTTTTAATTTCAAACGATGATTTTTTTAATTTCATATGACGACTTTTGAATTTCAAATGGTGTCTTTTGAATTTCAAATGGTGTCTTTTGAATTACAAATGACGAGTTTTGAATATCAAACGATGAGTTTTGAATTTCAAATGGAATTTTTGAATTTCAATTGATATTTTTGAATTTCAAATAGAATTTTTGAATTTGAAATGATCTCTTTTGAATTACACTTGAAAATGGTATAGATTGCAAATTATCATTATTTTCCTGAAAACAGGATTATTTACGTGGCCGATCTCACGGGAGCGTTTTGAAAACAGTAACAAAATCAAATTATTAAAGATCGATTTTGGAATTCAGGGTCACTTACCTAGCAGTCATATTTGAATAATTGGTTTTTGTTTCGTAACTGCACCTCTGCGAGTTTCTTTATCATGTTATATCATATTTAAAAAAAATGGGAAGAATTCCACATGACACAGTTCACATTTCATGAATATTTTTAAAACAACAACAAGAACGAAGCACTTGCTTTTTATTTCTTATTCCCAGTTGAGCAGCATCATGCGAAGCCCAGTATTTTGTAGTGGCAGCCAGAGTTACAAGCCGAACCATAATTATCGGCGGCGGCGGCGCTGTTCAAAATGGGTCGGCGGCGGCGGCTTTCGGCTGATTTTCCGGCTCGTTCAGTCATTCGAATACCCCTATTCATTTGACAATTTTGGGAAAATAGAAGGAACAATTTTCTTTTATTTTTTGGCAAGTAGTTCAATATTCGTTAATATTAGCCAATGTTCCAATAATTTAATATTGTTATTAGGGTATCCAATTATTCGGACGTTTATGTTAATGGATTTTTCGTTTATTTGAAAACAAAAAATTTCCAATTAATCGAATAATGAAGTCGAGAGTTATTCGATTAACCGATAAATCGAACAATTGTCCACTTAAATAAAATATAATTAATAAGAGTTATATAGACAAGATACGGCAGTTTACGGGTAGTTCAACTATATATTGAACGTTTATTATGTATCTGATTTTAATTAAAAATTGTAACATCAAATTCGAAATTCATTAGAAGTTGACAAAAATCCTAATATCTTATCAAAATAAAGAACATTCCCTTAAATGAGCATAATATCAGAAGTTATCCATTGACTTTTTTCGAATATGGATCATATGATTTATAACAGAAGTGACTTTATTATCGCGGTGTTAACCTCAAATTTTCTATGAATTTACTATTCTACGAAATTACTATTCTTTAAATTTTAAATAATTCCGAAGTTATTGCTATTTTCAAATGAAGTCGGATAAATCGTTATTTTAATATCTGTGGAGCATACAAATCAAAAATCGAAAAAAATTGTGGTTTTATATTTGGTGTTTCATAGTTTTTTACTCAAATGGAGCAAACTGGCTATTCAAAATCAATTTATCATACAAAGCATACGACGATTTCATAAGTTTTTAAAGGCAAAACTTATAATATCGATTAATCGATTATTTGGGACAATTTATTCGAATTATTCATTATTGGAAAATAATAATTTTTTATTGTTCGAACAAATATTTGACAAAAATTATTCGATTAATCGAATAAAATTTAATCGGTTGGATACCCTAATTGTTAACCCATACAATTATTTTTTGTGAGAAGGAATCCATTCCCAAAATTCATAATATAAATAAATAAATTTAATAAATATTTTTGCAATTACAGCTTTTCGTGTGAGGCATATTTGACCAGACGTTCTTGAATATCATAATCCTTCCAAAGAATGATAATACTCTACCTACTTTGACACACTAAAGAAGCACAACAGATATTGTTATTTATAGGAACACGTGAACACACGTACTGGAATTGACTTATATAAATGAAAGAAAGATCAATATATTTCACAGCAGTAGGTTGTCTATGTTGACATTTATATTTTCTTTTGTAATTTTAAGTGGGTTGTCTATTTTGGTAGTAAGATTTGACTGAGCTAGAACTCTGTCAAATCACGGCGGCGTGGTTGAAGTCAATATGAGTCGATGAAATCGGCGGCGTGCTTGAGTCGATTTGAGCCGATGAAATCGGCGGCGGCGCGGCTCGTGCAGAAACATGCGGCGGCGGCGGCTTGTCGGCTTAAAATCGGTCGGCTTGTATCTCTGGTGGCAGCAAAATCACATCTATGAAATCACGACCGTGACGCAGTATGCGTTAAAAAGGGAAGGTAAGGGAAAGAAAATTACATTGTAGGTTATTGTGTGCGTGTGTGTGTTTGGTTGCGTGTGAGAGGCACAGTACTTTGCTTAATCAGCTTTGGGCTCGGCTCAGAAAAAAATACATGAACGAGTCTCCACTAAGTAATGCATCAATGACAGTGTTTCTTAACATTTTAGTTAACACTGGATTAACAGAAGCGTTCAGCTAACAGTGAGAGAGTAGATGAGACGAGAAAAGAGACAACAACATTTTTTTAACCTACCGTAGGAGAACTGCAGATGGGAGGTGTTTAATGAAGAAGCGATAAAAATTAAACGCAGCAACAGCAAAAAGTCATAATTAACATTTCTCTTTTCGCAGCAATCAAAATGAATCAATTTGACCTTGAGCGGTAGACATAAAAAACTATTAATAATAATTACAATTGCACATAAAAAGAAAAAGAAAAAAAAAACTAGAAAAAATATTTTGATAATTATTAACAACAACAATAGCGACAACAACCAAACAGTTGCTGAACACTATCGTTCGTATATATAAATATTTTATTATTGAGGGTTTTTTTAGCATTCTTGGCGTTCGTTCGAATACCACATCACGTTGCAGAATGAACTGTGGCGAAACTAATTTTATTAGTTTTAACGAATTTATTACGCCTAAATTTGTATGCCGTCGTCATTTGGATTTCATTATTTTTTGTTATGTGAAAACCATAAAAAATGCGACGTGAAAATTGCAAAGGAAACAAAAGAGACCGGTCCGTGCAGATATAATAATGGAGTGCATTTGATTATATAGTGAATGACACAAAGGAAAATACAAATTTAGATTTTTTACGCAACAATGTATCGAGGAGCGTGTTTTTTTCTCAAGAGACTACAGTAGGAGAGACAGATGATTAAAGTAATGGTTAACAGCGCTGTTAATATTCTTGTGCTGGAACGGCAAATACAAATTATTTCTAGTGCGTACTGAGACGTATTTTATTTAAATTCCATTTTTTTGGAAGTGACTTTAGTATTTGGCCTATACACATACAAACAACAAGAATACACACGAGGTACAGTGAAGACGGGACATACCGTACAACAACAGCCTTTGCATTGTTGCGAGCGATGCGAGCACATGCATAACATTGAATTGACAAATTGAGATTTTTAGTGTGTCGACTTAGTTCGGTGGAATATTTTGTTTATCAGCGCTTCTCATTTGTCATATGCGACCGCTGGTACTAATATGAACCCTGATTTAAGTCAAAGACATACATTCGTTGCGAAAGTTCTGACGAGATGGGTAGCGCCCATCGAAACTGCGCAGTCAACTTTTAGCTGCAACAATAAAGGTCTCACTTTGCCTTTTTGCTAATTTTGGGTTCTGCTGAAGACTTCAGCACAACCTTTGGTCTTAAACCAAAATAAATGACAACACATACAACATAACAGACCAACTATACATACAAACAACATTAATGTAAAATATAATTATCAACCAGATTACGTTAATGTAATGACATATTTCATAAATAGAATGTCCGTTAATAATATTTTGTCTTTGTGGAAATGAAGTACTTTCATTGAAGTAATAGCATTGATTCGATGATAAAGGGTGGTTAAATTGTAAGGGCCGATGTTGAATGTAAACCACACCTAAACGTCAAGTTTTTTCTGCATTTCATTTGACATTTCTCAATTTCAGACTAACTCAATTTGAACCATGGAAAGATACACAATCGAGCAACGCATTAAAGCTATTCAGGCTTATTATGAATATGGGCGTTCAAATCAAAATGCATATCGTGCACTTTGTGATTTTTTCGGTCAATTTGATGAGGTACATTTTCACCTCAGTGGATTCGTCAATAAGCAGTATTGCCGCATTTGGGCGAATGATAATCCAAGAGTGATTGTCGAAAAACCAATGCACCAACAAAGAGTGACTGTTTGGAGCGGCCGGTCAGGCAGTTACTGTGAACGGTCTTCGCTATCGTGAGATGATAACGAAATTTTTATGGCCCGAATTGGAAGATGTGGATATGGACGATATGTGGTTTCAACGGTGCCACTGGCTCTTGTGCGCGACAAATTCAATGACCGTGTTATCTCACGTGGTGGCGATGTCAATTGTTTTTATTCCATTTTTTTTTCAATTTTACCCCCTTATGAGTACGACTTTCTAAAATCTCTTTATTTTACGTGTCTACACAATTGAAGGAATGTACACACCTAATTTCACCATTCTAGCTGTAGCAGTTTAGTTGGTACTATTTTTATCCCTCTGTACCCATTATATCTCTTGAAAGTACGAATTTGAAAAAAACTTTTATATTTCATGTCTACGCAGTCAGAGGAATGTATACTCTGAGTTTCACGAATCTAGCTGTTGTCATTTGGTTGTTACTATTTTTATCCCTTTTTTCATTTTAACCCCAAAAAGTACGAATTTCCAAAAATCACTTTATTTTACGTGTCTACGCAATCAGACGAATGTATACACCGAATTTCATTATTCTAGATGCAGCCGTTTGGTTGGTACCATTTTGATCCCTCTATTCCTATTTTACCCCTTAAAAGTACGAATTTGGAAAAAATACTTTTACATTATGTATCTACTCGATTAGATTGTACATACCAAATTTCGTGTTTCTAGCTGTTATCGTTTAATATGTACCATTTTCATCCCTTTTTTGTCCCATTTCGTCCCCTACGAATAAAAATCACTTTATGGTGCGCTGTTATGCTACAAGGGGAATGTTCATTCCAAATATCAAGTAAATAAAGAGTGATTTTTTTGAGGTTAGGATTTTCATGCATTAGTATTTGACAGATCACGTGGGATTTCAGACATGGTGTCAAAGAGAAAGATGCTCAGTATGCTTTGACATTTCATCATGAATAGACTTACTAACGAGCAACGCTTGCAAATCATTGAATTTTATTATCAAAATGCGTGCTCTGTTAAGAAAGTTCAGAAAGAAAGAAATTGTGTTCAGCGACGAAGCTCATTTTTGGCTCAATGGGTACGTAAATAGGCAGAATTGTCGATTTTGGAGTGAATATCAGCCAGAAGCATTGCAAGAGCTACCAATGCATCCAGAAAAAGTCACAGTTTGGTGCGGTTTATGGGCTGGTGGCATCATTGGACCGTACTTCTTCAAAGATGATGCGAATCGTAACGTAACTGTGAATGGTGAGCGCTACCGTGAGATGATATCCAACTTTTTTTTGCCCAAAATGGAAGAACTGAACTTGGTTGACATGTGGTTTCAACAAGATGGCGCTACATGCCACACAGCTCGCGATTCTATGGCCATTTTGAGGGAAAACTTCGGAGAACAATTCATCTCAAGAAATGGACCGGTAAGTTGGCCACCAAGATCATGCGATTTGACGCCTTTAGACTATTTTTTGTGGGGCTACGTCAAGTCTAAAGTCTACAGAAATAAGCCAGCAACTATTCCAGCTTTGGAAGACAACATTTCCGAAGAAATTCGGGCTATTCCGGCCGAAATGCTCGAAAAAGTTGCCCAAAATTGGACTTTCCGAATGGACCACCTAAGACGCAGCCGCGGTCAACATTTAAATGAAATTATCTTCAAAAAGTAAATGTCATGGACCAATCTAACGTTTCAAATAAAGAACCGATGAGATTTTGCAAATTTTATGCGATTTTTTAAAAAAAAAAGTTATCAAGCTCTTAAAAAATCACCCTTTACAAGCAGACATATACAAAAAGCAGGTTGAAATACTGTAAATATTAGGGGTATTTTCAGTCCTTGTGAGGGAAAAAATGTTTCCCTCTGGGCCGATTTCGCCCACTTTCAATCCCAACCGATCTGCAACCATAAGACACATTTAGGGAAAATTTGAACCTCCTAGCTCATTTCGTTCGGAAGCTAGCGTGCTTTCAACAGACAGACAGACGGACATGGCTATATCGTCTTAGAATTTTGCCACGACCCAGAATATATATACTTTATGGGGTCTCCGATGAATGTTTTAAGGTGTTATCCTGGAGGTAGAGGATATAAAAAATGTCATTTGTAAGGGGGTATATTAAAAATTCCCTTTCCCCATGTATGTTTATACGTGAAATATAATATGTAGTTTGTCCAAAACATTTGTAAAGGGACTATATCTAAATCTGGGTGCGATATCTCAATCTGAACCGATTTTACCGGCTATAGGTGCTTATAGTTATAAGATGCTGTGGCAAATTTAAAGAAAATCTGGTGCGATATGTGGTTTCTAGAGCGGAAAGTCAAATCGGGAGCGACATTTGTATGGGGCTATATCTAAATCTGAACCGATTTTACCGCCTTTCACTATAGGTGCTTATAATTATAAGATGCTGTGGCAAATTTAAAGAAAATCTGGTGCGATATGTGGTTTCTAGAGCGGAAAAAGTCAAATCGAAAGCGACATTTGTATGGGGCTATATTTAAATCTGAACCGATTTGCTTCAAATTAAATAGCGTACGTTCTTGATCCACAAAACTTATCTGTGCCAATTTTTGTCAGGATCGGACAATAATTGCGACCTGAACTTTGATTACAAGAATAGATGGACGGACGGACAGATGGGCTAAATCGATTCAGAAAGTGATTCTAAGCCGATCTGTATAATAAATGATGAATCTAACTCGTTTCCTGTGCACAAAGACATAATACCCTAGTGGAGGGTATAAAGATACTGTCCCAATCATGTATCCTATAGCATTAGAAGGCCTCTTGAGAAGTGAAATAAAAAATTATGCCTGGCATAGATGACTGTTTGGGGAGGCGACTTCGGAATGGAGTCCTTTTATGTAGGCAGTGAATTTGAATGTTTATTGAGTCAGATGCCACAAACACAGACAGTCATTTTCGTCACGTTCGTGAGACGTGTATCAACTGTTCTGTGGCCAAATGTTTATTCTATAAATAATAAATAAAGTTTTAGCATCGACAGCAAAATAAAAGAAAACGTAACAAAGTTATACAGCCATCGGGTATCAATAAAAATAAACAAAGCACCAACCATAGATAAACTCCAGGTTATGGCCCATTATGTGAGAGTACCTCGTAAAAACTCTCATACAAAATATCAGCACGACACAGCGGAAGCAATAAATTTATGTGTGTGTATATGTGTGCAGAAAAATTAATGCCAAATGTTTACGAGGTACTCTTAATTAATAGGGCACACCTTTGAAGCCTATCCGTGGATTATCTATAAAAATGAATTATTTTCTTCGTTATATTGAAAAAATAATGATCAAGTAAATATACATATTAATTAACCCATTTTGACCTATTGTTCGATTAATTGAACAGATACCGTAAAAACATCGGAAATGAAATAGACTGGCTCTAATGGGCTAATATATTGATTGAGCAAATTTAAAGAGTCAAGTCAATTACTTTTTAATTAGTGTAATTCTTTGTTATTACATCAATTATTAGCTCCACCTCTAAATTGCTTTTCACTCTCGCAAAGTGCCTCTTTCCTAGTGTTATTCGATAATCCAATACACTCATAACAAGTAAGGAAAGGCTAAAGTTGACTATATGATAGACTCCGCTTTCTATCCTATTACAATTCAATTCGGTAAAAAAGTGAAATCGGGAAGGATTTTTGTATCCTGTAAATGTATGTGTTTGACAAAAAATGATAAATCGGAAAGAACATCTGTATGGGGGTATATTGGAGCATGGAACGATGTGACCCGCTTTCACCATGTATGTTTATAGGTGAAATATAATATGTAAAGTTTGGCCAAAAGCGGTTAAACATTTGGGAGCAACATTTGTATGTACATAAATAAATTTATATCTAAATCTGAACCGATCTTACCCACTTTCACCATAGGTGCTTTTAGTTCGATTATAAGATGTTGTGGCAATTTTAAAGAAAATCGAGTAAAATATGTGGTTTTAAGCGCGGAAAATGTAAAATCGAGAGCGATATTTGTATGGGGGCTATATCTAAATCTGAACCGATCTAACCCGCTTACGCCACAGGTGTTTCTAGATGTATTAGAAGGTGTTGTGCCAAATTTAAAGAAAATCGGATACAATGTGTGGTTTCTATGGGGGTTATATCTAAATCTGAACCGATCTTACCCACTTTCAGCATAGGTGTTTCTAGTTCAATTATAAAATGTTGTGCCAATTTTAAAGAAAATCGGGTTCAGTATGTGGATTTTAGAGCGGAAAAAGTCAAATCGGGAGCGACATTTGTATGGGGACTATATCTAAATCTGAACCGATCTTATCCACTTTCATCATAGGTGTTTTAATTGGATTATAAAATGTTGTGCTAATTTTAAAGAAAATCGAGTAAAATATGTGATTTTTAGAGCGGAAAATGTCAAATCGGGAGCGACATTTGTATGGGGGCTATATCTAAATCTGAACCGATCTAGCCCACTTTTGTCACAGGTGTTTCTAGATGTATTATAAAATGTTGTGCCAAATTTAAAGAAAATCGGGTACAATATGTGGTTTTAAGAGCGGAAAATGTCAAATCGAGAGCGACATTTGTTATGGGGCCTATATCTAAATCTGAACCGATCTAGCCCACTTTTGTCACAGGTGTTTCTAGTTAGATTATAAGGTGTTGAGCCAAATTTGAGGAATACCGGGTACAATATGTGATTTTTAGAGCGGAAAATGTCAAATCGGGAGCGACATTTGTATGGGGACTATATCTAAATCTGAACCGATCTAGCCCACTTTTGTCACAGGTGTTTCTAGATGTATTATAAGATGTTGTGCCAAATTTAAAGAAAATCGGGTACAAAATGTGGTTTTAAGAGCGGAAAATGTAAAATCGGGAGCGACATTTGTATGGGGGATATATCTAAATCTGAACCGATCTTAACCGCTTTTTGCATAGCTGTTTCTAGTTGTATTATAAGATGTTGTGCCAAACTTAAAGAAAATCGGGTACAATATCTGGTTTGAAAAGCGGAAAATGTCCAATCAGGAGCGACATTTGTATGAGGGCTATATCTAAATCTGAACCGATCTTACCCGCTTTTTGCATAGGTGTTTCTAGTTGTATTATAAGATGTTAAGCCAAATTTGAAGAAAATCGGGTACAATATGTGGTTTTAAGAGCGGAAAATGTCAAATCGGGAGCGACATTTGTATGGGGGCTATATCTAAATCTGAACCGATCTAGCCCACTTTTGCCACAGGTGTTTCTAGTTAGATTATAAGGTGTTGAGCCAAATTTGAGGAATATCGGGTACAATATGTGATTTTAGAGCGGAAAATGTCAAATCGGGAGCGACATTTGTATGGGGACTATATATAAATCTGAACCGATTTGCTTCAAATTAAATAGCGTTCGTCCACAAAACTTACTTGTACCAATTTTTGTAAAGATCGGACTATAAATGCGACCTATAATTTGATTACAACAATAGATGGGCAGACGGACATTGCTAAATCGACTCAGAAAGTGATTCTAAGCCGATCTGTATAATAAACGGTGGGTCTAACTTGTTTCCTTTTGGGTGTTACAAACAAATGCACAAAGACATAATACTCTCGTGGAGTGTATAAAAATAGGGGCTTGGTTACAATATTTATGAGATATTTTAACAGACTTTACGTGAAAGTAGGAAGTTTGTAGTTTACCACTGCAAAAGTTGTTGATGCGTGAAGGAGGATGTTTAAATAAAGTTTTTGTAAATACCATTCATGCGGAGAAGGTTTCGAAATATTGCTATATAACACACTTGTGTGAAACTAGAAAGTGTTGCATGCGTATATCACTAGTTTGCAGACATGACATAGCTTGATATATTAACAACTATCATTGCTGATTGGATAGCTACACTTCCAGCGGCCACTCGTACTCGTACTTATAGTCTAACATTACTTGGCAATGAGAATTTTCTTTGTAATATAGACCACATAGTAAGTGAAGCTACCTCCAATGAAAAATAAATATTCCAAAAGAAATAAAAAATCTGCCGATTAAATATTGATTCGTAAAATTAACTTCCATATCATATATATATGAATCGGTCGGTGTATCGTTAACCCATTCTGACCCAGTGTTCGATTATACGAACAGTAGGAAACAGCGAAAAATTATTTTTTCTGGTCTCTAATGTGTTAATACCTTGAATAGGGTAAACGACCGATATTCTGAAATTGCTTGGATCATTAAAAATGAAATATTGAATATGAATTATACATACAAAAATACTTAAAAATATATGAATGAAATATAAGAGAATAACATAAAAATAATAAATAAAACAAATCGATAAAATGAAAAAAAAAAACAAAAACAATGTTTAATGCAACACCACTAACATCAAATAAAAGCTATAAAAACAGCAACTACGGGCGTAGCACGACCACGAACAGTAACGAATTTTTATCGAGCCACGAAACGAAATAAAATGAATGAAATTAAAAGGAGCCCCACAAAAACAACTCTGGCATGTCTCTGTTATTATGTTATTAATGTAGAACTGACGCGAAACCCGTTTTCCAGTCGAAATTTGATGCACGAGCTTGTAATAAAATATATGACCGTCATACACTCAAGGCGAAAAGTGTGGTGGTGTTCATTTCAAGATTACAGGAAATAGACGCAAAGTCCAAGAGGAGAAATCTTCTCTAATATGAATAGAAACAATTAAAATATTTTTGGTTTGGTTTTTCTAAAATCACTCAAATGAGGTACACAAATTATATTATTTTACAAAAATAATTTTGTAAAAAATCGGAAAATATACATATTTAAAAAACAAATTTGTATTTGTTTAATAATCATCGTAAGTCGTAAGAATTTCCATTTGAATTTCAATTAGTCTTTTGAAACTAAATTGCAACCTAAACATTTTTTTACAAAAAGCTAAATATTTTCAAAACTATATTTTTCTATGTTTCATTTGAAGTGAGTCATTGTCCTGGTTCAAGACCTTTTCCATCTACACTTTATTTACAAATGTACAAATGATTTCATTTATTACTTGGACCGTCTTCAGATTTTTCAACAAAATACCCAAAGTCTTTATATAAATTTGCATACTAGAAAATATAGATGAAAAAAGGTCTCGCGTCTGGAAAATATGCCATTTACATCAAATTTAAAAAATAATAATTTTATTAAAAAAAATTTTCATTAACAAAAAAATCTTTTCATTAACAAATAAATGTGTTTTCATCTGTGGGACTGTAAAGAAAAATGTATTCTCTCACAGCTGTGAAAAAATACATCTAAATACTCACGAATGCTCCATACTTAAATCTCACACTCTGATGATATTATTGATGAATCAATAATCCATTAAAATACTTCAGACTTACCTAAAAATAAACATAAAAGAGAAATTTGTAATTAATACATTTTCGTTATTATTCCAAAAAACCTAATGATAAATGAATGGGATACAAAATATTTGCAAATATGCCCAAAAATTATATAATATATATATATATATAATAATATATATATATAATAATATATATATATAATAATATATATATATAATAATATATAATAATATAATCAATATATCATTTTGCAGAAACATTCTTAGATGTTGCTCAACATCAACAACTACCGTTACAACAATCTCAAGGGTCTCACGGATCTACATTGTTTGAAGAAAGTGCCAAGAGAAACCAAATCCTTCAATGTTTCTATAATGCTCTATTGACAGTGAGACCTGCTAAGAGTGAAATAATGTTTTCTCTTTCCAATGAGACTCTGGATGTTATAAAACATATGATCGTACCTTTTATTTATTTTTTTATTAATACCAACAAGAAATCGTAAATTTTAATTCCGATTCCGCGAACTCTACACCATTTCCAATTGAAATTGGGAAAATTCCAATTGAAATTGGGAAAATTCCAATTGAAATTTGGAAAATTCCAATTGAAATTGGGAAAATTCCAATTGAAATTGAGAAATTTTCAATTGAAATTGGGATTTTCAATTTGAAATTGAGAAAATTCCAATTGAAATTGGGATTTTCAATTTGAAATTGAGAAAATTCCAATTAAAATTGAGAATTTCCATTTCATATTGAGAAAATTCCAATTGAAATTGAAAATTTCCATTTCAAATTGCGAAAATTCCAATTGAAATTGAGAATTTCCATTTCATATTGAGAAAATTACAATTGAAATTAAGAATTTCCATTTAAAATTGAGAAAATTCCAATTGAAAATGAGAATTTACATTTCAAATTGAGAAAATTCCAATTGAAATTGTGAAATTTTCATTTGAAATTGAGAATATTCTTATTGAAATTGAGAATATTCTTATTGAAATTGAGAATATTCTTATTGAAATTGAGAATATTCTTATTGAAATTGAGAATATTCTTATTGAAATTGAGAATTTCCATTTCAAATTGCGAAAATTACAATTGAAATTGAGAATTTCCATTTCATATTGAGAAAATTACAATTGAAATTAAGAATTTCCATTTAAAATTGAGAAAATTCCAATTGAAAACGAGAATTTAAATTTCAATTTGAGGAAATTCCAATTGAAATTGTGAAATTTTCATTTGAAATTGAGAATATTCTTATTGAAATTGAGAATATTCTTATTGAAATTGAGAATATTCTTATTGAAATTGAGAAAATTCAAAAGTTTCTATTTTCACCCAGGAAAAAGATTGTTGAATTGTCGTCTGCAATAAACAGTTTCAAATGCTGGAACATGTGCGCATTCTATGCAATTCTCTGTTGTCTTACATTTGGCGATTTTAGATCCCACCTTAACCTTGGATCAAATTAGTACGATATGATTATCAAGTGACAGTTTTCAAAGAGTTGTTCCAGTCAGCTACGGAATTAAGCGTTATTGCATACCAAAACAAGTTCATTTAAATTACTCATCTCCTCAGAACTCATTCTTTAGTTGAACACGTTTTGAAGGAGCCGATTCTTCTATTCAGTATAATAATTCCAGTAGCCGTAATTACATGATTTGAAAATTTCTCAATTTGAAATGTAAATTCTCATTTTCATTTGGAATTTTCTCAATTTCAAATGAGAAAATTTCTTAATTTCAATTGTAATTTTCTCAATATGAAATGGAAATTCTCAATTTCAATTGTATTATACCAATTTGAAATGGAAATTCTCAATATCAATTGGAATTTTCTCAATTTGAAATGGAAATTCTCATTTTCATTTGGAATTTTCTCAATTTGAAATGGAAATTCTCAATTTCAATTGGAATTTTCTCAATTTGAAATGGAAATTCTCAATTTCAATTGGAATTTTCTCAATTTGAAATATAAATTCTCATTTTCATTTGGAATTTTCGCAATTTCAAATGAGAAATTCTTAATTTCAATTGGAATTTTCTCATTTTGAAATGGAAAATCTTAATTTCAAATGGAATTTTCTCAATATGAAATGGAAATTCTCAATTACAAGTGGAATTTTCTCAGTTTCAATTGGAAATGGTGTAGTCTTAATTATTATAATTTATTATTTTTTTTGCTTAAACACAATAAATGCATTATTTTTCAAGAAAATGTGCGATTGGCCTAAACAAGTTCGGAAAAAACTCTTGTTGTGAATAAAAGGTGATTCTATAAATGAAATTATGCAGCATTCATAATGCATCCAAACGTGTTTCTGGTCATTTGGACATGCGAAAAGGTTATACGTTTAGCTTTGCTCCTTGTAGACAGTACAAGTTTAGCAGATGGTTTTCCTTGAGTGTCGTTTGCCTCACCATCGAACCCAACAAAACAACCATCCATCCAGTCAACCCAAAAAAAAACACCAATCCCAACGTTTTTTGTTCTGTCATTTTAGTTGTTCTGACAGTCAGCTTGTCAGCCAGCCAGACCGTCTGTCTGTCAATTCAACTGTCAGCCTATATATTGTTCTCGCCCTTGTGCCATTTGAAAATGGCGAACGTTGCATTGTCTCTGCCGGAACGAAAAGTCTGACTCTATCAGTCCTTCTCGTAAAATACATTTCCAACATTACGTTTGTCTTTTGTGTATTTCTTGTATCACATTCCGAATGACTTTGTGTTATTATAAAAATTATAAATAATTTATAACAAATACCAAAATTATAAATAATTTATAAAACTGAAATCAAAATATTCATGCATAATGGTGGAAACTACCAAAAGCTTTCCCGTATGGACGGACAAAAACGTACTTGGCAGTAGAGAAAGACCCAAACGTTGCATTCTACCCAGATACGAATACAGACAGACATTCTGCCAAGGGCCAGACAAATACATTCACATATCGTTCGCACGGCGTTCGAACTTTCGCAACAGAATAGGGGAGGGAAGAGCGAAAAAGTCAATATAATGCTAATTTATAAGACACGTCAGCAGTTTTTTTTTGGCTCTGTGCTTACCTTCGCAAGAAATAAATGAATGCGGTGCACAGTGGGGTGTTTGGAGAAATAATGAAAGTAAGTCAACACAGAAAAAACGAAAACGTGTTTCAGTGGAAATTAAAAATTAATTAATTTCGAATCAAGTACTTGTTACTTGTTATAAGGAAAAAGTTTACTTCGAATAAGTTTTATTTAATAAACTTGTGATGAATTTCGCTCAATAATTCAAATAATTGAAAAAAAAACTAATATAAAAAATGACAACATGAAAAAATCTCAAACATAAGCTATTACTCTTACATGACTGCTGTGAATGCTAATTAAACGCCTTCGCAGTGAATGTTTAGAAAATTATTTGAAGAAAGTGTCGGCAAACGAATGAGAATTTTTTAAATTATATTGTTTATTTCAAGTTTTTAAACACAATTATATACATTAGAAGCCCAGCGAATTGTAGGCATTTTAGAGGCTAAAAAGGCAACTATACTATACTACTATATATAAAGGGTGATTTTTTAAAAACTATAGGAAAGTTTTTTCAAAAAAAAAAAAAAAACACATAAAATTCAGAAAAATGCATGAAATCTTTATTTGAATCGATAGTACATGGACCGTACTATCGATTCAAATAATTTAATGTTTAAAGATTATTTAATGCAAATGTTGACCTTGACTGCGCCTCAAATGATCCATTCGCTTAGTAAAATTTTGGCATTTCCACGTCTTTGAGTAACAGAGGCCCAATTGCTGCGAACGGCGACGAATCGATAATTGATGGTCACCATTAACACTGGCCGATACAGCTGCGATATTTTCTTCAGTTCGCACTCTATGTAAGCGTGTTGGTGGTTTAATGTCCAACAATGTAAATTTGGTGCGAAATTTAGTCACAATAGCCCGAATAGCCGCTTCAGTAGGTCGATTAAACTGACCATAAAATGGAAGCGCGCGATGAACTTTCTTAACAGAGCACGCATTTTGATAATAAAATTCAATAATTTGCAAGCGTTGTTTGTTTGTAAGACGACTCATGGTTAAATTATAGACCAAACTGAAGATGGTTGACAGTGAAACAAAACACGAAACGTGCGTCAGCTGTTTAAACCAGTGTTGCCAAGAAGATAATAGCTAAAAAATCAAACTTTACTAGATCAAGCCATCTGTGAGTTAAACGCTCCTGAAAATAACGCTAAAAATCATGTTTTTCGGTGTAATTTTGTTTGTGTTTATTTCTCTTTATTTTACGTGTCTACGCAATTAGAGGGATGTACACTAGGGCGTACCTCAAAAAAAAAGTTCGCCGTACACCTTCGAATATGAAGTATTATTGAAAGGTAGTTTCAAAAAAAAAAAAATTATTTTTTTATGCCGAACGTAGGGGTCGCGCTTTTACATTTTTCTATATAACTTGTATTTATAAACGGATTTTAAAGTGTGATACATCGATGTTTTTGTCTCGAGGCCGATTTTTTTGTCTTTGAAGTCATTGAGCTCAAGCACCCCCTTCTGGTACTTACCCATCATTTCTCAGTTGCTACTACCCTAATGTACCACTCTAATAATCGAAAATTAAAGCTCGCATAAAATCATGAATCATGTTTGAGCTCAATGACTTCAAAGACAAAAAAATCGGACAAAAACATCGATGTATCACACTTTAAAATCCGTTTATAAATGCAGAAGTTATATAGAAAAATTTAAAAGCGCGACCCCTACGTTCGGCATAAAAAAATAAAAAAAATTTTTTTGAAACTACCTTTCAATAATACTTCATATTCGAAGGTGTACGGCGAACTTTTTTTTTTTACTTGTAACCTGGTACGCTCTAATGTACACACCGAATTTCATCATTCTAGTTGTAGTCGTTTAGTTGGTACCATTCTTATCACTCTGTACCCATTGTATGCATTGAAAGTACGATTTTGGAAAAAAAAAACTTTTATTTTTTGTGTCTACTCAGTCAGAGGAATGTATACTCCGAATTTCATGACTATAGCTGCGGTCATTTGGTTGGTACTATTTGTCCATGGGACAAAAATGGTACCTACAACATGGTTGAAGTTGAAATCATGAATTTTGGTATGTACATTTCCCTTACAGCGAAGAAATCAGATTTGAAGGAAGTTTTTCGTAATTCGTACTTTTAAAGGGTAAAATGGGGTAAAGATGGATAAGAATTGTACCACCGAAATGACCAAACGGCTGGGACTAGAATCTTTAAATTTGGTACAAAAATTCCTCTTATAGCTTCGTACTTTTTGGGGGTGAAATCGGGTAAAAAGGGATAAAAAATAGTACCACCGCAATGAACAAACGGCAGGGCCTAGAATCTTGAAATTTGGTATGGATATTCCTCTAGCGGCATGAAGACATCCAAAAAGTGACATTTTAAAAATTTGTACTTTTGTGGGGTTAAATGGGACAAAAAGGGACAAAAATTATATCTAGGGATAAATGCCGAAATTCTCTTACTAAATTATAGAAGTAAGAGAATTAGCAGAAATATCATTTTTTTACCAAGTTTTTGTTCAATTTTACCAAGTTTTTGCTTCAACTACAAGAAGGGCCCTAACTTCTACATTTATGCCTGGATTAGGCCTTGTTTTCTTCGTTAGGACCCCAGTCATTATGTCTATGGATAAATATCTTACAGCGAAGAGATCAGATTTGAAGGGAGTTTTTCGTAATTCGTACTTTTAAGGGATAAAATGGGTTAAAGAGGGATAAAAATTGTACCACCACAATTACCAAACGGCTGGGACTAGAATTTAGAAATTTGGAAATGAAATGAAAATATTTTTCAAAATTCGTACTTTTTGGGGGTGAAATCGGGTAAAAAGGTATAAAAATAGTACCAATCAAACGGTTGGAGCTGGAATAATAAAATTCGGTGTGTACATACCTCAAAACCCTTAGAAACGCAAAAGGACCGAATTTTTTGAAATTCGTACTTTTAATATGTAAACAGGCAAAAGGGGATAAAAAAAGGTACCAACAACACTGATGATGCTACAATAATGAAATTCGGTATATATATATTCGTTTTACAGCGCAAATCACTGATAAGAAGACATTTTTCGAAATTTTTTATTTTAAGGGATTAAATGGGACAAAAATTGTACCACAGCCCAGACCAAACAACTGGGCCTGGAATCATGAAATTCGGAACGGGCATTACTTTTACAGCACGAATACGACTAAGAAATTATTTTTCAAAATTCGTACCTTTTGTGAGTGAAATTGGGTACAAAAAGGGATACAAAACGGCACCAATCAAACAGACGGAACTGGAATCATGAAATTCGGCGTGAACATCCCTGAGTATGCAAATTGAAGGAATTTTTCGAAATTCGTACTTTTAAAGGGTAAACGAGAAAAGGGGATAAAAAAAGTTGCCAATATTCGGTGCGCATATTCATCTTACAGTGTAGATGAGTAATAACAAACAAGGAATTTTCCGATATTTGTACTTTTAAGTGATTATAAAAACATTTTAAAATCTCAAATTGCAACCTCAATTTCAACCATACGTATGGAAGTTGTATCAGTTTTATTTTGACCAAAGCTTATGTCAATTTGCATGGAAAGTATAGAAGTTATATTAGGTTTAATTTTACGTACGGGTCGTTTGTTTTGGAATATGGACTATACGTGTGTGGGTACCATAAGGTGTATATCAATTTCTCCCATTTCCGAATTTAAACTAAGTTTGGCAAAATAGTACTATGTGCAGAGTTTGAGTCAATTCTTTAAGTCCCTTCCAGAGTTATCGTGTATACCAGCGAGTCAGACGGACGTGAAAGAGACTTGGGACATACTTATGGTTTTAAATCTCTCCTTCAATGTGTTACACTTTGTTTCCATCCCTAATGATAAAGAGTGATTTTTTTGAGGTTAGGATTTTCATGCATTAGTATTTGACAGATCACGTGGGATTTCAGACATGGTGTCAAAGAGAAAGATGCTCAGTATGCTTTGACATTTCATCATGAATCGTCTTACAAACGAACAACGCTTGCAAATTATTGAATTTTATTATCAAAATGAGTGCTCTGTTAAGAAAGTTCATTGCGCGCTTCCATTTTATGGTCAGTTTAATCGACCCACTGAAGCGGCTATTCGGGCTATTGTGACTAAATTTCGCACCAAATTTACATTGTTGGACATTAAACCACCAACACGCTTACGTAGAGTGCGAACTGAAGAAAATATCGCAGCTGTATCGGCCAGTGTTAATGATGACCACCAATTTTCGATTCGTCGCCGTTCGCACCAATTGGGTCTCTGTTACTCAAAAACGTGGAAATGCCAAAATTAGACTAAGCGGATGGACCACCTAAGACGCAGCCGCGGTCAACATTTAAATGAAATTATCTTCAAAAAGTAAATGTCATGGACCAATCTAACGTTTCAAATAAAGAACCGATGAGATTTTGCAAATTTTATGTGTTTTTTTTTAAAAAAAAAGTTATCAAGCTCTTAAAAAATCACCCTTTATATACGCTCCTACTTTGTAGTGAGGGTATAATTTGCACAACTAAAGAAAGAAACGTGCAAATAATTTTCTACTTTATATGATTTTTTGTAGAAAAATTGTTTCATTTAAATGGATTTTTTAATTTGTACAAGGTGTTTAAATCGTAGCGAAAAGTTAGTGTAAATATACCTCTGAATACGCTGAAAGTGATAGCCTTACACTAAGGCAATTTCAAAATATAAAAAATAGTTTGAATACCGATACAAAATACTGTCAATACCATACTATTTTTCAGCGTAAGAAGTAGCGGGTAGTTGCTAGTATTTCATAAATCTACGAACAAAATATATCCCCTAACCTTCATTTACATGTATATATGGAAAAACAAAGTTCTCAAAAATCCGCTGAACTTTGTATATTTCTTTACTTCTGTTTTTTTTTGTTTTTTGTTTTTCCGACATCTAGAACAAATTTATTAATTTGAGAATGCGAGAAGATTTTTTTTGTATTTGTATTTATAGATAAGACATACATAGTCAGCAAATCAGCAAAGAGCTTTCTTTAAAAATGTATATATCTTTTAAATCATTAATATAAATCTTAAGCAACAATGGAACTCCATGTGCAATTGACAATATAGAACTAATCGACGATCCAACTTGGACGTACTACAATCTATTTTGTAGGTAATCCTTAAATATTGATTGGATTTCATCCGTACTTCCCATATTACTTAACTTCCTTAGCAAAATATCATGATGGACCAAGTCAAATGCTTGGAAAAGTCAAAAAATACACAAGCCATACCCATCAGCAATTCCACCACAAATACTTTTCATAACTTTCACCAAAGCTTCTCCTAAGCAGCTCCTTTCTTGACATTCATATAATAATATTATTATTCTCATGAATGTAATTTGATAGTTGATCAAACATTAATTTGTCAAATACTTTGGGCCTAAAAATCAAATACAGATCTGAAGCAAATTTCCTTAGGAATGGCTATAACTTTATGAATTTTGAATGTGTGATTTGAACTGGGATATTGTCCTGGCTCAAGACCATTTTGCATCTATATTTAATAGAATGCAAATTTATGAACAAATGACTTGGTGACATTTTTGAATATTTTTGCTTTGCTACCATATTATTAAAAATGTTTACCAGAAAAACAGCAATCTGAGATTTCTTTTAATGTAGCATTTTAGTGGTAATATTATCATACCCAGACCTTTTTTCAAATACAAATAATCCATATTTCTTTCCACTTCTGCACTATTTACATTTCGCTTTAGTATGCGCTGAATTAATGTTCTGAGTATAATGCTTCATAGATTATTTTGAAGTATTTACTAAACACACCGAAGAGTTCTTTGCAAGTTCATTAGCACTTAAATGTATATGAACACACATTAACTTTATTAAAATTCCCAAAATGGTATATTTTTTCATACAAAACTATTTTCTACTACACCTTTTTCATTTGTAATTCAAAAGACATCATTTGAAATTCAAAAGACATCATTTGAAATTCAAATCTCTTCATTTGAAATTCAAATCTCTTCATTTGTAATTCAAAACTCGTCATTTGTAAAGGGTGATTTTTTAAGAGCTTGATAACTTTTTTTAAAAAAAAACGCATAAAATTTGCAAAATCTCATCGGTTCTTTATTTGAAACGTTAGATTGGTCCATGAAATTTACTTTTTGAAGATAATTTCATTTAAATGTTGACCGCGGCTGCGTCTTAGGTGGTCCATCCGCTTAGTCCAATTTTGGCATTTCCACGTTTTTGAGTAACAGAGACCCAATTGGTGCGAACGGCGACGAATCGAAAATTGGTGGTCATCATTAACACTGGCCGATACAGCTGCGATATTTTCTTCAGTTCGCACTCTACGTAAGCGTGTTGGTGGTTTAATGTCCAACAATGTAAATTTGGTGCGAAATTTAGTCACAATAGCCCGAATAGCCGCTTCAGTGGGTCGATTAAACTGATCATAAAATGGAAGCGCGCAATGAACTTTCTTAACAGAGCACGCATTTTGATAATAAAATTCAATAATTTGCAAGCGTTGTTCGTTTGTAAGACGATTCATGATGAAATGTCAAAGCATACTGAGCATCTTTCTCTTTGACACCATGTCTGAAATCCCACGTGATCTGTCAAATACTAATGCATGAAAATCCTAACCTCAAAAAAATCACTCTTTAATTCAAAAGCCATCATTTGAAATTCAAATCTCTTCATTTGTAATTCAAAACTCGTCATTTGTAATTCAAAAGCCATCATTTGAAATTCAAAAGTAATTCAAACATTTTTCCATTTGCAATTCAAAAAGGGTAAATAAAATTATTTAAGCAAAATATACATTAGGTTGGGTAGCATTTATTATTTCTGTAAATTTTAATATTCTGCTGTTTAGAAAACAGATTTACCCCCATTTAGATTGCTAGATAGAAAGTCTGTGGAGTGAGGATTTAAAAATAAGAAAATTACCCATTGACAAACTTGTTTCATAGATGTTATATACACCTGCAATATGATCGATATTGCAAGACCTCTCAACAAGTTGGCATAAGCTTTGGTTAAAATAAAATTGATCAGTAACAATTTATATTGGAAATGGTTTTACAATCACTTTATACCTGTAAAATAGTTATGATTTGTTGTACCTCCCACACAAATAATCCGACCCTAAGTAAAATGCAAGTCCTTATAAATTATATGCAGATGCTCTCTGAGCTGGTGAAGATTATAAACTATATATGAAATTACCGATCTTTTTACATCATTATAATTATTAGTTGCTTATCATTTTATTAAATCTGTTCTCAAAACTGCAGAATATCCAAATTTTGCAGAAAAAATAAATGCTACCCCACCTTATGTATATTTTTCTTAAATAATTTTGTTTACATTTTTGAATATCAAATGGAATATTTTTTGAATTTCAAATGGTGTATTTTGAATTACAAATGACGAGTTTTGAATTACAAATGACGACTTTTGTATTTCAAACGATGAGTTTTGAATTACAAATGACAAGTTTTGAATTTCAAACGATGAGTTTTGAATTACAAATGACAAGTTTTGAATTACAAATGACGAGTTTTGAATTTCAAATGACGAGTTTTGAATTACAAATGAATTTCAAATGGAATTTTTGAATTTCAAATGGTGTCTTTTGAATTACACTTGAAAATGGTGTAGTCTATATTAATGGTGTAGTCTATAAAAATGACGACTTTTGAATTTCAAATGACGAGTTTTGAATTACAAATGACGAGTTTTGAATTACAAATGACGACTTTTGAATTCCAAACGATGAGTTTTGAATTTCAATTGACGAGTTTTTAATTACAAATGACGAGTTTTGAATTTCAAACGATGAGTTTTGAAGTACAAATGACGAGTTTTGAATTTCAAATGACGAGTTTTGAATTTCAAACGATGAGTTTTGAATTTCAAACGATGAGTTTTGAATTTCAAATGGAATTTTTGAATTTCAAATGGTGTCTTTTGAATTACACTTGAAAATGGTGTAGTCTATAAAAATGGCGAGTTTTGAATTTCAAATAACGACTTTTGAATTTCAAATGACGAGTTTTGAATTACAAATGACGACTTTTGAATTCCAAACGATGAGTTTTGAATTTCAATTGAGGAGTTTCTAATTACAAATGACGAGTTTTGAATTTCAAACGATGAGTTTTGAATTACAAATGACGAGTTTTGAATTTCAAATGACTACTTTTGAATTTCAAATGACGAATTTTGAATTTCAAACGATGAGTTTTGAATTACAAATGACGAGTTTTGAATTGCAAACGATGAGTTTTGAATTTCAATAGATATTTTTTGAATTTCAATCGATATTTTTTGAATTTCAATTGATATTTTTTGAATTTCAATTGATATTTTTTGAATTTCAATTGATATTTTTTGAATTTCAATTGATATTTTTTGAATTTCAAATGGTGTCTTTTGAATTACACTTGAAAATGGTGTAGTCTATATTAATTTTCGACAAAAATGTCTAATTATTTGCTGAAAACAAAAAGTAAATAATACGAAATTGTTTTTATACTGTCTCCCATTTAGTTTCTCAATAATTTGATGGATTCAGAGAAGATTGTGAGAAGTTTGATAGGTATCCAAAAGTCTTGCAAAAAATAATCACATAAATATAAATGCTATAAACAATTTAAACTAAATGGCTCATTCTGCAACGCCATGTATAAAATAAATATTTTCTTGCTAAGAAAATGGTAGATAGTATTGTTAGAGCGATGTAGTAGCAATCAAGAGGTACGCACTCCATCTCTAACTCCCTTAGCAGCGCATATTTAAATAAAATTATATTGAAAAGTATAGAAAAGAAGTAACCTATCAATCAGCTTTCACATTTAAGGACATACCTCCCCTCCTATTAAAACTCTATTTTAATCCTCTTATGCCCGAATTTTATTTTTGTTATACTTTTTTGTTGTGGCATGGGTCTTAAATATGATTTGTGTTGCAAACAAATGCACAAAGGCATAATACCCTAGTGGAGTGTAAAACAAAAATAAGAAACATTACATGTGGATTTTTTTTTTTTAGTTTTTCTATTTATTTTTAATTTTGTGCAGTTGTTTTTGTCCGGCTTGAGGTCGTGTAATTTAAAAAACAACTATGTTATTTTTTATTTAAAAATCCCCAATATTTCGTTTGACTTTGTCAATCATCTTCAGGGGTGTCAATCTATGAATATTACGTATAAACGACAGTAACTTGTCCGTCCAACCAGTCTTTGCCAACTATTTTTTTTTTGTTTTTTTTTTTTACAGACAGTTTTGGTTTACCCTGGACCCATGGTGCAACGCTCCTTTGAGTACAAAAACACTGCCACATGTTGTAGACGTTCATGAAAAGTCATCAAATTTCGATGGTATAACGAGCGAGCGAATGAGCGAGCAAATAATGAACGAACGAACAGAAAAATACGCAATTACAACAACATCACGAACAACTGCCACTCTAACGACGACAACAACAGCAACAACAAAAACATACATGAGTCAAAGTTAATTGCTATCATTTCCGTCTATAGTACAACAGTGTTGTATCTACTGTCGCAAACGACCAAACGACCGACCGAACGAGCGACCGACCCGACCAAATGACCACCACCACAACGCCATTACGGGCATTATTATTGCAGCAGGTAATTAATGGGTAAAATGAAAGGAACTCTGCCACAATTGATTTCTCCGTGTCTAGTGGTGGCCCAAGGGTCATGGGGGGAGGGTCGACGAGAGGAAATGCCGACAAAACCTGCAGTGAAATCATTAAGACACTTCCGGTAATATAACTGATTACCAGCAACAGCAGCACTAGTCAGTGAATTCTTAGCAAAGTTCTAGGAAAATGATTCGTAGTTCTAACATTTTTCCGGCAATTATTTAAATAGAGAGCAGTTATTTTGCAATTTCAGTGAAATGATTTACAAAACAAAAAAATTACCAATACGAAAAAGAAAAAACTTCGATTTTTTACTACACCTTTTCCAATTCAATTCGAAAGACATCAATTGAAATTCAAAAATTCGATTTGAAATTCGAAAGACACCAACTGAAATTCAAAAATTTCATTTGAACTTCAAAAAATGTCAATTGCAATTCAAAAGACAACATTTCAAACTCAAAAAAACACCATTTGAAATTTAAAACTTGTCATACGAAATTCAAAAGAAATCATTTGAAATTCAAGAGATATCATCATTTGTACGCAAACAAACCTATTTAAACAAAATACACATTTCTGGGGTAGCGTAAAATAATAATAAGTACAGTTTCTTCTTGCAATTTGTAGTCATATAGTGATGGCCATATGCAAATCATCACATAAAGGGTGTCCCAAGAAGAACGCAATTTTTAAATCTGGCAACATTCGAAGTGTCATTGTTTGACATTTGAACAATTGTTATTGTTTGTTAGTAGAAGGTACGAGGTTAGTAAAAATGGAGCGCTACATGAATGAACAATAATGCTCCAAAAGAGTCAACTGTAAAGAGATTAATGGATAAATTTGCCGAAACTGGGTCTGTTAGTGATGTAAAGACAACAACGCGCCATCGACCAGGTCGATCGACCGAAAATGTCGCAGCTGTACGTGATGATGTCGCTCAAACTCCATCCACCTCAATTCGACACCGAGCTCAGCAAATTAGTGTCTCCAAATCCACTTTGCAGCGAATTTTGACGAAAGATTTGCATCTTCATGCATACAAAGTTCAATTGACTCAGGAACTGAAGCCAACTGACCATGGACAGCGAAGGGAGTTCGTTAATTGGGTATTGGAGAGACAATAAAATCATCTTCAGTGACGAGGCCCATTTTCATCTTGATGGCTTCGTCAATAGGCAGAATTGTCGCATTTGGGGTGCGGAAAATCCTCGAGTGATTCACGAGAAGCAAATGCATCCTCAACGTGTCACTGTGTGGTGTGGTTTTTGGGCTGGAGGAATCATTGGACCTTTGTTTTATGAAAATGAGGCAGGTCAAGCGCAAACAGTCAATGGTGTTCGGTATCGTGAAATGATAACCAGTTTTTTCTTGCCTAGAATTGAAGAAATGAATGTGGAGGGCATGTGGTTCCAACAAGACGGCGCCACATGTCATACAGCCAGAGAAACAATTCAATTGCTGCATCAGTCATTTCCCGGTCGTGTTATTTCGCGTTTTGGAAATCAGAATTGACCGCCTAGATCGTGCGATTTAACACCATTAGATTTTTTTCTTTAGGGTTTTTTGAAGTCGATGGTTTACGCGAATAAGCCGACGACGACTCAAGCCTTAAAAGACGAAATTGGACGCTGCATTAATGAAATACCGCAGCATTCATGCAAAACGGTCATTGACAATTTCATTAAAAGATCGCGTGCATGCCAGCAAAGCCGCGGCGGCCATCTGCACGATATATTGTTCCATACATAACCTCATTCTGTCTACTTTACGATATAATAAAGTTTCACGATTTTTTTCTTAAATATCTGTGTTTTATTTAAAATTAAAAAATTGCGCTCTTCTTGGGACACCCTTTACTAATAGTTTCCAAAACAAACTTAATAATTCACTTCTCTTGGTACCGCAATTGGGTTTAATTTACATGGCCCGTTGACTCTGTGGAATGTCCAACATGGCGAAGGCTACAAAACTACGAACCTTACGTCAAAATTGAATACACGAGAAAGTATATTTCAAATAGTCACAGGATTTTTTCTATTGTTTACCTACAATTTTCTCTCCTGCGACTTACAATTTACGATTCGTTCGTCTCAAACGAATTTTTCCAGAAAAAAAAACCAAGTAAATTCTACACTCAGAAAAAAGTGTACTAAATTAAAGTAAAAATGTACTAAAATTAAGGAAATTGGTATCTGTTTGGCACCCAGTATGCATTTACTCAATTTAAGTTTAGTTTTACTTGGATGTAGTACGTTCATACTCAAATCAAGTAAAATTTATTCAAAATGAGTTTTATTTACTCATTTTAACTAAAGGGTGATTTTTTAAGAGCTTGATAACTTTAAAAAAAAAAAAAACACATAAAATTTGCAAAATCTCATCGGTTCTTTATTTGAAACGTTAGATTGGTCCATGACATTTACTTTTTGATGATAATTTCATTTAAATGTTGACCGCGGCTGCGTCAGTGAGGTGGTCCATCCGCTTAGTCCAATTTTGGCATTTCCACGTTTTTGAGTAACAGAGTGGTGCGAACGGCGACGAATCGAAAATTGGTGGTCATCATTAACACTGGCCGATACAGCTGCGATATTTTCTTCAGTTCGCACTCTACGTAAGCGTGTTGGTGGTTTAATGTCCAACAATGTAAATTTGGTGCGAAATTTAGTCACAATAGCCCGAATAGCCGCTTCAGTGGGTCGATTAAACTGACCATAAAATGGAAGCGCGCAATGAACTTTCTTAACAGAGCACGCATTTTGATAATAAAATTCAATAATTTGCAAGCGTTGTTCGTTTGTAAGACGATTCATGATGAAATGTCAAAGCATACTGAGCATCTTTCTCTTTGACACCATGTCTGAAATCCCACGTGATCTGTCAAATACTAATGCATGAAAATCCTAACCTCAAAAAAATCACTCTTTACAAATGTATTTAGATCGAGTACATTTCTCAGACTCAATTTTAGTATGCTTCAGTATCAAACTTTTTTTTTCAGTGTATGTAGTCTGTCATGTTTTAGTTACAATTTAAACTTCTCTAGAAACCACACCATCCAAACAGTCAGGAGTTAGATTCACGTAACCGCAGAGTAAAAAATCTAGATTCTTTAAATCGCACCAATTGTCTGGCGCATTGCGACAAATAACCAAATATGTGCTTCAAGTAGTTTAACGCACCGTATGACAGGACATTGCCAAACTTCCTGTGGGAATACATATTTTCTGTCAAAATTCCATTCGATTGGGAGCACGTAGTAATACGCTGATGGAATCGATCTCGTTTTTAAAAATATGAGGACCAATGATTCCCTACAAATTCTAATCTCTCGAGGATTCTCTACACTTCACAAATGCGGCAATTTTGCGTTCATTGCTCATTGAGCCAATAATCACCCTCATAACTGAACAGAAATTTGCACAATATGGAATCGTTGTGTTATTGATAAAATGTCTCAACGCCAAATCGGAATCGTGGTGGGGCATTTGTATGAGGACTATATAGAAGCCTGCACCGACATGTTCCACAGATAGCAGATATGGCTAAATCGATTGAAAAATATTCTAAGCTGTTCGATAATAGTCGATGGGGTCTATTTAGGGTTTGGGGTCCGGGAATTCTTGAATCGTTTTTCCCGGGAATTCTCGAAAAAAAATTGAACGGGAAGAATTCCCGAGAAAAAATTTTAAATTTCCCGGGAATACGGAAAATATTAAAAAATATTTTTTTTGAGCACTAATTAAGTTCTACCATATAAATGGGAAATTGTAGATATATTTCAAATGCATATATTTAAATTACTGACAATAACAGTGACCATTTGATACTATGGCTGACATAGTGCCATCTTGTTTAACATTAAATTTCTTGTTTTCCCTAAAAAAATATCGACGAAATAAAAGGTGAAAATCTTCTCAAAGACGAATTTACTTTACATATGAAACCATTAAAAAATGATCTAAAAATAGGAATAAAAATAAAATTGACACCTGGAACTTTTGAAGAGAAATCTTTACATATGAAACCATTAAGAAATGATCTAAAAATAGGAATAAAAATAAAATTGACACCTGGAACCTTTGAAGAGAAATCTTTACATATGAAACCATTAAGAAATGATCTAAAAATAGGAATAAAAATAAAATTGACAACTGGAACCCTTCAAGAGAAATCTAATATGAATAGAAATATACCCAACGATATATTTAAATTACCCTTTGTAAGAACTAATGACTGCACTATTTCAATGATTATATTTTTTATGAATTTATTTAAGTAAAATTAACATTTTTAATGTTTCTATTGAATTCACAATTTAGAATATTTTCCCCCTGTTTCTGTAAAATAGTTTCCTCTCTAGATTCTAGACGAATGAATTTCAGCATTCGTTTTTAATTTGTAATATGTCAGTATTTTAACCCCTTCACACTCATTCATTCATTTCTTTTATATATATTATACTATTTTCGTAATAACAACTACAATAATAAAAAATATTTCGTTTTAGATTATTAGTATTTTGTTTTGTTCTTCTCGATCACTTAAAAATTATCAAAAAGTACGAAAATCTTGCAATAGTGTATATGGACGTGTACGGTGGGCGTTAATGGGTTAAAAAATCACACCTTTTACTAAATGTTGATATTTTAAACCATATTGGACATACATAAAATAAATTATTTTTTCTCGGGAATCTCGGGAATTAAAATTTTTCATTCCCGTTTTCCCGGGAAATGAAAAAAGTCCGGGAAACCCCAAAACCCTAGGTCTATATTGCTTCTTTCTGGGTGTTGCAAACAAATGCACAAAAGCATAATTCCCCAGTGGAGTGTATAACAAAGATCAAAAATCAGAAACATTACATGTGGATTTTTTTACTTTTTCTATTTATTTTTAATTTTGTGTAGTTGCTAAGTTATTTTTTATTAAAAAATCCTCAATATTTCGTTTGATTTTGGGTGAATATTATGTATAAACGACAGTAACATGTCCGTCCAACTAGTATTTGCTACCTAATTTTTTATTGTCAGAAACATTACATGTGGATTTTTTTACTTTTTCTATTTATTTTTACTTTTGTGCAGTTGCTATGATATTTTTTATTTAAAAATCCTCATTTTTTCGTTTGATTTTGTCAATCATCTTCAGGGTGAATATTATGTAAAGAGTGATTTTTTTGAGGTTAGGATTTTCATGCATTAGTATTTGACAGATCACGTGGGATTTCAGACATGGTGTCAAAGAGAAAGATGCTCAGTATGCTTTGACATTTCATCATGAATAGACTTACTAACGAGCAACGCTTGCAAATCATTGAATTTTATTACCAAAATCAGTGTTCGGTTCGAAATGTGTTTCGCGCTTTACGTCCGATTTATGGTCTACATAATCGACCAAGTGAGCAAACAATTAATGCGATTGTGACCAAGTTTCGCACTCAGTTTACTTTATTGGACATTAAACCAACCACACGAATGCGTACAGTGCGTACAGAAGAGAATATTGCGTCTGTTTCTGAGAGTGTTGCTGAAGACCGTGAAATGTCGATTCGTCGCCGTTCGCAGCAATTGGGTTTGTGTTATTCGACCACATGGAAGATTTTACGCAAAGATCTTGGTGTAAAACCGTATAAAATACAGCTCGTGCAAGAACTGAAGCCAAACGATCTGCCACAACGTCGAATTTTCAGTGAATGGGCCCTAGAAAAGTTGGCAGAAAATCCGCTTTTTTATCGACAAATTTTGTTCAGCGATGAGGCTCATTTCTGGTTGAATGGCTACGTAAATAAACAAAATTGCCGCATTTGGAGTGAAGAGCAACCAGAAGCCGTTCAAGAACTGCCCATGCATCCCGAAAAATGCACTGTTTGGTGTGGTTTGTACGCTGGTGGAATCATTGGACCGTATTTTTTCAAAGATGCTGTTGGACGCAACGTTACGGTGAATGGCGATCGCTATCGTTCGCTGCTAACAAACTTTTTGTTGCCAAAAATGGAAGAACTGAACTTGGTTGACATGTGGTTTCAACAAGATGGCGCTACATGCCACACAGCTCGCGATTCTATGGCCATTTTGAGGGAAAACTTCGGAGAACAATTCATCTCAAGAAATGGACCGGTAAGTTGGCCACCAAGATCATGCGATTTGACGCCTTTAGACTATTTTTTGTGGGGCTACGTCAAGTCTAAAGTCTACAGAAATAAGCCAGCAACTATTCCAGCTTTGGAAGACAACATTTCCGAAGAAATTCGGGCTATTCCGGCCGAAATGCTCGAAAAAGTTGCCCAAAATTGGACTTTCCGAATGGACCACCTAAGACGCAGCCGCGGTCAACATTTAAATGAAATTATCTTCAAAAAGTAAATGTCATGGACCAATCTAACGTTTCAAATAAAGAACCGATAAGATTTTGCAAATTTTATGCGTTTTTTTAAAAAAAAAAGTTATCAAGCTCTTAAAAAATCATCAATAAACGACAGTAACTTGTCCGTCCAACCAGTCTTTGCCAGCTAATTTTTTATTGTTTTTTTTTTTAATATTTCAATTTTTTATTTTGTACTTTTCTTATTTTTTATTTTTATTCTTATTTTTTTACTTTTATTTATTTTTTAGTTTTTTGTTTTCGTATGTATGTATTTTTTGGTCCGTATTCAATATTTCATTTGAACTGGGATATTTTCCTGGCTCATCTATATTTAATAGAATGCAAATTTATTGACAAATGTCATGGTGGCATTTATTACTTACTACCACGATCATGATTTCGACCCTGTCAAAAGTCTTTTCAAGTGACTTCGCAGCGACTTTTCAACATCAAACCCAGCCTCTATAAGGAGATGATTCTCACAAACGAACGAGAAGCACAACTCACTCGCCGAATTTGCGTTTAAAAAATCGCACCAAGTAATTAAGTACACTTGCCATCTTACAAGCATCTCATTGAGTTGCATATGTAAGTACATATGTGTATGTGCAGGTATAGTTGCCCAGCAATACTTCTGCCGTGCCAACGCTCATTTGTTTTAGTTTTTTTGTTGGTATTTTTTGGTCTGTAATCAATATTTGATTTGAACTGGAATGTTGTCCCTGCTCATATACAACTCAATGAGATGCTTATAAGGTGGCATGTGTGCTTTATTACTTGGTGCGATTTTTTAAAAAAAGATATTCGGCAAGTGTGTTGTGCTTCTCGTTCGTTTGTGAGAATCATTTACTTAAAGAGGCCGGCTGAGGAAATCTTTGACAGGGTGGAAATCATGACAGTGGTAATCTGCAGTCAAGTAATAAATGCCACTATGCCTTTTGTAAATAAATTTGCATTCCATTAAATATAGATGCAAAATGGTCTTGGGTCAGGACAATATCCCAGTTCAATTCAATTATTTTTTTTTTATTTCTTGTTTTATTTTTTTTGTAATTGTTTAAATTTCTGGATGATTAAAAACGAGTAAAATTTGGATGTTATTATATGTGGGAAATTATACCTCTTTAGTTTGTCATTTTGCCCATCTTGTTTCTTTCTACTTAACCAGCTTGAAGACCTATTTCTAGAAAATGTTCTTCGCAAACTTTCCAGCAAATAACAACTAACATTTAGGGTAAGCCATAAGTAAAATAAGTCATTGCTTACGAATAAATAACGAATTACAAATAGCTATATATATCGTTGTTACTAAGTAATTATTTATTAATTACAGGTAAGCGTGAGAGTAATGATATGCCATTACCTACTATTGCAGATGGTAATGGGTGGTAATTTTCTGGATTCATGATACAAGTATTTTATATTTTTATGATAAAGTGAATATAGTCACATCCTGGATGATGAATGAAAGGAACGATGATGCAATGAAAGTTCGAGGTCAGGGATCAGGTAGCTCCCAATTCAGTTCTAAGTTAGATCGACAAAAATCATTTGTGCACTCTCTGGAAAATTACAAACTTCGAACCAGGAGAGGCGGGGAGAAATGGAACGTATACAGATTTTATGGCCATCATTAATACCGGCCATTCATTTTTAATGGTTTTCACAACGGCGTAATGACTGCGACGACGACGTTTCATAAAATTTCATTTTGTGTAATTTAAACTTACAACAACAAATGTATATATTTATCGTTGGATATAACATGTGGATGCTATATACAAAGCACATATGTACAGACGTATATGTAGCCACCAGTATCCAATCCATTCGTCCATAGCCATCATCATTATAACCAGAATTGCCGACGTAATGACCTCGCAATAAAAGTATTTCATTGGCCGACCTCAGTGACCGTTCGACCACATTAACTTGTCTCGACTGAGATGGAGTAACTGCGAGCAACTGGCCAAGAAGAAACGTGCTGTTGCAGCCGTAATGATTGTGAAAAGGCAATTCTCGGCGTGTGTAACGAACCACAAAAATTTAATGAATTGTAAATTATTGTCCGTGTACGAGAAGACAGACGACTGAATTGGCCGGATCTTACTTAGGAGTGCGACAATACTTACAAATCTGAAATTGAAATTAATGCAATCTAATATTTGATAATAAAAGATAGATGTTAAAAAAAGAGCAGGACTGATGTACTACCAAAGACATTAACTATTATTAATGTATAACCCAGCAAGAAAGATAACATCCAAAGAATAACAAAATAGCTGCCCATTGCGATCCTGATCGTTATCAGAAGTTAAAAATTTTATTTTCGCTTTCCTACGCATATCCAAGATACTGAATTAATGGTTTCCCTTTTGAATAATAATTGTTACATAAAAAAATATAAACACCGAAAAATATTGAATTTTAAATATTTTATAGAACTATCTCTTGATATTATTCATAGGCAACATTGGGTCTGAAAGGGTTAATGTAATGCGGGGTTAGAGCAGCATACCTTTTGGTTGCAACTACAACACTTTAACCATCTGAGTTAACAACGACTATTTAAAGTCCTTCCAAGTGAGATTTCCCCGTAGTTGAAACTTTGCCCAAAGCTCTTGTCGACTTCCGTTATTTACCCGCTTTCACCCCATCCGCTTGATTTAGTTCTTATCATTTTTTGACAGCCGCCACTTCATCACTAGACCGACCACCTCTCATCTGTTCTAAAGGCAAAACCACTTGATATGAATAGAGGAGACGGCGAAAGAGAAGGGAGAGAGAAAGCGAGTTGGAAGAAACTAACCATGATTAAAAACTACTATGACTGTATAGATTTGAAAACCACAGAATACAAACTCCATTTTGTATTTATAAACCGCAAAAATGCCAACTCAGAAGAGTAAGAATTCAGCTGTGGCGCATACAAAAATAACCGAGTGAAACCGACAAAATATGGAAGAAAAACACGCTAACCTCAAAACGAAAAACGTACTTGCATACATAGATGCAAGAATATATTCCAGCAGCGTAAGAAGGGCCATTGTAAGCCTACAAATAGGCCTTCCAAACAAAATTAACATATGTTTTCTTCTCGAAGAAATGTTTTTACACATTTCTAACAGGCCTGGGGAGGATCATGTCCAGGAGGATTTGAAAATTATAATCTAAACAAGTAAAAACGCGTTAAGTTCGGCCGGGCCGAACTTTTTATACCCTCCACCACGGATTGCATTCCACAGAGGTTGTCAGTTTTCGTAGAAGTGCAGAAATATTACAGGAAAATATAAATTTTGTAATATAGCCAAACCAAAACAAATACAAATATTAAAAAAAAAATAATTATATAAATAAATATAATATTTTAATTATATCAAACCATTATCTATTTCAAAACAAAAAATAAATATTCTTATATTTATATTTTCAAAAAGCTTAAATGCCATAAATATTGGAAGATAGTGGGTGCTGCATTTGGTTGTACTTCCATTATATTTTAATTCCAAAAGTACAAATTTTGAAAATCCATTATCAGACGTACATGTGCAAAGTGCAAAATAACCTAACTTCATGATTCAAACAATTTTTGCCGTAAAATAAAAAGTACGAATTTGGAAAATAACTTTTTACTTTGCGTGTCTATGCAGTCAGAGGAATGTATACACCGAATTCCATGGCTCCAGCTGCGCCCATTTGGTTGGTAACATTTTTACCCCATTGACATTTCTACGCAATTAGAATTTCATCATTCTAGCTGTAGTCGTTTAGTTGGTACTATTTTTATCCCCATGTACCATTGTATCCATTGAAAGTACGAATTTCGAAAAATCCGTTTATTTTTCGTGTCTACGCAGTCAGAGGAATGTATACTCCGAATTGCATGACTCTAGCTGCGGTCATTTGGTTAATACTATTTGTATCCCCTTTTTTCATTTTAATCCCAAAAAGTACGAATTTCGAAAAAATCGTCTATTTGCCGTGTCTACGCAGTCAGAGGAATGTATTCTCCGAATTTCATGACTAGCTGCGTTCGTTTGATTGTTACTATTTTAATCCCTTTTTTTTCATTTAACCCCAAAAAGTACGAATTTCGAAAAACCTGTTTATTTTAAGTGTCTACGCAATCAGATGAATGTAAACGCCGAATTTCATTATTCCAGGTGTAGCCGTTTGGTTAGTACCATTTGTATCCCTCCATACCCATTGTATCCCATGAAAGTACGAATTTGGAAAAAAACCTTTTATTTTTCATGTATACGTAGTCAAAGTAATGTATACTCCGAATTTCATGACTCTAGCTGCGGTTATTTGGTTGGTACTATTTTTTATCCCCTTTTTCTATTTTCCCCCCAAAAAGTACGAATTTCGAAAAATCAGTTTATTTCCCGTGTCTACACAGTCAGAGGAATGTATACTCCGAATTTCATGATTCCAGCTACGGTCATTTGATTGGTACTATTTTTATCCCCTTTTTTTCAGTTTAACCCCAAAAAGTACGAATTTTTAAAAATCCGTTTATTTTACTTGTCTATGCAATCATTATTCATTATTCTAGGTACAACCGTTTGGTAGGTACCATTTTTATCCCTCTATTCCCATTGTACCCCTTAAAAGTACGAATTTGGAAAAAATACTTTTATATTATGTATCTACTCAATTAGAGGAATGTACACACCGAATTTCGTGTTTCTAGCTGTTGTCGTTTAATATGTACCATTTTTATCCCTTTTTTGCCCCATTTCACCCCCTACAAATAAGAATCACTTTATGGTACAAGCAGTATATTGAAAAAACATGCTTAAATACGCTAAAATAGTAGGGATTATTACGGGTATTTTTAGTCCTTGTGAGGGAAAAAATTTTCCCTTTGGGCCGATTTCGCCCCATTTCAATCCCAACTGATCTACGACTATAAGACGCATTTATGGAAAATTTGAACGTTCTAGCTCCTTTCGTTTAGATGCTAGCGTGCTTTCAACAGACGGACAGACGGACGGACGGACATGGCTAGATCGTCTTAGAATTTTATGACGATCAAGAATATATATACTTTATAGGGTTTCAGGTCGATATTTCAAGGTGTTACAAACGGAATGACAAAGTTAGTATACCCCCATCCTGGAGGTGGAGGGTATAAAAATGAGAATCTTGTCTGTATAATTATAGATATTGTTCTATCCGGTCTAAATAAGTCGGCTAAAAATAGAATATTTACACGTTTCAACTCGAAGTTTCAGTTCGATCTGCTAGAGATGAATCCATGAACAACCTAATGAAAGTAAATATTCGCTAAAAGAGAATATCAGTAAACAAAAATTCAAATCCATTTTAAAAATACGCCTAAAAAGAAGACCTACGCATGTTTTGGGATTCCCTCAGAAACTTGCTGGCGCTATTATTTTTCAGGGATTGAAGTTAACAAAATAGAACATGCCGCAGTATTTGCGCAGCTGGTGTTATGCGTCAAGCCAAAAACAAACGCATCGACCGATTGTTATGACAAACTTATTCTGTATTCTTGAGAAGAATGAGTCGCTGTTTAAATAAGTAGAGCTGGGCAAAATATTTGGATTAGACTGCGATCAAACTCGATATGCGTCCACTATTAGAGATCCGGCAATATTTCTATCGAATTTGCCAAAGACAAAATATAAGGGCAGTTCAATAAGTAGCCGACCGACCACCTGGCACACTTTCTTTTCCAAAATGCCAATTTAGTTCAGCAATTTTACTGCAGTTAAGTAACAATTTCCTAAAAATTTGGAAAATTAACTAAGTATGAGTAAAGTTTCCTTCTTTCAAAGCCATAGTAATTAGTTCATTTACTAGAAATAGGATAGTAAATTTACTTAAAAACATTTCTTTGAATCTAATAAAAAATTCTTACAATTGAGTAAATTCATACTTATTTCTTAGAATATTTCTTAGGTTTTAAGCAAGAAAGAAAACTCAGAATTTTTTGTATGGAAAAAATTCTATTTAGGAAATTTTAACTTAAATATGTGTTTTTTCCTAAAATTAAATTAATATGTTTACTGAAATTTATGCCGAGTTCTTCATATATTTAAGTATTAATGAACTTGTAAAAAATCACTTGAAATTGTTTAGAAAATTATTGAGATTATATTCAAGCAATTCAATTCAAGCAATTCACGTTCGTTTGTAGAGACTTATTTCTTAAATACTTCAAGTATTTTTCTAAACAGTCACTGCAAAGGCGCCTATCTTGCCTTCTCGGCAATCATGGAGTAATAGCTCAGCTCTTTATAGCAGAGGTATCATGAAACTTTTGAGAAATATTTCATGTTGTCATTTTTTGTATCACTTTTGCACACTCTGAAGCAAAATATTTTTTTAAATTATTTTTAGTTAAATTTAATTTATTTTAAGTTCACTATTTTCCTTGTATCAAATACATTTTTCCTCAGTTTAAGTAAAAAATTACTTGTTTTAAGGAAAAAATCAGCAAAATTTTCCTCATTTTAAGAAAATATTTACTTGATTTGAGTAAAAATTTACTTACTTTTAGGAAAATTTCAGTAAAACTTTACTAAGATTTAGTAAAAATTCACTTGGTTTGAGTAAAAATTTGATTTTATTTGATTTGATTTATTTATTTCAACTTGTAATTCAAAGCCATCGGGCCATTTAGTTTTTTACTTAGTTTACTTTTACTTAGTTTAGTTTATTTTTTTATTTATTTATTTTTATTTACTTAGTTTTAGGGAAATTTTACTTAAATTTAGTAAAAAATTTTATTGGTTTTAATAAAAATTTACTTAGATTTAGGAAAATTTCAGCAAAATTTTACTTGGATTTAGTAAAAAAGTACTTGGTTAGAGGAAAGACTTACTGTAATCTTCCTCAGTTTGAGTAAATATTTAATTGGTTTGATAAAAATTAAACTAGAATCAAGTTCGAAGCATGTACTACTTTCAAGAAAAAGTTGAACGTGATATGAGGAAATATTGCTATAGCGCTATACGAAGTGCAATTTCCCTAAATTTTAGTTCATTTTAACTCATTATAGGGTTCACTTTTTTCTGAGTGTAGTTGAAAATTTCATCATAATAGAGGTTATTTTATTGGGATGTATCTCGGAAACTATGTATCGCATTGATATTTCGTGTAATTCGTAGAAAATAGGGACTTTTGAGGTGATCTTTGGCATTTAAAAAGTGTAAATACGTGTTTGCTTTCCTTTTCCGACAGAGGTTTACCTGAAGGTTGTATTTATTTAGTACTGTTAATTGTCATCGATTATAAAAATAAAAAAGTTTTATCAAAAATTTCGAAAATCGTAAAAACTAAAAACTTTATTTGGGCGTTAATTGTGGACTCAAATGAAATCACTGGTAATGATTTGTATTAACACACATATTTATTAAAATAAGAAATTTATGGCGTTTTTTCATTGCAACTTACATGGGAGGTGGGCGTGGTTGTGGGCGGATTTTTGATCTAATTTGGGATGTGAGCGAAATTTCAAGGTCCTATTCCTTCTAATTTTTGCCACAGCTTGTACGAAAATATTCCACTGTACGCCGTCTCACTTTGCCCAGCGTTTTCTAAATTCACCCAGTCATTTTCTAACTCAAAGTGAGAACGCGACGCTTGTTCCGAATTAATTTATCATTCGTATCGTTCAATTTAAAAAGGTTACCAAAAATCAAACGGTCAAGCCGGTCAGGCCTGTAACGGTCAGTTACTGGTAACGATATAAAGAGGTTATTTGAAAGCGATGACGTTAGCGAAATATTTTGGAAGAACTCATAAAACAACCTAAACTGTCATTTTAGTCGAGACATTGACAACATTTATATTGAAGTCACTCAAATATACATATATAATTGAGAAATGATTTTTAGAAATTCTTTGCTTAGTTGTACTATAGTGATTTTCTTCTTGGACGCTACCTGTGCGGAACATTTTTTAGTCATTAATCTTTGTAAAAATTCATTCACAAAATTACAGAAAATCTCTCAAAAAATTAACAAAAGACCAACGTGCAAAAGATCTGAGAGGTCAAATTTAAGATCGGTAGAAACTGGTAATTGCAATTGTTTAGTTCGTTTATAGAAAGAGAAAAAAATAGTCGTCTGTTCATAAAATTGTCCGTCCGACCACTTATCTTACGCGATCAACCACCTCGGTGTAAAAAAAAAATAATTAAAAAAAAATTAGAAATAATTCCAAATATTGAACTTTTATGAATATTGAATTTCTGGACAATGTCTCTGAGTTATATTCCACAAAAATAGTTTTGTCCAGACCGATTTTTATATTTATCGATAAAAATGCGGATAACAAAGAAATTATAACAGAATTTGTTAATTAGTTGAAACCTCAATGCTGTATTAATATTTATTTAAACATCATTGTTTTCTTTGTGATTCAAATTTACAAACTTACAGAGCCTATTAAAGTAAGTGACCTTTAGTTGTATATGTTTTGGCCACCACTGTATATATGTGGTCATCTTCAGGTCCAAAAAGTACTGCCGCACGGTGTTACGACTGCTGCATTATGTATATTCAGATTTTTGTTAAATCACCGATTCAAAGAACGAATACATACGAAAAGTGTTCCCAAACATTGTCCAAAATCAATTTTGGTTGAACGAACGATGAATAATTCCATTACTATCCAAGATGATGTTGACGATTATTCAACCGAATTTTTAAACTTGCCCATACTGCCTCCTCACGATCACCATTTGAAAATCTGATTAAGATTAAGGTTTTTCAGGCTTATTATGAAAATGGGCGTTCAAATCAAAATGCATATCGTGCACTTCGAAGAAAATCATCTTCAGTGATGAGGCACATTTTCACCTCAGTGGATTCGTCAATAAGCAGAATTGCCGCATTTGGGCGAATGATAATCCAAGAGTGATTGTCCAAAAACCAATGCACCCACACAGAGTCACTGTTTGGTGCAGTTTATGGGCTGGCGGCATCATCGGGACATATTATTTCCAAAATGAGGCCGGCTAGGCAGTTACTGTGAATGGTCTTCGCTATCGTGAGATGATAACGAACTTTTTATGGCCCGAATTGGAAGATATGGATGTGGACGATATGTGGTATCAACGGGATGGTGCCACTTGCCATACATCTAACGAAACAATGACTCTTTTGCGCGACAAATTCAATGGCTGTGTTATCTCACGTGGTGGCGATGTCAACTGGCCGCCAAGATCATGTGATTTGACACCGTTGAACTTCTTTCTTTGTTGTTATTTGAAAGAAAAGGTGTACGTCGATAAGCCAGCAACAATTCAAGAGCTAAAGATGAAATAATTCGAGACATTAACGGCATAAAACCTCAATTACGCCTCAGCGTCATCGAAAATTTGGACCATCAGATGAAGGTGTGCCGTCTAGGTCGCGGCGGCCATTTGTCCGATATTTTGTTCCATACATAATTGAACCATACCAATATTATCATAATAAAAAGAAATGACAATAATTTCCTAAATAATTTGTTGTTTTATTCAAAATCAGAATCGGCCCACAAAATTTAACCACCAGGTTACATTAAAGCATTAACATATTTCATTGATAAAATGTTCGTTAACGATATTTTGTCATTATGGTAATGAAGTAGTTTCATTGAAGTAATGACGTTTTCGTTGCTGCATAAAAAAGGACTGATAGAAAAAGTTTCTTAATCATTCCCAAATAAGATAAGAATAGACTATTTTCCATCATAAAATATATCAAATCTAAATTTCCGCGAATTTCCATTTCCACGCATACAAATCTAAATTGTGAATGTAAAATTAAAGCAACATTCTCGTTTTTTCTACAGGCACATCGACCACCTTCACAGTTGTGTGTCCATTAAAAAGCCCTTTGGAAGTATTATTGGCCTCCAATAGGCGGCTTACTTATGTTATAATCCGATTTGACTTGATCGGATTAACACGCACGCACACACACACACACACACAATGTAGTACGATAATTTACCCGATTCTAGCAATTTCTGTCGGATGTTAATCTTTCGAAAGAAGTGATGGAGGTTGGCTGTACATGCATGTGTTTGCTGAAGGTGATTCCTGTCAAGACAGCCGAGGAGTTAGAGAGGCGTATTATGGATTGTTGGTTGAAGGTGAAAAATGCAATGCAATTAAAATCAAGATTAACAACAACTGTACGACTCTGAGGAGCAGGTAAGCACGAAATGAACTTAATGGGTATATTGTGCTGGGATTAAACGTGATTTTCGTTCAAGACAAAGATTTATGTCAGCGATAATTTTTTTAAAAGTAATTTGGACTTTATTGTAATCTCGACGTAGAAGTATATAGTTGGCTAAAGAAGTATGTTGAGAACAATAAAGAGATAAGTGTAATCATACAATTTTTTTCATGAACATTTCAGATTTCATACAATAAAATTCTTAACTTAGTGAAACTTAGTTTCATAAGATCGGATAAAATTTCATTAAATTACATAAAAATGTCTTAGAGATTATGAAATATGTAAAATAAAAATAATAATATTTGAGTAGTGAAATGTTTTGTAAATATAATGAATTGCATTTTGTTTTAATTATGAAATGTTTTGCAATTAAAAAATATAGTTTTATTCTCATATGATAATTCTGACATAAGTATGTACCCTGAGAACTAATTGATAGTTTTCAAAAATAGAGTTTGTTTAGGCGGTACCACGCCCCTTTGTCCTATGATGTCCTAGTACATCCAGGAACCATCCCCTGTCTAGAAATTAGCTACAGTAAATTTTTCACGCGAATCGGTTCTCCGGTTTGGTGTCTTAGAGTCTAAACCCAATCAAACACGCTAGCGGCGGCGGCGAGAATTCGCTAGCGTCCAAACCAAATAAAGAGAGAGCGGTCAGCGGCCAGAATTGTCACTTTTTGTTGTTTGTCGGTTAACTTTCTGTGATCGATATTTAAACACATTATTATATTTAAAAAAAAGTCATGACGATTAGCGTGTTCTGCAAATTCTTATTAAAAATTATTTTATTTTATTCGCTTAAAAAGTGCAAAAAAACGTCTAATTTTTTAAATTTCCAACAACCGTGCCATATGTTTTATCCACATTTCAATGTTGGTACCACTGTTCATTTTTTACAAAAATATGGTAAAGCTATTTTATAAACGAGAGAGAATTTGAGAGCGCCGCTGAGAAATTAAAATAAATTGTCTTGTCATTTATTTTGGTTTACGACCAAAGGTTGTGCTGAAGTCTTCAGCAGACCCTAAAATTAGCAAAAAGGCAAAGTGAGACCTTTATTGTTGCAGCTAAAAGTTGACTGCTCAGTTTCGATGGGCGCTACCCCATCTCGTCAGAACTTTCGCAACGAATGTATGTCTTTGACTTAAATCAGGGTTCATACAGGAGCAGGAACATACAGACAAACAGACACACATTGATTTATATATATTAGGCTGGGTCGCCGTCCATACAAATAAAGTTTAGATGATCTGCAAAATATTTCGTGATTGGGTCAATCTAACTGTGAGCTAAACGCTCCTGAAAACACCTCCAAAAATCATGTTTTTCCCGTTTAATTTTTTTTTACGTTGCATTTTTTCCAATTTTTTTTTCTAATAGTCCCTCGAATGCACTTTAAATATAAATTTTGATTCTTGTCTCAGAGTAACTTTTTGGTCGAATTATTGGACGTTTAAGCAATTTTTTTCGTTTTTTCATAGTGACAGCTGAAAACTTATTCGTATTTGGTGTCAGTATTAAAAAAAAATAGCTACAGTCAATACCTTTCGAATGGTGTCTATATGATGAACATCGGAAAGAAATAGACGTCGCAGCGCTCAATTTTGTAAAAATTGAGCTTGAACATTTTGGCTCTGAAAAACCATTTCCTGTATTAAACTATTTTACAAACATGGAGTCAGTGACCTCATTTTTCATCTTATATTCATCATGTAGGAATTATTCGAAAGATATTGATTCCTTCTATTTATTTTTCATAACACCTTTTACAAAATGTTACCAAGAAATATGAGTTTGTAGCTGTCACTTTGAAAAATCACAAAAAAAATAAATCTAAACGTCCAATAATACGACAAATGAGTTATTCTATAACAAGAATAAATTTTTTTATTTAAATTGCTTCCAAGGGTCTATTAAATCTGAAAAAAAATCTACAAAAATACAACATAAAAAAAAATACTCGGGAAAAACATAATTTTTAAAGGTGTTTTCAGGAGCGTTTAGCTCACAGATGTCTTGACCAGTGACGAAATATTTTTTTCATATCATCATTAAACAATCCAATCTTCATTTCTGGGGCTGACCGCTGTAATCTATTTTCGTGACCCATCTAAAGGGTGATTTTTTAGCTATTATCTTTTTGGCAACACTGGTTTAAAAAGCTGACGCACGTTTCGTGTTTTGTTTCGCTGTCAAACATCTTCAGTTTGGTCTATAATTTAAACCTGAATCGTCTTACAAACGAACAACGCTTGCAAATTATTGAATTTTTTTTATCAAAATGTGTGCTCTGTTAAGAAAGTTCATCGCGCGCTTCCATTTTATGGTCAGTTTAATCGACCCACTGAAGCGGCTATTCGGGCTATTGTGACTAAATTTCACACCAAATTTACATTGTTGGACATTAAACCACCAACACGCTTACGTAGAGTGCGAACTAAAGGAAATATCGCAGCTGTATCGGCCAGTGTTAATGATGACCATCAATTATCGATTCGTCGCCGTTCGCAGCAATTGGGCCTCTGTTACTCAAGAACGTGGAAATGCCAAATTTGGACTTAGCGGATGGACCATTTGAAGGGCAGACAAGGTCAACATTTGCATGTAATAATTTTCAAACATTAAATTATATGGACCGTACTATCGATTCAAAAAAAAAAAGATTTATTGCATTTTTCTGAATTTTATGTGTTTTTTTTGAAGAACTTTCCTATAGCTTTTAAAAAATCATCCTTTATAAGTGGATGATCAGATATGATTGGGATCATGAGGATGACTTCATGGACATTCAAGAAGTATGCTTTGAATTATACATGAAAAACAATTGCTCCTTAATTGACTAACGATATTTGGAACTTAATTGATATACTCCAATCATTGTAGAAATTGTAAATATGGTTGATAAATCATCTGTAGAATATCGAGAATTGAATTAATTTTTGTTTTGGTGAATCCCTTTGGACTTTGGTTTAATTACTTCCACTTTAATGGAGATCGATGTATTAAAACCTAACGAAATTTAGCCCTAGATATTAGCGAGGAACGTCCCATTGTGGAACTCGTATTGTTTTAAGAAAACCCCGAAGTAAACTTGTCCGAAAGGTTTTATATAAAATTGAAAACCGGGTAACCGTTTTTTTTAAATCACCGGTTGTTTAAAATTACGGTTTTCGAAAAAATCAAAAACCCGGCATTGCTAAACAGCTGGGGTTTTGAACACTCTAGCTATTGGACGTTTTTGCATACAGTTTTCAAAAAAATTCTACTTTTACTTATTAAGCTGTTTTAAGTTTTTTGCAAGTCATCAAGATATTGAGAACAAAAGACGTTTGATGGTTAATACACTTGGCCAAGATTTACTGGCCATTTTCGAATGGAGTCGTGTGAATAAAGTAGATATTAATACAGATCCGATATTCAGCTAAATTTATTCAATAGCCAACTTCACTTCACCGTCACTAGTGACCTCTTTACATACATTATTGTACCTAGTATGTGCGTACACAACTACATACTATGTGCAATACATACATACTTATTACATAGGCACGGACAAAGAACTCAGCCAGACACTCACTTTATCTCGTAGTTGTTGAAGATGTCAAACAAATAATCCATAATTCAGAGAACGTACTTAGAAAAACACCGATGACGAACATCTCGTGTCTTCAAAATACGAGACGACACTCAAAAAACAGCTCTCGTGAGTTCGATGGTTGGAAAGACTAGCAGAGCTCGTTGTTCGTGTTTTCTTTTTGTTGTAATGGAAACTCTGAAAAGTCACTTGAAAAAATAACGAAGCATGTCTCGTGAACAAAAACAAAATGTTGCACGAACTATACGACACGATCATACGACCCGGCAGCAGCAGCAGCAGCACCACCACCAACGAGACAACAACAAACATTGCAACACCAGCGCAGCACAGTAAACCAACCACCTTTCAAGATTTTTTCAAATTGATAAAAAGTAAAAACAACAAAAATGGCCGCATAAAATTTGTAAAACGTGCCATAAAACACATGTTGTCATTTTTGTTTATTTGTTGTTTGTTGTGCTCTGGATGGATGGATGTTCGTACGTACATTCTACAGTCATACATACTCTCATGTGAATACGGAGATATACAACAGCATTACGTATACACAAATCTACACATATACGAGTACTGTGAGTGGGTGTGTGTGTGTATATAGTAGTTGATAGTACAATTCGTTTTCAAAATCTCGTGCGAAATTACAATTAAGATATAAAATGAAAACAACAACAAGCAAACAACCATTATACTCGTATGTGTGAGTGAATGGACGATATCGTCGAGGGTGTGTCATGGCAGTATTAGTAAAAGTGTTTGAACCAAAAGTTTGTCTGTCTGTTTGTTTGGCACGGCCACTTAATATCTGATGGGTGTGCGCGCCAGTTAAATAGCAGTAGTTCTAGTTCTATTTGAAATCAGAAAATACCTTCTCTTGAGAATTGGGAATTACAGTTGCATTTCGGAAATAAATAAAATCTTGAAAAAAAAATGTGGAATTAGCCAACCACATAGAGGCTACTACTTGCGGCTATTGCGAATGTGTTTGATCTACCACATTTATAACATATGGGCATTTCCATGATGTCGAACGTGACCATCGTACACATTTAAAGTGACAAAAAAGTCAAAATAAAACGGTTTTTTATTTTGACCATATGCTTAACTTATAGCTCTTAATTAACTGTATAATTGGTGCTAACGTGGATTTTGGGTAATTTTTCGTTTTCAAGATAATCTAAAAAACCACGTGACCAAAACAGAAGTCGTTTTCGCGACCAACAATTCAAACGCCATGGAGCGCTACACGAATGAACAACGCATTCTCATTGTGAAATTGTTTTACCAAAATGGTGAAAGTTTTGCGGCTACAGTTCGCAAATTGCGATCAATTTGGGGTCACAATAATGCTCCAAAAGAGTCAACTGTAAAGAGATTAATGGATAAATTTGCCGAAACTGGGTCTGTTAGTGATGTAAAGACAACAACGCGCCATCGACCAGGTCGATCGACCGAAAATGTCGCAGCTGTACGTGATGATGTCGCTCAAACTCCATCCACCTCAATTCGACACCGAGCTCAGCAAATTGGTGTCTCCAAATCCACTTTGCAGCGAATTTCGACGAAAGATTTGCATCTTCATGCATACAAAGTTCAATTGACTCAGGAACTGAAGCCAACTGACCATGGACAGCGAAGGGAGTTCGTTAATTGGGTATTGGAGAGACAACATGAAAATGCTGATTTTGCCGATAAAATCATCTTCAGTGACGAGGCCCATTTTCATCTTGATGGCTTCGTCAATAGGCAGAATTGTCGCATTTGGGGTGCGGAAAATCCTCGAGTGATTCACGAGAAGCAAATGCATCCTCAACGTGTCACTGTGTGGTGTGGTTTTTGGGCAGGAGGAATCATTGGACCTTTTTTTATGAAAATGAGGCAGGTCAAGCGCAAACAGTCAATGGTGTTCGGTACCGTGAAATGATAACCAGTTTTTTCTTGCCTAGAATTGAAGAAATTAATGTGGAGGGCATGTAGTTCCAACAAGACGGCGCCACATGTCATACAGCCAGAGAAACAATTCAATTGCTGCATCAGTCATTTCCCGGTCGTGTTATTTCGCGTTTTGGAGATCAGAATTGGCCGCCTAGATCGTGCGATTTTACACCATTAGATTTTTTTCTTTGGGGTTTTTTGAAGTCGATGGTTTACGCGAATAAGCCGACGACGACTCAAGCCTTAAAAGACGAAATTAAACGCTGCATTAATGAAATACCGCAGCATTCATGCAAAACGGTCATTGAAAATTTCATTAAAAGATCGCGTGCATGCCAGCAAAGCCGCGGCGGCCATCTGCACGATATATTGTGCCATACATAACCTCATTCTGTCTACTTTACGATATAATAAAGTTTCACGATTTTTTCTTAAATATCTGTGTTTTATTTAAAATTAAAAAATTGCGCTCTTCTTGGGACACCCTTTATATATTTTTTGTAATCCACAGAAGTATTCAATGTATTCATTCTCAAATAATAACAGCAAAAAAGAAAATTTTGTTTTTCAATTTATTATTTTGAAATTTTAGCTGATCTTCTTTCAACTTTTTTCGCATCCGTTTTTGCTAGTAAATAAATTACAAAAGTATTTTTTTTTTTAGAAAAATAAATTATTGAAATAAGATTTTTTTCTAATTTTCCCACTTAAGATGTCGCACGTGACCAACTTTAATGAAGGACCAAGGTCAAAAATTTTCTCATTTTCCAGTAATGTTTATTTTTATTTAAATTGTATAAAAATCTCTGTTTGTACTAAAAATTTTATGATCATTCTGCATGTACTTTGGACACAGTAGCAACAAATGTTGTTTTTCCATGTCGAACGTGACATCGAAATATGTGATAATGCAAAGCCAAAAGATACAGTTAATAGCAGTCGTATAACCTCATATTTCTTTCTTTTCTGACTCTTTGTACTCCCTGAAAGATTTTAGACAGCAAAAGTCAAAGTGTAATGTCTCTATTTAAGAACTTTTATCGCAAAAATAGAGCAAGTACTAAGAGCATCTGCCTACATAATTTGCCAAGATCTTGGTGACGTCTTCTGGCCCTATTTCACGAATTAGTTAATCGATATAGGCCTTAATGCATAACGTCGTTAATAAAAGTCTAACGACCGAGGTGGCCAATTTGCATCTCCAAGACGGCTGACAACACGATTACCATGACGCGCAGGAGATCGATTGTTGCCTGGATGTGTGACATGGGGCCCAATCCCGCTGACCCCAAAGTGCGTCCACAAAAAATGGTTTATCATGCCTCTGTAGCGCTCTCGGTTACCGAATTTTTAACCCTAGGATGGTCATTGTGGTCTGCCTAGACCAAATTTAACTTTGACCGAATGATATTTTGTGTCTAGGCAAAAAACACAAACGGGCTCCGTGAATCCTACAAATGTAGTGTTCTTAATTAGTGCAAAATTATCGATGAAAGTCAAAATATGCTAAGTGCTCATTGTGGTCTGGCTGGACCACAAGCATCTTCACGAAGTGTTTAAACAAATTTGTCTAAGTGTAATCTACATACATTGTTTTTATACCCTACACCACTTCGTGGACTAGGGTGTTATAAGTTAGTTTCGCGCCAAATGTTTGTAACACCAAGAAATAATCGAGCTAGACCCACCTTTAAGTATACCGATCGGCTTAGAATCACCAGCTGAGTCGATTTAACGATGTCTGTCTGTCCGTCTGTCCATCCGTCCGTCTGCTGTCCATCTAAGCTTGTTCGCACTCTACAGGTCGCAATTGTTGTCCGATTGTCATGAAACTTGGCCGATTTTCTTTAAATTTGGCACAGCATCTTATAATCCAACTAATAACACCTATGCAGAAATTGGGAAAGATCGGTTCAGATTTAGATATAGCCCCAATACAAATGTTGCTCCCGAATTTTTAACCGATTTTGGCCAAATTTTACATATTATATTTCACCAATAAACATACATGGAAAAAGCGGGTTTCAATAAAAAATAGGTTTCAATATAACCCCATACAAATGTCCTTTCCGAATTAAAATTTTTTTTCAAACACATACATTTACAGGATGCAAAAATCCTTCCCGATTTCACTTTTTTACCGAATTGAATTGCAATGAGAATTGTTTGGGTGATGCCCATATGTCCATACTTTGGTATAACCCAAATGGGGCCCATTCTGATCTATTACAGCTCTAGAAACTACATCTTACATCGGATCTTAATCAAATTTTGCAGATCATGATATTTTTCAACTGGGAATACCTACCGTGAATGAGAAATATATAGGTCCATGTTTTAGACCAGGCCCAGAATGTTGTTATAGACTCCTTTTTGAAATGTCGGTCCTACTACTACTGTATAATTTGTATTTGTCTGTCGGATAATTGGATCAATTACCATATTATTTACCATATTCGTTAATTTTGACTAAAGATGAATTTATAGTAACTTTATAATTTATATGAACCGCATAAAATTGCTCCCATGAAATACCTGTGTTTAGTAATCAAAGCGAGGTACATACGCAGGGAGTGGTGTAGGGTATTATATAGTCGGCCCCGCCCGACTTTAGCCTTTCCTTACTTGTTTCTTGGTAGAATGTGTGCTACTCATTTGCCGTTAGAAATTTTTTTTCTTCTGCGTGTGGTTTAAAGTTTTATTACTCGGCACAGAAAAAAATATACAAAAAATTATTAATATATAGTTTTCTGTTTTTGGATTCCAAGAAGAATATTGAGCAGAAACGACATTTGTATTAACTATATTTCATACAAAAATTGTTTCTTGATATTCTGGTAGATCTATCAGAATAATTCAGCACCTTTTTTGTAAGTAAGTACTTTAGCATTTAGTGGCCCAAGTGTCATTGACCATCCTAGGTTTAAAAGCACAGTGGGCCACCGTTCCTAAATCAGCACCAAACTGTCACATTCTGAGAATGTGTTGGCTTCTCGACGATCACGTGTGGGTTGGTTTTCCGATCCCTATATGCGGCAGTTTTGCTGGTTACTGTCAGATCCTGGCCAAGTAAGTCTTGCAAGTCAGGACGGAAGTAAATCGCTTCATATTTAGATATAACCTTCATACGTTCATGTCGTTCCAGATTTGACGTTATCATTTAGAAACCGCTTATTTTAATTTGTTACAAGACCTTATATTTGGACTGGAAACATATGGGCAACTCCCAGTGGCCCGACACACGCCTTAAACTACGCCAAAAACAAGAAAGAAACTGAAAAAGTCGATCTGCCTTTTTAGCGTTCTAAAGCCCATAAAGAGTACTACATTTTAAAAATATATCGTCATGATTTAGTACAAAATTATAAACAATTTTACATCGAAACGGACGCGACAAAAAAAAACAGAAGTACTTTTGGAGGTCTTATGGAAATTTACAAAGTTCAGCGATTTTTTGAGAACTTTGTTTTTCCATATATACAGTGGTGGTCACGAGTTTAGCACACTTCACATGTGTTGTTTATAATAGCAAATAATTTGTTCTGATAATGAAATCTGCGCAAAAATTTTTTTTTAGTGTAGCTTATGGTGTGATCAGTAAGCCCAATAATTTTTTTTCGTATTCTTTTGTGCCTTTTTCTCGTACTCTCATGTATTTGCAAGTAATTCGCAATCTGGGCTGGACACAAATTTAGCACATTTGATAAAAGATGTTATTTTCTGTTTCTTTTTGCGTTTAAATTAATTAATTGGTATGTTTCGGTAATTTTTACTCAATTGGAAGTTATTATTTAACAAATTTTATAATTGGACATTGCTAAAGAAAAATGGTATTGTGGCGAAGCGTCAGGTTATTATGAAATTGAACGATAGTGGAAGTACCGCTGGGGATATTGCAAACATTATAAATTGATCCAGACAGATTGTGTGCAATATACTAAGCCATATTGGCACTTATGGGAGCTTCAAAAAAGTCGCACAATGTCCTACGCCGAGAAAAACAAGCAATAAAACGGATTTTTTAATTTATATAACCTGCATAGCAGATCCATTTAAAAGCTCAACTGCGATTCAGAGAGATATTTCGGCAAAAATTGACATTAGCATTTCCTCAAGAACCATAAGAAGAAGAACCAATGAAAAAATGTACTTGAAGGCATTGTTCGACATAAGCCAGACGTATCAAAATATGACTTACGGTGTCAAATTTCATTTGCTCAGGAGCATTTAGGAAAATCCAAGATTTTTGGGAAAATATCGCCTGGATTGGCGAACCGAACATTTGTCGGTACGGATCTAATAGGAAACAATACGAATTGTGCCCTCCAAGCATGCAGCACAACCCAAAGTACAAATCAGAGACGGTGAAGCTTGTTGGCGAAAATCTGATGGTGTATACTGCGTTTTCTGGACACGGCGTTTGTCCGATACACAAAATCTATGCAGTGACGGATCAGTATATTTACAAAAAATCTACTTCTTGATACTATGATAACATATTCAGATAAAAACATGACAATTAAGTGGCGTTTTATCCACGACAACCAACCAAAACACATTTAACGCCAGTGAAGAGCTGTTTAGAGCAGAACAGAATAGATTTTTAAAAATGGTCCAGCACAGTCACCGGATCTCAATCCTATTGAGAAACTTTGGAATGGACTTTAACAACATATTATAGCAATAAAACCCACAAATTTGCCCGATTTCTTGAATGAAACTCAAAATTCCTGATATGCTATTTCAATGGAGCGTTTTACGTCTCTAGTGGAGAGTATGTCCAGAAGATGTACAGCTGTTACTCAAAATAGTTGTTATCCAACCAAATATTAAGTTTATAATAAAATGTATTGGTTAGTTCAGTTTTTTCCGGTTTGATTAAATTTTTATACACTCCACGAGAGTATTATGTCTTTGTGCATTTGTTTGTAACACCCAAAAGGAAACGAGATAGACCCATTGTTAATTATACCGATCGTCTTAGAATCACTTTCTGAGTCGATTTAGCAATGTCCGTCTGTCTGTCCGTCCGTCCGTCCGTCCGTCCGTCCGTCCATCTATTCTTGTAATCACGATACAGGTCGCAATTGTAGACAGAACCAAATGAAACTTTGCACAACGATGTTTTTCGGGATAAGGACGAACGCTATTTAATTTGAAGAAAATCGGTTCAGATTTAGATATAGCCCCCATACGAATTTCACTCCCGATTTACTCTTTTCACTCTAGATACCACATATAACAACGGATTTTCTTCAAAATTGGCAAAACATCTTACATTTCGACTAGAAACACCTGCGGTAAAAATGAGTTAGATCGGTTCAGATTTATATATAGCTCCCATACAAATTTTTCTCCCGATTTGACTTTTTCCGCTCTAGAGACCACATAATGTATCAGATTGTCTTCAGATTTGGTAAAACATCTTATATTTCCACTAGAAACACCCATGGTGAATATCGGTCAGATCGGTTCAGATTTATATATAGCTCCCATACAAATTTCTCTCTCGATTTGACTTTTTCCGCTCTAGAGACCACATAATGTAACAGATTGTCTTCAGATTTGGTAAAACATCTTATATTCCCACTAGAAACTCCCATGGTGAATATCGGACAGATCGGTTCAGATTTATATATAGCTCCCATACAAATTTCGCTCCCGATTTGACTTTTTCCGCTCTAGAAACCACATATTGTATCAGATTGTCTTCAGATTTGGTAAAACGTCTTATTTAAACTAAGAACATCTATGGTGAAAATCGGTTCAGATTTAGATATAGCCCCCATATAAATGTCGCTCCCGATTTGACTTTTGCCGCTTGCTCGATTGTCTTTAAATTTCGCACAACATCTTATAATCTAACTAAACAAAACTATGGTGAAAGTGAGTAGGATCGGTTCAGATTTAAATATAGCCCAAATTCAAATGTTGCTTCCATAAGTTTAACCGATTTTGGCCAAACTATACATTTTATATTTCACCTATTTCGTTCCAGGTTTCAATATATCCTCATACAAATGTCCTTTCCGATTAGGGTTTGGGGTTTCCCGGACTTTTTCATTTCCCGGGAAAACGGGAATGAAAAATTTCATTCCCGGGAATCCCGGGAATTCCCGGGAAAAAGTAATTTATTTGTAGGTATGTCCAATATGGTTTAATATATGGGTTTTCAATACTGTCATATTACAAATTAAAAACTAATGTTATTGTCAAACTATTTTACAAATTATTTTTCATTTTACAAATATCTTACTCTACACCTTTTCAAGGTTATATTCGGAACATACAAATTAATATTGATAAATGTAAATTCATATTAGGAACATATAAAATCATAATGGATAAATAGGAACATGTTAATTCATAATGAGAATTGTTAATTTATATGGAGAACAATTAATTCATAATAGCAACGGACCTTTTCATAATGAAATATACAAGTTTGTAAGCAGAAAATCCAAATTCATAATCAGAAAATCCGTTTTCATATTCAGAAAATATGAATTCATAATGAGAAAATATAAAATCATATTGAGAAAATGTAAATTTATAAATAGAACATTGATAAAATATCCATAGAAAAACGTACATACATAGCTTCAATTATAAATTTTACACTTCCCGATTATGAATTTATATTTTATGAATATATATGACTAAGAATTTATATTTTCTAATTATCAAATCTCATTTTGTATTTATATATCTCATTAACAATTTGTATGTTTTTATTTTGATTTTATATTTCTCAATATGAATTTATATTTCGCATTACGAATTTACAGTGCTGATTGCGAATTATCATGCTCCTATTATGAATTTACATTTCTCATCATGAACTTACATATTCTGATTATAAATTACATTTTCTCATTATAAACTTGAAAAGATGTAGACAAATGTAGAATTGGACATTTATATAGCAGGTAGAAGTGACTGACACCTACTCTAGATTCAAAATTGAAAACGATTAAGTAAACAAATAACTCATATGACGGAGAATGTTATGACACATTTAATTTAGAATATTCATTCTGCCTGGAGACAAAAATATTGTATAGAAACAGGGGGGAATATTCTAAACTGTAAAAACAATAGAAACATAAAAAATTAATATTAATTTAAAATTCATAAAAAATAATAATATTGAAATATTGAAATAGTCCTGTCATTAATTCTTACAAATGACCATTGAAATACACCGCAGCATATATAGGGTCCGCCAAATAATTTTTTGAAAATGCTATAAAAAACTACTGAATATTTTCTCAAATTTCTTTTTTTATTTGAAACTACAATCCTTCCGGTTAATAATGGAAAATAATTTCATTCAAATGGCTGCCTCGGGCACCCCACAAATAATAGTCCAACGGTTGAATAGTTAAAAAAACGTTAGATGGCGGACCCTATATTTATATTGCTATTAGATTTCTCTTGAAAATTTCCAGGCGAACAATTTTTATTGTATTCCTATTTTTAGACCATTTCTTTCTGGCTACATATGTAAAGTATATTGTTCTTAAATAATATGTTCACCTCGATTCTTCTAGAAAAACAAGAAAACTTACATTATGTAAGCCATAGTATTGTCGGCATGATATTTTCATTTCACAATAAAGATCCTGCAAATAGCCTCACACCAAGTTTTTATTCCCCTAGCTGGGTTTCGCATAAAATGGATATTTAGCGCATTTAAAAAGTATTGTTTGTCGTAATATAATATAAACAAATACTCAACAATGTCAAATTGTCAGTAATGTAAATACATATATGAATTTGAAATACTTCTAAAAATTCCATTTTATATAGTAACATTAAATTATTGATCAACATAATAAATGAATTATTTTTTTAATATTTCCCGTATTCCCGGGAAATTGAAAATTTTTTCCCGGGAATTCCCGTCCAAATTTTTCCGGGAATTCCCGGGAAAAACGATTCGGGAATTCCCGGACCCCAAACCCTATTTCCGATATAAAATTTTTTGTCAAACACATACATTTACAGGATACAAAAAAAACTTCCCGTTTTCACTTTTTCACCGAATTGAATTGTATTCGGATTGAAAGTGGAGTGTATCATAGAGTCGGCCCCGCCCGACTTTAGCCTTTCCTTACTGGTTTTTAATTTGTGCTAAATTAGTGTCCAATCACTTTTCGTATTATTTGTACTTTAGATGGAATAAAACTAAAATGCAACATAAGAACCGAACAAAGCCAACGTTAAATGGTCATCTTAACGAAAGTGATATTTTAGAAAAATACGGGAAAAAAACTTAAAAAGAAGTTGAAATATTTGCTTTATAACGTTACATGTGGTGAATGTGCTAAATTCGTGTCCACCACTGTACATGTAAATGAAGGTCAGAGGATATATTTTGTTCGTATATTTATGAAATATGAAAATTATCTCTTAATTTTTTTAATTAGATACAACAGAAATACGGACGGGACAAAAATTTCCACTCGTAGTAAAAAAATTAGTAATTTTCGTTATAACTCTTCTACTATTAATACAAATAAAAAAGAACAAGGCAACTTCAATAAAAAAGTTGTCGAAATGAGGAGAAAATAAAGTTAAAAGCTATTAGTATGGTCTGATTTCAATTTTTTAGTAGGCCTTTTTTGGGAGATGCCCGCCCATATGTGGTGAAAATGAGTTACATTGACATTGGCTCAGATTTATATATATTGAAGCACTTTATCTTCAAATTTGACGTAACACCATATCTTTTAAGTGGAAACATCTACGGTGAAAGTGGGCATGTAGCTCCCATACAATTATGTCAACCGACTTGTACGTTTTCGCTTTAGAAATCACATAATGGTCATGTTTTGATATAGCCCCGATACAAATTTCTAGAAGCCGCATACTATTTTAATAAATTTGATATAATTTGCAGAGCACTTTATATTTCTACTAGAATCACTTTATTCGTCGATTTGAATTGTAATGGTAAAGAAAGTTGTCCCGCCCGACTTTAGCCTTTCGTTACTTGTTTTAATTCTTAGGCATAAACGGCAACTTTACGTGGAATTACCCAAGAGCGTTTTTGATTCCACGTATTCAATATTCATTTTAAGAAAAAATAACACTTTTATATTGAAATGATTACAAATCGACTCTACACATTATTCATATTCAAATTTAGTTAAATCGCAGATATTCATATAAATTAGGCATATAACAAATAAACGTTTAGATTAGACCACAAATGTAGAATACGATATGATTACTTTTTGCAACGATAACAGTAGCGCGGCGCATATGGCAAAATTTAATGGCTTAGTTTATGCAAAATTATGTTGTGTGTCTGATTTATTGCCACAGTGCTATTTGTTTTAGTCACAACTGTATGCCGACGAAATGATTTATAAGTGATACAAATTATATATGCGAATATATTATATATATGAATATACATACGTATGTATAAAATATTTTTGTATACAAAACATAATGTCTCGTCAATAAATCACTTAAGTTTTTGTACATTAGGGTGGGCGTCGTCGTGTGTTTTGTGAAACAAAAATATATTTGGATTTTATATACATATTACAAAAAAGTGGTTAAATACGATAGGAATTTATCTTGTGGGTGCATTTTGGGAAACAGAAAAAAATCGGAGAGATATGGATTAAAAGTAAATGCTATAAATGGAAGCCCAACATTTCCTAGCTAATACCAAAATGGATTCTGTACGGCTATATATACATGATGGTGTCGGTGTTTTGAAAACGTACGCCTTGCATTCAAGTTGTCACCCTTTTTCACATTTATATGGCATAATTTCGAGCCCTTAGCGCGGAATGATCGCAAGCGCCAAAACATACATTTTACAGGAGAAGGTTTTTATTGTTTATTTAGAAATATTTGCATAAAATGAAATATGTTTTAATGCAAAATGTTTTAATTCCGCCGTACCCAACGAATTATTATTAAAAATTTTTCATTGGTTTACATCATACGGTACTTTTGGCGCTTGCGATACAAATATTGTACTTGCGGCTACAAATACTGAAAAAACTGTGGCGCTTACGATATAAGTTTTTTTATTAAACCTCGAAATTTTAGTAAAAACACACTTTTTATTATAAAGAAATATTAAAACAACATAATAAAATAGATAACTACTTTTATAAAGGGAAAATGAACAGAAAAGTAATTCAAATCGTTAAAAAAAACTACTTTGGAAACATTCGAAATCCTATGATTAAATTAAATTTCGTATAAAAGTTTTAGGTAATATTGATATTGAATTTTTCTTTGAACGAATAATTAAATTAATATTCATTTCGTCCACCCTACTATCTGCAAAATATCCATATTTAAAGGGGCCCAAATTATTCCTCCTGGCATCATTTCCAGTTATGTTAACGTTCCCAACGAAAACTGATATACTAACTTTGTCACTCCGTTTGTAACACCTTGAAATATCGACCTGAGACTCTATAAAGTATATATGTTCTTGATCGTCAAAAAATTCTAAGACGATCTGGCCATGTCCGTCCATCCGTCCGTCTGTTGAAAGTCGTCAAAATTTGATATGGAGTATGCGCATTCCACCTATAACAAAAAGTGCACCATAAAGTGATTCTTATTCGTAGGGGGTGAATTGGGACAAAAAGGGAGAAAAATGGTACATAGTAAACGACAACAGCTAGAAACACGAAATTCGGTGCGTACATTCCTCTAATTGAGTAGATACATAATATAAAAGTATTTTTTCCAAATTCGTACTTTTAAGGGATAAAATGGAAATAGAGGAATACAAATGGTACCAACCAACCCACAGCATCTAGAAGAATGAAATTCGGTGTATACATACTCTTAAGGGGGTAAAATACGTAAAGGGGGATAAAAATGGTACCAACCAAATGGCCTATGCTAGAATCATGGAATTCGGTGTATACATTGCTGATAGACACGTAAAATAAAAAGATTTTTCCAAATTCGTACTTTTTTCTTTTGCGTCAAAAATTGGTTGAATCATGGAGTTAGGTTATTTTGCACTATGTACGTGAAATAATAAATTTTCATAATTTGTACATTTGGAATTAAAATATAATGGAAATACAAGCAACTGTAGCATCCACTATTAATATCTATGGTATGTAAGGTTTTTTGAAAATATAAAAATATTTATTTTTCAAATTGACTTGAAGTACTATTTCGTTATATATAGTGTAAACGTATTGGTAGCCTTGAAATAATAAAAATATTATATTTATTTATAAAATTATTTTTTCTAAATTTTTTATTTGTTTTGGTTTGGCTATATTAAAAAAATATATTTTCCTGTAATATTACTCCATTTCTACGAAATCGAAAGCCTCTGTTGAATGCATTCCACGGTGGAGCGTATATAAAGTTCGGCCCGGCCGAACGTAACACCGTTTTTACTTGTTTACTCTTTAACTCTATAGAATTGTGGGCAATATGCCAATTTGCATCACTTTTTTAAGCTAAATATTATGTTTCTTTGTCAAATTTGCCACTATTTGAATAAAATAAATGTTAACGTTTACCCACAATAGCAGGGAAATAATACCAAAACAATGTATATAGTATTTGGCTTAATATACAAATATTCCACGAAGTATATTAAATTATTGTATATAAGGCACAAATCATACAAAAAGGCTTTGTGTTCTCCATAAAGACAATAATTTAGAGCTACTTTCAGTTCCTGTGGATAAACTTTTTTCTTCTGGATCGATAAAAAATATATAAAACAAATATCTGGGAACTTGGAACCTCTTAGCTTAGTTCGTTCGTAACCTATCGTACTTTCAACTAACAGATGAGCACTTCATTCTATGGCCGAGGGTATAAAAATACACTTATTATTGCATCAATATATTGATAGACCTATATAAAACATTTATAAATATCTCTTACATTATCTGACAGTTTTTGCCTAAATTCATAAACTGTCGCTTGCGATATAATTGTTTTCTTTGAAAATGTGAGCAGCGACTTACGATAAAATCTTAGCCCCATTTTTTTATATAAACGTTAACAAATTTGACATTTTGACAATTTTTATTTATGTATAAGCCAAGCCCATAAAATTTTAAATTCAACAATAAAAAATATTTTCAGAAAATATCGCTTACGATAATTCCGCGCTAAGGGCTCGATATAATCTGTTAAAAAAAGAACAACGTTAAAAAAGACTTCACTTGCAATATTCTGAGTGTGATCATACATTTTTCTGTTAGCGTTCCACTCTAATGTTCATACATTTGCACATGCCATCTCTCCGTACATACATGTGCGCCCATGAATTTTGTTTGTTTTTTTTTTTGTACAAAACCCAACATTTCTTCAATTCATCATTTAGTCAGTCAAACATTTTCAATACGCATCAGCAGCATGAACTACAACAACAACCACAAAACACTCAAAAGGCAGCAAGAGCGGGAATTTAGGTGGAGGGTAAAACAAAGTATCTCTACTACAAATGTTTGTATCCACATCCACATTCGAAATCTATCAACATCCATAAATATCAATCATGACTGTCAATTGTATTTGTACAGTATTCAATTAAAAAGACTACATTACACAACAAATGTTATAGGCATTTTCAATATTGTTTTGTAAAAAATGAGCAACGAAATAATTATGTAACTAATTTTAAATATTCGTGTATTTTAATATTATTATAGATCTTTATTTTCGTTAAACTTTTGACCTTACACGAAAAAACTTTCATGAAATATTTAATATGTGTGTGTTTTTTAATTGTTATCGCTAATTTTTTTATAATAAATTGGAATTTTGCTTCAACGAACGGAAGTCATAAAAAGAAAGAAAAAGTATGTTATCACAAGAAGGTCATATTTCACATTGAACTCGTCACTTCGCATAACATGCGAGTAAGAGTGTATGTGTTGAGAAACACTGACCCAGAATGATTCACACACTTGTTGGAAATATATAATATGCTAAGATCTGGTAACGGCGATCAGATATGAAAAGCAATCGAATATAAAGATTACATGAGTGTCATTTTACTATAAAATAAAAAATAAATTCTTCATATGTTTAGGTATCTAATTAAGCTTAGGAGCCAAGACAAGTTACAATTACTTTAAACGATTTTAAAGTTCTGTACACTGTTGTTTTAGTCCCGATTTAAAAACAAAATATTATATCACTCCCTCAAAAAAAAAACACACAATACAATCATTCTAGATATGTTCTCGGAAAATTGTAAGCTGGAGATTCGATGGATTACATTGAAAGAAGTTGTCAATGTCAATGAAACTTATGTGAAGAAGTCACACACAGGTTTATCTCAATGGCGCAACATTTTTGAAATGACCTCACATTTTTTGGAAAAATATCCAAAAAAAAACATCTACCAAAAAATTAAATCAGAACTCATAATGGCTTTTTACTTTTTTTCCTTATTACAATTACTATCACTATTATAAAACTTGATTTTAGCTTGTTTTCGTTAAAAGTCATTTCCATGAAATGTGCAGCCTTGCAGAAGTTCTACATTCTTTTCTAAAAATTTTGCAATTTGAAAGTCCATATTACCATGATTCGAATCACAAAATATAACTTATTATATATCCGAATTTTCGAGCCTCTAAACTCGAGAAGTATGGAACAATTTTTGTGTGGTTGTGATCACAATAAAAAGTTATGCAAGTGATATTGGAATTGATGAAAAACTGTGTATATTTTATTTTGTGTATTTGGGTAGTACGTACGTCCGTCATCAACGGCCATTTTATTTGAGAGATAACAAATAAGTTTCTTACGCATTTTTGTAGTGTATTTACAAGATACCTTTTTTGTTTCCCTGTTATATAGAACGACAATATACTTAATTATTCAAAAACACAAATGACATTTGAACTTGTGTGAAGTGGACCGGGGTGCCAATTGTTTTCTGTTTTTGGAAAACAATGCAAATGTATACATTTCCAAACCCAGTCTGCTGTCATACATACTAATGTCAAGTGGATTGCTTCACTTCGTACACTGGAGTACGAGAAATGCTAATATATTTATTTATTTTCAAAAATACATTTCCAAAGGCAACGGGAGAAGAATATGGAATGAAAATTGTTGCTACAAGTCCAAGTCAAGTCTTTCGATATATACGAACACATATATATATATATATATTTGTATGTAAACTATGTATGCGCGAACATATGTCTAGTATCAGACTGAGGCGATTAAACGATAAAAGCTTTTTGGCATTCCTTCTGAAAAAAAAATTAAATGGATAACTAAATGAGATATTAACCATATCCGCTTGAGTTATTGACCAAATAATTTATTATTGGCGGCTATAAACAAAATTGACGTTCAATGTGAAAATGTGCAGCTGATGCGGCATACAAAGAGAAAGTTTATCTAACATGAGGCCATAAAATAATATCGGAAAGAATAATGTACTAAGGTATAAGTAATGCCGTGGTATTTCCACAATCCACAACTAATTTACATGCTTAACTTAGTAGGAACACAATTAAATTATTGATTCTTATGAACTTTAGTTTTTATTGTAGCATCCAGGGTATCCCATGAACATAGCCGTAAATAAAAAGCCAAAAATATCAGCCGCCCTGAGCAAAATAAAGATTTCCGTGTATAAATTCGTAGCATCTCTATAAGGACTATAGTAACTCTAGTTACTATGCTAAAAACTCAAATCTTACATATTTAAGCAACAATTCTACCAGCATTATAAATGTTTTAGAATTACCTAAGATGATGACATTTTTGTAGGAGATAGTATGGAATGGAATGACAAACGGGAAATAATTTGGAGATGTAATGAATAAAAATTTAGAAATATATAATGAATAAAAATAGAAATATAAAAATTTAGAAATATAAAACAAACGGGAAATAATTTGGAGATGTAATGAATAAAAATTTAGAAATATAATTGCAATTGATTTCCATATCTATCTGGAAATTATTCTGAATTTATAGTAACCAATGATTTAAAAGTGAAAGTTTTTAGGAGAAGAAAAAAACGTTCAACTATGAAGTATGTATTGCGTTAATCAATTCTATATTGTTATACGTGAAGATGTGATAATGTGGTATAGTCATATGCAAATATAAAAATAGAAAATATTTGTAGATTTTCGTTATAAAATCGTTGTTTTTTTAGACGAAGAAGTCTAAAATTTTGCTATGTTGCTATTGTTTATATTTTGTCTACAACGAACGATCAAAAATCAATCAACTATTTCATGAACGGAGATAAGACATATTTTAGCTACGAGCTCATTAAATTTGCTACAGACACAACGAATTATAAACTCCTGCGTTTTGTAAAATTCAAGTTGAGTAAGTCAGAGCAACAGTCCATTAATTCATCATTTCCCATTGGACTCGCTTGAGTACAGAAAAATTTACGAATGTTTGTTTTCGTTGTAATCTTAAGAAGGCGTGTAACCCAATGTCAATGCATATAGCGTATCGTACCTTTTGTGCACCATCTGTTGCACATTCCTATCCACCGGTTTTGATCGAATTTTTATCAATATATATTTTAATTGGAAATAAATTTGCTTGAATTAATATATTTAATCATCTTGAAAAAAAATGCTTTAATGTATTGCAACGAAGTACTCAATGTGTTTGGTATGTAAGAACCACATATGAGAATCAGGGCCTGGATAGATAATACATTATTTTGGAATTACAGTATTTCACCCGGCGGGCTGCAATTGCCATTGAAGGTAAATTTTGAAAACGCTACGATCTCATCTTCCATGGTGCTCTCATTTCCTTTAATTATTAGCCATTCCCATTTGATTTTTACAAGTTCCTTAGTGGTTCCAAATTGATCTACCAAATTTTTATCCTGTTATTGATTTGCAATGTTTCACAACTCCTCGACGATACATAAATTTGTCTAACCATTTTCTTCATTTCATTTTTCTGTTTGTCTATTGCACCTTCCAGGTAATCGACCGCTGAGAAAAGTGTCTTGCAATCAGTAATGGTGTTCATGTACATGTGAAAGCCTCTGAAAATTTTGAAATGTAGCCATTGAACGAGCCATTAGCTGTACAAGCTATAGTCTTTCATCAACAAATCCTAGTGCTCTATCATGGAAACCACTTGGCAACAAACCTACTCAGGTGAACGATCTACAAATAATTGAATGAAATACAAGCTTTAAACATACATACGCCGAAAACTGGGTTTCAAAATAGTTTATTTGGATGCGATATTAATGAAAATAAATCACAAGCTATGTCTGCGGTAGAAACCTAAGGGAACTTTTTGTACGTGGAAACTGCAAACAATTGCACCAGAAGGTTATACAAAAAAGGGAAAATATATATTATGCGGGATTTAAAATTTTGTTTTCTTTTTCCTTCGAAAGATACAAATGGCTGTTAACGTTGACGTTAAGATGAAAACTACTGATACTCCGCCATGAAGATTCATCGGCACACTTATAATTCCAAGCAGTAAAATCATTGCATGTATTACTTTGGAACTTTTGCCACATAATACATCCACTATACATATATACATCCGATCGGATAGGTAATGACGAATATAACTCTAATTATACATCCGAACTTTCTATTTTCCAGTCTCGGGAACTGGTCCTCTCCCCCACTAACAATTCCACCAATTGTAAAACTCCATTCATGTCCATGGTTCTTTGCAGTTGGTGGATTCCAGAACGAGTTGGCTGAGATCATGAAGTTGTGTTAAACTTACATTTTTTACTTTTATTTAATATTTGAAGACAAAAATAAACACTTACAAGATTAGTTCGTTCTATTCGCTGGCAAAAATAAAGTGAACAAACCCAAGTGAAAAGAAATAAATCACAAAAAGAAATCATTCATAATTTCCAACAAGGGAAATTATTCAGGGCAAAAAATTGCCGATTCGAATTTGGTGGAAAGTGGACACATTTTGAGGGAAAATTTATTCGCTATAGGTGTGATTATATTTTATTTAAAATTGACCTGAAAATATGTTTACTTGTCATGTCCTTCACAGGATTGGTACACAACTATATGGGTGTGTCCGTCGGTGGACGCAGAAGTTCAAAATATGTAAAGTCGGATGAATGGTAGGTGGTATGGTATGAATGGTACAAATATTTTTTTTTCCATATGGCGCAACATTTCAACATAATGGGATCGTTTTCTAATCTACCATTAATACTCTGCAATGCATCCTATTTTGGAGGGTAATGTAGCGTCATTAGCTTCAATTGCCAAAAATTGCATACAAGAAACCATAATAATTTCATGTGAGTGAAGATAAATTCCGAATTTAAGTAGCAGAGACACCAACCACTGTTAAAACTGTCGGCTGTTAATGGTTTAACAGAGCTATGTTAAGCCGTTAACAGGGAAATGAGTGAAGATAAATTCGGAATTTAAGTTGCAAAAACAAAAACCGTGTATACAACAAAATTCTGGTGTATGGTTTGTACGTCCGTTGTGGCCAAATGGAGATACTTTAGTTGATGGGACTACCATCAAATTAAAGGTAATTCCGTCTAGTTTCACCGTGTAAAGGCCAAAGTTCTGAAAAAATCTTCAAAATATCAATTTTTAGCCAAAAACCTCAAAAATTTCTAGAGAGGATGACTAGTGCGTCCATTGTGGCCAAATGGAGATACTTTAGTTGATGGGACTACCATCAAATTAAAGGTAATTCCGTCTAGTTTCACCGTGTAAAGGCCATAGTTCTGAAAAAATCTTCAAAATATCAATTTTTAGCCAAAAACCTCAAAAATTTCTGGAGAGGATGACTAGTGCGTCCATTGTGGCCAAATGGAGATACTTTAGTTGATGGGACTACCATCAAATTAAAGGTAATTCCGTCTAGTTTCACCGTGTAAAGGCCAAAGTTCTGAAAAAATCTTCAAAATATCACTTTTAACCAAAAACCTCAAAAATTTCTGGAGAGGATGACTAGTGCGTCCATTGTGGCCAAATGGAGATACTTTAGTTGATGGGACTACCATCAAATTAAAGGTAATTCCGTCTAGTTTCACCGTGTAAAGGCCAAAGTTCTGAAAAAATCTTCAAAATATCAATTTTTAGCCAAAAACCTCAAAAATTTCTGGAGAGGATGACTAGTGCGTCCATTGTGGCCAAATGGAGATACTTTAGTTGATGGGACTACCATCAAATTAAAGGTAATTCCGTCTAGTTTCACCTTCTATAGGCCAAAGTTCTGAAAAAATCTTCAAAATATCAGTTTTTAGCCAAAAACGTCCCAAAATTTCTGGAGAGGATGACTAGTGCGTCCATTGTGGCCAAATGGAGATACTTTAGTTGATGGGACTACCATCAAATTAAAGGTAATTCCGTCTAGTTTCGCCGTGTAAAGGCCAAAGTTCTGAAAATTCTTCAAAATATCAATTTTTAGACAAAAAAACTCAAAAATTTCTGGAGAGGATGACTAGTGCGTCCATTGTGGCCAAATGGAGATACTTTAGTTGATGGGACTACCATCAAATTAAAGGTAATTCCGTCTAGTTTCACCTTCTATAGGCCAAAGTTCTGAAAAAATCTTCAAAATATCAATTTTTAGCCAAAAACCTCAAAAATTTCTGGAGAGGATGACTAGTGCGTCCATTGTGGCCAAATGGAGATACTTTAGTTGATGGGACTACCATCAAATTAAAGGTAATTCCGTCTAGTTTCACCGTGTAAAGGCCAAAGTTCTGAAAAAATCTTCAAAATATCAATTTTTAGCCAAAAACCTCAAAAATTTCTGGAGAGGATGACTAGTGCGTCCATTGTGGCCAAATGGAGATACTTTAGTTGATGGGACTACCAACAAATTAAAGGTAATTCCGTCTAGTTTCACCGTGTAAAGGCCAAAGTTCTGAAAAAATCTTCAAAATATCAATTTTTAGCCAAAAACCTCCCAAAATTTCTGGAGAGGATGACTAGTGCGTCCATTGTGGCCAACTGGAGATACTTTAGTTGATGGGACTACCATCAAATTAAAGGTAATTCCGTCTAGTTTCACAGTGTAAACGCCAAAGTTCTGAAAAAATCTTCAAAATATCAATTTTTAGCCAAAAAGCTCAAAAATTTCTGGAGAGGAGGACTAGTGCGTCCATTGTGGCCAAATGGAGATACTTTAGTTGATGGGACTACCATCAAATTAAAGGTAATTCCGTCTAGTTTCGCCGTGTAAAGGCCAAAGTTCTGAAAAAATCTTCAAAATATCAATTTTTAGCCAAAAACCTCAAAAATTTCTGGAGAGGATGACTAGTGCGTCCATTGTGGCCAAATGGAGATACTTTAGTTGATGGGACTACCATCAAATTAAAGGTAATTCCGTCTAGTTTCGCCTTCTATAGGCCAAAGTTCTGAAAAAATCTTCAAAATATCAATTTTTAGCCAAAAACCTCAAAAATTTCTGGAGAGGATGACTAGTGCGTCCATTGTGGCCAAATGGAGATACTTTAGTTGATGGGACTACCATCAAATTAAAGGTAATTCCGTCTAGTTTCGCCGTGTAAAGGCCAAAGTTCTGAAAAAATCTTCAAAATATCAATTTTTAACCAAAAACCTCAAAAATTTCTGGAGAGGATGACTAGTGCGTCCATTGTGGCCAAATGGAGATACTTTAGTTGATGGGACTACCATCAAATTAAAGGTAATTCCGTCTAGTTTCACCGTGTAAAGGCCAAAGTTCTGAAAAAATCTTCAAAATATCAATTTTTAGCCAAAAACCTCCCAAAATTTCTGGAGAGGATGACTAGTGCGTCCATTGTGGCCAAATGGAGATACTTTAGTTGATGGGACTACCTTCAAATTAAAGGTAATTCCGACTAGTTTCACCGTGTAAAGGCCAAAATTCTGAAAAAATCTTCAAAATATCAATTTTTAGACAAAAAAACTCAAAAATTTCTGGAGAGGATGACTAGTGCGTCCATTGTGGCCAAATGGAGATACTTTAGTTGATGGGACTACCTTCAAATTAAAGGTAATTCCGTCTAGTTTCACCGTGTAAAGGCCAAAGTTCTGAAAAAATCTTCAAAATATCAATTTTTAGCCAAAAAACCTCAAAAATTTCTGGAGAGGATGACTAGTGCGTCCATTGTGGCCAAATGGAGATACTTTAGTTAGTTAGCTTTAGTTTAGTTTAGCTAAAAATTGATATTTTGAAGATTTTTTCAGAACTTTGGCCTTTACACGGTGAAACTAGACGGAATTACCTTTAATTTGATGGTAGTCCCATCAACTAAAGTATCTCCATTTGGCCACAATGGACGCACTAGTCATCCTCTCCAGAAATTTTTGAGGTTTTTGGCTAAAAATTGATATTTTGAAGATTTTTTCAGAACTTTGGCGTTTACACGGTGAAACTAGACGGAATTACCTTTAATTTGATGATAGTCTCATCAACTAAAGTATCTCCATTTGGCCACAATGGACGCACTAGTCATCCTCTCCAGAAATTTTTCAGGTTTTTGGCTAAAAATTTATATTTTGAAGATTTTTTCAGAACTTTGGCCTTTACTCGGTGAAACTAGACGGAATTACCTTTAATTTGATGGTAGTCCCATCAACTAAAGTATCTCCATTTGGCCACAATGGACGCACTAGTCATCCTCTCCAGAAATTTTTGAGGTTTTTTGGCTAAAAATTGATATTTTGAAGATTTTTTCAGAACTTTGGCGTTTACACTGTGAAACTAGACGGAATTACCTTTAATTTGATGGTAGTCCCATCAACTAAAGTATCTCCAGTTGGCCACAATGGACGCACTAGTCATCCTCTCCAGAAATTTTGGGAGGTTTTTGGCTAAAAATTGATATTTTGAAGATTTTTTCAGAACTTTGGCCTTTACACGGTGAAACTAGACGGAATTACCTTTAATTTGATGGTAGTCCCATCAACTAAAGTATCTCCATTTGGCCACAATGGACGCACTAGTCATCCTCTCCAGAAATTTTTGAGGTTTTTGGCTAAAAATTGATATTTTGAAGATTTTTTCAGAACTTTGGCCTTTACACGGTGAAACTGGACGGAATTACCTTTAATTTGATGGTAGTGCCATCAACTAAAGTATCTCCATTTGGCCACAATGGACGCACTAGTCATCCTCTCCAGAAATTTTGGGAGGTTTTTGGCTAAAAATTGATATTTTCAAGATTTTTTCAGATCTTTGGCCTTTACACGGTGAAACTAGACGGAATTACCTTTAATTTGATAGTAGTCCCATCAACTAAAGTATCTCCATTTGGCCACAATGGACGCACTAGTCATCCTCTCCAGAAATTTTTGAGGTTTTTGGCTAAAAATTGATATTTTGAAGATTTTTTCAGAACTTTGGCCTTTACACGGTGAAACTAGACGGAATTACCTTTAATTTGATGGTAGTGCCATCAACTAAAGTATCTCCATTTGGCCACAATGGACGCACTAGTCATCCTCTCCAGAAATTTTGGGAGGTTTTTGGCTAAAAATTGATATTTTGAAGATTTTTTCAGATCTTTGGCCTTTACACGGTGAAACTAGACGGAATTACCTTCAATTTGATGGTAGTACCATCGACTAAAGTATCTCCATTTGGCCACAATGGACGCACTAGTCATCCTCTCCAGAAATTTTTGAGGTTTTTGACTAAAAATTGATATTTTGAAGATTTTTTCAGAACTTTGGCCTATAGAAGGTGAAACTAGACGGAATTACCTTTAATTTGATGCTAGTGCCATCAACTAAAGTATCTCCATTTGGCCACAATGGACGCACTAGTCATCCTCTCCAGAAAATGTTGAGGTTTTTGGCTAAAAATTGATATTTTGAAGATTTTTTCAGAACCTTGGCCTTTACGCGGTGAAACTAGACGGAATTACCTTTAATTTGATGGTAGTCCTATCAACTAAAGTATCTCCATTTGGCCACAATGGACGCATTAGTCATCCTCTCCAGAAATTTTTGAGGTTTTTGGCTAAAAATTGATATTTTGAAGATTTTTTCAGAACTTTGGCCTATAGAAGGTGAAACTAGACGGAATTACCTTTAATTTGATGCTAGTGCCATCAACTAAAGTATCTCCATTTGGACACAATGGACGCACTAATCATCCTCTCCAGAAATTTTTGAGGTTTTTGTCTAAAAATTGATATTTTGAAGATGTTTTCAGAACTTTGGCCTTTACACGGTGAAACTAGACGGAATTACCTTTAATTTGATGGTAGTCCCATCAACTAAAGTATCTCCATTTGGCCACAATGGATGCACTAATCATCCTCTCCAGAAATTTTGGGAGGTTTTTGGCTAAAAATAGATATTTTGAAGATTTTTTCAGAACTTTGGCCTATAGAAGGTAAAACTAGACGGAATTACCTTTAATTTGATGGTAGTCCCGTCAACTAACGTATCTCCATTTGGCCACAATGGACGCACTAATCATCCTCTCCAGAAAATTTTGAGGTTTTTGGCTAAAAATTGATATTTTGAAGATTTTTTCAGAACCTTGGCCTTTACGCGGTGAAACTAGACCGAATTACCTTTAATTTGATGCTAGTGCCATCAACTAGAGTATCTCCATTTGGCCACAATGGACGCACTAATCATCCTCTCCAGAAATTTTTGAGGTTTTTGTCTAAAAATTGATATTTTGAAGATTTTTTCAGAACTTTGGCCTTTACACGGTGAAACTAGACGGAATTACCTTTAATTTGATGGTAGTCCCATCAACTAAAGTATCTCCATTTGGCCACAATGGACGCACTAGTCATCCCCTCCAGAAATTTTTGAGGTTTTTGGCTAAAAATTGATATTTTGAAGATTTTTTCAGAACTTTGGCCTTTACACGGTGAAACTAGACGGAATTACCTTTAATTTGATGGTAGTCCCATCAACTAAAGTATCTCCATTTGGCCACAATGGACGCACTAGTCATCCCCTCCAGAAATTTTTGAGGTTTTTGGCTAAAAATTGATATTTTGAAGATTTTTTCAGAACTTTAACCTTTACACGGTGAAACTAGACGGAATTACCTTTAATTTGATGGTAGTCCCATCAACTAAAGTATCTCCATTTGGCCACAATGGACGCACTAGTCATCCTCTCCAGAAATTTTTGAGGTTTTTGGCTAAAAATTGATATTTTGAAGATTTTTTCAGAACTTTGGCCTTTACACGGTGAAACTAGACGGAATTACCTTTAATTTGATGGTAGTGCCATCAACTAAAGTATCTCCATTTGGCCACAATGGACGCACTAGTCATCCTCTCCAGAAATTTTGGGAGGTTTTTGGCTAAAAATTGATATTTTGAAGATTTTTTCAGATCTTTGGCCTTTACACGGTGAAACTAGACGGAATTACCTTTAATTTGATGGTAGTCCCATCAACTAAAGTATCTCCATTTGGCCACAATGGACGCACTAGTCATCCTCTCCAGAAATTTTTGAGGTTTTTGGCTAAAAATTGATATTTTGAAGATTTTTTCAGAACTTTGGCCTTTACACGGTGAAACTAGACGGAATTACCTTTAATTTGATGGTAGTGCCATCAACTAAAGTATCTCCATTTGGCCACAATGGACGCACAAATTCACCTATTCAAGTGTTTGGGAGCTCTGTTAACGGCTTAACATAGCTCTGTTAACTCATTAACAGCCGATAGTTTTAACAGTGGTTTGTGTCTCTGCTAGTTAAATTCGGAATTTATCTTCACTCACATAATAATTTCAGCTGTGGTTATTTCAATAATCCCTGCTGGATATGATTTAAGTAAGTAGAACTTCTTGCCGTATTTTTTCGCTTTTTTTTTGGCAAATAGTCTCTTATGTGGAATTACCTCATTTTCATTCAATTTAACAACATAAAAGTATTATTGAATATATGCTTTTAAATAATTGCTGATAAATCCGGCTTCGCTAAGTAAAGCTCTTCAGTACACAGTCATATTTGAATAATTATTTGTTGAGTAGTTTTTTTAGCCATGTTAAAAAAAAGTATTATATATGCATTTTGTAATTTGTTTTAAATTGGCCCGATGGCTTTGAATTACAAGTTGAAATAAATAAATCAAATCAAATCAAAAATCTGTTAAATGTAATAATTTATAATCAATTTTTTTCTGGAAATTGAAAGTAAATGTTAATGAACTTCTTATATAATTAAAAAAACATCCTTTTGAAACGTATCAAGAGGAAATAAAGCTGTGAAAAATATATATAAAAAATTAAATGTCATCAGTTTCCGCTTTGCAAACCACATAGAAAGAAAGAGAGTTAAGAAATACCAGCAAAACGGAAACAACGACGACAATGAGCACCGCTGTCGCTGCCGAAACACACAACAAACAATTGCACGACAGGTTGTTGGACGTGCTGGTATTGTTGTTATTGCTGTAACTTATGTTTAGCTGTTGTTGTTATTTATTATTATTATTATTATTTGATGATTGTTGTTGATATAGCGGTTGATGCTCTGCAGTATGTGGGGTATGTTATACTAACGCTGTAAGTGAGAGCATGAAAAGTGAGTACTAAATACACATGTGTGTGTACGTACATACTACTAACAACAATGACATGAAATAATAACAAAAGCTTACTCTTTTCTCCGCACTGTCACAGGAATTGACAATGGATGATGACGTTGACGATAACGTGGATGCAGCTGCTGCTGATGTAGAGGCCGCCGAGGCACCCAAATGATCTTGAGTATCCATATCGGAGAGCCCCGAATCCAATTGCTCCTGTTTTATGGAGGGTATCAGGGGTAGAAAGTCATTTTTACTTAGATTTGATAGTTCTTCCAACTCCATGATGGCGACACTTTGTACCTGTTGTGATTATTATTGAAAATTCCCGACGTATGGAGACGCTGTTCAGGGTGTTCTACTCAAGGCACCCCCAACCGGCGAAATCAACAGTGTCTTCTTTTAACAAAATTTAAACACCTTTTCAAATGACAGTTTTCACAAGGTTCAAATGTGTCATCATGACCGGTTGGTGTGTAATTTTCTATCGATGATGCTTTTGTTTCGTGTTGGGAAAGGTTGCTTTCGCTGTTTTTGTTTATTTGCTTATTTGTCGTTGTTGTTGTTTTGTTAATGCATATACAAATATACGCCGTGATGAAGATAGCCGACCGCGATTCTCGGGCACGTTACAACTCAGCGGGCCGCCACTTCAGTTGGGTACATCAAACGACGACGTCGACGTCGTCGTTGTCTCCGTTATTGCTGTGTTGCCTATTCTATACAAGACACCACCACACCATACAGAAACGACTAACGTATTTTTGTATACGACACACACTCGGACACCACCGTACGCGTATCGAATGCGAATTTGCGGCAGAAAACGTAATGAACGATACCCCGAAGTAACGAAGTAATCAACTCAACGTTGTACTGTACGTACAAACGTGGGAAGAGCGAATTGGCACGAAACAGCAGTAACAAAGCAGAGGCGTAAACTTTTTTAACCAAATTTAAAAGTCAAATCCATCAAAGGAGTTGTTGTCAAAATTAAAAAAATATTTTTTTTTTCACTATTATTTTGGACGATCGATTAACTGCTACCTCGAAGTCACGACGAATTTACAAATTTTCAGAAGATGTAATTTTTTGTGCAACACACTTTTGTTTTCTTATTTTACAAATTTCCAATATATTTTATTTCAATGCATTTTTCAATATTCATTTATTTTACGAGGTTTATTTCTGCTCATAAATTTTATAACCTTTTTTGTTTGCTTTCAATTACACACTCATACACACACATTACACCAAAAAGTGAAAATTTTTTCATTTTTTCCTTGCCTTCATGGATTTGATTTTGCAACTTTTTTTGTTTTCACCTCATTTCTGTAGAAATTTCTTTTTTATATTTCAACACTTCGTATTCCAATTGAGCGTTAACCTTTCAATTTGCACATTAGTTAGGTTTTGGTCCTGTATTTAATTATTTATATCCACAATTAATTGATTTAATTTAATTTGTTTAAAAAATTGTGGAAACACACACCAAAAAACTTTTTCTCGTCGGACGCTTCTTCTATTCTTGTGTGTTGCTGTTTTTTCTGTACAGAAATTTTTCAGTGGTTCGATTCGATTCCATGTGAGATAGAAAGAGAGAAGACTACAAAACACCAATAGTATATCAGTTGTCGCTGTTACACACTATTCTTTCACACAGTGTTGTATACAAGTTGTTGCTATGGCCACTCTGTATATGATATCACATCAAATACAACACTGTTCAATTAATATCACATCAAATACAACACTGCTCAATTGGATTGTTGCTTTATAGCCTTGTCACACTGCATGCGAAATGACAAATGGTCGATTTACAAATGTCAGATATCATACGATTGATTTCGAGTGCAGTGTGAATTCAATTATTCACGACATACATCCGATTTACAACCACTCACAGCAAATGATTTGTATAAAATCCTTTCCGTGAGATTTTGAAATGACAATATGTACATATACTGTGGCTGTGCTGCAGCAATAATAGTGCGACTATTCTAAAAAGATGGCAAAACAAAAGAATACCCAAGGACAAGAATATGATGCAAGGTATTTAAAAGAACGGCATGTCAAAATATTTTTACTGCGTTTTTCATTTTTTGCATTTCCCAGAGTGGTTACTTTTCAAGTAAAGTTTTAATTATTGCATTTTTTCTTTCTCCCCTTTTATATATACATGAGAATTTCAGTAGTTTCTTTAAATTCGTACGAAAAATATTAATTTGTAATGTTTCCTTCACGCATTTACGTCTGCTCTCGTTGAAATTCTTAATGAATTGGCAAACATCAGCTGCAAATACAAAACATTTGTACAAATTTACCAAAAATAAAAAATTCTGATTTTAAAAGACATGTAAAAAAACGCAATTTGCTACTTTGCACAAAATTTTGTATTTGTGTAGCAACACCAGAGTATATAAAACGTATAATCTCGCAATTTGCTCAACACGTTTTTCCCTATTATTCAAAATTTTACACAGTAAAACAAAAGCGTACCCACAAATTACGTACGTCTAAACACAACTTTAGCAAATTTCATATTATTTCGACACGGAAAATAATAGTAAGTTTATAATAGGAGATTAGTGTAGGCAAACCAAACAATAAACAGCATATTATTTCGACACGGAAAATAATAGTAAGTTTATAATAGGAGATTAGTGTAGACAAACCAAACAATAAACAGCATAAGTCAAAAAATTAAAATCCATACACCAACATTAAATGACGGGTTTCATAAATAAATAATAGACCTGCTCGATTGGGCTTACAAGCTTAATATTTGTATGGAATTTACTCGGTTTTAGCCTTGTCGCACTGCATGCGAAATCTAGCTGAAGTGACATAAGTTCGATTTTCAAATGTCAAATTTGTATGGGATTCGACATTTGTAAATCGAACTTATGAAATTTCAGCTAGATTTTTCATGCAGTGTGACAAGGCTATTATCAAGAAAGTAGCTTAGTTACCGAGTATGGTGGTGACAGATTTTTATCTCTGATTTATTTAAATAAAACCATTGGGCAAAAATATCTCTTAATTGTAATTAACAAAATTTCGGTTCGTGTTGCGTACTTGCTAACAAATATTTCGTAAGCGTTTACAAATGTCAGATATCATACGATTGATTTCGAGTGCAGTGTGAATTCAATTATTCACGACATACATCCGATTTACAACCACTCACAGCAAATGATTTGTATAAAATCCTTTCCGTGAGATTTTGAAATGACAATATGTACATATACTGTGGCTGTGCTGCAGCAATAATAGTGCGACTATTCTAAAAAGATGGCAAAACAAAAGAATACCCAAGGACAAGAATATGATGCAAGGTATTTAAAAGAACGGCATGTCAAAATATTTTTACTGCGTTTTTCATTTTTTGCATTTCCCAGAGTGGTTACTTTTCAAGTAAAGTTTTAATTATTGCATTTTTTCTTTCTCCCCTTTTATATATACATGAGAATTTCAGTAGTTTCTTTAAATTCGTACGAAAAATATTAATTTGTAATGTTTCCTTCACGCATTTACGTCTGCTCTCGTTGAAATTCTTAATGAATTGGCAAACATCAGCTGCAAATACAAAACATTTGTACAAATTTACCAAAAATAAAAAATTCTGATTTTAAAAGACATGTAAAAAAACGCAATTTGCTACTTTGCACAAAATTTTGTATTTGTGTAGCAACACCAGAGTATATAAAACGTATAATCTCGCAATTTGCTCAACACGTTTTTCCCTATTATTCAAAATTTTACACAGTAAAACAAAAGCGTACCCACAAATTACGTACGTCTAAACACAACTTTAGCAAATTTCATATTATTTCGACACGGAAAATAATAGTAAGTTTATAATAGGAGATTAGTGTAGGCAAACCAAACAATAAACAGCATATTATTTCGACACGGAAAATAATAGTAAGTTTATAATAGGAGATTAGTGTAGACAAACCAAACAATAAACAGCATAAGTCAAAAAATTAAAATCCATACACCAACATTAAATGACGGGTTTCATAAATAAATAATAGACCTGCTCGATTGGGCTTACAAGCTTAATATTTGTATGGAATTTACTCGGTTTTAGCCTTGTCGCACTGCATGCGAAATCTAGCTGAAGTGACATAAGTTCGATTTTCAAATGTCAAATTTGTATGGGATTCGACATTTGTAAATCGAACTTATGAAATTTCAGCTAGATTTTTCATGCAGTGTGACAAGGCTATTATCAAGAAAGTAGCTTAGTTACCGAGTATGGTGGTGACAGATTTTTATCTCTGATTTATTTAAATAAAACCATTGGGCAAAAATATCTCTTAATTGTAATTAACAAAATTTCGGTTCGTGTTGCGTACTTGCTAACAAATATTTCGTAAGCACATTTCAAAACGAAATTTTTGTGAGTGGCTTTACATGCATTTCTTATGGAATCGAAATTTTCTTTAGAGGTGCGTACCAGCCTTTAACAACGAAAAATAATGTGGCAATACAACGAAAATATAAAAATATGGCAATGTCACAAAAAGTCATCGATTTGGAAACGTTTGCCTGTCAACGCGAACATTTTTGTTAAAAATACGAAATTTTGTTATTTAAACCTCATAAATAATAGAACAAAACTAAAGTATATTATCTTTAATAACATCATGGAAACTTTGCTGGAACAGCAAAGGCGGTACCATGAAGAACGTGAACGTTTGGTCAAACTCATGGTCGATGAATATGCCAACAAAAAATTAAACGAGAAAGACCGCATATATTCCGAGCACCGGTTGAAATATTTAGTGGATTTGCACTACAATTCCACGTCGAAGCTGAAAGAACTATATGAAGATAAGGATAATGAGAGAAAGACAGAAATTCAAGCTCTTTCGGGCCCAAATGAATTCAACGAATTTTACAATCGCCTAAAACAAATCAAAGAGTTCTACAAGAAGCATCCCAGTGAAGTGAGTATTCCCCTGTCGGTTGAGTTTGAAGATATGGTGAAAGCCTATAATAATCCCGACGAAATGTCGGCTTTGGTCGAATTCTCCGATGAAGAAGGCGGTGGTCGTTATTTGGATTTGAATGAATGCTATGAGATGTACGTCAATCTGAGAGGAGTAGAAAAGGTGGACTATATTACCTACCTCATGACATTCGATCATGTTTTTGACATTTCAAAGGAGCGGAAGAATAAGGATTATAAGAAGTATGTCGAGTCCCTAAATGAATATTTACACAATTTTGTGTTGAGAGTACAACCTTTACATGATCTTGACGAGGAGCTAGTAAAAGTGGAACTAGATTTTCAGAAGCAGTGGTTGCAAGGCTCATTTCCCGGCTGGGCATCTAAAGAAACAGAATCAGCTCTGGCTAATACTGGTGCACATTTAGATTTGTCAGCATTTTCTAGTTGGGAGGAGCTGGCATCTCTAGGTCTAGATCGATTGAAATCTGCACTCATGGCTTTAGGGCTAAAGTGTGGAGGAACTCTGGAGGAAAGGGCACAGCGTTTATTTTCCACCAAAGGTAAGAAAACATTAGATCCCTCCCTTATGGCAAAAAAGCCTTCGAAGAATACAAGTATACAATCCAGGGAGAATGAACGGCATAAAGAAATAGCTCAATTGGAGGCATATTTGTACAAATACGCTGATTTGGTGTCTGAACAACGTGGGGCCACTAAGGAAAATGTGCAACGCAAACAAGCGCGAACTGGTGGCGAGAGAAATGATAGCGATATTGAGGCTAGTGATTCTGATATTGATGACGATCCCGATGCCGACGATGTACCCTACAATCCGAAAAACCTGCCCCTAGGATGGGATGGCAAACCTATTCCCTACTGGTTATATAAGTTACATGGTTTGAATATTAGCTATAATTGCGAAATTTGTGGTAATTATACGTACAAGGGTCCCAAAGCATTTCAACGCCATTTCGCCGAATGGCGACATGCCCACGGCATGCGATGTTTGGGTATTCCAAATACAGCTCACTTTGCAAATGTTACACAAATCGAAGACGCCATTACCCTGTGGGAAAAGTTGAAATCACAAAAAACGTCTGAACGATGGATTGCAGATCAGGAAGAGGAATTCGAGGATTCTCAAGGCAATGTGGTGAATCGTAAGACATACGAGGATTTAAAGAGACAAGGTTTACTTTAATAATAATCACGTTATTAGTATACATATAAATAAAGAAAAACTACAAAACTAGTAAATTAATTGCATTTATTTCATAAAACTTCAGCAGTTAGTAACAAACCCACTGATTTTAGAGTCGTAAGTGGCAATAGCGAAATTTCCTGTTTGCATTCGCTTTGATTCAAATCACAGCGTAACCAGGGAAAGTCCTATGAGGGAAATATGCTACAATGATAAGAAAATATGGAAAAACATCCAAGTCTATTTTACCTGATAATGAGGATTATGTGATAGTCTTACAAAACCCGCCTGTGTGGTGTACACTAAAACTTTGAATTTACAATCTGATGGCAACTTCTCCAAACCTTTAACTCGCTCGGCTAGAGTGTATAAGGAGCATCGTAATTGCTCTTCAAAGTCCAATAGAAATTCATCTTCTTTTGAATTTCTTCCAACCACAGGCTTCACTATGAACTTGTATCGTTCATATTCAACATCGTTGTACAAAAGCGCCTCCACACTTTCCAGTTCGCCGCTCTTTATTAGTTCTCTAGTCGATCTTAATATTTTGTAAAGGTAAGTGTTGAGAGGAGGGTAAATTGAAGCATAGACCGGTGTATTGTATATTCTCCGTTTCTTAAAGATTTGGGATGGATAAACGTCGCGTGTGTACAATATATGATTGATAAAAACTTCCAGTGTTTCGATTACAATGTCAGTGAGGTCTAAAAGTAGTATAAACTTAACACATTTGTCATATTTGTGTTTGCAAAATATACAGAAATACGAAATACCTTCCATGCCCACGATTGTTTACATTTTATTGCTGACCAATATGAAACTATTAAAGTAGAAAGATACCACTTGGCGCTCTTAAGGGCCGACTTTAAACACCACCTACTTCTAAACGTTTTGCGTGCTTATGGTATGAAGATAAAATGTGATAGTCGTCATACTTACATCATCAGCAGTTCGAAAATGACTTGGGAATAAAAACACAATGTATAGTTTGTGTAATATTTATTAAAATGCGATATGTTATGCGTTAATTGTAAATAAGTATCTTTAATAACACAATTTCCAGTTTATATGGCGTTTTGGACTTGCAGTCTTGCTGTTTCAAACTGCTGGCCGTAGGTAGTGAATCTTTCGCCTTTTCAAAAGAAGACCTTCTCACCTATTTAAAGAAAATCTTTGCCTTATTTACAATTTATATTATAACTATTACTTCTATTGGGTTTTCCCTGTCCTGTTCTTTTCAGCGAGATAAATTCAATTGTATCAAATTTCAATTTTGATACAATTTCTGCCCAGAAGTGGAAATTTCCGTTGTACTTTTGTTTTAAACGGGCCTTTAGACTAAACGCTTAAAGCATTAGGCACACCAAGCCTCAAGCGAAAAATTATGCTGGCGTATAAAAATATTGCTTATAGCAACATTCACATCGATGCGTTGTGAAATTATTTGAAATTCATGAACTCTAAGCGTCTACGTCAAAAGCACGTCGATACCCAATACTTAAGGCCACGCGAATTATGTGTTTCTCTTAAGAGGAACACATATATGTAATTTACTATTAAATAAAGTAAAGTATATTTGGTGAGGCAATTGGTATTTTGTAATTTTGATTGTATGTATTCTTATGGCATGCGGATTTACAATCAGAATACATGTAATTAAAATAGTTTGAGCGGTTAGACCATAAACGCTGTTTACTCTAAGATTTATTGCATAACTTTAGGTAGATTATGACGAAAACTTAACATTTGTTGATGAAAAATAAGATTTATATGGAACATAATATCCTTTACATAATGTATGTATTTTTGGGGGGTTTTAGATGTTACTCCGTTTCAAAAACTAAGAATTATTTGGCCCATACAAAATATATTTTGTATTTGTATAACGTCCTTGAGCTTAAGTCGCTTGATTGCGCAAGTAGTATGAAAGAGCTATAAGGCTTATATCTACTAAATGATACAATATTTTTACCTTTACCTTTACAGAACTAGAAACCCGAAACCCAAGTTGTACAATAAATTTGTATGCTCTTAATTTGAAATGAAGTGCAAAGAGAGCCATGTCTCATCTTCCTACTTCAATATTTTTATGTGTTATCGATTAAATTCTACAAGTACGAGTAGAAGAAGAGATTTTAGATTTTGTTTATTTTTGTAGTAAGCCAAAATAAATATTGTAAATCTTGAAATTAATCTGAGTAATCTTAACCAAATTATTTGTAGTTGCAAACAAATTCACGTATCTAATGAACTTAGAACTACTCGAATCATTTGGCCAAAATTATCCAGAGGAGTTTGATGGCTCCCTGGATTGCATTTCACTCGCCGTTACATGCGCCTTCAACAAATATGGTACGCTGTTGGCCGTGGGTTGCAACGATGGCCGAATAGTTGTTTGGGACTTCCTGACACGTGGTATTGCAAAGATCATATCGGCGCATGTTCATCCTGTGTGCAGTTTAAGTTGGACTAGAAATGGCCACAAATTACTTTCTGCCTCTACGGATAACAATGTGTGCATTTGGGACGTCTTATCCGGAGAATGTGAGCATAAATATCGTTTTCCCTCACCCATACTTAAAGTGCAATTTGATCCTCGCAATGATAAAAGGTTCCTGGTGTGTCCGATGCGCTACGCTGCGGTTTTGGTGAAAATCGGTGATGCCCACAAGTGTTTACCACTGGATTCTGATGGTGATCTTAATATAGTGGCTTCATTTGATCGACGCGGTAAACATATTTACACAGGAAATGCAAAGGGCAAGATTATGGTGTTGGATGTTGAAACACTAGAAGTCGTGGCTAGCTTTCGCATAATCGTAGGCACCTCCAGTGCCACGGCTGTGAAGAGCATTGAATTTGCTCGACGAGGCGATGGTTTCCTTATAAACACTTCTGATCGAGTTATACGTGTTTACGATTCCAAAGAAGTGCTGTCTTTGGGTAAAGACGGTGAACCAGAACCAATACAAAAACTTCAAGATTTGGTCAACAAGACCACATGGAAAAAGTGTTGCTTCTCGGGAGATGGTGAATACATATGTGCCGGAAGTGCCCGCCAGCATGCCCTGTACATTTGGGAAAAGTCTATAGGTAATTTGGTCAAGATTCTGCATGGCACTAAAGGTGAGCTGTTACTCGACGTGGTGTGGCATCCAGTACGCCCAATAATTGCTAGCATTAGTTCTGGTTTAGTTTCAATTTGGGCACAAAATCAAGTGGAGAATTGGTCTGCTTTTGCGCCCGACTTTAAAGAACTCGATGAAAATGTAGAGTACGAAGAGCGTGAGTCGGAATTTGATATAACCGATGAGGACAAATCGTTAGACTTGAATGCAGATGCCAAATATGATGAGGAAATAGAAGTGGATGTACAAAAAGCTGAACCAGTAGCGGCGTTTTGTTCTTCCGATGAGGAAGGCGAAGATGAAAACGCTTTACAATTCCTGCCTATGGCTCCGGAAGTTGAAGATCCCGAAGATGGTTGGGCAGTTCAAGATGGTCTAGAAGGAGGCGGAAGTAACTCAAAGGACACAGAATCATCAACACTACATGATTATGGTGATGTGGTAGCGGCAAAAAAAAGAAAGCTAACCAACTACGACATTAGTTTACCTGATGCTCCAGTTGAAGAAGTACATCCCTTGGTATCCAGTAAAACGAATAAAGACAAACAGTCGGCGGGTGGTAAAAAGGCAGCAGGGCGACCTAAAAAGTAAATAATACTTGAAGAATGCGTCAATAAGTTTTTTAGGTTTAAGAGATAAACATAAAAATCACTGAGCATTTGAACAACTACAGGCTCCAAATCCATGGTTCAAAAGTAGCGTTGTTATATGGTTTAACCCATTTTTGCCTTTAGCTAGAGCAAAAGGACCTTAACTCCGAAGAAACCGCAGAATGGATAATTTTGTGGCCATCAGAGATTTAATTTGAACGTCTTTATTTAAAGCTTTTTTGAATAAAAGTAAAAAACAAAGAAATGCATATTTGGATCTCTTTTAATTTATTTCGTAGACTGTTGGCTAATTTTTGTTTTCTTGTTTTTCGGAAATATTCTCTATTAAAGTTTTCCAATCAACCAACCTTAAATGAGTCCACAGATATATGTTATAGGGATCATATTTTTTAACGTGGACGTCTTCGTATCGAACTGTTTGAATATCCATTTAACCTTTAAATGGAATGTTGAAAACATCGTTTGTTAACATATAATACTTTAACTAACCTTCTTAGTCAAGTGAATACTTTATTTTTTATAAATAACTTATCGATAGAGAGTAAAGATTAAACATATTAATAATATTACACATTTAGGAAAAAGACGAGCAACTTCAATTGCAGAATAGGTTGGCAGCCATAATACGTTTGTCGTGACAAGACAAATGTACAAGTTCTCCATTAGGATATCGAACAAAAGCACTTTGGTTAGCGAAACGTTTTTTGCATTCAGGACAAGCGGTCAACTCATTTATTTCAAAACTAATATTTTGTTGTTCTCGTACTAATTCGGTACATCGTCGTATTTCAGCCTGTAATAGAGCCTTTTTCATTTCCATATGATGTTCGTGGGCCGTTTTGGTGCGTATAACCGTGTCCAGATAATGAAGCAAGCGATGAACTGGCATTTCATCGGGTAAGAACTGTAGATTTCACAAATTTCAAATCATTTTGTTTTCAATTAAAGTGAGCCAAGCTAATATAACTTACCGGCCATATTTTACTAGGGTCAACTTTGGTAGCGTATTTATTAAGCAACTCCACAGCAACATCTTCATTGGGCGTTTGGAAATCCTTATGCAGTTCCACTCCCTCATAGGGTGGTTGTTTAAGAGGACTCAATATAGTTTTAAGCAAGAAAAAGAATATATCAGGTTCATCGTCATAATTCCTTTCAGAGTACTTGGAAGCTTTTTCGACATCTCCTAAAATCTGTATATAAATGGCCAAAACTTTTTCATGTTTCTTTAGGCGTTCCAAAATCAACGCCCTCTCTTCCAACATTATATTTGTAGGGAAGTCTTTTAGAACGACGTCCGGCGAATAGTTCTCAGAGTTTTCCAAGATGTTGTACAACTTCGTACGATATTGTTCCAATTCATTTCGAAGTTCCGCTTTTGACGATGATCCTTCCTTTTCCATATCTTTCATGACATTTTGAATTTTCTCTCGATACTGTTTTATTAAGACGTTGTGTATAAACGTATTTGAATCATTCCATACATTGATGACATGCTCGAGATAGGGTATGACCAGTGTTTTATGATGACTTAACAAGAAATCCAATACTGTTGCTCGGGGTAAATTTTCCACTTCTATGAAATCTTCGGTAAATATCCTCAAACCCTGATCGGGGTCAGCTTTCAAAACCCAATCCGCAAATTCCATTATCAAAGACTTATGCGATGCCCCCAATTGCTGCAGATAACGTATGGTTCTCTCAAGGCCATACAAATTGGAACCTTCTTTGGTAGCTTGAGATTTTAGTAAGTCCAGTGCCTTCTTGTGTTTACCGTTGGTTTGATAAAGTATTATCAATTCAGAAAATTTGTCATGTTTCAGTAAAGTCTTCTCTGATTCCTCCAAATGACACTGATTTAATCGTAACAAAGGAGCTATCAATGAATCGTTGGTTTGTAAATAACATTTCAATAGGGTAGTGTCGATAATAGATAGCAATGATTTGGATGCACTTTTGGTATCACGTAGTTTTACAACTTCCTTTTGTCTGGCCAAAGCCAAGAATGCAATTAAGGCTAGGAGGGCATTCTCCAAGTCTTTGTCTTCTAGCTGAGGCATGATGACCTGTGGTACAGTTGCATCGAAACTATCAATGGATGCTTTGTTACTTTGATCTTGCAATAGATTGGGAAAAAGACGTATCACATCATATGGATTGGCATGAGCCTTTTCAAACTCGCTCATTGCACTAGAAAATTGCTTGAGAGCAAATAATTCTTTCGCATATCGCATGTGAATTTGACGTATCGTTTCAGCTTTCTCCAATTCCGGTTCGTCGGAAATATTCTGTAAAAAATGATGCAGTTTTTTTACAATCCCACATTTATGTGTATCAGGTATGTTCTGCCTTTCACGTTGGCTTCAGGCCATTGATCTTTTCTTGGAAACGTATCTTCTTAAATCGAATTATTCTTATATATTAATTGAGAGATTTGTTTAAAAATCTCGATGTTTTAATTCCGTATTTCAAATTTTAAAACAGGAAATCACGAAAAAAATCAGTGGTTTGAAACCAACATGAAAGTGGCAACATACTGGTATGTATGGTCAATTAGCGAATAGAATTACATAACTCAAATCTAATATGTAGAGTGAGGATCATTCATTTGGTCCAATTTTATTTTAGTTTTAAAAAATAGCTTTTGAGGTATGATTCTCTAATCGTGAATGACCGATATATATTCCACTTCATATACAGACCGTTATTTCGATTGCTAATTGGAATTTCTTTTGATGCAACAATTGTTGTCGTTGTGTAGATATGTCAACCATACGAATACACCATAATTCGGATATGGCAGCTGCAAAGATCGTTCCACGCCCGGAACGTACTAAATGTTTGGTTTTACTCAACTCCGGTATGGACTGAACTAGAGTATCCTTGTTGATACCATTCGCTTCCAAACAACGAATCTCTATGCCACTCGAGACACGGCCAATAACAAATGGCTCATCCCAAACTAAGGCTAAAAGTGGACTAGACCACATTATGGGTTTCAAAGGAGTTTTACCTTTTCCCGATGTCGCCGATTCAATTGATCCTTGTACCTTTGATTTATCATCTTTGCGTGTAAGATATTGTATGGGATCTATAGTGACCATATATTCGTCTTTAGAAACGCCAATTATATCCTTCAGCAGACAAATACAGGGATCCATGCTGTGAGATGATGATGTTACAATAAGATCGTGTTTCTCAGTTTTGTTGAATTTAATCTGTAAAAGGAACCAATAAAATTAAATGTTTAAGGCAAGCACAGGAAATGTTTTCTGTTTACTCAATGGTACCTCACAACTAGCATAATACCACACGACCTAGCACTTTTTAAGGTCGAATTTATAGCCTAATATATATTACCATTATATTATGGAAAGCAAACAGTTGACTAAGTGCCAAATTGGTGCTTTCTCACACTTACATTGAAAATAACATATTCATCTTTGTACCCAACACATATCAAATCGTCCACCCAGCATAAAGCCTTTGGTACGTCCTTTAGCTCTATGCTGAAATTAGGCGATTCCAAAACGTCTGGCTTCCAGTAGAAAAATTGTAAACGTCTTTTAATGGCACAGCAGATTCTAAGAACATTGACTGTCTTCCCCGTGGTGGATTTGGTGGTCTAGAAAATCAATACATTGGGTGTTGGTTTCGGTGCTGATGACTAATTCACATACCTTAACATCCATGGTAAAGAGGCTGCATCCTTTGGTAAGTTCTGAACTATGGATAAACGTAAAATTCTTCTCCATGTGACTTATATCACAAACATGTATCATTGCATCCGTCAATACGAACAACAAACTCTCGGCGGCTATCACTTCCATTTGGACAATGGCTTTCTTGCTGAAATTCTTATTGAACATCAGCATGTCTACGGCGCCATTTCCATCCACCGAATACATAATCAACTGGCCGCTGCGGGTGCCCAAAATAACATTGTTTGCTAGCAAGGCAACAGAGTGGAAAATTATTAATCCTGGCGAAAATTCGTCATGGTCATTTCTGCATAGAAATAAACTTACAATATGCGGCAATAGACTCAATGTGTACCCCTTGTTTCAATACCGACTGTATATGATAGGCCTGATGCATTGTTTAGAAGATTTTTATGCGAAGTTCATTCAATTAGGCGATTTTACAAAAACATGAATTTTAAACGAAATTTTTTCCTAAAATCTGCTGCTGTGCAGAAACAAAGACAGCTGTTGAGACGTCATAGAGATGCCATATGATATCAGTCATGGTACAATTAACAAGGTGAAGCCACTTCTTCAACAACAAAAATTTAGATAGTACTTTCCATTTTTGTGTACAATTAGGCCTATTCGATTTGGCTTACTAGTTTAATATTTGCTAAACAAGGAAGTATGTTGCTAATAATTTTTCTTGTTGATTCATTTAAGAAAAATTATCTTATCAAAATTCTTAATTGTAAGCTAGCAAGTCCAATCAAACAGACATATTATTTTTTAGACCTGTGAAAAATTTTGAAGAGAACGTTGCCAAGAAAATAGAAAATATTCTAATATTAAGCCTGTTCGATTGGGCTTACTAGCTTACAGTTAAGAGACTTGAGAAGGTGGTAACGTTGCTACACATTGGTTTTTCTTAAATGGATTAACAGGAAAAATCTGGCAACACAACTAAGAGAGTAAGTAAGCTTCTTTTTTGTTAAGCTAGTAAATTCCATGCAAAATTAAGCTAGTAAGCCCAATCGAACAGACCTATTGTCAAGAACTATATGGTTTCATCCAAGGCGTATTTATACAGGTGATAGCACTAGAACAACAACAAATTCGGCAACAACAAAATTCAAGTAATTTTTTTAATGGTGAGCCATACTGTCAAAGCAAAATATATGGGATTTGACAGTTTCGGTTACTTTTGAATGAAAAAAATTTCAGTCAGCTGGGCTCGTGCTATCACCTTTATAAATACGCCTTGGTTTAATCGTATTCAATAACATAACTTTTTTGAAGTTGACTCCTACACCATAGTTGTGGTTATACACTTAGAATAGCCCTATTCGATTGGACTTACTAGCTTAAAATTAAAAGACTTGATATATTGGCAACATTTTTGTCCATTGGCTTTATTTGAATAAATCATAGATAAAAATATGGCACCACCTTACTCGCTAACTAAGAGAGTATAAGCTAATTTCCTGTTAAGCGAGTAAATTCCATACAAATATTAACCTAGTAAGCCCAATCGAACCGACCTAATATTTCTCGCAGCAAGACATGCTTGGTTAAAAATTGGCGTGTTTTGTTTATTTATTATTCAATACATGAATATGACCCTAGAAGAATCGAAGTATGGAATACAAATCCAACGAAAATATGATTATATAAGATTTAATTATTATTTATATATTATATAAGTTTACATTTTTAATATTTAATTATCATTTTCTCATTTAACAAAATAAAATATATTTTTTTGATTTGAACTGGGATATTGTCCTGGCTCTAGACCATTTTGCATCTATATGGCTGTTTTTCTTTAAGACTGGATAACTAAGCTGCGATAACAAAAATCTAAATAAAATTGTCGCCAAAAGCAATGTCAATGTGTGTGTGAAAACAAATTTTGAAAAAATAATTTTGTGTTAAAAATGTTTGACTTAGCCTGGATAATTATCCAGTGTAAGTCAAAATGATGGATGTCGAGGCTAAGTCCAATAAAGTCGACACAAAATATTTTTTGAAAATTTCTTTTGATACATATATTTATATTGTAGTTGGCGGCAAAGTGAAAAAATAATTTTTTATTTTGAACGAAAAATTAAATTTTTATTAAAGTTTTTGTTATCGCAGCTTGTTATTCCGGCTTAAAGAAAAACAGCCCTTATACTTAATAGAATGCAAATTTATTTACACATGGCATGGTGACATTTATTACATGGCTGCAGACTACCACGATCATGATTTCGACCATGTCAAAAGTCTTATCAAGTGGCTTCGCAGCGACTTTTCAACATCAATTTTTTTAATTTTGTCAGCATTTTAAAATTTAAAAAAACATCGCCTGTTTTGCACTAATGAACTGTCAATTCGGTAATGAATAAATAAGTATTTTAAGAGATTATTTTTCTAAAAATGTATTTGTTCAGCTCTGTTCAGTTCTTGTTGGCGTTTGTCATTAAATAACCACAATGTTAGTTGTTGAAATATTAGATGATCTTATTTTTATTCATAATTGGAAATTGTATCAAATATGTCATTGGGGTACAATTGTATATTAAAAGTCTTGAATGTACCAAAAATGGTACAACTGTACCAACTTTTGCATCTCTGGCCTAATATCAGAATCATATGTTTTCGTAATTATGTTCTGTTTTTGACAGATAAACACAACAAACGAAATGGCCAATAAAAGAAATGAAGAAAAGAAGGAGAAATTGGATTTTGTGTGTTGTTTATAATAAATAAGCAGGTTCTTCTGTTGCGCGCTAGTTGTTTTGGTTCTACTAGGTTCAAATCAAGACTAGTTTAGAGGAGTCTATTTTAATCTAATTAAAAACATTACCAATAAAAAATGGTAATGTTAAATGTGCAATGACTTATGGACATAAGTGAAATGAACAATGCAATGCGTTGAGTAATGTGCATTAGTTATTGTTAAATAATTTTCGAGTACGTACGTACCGTTGTTGTCGGCTGATAAATTTCCAAGGGTGGATCAAAGAAGTTCCAAATCCCGAAGCTTATCTCAAATTGTTCTCTTCATGAAATAGAACAAGCAAGAACAAAAGCAAATATCGATGAAAGTAATGAGTTTTCGAGTTTTCACTTAAGATCGGCACAACGCACAACTGAAAACAAAGGAAAAAACAATGGAGCATTGGGAGAAACATTATATGCTGCTGTTGACAACAGAGGAGCAAAGTTTTTTAAAGGTTTGTAAAGTTGTTAAGCTACAAAAAAATGTCAATTGAAGCGATACGGTTGTTTCTCACATGATATCAACCTCTGAACAATATGCAATGGTCACAATAGAATTTATCTTTGTCATACGTATACTAAAAAATGTGAACATTAAGATAATCCCTTTTGCAGGCAGATTCGATCATTTTGATCTGCGTTTGTATTAGTAAAGTGATACGTAGTGATTAATGTGTTGAAACAATTCCAATGTGAATATTTTTTTGCCTCTGAGACAGATTTAATGGAGAGGAAGCCTGCTACGTTGAAAATGCATGTGCTTATTTCGCACTCGTTTAGGTAGCTTACTTACATTTTAAAAGGCATTTATGGTATTTTTAAGCTTATTCAGGAATATCATATTCCGTTTGAATTTAAATGTTTCACAAATTAATATAGGACTTCGAAACGTTACAGTTTCTCAAGAGCAAGACTTATCATGCACAATTATGTATGAATGTACTCGTGTATAAATCTTGACTTGAAACAAATAAAACATGAAATATGAAAACAACAAGAAGTTAAACCCGGGTAGATATACATATACCCTACACACGACGAAGGGCATTCCACAGAATTACCGCCAGATTAGAGGGCGTCGACATTATGTAGAATTGCAGTATCATATGCACAAAATTGTAATCAGGGGTGTCATAGAATCCGAATGTTGTAGAAATTAAAATCGATAAAAGAATCGAGGTTGTTGCAGAATCCAAGTCGAAATTTCTCATTTATTGTAGTTGAGAGCCAATTGCGATATGAATTGGTGTAAGAAATCGCTATGCGTCTTCCTTGTTTCAAACCGACAACAAGCTGATATTTGTTCGACACCCCTGAATATTTGTTTGAATAGTGTTGTTTATTTACTATTCCCAGAACTACCACGTGCACTTATGGGGACGTGCACTTATGGGTAGTCCCTTTAAAATACCTATTAAAATTTAAATTAGATTCAATTAGAAATTAGCGGAATACAGCTAGGGCTTAACAAAAAACTTAACCCCTATTGGAGCCAGTGTCAGATTTAACGTAAAATTGGGGACACAGGCTTGAGGACAAGTCCAATGATTCCAGATATTTGACTGAGGCTTTATCACAAATAAACTTCTTTGAAAAGCGCTTATTGTAATCGAGAAAGAGTGATCGATAAATTTTTTTCTATTTTCAGCTTTATCTACAAAATCCTCAAATGACAAATAAAACCATGCTGCGGCATAAACCATTTGACCTTCTGCGAGAGAAACCATATCCCGTTCTCGACATTTTATTGTTGCAACCTCCACATGTCCTGGTTCACATTAAATGGGCCATCATTAGGACTTTTGAAGCATTTTTGAAAGTTGTTTCCAAATCTGGTATCACAGCGAATTTTTTGAAATTCATTATCAAAATACCTGAAGACATACTCAATGAGGCTCTACAAGGGGAGCTGAGAGAAAAATTCCAAAGGTGTCTGCACGATTCACAGCTAAATGAAGAATTATATTTGTCGTTGCTAAGTCGCAAGGACAAGCAGTTGATGCTGGACATTTTCGAGTACCTGCAAGAAACACAATGGCAGCATTTCAAAAATCCGTTGGGAACCAAGGAATTCGTTCTCTATCACGCCTTAAAATCGAAAAATCATTTCATGAACAAAATGATAGAAGATTTGAGTGATTTCGGCGATATTGTGGATGTCACATTGAGAAATAATTTAATTATTTTGAAATTAGTGTATGGATTCTCCATGACTCAGCAGAGATTGGAACAGTTGCCAAATATTGAGCCATTGTTGGACTTAATTGATTTGCAAAATGTAGAGGATGATTTGAAGCCTGTCTACTCTCACTTCTATAACGATTTCAAACGTTTAACCATATTAATGGGTTATATACGAAATTTTCCAGAAACATTTTGTAACCTCACTGTGGATGAAGTGTTGAATGCCTCTACAATTGTTGAGATCATAAATAAGCACAAATTATTAAATTCTTACGATGAAGCAAAGGATCTCTTGGATGCTTACTACGCATGTCAACAAAATATGCCAATGTTTTCTCTGAAGGAAAAGGAAATGGACATTTTATGTTGTTATTATATATTATCAACTATTTACGATATTATAACTGCTGTTGGGTTTGTCCCCAGTGAAGGATTTTACGACCAGAAACTACAAACTTTAAATTCTCTTTTGAGGCAAATAAAAGACTTTGAATTACTTTGCCAGGTACTGGAGGATACATTTAAGTTAATATACATAAGATGGGAGCATTTTAATAAAGACACGCAAAGCGGAAAATATAGGCTATTGGAATCTTCGAATTCCTCGCACACGGACGATGACATACTGCAGGATTCATCAACTAAGTCATCTAATGCAAAAGCAAGTGAAACGAAGTCGACTCTAAAGAACGTAAAAACCGGATTTCTATGCAGGTCAAAAGCATTTGCTGCAATCTTTAGCTTTTTTAAAACATACGTTATCAAAAAACGTCACTCAGCGGATTACAAAAACTCTACGTCCGATGTGAAAATTCGGTTTCAAAATATCATGGATTATATATGCGACTTGTTGTGGAAATATTCTTTTTTCGAAAAAATGGAAATGTCGCAAAACAAAACATTGCCCAACTACATTTACATCGATTCGGAAAGTATAGTCGATTTTGTGCATTTTCATTTAGACACATTGGATCGAATATCAAGCGATGATGATGACAGTCTTATAAATCACTACTCGCTGTCACGTAGAAAGGCGGTCAAAAAGAGACGCCGCGCTACATTCAGTGGAGGTTCTGTGGCTGCCCCACCTCACGGAGAGCTAACTTTACAACAGTGTCGTATACGCGCTAATGCCGCCTTGTCTAGCTCGATATCCGCAATGGAACCATTAAAACTACGTTCGAAATCCAAAAATGTTGATTTGTCGGAGGTGCCAGAGGAAAGAAGTATCATACCAAAGTTGTTGAGTTCACCCGAACGTTTGGCGGTACTAGCTTTGTCGCTCAAACAGTTCAATGAAGCTAAAGAAATTATTGAGGTATGTATTTCATAGATATAATGAAATGTCATCGATAACAAGCATTTCGATATGATAGGAATGAGGAACTCAAAGAATGGATTATGACACATACGCATCATACTTAATAGGGATTGATAATAAGATTACATTACGCAACATCCTTTCTTGCAGAGATTACGACATTTTTTTCCATGCTTTATATAAGGTTACTTTCTATATATGTTTGTGTGCCACAAAATTTGAAATCAATTTTTGAAAGCTTTTTTCTCAACCAATTTTGCTCAAATTTTGCACACTTAATCATTTTCGATGACAATACAAGGAAATGGAAAAATTTGACCAATTGGACAAAGGGGCGTGGCACCTCCCATACAAAGTTAAAACCTATTATTGAATATTGTCAGTTCTATGACACCTAGAGTGCTGAAATTTTGTGTAAGTGCATCTAGCATCAATGTGCATAGCTGTGCCAAAAATGGGCGGTATTGGAAAAGTGGGCGTGGAACCTCCCATACGAAGTTAAAACCTATTATTGAATATTGTAAGTTCTATGACACCTAGAATGCTGAAATTTTGTGTAAGTGCATCTAGCATCAATTCGCATAGTTGTGCCAAAAATGGGCGGTATTGGAAAAGTGGGCGTGGCATCTCCCATACGAAGTTAAAACCTATTATTGAATATTGTCAGTTCTATGACACCTAGAGTGCTGAAATTTTGTGTAAGTGCATATACCATCAATGTGCATAGTTGTGCCAAAAAGGGGCGGTATTGGAAAAGTGGGCGTGGCACCTCCCATACGAAGTTAAAACCTATTATCGAATATTGTCAGTTCTATGACACCTAGAGTGCTGTAATTTTGTGTAAGTGCATCTAGCATCAATGTGCATAGTTGTGCCAAAAATGGGCGGTATTGGAAAAGTGGGCGTGGAACCTCCCATACGAAGTTAAAACCTATTATTGAATATTGTCAGTTCTATGACACCTAGAGTGCTGAAATTTTGTGTAAGTGCATCTAGCATCAATTCGCATAGTTGTGCCAAAAATGGGCGGTATTGGAAAAGTGGGCGTGGCATCTCCCATACGAAGTTAAAACCTATTATTGAATATTGTCAGTTCTACGACACCTAGAGTGCTGAAATTTTGTGTAAGTGCATATAGCATCAATTCGCTTAGTTGTGCCAAAAAGGGGCGGTATTGGAAAAGTGGGCGTGGCACCTCCCATACGAAGTTAAAACCTATTATTGAATACACTAGTCAACAAATTGAAAAAAATTTCATGTACTCGGGATGCGATAATTTTTTCTGTGTAGATAACCTTGACATGAGCTCGAAAAACGCAATAAAAATTTTTTTTTTCGTTTGGTTTTTTTTTTATTATTTTTTTTTTAAATTTTAAAAATTTTTTTTTGGTTAATTTGTTTCGTCCGGCATAACTCGGGAACCACTAGCCCGATTTAATTGAATTAAATTTTAAAAAATTTAAAATTACAATTCCCTTAATCTGTTCATATATTGTTTTCCTATACAAGCAACAGTTTCCAAGTTAAAAATGAATATATAAAGGAAAAAACTTATTTTTTGCCTAAAAATTTAAAATTTTTTTTTTTAACAAATCCATAAAAAATCCAAAATGAAAAAAATGTCAAATCTTATTACTTTTACGTAAAGTCACATAACCTATGAGCAAAATGAGACAAAGATCATGAAAATCGATGCACGCGTTTCGCTTTTATTCGCAATTGAGTAAAAGTATGAATTTCAAAAATTTAAAAAATTTTTTTTTGGTTAATTTGTTTCGTCCGGCATAACTCGGGAACCACTAGCCCGATTTAATTGAATTAAATTTTAAAAAATTTCAAATTACAATTCCCTTAATCTGTTCATATATTGTTTTCCTATACAAGCAACAGTTTCCAAGTTAAAAATGAATATATAAAGGAAAAAACTTATTTTTTGCCTAAAAATTTAAAATTTTTTTTTTTTTAAAAATCCATAAAAAATCCAAAATGAAAAAAAATGTCAAATCTTATTACTTTTACGTAAAGTCACATAACCTATGAGCAAAATGAGACAAAGATCATGAAAATCGATGCACGCGTTTCGCTTTTATTCGCAATTGAGTAAAGGTATGAATTTCAAAAATTTGCTCAACATATGCACAACTTTGTCTATGGTAAGGTTTTTTCTTTTTTATTACAAAAAAAATTAAAATTTTTGGGTGACAAAAATATATGACTTTAAATTAAAAAACAATTCGATATATGTACAAGAAATTATCCTAAGGATATCAACATTAATTAATTATAAAAAAGTTTAAAAAAAAAATATCTAAACACAAAAATAAAAACCTTCAAATTAAAAATAATTATGTGCTTTTGTCTTTCTTTTATATTGTTGTGGGTCTGTTTCTCTTATCAGGAACCAGATATAGTCCCCCATCATAGCTTCGTTCCAAAATCCTTCGTTCCAAATCCCTCATAGTTAAGGCACTTTAGTAGATTGTCCATGACTTCGTATGTTTCCTTGGTGTCTACGGCATGAGCAATTGGAATCGAAGGTTTCTTGTTGCCGTTGTGCAGTAAAATTGCTTTAAGGCTCTGCTTGTTGCTGTCGATGAAAAGACGCCACTCTCCACCGCTCATCTATGTTTGAGACCTTTAAATTGAAGCTCTCTTCAAATGAATCTCTCAATTTAGGTGAAAAACAACGCTTGTTTTTTTCAGAAACGTATTCTCCGCACATGTAACAAAAATTACTTGGATTGGTATTGCATTCAAATCCTCGCGAACGTTTGCTCATTTTAACTATCGCGTTCGTCGACACTTGTTGAATGAGTAAAATCGATCAATGAAGACCTATTTATACTGTGTATTGTTTAGTATTTTACTGACAGGTACTTATAAATGGGTGTATATTTTTTTACGGTGGCTACATACCTGTTTCACCATGTGTGAGTCTTAAATTTTCCGAATAATGACCACCCTTAAATGTGGGTTGCATTTCTGTAAAAAAATCATACAGGTAGCCAACGGAAAACCCAAATAATTAAAAAAGTCCCCTTTCCTTTTTTCCTTTTAATTGTTCACGCACATTTATTAGCGTTTATTACTTTGCTTACGCAATCATAAAAATTAAATAACCCTTTGTTTATTCCGTTTTGTTAATTCTGAGAATCAAAAAAAAAGAAAAAACCTTACCATAGACAAAGTTGTGCATATGTCGAGCAAATTTTTGAAATTCATACCTTTACTCAATTGCGAATAAAAGCGAAACGCGTGCATCGATTTTCATGATCTTTGTCTCATTTTGCTCATAGGTTATGTGACTTTACGTAAAAGTAATAAGATTTGACATTTTTTTCATTTTGGATTTTTTATGGATTTTTTAAAAAAAAAATTTAAAATTTTTAGGCAAAAAATAAGTTTTTTCCTTTATATATTCATTTTTAACTTGGAAACTGTTGCTTGTATAGGAAAACAATATATGAACAGATTAAGGGAATTGTAATTTTAAATTTTTTAAAATTTAATTCAATTAAATCGGGCTAGTGGTTCCCGAGTTATGCCGGACGAAACAAATTAACCAAAAAAAATTTTTAAAATTTTTGAAATTCATACTTTTACTCAATTGCGAATAAAAGCGAAACGCGTGCATCGATTTTCATGATCTTTGTCTCATTTTGCTCATAGGTTATGTGACTTTACGTAAAAGTAATAAGATTTGACATTTTTTTTCATTTTGGATTTTTTATGGATTTTTTAAAAAAAAAAATTTTAAATTTTTAGGCAAAAAATAAGTTTTTTCCTTTATATATTCATTTTTAACTTGGAAACTGTTGCTTGTATAGGAAAACAATATATGAACAGATTAAGGGAATTGTAATTTTAAATTTTTTAAAATTTAATTCAATTAAATCGGGCTAGTGGTTCCCGAGTTATGCCGGACGAAACAAATTAACCAAAAAAAAATTTTTAAAATTTAAAAAAAAAATAATAAAAAAAAAACCAAACGAAAAAAAAATTTTTTATTGCGTTTTTCGAGCTCATGTCAAGGTTATCTACACAGAAAAAATTATCGCATCCCGAGTACATTTTGACTGTTGACTAGTGATATTGTCAGTTCTGCTTGCATAAAGCATGGATTTGAAAAAAAAAATTTTTTTGATTTACTAGTTAGTATGTGTTTCAAGTATCAAAATCCAATGTTTCGTTTATTTGGTCAACATTTTTGCAAAGGAATTTTTCTGTTTTAAATTCCCTTAGATCAAATTAGGCACCTTTTATCCTGTAGAAAAACATTGGACATAGCTCCAACAATAATAATAACAATGGGCTGTTTTATGTTATTTTATTAAAAACTAACAGTCACATATAAAATTATACTTTAAACATTTGATATTTTTGGATATGGCAATTAAAGTTTTATTTATTTTTATACCCTACACCACTTCGTGGTCTAGGGTATTATAAGTTAGTTTCGCGCCAAATGTTTGTAACACCAAGAAATAATCGAGCTAGACCCACCTTTAAGTATACCGATCGGCTTAGAATCACCAGCTGAGTCGATTTAACGATGTCTGTCTGTCCGTCTGTCCGTCCGTCCGTCCGTCTGCTGTCCATCTAAGCTTGTTCGCACTCTACAGGTCGCAATTGTTGTCCGATTGTCATGAAACACATTGACATTTTCCGCTCTAGAAACAACATATTGTACCTGATTTTCTTTAAATTTGGCAGAACATCTTATAATCCAACTAGAAACACGTATGCAAACATTGGGTAAGATCGGTTCAGATTTAGATATAGCCCGATTGTACCCGATTTTATTCAAATTTTGCAGAACATCTTATAATCGAACTAGAAACACGTATGCAAAAATTGGCTAAGATCGGTTCAGATTTAGATATAGCCCCCATACAAATGTCGCTCCCGATTTGACATTTTCCGCTCTAGAAACGACATATTGTACCCGATTTTCTTTAAATTTTGCACAACAGCTTATAATCCAACTAGAAACACCTATGCAAAAATTGGGTAAGATCGGTTCAGATTTAGATATTGCCCCCATACAAATGTCGCTCCCGATTTGACATTTTCCGCTCTAGAAACGACATATTATACTCGATTTTCTTTAAATTTGGCACAACATTTTATAATCCAACTAGAAACACATATGCAGAAATTAGGTAAGATCGGTTCAGATTTAGATATAGCCCCCATACAAATGTCGCTCCCGATTTGATATTTTCCGCTGTAGAAACAACATATTGTACCCGATTTTCTTTAAGTTTTGCAGAACATCTTATAATCCAACTAGAAACACGTATGCAAAAATTGGGTAAGATCGGTTCAGATTTAGATATAGCCCCCATACAAATGTCGCTCCCGATTTGACTTTTTCCGCTCTAAAATCCACATATTGTACCCGTTTTTCTTTAAAATTGGCACAACATCTTATAATCCAACTAAAAAACCTATGGTGAAAGTGGGTAAGATAGGTTCAGATTTAGATATAGCCCTCATACAAATGCTGCTCCCGAATGTTTAACCGATTTTGGTCAAATTTTACATATTATATTTCACCAATAAACAGACATGGTGAAAGCGGGTCACATCGTTCCAGGTTTCAATATACCCCCATACAAATGTCCTTTCCGATTTAACATTTTTTGTCAAACACATACATTTACAGGATGCAAAAATCCTTCCCGATTTCACTTTTTTACCGAATTGAATTGCAATGAGAATTGTTTGAGTGATGCCCATATGTCCATACTTTGGTATGTCTTTGGTATACTACTGTATAATTTGTATTTGTCTATCGGACAATTGGATCAATTAAGATATTATTTACCATATTCGTTAAATTTGACTAAAGTTGAATTTATAGCATATAAATTATATGAATATAATTTATATAATTTGTATGAACAACATAAAATTGCTCCCATGAAATACCTGGGTTTAGTAATCAAAGCGAGGTACATACGCAGGGAGTGGTGTAGGGTATTATATAGTCGGCCCCGCCCGACTTTAGCCTTTCCTTACTTGTTCTTAAATAAATAAAAGCGTTACGCAACAGTAATATTGAATTTTCCAAAAAATCTTCAATATCCCATTAAATAATATGAGTGGAAAAGTGATTTGTGTTGTGTTTTTAGGTCCCAATTAACGGCGCAAATAGGGGTATTGTTGTATAGCAAAAACGAACGGGCAGTAGAAAATCCTGATCTAACAAATTAGTGTTTACTTTCGAAATACTGATTTCACATTTAGCCCTAATAGTGTTAAAATGATATACATTTATAGTCCCAACCCTTAAATGGATTCCGTATTTATTATACCTTCTCCCTTTATATATTATACCTTCTCCCAGCCTATTCAAAAAGTATATTCTGTTGTAAAATATATAATAAAAAATATAAAAATATAACTTTGTAAACAAACGAAGTTAAAAGTGGAATATTTAATGACATTTAGAATTCATTCATTATTCAATTTGAGAAAGTACCACTGCAAAGCCTTAAGATATCCATAAATCGTAATTTATTTAAATGTAGCAGACATCATAAATAAAAAATACAGGAATCATACATATAAATACAGTCGAACGCAAAATCATGTAATGTTAATCATTTTCGTCGCATTCACAAGTAAAGGAAAGTTTTCATGGTAATGATAATGAACGATTTGTGGCTCTTCCCATATCCTGTAGGCCAAGATAGTCCCAATTAATTGAAAACATCCAAACCACTTCAAATTCACGAAACATAACTGTAATAAACAATTGTACTTCAAAGGGACGATTTTTAATAATTTTAACATCTTAATAATAATAATAAATTTAACATCTTACAATAATGTATATCCACAAATACTTAACCTTCCTGCCTACTCTTTACAGAACTTCAGTTTACACAACTCCCAACTAAATCTGGAATTGCAATACATGGAGCAGCAGCAGCAAGTTAAGCAGAAGCTATCCAAGATTTACGATAACTACCAACAACAAGAAAAACAATCCCGCAATTCCAATGAACCATTGGCGACCGTTGAACGGATACGGAATGTGGCGGCCAAAGGTTTCGAAGTGTCGAAAATCATAAGTGTCATTGATAATTTTGCTCAAATGCAACGCATTAAACAAACCGAACCTATTAAGGATTTAATACAAAAACATAAACCGAATCCCCAATATCGCTTCCTCAACCAATTCGAGGAGGCCAATCTAAATGCTGTCACCATTTGTGATCTTATATTGAGTTTGCCATTTAATCGTGATATAACTACCAGTATTTTGATGGTAATCAAACGACATCAGGCCATACAATCAAGTTTTAATGAAACCGAATGTATGGTTGAGAAACTTCAATTACCTGCTAACATAGGATCATTGCACTTTTTGGAGAATTTATCCGATTGCATGCGTATACTGGGTGATAAGTCAATAAAAGATCTGTTGTGTGATAATACTTATTCACTAAGACCACAAAAGTTGGCCATCGAATTAGACCGGGAACAAATTTTCCTTAAAGTCTTCCATAAAAAAACAAATGAATTGAGTCATTGTGAGGATTTGAAGTCTTTGATAGCACAATTTCAATCGCTGAAGTGCAAACATAACTATTATCAAAGATTTTGTAATTATATGCAGCATCTCACCACCCTCGTGCGTCTTAGAGATCCCAATTGTGATTATCATATAGAGGAACTGTTGAAAATTGATCCCTGCGATGTTATTGGCGAACTGATATTCTCTTGTAACATGACACCTTTGGAAATAGAAGCCAATGTCACGTCATTAAATTTAAATTTGGTCCATGTCATTGCTTTGAATATATGTCCCGAGATTATGGGTAAAAGTTCGGCGAAGAAACGCGCTATAACATCCCAAAAGGAATCCACCATTCTCAATTATATATCAAATTATAATCGTTTATTGGTCTATTTGTTGCAAGGCATCAACAACGGCGATCATTTTTCGAATGATGAACATGACCAGATAAATTCAGGCTGTTTGGAAAGACTTTTGCAGATGCATGAAACTGGTAGATTATCTTCACTTTACGGTGGCAACAAAGTGATTTCCGCCTTGAGAAGTGATAGTGTTAGTGTAAAGTTATTGGAACAGCTGGAATCTAAGATGGAACAATTGCACTTACTGCAACTGGAAATGGGCATACAAGGTAAGTGTGTAAATTTAAAAAAAAATCTGGAATATAATATCTAAATGTCCTGTGATTTATATCTTTTCAGAATCAAAACCACTCAAATCGAAACGTATTGACTGTCTTATAATCGAACTAATACGTGAAGATCCGAAGAATATATATCTAGCATCTAGAATACACGATATAGCCGTAAGAGCCAAATTAATACATGAAAATTTCACTAAAATTGCTACCACACGATTAGCCAAAGAATTAATAGAGACAACGTTGCAACATCGCCATGCCGTGAAAAAAATACCACAGGAATTGCGTCAACAATTGGAGGTAACATTGGTCGATATAACCATTTATGCCCAAGTGTCCGAAGTAATGCAGTTTGAGACCTGGCCACAGGCCTATGATTTTGGCCTAAAAACTCCAACCACAATATTTGAACGTTTGCTGCAATCGCATCTATATAAACTATGCTTTGAATGGTGTAACGTGGTCAAATTGTCCGAGAATTTTAAGCCCCAACGTAAGCAATTCCTAGACATTCTTCTCGAAGCCCTCATCGATATGGATGAACAGCACTTGCCTAATTTCGAACTAAATGCTTACGAATACTTACTGCAAATATTGAAGACATTCCACCCAGATGATTGTAAGAAATTCTTGGATTTGAATAAGGACAAATTTCGCTGTATGGTTTTGCTTAAATTCGCCATTGAATATTTGGAATCCTCTGCACCGCTTGCGGAGAAAGACAGCTTTAAAAACTATAAAATAACATTAGTAATATTTCAGCAATTAACACCAGGCATACGTAAACTGTTTTGGAATCTTTTGAAGTATCCTCTTTTGATTATAGAACAATTGATAATGAATGCTAAATTTGAAGTATTGACAAAGGTTTTAACATCCGTACGGCAAGAGTTACAAAGCTACGAGTCCTGTGAGCCTAAGAAATTGTGCTCCTTTTGTTTTGATAAAAATGGCAACATTTACGATATTCAGGCAATTACTCCTAAATCACCACACAAAGTCCGTTTCCAATTGGGTTCACTTGAAACGTCGACGAATGCATCCGCTTTTATATTGCTCAATTTCAATCTCTATCAGAAGGATCATTTTATAACCAACGACTGCATAGATTTGCTGTTAAGGATATATGCCACCAAGGCATTGGACTATCAAATTTCCGATACTAACTCATCGTCGGAGCCATGTTCGCAGAGTACTTGCGATATGCAACAATCATTGGATTCTCTGTGTGGCGCATTCCAAATGCCTTCTCAGGCACCTACCCGCAGTGAATGGGTTCGCGATGAGGAGGCCACTCATTGTATGTGTTGTCGCCGAGCTGCATTCACGATGCTGATGCGTCGACATCACTGCCGTCGCTGTGGTCGTGTGGTATGTTTTGCATGTTCTACAAACCGCATGCGTATTCCGGAACTCTATGAAGATGTTGAGGTGCGCATTTGTAATGATTGTCAACGTCTGTATGAGGACTACAATCAGCGAAAGGCAAATCGTGATTCACAATCCGGTGATGTGTCAAATAAATACATTCCGGAGCGCATACGTCAAAACCCTGAAGAGCGTTTTAAATGGAAACTGAGTGGTAACATCACACATGACAAGCTGTTGCGCGAAGAGTTTTGCTACGAGCACGCCCCCAGTGTGGCCTTGTGCCTATCAATATTGGAATATCATTTGGGTAAACAGAAATGTGTGGATCTTCTGTTGTTCCATTGTCGAAAGTTGGAGAAATTGATGATACCCAATCCTGAGGTCGACTATGAGTTGGTGGCGAAAATGATGAATTGTTTAGCTTTGGCTGCGAAGGTAACAGAAATACATGTCCTGATTTAACAAGTTTCAAGGTCTTAAGCATAGACTTCTAGCTTGTACTTGGAACTTAATATCATGACGACATTTTATATTATTTTTTTAAAGTTATGCGAACAATTTTCTTGCCAATTAAGCAATGTGCGTTATTTCCATTTCCTCTGTTTTAGGTTAGGGGTGCTTCCGCCGAATTCGAAACTATACGGGAACATTCCGAAATTATAATATCAGTGGTGCAAAATGGATGTGAATCGTTAATACCGCCCGATCCGCTGAATAATCATGGTCTAAGGAAATTAGCCGACTCATTAGTACAGGCTGAGCGATGGGATCTGGCTTTGGAAGTCCACCTAAAATGTGGATTGTCCACGGCCGGTGTAATGGCAGCACACGGTTTGTCATGTATAAGGGCGGGGTGTTTCGACACGGGTAAGTATACCTTCTAGTTTGGAAATAGTTTCTTCTAACGATGTTATGTTGTCCAAAATAAACTGTTAGCTCGAGAAAAATTCTACCATTGTATGCCGAAATTAACTAATGAAGCAATGAATTCAGCTATATCAAAAGTTATATTTAACACCGTATTAAATTCTTCCAATGATAATGTGGACAGTATTCTTGGTCTTCCAAAAGATCATGACATATCTGTTGTTAAACGGCCGCACAATGGTCATCCTCTACTGCAGGAAATTTTGAAATTAATCGAATCTCTGCCATTTAATAAACCCCAGCCGGAAACACTGCTGCGGGCTTCGATTATACGAACTTCGAATACATCGTTGGCATCGTTGCTGTCGCGACGCAAAGAGCCGTATGTTAAACGTATGCATGAGCCTGCCATAAACGTTCTGAATACTTTGGCCAACCTTAAACGCATAAGTAAGGGTCAGTATACGGCCAGCAGCAGCAATACCACACCGAGTAACAATGACCCGCCGATACAACGAAAACAATTGTTTCGTAAAACCCGCGGCTTTGAAGAGTGTCTCTATTATACACTCACCTATGGATCTCATATTGATGTCGTACAATTCCTAATGGAACATCAAGATTTGGTGGCCACGCTAAAGTACTATTTGCTGCAAAAACTTGATGCGGATATTTTCATAAGTCATGTATTTATGGAAATGCTTAAAAGGGGGCAGGTTGCTCTACTTATAAAGCACTTGCTGCAATTCGATAGTCGCCTGTTGATATGGCGCTCGACACTGCTGCAAACATGTCGTTATTTGGAAACTCAAAATCTTTTGAATTCCCTCTACGAATTGCAAGTACTACTCAAAGATCCCATTAGAGCTTCTATGACCTGCGTTAAATTCTACACCATGGATTGTGAAAATTTCCAACAACAGCATGCAAATGCTCAACATTTACACAATGCCCGTCTGCATTTACAATCGGAACTGGAGAATGCCCAATGGGAAAATATCAACTTCAATACGCCTACAACGAAATCGAATACAAATACAAGCCGTCGCTCGAGCACATCGAGCACGTCTGGTTCAATGTGTGGAGGCAACTTTTTCTTGCAAATGGATGCTCGATCTCTTAACTCTCACATCAGTACAATAGTGCATCAATTGGAAGTTGCAAAGTTTTTAGCCAAATGCGAAGAGGAGAATAGTACGAAAGATATGTTGATAACAGAGAAATATTTGAAGAAGGTAAGAAGTGAGAATGATGTTCGGTTATTGCGTAGGGAAACATTAAGTAAAACTTCTCATTTTCTTAAAGCTGCGCATGGAATCTACTAAAACATTACCCACCTTGTTCGATAGAGCTCCAGAGAAAGTACAAATTTGTATTTTAATACTTTTATGTGGTAAAAATATAGAAGAGGGATTCGGTTTAACTTATAGGTGAGTGTCCAACCAACGCCCCAAAAAATATTATACTCATTCATTCATTTACCTGCAGAATTATACAACATTACAAACTGCCGCCTATAAAAATTTATGCTGCTACCGCCAAATATCTTGCTCGTAATCAACGTCTAATTGAAGTTGAAAAACTACTCAACTGCGTCACCAGTAACAATGGAATCAAAACATGTGATATTGATGAAATTCTCACAGTTGCTATTAACTCGGCCGTCAATAATCATGAGCCGGAAACGAAGACCACACTGGATAATTTAACCAAAAAAATACACAATATCGAAATGCGAATAGCATCGCACATCTTCATTGGCCAATTAAAATCGGCTTATTTGTTGGCCAACAAATATGAGCGTTTAGGTGATATTCGAAAAATATTAAGACAGGCCGAAGTCACCAACCAAATACATATTAAGAAGTTATGCGAAAAGAAGTTACACATGAGCTTGTCCGGTACAAGTCAATCGAAATAGTAGAAAATATATGTGATATGCGAGGTTCATTGTTATGTACATAATTATTATGTTTGTATTTTTTAAACGTGTGTATGTTTTTTTGTAAAGTAAACAAATAAAATATTATTCAATTTTATACAAGAGAAGGGTTATGCATTTTCTTTCTTAAATAAAAAAAATGTTTTTGAAATGTTTCTTCATTTTTATAATTATTATAAACTAGTAAGTTTTTTTACATTCCCCTACTTTGTATGCTTTTGAAAATTGCTAACCAAACTGCCTTTGCGTAGTTTTGATGCTCCGCCTTTTGTATTTTATGTGGCGATTTGCAACTTCGGGTTCTGAAGCGACTTAACCGTTACCCACAATATGCCGAAATTTAAGTTGTATTGCTTTAAGTAAGTTATTCATTTATTCCGCTTGCATTCGTCGACTAGTCTGTTGAATTCAACGAAATCGTTCACTGACGCTGGCTACGAACTGCTTATCTGCTATCCGTACATCTAACTGGGATCACTTAAGCCCCGATTGGTGAATTGGGAAGGTGGTCTGATTCTAGAGTTATGACTGGTCGCCATTTTACGGCATTTATCAGACCAGATCCTCTTTCACTGATAACGAGGAAATATCCATATTCCCGCCAAAATATTGTTTCTTTGGTCATTGTGATGGATAAAATGCAGATTAGACGAATTTGACGACCTTTGAGATGAATTCAGTTGATATTCATGTATAAAAACATTCAAACCAGGTCAATGTTAACTCCTGAATGGATTGTAGTACTATCTGAATGCAGTTTACCTGTATTAATTCGATTTGTCTTCAAGATCAGCTATTATTAGGTTTTGTTGGGCATTGTTCCGGCAAATGAATTCCGATTGGCATACATATAGCTTATGGATAAAGGAAATTTGCTCATATCGAACTTACTTTTCAAAAGTTAATAAGAAACAAATCAGTAATAACAGAAAAATCTGACCTTTTTCACTAAATGTTTCCTATCTTCCAAAAGCTACCCTGCAAAAATTGGGAGACATTTAACCATTCTAAATATGTACGGATTTTACTATTCAAAGGTTTTTAAAGAAAAAAGTTTTGTTGGTCCAAAGTAGGGTTTGGGGTCCGGGAATTCCCGTCCAAATTTTTCGGGAATTCCCGGGAAAATTTTTTCAATTTCCCGGGAATACGGGAAATATTAAAAAAATAATTTATTTATTATGTTAATCAATAATTTAATATTATTATATAAATTGGAATTTTTAGATGTATTTCAAATTCATATATGTATTTACATTACTGACAATAATGAGTATTTATTGAGTATTTGTTTATATTATATTACTACAAACAAAACATTTTAAATAAAAACTTTTTGTGAGGCTATTTGCAGGATCTTTATTGTGAAATAAAAATATCATTCCGACAATACTATGGCTTACATAATGTAAATTTTCTTGTTTTCCAAGAAGAATCGAGGTGAATATCTTCTTCAAGAAAAATTTACTTTACATATGTAGCCAGAAAGAAATGGTCTAAAAATAGGAATACAATAAAAATTTTTCGCCTGGAAACTTTCAAGAGAAATCTAATAGGAATATAAATATATGCTACGGTGTATTTAAATGGCGCTTTGTAAGAATTAATGACTGGACTATTTCATTATTTTTATTTTTTATGAATTTATTAAAATAATATTAATTTTTTATGTCTCTATTTGAATATTCCCCCCTGTTTCTATAAAATATTTTTGTTTCCAGACGAATGAATATTCTAAATTAAATGCGTCATAACATTCTCCGTAAATTTGTTATTTGGTTCCTTAATCGTTTTCAGTTTTGAATCTAGTGTAGGTGCCAGTCACTTCTACCTGCGATATAAATGTCCAATTCTGACGATTAGTCTACAACTTTTCAAGTTTATAATGAGAAAATGTAATTTATAATCGGAATATGTAAGTTCACGATGAGAGATGTAAATTCATAATAGGAGCATGCTAATTCATAATCAGCACTGTAAATTCGTAATGTGAAATGTAAATTCATATTGAGAAATATAAATTCATAATAAGAACATACTATAAATTTGTATGAGATATATAAATACAAAATGAGAAAATCCAAAAAAATCGAAAATATAAATTCTTATTCAGGAATATATATTCATAAAATATAAATTCATAATCAGGAACTCTTTGTATGTACGTTTTTCTATAGATATTTTCGTAGAAACAATCAATGTTCTCATTATTACATTTTCTCAATATGATTTTATATTTCCTCATTATGAATTCATTTTTTCTGAATATGAAAACGTATTTTCTGATTATGAATTTTCTGATTACAAACTTGTATATTTCATTATGAATTGGTATGTTCCTATTATGAATTAATTGTTGTGAATGAATTATGATTTATATATCTCATTATGAATTAACATGTTCCAATTATAAATTTAAATTACCCATTATGAATTTATATGTCCCTAATATGAATTTACATTTCTCAATATAAATTTGTATGTTCCGAATATAATCTTGAAAAGGTGTAGAGTAAAATATTTGTAAAATGAAAAATAATTTGTAAAATATTTTGACAATAACATTCGTTTTTAATTTGTAATATGACAGTATTGAAAAAACACACCAGTTATTAAATGTTGATATTTTATACCATATTGAACATACCTATAAATAAATTACTTTTTCCCGGGAATTCCCGGGAATGAAATTTTTCACTCCCGTTTTCCCGGGAAATGAAAAAAGTCCGGGAAACCCCAAACCCTAGTCCAAAGTCATACATTTTTTTAAATATTTAATACAAACAAACTTTATTTGGCACAGACACAGTTTTGGCGTCATAATAAAACCAAGAAACTACGACACAAACACAAATCAGAATTAAGTTTAAAATCTTTAAAAATGTATAAGAAAAATTTGACAAAGTCAAAAAATACGTTGCTTTAATTTTCAAAATCTGACGACTTCTAATATGAAAAAAAAATACGTAACATATGCATGTTAAAAAATTTAAAAACAAAATACACAAATTTTAATGTTCCTTTTAACAGAAATCCTATCCTATAACAAAAGTTATTGAATTTTGGTCGAAGGAATTTGAGTATGCTTCACAGAGGATTACACATTGCTATAAGTCTAAAGTTTTTAATGAAGGCTGCCGAAAATCACTCAAATGCGAATGTTTTGATCTGTTCGGAGAAGTGTATTATTTCGCACAATAGACAATGATTATCTTGGAAGGGGATTTAAATCTTAAAATACAAGTAAGTCCACTGCACACTACGACCAGCGCAGTAAAGCATGCTTTGTAAAAATGTGTCAGGTACAAGTTGCAGAACGACTAATCTGGAGTATTATTTTCAAATCAATTGTTGAACATTCGCCATGGAAAAATGGACGTTGACAGTGTGACTGCTGCATTATATTTACATTTTTGCCAATTCACTGATCCAAAGATGCACTCAGAAAAAAGTGAACCCTGTAATGAGTTAAAATGAACTAACATTTATGAAAATTGAATTTCGTATAGCGCTAAAGCAATATTTCCTCATATCGAGTTCAAACATTCCCTTGAAAGTCATACATGCTTTGAACTTGATTCTAGTTCAATTTTCGTCAAACCAAGTAAATATTTACTCAAACTGAGGAAAGTTGCAGTTAGTTTTTGCTGAAATTTTCCTAAATCAAAGTAAATTTTTCTTAAAACCAAGGAAATTTTTACTAAATTTAAGTAAAATTTTCCTAAAACTAAGTTTTCTAAACAATTTCAAGTGATTTTTATAAGTTCATTAATACTTAAATGTATGCAGGACTCGGCATAAATTTCAGTAAACAATATTAACTTAATTTTAGGAAAAAAACGCCTTTTTAACTTAAAATTTCCTAATTTTTTCCATACAAAAAAATGTCTGATTCTTTTTCTTACTTAAAACCTTGGAAATATTCTTCCATACAAATATGTATTTACTCAATTGTAATATTTTTTATTAGATCCAAAGAAATGTTTTTAAGTACATTTACTACCCTATTTCTAGTAAATGAACTATTCACTATGGATTTGAAAGAAGGAAACTTTACTCATGCTTAGTTAATTTTCCTCCTTTAAAGGAAATTTTTAATAAGGTGGAGTAAAATTGTTGAACTAAATTGGAGTATGGATTTTACTCAAATTTAGGAATGCTATTTTTCTGAGTGTGGAACATTCCCAAACGCTAATTAAAATCAAATCATATTGAGAGAACCTACATATTTGCCGCGAAAAATATTGAATCGGATGATTACGTTACTAGCCAAGATTATGTTGACAATGTCTCAATCTCCAGTTGAAAATCGGATTCATGCTACAATTCTTAAAGGAACACAAATCCCAATGATTGCTACTGACATACCATGTTCAGAATAAATTCTAACGAACGTTCCGCTGTAATAAACAACAATAAACGTTCCACACTCATAAACAATTTTAAACTCGCTGTTAAATCGGCAATAAATATATTGTGCCATCAATTTATACGTAGTTTAATTTAAGTAGGCTCTAAAATTGAAACATTTTTTTTTACAAAAAATCATATAAAGCAGAAAAATATTTGCCCGTTTCATTGTTAAGCTGGGATGATTACACCCACACTCTACGAAGTAGCAGCTTATAAAGGGTCGTTAAATTGTAAGGGCCGATGTGAATGTGAACCACAGCTAAACGTCAAGTTTTTTTTTCTGCATTTCATTTGACATTTCTCAATTTCGGACTAACTCAATTTGAACCATGGAAAGATACACAGTCGAGCAATGCGTTAAAGTTATTCAGGCTTATTATGAAAATGGGCGTTCAAATCAAAATGCAATCGGAAAAATCGTGCAAAAATTTGAGCAAACCGGGTCTGTAGGAGATGTGAAAACACCAGTGTATGCTCGTACAGCTCGTACTGCAGAAAATATTGCTGCTGTTCGGGACAGTGTGGCTGAAGAGCCGTCCACCTCAACTCGTCGTCGTGCCCAACAATTGCACCTCTCACGCACTTCGCACAGTGGTTCAGAATCAAAATCCACCGGCCAAAATTCAATAACTTTTGTTCTAGTAGACATTTTTGAGTTCTGTAAAAAATCAAAATTAGACAAGAACCCAGGGATTATTTTGAGATATTACCATTAAAATCGGATATATTTTAGGAATCGGCCCAAAGTTGACTATTTTTCGATTTTAAAGAAAATTAAAATTTTTATTTTTTTGTGTTTATGTTTTTTAACATATTTTACGTATTTGTTCATAATGCGAAGAAAAAATTTATTTTTTTTTTGTATTACAGATTTTGAAAATTGAAAAAAAAAAACGTAATTTATTTTTTTGAATTTGTCGAACTGTTTCTCACACATTTTAAGAGATTTTGCACTCAGATCTTTTTTATTTGAAATTGTGGTTTCTTAGCTTTATTATGACGTCAAAACTATTTTTGGTCCAAATATAGTTCGTTTCTAATAAATATTTTAAAAAATATCCTTTTTGAACAAATGTCTGACTTTGGACCAACACAACTTTTTTCCTTCCAAAAGCCTTTAACGAAATGTATACATATTGGGAAAAGTTGAAGAGTTCTCCGTTTTTATAGGGTAACTAAAAAAAGAAATTGTTAATATCGCAAAATAATCCTTGGGTCCTTGCCTAATTTTGATTTTTTACAGAACTCAAAAATGTCTACTAGAAAAAAAGTTATTGCATTTTGGCCAATGGATTTTGATTCTGAACCACTGTGCGTCCTTGATGAACATTATGCAAAAAGACTTTACACACTTACAAGGTGTAATTGACTCAAGAACTAAAGCCTCTTGACCAGTCCAAACGTCGTCAATGGTCAGAATGGTGGCAAGAAATGGCAGCAGTGATGATTAATTTTCGAAGAAAATCATCTTAAGTGATGAGGCACATTTTAACCTCAGTGGATTCGTCAATAAGCAGAATTGCCGCATTTGGGCGAATGATAATCCAAGAGTGATTGTCGAAATTTTCGAAAAATTCCTTCTTATCTCGTATCTACGATGTATTCGCCTTACACCGAAACACACCGAATTTCATGATTACAGCGTCTGCCGTGTTGTTGGCACCTTTTTTAACCTCCTTTCCAAATTTACCACTTAAATTCATTAATTTTTCGTTTGTAAACATTTTTAGGTATGTACACGCCGAATTTCATGATTCCAGCTCCGTCTGTTTGATTGGTACATATTTTTATCCCTTTTTCCCGATTTCACCCTCAAAATGTACGAATTTTGCATCTCATATACACTGTAAGACGAATATACGAATATACACACCGAATTTCAGGATTGCCGCGTCAACCGTGTTGTTGGTACCTTTTTATTCCCCTTTTACTCGTTTACCCTTTATAAATTACAAATTTCGAAAATTCCTCCATTTTGCGTTTCTAAGCATTTTCCATCCATTTGATTGGTATCATTTTTATACCTTTTTACCCGATTTCACCACCAAATAGTACGAATTTTAAAAAAGTAGTTTCTTGGGCGCCCTACCTTTTGGTCATTGCGGTACGAATTACAAAAAAATTCCTTCATATCTGATATCTTCGTTGTAAGAGAAATGCAGCCGTGTTGTTGGTACCATTTTTTCCCTTTTTGCCCCATTTAACACCTCAAAAATACTTTTTGGAATGCCTTCATTCCGCAAGAGGTATACCCATACCAAACTTTAAGATTCTAGGCCCAGCCGTTTAGGCATTGCGGTGCTAACATTGTTATTCCCTTTTTACCCTATGTACGTACCTCTTAAAAGTTCGAATTTCAAAAAATTTCGTCTTATCACACCTATACACTGTAAGAGAAATGTACACACCAAATTTCATGATTCTATCTCTAGCCGTTTAGTATGGGGAGTGATCAGTCAGTCACTCAATTCTTTTATATATATATAATGGTACAATGTTTTATATTCGATATAACGAAGAAACTCTGATTTTTTTGGTAAAAAATTGTTTTGTAATTGGCTTCTATTAAGTCCAGGTTGAGGTTTTAATAAGTTAGGTTAAAATATAAATATGATCTATACTATCAGGCTGGGAACTTCCATTCAACGCCTCTTCGTTCTATGTAAATCTTTCATACTTTTTTAATCTTAGCGTGAAAGTTGGGGAAACGATTAATTTGTAAATTGGATGATAGCCCAAATGAACCTGATACACTGCAGATATGCGTCTCCAGAAGCCCCAGGACTACGTCGGTCACAATTCAGCCTAAATTTGCTAAATTCCTTTATGTTTTACCTAAGAAAATATACTGTAAAAAAAATAAAAAATAAATTTGTATTCTCCAAAATTAAAAAAGTCGGGAAGTCGACAACTAAAAAGTCGAAAGGCAAATACACATTTTTTATACCTTCCACCACAGTATGGAGGTATACTTAGACTCTATAAAGTATATATATTATTGATAGCCTTACAATTCTAAGACGATGTAACCGTGGCCGTCTGTCGAAAGCACATTACGTCTTATAGTTGTAGATCGTCTGAAAATACCCATAATATTTGGTGTATTTTAATTTTTTGATCTGTTATTTGGTATTTATTTTTTTACTTTTACGACAAAAATGGAAAAAAATAAAAAAAGGTAGCAAGCAAATGAGTAAATTAAATTTTGAGTAAATTTTACTTGACTTGTACTTTCAAGCAAAACATTAACTAATACAAATTTTCTTACCTTAGTCAATTTTTACAGGAATTTTGAATTTAGATTCGTCGTGGATGCAAATAATCAGTATCTTTATAACAAATGAGTATCTTTATAACATCTTTTTATTCAAATATTTTATTAAATTAAATAGATAATTATTCATTTATTATTTACATATAATAACACTGTGCAACATTTTTGAAGTCATTTCAAAATAACCATATACGGACACCGCTACATGATAAAAGACCAAAAAAAAAGACCCGTGTTTTTTTTCCCCCAAAGTCATGCACTTTTTTTTTATGGGCCCCCAGAGATTTGAGGCCTCGGTGTAATTTTTGGAAAAAAGTGATCATATTCTCAGGCTCATATCTTGCAAACCGTTCGGAATTTTGATTTACTCTCTGAGGCAAAGTTCTAGCTCTTGTCATAAAGAACAAAAATTGTGAACATATAAAATCAAAAAAACTTCATCTTCAAGGTCAAAATCGCAAAAAACTTAGCGGGTAGCTAAGCGCTTAGGTAGCCGCAAAAGTGAAAAATTTTCCAAAAATTAGATTTTTTCCTTTTTTGCCCTGTTCAGGTCCATAGGTAGCAAACCGTTGAAAATTCAGGGAAACAATCAACTACAAAAATGTACCTAAGATCTCAATAAACAACTTTCTAGAACATATGAACTTCCTAGGAATTATTCTTAACACCGTTTAGGTAGCGCTTAGGTAGCCGCAAAAGTGAAAAATTTTCCAAAAATTTTTTAATTTCATTTGTTTGTGCTGAGTTCTCGTTGACGTCGCGCTGTGTACTGCCTCAATGTGAGCGTCGTGTCGCTTTTATATTGTGTGCTGCGGCTACATATGTGTTGTTAATGTTGTTGGTACAATGGATTGTCATGTGTTTTGTTAGTGCAAATTTTTGGACCGACGACTTTGTTGTTGTTTGTTGAATGGCATCGATGATGTCGTGTGGGTAAGAAATACTGGAATAAACAATTTTTCACTTTTGCGGCTACCTAAGCGCTACCTAAACGGTGTTAAGAATAATTCCTAGGAAGTTCATATGTTCTAAAAAGTTGTTTATTGAGATCTTAGGTACATTTTTGTAGTTGATTGTTTCCCTGAATTTTCAACGGTTTGCTACCTATGGACCTGAACAGGGGAAAAAAGGTTAAAAAAAATCGATTTTTTTTAAGTTTTTTGCGATTTTGACCTTGAAGATGAAGTTTTTTTGATTTTATATGTTCACAATTTTTGTTCTTTATGACAAGAGCTAGAACTTTGCCTCAGAGAGTAAATCAAAATTCCGAACGGTTTGCAAGATATGATCCTGAGAATATGATCACTTTTTTCCAAAAATTACACCGAGGCCTCAAATCTCTGGGGGCCCATAAAAAAAAAGTGCATGACTTTGGGGGGAAAAAACACGGGTCTTTTTTTTTTGGTCTTTTATCATGTAGCGGCGTCCGTATATGGTTATTTTTTTCGTGTTGCACTGTGTAATCCTTTTAACTTAAATTTTAATTTCTATTTACAAATCACTAAAACAATTCAACCGATTTCCATACAGATGTCTTACGTCTCCTCGTCATCGTCTATAATACTCTCAGCATCCATGGAATCATTACATACCGATAATTCGGATTCGGTATCTTGCCTGCTATCATTGAGATCCCTCAGTTCTTCCCGTTTAATGTTATCACAATCGTCATCGTCGGTACCATCGATTTTAATGGGTGTCTGTTCCGCATTACCCGGAACTATTTGTGTTTGCCTCATGATAGCCAATCGTTGTTGTGTCATTTCCAGATGATGTTTACGCCATTTGATACGTCTGTTTTGGAACCAAACCTTGACTTGAGCTTCGGTTAATTGTAGAGTGTGTGCCAAATAGAGACGTTCCGGGCCAACCATGTATTGCTGTCGTTCAAATTCAGCTTCGAGACGTTCCAGTTGCTCGGGTGTGAATATGGTGCGAACTCGTTTGTTTTTCAGAGATGATTTTTTGGAATTACTTTCTGGAAATGTAAGGAAATTAGTATTGTTAGCGAACTTTCAAAGCACTGCACTATTTGTTGGAAAGGTTAATTAATCTCTATCTTGGACTTTAGGCAAATACAAATCGTTGAAATAAAGGGTGGTTAAAATGTAAGGGCCGATGTTGAATGTGAACCACACCTAAACGTCAAGTTTTTTCTGCATTTCTCAATTTCAGACTAACTCAATTTGAACCATGGAAAGATACACAATCGAGCAACGCTTTAAAGTTATTCAGGCTTATTGTGAAAATGGGCGTTCAAATCAATATGCATATCGTGCACTTCGTGATTTGTTCGGTCAATTTAATCGTCCAAATGAGGCACAATAAGCAGAATTGCCGCATTTGAGCGAATGATAATGCAAGAGTGATTGTCGAAAAACCAATGCACCTACAAAGAGTGACTATTTGGTGCGTTTTAATGGCAGGCGGAATAATCGGGCCATATTTGTTCCAAAATGAGGCCGGTCAGGCAGTTACTGTGAATGGTCTTCGCTATCGTGAGATGATAACGAACTTTTTATGGCCCGAATTGGACGATATGGATGTGGACGATATGTGGTTTCAACAGGACGATGTCACTTGCCACACAGCTGGCAATGGCTCTTTTGCGCGACAAATTCAATGGCCGTGTTATCTCATGTGGTGGCGATGTCAATTGGCCGCCAAGAAAGACAAGGTGTTCGTCGATAAGCCAGCAACAATTCAAGAGCTAAAGGATGAGATAATTCGGCACATTAACGGCATAGAACCTCAATTATGCCTCAGCGTCATCGAAAATTTGGACCATCGGATGGAGGTGTGCCGCGACGTCCATTTGGCCGATAATTTGTTCCATGCATAATTGAACCATACCAATATTATCATAATAAATGACAATAATTTCCTAAATAATTTGTGTTTTATTCAAAATCAACATCGACCCTTAAAATTTAACCACACTTTATAATATAGCATAAATACATATCACAGTTTTTGATGTAAGGAGTTTAGGAATCTCTAATTCCCTGTACATATATGCTCCGACACAGGATGGAGTGTACATTAATTTGGCCATTCCGTTTGAACTACCTTGAAATATTCATCGCAAACCCCATAAAATATATAGTCTGGCCTGTTGTAAAATTCGAGGACGTTCTAAACATTTTTTAATCATAGTTTTCGAACGAAATGAGATACGGAGTTAAAACTTTCCATATTTATGTACTATGTTTGCTATAAAATATTAGGCCTGTTCGATTGGGCTTACTAGCCTAATTTTTGTATGGAATTTACTCGCTTAACAAGAAAGTAGCTTACTACTCTCTTAACATTGCTGCCAGATTTTTCTTGTTGATTCATTTAAGAAAAACCGATGGGTAACAATGTTGCCACTTTATCAAGTCTCTTAATCATAAGCTAGTAAGTCGAATAGAAGAGGCCTATTAAGTTTTTTCTAAAAAATTAAAAGATGTTTGCTGCCAATATTTCAATATACTTCTTGCATATTTGGTTAGACATAACCGAAGACTAGTGATCTATAAAATATATGTAAAATATATAAAGGTTCGACGAGCTTTGTGTGCGCCGGACTTTATTCAACTTCCGGTTAGTTGTGAGTGTGTCATTCTTATGGGTCGCCAAATAAGCTATTCAAGAAAAATTCAAAAAAATAAAGAGTGATTTTTTTGAGGTTAGGATTTTCATGCATTAGTATTTGACAGATCACGTGGGATTTCAGACATGGTGTCAAAGAGAAAGATGCTCAGTATGCTTTGACATTTCATCATGAATAGACTTACTAACGAGCAACGCTTGCAAATCATTGAATTTTATTATCAAAATGCGTGCTCTGTTAAGAAAGTTCAGAAAGAAAGAAATTGTGTTCAGCGACGAAGCTCATTTTTGGCTCAATGGGTACGTAAATAGGCAGAATTGTCGATTTTGGAGTGAATATCAGCCAGAAGCATTGCAAGAGCTACCAATGCATCCAGAAAAAGTCACAGTTTGGTGCGGTTTATGGGCTGGTGGCATCATTGGACCGTACTTCTTCAAAGATGATGCGAATCGTAACGTAACTGTGAATGGTGAGATGATATCCAACTTTTTTTTGCCCAAAATGGAAGAACTGAACTTGGTTGACATGTGGTTTCAACAAGATGGCGCTACATGCCACACAGCTCGCGATTCTATGGCCATTTTGAGGGAAAACTTCGGAGAACAATTCATCTCAAGAAATGGACCGGTAAGTTGGCCACCAAGATCATGCGATTTGACGCCTTTAGACTATTTTTTGTGGGGCTACGTCAAGTCTAAAGTCTACAGAAATAAGCCAGCAACTATTCCAGCTTTGGAAGACAACATTTCCGAAGAAATTCGGGCTATTCCGACCGAAATGCTCGAAAAAGTTGCCCAAAATTGGACTTTCCGAATGGACCACCTAAGACGCAGCCGCGGTCAACATTTAAATGAAATTATCTTCAAAAAGTAAATGTCATGGACCAATCTAACGTTTCAAATAAAGAACCGATGAGATTTTGCAAATTTTATGCGTTTTTTTTTTAAAAAAAGTTATCAAGCTCTTAAAAAATCACCCTTTACATCGTAAAAGGCCTGGAATTTACTCGAAAGTTACTATTTAAGAAATGCCCATGAATAAAAATGTTAATAGTCTTGTCGCACTGCATGCGAAATCTGACAATCTTATGTCATTTCAGCTTTATTTCGCATACAGTGTGACAAGGTGATAACACCTTATCAAGTGTCTTGTAAGTACAATCGAACAGGCCTATTAAAGAAATAAAATTCGGCGTGAGCGACTGTACTACAGGCGAAGTAGCCACTAACGTATATACACAAGGCTGGGTCACGAAAATAAATTGCAGCGGTCACCCTACAGAAATGAAGATTGGATTGTTTAATGATGATCTGCAAAATATTTCGTCACTGGGTCAAGCCATCTGTGAGCTAGACGCTTCTGAAAACACCTCTTAAAATCATGTTTTTCCCTTGTATTTTTTATACCCTACACCACTTCGTGGTCTAGGATATTATAAGTTAGTTTCGCGCCAAATGTTTGTAACACCAAGAAATAATCGAGCTATACGGATCGGCTTAGAATCACCAGCTGAATCGATTTACCGATGTCTGTCCGTCCGTCTGCTGTCCATCTAAGCTTGTTCGCACTCTACTTGCGACCTGTAGAGTGCGAACAAGCTTGCTGTCCGATTATCATGAAATTTGGCAGAAGTTACTTTTTTTGGCCAAGGACGATTGGTATTGAATATTTGAATAATTGGAGGAAATCGGTTCAGATTTAGATATAGCCCCCATACAAATGTCGCTCCCGATTTGACATTTTCCGCTCTAGAAGCGACATATTGTACCCGATCTTCTTTATATTTGGCAGAACATCTTATAATCCAACTAGAAACACGTATGCAAAAAATAGGTAAGATCGCTTCAGATTTAGATATAGCCCCCATTCAAATGTCGCTCCTGATTTAACTTTTTCCGCTCTAAAATCCACATACTATACCCGTTTTTCTTTGAAATTGGTCAACATCTTATAATCCAACTAAAAAACCTATGGTGAAAGTGGGTAGGATCGGTTCAGATTTAGATATAGCCCTCATATATTTCAACTAGGAAGACATATTATGATAGTCAAATATATTGGTCCATACAAATTCGGCCCCCATTCCACTCTATTACATCTCTAGAACCCACATCGTGCATTATATCTCGATATAATTTTGCATATCATGTCATATTTTAACTAAGAATACCTACTTTGAAAGTGATCTATATGGAACCTCTTTTTAATGTAGAGCCCTTACAAATGGCCCCATTTTAATTTTTACCCCTCAAGAACGCAAATTTTAAATATGATTTTTTTTTTCAAATTTTGCAGATTATATTATATTTCAGAATACAAAGTCAAATATATGTGTCCACATTTGGAATAACCAAATAACCCATTCTACTCTAATACAGCTCTTACATCGGATCATGATATATTTCAACTATGAATACCTACAGTGAATGAGAAATATATAGGCCCATGTTTTGAGTGGGTGTTGTTGTAGGCCTCCTTTCAAATGTCGGTCCGATTCATACTATTACTACTGTATAATTTGTATTTGTCTGCCGGAAAATTGGATCAATTATTCACCATATTCGTTAAATATGACTAAAGATGAATAAATAATAAAAGCGATGTATATACGCAGGGAGTGGTGTAGGGTATTATATAGTCGGCCCCGCCCGACTTTAGCCTTTCCTTGCTTGTTTTATGATGCATTTTTTTTATGAATTAATAGACCATTGGGAGCACTTTAAATAAAAATTGTTATTCTTGTATTAGAATAACTCATTGGTAGTATTATTAGACGTTTATATTGATTTTTTGCGGGATTTCAAGGTAACAGCTAAAAACTCATATTTCTTGGAAACATTTTGTAAGAGTTGATATGAAAAATAAATAGAAGGAATTAATACCTTTCGAGTGACACCTAAATAATGAATATCGGACGAATAATGACGTCACGGAATCCTTGTTTGTAAAATTTTAATACAGTAGATGGTTTGCAGAGCAAACAAATTCAAACTCTTTTTACAAAAATGAGCGCAGCGGCGTCAATTTAATTCCGATGTTCATCATTTAGGCATCATTCGAAAGGTATTGCCTGCCGCTATTTAGTTTTTATAAAATTTTTAGGATTACTTTCAGGAGTGTTTAGCTCACAGATGGCTTGATCTAGGAATGTAATATTTTGCAAATCCTCATTAAACAATCCAAACTTTACTTTCGTGGGGTGACTGGAACTTGTTTTTTCCATTTGTATGGAACCCAGCCTAATAGACACGTGTCCCGTTACCATGGGTGTACATTCCCCAATCTAGTATATTTCAACTCAAAAAGATGTCTTCTCTAAAGATTTTCGTCAGACTTTCTATTACAGAGTCCTCCTTCCATGACGGTACATACCTGATTTCAGTTTTTCCCTTTGAAAACTCAAACTTGTCTGATGAGCAGCATGTTGTTGATGCAACTGTTGAAGACTTTGCAAAGCCGATGGAGCTCCCGAAGCATTGGCCGCGGCCGCTGCAGCCGCAGCTGCAGCAGCAACAAAACTATTTGCCCGAGAATGTTGCTGATGTGCCATTACCGGTGTCGCGGCAAAGGATGCCATTGAAGGTGTTGCAGCTGCACCTGTCACATTGACCATGGCCGACGGCAAATAGCGATTCATGAGAACAGTGGCAGCCGCTGCATTATCACAATTGAAACTATTTACAGTGTTGGTGGAGTGGTTGAGGGCGGACGTGGCACCGGAGACGGACGTGATGATGTTGTTGGCAGCCGAATGGAAACTATTGCAAATATTCGACTTATTCACATTTAAGTTAGTAACATCTCTATTATTATTGTTGTTATGTCCAAGTGAATCACGCTGGTTGGAATGATGCTGATGCTGATGATTCAGATGATGATGATGTTGCTGCTGATGCTGCTGCTGGTGGAGTTGCGCCTCATCTTTGTTTCTTTGTTCGGCGATGGATAGATTTTGTTGCTGTAGATGTTGACTGGTAATGTTGCCATGGCCATTAACTTCGTTGTTGTTGCTGTTGTTGCTATTGCTATTCGAGCCACCATTTAATGAAAGGTTAATAACGTTGTTGGTGTATTCCTTGCACGAGTTCTCCATGGCACTCTTTTGTAAGCCCAAAATGGCGGCTATTGTAAAGGATTTGCCAGCATCAAGGGTTGTATTCACAGCTGCTGCCGCTTCTATTAATTGTTGCGTGTGCGTGTGTCTCGGGAGATGGCGCAGGGCTGTGTGGTGATTGGGGTTCGTTTTGCCGCCGTTGTGTTGCTGTGGTGCGTCGGGGTGGGTGGGTGAATGCAAGTGTTGGTTTGGCGAATTATGAGAGTTCAAATGTTGGGCTGCTGCCGCTGCCGCCGCCAGTTGTATGTGTGTGTTGTGTTGTTGATTCGCTGCTAATAAGGCGGCCGCCGTTTGATGCTGTTGTTGGTGGTGGTGCTGGTGATGTTGTTGTTGGTGGTGGTGGGCTTGTTGCTGGTGATGATGAAGTTGCTGCTGCTGCTGCTGCTGATGATGAAATTGACTGTGACTATTCGCAATTGTTGTCGCCAAGGTATGGGCATCCACCACATGATTGTGCGTTGCCTGTGAATTGTGCAGAGCCAGAAAATGTGACAAAGGATTGGGATGATATTTCTGTAGCATTCTTGTTTGGGTGAATCCTGTTGCTTGTATCTTTCCCTGTTGCAGCGTCTGTTGCTGATGAAGTCTCTGGTTGTGCTAAATACTCTGGTATGTTGTGGACTACATACGTTGTTGGCACTCTGGTGTCAGTTTTACATTTGAGCCCCGCAGCAAAATATCTCCATTAGCTGAGTGACAAACTTTGGATAATAGTTTCGCCAGCACTTTTGTTATTGTCTTTAAAATGCGTTTGTTTCGGTCGGTCAATGGTCCCCTGTGTGGTGGTTGGCTGCAGTGGCTGTAATGAGAAAAGAAAGAAAGAAGTCCGACATAAGTTGGATGGCGTTAAATGTAGTTGTAGGCCTTTTGTTGGCCTAACATTTAGTGGTGGCGACAGTCATTTGATATGCAATTGTGTTGTGGGACAATTAACCTAAACCAGGTGGAAAGTAAGTATGCACGGGTACGTACATATGTATGTATGTTGAATGGGCATAGTAAAGTTTAAATGTTTTTTAATATTTTGGAAATATAATATTTAAATTCCAAATAAATAATATTTATCAAACTTGAGGTCTTGATTATCAGACATCATCGGTCCATATCAGATATAACCCACATACAAATGCCCTTCCCGATTTAACTTTCATCGCTTTGGAGCACCTTACATTTCAGCTGGAAATATATATTGTGAAGTGAGTGGGTCTTAACAACCCATAGGGTAAGCATGTATTGTAATAGGATAGAAAATTGTATTTTGTTTTATTTTATTTTATGAAAGATTTCAAAATATAACACACGCTTCATTTGAGTTATGTAAATATGCCTTACAAGACATTTTAAATCTATATATTTATATGACATATGATTTTGTATTAAAATTTAAATTTTCGAAAATTACTTTTGGCATATTTCTCGCATTTGAGAAAGTACTTTTGAACAACTTGCTTATTGAAAATATCTGGTTACTCGGAATAGTATTGTAAATACAAATATTATTTATTTATTTTAAATAATGGAGCGTCACGGATGTGACCGTACATTTGCCAAAAATCTTGTGATTTTACTTACTTTCTTCAACTCTAAAATGTTCTTGTATGACATGATTTTTTTCATTTTTCCTAATCAAGAAAGTTGTTCATACACTTTCATCTAAGTTTTATAGTACCGACATCACATTAGGGTGATTCCACGTAAAGTGACCCTTTTTCGACAAAATTTCAAAATCAATTTATAATTTATAACAAATAAGGAAAGGATAAAGTCGGGCGGGGCCGACTATATGATACACTCCACTTTCCAACCGAATACAATTCAACTCGGTAAAAAAGTGAAAACGGGACGAATTTTTGTATGTTTCCTAATCATAGGCTAATATAACCTGGTCAAATCGATAAGAATATTTGTATCGGGGCTATATCCAAACATGGAAAAATGTGACAAACTTTCACAATAAGTTCTTCCAGTTCAAATATAACGGTTATGCTCACTTTGAAGAAATTCGGTGAAAATTCGTGGTTTCTGGGGCGGAAAAAGTTAAATCGGGAGCGAAATTTGTATGGGAGCTATATATAAATCTGAATCGATCTAACACATTTTTACCGCAGGTGTTTCTAGTTGAAATATAAGATGTTTTGCCAACTTTGAAGAAAATCTGTTGTAATATGTGGTATCTAGAGTGAAAAGAGTCAAATCGGGAGTGAAATTCGTATGGGAGCTATATGTAAATCTGAACCGATCTGACCCATTTTCACAATGGGTGTTTCTAGGACAATTATAATATATTTAGCCAAATTTGAAGAAATATGTGGTTTCTAGAGCGGAAAAAGTCAAATCGGGAGCGAAATTTGTATGGGAGCTATATATAAATCTGAACCGATCTGACCTATTTTCACCATAGGTGTTCCTAGTTTAAATATAAGATGTTTTGCCAAATCTGAAGACAATCTGATACAATATGTGTTTTCTAGAGCGGCAAAAGTCAAATCGGGAGCGAAATTTGTATGGGAGCTATATATAAATCTGAACCGATGTAACCCATTTTTATCACAGATGTTTCTAGTTAAAATATAAGATGTTTTGCCAATTTTGAAGAAAATCTGTTGTAATATGCGGTATATAGAGTGAAAAGAGTCAAATCGGGAGTGAAATTCGTATGAGGGCTATATCTAAATCTGAACAGATTTTCTTCAAATTAAATAGCGTTCGTTCTCATCCCGAAAAACTTCGTTGTGCAAAGTTTCATTTGGTTCTGTCTACAATTGCGACCTGTATCGTGATTACAAGAATAGATGGACGGACGGACAGACAGACAGACAGACAGACGGACGGACATTGCTAAATTGATTCAAAAAGTGATTCTAAGTCGATCGGTATAATTAACAATGGGTATATCTCTCTTCCTTTTGGGTGTTACAAACATATGCACAAAGACATAATACTCTCGTGGAGTGTATAAAAATACCAATAAACATTCGTAATGTGTATACTACTCATAATACATATTTTTGATTATACTTCAAAAAAATAATGACAACAATAGGTCTGATCATTTCCTTTTCCAGATATAGGCTGGTGCCGTAACAGAATTTCCGTCATAAAGTCACGCCCGTTACAATTTAAATGCTATATTTCCTATATTCATAAAGAGATGTCGGTAACATATACTTTAGAAGAAAGTGTATGAACTACTCTTTTGATTGGCAAAAGTGAATAAAGCCATGTAATGGAAGAACATTTCAAAATTCAAGAAAATAAGTAAAACTTTAAGATTTTCTTCAAAGCTAAGGTCACGCCCGTGACGCTCTAGTTTGTTGTATATCTCTAATATTTAAAACGCTAATTATTATTTATAGTTGCTATAATTTACCGATTAACCTGACGTTTTCAATTGGCAATATAGTAAAAATCTCAGTCAATGAATAAGGGAGATATTTAAACATATTTAAGTAAAGGTGTCACACCCATTCCAAATATCTATATATCTATATATATATATATATGTGTTTGTAAGTTTGTTTCTTTGTTCTTTACAGCAGCCTAAACTACTAAACCGATCTTCTTGAATTTTTCACAGTATGATCATGCTGAAATATAAATTTTTGATATTTTCAGTGGGCGTGGCACCTCCCACACAAATTGGGGATTTATTCGTTCTTTATAAATTAGCATATTCGTAATACTGTTGTAGCTAGAGTCTTGTATTTTTGTGAAACTTCACTAATTATTACTCTGCACAGTTGTGCCAAAAAGAGGCGGTATTGGAAAAGTGGGCGTGGCACCTCCCATACGAAGTGAAAACCTATTATCGAATATATTCAGTTCTATGACAGCTACAATACTGAAATTTTGGGTCAGTTCATCTAGCAGAAACGTGTGTAGTTGTGCCAAAAATGGGCGGTAATGGAAAAGTGGGCGTGGCACATCCCATACGAAGTGAAAACCTATTATCGAATATATTCAGTTCTATGGCAGCTACAATACTGAAATTTTGTGTCAGTGCATCTAGTTGTGCCAAAAATGGGCGGTAATGGAAAAGTGGGCGTGGCACATCCCATACGAAGTTTAAACCTATCATTGAATATTGCCAGTTCTGTGACACCTAGAGTGCTCAAATTTTGTGTAAGTGCATCTAGCATCAATGTGCGTAGTTGTGCCAAAAATGGGCGGTATTGGGACAGTGGGCGTAGCACCTCACATACGAAGTTAAAACATATTATCGAATATGGTCAGTTCCATGACACCTAGAGTGCTGACATTTTGTGAGAGTTGATCCAGTGTAAATAGTTGTGCAAAGATGGGCGTGACCCTTTCCAAATGAAATTAAAACCGGTTTTAGAGTATATTCGACACCGAGATGGGCGGAAAGTGACCGTGACCCTTCCCATACGAAATTAAAACCAGTTTTTTGAGTATATTCTACAACGATATTCCTATATTGTTGTGTGAGTTAATTTAGTTGTAACCTGCTTAGATAATATACAAATGGGCGGGATTTGAAAGATGGGGCATTATTGATTTGAATTTTGTAAAAATACACGTTTTCTTTTGATTTTCTCAGCACAATAGTAAAGAAAGCGGAAATTATAGAATTTTTTTAGTTTTTGTGTTGTTTGATTAGTGAACAATTTGATTGATTTTCTAAGTGTTTTGAATGAAATTTCTTGAAGGTTTTTGTTTAGGCAATGGAAAGGAGGAGAATCACACTTAAACAAAAATCAATTTGATGACATTTGACATTTCTTCTATTATTCGCCGTAAACTAACGTTCTCCATGGAATATATCCTATATTTCTTTAGTATCTCAGGGAAGTACATTGATTATAATTGGTACATATATTACCGATCAGGAGAAAAATCAATATAAAAGCAGATTTTAATTTTACCGTTTTTTTTTGTCTGGCGAAGCGGGCGTTGGTTCAGCTAGTAGACCATATAATTATATTTAAATTGTATCGGGCTTGACATTTTTACGTAAATTCCGCTTAGATATTGGTATGACGAGAACATCATCGGCTATACAAAAAATCGCATCCTAATGTACACCCCGGCGCATATACTCGTGTCTGATATGTTCGTCTTTATCACAGCCAGCGACTGCTGTACATCTTCATTTACTTAATTCAATAAATTGACTAGATTTACACTTTACTATGGCAAAGTAATTCAATTGCAACACCTTGCACACCAGTTCAAGTTATTACGAGTAGTACGAGTGTACATTAGAGCGTACCAGGTTACAAGTAAAAAAAAAAAAGTTCGCCGTACACCTTCGAATATGAAGTATTATTGAAAGGTAGTTTCAAAAAAATTTTTTTTATTTTTTTATGCCGAACGTAGGGGTCGCGCTTTTACATTTTTCTATATAACTTCTGCATTTATAAACGGATTTTAAAGTGTGATACATCGATGTTTTTGTCCGATTTTTTTGTCTTTGAAGTCATTGAGCTCAAACATGATTCATGATTTTATGCGAGCTTTAATTTTCGATTATTAGAGTGGTACATTAGGGTAGTAGCAACTGAGAAATGATGGGTAAGTACCAGAAGGGGGTGCTTGAGCTCAATGACTTCAAAGACAAAAAAATCTGCCTCGTCGAGACAAAAACATCGATGTATCACACTTTAAAATCCGTTTATAAATACAAGTTATATAGAAAAATGTAAAAGCGCGACCCCTACGTTCGGCATAAAAAAATAAAAATTTTTTTTTTGAAACTACCTTTCAATAATACTTCATATTCGAAGGTGTACGGCGAACTTTTTCTTTTGAGGTACGCCCTAGTGTACATGTGTCACTGTATGGACACTATACGAACTATCCATGCAACAATCTTCGAGTGCCTCAAGAGGTATTTGCACTCTCGGCAAATGATATGTGAGCGGAGTGCCTTTAGTCCCCATACGATGAACGATACGAGCACGTAGGACACTTGAGATTCCCGTCTAATGTGTCTTGTGGTTTCGGTGATACTCCTAACTGGGGAATGCTGTTTTGTGTGACAGCTATTCCACAATGCATGCAGGCAAGCACAATATATGTGGTAGGGTTGTCGATCGTGCAGAATTTTCGAAAATCCCGCCGCAAAAAGTGACAATTGTTGTATTTCAGCATTTTGAAAGCCTTTTTATGCTCTCACTCTACTGAGTAGGGTATATATCATTTGGGACAGAAAAAAGTGTAACGCATTGAACGAGTCTCTTAAGACCCTAAGTATGTTTGTACCAAATCCGTTTCACGACTTGTTAAGTTGTTTGAGCCATGTCCGTCCGTCTGGCTGGCTGGTGTACACGATAACTCTAGAAATCAATTCAAACTTTACTCATGGTAATATTTCCTCAAACTTAGTTTAAGTTCAAAGATGGGCGAAATGGCCACGCCCCTTCTGGTACCTCCCACACAAATGACCCATTCTAAGTTCAATTAAAACCAATGTAACTTCCACACGGATATTCAGAATCAGCTATATTTTGGCATTTGAAAAAGTTTTTATACTCACTTTAAGTGTGCAAAATATGGCGGTTTTTGCCACGCCCCTTCCACTAAGTAAAATTTAAATCTGTTATATCTACTATACGGATAATCGGAATCCTGTGAGATTTCACATTTGGTAATGCTTTTATAGAGGTTACATTCGTGTGAAATATGAGCGATATTGTCACACCCCTTCTGGTACCTCCCACACAAAGTGGCATAAACTTTAGTTACAATAAAACCGATATAACATCCATACGGATAGTCCTAATCATTTGTAATGTGCTATTTGAAAATGTTTTTATAATCACTTTAAACATAAAATATATTTACGCATTAGCCACGCCTTTTCGAGTACCTCCCACACAACTGTTTGTATCCTAGGTAAGATTAAATCCTACACAACTTCTATACTGGTCACGGAAATGTGGTAGCTGGGACCATATGCCACGAACCTTCTAGCACCTTCCACACAAATTATCCTGTCCTATGTAAAATTTAATTGCTTATAACTTTCGCATATATGTTCTCTCAGAGTGAGGGTATATATAAGCCGGTTTATCCGACTGAAGCTTGCTTACTTCTTTTATCTACCAAACATTTTTGCATTGTATTGTAAAACAATTTGCCAAACAGCCCCGATTTTCACTTTCTCATAGGATTTGAAAAGAATAAACCTGGCGCTGTAGATCTATATTAAATAATGTGGTACCAAACAAAATATTGGACAAAAACATTGCCAAATGGTTAAAAATTGTCTAAAAAAATGTGTTTGCTGAAAAAAAAAGTATTATGTCTTCGTGTATTTTTTTGTAACGCCCAAGAGATATTCGTGTTGTAAAATCATCTACAGCCCCCAAAAGATAAATATCGATTGAATATTTATCAATAAATTGTGTAATTGTCATATCACAATATTGGTGGCGTATAAGCTATATTAATTTAAATAGTATTACTCATTCGCTCAATTGCACTATGGTCCCAAATCCATTTTTTTTTTTGGCAGAAATTCAAAAAAATTAAAATTGGAAAGTGGTAAATGTGTATATATTTTCTTTATGGCAACACTCCAAGCAATCAAGAAAATATACTGAAGAAAATTAGGTGGCAACACCACAAGCCTGAATGGTACTTAAACTCGGCGGTTCAAAAAAGGTGGGATAAATTTTGATATAAAGCAGTTTTACAAATTAATTAAAATCAAGACTTAAAAAGAAAATAATAAATTATGAAAATTGATGGCAAGAGTTAGTAGTTGAAAAATTATATTTAACATTTTATGATTATTGTGGTCTTGTAAGTATTCATAGGTATTGTAATTTTGTGATTTGTAGAGAACATAATCTATAAATGTCATGGACCAAAAGTTATATGTATGACTCAAAGTGTAAATGTGAAAGTGTTCGTCTGAGGTTGTAGTTTATGGTGGAATTAATATCTCGTCAGCATTTCTCGGCAAACTCCAAAAATTGTCATTTTATTTTAGCACAGTTTTTGATTAGCCATAGACATATATATGATTATATCTCTGAATTAGTTTTGTGTACGATTTATTTAAAACGTATTGAAAGTACCTTTAAAATGATATAAAACATCATTCAACTTTTTGTACACATGTATACATTGTACTTTATTTCTTGAAATAATTATTTAAATTGCAGTTTAAAGTATACTATTTGTATGCTATATTTTGCTTTTGTAATAATGTTTAGAAAAACACATTTCGTCAAAATAAACAACTCTTCTTTCTTTTAAGCTTTCATAAAATTTTGTTTTTAGTCACCCTGTACCAATACAGGGTGATAATTATGTTGGTTATATATTGAGTTTATATGGGAGGTGGTAGTGGGCGTGGTCCGATCGACCCAATTTTATCTTTATTTTTTGCGTATGATATGTCTAGCAAATGTGCAAAATTACAAGACTGTATGTTTATTTTTCGACTTTATGCCATAAAAAAATGGATTTGGGACCAGTGTGAATTGGTGGATTGACGGAAAATGAATGAATGAATTAAAAACCATAGATGGTGACAAAAATGATAAATTGCGTTGTTTTGGACCATTGGCCGCATATTTCCATTATTTGTCCTATCGCCGGATTCAGCATACTAAGCAGAGTTCGTTAAGTAAACGATATCCATGATCAATAGAATGTACATCGTCTTTGTCAAATACAATATCCTTTAAATTCAAACAAAAAATTCGATTGATTGACTGTTGTGTCAATTTTAATATTTCTTCAAGTCATAATAATAACAGATCCCAAACGTTGAATATCACAGACAAATCTTAATTACTGATAAAATGCACTATTACTTCATATTTTGCGTAAGGGATTTATTTATTAAGATTACAGTTTACATTTGTATGGAATTCGCTCGCTTAATAAGAAAGTTGCTTGCTTAGTTATATTGCTGCAAGTTTTTCTTTCATATCCATTTAAGAATAACCAATGGACAACAATGTTGCCACCTTATAAAGTTCCTTAATTTTAAGTCCAATCGAACGCACCTATTGCTCATGATTTAGAAAAAATATTTATATTTAGTACAAACATTTAAACGTAGTGTACTTGGTATCCTTAAGGGACGTGTATTGAATAAACAGGTAAAAACGGACCGGGCCAAACTTTATATACCCTCCACCATGGATTGCATTTCACAGAGGTTGTCCATTTTCGTAGAAGTGTAGTAACATTACAGGAAAATATTTTTTTTGTAATATAGCAAAACCAAAACAAAACAAGTAAGAAGGCGTTAAGTTCGGCCGGGCCGAATCTTATATACCCTCCACCACGGAGTGCATTCCACAGTATTACCAGTAGATTAAAGAATGTCGAGGGAATGCGAATTGCAAATATCAAGTAAATACAAGCTAATATGTTAAAAAAAAATGCTGAAATACTCTAAATATTAGGGGTATTTTCAGTACTTGTGAGGGAAAAATGTTTCCCTCTGGACCGATTTCGTCCACTTTCAATCCCAAGCGATCTACAACCATAAGACACATTTAGGAAAAATTTGAACCTTCTAGCTCATTTCGTTCGGCCGCTATCGTGCTTTCAACAGACAGACGGACATGGCTATATCGTCTTAGAATTTTACCACGACCCAGAATATATATACTTTATGGGGTCTCCGATAAATATTTCAAGGTGTTACAAACGGAATGACAAAGTGAATATACCCCATCCTGGAGGTGGAGGGTATAAAAATAATGAAAAACTAATTTTATATATAAAACATGTAAGGAAAGGCTAAAATCGGGCGGGGCCGACTATATGATACACTCCACTTTCTATCGGAATACAATTCAATTCAGTACATAAGTGAAAACGGGAAAATTTTTTGTATGTTTCCTAATCACAGGTTAATATGACCTGGTCCAATTTGTCAAATCGAGAATAATATTTATTTCGGGGCTATATCCAAACATGGAATTGAGTGACTAACTTTCACAATAAGTTCTTCCAGTTGAAGTATAACGTGTTATGCTCAATTTTAAGAAATTCTCTGAAAATATGCGGTTTCTGGGGGAACGAAATTTGTATGGGAGCTATATATAAATCTGAACCGATCTAACACATTTTTACCACAGGTGTTTCCAGTTGAAATATAAGATGTTTTGCGAATTTTGAAGAAAATCTGTTAAAATATGAGGATTCTAGAGCGGAAAAATTCAAATTGGGAACGGAATTTGTATGGGAGCTATATATAAATCTGAACCGATCTAACACATTTTTACCACAGGTGTTTCCAGTTGAAATATAAGATGTTTTGCGAATTTTGAAGAAAATCTGTTAAAATATGAGGATTCTAGAGCGGAAAATTCAAATTGGGAACGGAATTTGTATGGGAGCTATATATAAATCTGAACCGATCCAACACATTTCAGTTGAAATAAAAGGTGTTTTGCTAATTTTGAAGAAAATCTGTTAAAATATGTGGTATCTAGAGTTAAAAGAGTCAAATCGGGAGTGAAATTCGTATAGCGTTCGTCCTTGTCCCGAAAAACTTCATTGTGCAAAGTTTCGTTTAGTTCTGGCTACAATTGCGACCTGTATCGTGATTACAACAAAAGATGGACAGACGGACATTGCTAAATCGACTCAGAAAGTGATTCTAAGCCGATCGGTATAATTAACAATGGGTGTATCACCCTTCCTTTTGGGTGTTACAAACAAATGCACAAAGACATAATACTCTCTCTCTATCCTATTTTAATTCCAAAAGTACAAATTTTGAAAATCCATTATCTCTAACGTACAAATTGCAAGATCTAACTTCATTATTCTACCTATTTTTGCTGTAAAAGTAAAAATTATTGTGCGAGTCTATACAGTCAGAGGAATATATACACCGAAATCCATGATTCTGGCTGGGGCCATATGGTTGGTACCATTCTTTTCCCATTTTACCCCCCTTAAAAGTACGACTTTCTAGCTGTAGCCGTTAAGTATCCCTCTTATCCCATATCCCATATCCCTCTTATCCCATTTATCCCTCTGTTCCCATTGTACCCCCAAAAAGTAGGAATTTTGAAAAATCACTTTATTTTACGTGTCTACGCAATCAGAGCAATGTATACACCGAGTTTCATTATTCTATGTGCAGCCGTTTGGTTGGTACCATCTATTTCCATTTTACCCCCAAATAGTACGAATTTGGTAAACACACTTTTATTTATATTATGTATCCAATTAATTGGAGGAACGTACACACCGAATATCGTGATTCTAGCTCATCCTCTACAAATAAAACTCACCTTATTGTGTACGTTTTTGCTATAAGGGGAATGCGCATACCAAATTTCGAACAAATATAATCAGAAATATTTTCGAAAAACATGATGAAATACTCTAAATATTATTGGAATTTTCAGTCCTTGTGAGGGAAAAATTTTGCCCTGTGGGTCGATTTCGGCCATTTGCAATCCCAACCGATCTACAACTATAAGACGCATTCATGCAAAATTTGGACGTCGTAGCTTCTTTCGTTTATATGCTTCCGAGCTTTCAACAGACGGACGGACGTGGCTAGATCGCCTTAGAATTTTATGACGATCAAGAATATATATTCTTTATAGAGTCCCAGGTCGATAATTCAATGTGTTACAAACGGAATGACAAAGTTAGTATACCCCCATCCTGGAGGTGGAGGGTATACAAATGATGCGACAACTCTTGGAAACATTAGGGCTGTTTTTCTTTAAGGCGAGATAACAAGCTGCGACAACAAAAACGTTATTCATTCATTTTTTACTCAAAATAAAATTGCAATATTTGTATCACAACAAATTTTCAAAAAAAAAAAAAATAAATTTAACTTACACTGGATAATTATCCAGGCTAAGTCCAACATTTTTAACATAAAACTATTCATTAAAAATTTGTTTTCATACACACATTGATATTGTTGTTGGGGACAATGTCAAAAATCCTTTTTTTTATTTTGAGTGAAATTTTAATTTGATTTATTATACCCTCCACCTCCAGGATGGGGGCATACTAACTTTGTCATTCCGTTTGTAACACCTTGAAATATCGACCTGAGACCCTATAAAGTATATATATTCTTGATCGTCATAAAATTCTAAGAATGTCTAAGCCATGTCCGTCCGTCTATCCGTCTGTTGAAAGCACGCTAGCGTCTAAACGAAAGGAGCTAGAACGTTCAAATTTTCCATAAATGCGTCTTATAGTCGTAGATCGGTTGGGATTGAAATGGGGCGAAATCGGCCCAAAGGGAAAATTATTCCCTCACAAGGACTAAAAATACCCATGTTTTTTGAATATGTCCGTTTATATTTGTTTGATATTTGGTATGCGCATTCCCCTTATAGCAAAAACGTGCACCATAAAGTGATTATTATTTGTAGGGGGCGAAATGGGACATATTAAACGACAACAACTAGAAACACGAAATTCGGTGTGTACATTCCTCTAATTGAGTAGATACATAATATAAAAGTATTTTTTCCGAATTCGTACCTTTAAGGGGTAAAATAGGAATAGAGGGATAAAAATTGTACCAACCAAACGGCTGTACATAGAATAATGAAATTCGGTGTATACATTCCTCTGATTGCATAGATAAGTAAAATACACCGATTTTTCAAAATTCGTACTTTTTGGGGTTAAAATGAAAAAAGGGGATAAAAATAGTACCAATCTGATGACCGAAGCTAGAGTCATGAAATTCGGAGTATACATTCCTCTGAGTGTGTAGACACGGAAAATAAATTGATTTTTCGAAATTCGTACTTTTTGGGATTAAAATGAAAAAAGGGGATAAAAATAGTACCAATCAAATGACCGCAGCTAGAGTCATGAAATTCGGAGTATACATTCCTCTGACTGCGTAGACACGGAAAATAGACGAATTTTTCGAAATTATTACTTTCAAAGGATACAATCGTACAGAGGGATAAAAATAGTACCAACTAAACGACTACAACTAGAATGATAAAATTCTAATTGCGTAGAAACGTCAAGGGTGTAAAAATGGTACCAACCACATGGGCGCAGCTGGAATCATGGAATTCGGTGTATACATTCCTCTGACTGCATAGACACGCAAAATAAAAAGTTTTTTTTCCAAATTCGTACTTTTTCTTTTACGACAAAAGTTGGTTGAATCATGAAGTTATGTTATTTTGCACTATGTACGTCTGATAATGGATTTTCAAAATTTGTCCTTTTGGAATTCAAATAAAATGGAAATACAACCAACTGTAGCACCCACTATCTACCAATATTTATGGCTTTGAAAATATTTTTGAAAATATAAATATAAGAATATTTATTTTTTGAATTGACGTATTGATAGCATTACCTTATAAGCGTGGTTTGAAATAATTAAATTTTTATTTATAAAATTAACTTTTCAATGTTTGTATTTGTTTTGGTTTGGCTATATTAAAAAAAAATTATATTTTCCTGTAATATTACTGCACTTCTACGAAAACCGACAACCTCTGTGGAATGCAATCCATGGTGGAGGGTATATAAAGTTCGGACCGACCGAACTTAACGCCTTTTTTACTTGTTTTTTTATTTAGGTTTTTGTTGTCGCAGCTGAGTTATCCAGTCTTAAATATATTATATAAATATATAAATTTTCTATAAAATCGACTTGAACTGTTTTAAAGGCCGAGTTTGGAATTCCCTGGATAAGATGCAGAATGGAATTACCTAATATTTATGCATATGTATGCGTGTGTAGTTATATAGTGGAGTTGACAATAAACTACGAGTAGAAGATATCAACTTACCAGAGCAATGATGGGATGATGATAATACCACATATTTAGTTAACTACATGTAACAACAACAACAACATGTAATTATCGTATGACAATTGGTCAAACATGACTAACTAAATATGGACTGGAGTGTGTGTGTGTGTGCGTATAGGGTTAATATGCTGAGGATGTTGCGTATCCATACGCATATATGTATATATATCTCTGTATTTATATGTATATATAAATGTATGCATAATTACGGAAGTTGCAGTATTTAATGACCGCATCTCGAATGCTTTTTGTACTCGTTCGCGCTATATTAAGTCTAGCCGCATTCAAATTATCCACTTGTTTGTAGTTGTTTTTGTAGTAGTAGTAGTTTATGTGGGGGGAATGATTTGATTACAAAACGACGGCAGTTGGAATACTGTTAATAATGCTCCAGATGCATTATTTCCGTACTGCGTCTTTTGATTAAGGAAAGGGCGGGACCGACTATACGATACCCTATATCACTCCCTGTGCCTATACTTGGTTATTATTACTAAATCCAGGAGTTTTAGTGTCGGCGATTTTATCTAGCCCATACTAATTATCCAGTATAGAATACCAAATTTAAAGTAAATAAAAAGATCTGTATGGACCCCATATAGAAACAAAACCTTTGTGATCCTCTGTCATTTTAGCTTTAGATGTGAGCAATTTTACCATGATTGGCTATAAGTGGAATCTAGAGTGGCAATCGTTGCACACTTTTAATGTATGTGTTCCTAGCTGAAATGTAACGTGATGTGGGAAATAATAATGTTATATTAAAATAAAATAATATTTCAATGTTTTATTAATACCCATATAACTTCTACTCGCATGATCGGAGTCAGCTATATTTTGGTATTTGATAATGTTTTTATAGTCAGTTTAAGTGAACTAAATATAACGGATTTAGCCACGCCCCTTCCAGTACCTCCCACACAACGTAAAATTAAATTTGTTATAACTTCTATGCTGATGATCGGAATACTGAGAAATTTGATATTTAGCAATGCTTTTTAAGTGGTTACATTCGTTTGGAATATGGGCGAAATTGCCACATCCCTTCTGGTACCTTCCACTCAAAGTGGCATAAACTTAGGTTACAATAAAACCGACATAACATCCATTAGGGTAGTCAAAATCATTTGCAAGATGATATTTAAAATATCACTTTAAACCTAAAAAATATTTACGAAGGGGCGTGGCTAAACCCTTCTTGTACCTCCCACACAATTGTCTCTATCCTAGGTGATATTAAATCATATAATAATAAAACTTCTATACTGGTGCATGGAATCCACTATAACTTGATATTTGATCATGCTGGGATCATGTGACACGAACCTCCTAGCACCTTCCACACAAATTATCTTGCCCTACATAAAGCTGTATTCCTTATAACCTCCGTATATACGTTCCCTGAGAATGATGGTATATATTTATAAGTCTTACTTGTTTTAATATGTCTGCTTGTACTTACTTGATATTGGGTATGCGCATTCTCCCTATAACAAAACTGGCCACCATAAAGTGATTATTATTCGCACGGGGATGAAATGGGGCCAAAAGGGATAAAAATGGTACCTATCAAACGACAACAGCTAGAAACACGAAATTCGGTGTGTACATACCTCTAATTGAGTAGATATATAATATAAAAGTATTTTTTTCCAAATTCGTACTTTTAAGGGGTAACATGGGAGAAGAGAGATAAAAATGGTGCCAACCAAACAGCTGCATCTAAAATAATGAAATTCGTTGAATACATTCCTCTGATTGCGAAGACACGTGAAATAAAGGAATTTTTCGAATTTCGTATGTTTTGGAGTTAAAATGAAAAAGGGGTTAAAAATTAAAAGGTTCTTCCAAATTCGTACTTTCAAGGGATACAATGGGAACAGAGGGATAAAAATGGTACCAACTAAAAGGCTACAGCTAGAATGATGAAATTCCGTGTGTATATCCCTCTAATTGCGCAGACACGTAAAATAAAGAAAATCGTACTCGTATGGGGGTAAAATGGGAAAAAGGGGATTAAAAATGGCACCAACCATAACCGTAGTAAAAATTTTGTATTTATTTATAAAATTATTTTTTCAAAATTTTTATTTGTTTTAGTTTCGCTAAATTAAAAAAATGACATTTTCGTGTAATGTTACATTTATATGAAAATCGAATGCGGAATGTAATCCATGGTGCAGGACCGAACTTAACGCCGTTTTTACTTGTTTTATTTAAAAAATCAATATCGGAGTTCACGATCCGATGTGATAAACTTTTACCATAAATACAATTTTGTACATTTGTACATTAAATCATGATATACGACAGAAAATACAATACAATAGTGTTTCAGCATTGTACTTTTGACATATATTTCAAAAATAATCTGTAATATACATCGGATCGTGAACTTCGCTAGTAGTTGTTCAAAATTGGAAAACATAAAATAAAAACACGAAACAATTTAATCAATTTATTTATTTTGATAACAATTTTGAAAATTGTCGAGTTGCTTGCAAGAACATTTCAAAGGGACACCGTTCCCAGTAATCGCATGGAATAGTATTTCGCCGAGAAAAATTGGAGGTGTGTGCCAGAGTGTAAAAAATCAGGAACTTATTTAGTGCAAAATGAAAAGTTAAAAAGAAAATTGTCGCCAACAGTCGAAGGTATTGCTACCAGTGGCGATAGATTCAAGCAATTCACACTCAGCCCTCTGCTAAATTTGAGGGCACCGTTCAGAGAGTCCATTATCGCATACATTTGTAATTATTAATGTATTCCTTCGGAATTCTTCATGGACCACTATTTGAGAATCACTGTTCTAGAACATATTTATTTCCACTGCCAAGGACTGTGAGATAGGACAAGGACAGTGTCCAGAACTTTCAATAGAATAAATGAAATATCAATTAATTCAGGCTTAAAATTAATTGTCGAAAATATTTTTTAATTACATCAATTAAAACGTTTGTGAGTGCCCCGGTAGTCGAGTTGGTAGCGTGCTCGGCTATCAGCGTGGGGGTTGTGGGTTGTGGGTTCGATTCCCACCAGAGGCTCTGGTCTGTCGCTGCAATAACTAGCTACAATGGTCTCAGTCACCCCGGCTCAATCCCTGGACCCAAAATTAGAATATAAATTTACTTTGTATTGTAATTCATAAAAAAACAAGTAAGGAAAGGCTAAAGTCGGGCGGGGCCGACTATATAATACCCTACACCACTCCCTCGTATGTATCTCGCTTTGATTACTAAACCCACGTATTTCATGGAAGCAATTTTATGTATTTCATAAAAATTATACAGTTACTATAAATTCATCTTTAGTCATATTTAACGTATATTGTACAGACAAATACAAATTATACAGTAGTAATAGGATGAATCGGACCGACATTTCAAAAGGGGGCCGATAACAACATTTTGGGCCTGGTCCAAAACATGGGCCTATATATTTCTCATTCACGGTAGGTATTCCTAGTTGAAAAATATCATGATCTGCAAAATTTGATGAAGATGCGATGTAAGATGTAGTTTCTAGAGCTGTAATAGATCAGATTGGGCCCCATTTGGGTTATACCAAAGTATGGACATATGGGCATCTCGCAAACAAGTAAGGAAAGGCTAAAGACGGACGGACTTTCTATCACATTACAAATCACTTCGGTAAAAAATTGATATCGGGAAGGATTTTTGCATCCTGTAAATATATGTGTTTGACAAAAAATGTTAAATCGGAAAGGACATTTGTATGGGGCTATATTGAAAACTGGAACGATGTGACCCGCTTTCACCATGTCTGTTTATTGGTGAAATATAATATGTAAAATTTGTCCAAAATCGGTTAAACATTCCGGAGCAACATTTGTATGTGGGCTATATCTAAATCTGAACCGATCTTACCCACTTTCACCATAGGTTTTTTAGTTGGATTATAAGATGTTCTGCCAAATTTAAAGAAAATCGGGTACAATATGTGGTTTTTGGAGCGGAAAATGTCAAATCGGGAGCGACATTTGTATGGGGACTATATCTAAATCTGAACCTATCTTACCCACTTTCTGCATAGGTGTTTCTAGTTGTATTATAAGATGTTCTGCCAAATTTAAAGAAAATCGGGTACAATATGTCGATTCTAGAGCGGAAAATGGCAAATCGGGAGCGACATATGTATGGGGGCTATATCTAAATCTGAACCGATCTTACCCAATTTTTGCATACGTGTTTCTAGTTCGATTATAAGATGTTCTGCAAAATTTAAAGAAAATCGGGTACAATATGTGGTTTCTAAAGTGGAAAATGTCAAATCGGGAGCGACATTTGTATGGGGGCTATATCTAAATCTGAACCGATTTCCTCCAAATTACCAAATACCGATGGTCCTTGGCCAGAAAAAATAACTTCAGCCAAGTTTCATGACAATCGGACAACAATTGCGACCTGTAGAGTGCGAACAAGCTTAGATGGACAGCAGACGGACGGACGGACAGACAGACATCGTTAAATCGACTCAGCTGGTGATTCTAAGCCGATCGGTATACTTAAAGGTGGGTCTAGCTCGATTATTTCTTGGTGTTACAAACATTTGGCGCGAAACTAACTTATAATACCCTAGACCACGAAGTGGTGTAGGGTATAAAAAGTTGGTTTCCGTTTTTTACTGCGTGATGAGTTTGATGTTATAAAGCGATAAGTTCATTGAGAAATCATAATATGTGAAGTTCACTAGTTTCTGTAAACTATTTTCGTCATATAAAAGGCATTATAAAATTGAACTTTTAAATCACAGGCACTGTTCTTTTACACCTACGCAAGACAAATGAATGACGAGCGTATATCGCACATTTTCATTTCGCACATTTTCATTCGCACATTTTTCATTTCCCGTATCCCGTGAAATTCGTACGTGAATCCCGCGGGAATTCAGTAGAAAATTTTACATATTTCTTCGCATATTTTTTTCCATCATTTCCACAACAAAATTAATTAAATTTTGTATACAAATTTAGATCACATAGCTTTTAATCAGGTATGTCAAATATTGCAGTTGGCTGACAAAATATTTTTAAGCTGCGTTCGGATTTGGACTCAAAATCCACTTTTTCGGATTTTTCCTGTCAAGCTCCATATGAAAAAATAAAATCCAAGAAAGTAGATTTTGGGCATGTATCCGAACGCCAAAAATAAAGAATTTGAAGTTAAATTGAAAATTGAAGAATTAAATTTGAAGAACAAACATTTCATTTAATGCTCTACTCACTAATAACGATCGTTCTCCGCCGCGTCCACATTTTCCAATAAAAAAATAAGAAATGTCTGATCTTTAATTAATTTTGAAACTTGAAAAGATGTTTGCATTGATTTCACATTGCGCTTTATTGTATGAATTCTGTAACAGGTTCGTTGTGAAAAATATATTTATTTTACTTTAATAAAATGTGAATGTTTGATTGGAAAAAAGCTTAACTCATGGTAAACAGTATGTTGACGATTTCCCGTGCTGTCCCGGGATCCCGAGAAATTAAAAAAATAATTCCCGTTTCCCGGGAAATAAAAAGTACGGGAAAATGCAAACCCTACTTAGAATGCACATGTTGTCATATCTTTATTTCAGACTATTCGTAAGTCTAGGGACTATAATATTAAAAACAGGGATACGATGCTTAGAAAAATTAAAACTTTTTTCAATAGAATATATCTTCAAAGAGTTGATGTTAACCACAATATGAGGAGATCTTTAAAAACTCAACGGATTGATGGGATTCGTAAGATTTGTGTTGTTCGATTCGATCACATTTTTGTTGGGTAATGGAAATGAGGAGAACCACACTCAACTCATTTCATTATACTGTGAGCAGACAAATCATCAGTTGCATTTTTGTATAGAGTGTTTGGTGTTACAATTCTGTTCATCATTTTCGCTAATTCACATATGCGCTATATACACCTGAAACCTCACCACTAAGCGTTTCCAGACTGTTCATATTACATTTTTTCTGTAGGCTGATGGGGTTTCAGCGCGATACAGCTTTGTCTCCATGAACTTATTATTTTCATAATATAAATCTATAAGAGTTCCAAGATATGTATACTAACCATGCATAGAGTGTAATTTTATAATCCACAAATTCACAATAATCCAATATGTAGGTGAGTGTGTGCACCAAGAAGAGATCCAAGTTTTGTTTTTAGTTTTATGACTTATTCATTATTAATTTTCCATTTGTTCTATTTTTTCATAAGCACTTCACAGCAGCTGATAACGTTCACAATTTTCAAATACTCCGTCGGCAATTCAATTAAATAGTTTCCTTCCGTTTCACAACTTTGTATTACATGAGCGAATGTGTCTGACTGTTTGTGTGTGTGTATGTCAGTGTGTGCGGTTCGTGTCCTTGTTCGTTCGTACTTGCGGACCATAAAACGTGTTATCACGAGCTTTTACCATTTGAAACTGAACGATTAAAATTTGTGCTCGGCATTAAAAAGCATCACATTCACAGTCGTCCAACAAAATACAAGTGCAGCCTGGATTACAGGGATGGGAGACATCAGTAAGTCATTTCGGCAGCCTTGTTGTTCGCTTCCTTGCTCACCCCTGGTGGTGGGTGGCAAAGGCTGGAAACAAAATTCTGCTCGTACATCTAAAATTGTTGCTCTCCATGGTTGTCGGTCATGGCGTTCAATTGTTGTTGTTTTTTTCGACTGGTGTACGATTTAAAGGATAACATCATTATCAACGGTATGATTAGCATCATTGGCTAGAATTCTTATGAAGGAAGCCATGCCACTACTACTCACCCCTGCAGCCCATGCTGTACGGACATTTTTGGAAAAATCTTTGAGAAGCATTGATGGTGTGTATTAGCTCATTATCCTGTATAATTAGGACTTCGTATGTGTAAATAGGCTTCTGTGCATACGAGTGTTTGCGTTTAATATCTTTTGAGAAAAATTATTAACTTCTCATCATTATTCAGCACCCAGACGAAGTAGAACTTTATAAAAAATACTCTTTTGATTTTGTAGCTTTTCAAAAAATTCCCATCACTCTCTTCTTTGGAAAATCGATTACAAATTTATTTCCGTCGTGTAATGAAAGCAGAAAGTGAAACCCAATTTCACTGCGAATCTGGCACATGTTAGTTGTCAATAGTAATATTCTTAAGTGCAAAATGATTAGAAATCACGTAAAACATTAGCTTCTAATTTTTATTTAAAACTCATTTCCTTCCACATAAAAGTTCGGTGATAATGGAATTTGTGGACCCCGTGTCGTTTCACTTTCAATCAGTCAGTTACATTAACTACGTTTGTAAAAAACAAGTAAAAACGGCGTTAAGATCGTTCGGGCCGAACTTTATATACCATCCACCATGGATTGCATTCCACAGAGGCAAGACTACCAATACGTTTATACTATATATATCGAAATAATACTTTAAGTCAATTCAAAAAGTAAATATTAGACAGCAATCTTCAAAAAAGCTTAAATACCATAAATATTGATAGATAGTGGATGCTACAGTTGGTTGTATTTCCATCCTATTTTAATTCGAAAAGTACACATTTTGAAAAACCATTATTTCTCGTACACAGTGCAAGATAACCTAACTTCATGATTCAACCGCAAAAGTAACAAGTAAGAAGGCGTTAAGTTCGGCCGGGCCGAATCTTATATACCCTCCACCACGGAGTGCATTCCTTACATAGAAACAAAGTACCATATTACGAAAATTTGTGATATATTTATGCACATTAATATATTTGTTTACTATTTCAAACTATAATGTATACTTATGCGCACTGTTTAAAATCGACTACTATATATAAATAAAATGCTGAAATTGTGAAAGTGAACATGCCTAAATATTAGGCGATTGTCAGTCGCCATTAGAAAGAAGCATTTTCAGATACAGACAAAGTGATAAGAAAAGTATAAATTTTAAAGATATCCCCATTCGCCCCATTCTCCGCCCAAATGTACAAATTTCGAAAAAACCCTTTTTCGAGTATTCATAATCAGAATGTATACACCGAATTTCATGATTTCAACTTCAGCGGTTTGGTAGGTCCCATTTTTATCCCTCTTTTTAATTATATCCCTTAAAAGTACGAATTTCGAAAAATCCCTCTATTTTACGTGTCTATGCAATTAGAGGGATGTACACACCGAATTTCATGATGCTAGCTGTTGTCGTATCATTGGTACCATATTTTATCCCTTTTTGTCCCATTTCGCCCGCTAAAACTTTTATTTTCTTTGCGGTGCTTCCAAGCTACAAGAGGAATGTCCGCAACAAATTTTAACTGTATGCAAATAAGAAATTTAATTAATAATCCAAGGCTAACAATATTTGTATACTATATATATATAATGGATATAATACTTCAATTCATAAAGTAAATATAAGGGAGCAATCCTAAATACCCTAAATATTGGGGGATAGAGAGTGTACTTTCAGCTACAGTCGTTTGGTTGGTTGTATTTCCATCCTATTTTAATTTCAAAAGTATAAATTTTGAAAATACCTTATCTCTCACGTACGCAGTACAAGACAACTTCATGATTCTACCATTTTTTGTCGTAAAAGCAACATAATAAGGTACGAATTTGGAAAAAATATTTTACGTGGCTATGCAGTCAGAGGAATGTATTACAATGTATTACAAGTCTCTTTAAACATTTGACGCTTTGTTTATCATAATTGTTCTTTGTTTTATTCACGCATTTGTTTGTTTCTTTTTTCCAGTTGCTGCTGTCTGCCATATTGCATGGATTCGTGCCGCAACACCAATCACTTCTGTCCCATGTGTGGAGCCTACATCGGCACGTATGCATCATAAGTTGAACTTATGAAATTTATTTTTAACAATTAAGTTGGTACTATTTTTATCCCTCTATCCCCATTTAATCCCTTAAAAGTACGAATTTAGAAAAAATACTTTTATATTATGTATTTACTCTATTAGAGGAATGTACACGCCAAATTTCGTGTTTCTATCTGTTGTCGTTTGATAGGTACTATTTTTATCCCTTTTTCGTCCCATTTCGCACCCTACAAATAAAAATCACTCTATGGTGCCCTTTTATGCTATAAAGGGAATGCGAATTGCAAATATCAAGTAAATACAAGCTATTATGTTCAAAAAACATGCTGAAATACTCTAAATATTAGGGGTATTTTCAGTCCTTGTGAGGGAAAAATTTTTCCCTCTGGCCCGATTTCGCCCACTTTCAATCCCAACCGATCTGCAACCATAAGACACATTTAGGAAAAATTTGAACCTCCTAGCTCATTTCTTTCGGCCGCTATCGTGCTTTCAACAGACAGACAGACAGACGGACAGACGGACAGACGGACATGGCTATATCGTCTTAGAATTTTACCACGACCCAGAATATATATACTTTATGGGGTCTCCGATGAATATTTTAAGGTGTTACAAACGGAATGACAAAGTGAATATACCCCCATCCTGGAGGTGGAGGGTATAAAAAAGTACAAATTTAGAAAAATTTTTTTATACGACTTTCTAAAATCTCTTAATTTTACGTGTCTACGCAGTACAGAGGGATGTACACTCCGAATTTCATCAGTCTAGCTATAGCCGTTTAGTTGGTACTATTTTTATCCCTCTGTTCCCATTAAATCCCTTGAAAGTACGAATTTGGAACAAGTAAAAACGGCGTTAAGTTCGGCCGGGTCGAACTTTATATACCCTCCACCAAGGATTGCATTCCACAGAGGTTGTCGGTTTTCGTAGAATTGTAGTAATATTACAGGAAAATATAATTTTTTTAATATAGCCAAACCAAAACAAATACAAATATTGAAAAAATAATTGTATAAATAAATATAATATTTTAATTATTTCAAATCATTATTTATTTCAAATCCCAAAATAAATAATCTTATATTTGTATTTTCAAAAAGCTTAAATACCATAAATATTGGAAGATAGTTGGTGCTACAGTTGGTTGTATTTCCATTCTATTTTAATTCCAAAAGTAAAAATTTTGAAAATCCATTATCAGACGTACATGTGCAAAGTGCAAAATAACCTAACTTCATGATTCATCCAATTTTTGTCGTAAAAGGAAAAGTACGAATTTGAAAAAAAAAACTTTTTATTTTGCGAATGTATACACCGAATTCCATGATTCCAACTGTGCCCATTTGGTTGGTACCATTTTCAGTCCCTTGACGTTTCTACGCAATTAGAATTTCATCATTCTAGCTGTAGTCGTTTAGTTGGTACTATTTTTATCCCTCTGTATCATTGTATCCCTTGAAAGTACGAATTTCGAAAAATCCGTCTATTTTCCGTGTCAACGCAGTCATAGGAATGTATACTCCGAATTGCATGACTCTAGCTGCGGTCAGTTGGTTGGTACTATTTGTATCCCCTTTTTCCATTTTAACCCCAAAAAGTACGAATTTCGAAAAATTCGTATATTTTCCGTGTGTACGCAGTCAGAGGAATGTATACTCCGAATTTCATGACTCTAGCTGCGGTCATTTGGTTGGTACTATTTTTTATCCCCTTTTTCCATTTTAACCCCAAAAAGTACGAATTTCGAAAAATTCGTATATTTTCCGTGTGTACGCAGTCAGAGGAATGTATACTCCGAATTTCATGACTCTAGCAGCGGTCATTTGATTGGTACTATTTTTATCCCCTTTTTTCATTTTAACCCCAAAAAGTACGAATTTAAAAAAATCCGTGTATTTTACGTGTCTATGCAAACAGAGGACCGAATTTCATTATTCAAGGTACAGCCGTTTGGTTGGTACCATTTTTATCCCTCTACTCCCATTTTACCCCTTAAAAGTTCGAATTCGGAAAAAATACTTTTATATTATGTATCTACTCAATTAGAGGAATGTACACACCGAATATCGTGTTTCTAGCTGTTGTCGTTTAATATGTACCATTTTTATCCCTTTTTGCCCCATTTCACCCCCTACAAATAAGAATCACTTTATGGTGTACGTTTTTGCTATAAGGGGAATGCGCATACCAAATATCAAGCATATATAAACAGACATATTCAAAAAACATGCTTAAATACGCTAAAATATTAGGAATTATTATGGGTATTTTTAGTCCTTGTGAGGGAAAAATTTTTCCCTTTTGGCCGATTTCGCCCCATTTCAATCCCAACCGATCTACGACTATAAGACGCATTTATGGAAAATTTGAACGTTCTAGCTCCTTTCGTTTAGATGCTAGCGTGCTTTCAACAGACGGACGGACGGACGGACGGAAGGACATGGCTAGATCGTCTTAGAATTTTATGACGATCAATAATATATATACTTTATAGGGTCTCAGGTCGATATTTCAAGGTGTTACAAACGGAATGACAAAGTTAGTATACCCCCATCCTGGAGGTGGAGGGTATAAAAACCTTTTATGTATGTTCGTGTCTACGTAGTCAGAAAAATTTATACTCTAAATTTCATGACTCTAGCTGTAGTTGGTTGGTATAATGTTTACCCCCTTTTTCCATTTTAACACCAAAAAGTACGAATTTCGAAAAATCCCTTTATTATACATGTCTACGCAATCAGAGGAACTAATACTCCGAATTTCATTACTTTAGTTGCAGCCGTTTGGCTTGTACCACTTTTATTTGGAAAACAATTTGGAAACAAATATTTTTAAATATTAGTTATCTGCTCAATTAGAGGAATGCACACACTGAAGTTCGTGTTTCTAGCTGTTTCCGTTAGATAGGTACCATTTTTATAGCTTTTTGCCCCTACGAACAAGAATTACTTTATGTTGCACTTTTTTGTTCTAGGGGAAATGCGCATACAAGCACACTATTTTAGTCGGGGTATTTTATTAGGGGTATTTTCAGTCCTTGTGAGGGAAAAAATTGTCCCTTTGGACCGATTTCGCCCAGTTACAATCCCAACCGGTCTACGACTATAAAACGTATACGTAAATTTGGACCTCCTATCTTCTTTCGTTTAGTGTGTTAAATAGACGGACATGCCTAGATCGTCTTAGAATTTTATGACGATCAATAATATATATACTTTATAGGGTGGTGGATATATAATATATATACTCCTGGTGGTGGAGGGTTTAATATATAGACTTTACATCGATTGTTTGATACTATTTAGGAAGAAGTCCCACCAAATGAATTGGACCTACAGGCTAATCATTGATTAATGTCAAGTCAAATGCAATCTCGACCAAGCAATGAAATATGAAGTACACAGCATTGATACGCAAATTAGATTATTTAATGACCATTTTTTGAGTCATTATTTAGTTGGATTTAAGTGAATGTAAAATCAAGGAAAAACAAATGTTTTCAGTATATAAGTAGCCACCTTAAATAAGGTTACCATCCATTCCGCTTTTTGATGACCAGTCCCGCGTTTCCTTTTTCGTATTATATTACTTTTGGTACGTTATCGATTTCAAATTGTCACTTAAATTTTTTGGTAAGCGAAAGGAGCTAGGACGTCCAAATTTTCCATAAATACGTCTTATAGTCGTAGATCGGTTGTGATTGAAACTGGGCGAAATCGGTGTAAAGGGAAAATTTTTTCCCTCACAAGGACTAAAAATATCCATATTAACCCCTAATATTTTAGAGTATTTAAGCATTTTTTTTCAATATGTCTGCTTGTACTTTCTTGAAATTTCTTGACGCATTCCCCCTATAACAAAAACGTGAATCATAAAGTGGTGTTATTCGAAGGGGAGAAATGGGACAAAAAGGGATAAAAATTGTACCTATCAAACGACAACAGCTAGAAACACAAAATTCGGTGTGTACATTCCTCTAATTGAGTAGATACATAATATAAAACTATTTTTCCAAATTCGTACTTTTAAGGGGTAAAATGGGAATAGAGGAATAAAAATGGTACCAAGCAAACGGCTGCATCTAGATTAATGAAATTCGGTGTATACATTCCTCTGATTGCGTAGACACGAAAAATAAAAAGTTTTTTCCAAATTCGTACTTGCAAGAGATACAATACGATAAAAATAGTACCAGCTAAACGGCTACAGCTAGAATGATGAAACTAGGTGTGTCTAATTGCGTAGACACTTAGAATAAAGAGATTTTAGACAGTCATACTATTAAAATAGGAAAAAGGGGATAAAAATGGTACCAACCAAATGGCCGCTGCTAGAATCATGGACTTCGGTGTATACATTCCTCTGACTGCATAGAAAATAATTCCAAATTCGTACTTTTTACTTTTAAGGCAAAAAATTGTTGAATCATGAAGCTAGGTTTTTATGCACTATGAACGTGAGGTAATGGATTTTCAAAATTTGTACTTTTGGAATCAAAATAGAATGGAAATACAACAAACGGTAGCTCCCACCATCTACCAATATTTATGATAATTAAGCTTTTTTGAAAATATAAATATAAGAATATATTGAATTGACTTGAAGTATTATTTCGAACGTAATGGCTTATAAGCTTGGTTTGAAAGAATAAAAATATTATATTTATTTATAAAATTTTGTTGTCTTGGCTATATTAACAAAACAAATATTTTCCTGTAATATTACAGCACTTCTACGAAAATCGACAGCCTCTGTGGACAATCTTGTTGTTTTTAATCTTTTCTGTTTACATTGAAATATTTAATATTAAAAACTAAAGAAAATATTTCTTTCAATTTTCTTCTTCCATTTTTTTATGGATTTTTCGTGCCAGTAAAAAAATATTTTTCAAACAAAATACGTGAAAGAAGGGAACATTTGTAGCCAACATAATTAAAGGTACCTGCGGCGAACATTTGAATTTTAGTAAAAATAACTATAAGCAAAGATTTACTCTTGAAGTATTGAACATTATTGACGTTCCCACTGAGAAGAGAATGAATTCCAAAACAGATTCAGAGAATTACGCGAAAGCTTATCGACATATAATAAAAAAATACAGCCGACAAAGAGAGACTTTTAGCTGACAACAATTTGTGCAGACAACAGGACGACGTCTATTAAGTTTTAACGCAATTATTATTGAATTTTTTGTATATGTAAATTATAAATGTATATTATTATCTAGGTTTGTAGTACAAACAAAAAAACCATATAATACATGAAAACAGAAAGCGGTTGAAATATGAATAGTATGAATATGTATACAAATAAATTGTCTTTGTTAATTTTGTACACCTTGTTGTTTTCTGAAAGTAGCCACTTTTTAAAAAAATTCTCTTTTTTGAAAAATCCACTTCTTGTGATACTTTTTGAAATTTCACTCTAATTTCTCTTTATCCGAAATAGAGAGCTTATATATACTGATAGTGGAAATTTCTCTTTTAACAGCGCTATTAACTGGGAAATTTCGACTTTCAGTAAGTATAAGCTCTCTGATCCGAAGATACTATCTCTCTTTAAATTGTACAATTTATCTGATTTCAAATTTTTTAGCAGTCGTTAGAAAGAGATTGAGAGTATTGAAGAGGAAGAAATTGAGAAATACCGGGTTCTGTCCGCTTGGAAACACTTGGTTCAGATTTTTTAGAAAACTTTGATGTCTTGGCCACTACAGCCGTGGGTAGGATGAAATGTTTCGTAAGTTGATTCGGATAAAAAAATTTTGTAGGAGTCGTTAGAAAGAGATTGAGAGTATTGAAGAGGAAGATATTGAGAAATACCGAGTTCTGTCCGCTTGGAAACACTTAGTTCAATTTTTTAGAAAACTTTGATGTCTTGGCCACTACAGCCGTGGGTAGGATGAAATCTTTCATAAGTTGATTCGGATGAGGGGTGTATATGCTGGTAGTATCACCATTTATCAACAATTATGGTAAAATTTGCTTATCAAAAAGAAATACTCGAGATTTATGATATTGTCAAAGCGACACTTGCAGTTCCAGCTTCGCAGATGATTGTAATATAGTTTTTGTATATAGTTTTTAATGAATACCATAGGAATGAACAAGTCTACACTGTGTGATCAGAATTAAAAATGTGTTTTTCAACTAATGCAAAGTGGCCATTTTGTGGGGCAAAAAGAATAGGAAGCGGGCAGACATTTGAATTTTGCTTACCAATGTCGTCTATCAAAATTTTAAGTTGATGAGCGTTCTTGGTATTTGGCCCCATCGTGCAATGGTGCAATTTTGACTAAAAGAAATATATATATATTGGGCTGATCGACACAGGGAAAATAACAGAAATACGCAATGTGGCTAAAACAAAAAAATGTTTCAAGACATCAACATCCCTAGTTTTTTTATTTTAGTTTTGATAAAATTTCTGTGAAATCGAATGTCATACTCTCTAGTTTACTGAAATAATACAAAACAATTTTCTTTTCTTCGTATTTTCTTTATTTTTTCCAAAATATCCTATTATGAGTGAACCCTATAATGAGTTAAAATAAACTAAAATTTAGAAAAATTGAACTTCGTATAGCGCTAAAGCAATATTTCCTCATATCAAGTTGAAACTTTTCCTTGAAAGTAGTACATGAACTTGATTTCAGTTCAATTTTCCTCAAACTATGTAATTCTTTACTCATACTAAGGGAGTTTTTTCTCAAACCGAGTACATTTTTACTAAAACTAAGTAAAAGTTTCATTATACCTCTGCCATAAAGAGTTGAGATATTAGTCCATGATTGGTGCATTAAAGATAGGCGCATTCGTAGTGGTTGTTTAGAATAATACTTGAAGTATTTAAGAAATAACTCTCTACAAACGAACAAGTATTGCTTCTTAGATTAATATTCAATTCGATTTCTAAACAATTTGAAGTGATTTTTTATAAGTTCATTAATTTTTAAATGTATGAAGAACTCGGCATAAATTTCAGCAAACAAATTAATTTTAAGAAAATAAGCACGTTTTAGTTAAAATTTTCTAAATGGATTTTTTTAATACAAAAAATTTCTTAATATTTTTTTTACTTAAAACCTAGGAAATATTCGTCCACATTTAATCAATGTTTTAAAGTAAATTTACTACCATATTTCTAGTAAATGAGCTATTTACTATGGCTTTGAAATAAGGAAACTTTAGTTAATTTTCGACTTTTAAGGAATTTTTTACTAAGTTGGAGTAAAATTGTTGAACTAAATTGGAGTATGAGGAGGATTTTACTAAAATTTAAAAATGCCATTTTTCTGAGTGTAGTCGTGTGTATTTTTTGTGTCAAAAAAATGAATTTTATTTAATTTTCCAAAATCTTTTTTTTTTTTGTTTGTAACGATCTCCTCTATATAATTGCTTGTAGTCCATCCCACTATTAACGGTAAGACTGTGTGCCTGTATCTAAGCATAGAATCATTTGTCAGGTTATTATTATACTGTAAAATATTACAACAACTCCATTACGAAAAAACTGGGAAAAATTGAACCAATAATAACCCGTTAACTACCACCCACTTAGGCATACACACACATATATACATATGAAGTAACATCCATCCACTCAAACACAGATATATATATATATATAAATCTGAATGTCTCTGGCTGTTTGTATGTATGTATTTATGTGTTGCAAAAAACAATACATTTCAATCATCATTAGTGCTAATGTACCCACAAATATTACGGTGGGGTGACTTAACTGGACTCTTGATTTAGCTTTCAAGGCCTTCAAATCACACCAAGAGTAACTGACATCCTGTCTGATTTTTTGTTGGAAAGAGCGTAGACACACGTAGCAAGAGAGAAGCCGGATTCTCCCAAGCATGCGCAGGACAAATCTCTTCTCTCTCTCGCTCGCATTAAGTGAAGATAGTGAGCAGTGTACAAATATTCAGATTTACAACATAATACAAATGAATGAATGTAGCACAGATTTTATTAAAAATAAGGTTATAAATATGACTACAAGAGCATATGTATGTTTAAAATGAGCAGAGTGTGTATATGAATGAAGATGCTGCTGCCTGTCACGGTTGGAGGTGACGAGTTTGTTTTAGAATTTGTGGTGAATTATCATCATCGTTGTTTGTACTTGTTACATTTCATTTTTCTCTGTAGTTATCACAATTTTCCATATCTCTCTCTGTTGCTCGTGTAATAAAATATTCCTGCTCTTTCAGCACACACAAACTCACGCACACACTCAATAGGGCTCATATCCGTCATACTGTGCACAGTCACCCCACACCACACACACACACACTCATGTGGCATAATAATAATTGTGCATGAGTTGGGGTTGCGTTGTGTACGTGTGTGCAGAAGAGTGGGTGGTGGTCATGTTATTGTGACTGTGCGTGTGTTTGTGGGTGGGTTGGGGGTCACATTACAAAATGTTTTGTACTGGTGGTGGTGCTGCTGTGTTATTATATGTGGAGGATATGCTTTTTTCTGTTCGCATTTCTTTTTGTGCTGTGTATGCCAGAGTGTTATACGTGTGTGTGCACTCCTCCTACATGCATGTCTGGAATGGTTGGCAGTAGACGACGCCATTGTTATTTTCCATCTTTTTAACATTTTATAAACTTCGTGAGTTTTATCGTTTCCATAGTACGACACGATGTTTGGCGGATGAAGTTCTGGTGCTCTTCTGCACATTATTTTAAAGCCATAAAATATTGTTATAAAATTCTCCATTATCATCATCGTCATCGTCATCCACTTCTACTTCCACATCATCATCATTGCCGACATCGTTTCATTTTTTACATCTTTCTCTTTTGTTTGGGAAGGGGGAAGGGTCCTACACATGTTCATGGTATGGGGGCTTTTCTGATTTCATTTTGTTATGGAGTAGCGACGGGTGGTCAATTGGCTACTAGCATCAAACAATTTGTTATTGTTTTCTTGATAATTCTTTTGAACCAGGTTGTGAGTATTTTCCGTAATATTTATATTTTGCACAATAAGCTATATAGTTATATAGTCGCATTAAAAACGAAATTATTTAATTGGTTTTGAATGCCAGGTCGGGTTTATTTAATGTGGTGACTTTAATTGACTTCATAAGGCCAGAAATAGTGATGCTTTTTGCTTATCGCGATTGATCCACAACAGAAATAGTGGATCATCCTGAGAAAGTTTTAATTGAACAGCAACACTAGTTTATAGCCATTTTGACGAATGTATCATAAACTCGAAAGCGTTATAACTTTTTATAAAAATTTAAATTTTCGCCGGTTGTATAAGCCCAATCACTCCCGTAAATTTAAACGTTATTTATTAATTACGGGCTACACAGATGTAAACTTCACTATCACGTAGAAATATTGGTTAAGAACATTTGCACAAAAATTAAAAAAGAACATGATAACCTGGCGCAGACAATAAAATGGAATTTTATAAATAAAAATAACAAAACATGATTTTGTGAAATTATTTTACTTCTACCGGAACCTTAATCATTTATATGTCATCATCATAAAAATTTTAATTAATTTATTTTTTCTGCAGATTATACATAGGTAGTAGACAAAGACGTATGTTTTAAAAAAATTATTATTTTTTTATAAAAAAAAATTAGTTTGAAAAACGTGTTTTTAAAACAAATATAACACGCATATTAATGAGAAAACTTTTTACGTGACATGAAACAAACGAAAGCAATTGTTATTTTTTATTTTAACATAAAGCAACGCCACATTTCATTATTATGAACAAAGTATATAAAAATCGGCACATGACATTACATTTGTAAATAAATTTGCATTCTATTAAATATAGATGCAAAATGGTCTTGAGCCAGGACAATATCCCAGTTCAAATCAAATATTGATTACAGACCAAAAAAATACAAACGAAAAAAACTAAAACAAATGAGCGTTGGCACGGCAGAAGTATTGCTGGATATGCATATACACATACTTACATATGCAACTCAATGAGATGCTTGTAAGTTGACATGTGTGCTTTATTACTTGATGCGATTTTTGTAGAACGGATATTCGGGAAGTGAGTTGTGCTTCTCGTTTCGTTTGTGAGAATCATTTGCTTAAAGAGGCCTATTTTCGAATTGTTGTCCATTTCGCTATTGTTGAAAATCTATTTCGGAAACATTAAATGTGATTCCTAAAATTATGCCGAGTTCTTTAGACCTTTAAGGATTAATGATATTATAAAAATCACTCGAATAGTTATCTAAGAAGCAATTTTCGTTCATTTGCCGAGTCTTATTACTTAAATACTTAAAGTATTATTGTAAACAACCACGCTAAAAGATGTATGCCGTAGTATTGAGAAAACGCTTACATCAAATGTTGATATCAATGCCATGACAATTAGCACAAATGGAATAAAAACTGTAATTTGGGTAAATCAGAAAAATGGCAAACCAGAATTTTAGATTTGACAAAATTACATATATTTATTAATGTAATGATATAATCTTATCTCCGAAATATATAAATCCTTTTTAGATTTGTCAAAATTGTATATATTTATTATTGTAACGATGGACTATATAACTTTATCTCCGATATAAATAAATAATAAGTTTTTTAGTGATCACTGTCATTCTATAACTACACCCACCTCGTATTTTTATTATTTCGTCAAAAAATGACTTTTAGATGTTTATCGAACTGGTAAAGACAACCATATACGATCTCCGTTATATTACACAGTACATAAAGAACAAAATATATAAAATCAAAAAAACTTCATCTTCAAGGTCAAAATCGCAAAAAAACTTAACCTTTTTATACCCTCCACCTCCAGGATGGGGGTATACTAACTTTGTCATTCCGTTTGTAACACCTTAAAATACTTGATCGTCATAAAATTCTAAGACGATCTGTTGAAAGTACGCTAGCATCTAAACGAAAGGAGCTAGGACGTCCAAATTTTCCATAAATGCGAATTATAGACGTAGATTGGTTGGGATTGAAACTGTGCGAAATCGGTCCAAAAGTGCACCTAAAAGTGATTTTTATTTGTGAGGGGTGAAATGGGACAAAAGGGATACAAATGGTACATATTAAACGACAACAGGTAGAACCACAAAAACCAGTGCGTACATTCCTCTAATTGAGTAGATACATAATATAAAAGTATTTTTTCCAAATTCGTACTTTTAATGGGTGAAATGGGAATAGAGGGATAAAAATGGTACCAACCAAACGGCTGCACCTAGAATAATGAAATTCGGTGTATACATTCCTCTGATTGCATAGACACGTAAAATAAACGGATTTTTCCCAAATTCGTACTTTCAAGGGATACAATGGGTACAGAGGGATAAAAAAGTACCAACTAAACTACAGCTCGAATGATGAAATTCGGCGTGTACATCCCTCTAATTGCGTAGACAAGTAAAATAAAAAGATTTTAGAAAATCGTACTTTTAAGGGGATAAAAGGGGATACAAATGGTACCTACCAAATGGCCGCAGCTAGAATCATAGACACGTAAAATAAAAAGATTTTTCCAAATTCGTACTTTTTACTTTTACGGCAAAAATTGGTTGAATCATGAAGTTAGGTTATTTTGCACTATGTACGTGATATAATGGATTTTAATTTTTTTTACTTTTGGAATTAAAATAGAATGGAAATACAACCATCTGTAACACTCACTATCTACCAATATTTGTGATATTTAATATTTTTTATATTTTTGAAAATATAAATATAATATAATAATAAATATTTCGATATATATAGTGTAAACGTATTAGTAGCTTTGCCTTATTAGCGTGGTTTGAAATAATAAAAATATTATATTTATTTATAAAATTATTTTTTTCAATATTTGTTTTTGTTTTGGTTTGGCTATATTAAAAACATTTATATTTTCCTGTAATATTACTGCACTTCTACGAAAATCGAAAGCCTCTGTAGAATGCAATCCATGGTGGAGGGTATATAAAGTTCGGCCCGGCCGAACTTAACGCCATTTTAATTGTTTTCCATGGGTAGCAAACCGTTCAAAATTCAAGGAAACAATTAACTACAAAAATGTTCCTAAGATCTCAATAAACAGCTTTCTAGAACATATGAATGATTCTTAAGGAATGATTCCTAGCACCGTTTAGGTAGCCGCAAAAGTGAAAAATGTCCCGAAATTTTTTAATTTCATTTCTCTTTTCTTTACTTTAACATTGAATTACAAAAATACTACTAATTATATTATGTAATAATAACGTATACGTCCCCCGGTGTTAGATGTGTTTCGGTTTGCCAGATATGAGCCTGAGAAAATGATTACTTTTTTGCAAAAATGATAACGAGGCTCCAAATCTTTGAGGGCCCATAAAAAAGTGCACGACTTTGGGCAAAACTGGGAGATACGGGTCTTTTTTGGTATTTGATCACGTAGCGGTGACCGTATAGGGTTATATTACCATGACTTAAAAAATTACAAGTAGTGTTACAAACTATAATCCATTTAATTTTTTACAATACAACAAATAATAATATTTTCAGAAGTATGTTTTTAATTTAAATTTTGCTCAGGTTTAGTAAAAATGTACTTGGTGTAAGTTTGAGAAAGTATTTACTTGATTTGAGGAACAAATTACTTAGATTTAGGAAAAATTTACTGAATTTTTTCTCAGTTTGAATACATATAATCTTGGTTTGAGGAAAATTGAACTGGAATTAAGTTCAAAGCATGTAGTAATATAAATGAAAAGTTTGAACTTGATATATTTATTGAAATATTGCTTTAGCGCTGTACGAAGTTCAATTGTCCTAAATTTTAGTTCATTTCCCTACACACAATTGGGCGGTATACCAAGGGGATATTGCGGCAATATCTTCCATTTATCATTTTGAAGAAATTCATAAAAAATATTTTTTTCATATCATCCTTTTTTCATCTTGGAGAAATATTGGCAATATTGAAAAGAATTGATTCAGTTGTCATATTGGGAATGAATGTTTGGCAAACAATAATGGAAAATTGTCTTTTCTGGAAATCCGTGCATATTTTATGGTTAAATTCTGAAAAATTAACTCGCGCGATAAAAGACGACAGAAGATATTTTTCAAGAAGAAGATTTTCTTCAAGAATAATGTCAATAGCAAGTTTTCAACTGATCTGATGGGAAGACAATTGGTAAGTTTATAATTGTAACACTGACAATATTTTTTAAAACGAATTGGAAGTGATGAAACTGACGTCTGTACTAGACACGCTCTTAAATGGATCTGACGGGTTGAATGTCAAATTTATTAGGATGTGAACCAAGGAAGAGCCATCGATTCAAAAACGTAACTTCGTTTCTGCAATTAAAGGTCTGCAAGGAAAATTTTAATAATACAGCTTGTATTATATACATATTATTTGTTTTATTTTCAGGTACATGTTTTGATTATTTCCCAAACGCAAGTGCGAAAATGTCAATTTGATTAACCAGAGCCATACGTGCGAATTACCGAATTATCAAACGAAATTAGTCGAAAACAGCAGTGGTAAAATTTAACATAGTTTTTTGCAATAATTTCATCCATTTAAATTACAAATTGTTTTGTTTTATTGTCATTTACTTTCTTATTGTATGTTCTTCATTCACTTCTTCTTGTAATTATTAATTTTGCTTGAATTAAAATATGAAAATGTGAAAAATTGCGTTTTTTTCTTCTAGGTGGTTTTCTGGTGATATCACGTTTTTATCATCCAGGTGATATTTTGGCTATATCATCTAGATTTCTTCCGGATGATAATCTGGCAATATCGCCGATTTATCATCCAGAAGTATTGCTTTCGTATTGCCTTGGCGTATTGCCCTGGCCGCACAAACTTCTCTATGTGAGGTAACTTCCGCAATACGAATATGATTGTTGCCGCAATATCATTTTTCTTCTAGGCGATACCATTTCGAATCGTTTTCGCATTACTTTGCTTTTTGGGATTTAACTCATTGTAGGGTTCACTTTTTCCCCGTTCATCCGAGCTCAAACTCAATATTTATCAGAAGCAAAAATCTAAAATTTGGCGTGTTGTTAAAAAAGGGAAGAGTTTTTTGATTTGACATAACAATATTTTAAAATATTGAAAATAAACAACATTTCACTTTTCAATGAAAACGAGCTGTTCCCAACAACAGCTCGCATCTTATGATTTAACAGAGCTCTCAGTAGATATACTCTCGAGTGAATAAATTGTCCATTATTGTTTTTTCGAAATAAAGGGTCTAAAATGTTGCCATTTAATTTTTATGCAGGAGGATCCACGTTAATTAACGTGGATTAAATTGAGAAAATGTAAAGGAAATTGAATGATAAATTTTCTGTCCTACCCTTAGCCATTTAATCTGCCATTTTTAAATAAATAATAATATAAAATACGTCGACTTCTCTATAACATACATACATTTGTATGTGCATTTTGTGGTGTGTATATCAAGCACCGCCTTATTAAAGGAAAAATATTTTCATTATTGAGCGCCATTACAGCAGCAGGGAAAGAATCATAATTTCTACGAAAGCTACCCCCCCTGATACAATTCATTGGTACAGTGGCTCAAAAAAGGTACACACAGTGTTAACGTATTCATTCGTATAACAAGAGAGTTGCTTGATACTCGCTCAGTGATGCCAGATTTATCATCCAGATCAATTTAATACAATTTGACATTTTTGAAGGATATTGCAATTTTTCTGCTATTCCTAGAAGCGAGATATTGGTATCAAATGAAATAATTCTTGTGGCTTTAGGAAGTGAGACAAAAAAGTTGAAAAAACCTTTCGCAAAGCATACAATAGAAATTTTCAGAAAAAATATATTTCTATATGTTATATTTTCTAGCATAGTTTATATTTTGCAGGACTTAGTCATACTTGTAATGATACAAATCTTTTGAAAAAAAATTATAGATTTATTGTGACAATTATGCGAGAGAACTTTTGAGACTGAAGCGTCGGCTTTACTAATTTAGATACAATATATCAAAAAGTGTTCATGAAATTAATCTTTAAACAAGAAAGGAAAACAATTTGTTTATGTTGAATCTCAAGCAGTATGTATTTCGAGGCACTGTTTGTATATTCATGTAGTACACATACAAAGGAGAAGAAGGATAGCATAAACATTTTTATTACAAAAGAACGAAAAAAAATGCATACTTCACTTCACCACCACCCACCGACCCACACACCGATGAAAACATAGACTGAGATTGTATTGTCGAACAAAATGTTGTTGAACAATGTTTAAACTTTTGCCAGTCCCCATACCGTGTTTATCCTACCCCTCATCGAGCTAAAGTGAAACCATACATATGTATATACATTTATTATTTATACTCAATTTTAATATTCTCGTAATAGATGTAAGCGGAAGTTTGATGCTTTATAGGGTCCAACACCAGTAACCTCCCCATGTATACCCTACACCAGATATTTGGATATAGAGACACATCCATTGTAAGGGTTTAAAGTAATATTACTTTATAATTATAATTACATATAACTTTAGTGAATGCGAAAGCGAATAAATCCTAAAATTTTTTAACAATATTTACCATTTTGGACGATCAAATAATCTCTTTTTAGCGAGAAATGTATGCATTTGAAATATTTGAAGGAAAAAAATAGAGCTTAATGTTATCAGTACGTGCTGACTACAAAGTACTGTATAACTTTAGTTTTTTTTCATATTTGAATTTATCCACCCATAATTTTGATTTATTAGCAATAATTCAACTATTTGTACAAGAAAAAACAAGTAAGGAAAGTCTAAAGTCGGACGGAGCCGACTATATGATACACTCCACTTGCTATCCAATTATAATTCAATTCTGTAAAAAAGTGAAATCGGGAAGGTTTTTTTGTATCCTGTAAATGTATGTGTTTGACAAAAAGTTTTAAATCGGAAAGGACATCTGCATGGGGTCATAGTGAAACATGGAACGATGTGCCCGCATTCACTATGTATGTTTATAGATGAAATATAATATGTAAAGTTTGTCCAAAATCTGTTAAACATTTGGGAGCAACATTTGTATATGGGCATTTCCGCTGAAAGGTCCACCAAGACCAAAAAATTAAAAGTTCTTGTAAACGCTTTGTTTTATTATATTTGCATAGAGAAATAATCAAATTTAAGTTATGTAAACAAATTTTACTTTAATTCATATCCTATCTTGAGATATTTGAATGCAAAGTAGCGCAAGTGCAACTTTACTCGTCTGAATAATTCTCTTGCTTATTTTGTTTTGATAAAAGTTCTTAAATAGAGACATTACACTTTGACTTTTGCTGTCTAAAATCTTTCAGGGAGTACAAAGAGCCAGAAAAGAAAGGTTACGAAGTTATACGACTGCTATTAACTGTATCTTTTGGCGTTGCATTATCACATATTTCGATGTCACGTTCGACATGCAAAAACCACATTTGTTGCTACTGTGTCCAAAGTACATGCAGAATGATCATAAAATTTTTAGTACAAACAGAGATTTTTATACAATTTAAATAAAAATAAACATTACTGGAAAATGAGAAAATTTTTGACCTTGGTCCTTCATTAAAGTTGGTCACGTGCGACGTCTTAAGTGGGAAAATTAGAAAAAATCTTACTTCAATAATTTATTTTTCTAAAAAAATACTTTTGTAATTTATTTATTAGCAAAAACGGATGCGAAAAAAATTTAAAGAAGATCAGCTAAAATTTCAAAATAATAAATTGAAAAACAAAATTTTGTTTTTTTTTTTGCTGTTATTATTTGAGAATGAATACATTGAATACTTCTGTGGATTACAAAAAATATATATTATGTATAATTCCGTAAAAATTGCAACTGAAACAACATAAATACCACGATGGAAAAAAATGTCACGTGCGACATGTCACGTTCGACCGGGCTTAAAATTAAATTACAAAAAAAGTATTAATAATTTTCGAATAAAATCAATGCCATTTTTAAGAGACATCGGTACACAACGTTCTAAAATTGGTCACATTGAAATATTGCCACAGGTTTCGCTGAAATCGGCGTTTGAATTGTTGGTCGCTAAAACGACTTCTGTTTTGGTCACGTGCGAATGCCTTGGTTTTTTAAATTATCTTGAAAACGAAAAATTACCCAAAATCCACATTAGCACCACTTATACAGTTAATTAAGAGCTATAAGTTAAGCATATGGTCAAAATAAAAAACCGTTATATTTTGACTTTTTTGTCATTTTAAATGTGTACGATGGTCACGTTCGACATCATGGAAATGCCCATATATATAAAAAAAATTATATCTAAATCTGAACCTATCCCGATTACCCACGTTCACCATGGGTGTTTTTAGTTGAATTATAATATGTTGTGCCAAATTTAAAGAAAATCGGGTACAATATGTGGTTTCTAAAGCGGAAAAAGTCAAATCGGGAGCGACATTTGTATGGGGACTATATCTAAATCTCAACCGATCTAAACCGCTTTCGCCACATGTATTTCTAGTTAGATTGTAAGGTGTTAAGCCAAATTTAAAGAAAATAGGGTAATATATGTGCTTTACATTTGTATGGAGGCTATATCAAAATCTGAATCGATCTGACCGATTTTCACCATAGCTGTTTCCAGTTCAATTATAGGGTACTGTGCCAAATTTGAAGCAAATCGAGTGAAATATGTGGTTTCTAGAGCGGAAAAAGTCAACTCGGAGCGACATTTGTATGGGGGCTATATCTAAATCTGAACCGATCTGACCGATTTTCACCGTCGCTGTTTTCACTTCAATTATAGGGTACTGTGCCAAATTTGAAGCAAACCTGGTTTAATGTGTGGTTTCTAGAGCGGAAAAAAACAAATCGGGAGCGACATTTGTATGTGGGCTATATCTAAATCTAAACCGATTTGCTTCAAATTAAATAGCGTTCGTCCTTGAACCACAAAACTTACTTATGCCAATTTTTGTTAAGATCGGACTATAATTGCGACCTGTAATTTGATTACAACAATAGATGGACAGACGGACAGACGAACGAAATAAGCTAGGAGGTTCAAATTTTTCCGAAATGTGTCTTATGGTTGTAGATCGGTTGGGATTGAAAGTGGACAAAATCGGCCCAGAGGGAAAATTTTTTCCCTCACAAGGACTGAAAATACCCCTAATATTTAGAGTATTTCAGCATGTTTTTTGAACATATTAGCTTGAATTTAGTTGATATTTGCAATGCGCATTCCCACTTTAGCATAAAAGGGCACCATAGTGTGATTTTTATTTGTAGGGGGCGAAATGGGACAAAACGGGATAAAAATTGTACCTATCAAACGACAACAGATAGAAACACGAAATTTGGCGTGTACATTCCTCTAATAGAGTATATACATAATATAAAAGTATTTTTTCTAAATTCGTACATTTAAGGGGTTAAATGGGGATAGAGGGATACAAATAGTACCAACCTAACGGCTGCAACTAGAATATAGAAATTCGATATATACATTCCTCTGATTGCGTAGACACGTAAAATAAAAGAACTTTCCAAAATTCGTACTTTTTGGGGTTCAAATGGAAAAAGGGGATAAAAATAGTACCTACCAAATGAAGCTAGAATCATGAAGTTCGGAGTATACATTCCTCTGACTGTGTAGACACGAAAAATAAAACGTTTTTTTTTCAAATTCGTACTTTCAAGGGATACAATGAAACGAATACAGCTAGAATGATGAAATTCAGTGTGTACATCCCTCTAATTGTGTAGATACGTAAAATAAAGAGACTTTTGATAGTTGTACTCTTGAGGGGGCAACATTTTAAAAAGGGGATAAAAATGGTACCATCAAAATGGCCGCTGATTGAATCATGGAATACGGTGTATACATTCCTCTGACTGCATAGCCACGTAAAATATTTTCTTTCCAAATTCGTACTTTATTTTGATGCTTTTACGACAAAAAATTGTAGAATCATGAAGTTGCTGCGTACGTGAGAGATAAGGTATTTTCAAAATGTATACTTTTGAAATAAAATTAGGATGGAAATACAACCAACCAAACGACTGTAGCTGAAAATACACTCTCTATCCCCCAATATTTAGGGTATTTATGATTGCTCCCTTATATTTACTTTATGAATTGAAGTATTATATTCATTATATATATAGTATACAAATATTGGTAGCTTGGCTTATTAATTAAATTTCTGATTTTCATACAGTTAAAATTTGTTGCGGACATTCCTCTTGTAGCTTGGAAGCACCAAAAAAAAAAATAAAAGTTTTAGCGGGCGAAATGGGACAAAAAGGGATAAAATATGGTACCAATGATACGACAACAGCTAGAATCATGAAATTCGGTGTGTACATCCCTCTAATTGCATAGACACGTCAAATAGAGGGATTTTTCGAAGTTCGTACTTTTAAGGGATATAATTAAAAAGAGGGATAAAAATGGGACCTACCAAACGGCTGAAGTTGAAATCATGAAATTCGGTGTATACATTCTGACTATGAATACTCGAAAAAGGGTTTTTTCGAAATTTTTACATTTGGGCGGAGAATGGGGCGAATGGGGATATCTTTAAAATTTATACTTTTCTTATCACTTTGTATCTGAAAATGCTTCTTTCTAATGGCGACTTATTGTCGATTTTAAACAGTGCGCATAAGTATACATTATAGTTTGAAATAGTAAACAAATATATGTGCATAAAAATATCACAATTTTCGTAATATGGTACTATGCTTCTATTTAAAGTCGACTTCCTTTAATCTGCTGGTAATACTATGGAATGCACTCTTAGGAAATTAATGAAATTTTCCGCTGAAATTACTTGAACTAAATCTTATTGCAATCGTGTCAAAAAACAATGTCGTTCTACACCTAAAAAGAAAAACAAACTGAATATTTGAACATGGCAGACATAAATAGAAAACTTGCTTTGAAAAATTCTGTTTCAATTCACAGATTTCCGAACTGAAATTAGGGTTTGCATATTTTCAGCTTCCCGTAGCCCGGGAAATTTGTACGGGATTCCCGCGGGAATTCAGCAGCCAGTTTTACCTATTTCTCGCATATTTTTTCACCACTTTTTCACAATTAAATTGTAAAAGGTACAAAATAATTGTAAAATATCACTTTTAATTAGATATGTGTCAGCTAGGCGATATAAATCTTCTAACGGAATTCAATATAAACTGAATATAACAGAATAGAAGGCTACAATAACGTTATTAATATTTTGAGATAATTCAATTTAAAAATTTTTGATATCTTTATTAAAAAAGTCTTGATATGCTAATATCTGTGGAGAAATCGTACAGGTATTATACACAATTTTAATAATAAATTATATATATATATATATATATATATATATATATATATATATATATATATAATATTATAATAAATTAAAAATATATACAGTCTAAAGTAACAACTATGTATTAAAGAATTTATATATTACTGCCTCAAAATATAAATTTATGTTTTCGAAGCTACAGGAAAGGGAACTGATAATTTACGATTTACTAACACTTCCACGCTCACTTTCTCCAATAAAATAAGAAATAGACTTATGAATCTTTATACTGGCTGTCTGCTTTAAAATGTTTATGTTTCAAAAAACCTCTTAATTTAAAAAATATGCCTACATTTCATACTCCACATCTCTTCGTGGAATAGGGCATTATAAGTTTGTTTCACACCAAATGTTTGTAATACAGAAATATAATAATTTACATTATTAAAGTTCGAATGTTTTATTCGGAAAAAATATGTTTTTATATAGAAAGCAATATGTTGACGATTTCCCGTTCTGTTCCGGGAAATAAAAAGTACGGGAACATGCAAACCCTAACTGAAATAGAACTAGTCTATTTTTTGTTGCGTACATATTTATTGTCAATATATTGGAAACAACAAATCGAAATACTTACTTTTTTTTACTAAACATAGTGCTACTAAAATACTATCGAGGCGTACGAATGTCGCGTTCGGCACCCTGGAAATGCCAATATATAATAGAAAAGAGTAAATTTTATATTGCAGAATATTTCTTTTGCTTTTATCTCAGAATCTGCTATCAATACCATTCTAAGTATATAAAGAAAACCCGTAGACGATTATACCGCAAATTTTAGAAAGTTAGACCTTGATTCAAAAAATCAATTTAAATATATATTTTTTTAAATATATACAAATTTTTTATTTTTTAATGTTTATATAATTGGTTATTCGGTAAAAAAAATCGCAATATCATTCACACAGATCATTTCCTCACCATATGTAGTGCGTTCGAGATGAAGTAGCGATTGGCTTAAAGGATATGGACTATTGTCACAAAAATGTTTAAACCCGAAAACTCTCTAAGCTATCCAAGTCGTCCATGGCTTCAAAGAAAGCTGAACCGATTTTAAATGTCGTCTCGCCGACGAAGAAGATGTTCTACGCCGACCTCTATCTGTATTCTGATGTCATATTCGGATTCAGCACTCTGATACTTTTCTCAAAATCTCCCGCCCTTCAATTGCCTTTACGTTCGAAACTTTTCCACTGAATAAATTCATTTGTTGAGTGTTTATTAAACGTCGTTATTTCTTTTCTTCGTACATTTATTTCCTCCAAGATCTCATTCTAAATCAGTTTTGAATATCATAAAACTACTATTGCTGAAATAAATAATCATTTTGAAAAAAAAATCTATAATTTTTAAACCAACTATCAGAACAGGAAAACATATGTGTTTCAGGAGGAGGTGAAAACGTTTTTTATCTAATGTCGCGTTCCAAATGCACCATTTTTTAACGTAGACCTCTTTCTACAAAAACGACAACAAGTAGTTCTTGGACCGTTTTTTACATGTGTCCTCAGTGGTTTAAACTTAACTAGAAGGTGATCTCTGATTGAAGAATCGGGCACTACTGCTACAACTATATTGGACAGTGTTATTTGTTTAAATTCATTCATTACATTCTGGAGAGTTGCTGCAGGAATTGCATCAATTGTTGTTATTGATCCTAAGTCGATTGGTATAATAAACACAAGTTGATATTAAAAAAAATGAATTTCCGTTTGATTTTTAATTGAGGGATTTGCATGCCTAATTTTTAACATCTTGGCAGTCGGTAACCTTAATGGGGGATGATTTAATATAAAAAATTACGACATCGTTTGATGAAATATAAATACGGGAATAAAATCCGAAACAAAATTTAATGAAATTCTTCGAAATATTCTTTGTACCCAAGATTTCAAAATTAGTGTGTTTCCAGTTTTTGCGTAAAATAAGCCAAACATGTTGGACTGTGAAAAGTCTCAAATAAATGTGACAATTTTACAATCTCTTTCAATTATAAAGTAGAAAGCAACTTAATTAAATAATATTTGTATATAATATATCGTTACCAAAATATAAAAAAAGACTTAACTAACATTTTTTTTAAATCGAGATTTTTGGTTATGAACTGGGATATTGTCCTGGCTCAAGACCATTTGGCATCTATTATTTTGCATTTATTACTTTGGTGCAGACTACCACTATCATGATTTCGACCATGTCAAAGGTCTTTTCAAGTGGCTTCGCAGCGACTTTTCAACACCAAACCCGGCCTCTATAAGGAGATGATTCTCACAAACGAACGAGAAGCACAACTCACATTTGCGTTTAAAAAATCGCACCAAGTAATTAAGTACACATGTCATCTAACAAGCATTTCATTGAGTTGCATATGTAAGTATGTGTATATGCAGGTATAGTTACCCAGCAATACTTCTGCCGTGCCAACGCTCATTTGTTTTAGTTTTTTCGTTTGTATTTTTTTGGGCTGTAATCAATATTTGATTTAAACTGGCTCAAGACCATTTTGCATCTATATTTAATAGAATGCAAATTTATTTACAAATGGCATGGTGACATTTATTACTTGGTTATTTTAACAAAACTCAACAACTTCGGTCATAATAAACAAATGTATCGATTTGCAAAAAAATTTTAGTTGAGTCTTTTTTATATTTTGGTAACGATATGTATGTAAAGAGTGATTTTTTTGAGGTTAGGATTTTCATGCATTAGTATTTGACAGATCACGTGGGATTTCATCATGAATCGTCTTACAAACGAACAACGCTTGCAAATTATTGAATTTTATTATCAAAATGCGTGCTCTGTTAAGAAAGTTCATTGCGCGCTTCCATTTTATGGTCAGTTTAATCGACCCACTGAAGCGGCTATTCGGGCTATTGTGACTAAATTTCGCACCAAATTTACATTGTTGGACATTAAACCACCAACACGCTTACGTAGAGTGCGAACTGAAGAAAATATCGCAGCTGTATCGGCCAGTGTTAATGATGACCACCAATTTTCGATTCGTCGCCGTTCGCACCAATTGGGTCTCTGTTACTCAAAAACGTGGAAATGCCAAAATTGGACTAAGCGGATGGACCACCTAAGACGCAGCCGCGGTCAACATTTAAATGAAATTATCTTCAAAAAGTAAATGTCATGGACCAATCTAACGTTTCAAATAAAGAACCGATGAGATTTTGCAAATTTTATGCGTTTTTTTTAAAAAAAAAGTTATCAAGCTCTTAAAAAATCACCCTTTAGTACCTTATAATTCTAACTAAATTGGAAGGCAACAACGACAGATTTGTACTCATTTTTCTATTTTTTATTGTATGCTTTTCGAATCCTGAAGACATCTTTCAACGGAAGACGAAATATCGAATAAAAATAAAAATTCATAACAATGACATCGAACTCGTTTTTAATTAAAGACTAATTTTTAATATTTATAAATAGTTTTATTTACATTTTTACAAAAATGAATACTATTCATACATTTAATTTAAAATGTGAGCACTTTTTTTAAAAATAATGGTCACCGTAGGTATGACTGCAAGTAGCAGAAAATAATCGAGCTCCGATTCTTCTCGTGATTCTAAGCCGACCGGCTTAGAATCACAAGCGAAATTCGGGAAATTCGTACGGGAATTCGGTAGACATTTTTACATATTTCTTCGCATATTTTTTCCATCATTTCCACAATAAAAATGTTGTACAATAATTTAGCTCATATCGATTTTAATTTGGTATGTCAACTATTGCAGTTCGATGACAAATACGTTCGGATATACACCCAAATTCCATATGAAAAAATTTAAAAACCCAGAAAATGGAACGCCCAAAATAAATGAGGTCAGTCGTTTGAAAATATTTTACACAATGCTATAGAAAACGCAAGTAAAAATATTGCATTAAAAAAGTCAAGATAGCTGCCTAAAAAAGAATTTATAGTTTCCAAAGCGACAGGACAAAGAACAGACAACTTAAACATTTTATTTAATGCTGTACTGAGCCTACATCTGTTGAATGTGAACGATCGTTATCCGTCGCGTCCATATTTTCCAATAAAATAAGAAATATCTGATGACGTCATAAATTAATTGTTTGCTTTTAATTCAAATATACACTTTCAAATTTTGACTGTAAACATTTAATTAATTTTGAAACTTGAAAAGATGTTTGAGTTGAATTCTGTAACAGGTTCGTTGTGAAAAACATTTTTATTTTACTGAACTGGGAAACTCTCCTGGCTCAAGACTATCTATATTTAAAATTTATTTACAAATGGCATGGTAACATTTATTATTTGGCGGCAGACTACCACTATCATGATTTCCACCCTGTGAAAGGATTCGTCAGATGGCTTCGCAGCAACTTTTCAACAACATACCCGGCCTCTTTAAGTAAATGATTTTCACAAACGAATGAGAAGCACAGCTCATTTGCCGAATATCCGTTAAAAAATCGCACACATCCCACCTTAATAAAATGTAAATGTTTAATTTAAAAAAATAAACTTAACTCATGGTAAACGATATATTGATGTTGTTGTTGTTGTTGTAGCAGCTTTTAGAGGGAGCTGAGGTGATAATCCTTAAGTCTGAATTGTACTAGACTTCGTTCCGGCATGTATCCGATTATCGCGGGAACCTTTGTTCATCATCGTTCTCATGTTGTCCGGCTGTTATTTGCATCTTCTTCAAGAGTTGTACCCCTATCCTCCACTAGGGCGCTGCATTTTTTATGTTAACAGCCATGTTATGTATCGCTAATGGCTATTAGTTTCTTCCCTCGACCTTGGAGCAATCGAAATGACTATTTTTATGTGAAAGTGTGTTTGGATGAGAAAATTGGCTGCAGAAACTCTTATTTTATGATGAAAAGTGAAAATTTGTTGATGTTGAATTTTACCAGTGCGCCGGCCGGGAATCGAACCCAGCACCTTCAGATTGCAAGACGCGCACACATCCACTGAGCTATGAAGGCCACTCGATATATTGATGATTTCCCGTGCTGTCCCGGGATCCCGGGAAGTAAAATGTACGGGAAAATGCAAACCCTATCTAGAACTCACATCTTACATCGGATCGTGGTAATATTTTGCAGAACATGTTATATTTCAACTGGGAATACCTACTATGAAAATGATTTATATGGGTCTACTTTTTGGTGTAGTCTCTTAACAAAGATCCCCAATTTTTACTATTATCGCTCTAGAATCCACATTTTACATCAGAAGTTGATCAAATTTTGGAATGTTGGAATGTGAAAGAAAGAATGTGATGCAGCCCCAAGTGTTGTTATATCATATTACCGGATCTTGATCAAAATTTACCATAAAATTGGACCATATTCGCCCATATTTTCAAATAGTCACCATAAATTTGTACCTCCAATTTTCGGATATTTATCAAATTTTCTAGAACATGAATTTTTTCACTTAGGAACACATACTGTTAAAGTGGACGACATGTGTCCATGTTTTCATAGTGGCCCATACACATATAAGATAGATTAAATATGAATTTATTTACAATTTTATGAACTACATAAAATTGTCCCATCTGGTTTTAGTAATCAAAGCCATGCATAGACGCAGGGAGTGGTGGTAGGGTATCATATAATCGGCCCTGCCCGACTTTAGCCTTTCCTTACTTGTTTTATTTTATATTTTTACCAAGCATCTTCATCCTTAGCCTCTCCTTCACGATTTTTCGTATTGTGGAAAACAGCAACAACAACAGCATCATCATAATTATAATGTTGTGTTTCATGAACAAAATGGACTTGAATGTGAGCCCCAAAGGGGAACAAACATTTGCGGTATGTTTTTAATAATGCTGGCCTATCCCTATCTCTGTCGCTCTCATTCTCTTTTTCCGTATCCTCTTTTATGCTGTCCATTCTCGGCACTGTTGTTTATCCCCATTATGATTTCTACTTTTTTCTTGTTGCGTTGCTATTCATTTTTCTCCCAAAGGATGGAGGTATTTAAAAAATACTTTTTTGCTAAAACTTTTTTTTCAATATTGCTGTGTTCTTTTCATGTTGTGCCTGGGTGTGTGTCTGTATGAATGGGATGCTAGTTAAGGAATTTTAGGCTTATAATCGGTTTATTTGTTTTTGTTTTTTATTTTAAATATTTTCCATAATAAAATAATTCGAAGAATTTAATAAAAGTTTTGATTGTGTGCAATGTTACAAAAAAGAAATATTGTTTGAAAGCTTATTTTTTCCATCATCATCGAACATGCTGAAAATATTCATTTGAAATATTTATCGTATAACAACATCTTTTCTTTGCTCATTCCGCTGAGAAAACATTAGCCTACATTATGCCAGTCAGGCTATACCTCCTGTGGGATGATAGGGATTTCTGATTCCTAACATTATCCATGACAAGTCATTTTGTGTTTGTGGATTACACTCCAAAATTTTGCAAATTTTGAAATTATTGCTCATGATTATCCATCCCGCTTTCGCTGGATTATTCCACTTGTTGATGCCCAGTCCAGCACAATTCCGATTTATTTATAAGAAAGTAGCGCTTTTTGGTAGCACATTATTATTTTTAGTAACCGAAAAAGTCCCACTTTCCTTGTATGTGTTGTCGAGTAAAACAAGAAAATGTATTTGAAATTTCTCAACTGCTCCCAAAATCTTGAGAGATGTAAACTAAAGAGTGATTTTTTTGAGGTTAGGATTTTCATGCATTAGTATTTGACAGATCACGTGGGATTTCAGACATGGTGTCAAAGAGAAAGATGCTCAGTATGCTTTGACATTTCATCATGAATCGTCTTACAAACGAACAACGCTTGCAAATTATTGAATTTTATTATCAAAATGCGTGCTCTGTTAAGAAAGTTCATTGCGCGCTTCCATTTTATGGTCAGTTTAATCGACCCACTGAAGCGGCTATTCGGGCTATTGTGACTAAATTTCGCACCAAATTTACATTGTTGGACATTAAACCACCAACACGCTTACGTAGAGTGCGAACTGAAGAAAATATCGCAGCTGTATCGGCCAGTGTTAATGATGACCACCAATTTTCGATTCGTCGCCGTTCGCACCAATTGGGTCTCTGTTACTCAAAAACGTGGAAATGCCAAAATTGGACTAAGCGGATGGACCACCTAAGACGCAGCCGCGGTCAACATTTAAATGAAATTATCTTCAAAAAGTAAATGTCATGGACCAATCTAACGTTTCAAATAAAGAACCGATGAGATTTTGCAAATTTTATGCGTTTTTTTTAAAAAAAAGTTATCAAGCTCTTAAAAAATCACCCTTTAGAATGACAAAAACTTGTATATTTATTATTAGCTGTAGTGAAAACTTCAATCAAATACCGAAGGATTTTTAAAAACAAAATAAACGTTTTTTAATAAATGCACAAATAATGTGTAAAAACATTGTCAAAGTAGAAAATCTCGAAAAATGAAAAATATGTTTGATTTCCCAATTCAAATTAAACCTTTTTCACATAAAATGAAACCTTTTCAAAATTAAACAAGTAAGGAAAGGCTAAAGTCGGGCGGGGCCGACTATATAATACCCTACACCACTCCCTGCGTATATACCTCGCTTTGATTACTAAACCCAGGTATTCCATGGGAGCAATTTAATGTAGTTCATATAAATTATATAGTATGCTAAAGGGTGATTTTTTAAGAGCTTGATAACTTTTTTTAAAAAAAAAACGCATAAAATTTGCAAAATCTCATCGGTTCTTTATTTGAAACGTTAGATTGGTCCATGACATTTACTTTTTGAAGATAATTTCATTTAAATGTTGACCGCGGCTGCGTCTTAGGTGGTCCATCCGCTTAGTCCAATTTTGGCATTTCCACGTTTTTGAGTAACAGAGACCCAATTGGTGCGAACGGCGACGAATCGAAAATTGGTGGTCATCATTAACACTGGCCGATACAGCTGCGATATTTTCTTCAGTTCGCACTCTACGTAAGCGTGTTGGTGGTTTAATGTCCAACAATGTAAATTTGGTGCGAAATTTAGTCACAATAGCCCGAATAGCCGCTTCAGTGGGTCGATTAAACTGACCATAAAATGGAAGCGCGCAATGAACTTTCTTAACAGAGCACGCATTTTGATAATAAAATTCAATAATTTGCAAGCGTTGTTCGTTTGTAAGACGATTCATGATGAAATGTCAAAGCATACTGAGCATCTTTCTCTTTGACACCATGTCTGAAATCCCACGTGATCTGTCAAATACTAATGCATGAAAATCCTAACCTCAAAAAAATCACTCTTTATAAATTCATATTTAGTCATATTTAACGAATACGGTAAATAATAAAGTAATTGATCCAATTTTCCAGCAGATATTCCGAGTAAAGTAAATATAACATGATATGGAAAAATTGATCAAGATCCATAGGTTTTTTAGTTGGATTTTTAGATGCTATGCCAATTTTAAAGAAAATCGGGTACAATATGTGGTTTCTAAAGCGGAAAAAGTGAAATCGGGAGCGACATTTGTATGGGGGCTATATCCAAATCTGAACCGATCTTACCCACTTTCAGCATAGGTGTTTCTAGTTCGATTATAAAATGTTGTGCCAATTTTAAAGAAAATCGGGTGCAATACGTGGTTTCTAAAGCGGAAAAAGTGAAATCGGGAGCGACATTTGTATGGAGGCTATATTTAAATCTGAACCGATCTTACCCATTTTCAGCATAGGTGTTTCTAGTTCGATTATAAAATGTTGTGCCAATTTTAAAGAAAATCGGGTGCAATACGTGGTTTCTGAAGCGGAAAAAGTGAAACCTGGAGCAACATTTGTATGGGGGCTATATCTAAATCGTCACAGGTATATCTAAATCTGAACCGATTTCCTCCAAATTCAATACCGATGGTCCTTGGCCAGAAAAAATAACTTCTGCCAAGTTTCATGACAATCGGACAACAATTGCGATCTGTAGAGCGCGAACAAGCTGAGATGGACAGCAGACGGACAGACGGACGGACGGACAGACAGACATCGTTAAATCGACTCAGCTGGTGATTCTAAGCCGATCCGTATACTTAAAGGTGGGCCTAGCTCGATTATTTCTTGGTGCTACAAACATTTGGCGCGAAACTAACTTATAATACCCTAGCCCACGAAGTGGTGTTGGGTATAAACATTGTCAAAGTAGAAAAATCTCGAAAAATTAAAAATATGTTTTATTTCCCAATTCAAATGAAACCTTTTTCAGATAAAATGAAACCTTTTCAAAATTAAATGACATTCACTTTGTCATTCCGTTTGTAACACCTTGAAATATTTCATGGAGACCCCATAAAGTATATATATTCTGTATCCTGGTAAAATTCTAAGACGATTTAGTCATGTCCGTCTGTACGATAGAAGGCGAACGAAATGAGCTAGGAGTTTCAAATTTTCCCAAAATATGTCTTATGGTTGCAGATTGGTTGGGATTGAAACCGGGCAAAATCGGTCCAGAGGGAAAAAATTTTCCCTAACAAGGACTGAAAATACCCCTAATATTTAGAGTATTTAAGCAATTTTTTTGAAAATTTCCAATTTTATACACTTGAAATTTGTTTCGTACCTTCCTCCAGTGACGTGTAATCGCAAAAAAGTACAAACAAGATTTAGTGGATTAAATGGGACAAAAGGGATAAAAATAGTACCTTTGATACGACAACAGCTAGAAACATGAAAATCGTTGTGTACGTTCCTATAATTAGACGTAAACAAGTAAAATATAAAGATTTTTTGAAATTTGTACTTTTAAGGGATACAATTGGTAAAGGGGGATAGAAATGGTACCAACCAAACCGCTGAAGATAAAATCATGAAATTCGGTGTATGCATTTATCTGACTGTGTAGACGTGAAACATAAAGGATTTGTTCGAAAATTGTTCTTTTAGGCGGAAAATGGGGCGAAAGGAATAAAAATGGTACCAATTAAATGGTTGCAGTTAGAATAGTGAAATTCGGTGTGTATATTGATGTGACTGTGTATAAAAACGGGATAAAATTGGTGTCTTCGTAGACACGCACAATATGAGTATTTCTCTCAAATCGTACTTTAAGGTCAACATTTAAACTTACTTCACTTCTTTGTAAAGTCGACAGGCGGTAATCTATCGGTTATTCTATGGAATGCACTCCGTGGTGGAGGGTATACAAGATTCGGCCCGGCCGAACTTATCGCATTTTTACTTGTTCATAAAGGGTGATTTTTTAAGAGCTTGATAACTTTTTTTTTTAAAAAAACGCATAAAATTTGCAAAATCTCATCGGTTCTTTATTTGAAACGTTAGATTGGTCCATGACATTTACTTTTTGAAGATAATTTCATTTAAATGTTGACCGCGGCTGCGTCTTAGGTGGTCCATCCGCTTAGTCCAATTTTGGCATTTCCACGTTTTTGAGTAACAGAGACCCAATTGGTGCGAACGGCGACGAATCGAAAATTGGTGGTCATCATTAACACTGGCCGATACAGCTGCGATATTTTCTTCAGTTCGCACTCTACGTAAGCGTGTTGGTGGTTTAATGTCCAACAATGTAAATTTGGTGCGAAATTTAGTCACAATAGCCCGAATAGCCGCTTCAGTGGGTCGATTAAACTGACCATAAAATGGAAGCGCGCAATGAACTTTCTTAACAGAGCACGCATTTTGATAATAAAATTCAATAATTTGCAAGCGTTGTTCGTTTGTAAGACGATTCATGATGAAATGTCAAAGCATACTGAGCATCTTTCTCTTTGACACCATGTCTGAAATCCCACGTGATCTGTCAAATACTAATGCATGAAAATCCTAACCTCAAAAAAATCACTCTTTATTAACAATGTAAAATTGTTTATTATTTTCGCATTTAATAAAGCAACATATTTGGGGAACTATGACTATCGAAAACATCGATTTTTTAAGAGTTCATTGGATATTAATATGCGCAGTTGGACAAAAATGGGTGGTATTGCAAAAATGGACGTGGTACCTCCCATACGAAATTAAATTTGCGTAGACAACGTACAACGTAAAGATGGGCGTGGCACCTCCCCTAAAAATTAGAAACTAATATATTTTCCATTGCATTGCAACGAGAATCTTGAAATTTTGTGTGCGGAAAAGTGGATGTGTCTGTTTTTGGAACACGCAGATATGAGGGGGATCCATAGACTATACCACGAGGAAGAGGCGTGGTAAAAATGTTTTTGGAAGATAGCTTTATGAAAATTAGTACACATATAATGAACGCGATGAACTTTCTTAACAGAGCACGCATTTTGATAATAAAATTCAATAATTTGGAAGCGTTGTTCGTTTGTAAGACGATTCATGGTTAAATTATAGACCAAACTGAAGATGTTTGACAGTGAAACAAAACTCGAAACGTGCGTCAGCTGTTTAAACCAGTGTTGCCAAAAAGATAATAGCTAAAAAATCACCCTTTATTATTGCCCTACGGGAAATTGGTGGCAATTGCTATAAACGCACCTATCCTGCGAAAGGTCGATATGAATATATCACATAACTGGACCCTAAGTGTGATGCGTTCCAAATCATGTTCTTTGAAACCGATTCAAGGTCATATCCTTTGAGACCGATTCTAGCACTTGTCTTTGAGGTACGGTGCAAGTCAAGTCCTCTGAGACCGGTTCCAGGTCAAATCCTTTGAGACCGATCCTAGGTCGTGTCCAAGACATACCACGGGGGGTTAATTCACCCCCTCCAAAGACAAACAATGGTAAAAGGGCCCGGCCCCCTTCATACATTTGGGTTAGAACCAGGACCGGTCCTTACCCACCAGGGACCTCTTCTGGCACTTGCCCTGGGACAGTTCATTTTCCAGTAGGGTGAACACAAAAAAAAAATATATATATAAAACTTTGTTGTGATTTTTCGGTTTATATTTTTTGCTTGGAGAATCGGGCTGGTTCATCTAGATAAATGTAATTATATTTCGAAATATATGAATATATGTTAGGTTAGATCAAAAATAAATAAAAAGTGATTAGTTTGGTAACAAAAAGTAAATGTTAAGTATCTAGAAATATAATGTTTTTACAAAGAAAGAATACCCATATTAGAAGTCTGGTTTTAATGCTCTATGTAAATCTAGGATCAAATGCCTAGTCTCATTTTAAAGCTTATGATGCCTTCTTTGCAACAAATTTCTACTTTTATAAATATGTTCACTATTACAGAAGTTATGATTTTTGCAACAAAAAGTCAAAAGACCCCACTGTCCGCTGGTGGGACAAAATTTGGATAGATATTTTTAGAGGTAGTTTAAAAACGCTAGCTTATGTTGCTTTTTTGGGAATACAATAATAATAATAATAAAATATGTCCATATCCATGTTCAGGGGGTGTTTATTCTTTACCTTCATTGGTCCCACACAAAATGAGTTGCTCTAATATACATACGTAATAGATAATATTATATAAATTGCTAAAAAATCAAGTTTATTCAATAGCATAATTGGAAATCAATGTACGAACGTATATATCCCTCCACACTCCGTTCACAAAACGAGTAGCAAGCGGCTCGTTCAGAAATAGCCAAAATTCTTGGCTAATTAAAATTTCCGTTTAAATGATTTTAAACACAAGATTAACTAAAATTCTGGACTACACACACAAAATTACCCATTTTATTTTGGCTAATAAAGCAAAGCACTCATTTTGATATTCATTCTCTTCGTTTCCAGTCGTGTTTCCGTTTCCGTCTTCTCTCCCTCTTCTCAAGTATTCTTCATGTTGGCTTCATAACCAAAAACATCAACATTAACTAAACGATTAACATTTGCCAAAATGTCTTTGTTTGAGTGTGTGTGTGTGTGTGTGTGTATTTGACGGCACATTACACAAATGCTGCCACCACCTCCTGGAACACACTTGTGTCTTATCTATGGCTCTTGATGGAGAGAGGGAAATTATGGGAATTAATTGAAATTCCTTGCATGCCAAAGCTCTTTTGTACGACTACGAAACAAAATTACCATCATTATCATCGCCCCCACCCCACATGCCTCCCACCAGTTATACAGTCATGCAGCACACACACACACACATACATTTAAACATATTTTCCACAATAAAAAAACAGCATAAAAATGTCAGCCAACCAACCCGGCACAAGGATAAAAGAGGGCGCATAGCAAAGTCCTTGATGTGGACGGGGAAATGGGTGCATAAGGGGGGGGGGGTCTGTGTGCGCAGTGGTTGCTGCCGCTTGACAAGTAAAGTTTCCACATAAAGACAACGTTTTATTGTTAATGTGGTGTGTGGTTGGCTGGTTATACGAGTCTAGTGAGTTTAATTAATATTATCAATATTAATTTTGGAAAAAAAGAAACGAAAATAACAGGAATACAACAACAAAAGCACAACAACGTTATAATTACCATCATCATCATCATAATTATCATTATCAACGATAGCTACTGGCAGTAAACTAAAGGACTCTTTTAATGAATTTTTATTTTGTTCTTGAAATTTATGATCTGATTTTATTACGAGGATAGTATGATGATATCAGCGACTCAGGACAAGTATCACACGTCCATATATCCGAACACTTCAATCTTCACTTGAGGTACACACGGTGCGGACACTGTGCACGACTGGGAATAGGTGAAACATACCTTCCAATGAAAGAAATGGATGTCTGACGAACATGGCAGTTAATCGACGATAGGAAATTAGCAAAAGGTAAAGATCTCGCCAAGCAAGTTAAACGCAGTACACGCCGAGGCAAAAGCTTCTTTATAGACGCACTAGCAGTACCCTCTGCTTCGCACTCGAAAAAGCCTGTTATTTGTTATTAGTTTTATCCGTCTCTATTTTTGGATAGTATTTACTTGATTTTATTTTGGTGGATATAGATAATTTGGAAACCTCAAATTAAATAGCTCTCATACACAGTCAAAGGAATGTGCTTGTCGATGTGCACTATTTTAGCTGAACTCCCTTCGCATGTATCATTTTTATTATTTTCTACCCAGTTTTGAACAAAAAATTAAAACCGCTAAGCCTTTCATACCCTCGACCTCATATTTCTAGATGCAGCCGACCACTTTAAAACTTTTTGCACCTCTTTCTCAAAAAATACACATTTTGAAAAATCACTATAGGTAACAGGTGTTTTTGCTTCACCTAAAAACATGTACTTCATTTGGTACCAGGTTTATCCCTTGTCGTCCCGCATCCTCTTTATAAGTAAAAATTTTGTAATATCCATTTATGCTCCGCGTTTACGTTATTAAAGGGTTGTACACCAGCGCGCACCTTAAAAGTACAAATTTCATTCTACTGTGCAAACTAATTTCAATATTGGCAATAACTTAGTTTGGAATAAAATCTGGAAACACACAAAGAGAATTTCCGGGTAGTCATGTCGTATATTGGCACGATTCTGACAAATCTGATTTTATATTATTTTAGAATAAGTTGAAATCATAGTTTTTATGAATATTCATTTTTTATGTCTGTTTAGATTTATGATTTGTCAATGGAAATAATAATAACACTGTCCAATAGCATTTTTTGGATTAGAGCAGCGACTTTATAATTCTGAAAGTGCAAGTTGCAAAATAAACATATAGTCCAGCTGATCTGAGTTTCTTTTTACAGTGGATCAAAGTTTTCATTTTTTGGTCGAATGGAGCATTACACAGTGCAACACGAAAAAAAATAACCATATACGGACACCGCTACATGATAAAAGACCAAAAAAAAAGACCCGTGTTTTTTTTTTTTCTCCCAAAGTCATGCACTTTTTTTTTATGGGCCCCCAGAGATTTGAGGCCTCGGTGTAATTTTTGGAAAAAAGTGATCATATTCTCAGGCTCATATCTTGCAAACCGTTCGGGCCGAGTTCGCCCAGTTTCAATCCCAACCGATCTACGACTATAAGACGCATTTATGGGAAATTTGGACGTCCTAGCTACTTTCGTTTAGATGCTAGCGTGCTTTCAACAGACGGGCGGACGGACATGGCTTAGAATTTTATGACGATCAAGAATATATATACTTTATAGGGTCTCGGGTCGATATTTCAAGGTGTTACAAACGGAATGACAATTTTAGTATACAGTATAGTATTTTAGGAGGTGGAGGGTATAAAAAGAAACCCATTAACTTAATCAGAGAAGTGTACATATTTTTAGTTCAAATTTCCTATGTTGATTTTTTTCCATACAAAAAGGTCTTCTTTTTTTTATTAATTTCTATTTTTACAGGTTGTAGAAACGATCATTTTAATTCGCGAGTATGTCGAAAATGAGAGCTAACCCACTGACGTTATTAAATTTTGGCCAATTGAAATTTATTGTTAGAAATGTAATGTATCTTTGCTTTGCCACCTTCCTCTGTTATTTGAAGACATCTCCGAATAAGTGATAAGATATCGAACATTCGATTCCACCCTAATGTACATATCAATCATAACTTGTCATCATCATTCCACCATCGTAAACGAGCAGCAGAGGAAATTGAACGAAAAATGGAAAATAAAAAACCCATTGACTTCATAACTTGTGCTGTATGGGCGGCGCGGCGCACCCATAGTATTCGTACTTAAAAACCAACGGCGGAGAAAATAAAATGAACAACTTTATGGCATTCTTTTTATTTGTTTCGGTTATTAAAAATCATTCGTTTGTAAAGATCAAAAAGGTACCAAAAAAATGAAAAAGATTTTTTTTAAGCCACCGCATCCATATCCACTTCCGCATACACACAGCATTCCATAAATCGTATGAACATCCTCATCTGGATGAGTATAAATAAATACATACATACACTCTCGTATACAATACGTGCCTGTATATGAGATCCTTAGCACGGATGTATTCGAATTTGTTGTTGTACCATTTTTTATCCCTTGGTTAACAACTTATCATACATTTAAGCTATAAACCCTCACTCGGCAGCACTTGTTTGGGATATATGTATGCACGTGTTTGTCTGTGCGTATTTATACGAAATATGTGTGTTTGCATCCCTCTCTGCAAGGCTTTACATGGATATGTATGAGTGTGTGTTGTATACACACACACATACACCAGTATACACTTTTGTTGTTATCCTTTTTCAAAGTTTGATATTTTTCTCATTTCATGTCTGTCTGTCTGTTTGTGATTTTTCGGAAAACCAAGTTTTATATTCAACCACCAAAAACATATTTTTCATATTTATTATTAAAAATACTCCATAATAAACATATGACCAAAATTGTAGCATTATCCGAGGTCAAAATATTTTAAAACTAAGGACATGAACGAAACGGAGAAATAAAGAGTGATTTTTTTGAGGTTAGGATTTTCATGCATTAGTATTTGACAGATCACGTGGGATTTCAGACATGGTGTCAAAGAGAAAGATGCTCAGTATGCTTTGACATTTCATCATGAATCGTCTTACAAACGAACAACGCTTGCAAATTATTGAATTTTATTATCAAAATGCGTGCTCTGTTAAGAAAGTTCATTGCGCGCTTCCATTTTATGGTCAGTTTAATCGACCCACTGAAGCGGCTATTCGGGCTATTGTGACTAAATTTCGCACCAAATTTACATTGTTGGACATTAAACCACCAACACGCTTACGTAGAGTGCGAACTGAAGAAAATATCGCAGCTGTATCGCCGTTCGCACCAATTGGGTCTCTGTTACTCAAAAACGTGGAAATGCCAAAATTGGACTAAGCGGATGGACCACCTAAGACGCAGCCGCGGTCAACATTTAAATGAAATTATCTTCAAAAAGTAAATGTCATGGACCAATCTAACGTTTCAAATAAAGAACCGATGAGATTTTGCAAATTTTATGCGTTTTTTTTTTAAAAAAGTTATCAAGCTCTTAAAAAATCACCCTTTATATAGACACTAGCAAATACCCGCTACTTCGTACGCGGAAAATAGTATGGCATTGACAGTATTTTGTATCGGTATTCAAATTGTTTTTATACCCTCCACCTCCAGGATGGGGGTATACTAACTTTGTCATTCCTTTTGTAACACCTTGAAATATCGACCTGAGACCCTATAAAGTATATATATTCTTGATCGTCATAAAATTCTAAGACGATCTAGCCATGTCCGTCCGTCTGTTGAAAGCACGCTAGCATCTAAACGAAAGGAGCTAGAACGTTCAAATTTTCCATAAATGCGTCTTATAGTCGTAGATCGGTTGGGATTGAAATGGGGCGAAATCGGCCCAAAGGGAAAAAATTTTCCCTCACAAGGACTAAAAATACCCATAATAATCCCTAATATTTAAACGTATTTAAGCATGTTTTTTGGATATGACTGTTCATATTTGCTTGATATTTGGTATGCGCATTCCCCTTATAGCAAAAACGTGCACCATAAAGTGATTCTTATTTGTAGGGGGTGAAATGGGGCAAAAAAGGGATAAAAATGGTACTTATTAAACGACAATAGCTAGAAACACGAAATTCGGTGTGCACATTCCTCTAATTGAGTAGATACATAATATAAAAGTATTTTTTCCAAATTCGTACTTTTAAGGGGTAAAATAGGAATAGAGGGATAAAAATGGTACCAACCTAACGGCTGTACCTAGAATAATGAAATTCGGTGTATACATTCCTCTGATTGCATAGATAAGTAAAATACACGGATTTTTCAAAATTCGTACTTTTTGAGGTTAAAATGAAAAAAGGGATAAAAATAGTACCAATCTAATGACCGCAGCTAGAGTCATGAAATTCGGAGTATACATTCCTCTGAGTGTGTAGACACGGAAAATAAACTGATTTTTCGAAATTCGTACTTTTGTTAAAATGAAAAAGGGGATACAAATAGTACCAATCAAATGACCGCAGCTAGAGTCATGAAATTCGGAGTATATATTCCTCGGACTGCGTAGACACGGAAAATAGACGAATTTTTCGAAATTAGTACTTTCAAGGGATACAATGGTACAGAGGGATAAAAATAGTATCAACTAAACGACTACAGCTAGAATGATGCAATTCTAATTGCGTAGAAACGTCAAGGAGGTAAAAATGGTACCAACCAAATGGGCGCAGCTGGAATCATGGAATTCGGTGTATACATTCCTCTGGCTGCATAGACACGCAAAATAAAAAGTTTTTTTCCAAATTCGTACTTTTTCTTTTACGGCAAAAATTGGTTGAATCATGAAGTTAGGTTATTTTGCAATATGTACGTCTGATTATGGATTTTTAAAATTTGTACTTTTGGAATTAAAATAGAATGGAAATACAACCAACTTGAGCACCCACTATCTACCAATATTTATGGCTTTGAAAATATTTTTGAAAATATAAATATAACAATATTAATTTTTTGAATTCACGTATAAGGTAATGCTACCAATCATTACCTTATAAGCGTGGTTTGAAATAATTAAAATATTATATTTATTTATAAAATTAATTTTTCAATATTTGTATTCGTTTTGGTTTGGCTATATTAAAAAAATTATATTTTCCTGTAATATTACTGCACTTCTACGAAAACCGACAACTTCTGTGGAATGCAATCCATGGTGGAGGGTATATAAAGTACGGCCCGGCCGAACTTAACGCCGTTTTTACTTGTTTTTTTTTATATTTTGAAATTGCCTTAGTGTAAGGATATCACTTTCAGCGTAAATCGTTTGTAAACGCTCACAACTTTTGAAGAATCGCTAATTATTCAGAGGTATATTTACACTAACTTTTCGCTACGATTTAAACACCTTGTACAAATTAAAAAAAATCAAGTTATACGCAGTCAATAGTTTAATTTATAGGCACAAAATGGAAATATTTTTTCTACAAAAAATCATATAAAGTAGAAAATTATTTGCACGTTTCTTTCTTAAGCTGTGAATATTATACCCTCACTACAGAGTAGGAGCGTATATATCATTAGGGATGTAACGCATTGAAGGAGAGATTTAAAACCATAAGTATGTCCCAAGTCCCTTTCACGTCCGTCTGACTAGCTGGTATACACGATAACTCTGGAAGGGACCTTAAGAATTTATTCAAACTCTGCACATAGTACTATTTTGCCAAACTTAGTTTAAATTCGGAAATGGGAGAAATTGATATACACCTTATGGTACCCCCACACGTACAGTCCATATTCCAAAACAAACGACCCGTACGTAAAATTAAACCAAATATAACTTCTATACTTTCCATGCAAATTGACATAAGCTTTGGTCAAAATAAAACTGATACAACTTCCATACGTATGGTAGAAATTAGTTGTAATTTGAGATTTTAAAATGTTTTTATAATCACTTTAAACCTACAAAATATGTATGCTTTTCCGCGTCCTTTGTAGTCCCTATCCAAGTGAAAATTAAAACCATAACTTCTATACCGGTGCGTGACTTGAAGTCTGAACTTATAAATGAAACAAACATTTTGTATCTATCTTTTAGTTTGACTATAATGTTCAAACATAACTCTTTCTGGGCCGATTGTGCCCTTAAACATACAAATTTCGAAAATTAATTTATGTACTCGGAGAAATGTACAGTGTACACACCGAATTGATTTTCATAATCTAACTGAGAACTTTGGTTGGTATTATCTATATCCCAAATCCGCAAATTTGGTTGGTACCATTTGCACCACTTTTGCTCCGCTTCCCTCTTTAAAGTACACATTTGATACAATCCAATTGTATTGCAGTATCCATTTTAATCGTTTTTTTTCCAAGTTACACTTAAAAGTATAGATATTGAAAATCAGTCTACACTGTCAGAGGAATATACACACCGAATTTCAAGATTCTAGTTTCAGCCGTGTTGTTGGTACCATAGGGATAGAAAAAAAGGTACGAATTTCGAAAAATATATTAATTTTGTGTTTCTATGCATGTACAAACCGAATTTCATGATTGGTACCGCTGTTATCCGTTTTTACCCAATTTCACACCTAAAAATTTAAATTTATGAAGAATATTTTCGTGGTCATATTCACGATATAAGAGTAATATGCGTTCCAAATTTCAAGATTCTAGGCCAAGTCTTTTGGTACAATTTTAGTGGTACAATTTTTATCCCTTAAAAGTACAAATATCGGAAAATTCCTTGTTATTACTCATCTACACTGTAAGACGAGTATGCGCACCGAATTTTATTATTGCAGCGTCATCCATGTTGTTGGCACCTTTTTTATCCCGCTTTTCTCGTTTACCCCTTAAAAAGTACGAATTTCGAAAAATTCCTTCAATTTGCATTTTCAGGGATGTGCACGCCGAATTTCATGGTTCCAGCTCCGTCTGTTTGATTGGTACCATTTTGTATCCCTTTCTAACCAATTTCACTCACAAAAAGTACGAATGTTGAAAAATATTTTCTTTCTCGCATTTCTGCTGTAAAAGTTATACCCGTTCCGAATTTCATGATTCTAGGCCCAGTTGTTTGGTCTGGGCTGTGGTACAATTTTTATCCAATTTAATCCCTTAAAATTACAAATTTCGAAAAATGTCTTCATATAAGTGATTTGCGCTGTAAAACGAATATACATACCGAATTTCATTATTGTAGCGTCATCCGTGTTGTTGGTACCTTTTTTATCCCCTTTTCCCCGTTTACCTATTAAAAGTTCGAATTTCAAAAAATTCGGTCATTTTGCGTTTCTAATGGGTTTTGAGGTATGTACACACCGAATTTTATTGTTTTAGCTCCATCCATTTTATTGGTACTATTTTTATCCCTTTTTACCCGACTTCACCCACAAAAAGTACGAATTTTGAAAAATATTTCCTTGGGCGCGTTGAAGCTATATATAAGAGAGGAATTTTTGTAAAAAATTTCAAGATTCTAGTCCCAGCCGTTTGGTCATTGAGGTGATACAATTTTATACCTCTTTACCCCATTTTACCCCTTAAAAGTACGAATTACGAAAAACTCCCCTCAAATCTGATTTCTTCGCTGTAAGGGAAATATACATACCAAATTTCATGATTCTAGCTTCAGCCGTTTTATTTGTACCATTTTTGTCCCTTTTTGTACCATTTAACCCCCAAAAAGTACGAATTTTTAAAATGTCACTTTTTGGGTTGTCTTCATGCCGCAAGAGGAATATCCATACCAAATTTCAAGATTCTAGGCCCAGCCGTTTGGTCATTGCGGTAGTACCATTTTTATCCCTTTTTACCCCGTTTTACCCCTTAAAAGTACGAGCCAAAAATTTAGAATAAGGGCAATTAATTAAGTGTTTTAGAAATTGTGGGCTTTTGTCGGTTACCAACAAATTTTTAAGTGAAAATTTTTAGTCGATAACAAAAAAAATGTAAAACGAAAAAGCGGGAAAAGTGTGACTTTGTAAAAAAGCGGGGTTATGCGGGATGGATACTTTAAGCCGGACTGGACATATATACATTAGACTGGGTCGCCGTCCATACAAATGGAAAAACAAGTTCCACTCACCCCACGAAAATAAAGTTTGGATTGTTTAATGATGATTTGCAAAAAATTTCGCACCTAGATCAAGCCAACTGTGAGCTAAACGCTCCTGAAAATAACCCTAAAAATTATGTTTTTCCGGTGTAATTTTTTTGTGTTACATTTTTCCCAAATTTTTTCTGAAATAATAGACCCTTGAAAGAACTTTAAAAAAATTTTGATTCTTGGTCGAATTATTGGACGTTTATAGTAATTTTTTGTGTTACATTTTTTCCCAATTTTTTTTCTGAAATAATAGACCCTTGAAAGAACTTTAAATACAAATTTTGATTTTTGTCTTAGAGTAACTTATTGGTCGAATTATTGGACGTTTTTAGTAATTTTTTGTGGATTTTCACAGTGACTACTGAAAACATTTTCGTATTTGGTGGTAGTATTTTATAAAAAATAAATAGCTGCAGTCAATACCTTTCGAATGATGCCTAAATGATGAAAATCGGAAGGAAATTGACGCCGCAGCGCTCATTTTTATCAACAGCGTTTGAACATTTTGGCTGTAAAAACTATCGCCTGCATTAAATTATTTCACAAAAATGGAGTCAGTGACGTCATTTTTCGTCCGTTATTCATCATTTAGGCATCCTTCAAAGGGTATTGATTCCTCTTATTTATTTTTCATTACACCTCTTACAAAATGTTTCACCTTGAAAACCCGCAACAAAATCAATATAAACGCCCAATAACTCTACCAATGACTTATTCTAAGACAAGAATAAATTTTTTTATTTAAAGAGCTCCCAAGGGTCTATTAATTCAGAAAAATTTTTTGGACAAAAATGCAACATAAAAAAATACACGGGAAAAGCATGTTTTTTAGAGGTGTTTTCAGGAGCCTTTAGCTCACAGATGGCTTGATCCTGTGACGAAATATTTTGTAGATCATCATTAAACAATCCAATCTTCATTTCTGTATGGTGACCGTTGTAATTTATTTTCGCGATCCATCCTATATATACATCAATTATTATGGTCCACTGACTACAAAAAAAGTTTTTTCTTTATAGTAAGAAGTCGATCCACAAATGTCAATGTCCGACACACAAATATCAAAGAGGTTCAAAATTGTATTGTTTTATTATTTATTATTATTTTTTTATCCCGGCTAATCCTTTCCTATTTAAAAAGAAAAATTAATCCATTTCCGTAGGCTATCAGAGAATATTATTAACAACTACGTAAAGTTATGTCATTTTGGCAAGAAGTTCGGATGTTTGTTTGACTTACATTATTTATATTTATTAAACGAATTTTCTAACGTAAAATATTCTCATGTACGAACTAAATCGCTTAATAAAAATAAAATTTAATGTCCTAATAAAAATACATCAACATTTATATTTATGTCTATTTATGAAATATAAGGTGTGCTATAATATTGCGCAGTACTTTAAATGTACAATGTGAACAATATTTGTGTTATAAGCATCGTTGTTGTTGCTGCTGTTGTGGTTGATCTCTTTGGCGGTGGAGGGTGTCATAGGAATGAAAGTGCCCATGCCCTTGCATGGCACTATATGTACCATGTCGAGATTATGAAATCAATAAACCATATAATAATCCATTATAAAAGTCAAAATATTGAATTTCATGCATGATGAGTACTAAAGCGGGGAAGTCGTATGTGGGGAAGTCACAGGTGGATTGCATGAATAATTGGGCAAAAAGGAGGCTAAAATCCATTATGCCCATTTGATATGGTGTGATTTCGGATATGTGGAAATAACTATGTTTTTTTTATATAAATATGTTTTTATTGCATACTAGCGGATAACCGCTACTTGGGAGGCAGAAAATTTGCTCAACTACTTATTGCACAAGGTAATAAAAATATGCAAAATTATGATGGTTATAAATGAAGCTGTGGTTTAGAAACAGTAGCCTAAAATGGAAAGAATTGATTTGTTTGCTTATATGAAAAAAAAAACATAAAAAATATTACGTTGTTTTAAAACAACAAAAACAATTAAGGAAAGGCTAAAGTCGGACAGGGCCGACTATATGATACCCAGGTTGTTTATGGGGTGATTTTATATAGTTCATATAAATTATACATCACCATAACCATATACTATATTATATACTATAAACTAAACTTTAGTCAAATTTAACGAATATGCTAAAATTGATGTAAATGTAAAATGTAAAGATTGACTGCAATACGTTGCATGCAGAGTGTTATCAACAAATCGGAAGGAGCGGTGACAACATATTTGCGTAATGGGTGGGTCAGTTGTATTTGAAAACTTGAACCCATATGATCTAATTTTCCGGCAGGTAATCCTCGAGTAAATATAACATGATGTGGAAAAAATTATCAAGATCCTATGACAAATGCAGATTTTACATCGGCAATAGGATAAATCGGACGGACATTTGTAGGTGGCTTATCACAACACGCCAAAAACATGAGGCTATATAGTTCTCATTCGCGGCAGGTATTTCTAGTTGAAATATATCATAATCTGCAAATTTTGATCAAGGTCCGATGAAAGATGTACACTCAGAAAAAAGTGAACCCTGAGTGAGTTAAAATGAACTAAAATTTAAGAAAATTGAACTTCGTATAGCGCTAAAGCAATATTTCATCATATCAAGTTCACACTTTTCCTTGAAAGTAGTACATGCTTTGAACTTGATTCTAGTTCAATTTTCCTCAAACCAAGTAAATATATACTCAAACAGAGGAACATCGCAGTAAGTTTTTTCTAAAACCAAGTACATGTTTACTAAATCTAAGTAAAATTTTCTGAAATTTTCCTAAATCTAAGTTAATTTTTACTCAAATCAAGTAAATATTTACTTGAACTGAGGACAATTTTTCTAATTTTTTCCTCAAAACAAGCAAATATTTACTTAAACTGAGGAAAATTGTACTTGATACAAGAAATAAATAAATGAACATAAAATAAGTTCAATTTAACTAAAAAATTCAAAGAAATGAATGATTTTGCTTCAGGGTATGCAAAACTAGAACAAACAAGTAAAAACGTCGTTAAGTTCGGTCGGGCCGAACTTTATATTCCCTCCACCATGGATTGCATTCCACAGAGGTTGTCGGTTTTCGTAGAAGTGCAGTAATATTAAAGGAAAATATAAATTTTTTAATATACCAAACTAAAACAAATACAAATATTGAAAAAATAATTATATAAATAAATATAATATTTTAATTATATCAAACCATTATCTATTTCAAAACAAAAACTAAATATTTTTATATTTATATTTTCAAAAAGCTTAAATACCATAAATATTGGAAGATAGTGGGCGCTACAGTTGGTTGTACTTCCATTCTATTTTAATTCCAAAAGTACAAATTTTGAAAATCCATTATCAGACGTACATGTGTAAAGTGCAAAATAACCTAACTTCATGATTCAACTAATTTTTGCCGTAAAAGAAAAAGTACGAATTTTGAAAAAAACTTTTTATTTTGCGTGTCTATGCAGTCAGAGGAATGTATACACAGTATTCCACGATTCCAGCTGCGCCCATTTTGTTGGTACCATTTTTACCCCCTTGACATTTCTACGTAATTAGAATTTCATCATTCTAGCTGTAGTCGTTTAGTTGGTACTATTTTTATCCCCCTGTACCATTGTATCCCTTGCAAGTACGAATTTCGAAAAATCCGTTTATTTTTCGTGTCTATGCAGTCAGAGGAATGTATACTCCGAATTACATAACTCTAGCTGCAGTCATTTGATTGGTACTATTTTTATCCCCTTTTTTCTTTTTAACCCCAAAAAGTACGAATTTCGAAAAATCTGTTTATTTTAAGCGTATACGCAATCAGAGGAATGTATACACCGAGTTTCATTATTCCAGGTGTAGCCGTTTGGTTGGTACCATTTTTATCCCTCCGTACCCATTGTATCCCTTGAAAGTACGAATTTGGAAAAAACCTTTTATTTTTCATGTCTACGTAGTCAAAGGAATGTATACTCCGAATTTCACGACTCTAGCTGCGGTCATTTGGTTGGTACTATTTTTATCCCCTTTTTCTATTTTGACGCCAAAAAGTACGAATTTCGAAAAAACAGTTTATTTTCCGTGTCTACACAGTCAGAGGAATGTATACTCCGAATTTCATGACTCTAGCTACGGTCATTTGATTGGTACTATTTTTATCCCCTTTTTTCAGTTTAACCCCAAAAAGTACGAATTTTAAAAAATCCGTTTATTTTACTTGTCTATGCAATCAGAGGAATGTATACACCGAATTTCATTATTCTAGGTACAGCCATTTGGTTAGTACCATTTTTATCCCTCTATTCCCATTTTACCCCTAAAAGTACGAATTTGGAAAAAATGTTTTTATATTATGTCTCTACTCAGTTAGAGGAATGTACACACCGAATTTCGTGTTTCTAGCTGTTGTCGTTTAATATGTACCATTTTTATCCCTTTTTTGCCCCATTTCACCTCCTACAAATAAGAATCACTTTATGGTGCACATTTTTTCTGTAGGGGGAATGCGCATACCAAATATCAAGCAAATATAAACAGACCTATTCAAAAAACATACGCTAAAATATTAGGGATTATTATGGGTATTTTTAGTCCTTGTGAGGGAAAAATTTTTCCCTTTGGGCCGATTTCGCCCCATTTGAATCCCAACCGATCTACGACTATAAGACGCATTTATGGAAAATTTGAACGTTCTAGCTCCTTTCGTTTAGATGCCAGCGTGCTTTCAACAGACGGACGGACATGGCTAGATCGTCTTAGAATTTTATGACGATCAAGAATATATATACTTTATAGGGTCTTAGGTCGATATTTCAAGGTGTTACAAACGGAATGACAAAGTTAGTATACCCCCATCCTGGAGGTGGAGGGTATACAAATGGCAACATGAAATATTTCTCAAAAGTTTCATGACACCTCTGCCATAAAGAGTTGAGGTTTTACACCATGATTGCTGCGAAGGCAAGATAGGCGCCTTCGCAGTGGTTGTTTAGAATAATACTTGAGCTATTTAAGAAATAGGTCTCTGCAAATCAACGAGAATTGTTTCTTAGATTAATAGGGATGCTTTTCTTTAAGCCGGGATAACAAAAACGTTAATAAAAATTTATTTTTTTGCTCAAAATCAAAATAATTTTTTTTTACATTGTCGCCAACTACAATATAAATATATGTGTCAAAACAAATTTTCAAAAAAATATTTGTTGACTTTTTTGGACTTGGCCTCGATAATTTTCACTTACACTGGACAATTATCCAGGCTAAGTCAAAAATGTTTAACACAAAATTATTTTTTCAAAATGTATGTTTACACACACATTGATAGTACCTTTGGCGACAATTTTAAACCAGTAAGGAAAGGCTAAAGTCGGGCGGGGCCGACTATATGATACACTCCACTTTCTATCAGAATACAATTCAATTCGGAAAAAAGTGAAAACGGGAAGAATTTTTCTATGTTTCCTAATCATAGGCTAATATGTCCTCGTTCAATTTGCCAAATCGAAAAGAATATTTGTATCACGGCTAAATCCAAACATGGAATGAAGTGACCCATTTCACAATAGGTTCTTCCAGTTCTCAATTTTAAGTAATTCGATGAAAATACGTGGTTTCTGGGGCGGAAAAATCAAGTCGGGAGCGAAATTTGTATAGGAGCTATATATAAATCTGAACCGATCTGACTCATTTTCATCCTGGGTGTTTCTCATGCAAATATAAGATATTTTGCCAAATTTGAAGAAAATCTGTTAAAATATGTGGTTTCTGGAGCGGAAAACTCAAATCGGGAGAGAAATTCGTATGTGGGCTATATCTAAATCTGAACCGATCTGGCTCATTTGGTCTGTTTCATGGTTGTTTCTAGTTTAAATAGAAGATGTTTTGCCAATTTTGAAGAAGATCTGTTAAAATATGTGGTTTCTACAGCAGAAAAAGTCAAATCGGGAGTGAAATTCGTATGGGGGCTATATCTAAATCTGAACCGATCTGGCTAATTTTCACCGTGGGTGTTTCTAGGTGAAATATAAGATGTTTTGCCAAGTTTGAGGAAAATCTGTTTTAATATGTGGTATCTAGCGTGAAAAGAGTTAAATCGGGAGTGAAATTCGTATGGGGGCTATATCTAAATCTGAACCGATCTGGCTAATTTTCACCGTGGGTGTTTCTAGGTGAAATATAAGATGTTTTGCCAAGTTTGAGGAAAATCTGTTTTAATATGTGGTATCTAGAGTGAAAAGAGTCAAATCGGGAGTGAAATTCGTATGGGGGCTATATCTAAATCTGAACCGATCTGGCTCATTTTCACCGTGGGTGTTTCTAGTTGCAATATAAGATGTTTTGCCAATTTTGAAGAACATCTGTTAAAACATGTGGTTTCTACAGCAGAAAAAGTCAAATCGGGAGTGAAATTCGTATGGGGGCTATATCTAAATCTGAACCGATCTGACTAATTTTCACCATAGGTGTTTCTAGTTGAAATGTAAGATGTTTTGCCAAGTTTGAGGAAAATCTGTTTTAATATGTGGTATCTAGCGTGAAAAGAGTTAAATCGGGAGTGAAATTCGTATGGGGGCTATATCCAAATCTGAACCGATTTTCTTCAAATTAAATAGCGTTCGTCCTTATCCCGAAAAAGTTTGTTATGCAAAGTTTCATTTGGTTCTGGCTACCATTGCGACCTGTACTTTGATTACAAGAATAGATGGACAGACGGACGGACGGACGGACGGACGGACGGACGGACGGACGGACGGACGGACGGACGGACGGACGGACGGACGGACATCGTTAAATCTATTCAAAAATTGATTCTAAGTCGATCGGTATAATTAACAATGGGTCTATCTCGCTTCCTTTTGGGTGTTACAAACAAATGCACAAAGACATAATACTCTCGTGGAGTGTATAAAAAGATTTTTTTATTTCAGTGAAATCTTAATATTTTATTTAAATTTTTGTTATCTCAGCTTAGTTATCCAGTCTTAAAGAAAAACAGCCATATTATTTAAGAATTTTCTAAACAATTTCAAGTGTTCTTTTATAAGTTCATTAATACTTAAATGTATGAAGAACTCGGCATAAATTTCAGTATACACATTAAGTTAATTTTAAGAAAAAGCACATTTTTAGTTAAAATTTCCTAAATGGAATTTTTCTCATACAAAAAATGTCTTAATATTTTTCTTAGTTAAAACCTTGAAAATTTTCCTCCACACAAATATGAATTTACTCAACGGTACGAATTGTTTACGAGATCCAATGAAATGATTTTAAGTAAATTTACTACGCTATTTCTAGTAAATTAACTTTTTGCTATGACTTTGAAATAAGGAAACATTACTCATACTTAGTTAATTTTCCTATTTTTAAGGAAATTTTTACTAAATTGAAGTGAAATTGTTGAACTAAATAGGAGTGTGGAATTTACTCAATTTTAGGAATCTTATTTTTCTGGGTGTTATACCAAAATACCCATATGTTTGACTTTGATAGTAGCTGTTTCTAGTTGAAATATAACACGATCTGCAAAATTTGATAAACTTCTGATGTAATCTATGGGTTATGGAGTGTTAAAGGCGCTACATTAAAATGTGAACACTTGACCCACTTTCACAGTAGGAATTCTTAGTTGAAATATAGCATGATGTGCGTTTTAGAGCGATAATAGTATAAATTGGGGGCCCAGTTGTACGGGGGCAATACCAAAACATGGACCCATTTAGTTGACTTTCATAGAAGTTGTTTATAGTTTAAATATAATATGGTGTGGGAAATTTGTTGAAGATCCGATGTAAAGTGTGCCTTTTAGAGCAATAATAGTGTAAATCGGACATATGTATCGAAATTTGAACACATGTTACTTTCATGTTAGCTGTTTCTAGTTCGAATATATCATGATCCTGAAAATATAATCAAGATTCAATGTAAAATTTGTATTCGAGAGCAGCAATTTATCCTGGAGGGATATTTGCATGGAGGCTATATCTGAACGGATTTCCTCCAAATTCAATACCGATCGTCGTAGGGCTAAAAAAGTGCCACGCTCGATATCGTGGCAAAATATTACTGTGGGGGCACTTAAATTTCATAATAAATTTTAATAATATAAAATAACATAAATTTTATATAAATATAAAATGTATGTTATTTTTATAAATATATAAATAAATAAATGTTTTTTTTTTTATAAATATAACATAAATTTTAATAATATCCTATTTAATTATTTGTATATTTCGTTCTTATTTAATACATGGATAGAGTCAAAAAAATTAACTCCTTTGAACCATCGCGTTTTTCAAGAAGTCTAATGTGATCATAACGTTCATAATCCCCTTTTGAGATATTTTCAATTAAAGCTAAATACCAAGCTATTCTATTGTACAATTTAATCAAATGAGTGTTTTTTCAAATTCAAAATTTCCAAATGCTTCAACGAATGATGAAAAAAGCACGACCACTCGCTAAGCTAAAATAATGAATTGGGCACTTGATGCCTCTTCGCAATAAAAATCTCATAAATATTGAGAATAGTTTTCAAGCGCAAAAAACCCAAACCCAAACATAATGCAATTAGGGAAACCCGAGTAACAAAAGCAACACGTTTTAATTAAAAACAAATTACGCGGATAAAGGCGAACAAATATAATTGGCAACAATCATCATCGTTAGATATTTGTTACCATAACGAACCTCCTATCGTTGGCGGCTGGCAAAGAATCATAGCCAACGATAAAACCTCTAAGCTCAAGCTGGGAGTGCTGAGATACAATTGTGCTACTCCTCCTCTTGGACCTAGTCGCTGTCGTGCAAATTTTAACTCGTCCTGCAACAATTGCATAAATGAAAATTTTGCCTTTTGGCCAACAGCACGAGCGAGCAATTGCACCGGTAGATAACACTGCTTTTCCGGGGCCATATGATGATGGTGATATATAGGCGCCAACTGTATAGGTCGCTATCGTCACTGAGGATGATGATTTGTAAATTAATTTTTATTTGGCCACTTGACTTTTACCAACAACTGCAAAATGATTTGAACGCTTGGGCGAACAAATGAACGATTGCCATTTGGACAACGTGTTTTTTTCGGAGAGAGCGAGAGAGGAGGGAAATTCTAAAACTAATTTGAAAATTATTTGTTGTTACACACACAGCGCCAACTAATTTAATTGAAATATTATTGGCCATCCCACAGCAATTAAAAAAAGTAAAATGGGAGTTAAGTTCGGCCGTGCCGAATTTTTTAGATCCCTGCTTTTCAAAGCGTATTCAATATTTCAGTGTAACAACATGGTGTTAGTCGAATACTCAATAATTTAAGAATATATGAATTTCCATATAATCAATTATTTCCATTCTTCTTCAGCGTTATGTTAGGGTGACGAACATCAAGTCAATGGAACGGTAAAGTGCTCTCAGGCTCCAAAAAGCGGAACAATTAAAATGAACGAATTTCTTTGTTCTTGTGTCTTCTCCGCACTATCAAAACGACGTCTTAAGGCACTACTTGACGCTCCCATGAGAGCGGCCACATAAACCGTACACTCTGCACTCAAGCTAGTCGATTCTAACTTAGATTCGTCATTATGTTTGAATGTACCTGATGTCATTATGTTGGATGACCTGCCCTGGCCATATCATCAGGGAGATGATATGTTCTTCTTTAATCCAACAGGGAACCATCCAACCAGAATTATCTGTATGGAATCTGCTTGTTTTTTATTCGCATGGATTGTTTTTTTTTCCAGGAATTCTGCAAGTCATTTGATCCATCAGTTGCCTTCCATTTGCACATGCTTTTCGGTGATTATATCTGTGATCCGAGTATCACGAAACCTTAGTGTTTGTCTGCCTGAAGACTGAAAATTGGTACATTTAAATTCTTCATCATACGAATGATCAATATGATTTTGGATTTTCGCGTGGCAAAAGAATTTTTGTCAGCTAGAAGTATGAAAATTGGTACATAACGAGTGGTGGCCAAAACTTATGCATCTAAGAGTGACTGACTTTGAGAAACACAGTTTATAAGCTTTAATCACAAAGACATCAGTGTATTTTAAATAAATAGTAATAAGAATTCAAATAATTATCAGAATTAATTTTATCGATAAATATGGAAATCGGTGTGCAATTTATTTTCATCTGATGTTAATAATTAAAAAGCCTTCGTAAAGAAATTTATAGGAATATTCTCCTCCTGGATGGGGGTATACTAACTTTGTCATTCCGTTTGTAACACCTTGAAATATCGACCTGCGACCCTATAAAGTATATATATTCTTGATCGTCATAAAGACGATCTAGCAATGTCCGTCCGTCCGTCCGTCTGTTGAAAGCACGCTAGCATCTAAACGAAAAAAGCTAGAACGTTCAAATTTTCCATAAATGCGTCTTATAGTCGTAGATCGGTTGGGATTGAAATCGGCCCAAAGGGAAAAATTTTTCCCTCACAAGGACTAAAAAAACTACTACTACACGGATTTTTCAAAATTCGTACTTTTTGGGGTTAAAATGAAAAAGGGGATAAAAATAGTACCAATCAAATGACCGCAGCTAGAGTCATGAAATTCGGAGTATACATTCCTCCGACTGCGTAGACACGGAAAATAGACGAATTTTTCGAAATTAGTACTTTCAAGGGATACAATGGTACAGAGGGATAAAAATAGTACCAACTAAACGACTACAGCAAGAATGATGCAATTCTAATTGCGTAGAAACGTCAAGGGGGTAAAAATGGTACCAACCAAATGGGCGCAGCTGGAATCAGGGAATTCGGTGTATACATTCCTCTGACTGCATAGACACGCAAAATAAAAAGTTTTTTTTTCCAAATTCGTACTTGTTCTTTTACGGCAAAAATTGGTTGAATCATGAAGTTAGGTTATATTGCACTTTGCACATGTACGTCTGATAATGGATTTTCAAAATTTGTACTTTTGAAATTCAAATAGAATGGAAATACAACCAACTCTAGCACCCACTATCTACCAATATTTATGGATTTGAAAATATTTTTGAAAATATAAATATAACAATATTTATTTTTTGAATTCACGTATAAGGTAATGCTACCAATCATTACCTTATAAGCGTGGTTTGAAATAATTAAAATATTATATTTATTTATAAAATTAATTTTTCAATATTTGTATTCGTTTTGGTTTGGCTATATTAAAAAAATTATATTTTCCTGTAATATTACTGCACTTCTACGAAAACCTCTGTGGAATGCAATCCATGGTGGAGGGTATATAAAGTTCGGCCCGGCCGAACTTAACGCCGTTTTTACTTGTTTTAATTTAATAAGTTACTTTTATGTTCGAAACATAGAAAAAATCTTATTGCGTTTTCTTTTCTAAGAAAAAGTGCAACATGAGCTCTTTCGCAAAAAGCCATATTCTCTACTGTTGTTTTTTTTTTTTTTTTTTGAAAAATGTAAATATTAATTTGCGTTTTTTTTGTAAAAACGAATAATTTTGACGGAGAAAGTGCACTCAGAAAAAAGTGAACCCTATAATGAGTTAAAATGAACTAAAATTTAGGAAAATTGAACTTCGTATACCACGATAATGATAAATATGATGACGAAATTTGGATTTTCATTTGGTGGGCGGAGTGGGCGTGGCAATAGTGTCTTTTTTGAGCTAGAAGGCTGAACATTGGAACGTATATATTACTGACCACGAGAAAGATCAATTTGATGCCGAAATTTGGATTTTTGTTTTGTGGGCGGAGTGGGCGTGGCAAAAGCGTTTTTGAGAGCTAGAAGACTGAAAATTGGAACGTATATATTACTGATCATGAGAAAGATGATTTTTGAGAGCTGCAAGGCTGAAAATTGATACATATTTATTACTGATAACGAGAAAGATAAATATGATGCCGAAATTTGGTTTTACCTATCGTGGTCGGTGGGGACGTGGTAAAAGCTAGAAGGCTGAATAGCTAGAAGACTGAAAATTGGAACGTATATATTACTGATCATGAGAAAGATGAATTTGATGGCGTATTTTGGATTTTCGTGTTGTGGGCGGAGTGGGCGTGGCAATAGTGTTCTTTGAGCTAGAAGGCTGAAAAATGGAATGTATATATTACTGACCACGATAAAGATCAATTTGATGCCGAAATTTGGATTTTCTTTTTGTGGGTGGATTGGGCGTGGCAATCGTGTTCTTGGAGCTAGAAGGCTGAAAAATGGAACGTATATATTACTGACCATGAGAAAGATCAATTTGATGCCAAAATTTTGATTTTCGTTTTGTGGGCGGAGTGGGCGTGGCAAAATTTTTTTGAGAGCCAGGTGGGGGCGTGGTAAAAGTGTTTTTATTGAGCTAGAAAACTGAAAATTCGAACGTATATATTACTGACCACGATAAAAATCAATATGAAGCCTGATTTTAATTTTACCATTTGTTTTTTTTTGCCTGGCGAAGCGGGCGGGGTTCAGCTAGTTGTTGAACTAAATTGTAGTATGGATTTTACTCAGATTTAGGAATGCTATTTTTCTGAATGTGCAACGATTTTCAAATATCTCTCACTTATTGGGCAACATTTTTTCCAGAAACAAATACGCCATTATATTCTATGTTGGGACCGCGAATCGTACGGTTGGCATAACTAAACGAATACTTTTATAGGATAATATTATCCTGCAACATGACGAATATATATTTATTTTATTATTCAGTAAAATCTCATCAGAGAAAAATATTAATGATCGGGACATCTAAGTTGACAATCGCTTTAACGATAAACAAATCACAGACTCATTTCTGCGAATACTTTTGAATTGAAATTGAGTAAAACGAAAATAGTTAACTAGTTACACAATTTATACTACTTTTAAAAAGTAAACTCTATTATTTGTTAAATAAATGTGACTAAAATATCCATGATGTATCATTATTATTTGCTGCATATACTACTAATTATTATTTGCTGCATATAATTGTGTTAAATTTCAAAATATAAATTGATTTAAAAATTTTTGGTTAAAAGATCGACAAACAAGTAAGTAAATTTCAGTCGGCTAAATCGACTTATATACCCTCACTCTCAGAGAACATATATACGTTAAGTTATAAGGAATAAGATTTTATGTAGGGCAGGATAATTTGTGTGGAAGGTGCTAGTAGGTTCGTGTCGCATGATCCCAGCTTCCACATTTATAAAATAATTGAAAAACATGATCAAATATCAAGTCATAGTGGATTCCACGCTCCAGTATAGAAGTTATGAAGGATTTAATATTACCTAGGATTGAGAAAATGTTGTGGGAGGTACAAGAAGGGGCGTGGCTAAAGCGTAAATATTTGTTAGTTTTGCAGTTTTATAAAAAGATTATAAAAGCAATTTTAAATGTCAAATTGCAAATGATTTCGATATGGATGTTATATCGGTTTTATTGCAACCAAAGTTTATGCCACTTTGTGTGGGAGGCGTGGCAATTTCGCCCATATTCCATGCGAACGTAACCACTAAAAAAGCATTGCTGAATATTAAATTTTACAGTATTCCGATCATCAGATAAGAAGTTATAACAGTTTTATTTATTTTTATTTTACGTAGTTTTGCATGATTTGTGTGGGAGGTACTGGAAGGGGCCACTTAAAGTGATTATAAAAACATTATCAAACACCAAAATATAGCTGATTCCGATTATCCGTGTGGAAGTTATATGGATTTTAATTTGACATTGGAATGTGGGCTATTTGTGTGGGGGGTACCAGAAGGGGCGTGGAAATTTCGCCCATCTTTGAACTTAAACTAAGTTTGGGAAAACCAGTAAGGAAAGGCTAAAGTCGGGCGGGGCCGACTCTATGATACACTCCACTTTCAATCCGAATACAATTCAATTCGGTGAAAAAGTGAAAACGGGAAGGTTTTTTGTATCCTGTAAATGTATGTGTTTGACAAAAAATTTTATATCGGAAAGGACATTTGTATGAGGATATATTGAAACCTGGAACGAAATAGGTGAAATATAAAATGTATAGTTTGGCCAAAATCGGTTAAACTTATGGGAGCAACATTTGAATTTGGGCTATATTTAAATCTGAACCGATCTTACCCACTTTCACCATAGTTTTGTTTAGTCAGATTATAAGATGTTGTGCGAAATTTAAAGAAAATCGAGCACAATATGTGGCTTTTAAAGCTTTTAAAGGAGCGACATTTGTATGGGGGCTATATCTAAATCTGAACCGATATTACCCAATTTCTGCATAGTGTTTCTAGTTGGATTATAAGACGTTGTCCCAAATTTAAAGAAAATCGGGTACAATATATGGTTTTTAGATCGCAAAACTCAAATCGGGAGCGACATTTGTATGGGGCCTATATCTAACTCTGAACCGATCTAGCCCGCTTTAGCCACAGGTGTTTCTAGTTAGATTATAAGATGTTGTGCCAAATTTAAAGAAAATCGATTAGAATATGTAGCATTTAAAGCGGAAAAAGTCAAATCGGGAGCGACATTTATATGGGGGCTATATCTAAATCTGAACCGATCTTACCCAATTTCTGCATAGGTGTTTCTAGTAAGATTATAAGATGTTGTGCCAAATTTAAAGAAAATCGAATACAATATGTGGTTTCTACAGAGGAAAATGTCAAATCGGGAACGACATTTGTATGGGGGCTATATCTAAATCTGAACCGATTAGACCTATTTTCACCATAGATGTTCTTAGTATAAATATAAGATGTTTTGCCAAATCTGAAGACAATCTGATACAATTTGTGGTTTCTAGAGCGGATAAAGTCAAATCGGGAGCGAAATTTGTATGGGAGCTATATATAAATCTGAACCGATCAGACCGATATTCACCATGGGAGTTTCTAGTGGGAATATAAGATGTTTTACCAAATCTGAAGACAATCTGATACAATATGTGGTTTCTAGAGCGGAAAAAATCAAATCGGGAGAGAAATTTGTATGGGAGCTATATATAAATCTGAACCGATCTAACACATTTTTACCACAGGTGTTTCTAGTTACAATATAAGATGTTTTGCCAATTTTAAAGAAAATCTGTTGTAATATGTGGTATCTAGAGTGAAAAGAGTCAAATCGGGAGTGAAATTCGTATGGGGGCTATATCTAAATCTGAACCGATTTTCTTCAAATTAAATAGCGTTCGTCCTTATCCCGAAAAACATCGTTGTGCAAAGTTTAATTTGGTTCTGTCTACAATTGCGACCTGTATCGTGATTACAAGAATAGATGGACGGACGGACGGACAGACAGACAGACGGACATTGCTAAATCGACTCAGAAAGTGGTTCTAAGACGATCGGTATAATTAACAATGGGTCTATCTCGTTTCCTTTTGGGTGTTACAAACAAATGCACAAAGACATAATACTCTCGTGGAGTGTATAAAAATATTACGATGTGCAAAGTTTGAATCGATTCCTTAACTCCTTTCGAGAGTTATCGTGTACACCAGCCAGCCCGACGGACGGACAGGGCTCAAACACCTTCAAAGACGTGAAACGGATTTGTTCCAAACGGATTTAAGTCACTCCTTCAATGCGTTACAATTTTTTCTGTCCCAAATGATATATACCCTCCTACTCTGTAGATAATACATAATTTTTCTTCGTCATCCGGGCAGCGGGTTTAAAAAGCTAGTAACTTATATATATATATCTCCCTAATGAGGCTAACATTTGTTATTATCAATGTGGTCCATCTATTCTAATTCCTTTCGTTTCTTCCATTTCCCGACTTAACATTAAGCCCCGTAATATCAAAGGGTTAACACAATATTTGATGAAAATCGATGACTTCGGCAGGAATGATTATGTTTTGTGCCTCCCCAGGAGTACGATTTTCTTTTGCAAGACCTTTCGCGGTATTTATGTTTCAGTACTAATTGTGGTATTTAAATAATAAGCAGCTGTCCATTTCAATCTTGGTTTCATCAGCATCTGCTTCCTCATCGCTCCCATTTATTTTTTTATTCACCGAGGAGTTCCTAATAGAAGTACCCGCATTGTTTTGTTTCTGCGGATAATGTAGTTGTTATCTGCTCTAGGAAGCTTCAGTTTTCTGTGGTCGACTACATAATAATTACTTTCCAACAATTTTGCGTCCTTGCCTCCAATTTGTTCGGCAAATATAGATGTCTGTGATTTCAAATGTCTTTTTTCTACCCAAAATATAAATAATATTTTCATTTAGTTAGAATTTACATACGTAACCGAAACAGTTTCTGGATGTTTCCAAGCACTACATTTTTGTTGTTCCAAGACTCTTCCATAAATGCCCGCTTGTCATATTTGGTCTATGGTTAACCTAGCCTGCCGAATACAGCTGCCACTAATAATGACAATGAAATCGGTTTAGAGGAAAACAAGAACAGTGACGAATTGAATGTATACCCATCCTGGGCGGAGGGTATAAACATGAACATCAACAGTCTAATTTGTTACATTTTCATTAGCGAACATACTTGTGATATATGTAGATACGTATGCATGTATGTACACACACGTAGTACTTACATCACATACCTTCATATATTTATACAGAAATTTTTAGAAATCGTTTTATGTACTATGAAATATTTTTTTTTTTTCAAAAATTTTAATTAAACACAATCAAACAAACTGCATTTTATGGTGATTTGTAATATGCATGTATACTAATGTAATATATGTAGATGTAGATAATCGCAAAAAGGACTTACATTTTCAAACATTAAATCAGTTTAAGTCGTCAAAAGATGCCATACCCTTAATCACACGATATGAATTGTCATTCCGTCCGCAAATCCTTCAAATATTTTAATGTGATGATCCTATATACATTAGAGTGGCTTCTTTTGTGAGGAAGGAAAAAATGTTTTTGATGTCCCGACTAAAATGAAAGATTGGTTTGTTTTATGTGTTCTCCCAAAATATTTCGCTTTTATCATTGTCCATTCGTGAGCTGGACGCGTTCAAAATAACCTCAATAAATCAGGTTTTTCTTGAATAAAATTCACCATGAGAACGGTATTGAGAAAAAAATTAATTAGAAATAGAAAAAAATTGCTAGAAATTAAAATCTGACCCGAGCCTTATCAAGCCGTATTAAAAACTGCCAATATGACCCAGTATAAAGGATAGATTTATACTATTTTAGTGCAATTTTTGATGCATTTTTTTATAAAAACCGCAATAACTTCCACATTTTTAGTTCGATTTATGTTTTTAGGGGCTCGTTGGAGAGGTATTGATAACCAATTGCAAATTTTAGAATTTGCTAACCCATTAAGGGCCGCAAATTCTTTTCTTACTGTTAATACTCAGTGGGTTAAATGTGAAGTAAAAACTTAAATATGCGGTTATTTGTATCGTAAACACATTCTAGTCTTATATAAAGCTAATTTTTAGAAAGAAATTCAACCATTTCAAAACCATTTCTCCCTTAAAAAATAAAACATGAATAATCTACATAAACTTTATAAAGGGGAAAATTGAAATGGTTGTCAATGCTAAATTAACATAGATAGACGCATGAAATTAAAAGTATATTTAGCAGATTTTCTTCTCTTTGATTTGATCACTTGATACCCATATCGCCATTGTATGATACGCAAAAGTACGAAACTAAATTATTGAGACATTTACATCCTTTGGAAATTAAAAGTCCTGTAAAAAAGACAAACGACCACGAAATAAAAAACTGAGTATGCGTTTTCCTATTAGTGACCTATAGTTTCACTTCTATATAATCTCGTTCTTGAGAGGGAAAACAGGTCGCACGGTTTTATTGTAACATCTTATGTGAAGTTGTTCTCCCAATTTATGCATTGAAAGACCAAAATTTCAGATGTTAATTTTCAAAAATTAGCTTTTTGTAAGACTAGAATGTGTTTACGATGCAAATAACCCCATATTTAAGTTTTAACATGACATTTAATCCACAGAGAACCAACAGTAAGAAAACAATTGTCGGCCCTTAATGGGTTAGGAAGTTCTAAAAATTGGAATTGGTCATCAATACCTCTTCAACGATCCAAAAAAACACAAATCGAACTAAAAATATGGAAGTTATTGCGGTTTTTATAAAAAATGCAAGTTTTTGATATGGTTTGATAAGGCTCCGTCCAGATTTTAATTTCTGGCAGGTTTTTTCTAAATACAATTCTCACCGTGAATTTTATTCAAGAAAAACCTGATTTATAGTGGTTATTTTGAACGCGACCAGCTCACGAACTGACAATGATAAAAGCGAAATATTTTGGGAGAAGATATAAAAGAAACCAATCTTTCATTTTAGTCGGAAACATCCACTACTTTTATTTTGAAGCCACTCTAATATACATATATTTAACGTGTTCCTATATATATTTTTTTACAAATGTTGAGGTTGAGTTAAACATCAAAAGTTACCTTAAAATCCTTTACTCTACTTCCTCACAAAAAAAACCTTTTTGTATCCAAGAGCATTGCAGAAATATTAAAGCTCATAATTTTTAATTAGTTTTGATTATTTACTATTCAGGTCACGCTATAAATGCACTAAGCTAATGCATTAGATGGAGGATTAAACATTTGATTTGAACTGGGATATTCTCCTGGATCAAGACCTTTTGAATCTATATTTTATAAAATGCAAATTTATATTACATGAAGAATGTGTTCTGATTTTGGGCTGGAGGGACTGAGTATTCCAAATCCCTCTATTCTGTTTAACAAAGTAGTGTAAGCTGTTATAACATAAGAGAAATCTAAGAAATCTAATCTAAGGTAATCTCATAACAACTATGTATATTCTTCATCTACTGACAAATGTTTGGAATCCGCTCGGAATTATAGTTTAATCTTTTTTTACCGATCGCGATTATTTAAACAATCAGGCTAATTTCATTGGTACATTTAACAAATTCAAAAATATATATTATATGTACGGGATTCTCAAGGATAAATAAATATATTTTGATTTACGCAATCGGGATTTTTGGATCTAAATTGCATGATGTAGATGGAAGTTATTTTTTAATATTTTGTATTTCCTGGGGGCAAATCACGGGATTCGATATCGAGAAGTTACGATCGAAATCAATTTATAATTTCTACGGAATCGCGATTTTTGGATCTAAATTGCATGATGTAGATGGAAGTTATTTTTTAATATTTTGTATTTCCTGGGGGCAAATCACGGGATTCGATATCGAGAAGTTACGATCGAAATTAATTTTTAATTTCTATGAAAGAAGTGGAAATTTCCAACACAACCAAATAGGATGTCGAGATTAAGACTATTGGAGATAATATAATTAGATTTTGTATAATTTTTGTTCAAATTTATACCATTTTTACAATAAATAAAAGCACTTTTTCGATCGTAACATTCTCGTTATCGAATGCCGTGATTTGGCACCTGGTTTGGTGAAAGAAATAAAATAAATTTTGCTTTGAACTGGGATATTGTCCTGGCTCAATACCATTTTTGCGCCTAATTCTATGATGTGTACTTTATGGATCAACAAGAAATGTAAGATATTGTGTGATACTGATATAAAATGTGTTTTATATCAGTATCACACACGTCTACACTCAGAAAAAAGTATGCCACGGATTAAATAACTATGTACTAAAACTGATGAAAAATGAACTTCGTATAGCGCTAAGGCAAAAATTTCTGACAACAAGTACAGAATTTTCCTCGAAAATAGGACATGACCAGTAAAATTTACTCAAACTGAGGAAAATTTTATTCAATTTTGTACTCAAATCAAGTAAATTTATACTCAATCTGAGGAACATTTTCCGAATTTTTTCTCAATCCAAGTAAATTATTATTCAAACTAAGTAAATTTATAGTCAAACCAAGTAAAATTATACTCAATCTGAGGAAAATTAACGGAAATTTTTCATTAACCAAAGTAAATTTGTACTCAGCCTGAATAAAATTTCCCTTAAACTTTACTTAATAAAACTTTAAAAAAAGTAAAAAACTTTACTTAATAAATTAAATAAATTATTTCGCTTCAAAGTATGCAACACTCATATCAAGAATGACAACATGAGATAGTTCTCCAACGTTTCATGTTACTTCTGTCATAAAGAGTTGAGCTATTTCACCATGACTGCTGAGAACAAGAATTGTTCTATTCATGTAGTTTTCTAAACACACTGAATTATTTTTTATAAGTTCATTAATATAGGGTGATTTTTTAAGAGCTTGATAACTTTTTTTTAAAAAAAAACGCATAAAATTTGCAAAATCTCATCGGTTCTTTATTTGAAACGTTAGATTGGTCCATGACATTTACTTTTTGAAGATAATTTCATTTAAATGTTGACCGCGGCTGCGTCTTAGGTGATCCATTCGGAAAGTCCAATTTTGGGCAACTTTTTCGAGCATTTCGGCCGGAATAGCCCGAATTTCTTCGGAAATGTTGTCTTACAAAGCTGGAATAGTTGCTGGCTTATTTCTGTAGACTTTAGACTTGACGTAGCCCCACAAAAAATAGTCTAAAGGCGTCAAATCGCATGATCTTGGTGGCCAACTTACCGGTCCATTTCTTGAAATGAATTGTTCTCCGAAGTTTTCCCTCAAAATGGCCATAGAATCGCGAGCTGTGTGTTCTTCCATTTTGGGCAAAAAAAAGTTGGATATCATCTCACGGTAGCGCTCACCATTCACAGTTACGTTACGATTCGCATCATCTTTGAAGAAGTACGGTCCAATGATGCCACCAGCCCATAAACCGCACCAAACTGTGACTTTTTCTGGATGCATTGGTAGCTCTTGCAATGCTTCTGGCTGATATTCACTCCAAAATCGACAATTCTGCCTATTTACGTACCCATTGAGCCAAAAATGAGCTTCGTCGCTGAACACAATTTCTTTCTTTCTGAACTTTCTTAACAGAGCACGCATTTTGATAATAAAATTCAATGATTTGCAAGCGTTGCTCGTTAGTAAGTCTATTCACGATGAAATGTCAAAGCATACTGAGCATCTTTCTCTTTGACACCATGTCTGAAATCCCACGTGATCTGTCAAATACTAATGCATGAAAATCCTAACCTCAAAAAAATCACTCTTTACTTGAATATATGAAGAACTTGGCATAAATTCAAGTACATACATTAACTTTATTTCAAGGAATAAACATATTTTTAAGTAAAACCCTCCTAAATGGAATTTTCCCATACAACAATTTTCTTCATTATTTTCTTTCTTAAAAGCTAGTAAATTTTCTTCCGCACAAGTATGAATATACTTAATTGTCAGAAGTTTTTACTAGACCCGAAGAAATGTTTTTAAGTATATTTACTACCCTATTTTGATTATATTGATTTATTCTGGCTTTGAAATAAGGAAACTGTACTCATATCTAGTTAATTTTCCTTCTCACAAGGAAAATTTTACTAAACTTGAGTAAAATTTTTAAACTAAATAGGAGTATGGATTTTACTCAGATTAAAGAATGCCATTTTTCTGAGTGTAGGGTTGCCAGATACTCGGGGTTCATCGGGATTTGCCCTACTTTTCGAGTATTGTAGAATTTTAGGTGGAAAATCCCGACTTTGCGGGAACAACAACAGAAAGTTTTATGGTAGCAAAAATGTCTATAATGAAATCGCTTTTGGCGAATGATAAATCGGGTTTCGGTTGAGAGCTTTTTTAACATCAAACGTTAAGATTTTCAAGAAACGTCAATTTTTGGACAAATTGCGCCAATTAATCTGAATGATTCGTTATTGACTTTGGAGGAGTTGGCGAAAAAAATAAAATAAAATTTTTCGATAACTAAATCGATATATAAAAGAAGATATATAAAGGTATATAAAATATATATATATGAAATATATACATAAAGATATATTAAAAAAATCGTGTAATTTTAAAAATTATTTTAAAATAATTAATAATTTAAATAAATTTTGAAACTCCTAAAGAGCGTCACAGGCGAGAAATTATTTTAACATCAAACCTTATGATTTTCAAGAAACGTAAATTTTTGGACAAATTGCGTCAATTAATCTGAATGTTTCTTTATTGACTTGGGAGGAGTTGGCGAATCTTCCAAAAATATTAAAAAATTCGGATGCAAAGGACAATAATATGTTGTACAGCCTTCGAGCTGTTCCTAAGGGCATACCAAATGACAAAATATGATCACATTTTTTGCAAAATACGGTACATAAAGTGCCATAAACTTATTTAAATTGGTCTCATTTATAATTTCTATACCGATAAGTAACTCTTTTTTCGAAAAAGTATTTAGTATTTTAAATAATTAATGGGCGAAAGATATAAACCGAATGTCTTTTGATCTCATTAAGTGTGAACTAATAATTTGATTGAAGTTGTCCAAAATTCCTCTCGTTTTAAACAATTTACGATGGAGTAAAATTATTCAATACGGTCAAAAATAACACAATATATATATAATATCGAGCCCTTAGCGCGGCATGATCGCAAGCGCCAAAACACACATTTTACAGGAGAAGGTTTTTATTGATTATTTTGAAATATTTGCATAAAATGAAATATGTTTTAATTCCGCCGTACCCAACGAATTATTATTAAAAATTGATCATTTGTTTACATCATACGCTACTTTTGGCGCTTGCGATACAAATATTGTACTTGCGGCTACAAATACTGAAAAAACTTTGGCGCTTACGATATATTTTTTTTCCATTAAACATCGAAATTTTAGTAAAAACACGCTTTTTATTATAAAAAAATTATTAAAACAATATAATAAAATAGATAACACTACTATTATAAAGGGAAAATTAAAAGTAAAGTAATTCAAATCGTTAATAACAAACTATTTTAGACACATTTGAATTCCTATGATTAATAGTTAAATTTCATGTAAAAGCTTTTAGGTAATTTCGATATTGAAATTTTCTTTGTACGAATAATTAAATTAATATTCATTTCATCCACCCTACTATCTGCAAAATATCCATATTCAATTGTGCGCAAAATCCCAGTTTTTCAAAATGTGCCGTCTCAAACAATTAAATTTTATTTTAATGTTTGGCGATATAAATGCTGTACAAAATGAATTTCAGTCCTTAAAATCTAAATGAATTGCTAAATGAACTGCTTTCATAACACTTCGGTATCGTGCGGGAATTTGTAATTATGGTCGGCCACTCAGATGTGATCCAAATTATTCTTCCTTTACAAAATGATTTAATTGTAGTGTGTATAGAATCAACTGGAATCATTGTATGACCGGGAAGTGAAACTGAAGTTTTTATACCCTCCACCTCCAGGAAGGGGATATACTAACTTTGTCATTCCGTTTGTAACACCTTGAAATATCGACATAGGACCCTATAAAGTATATATATTCTTGATCGTCATAAAATTCTAAGTCGATCTGGTCATGTCCGTCCGTCTGTTGAAAGCACCCTAGTATCTAAACGAAAGGAGCTAGGACGGCCAAATTTTTCATCAATTCGTCTTATAGTCGTAGATCGGTTGGGATTGAAACTGGGCGAAATCGGCCTAAAGGGAAATTTTTTTCCCTCATAAGGAATTTTTTATTTTTTTCTATATTTTTATTTTTTTTGGTTTTGCTATATTAAAAATATTATATTTTCTTGTAATATTACTGCACTTCTACGAAAATCGAAAGCCTCTGTGGAATGCAATCCATATAAAGTTAGGCCCGGCCGAACTTAACGCAGTTTTTTCTTGTTTTTTTTATAGTTTTATAGAATTGTGGGCAAGTGCCCATTTTCATCACTATTTTAAGCTAAATATTATGTTTATTTATCAATGTTGACACTATTTCAATTAAAGAAATGTTAACAATTACCCACAATAATAGGGAAATGATATCAAAACCATATATATAGTATTTGGCTTAATATACGAATATTCCAAGAAGTATATTAAATTATTTTATAGAAGGCACAAAAAGGCTTTCTGTTCTCCAAAAACGACAATAATTTAGAGCTACTTTCAGTTCTTGTGGCTAAATTTGTTTCTTCTGGATCGATAAAAAATATATAAATCAAATATCTGGGAACTTCGAACCTCTTAGCATAGTTCGTGCGTAACCTACCGTACTTTCAACCAACAGACGAAAAGTTCATTCTATGGCCGAGGGTATAAAAATACACTTATTATTGCATCAATATATTGATAGACCTATCTAAAACATTTATAAATATCTCTAACATTATCTGACAGTTTTTGCCTAAATTCATAAACTGTCGCTTACGATAAAATTGCTTTCTTTGAAAATGTGAACAGCGACTTACGATAAAATCTTAGCCCCATTTTTTATATAAACGTTAACAATTTTGACATTTTGACAATTTTTATTTATGTATCAGCCCATAAAATTTTAAATTCAATAATAAAAAATATTTTCAGAAAATGTCGCTTACAATAATTCCGCGCTAAGGGCTCGATATATTATTTTCATTATATCTAAGTTTTTTATTAGTATGAAACTGCAATGTGTTTCTAAATAATTTTTGTTAATAAAAATGACCAAAACCAATAACCAAATGTTTCCACCAGTCCAGAGATATCCCGCTTTTTATTCACCATTTTCCAGACTTATCGCATTCGGCATCTGGCAACCCAACATACATCTTGTGTGCATTTTAAACAATCTTTACAAACTCACTTTTTCTACTAATGTGCGGTTTGGAAACGAAATGATTTTGTCTGTACTCCATCCTACGGAAATGTGCGTAAATCTAATTACTTGGCGCAGATATCATCATAGTCATGGCTAATTTGAGACAATCTATTCAACTGCAACTAAACCCAATAACAAATCTAATAAATCCAAATACAAGAACAAACAAAACAATCAAAGTCATAAATTCAACCATAACAGGGGACAGACAAAACACAGCAAATAGACAAGGAAGGGAGTACGGAAGGAAGGGAGAACACCTGTACTGTAGCAAATCGCAAGTAAACCAATTCGGAAACCAAAATCATTTATAAGCCAACAGAACAAAACAGTCCACCCTTCGAATTATGCACCACATCAAGCATCAGGGGTGGCAAGGCAGCAACAACTGGTTCAGTCAGCGGCTGCTAGAGCCGCCCATCGAACCAACGCGAAACGTCAGATCAAACAAATACACAATGTTCCCTTCCCTGCCCAGGAGATGGATGGATGGGTCTCTTATCCAAGCAGGGCTATTAAGGACGTTGGCAAACACACTCGTAAAAATTACCCTTAAAGCAAATTATAGCACTGAAAACATATTGAATTGGATGTAATAAACGAAACTGTGACGACGAATATACATACATACAAAGTTATGTATGTATGTGTGTTAAGGATACAAATGATGGCATAGTATGGCATTACAAATGCGAGTTGTCACAAATCTTTGCCGAGGATATCATTAGCAGCCCATTACAGCGGCGTTATTAACAACCTAAGTAACAATGAAATCTTGGTGTGTCTGTTTGTTGGGACTAGAAATCCAGAGATGTCCAATAGAAAATGTAACATAGTGGAAAAGATGTTACAATGTCTATACAGCGTGATAGTCCCCGAATGTACATTAGAGAAAATACATATGAAATATATATATAAAGGTATATTAAAAAAATCTTGTAATTTTAAAAATTATTTTAAAATAATTAATAATTTAAATAAATTTTGAAACTCCTAAAGAGCGTCACAGGCGAAAAATTATTTTAAAAAATCGAGCATTTTTTTTAAATAATTTTTAAGTTTCTTTGAAGTACACGCAATAATTATTTTTGTTATTGAATTTAAATTTTGCTTTAAATAAAAATGCACTTCATTTTTATAGAATTTCCACACTTGATAACTATGAAAATTATCGATTACGAAAAACAAAATAGATATTTTTTAAACTTTAACGTCCGATAACTAAGCGAGATATCGATAACGTACCGACCAATTTGTATACCCTACACCACTTCGTGGACTAGGGTATATAAGTTAATTTTCCGCCAAATGTTTGTAACACCAAGAAATAATCGAATAAATCGGAATCGATTTATTCAAATCGATTTAACGATGTCTTCTGTCCGTCCGTCCATCTAAGCTTGTTCGCACAGATTTAGATATAGCCTCCATACAAATATACCTATAATTTACACTATCACTGCTCTACACCATTTTCAAGTGTAATTCAAAAGACACCATTTGAAATTCAAAAAATATCATTTGAAATTCAAAAATCGTTCAAAAATATCAATTGAAATTCAAAAATTCCATTTGAAATTCAAAAAATATCATTTGAAATTCAAAACTCATCATTTGTAATTCAAATCTCGTCATTTGTAATTCAAAAGACACCATTTGAAATTCAAAAATTCCATTTGAAATTCAAAAAATATCAATTGAAATTCAAAAAATATCATTTGAAATTCAAAAAATATCATTTGAAATTCAAAACTCGTCAAAAAATATCAATTGAAATTAAAAAATTCCATTTGAAATTCAAAAAATATCATTTGAAATTCAAAACTCATCATTTGTAATTCAAATCTCGTCATTTGTAATTCAAAAGACACCATTTGAAATTCAAAAATTCCATTTGAAATTCAAAAAATATCAATTGAAATTCAAAAAATATCATTTGAAATTCAAAAAATATTCCATTTGAAACTCAAAAAATATTCCATTTGAAATTCAAAAAATATTCCATTTGAAATTCAAAAATGTAACAAAATTATTTAAGAAAAATATACATTAGGTGGGGTAGCATTTATTTTTTCTGCAAAATTTGGATATTCTGCACTTTTGGAAACAGATTTAATAAAATGATAAGCAACTAATAATTATAATGACGTAAAATGTCGGTAATTTCATATATAGTTTATAACCTTCACCAGCTCAGAGAGCATCTGCATATAATTTATAAGGACTTGCATTTTACTTAGGGTAGGATTATTTGTGTGGGAGGTACAACAAATCATAACTATTTTACAGGTATAAAGTGATTGTAAAACCATTTCCAATATTAAAGTTACTGATCAGTTTTATTTTAACCAAAGCTTATGCCAATTCGTGTGAGAGGTCTTGCAATATCGCTCATATTGCAGGTGTATATAACGTCTATGAAAACATTACCAATGTCCAAATTTCAGAGTATTCCGATCGTCCGTATAGAAGTTATAAAATCTTTAAATTTAAATAGGTTAAAGTGATTTGCGTGAGAAATACGTAAATCTGTTTTCTTAACAGCAGAATATTAAAGTTTACAGAAATAAATAAATGCTACTCAACCTAATGTATATTTTGCTTAAATAATTTTGTTTACCCTTTTTGAATTACAAATGTAATAATTTTTGAATTTCAAATGAAACTTTCGAATTAAAATAAAACTGGTCAGTAACAATTTAATATTGGAAATGGTTTTACAATCACTTTATACCTGTAAAATAGTTATGATTTGTTGTACCTCCCACACAAATAATCCAACCTTAAGTAAAGTGCAAGTCATTATAAATTATATGCAGATGCTCTCTGAGCTGGTGAAGGTTATAAACTATATATGAAATTACCGACATTTTACATCATTATAATTATTAGTTGCTTATCATTTTATTAAATCTGTTTCCAAAAGTGCAGAATATCCAAATTTGCAGAAAAAATAAATGCTACCCCACCTAATGTATATTATTCTTATATAAGTTTGATTACATTTTTGAATTTCAAATGGAATCTTTTGAATTTCAAATGGAATAATTTTTGAATTTCAAATGAAAATTTTTGAATTTCAAATGGCGTATTTTGAATTAGAAATGACGAGTTTTGAATTTCAAATGATGAGTTTTGTATTTCAAATGGTGTCTTTTGAATTACAAGTGACGAGTTTTGAATTACAAATGACGAGTTTTGAATTACAAATGACGAGTTTTGAATTTCATATGACGACTTTTGAATTACAAATGACGAGTTTTGAATTTCAAATGATGAATTTTGAATTTCAAATGATATTTTTTGAATTTCAATATGATATTTTTTGAATTTCAAATGGAATTTTTGAATTTCAAATAATATTTTTTGAATTTCAATTGATATTTTTGAATTTCAAATGGAATTTTTGAATTTCAAATGATATTTTTTGAATTTCAAATGGAATTTTTGAATTTCAATTGGTGTCTTTTGAATTACACTTGAAAATGGTGTAGAAACACCTATTTTGAAAGCCAGCTATATAGCTAACAAATGGGCCACCAGTTTATACTGTTATCGCTCTAGAACCCACATCTTAAATTTGATCTTGATAAAATTTTGCAGATCATGTTATATTTCAATAAGGAATACTAATTTTGAAAGGGCCCTATTTTTATTATTGCTCCTCTAGGACCACATTTTACATCGGAAGTTTTTCAAATTTTGCAGATTATATTATATTTCACCTAAGAATACATACTACGAAAGTCAAATATAAACAAATTGGGCGCCATTCTACTCTATTACAGCTCTAGAAACTACATCTTACATCGGATCTTGATCAATTTTTGCAGAATGAGAACTATATTGAGCCATGTTTTGGCACAGGCCCCAAGTGTTGTTATAGGCCCCCTTCAAATGTCCATCCGATTCATCCTATTGCCGCTGTATAATCTGTATTTGTCATTGGATCTTGATCAATTTTTCCTGATCATGTTATATTTACTATACTCGGAATATCTACCGGAAAATTTGATCGATTGCCAATTTATTTACCATATTCGTTAAATTTGTTACATAAAATTGCTCTCTCAAAACCAGGTATATACGCAGGGAGTGGTGTAGGGTATTATATAGTCGGCCCGCCCGACTTTAGCCTTTCCTTACTTGTTTTTCTTATTTTCCTTTATGCCAATACAATCAGAGGAATTTATTCGCCCCAGAGAATTTTACATCTACCCAAGATACTTTATGGGGTATCCGATGTATATTTCAAGTTGTTGCAAACGGAATGACAAATTTAATATAACCTCCATGATGTAGGTCATACAAATAATAACTTATACAATCGATGTGGTTAGTTGAATTGCCTCATGGCGGTTGCCTTCATTGCACCCAAGGTTGTTCACAGCTGATTTCGAACTTCTAATAATATTCATAAAATTGCATCCGGATGATGTCAAACCTAACACTCAAGGACTATTTGTCGGTGCTGTTATTGCTGTTGTTGGATTACAATAAAAGTTGAATTTATCGTTGTCAAACATTTACTCTTGAACAACCAACCGACCGACCGACCAACCAACCCCACCCTGTCATCCCTTCGCTGTCGGCAACGTTTGTCAAACATTAATGTTACGCTTATTACACCGAAAATTACAAAATTAAATACCGTCAACATCATCATCAGCGTCGCTAAAAAGGGTGACTTAATTTATTTTCCTCCAATTGTCCGCAACCGATGCGATTTAAGCGATTACTTACGAACGTTCCGTTTTCTCTCTTCTCTCGCCGTCACGAAAATCATCATCGTGGAAGGGGTTGTCATGCGCCAGATACCCACGAGTCTTAGTAGGGATCTCTTTCGATTGGCAAAGGAACACGTGTTTGCTTTCTAATATAAAAATAAATAAAACAAAAAAGAAGTCCACCCAACCAAGCATTGTCAACAAATTGGGATTTTTTTATGGCCACGTTACCGTTTCCGGAACAATAAAATGTCAATTATGTTGCAATAAGGATAACGGCTACAGGCAATGTTGACGTTGCTGCTGAAGATACTGATGTTGATATTGTTGAGGACACTGACGACACGCGCGGATTTCGCTGATAACTCGGGCTACAAGTGGCTGAACGTTTTTGCCAGTCTATTTTGCCAACACGTAGAGGGTTACTTTAACAACTCCCGCAGTGATGCTTGACGATAAAAAGGTTAATATTACAAGTAAAACAATTTAATATTACCAAAATATGCCAATGTAAAAGATCAAAGTTGATAAAAGAGCCCATATTCCACAGCACGCGACTTTTGAGCATTAATCGATTCGAATGTAATTGAATGAGCAAAGAATTCATAAAGTATAAGGAGAATCTATATATATATAAATCAATGTGTGTCAGTATGTTCCGCATAGGACGACCGATTCGCCTGAACATTTTACAGTAGCTAACCAGTGTGCACTGAGAATGGGTTCTGGCTATACATGGTCATGATCGGACATGAAGGGGCGTGGTACTGCCCACACAAACTATACGTTTAAAGTTTTTTATTTTCAAAAACATACGAATAGGGAAGAATGAATCCATGCAACGCCGGGTAAAAAAGCTACACCATTTTCAAGTGTAATTCAAAAGACACCAGTTGAAATTCAAAAATTCCATTTGCAATTCAAAAAATGTCACTTGAAATTCAAAAATTCCATTTGAAATTCAAAAAATGTCAATTGAAATTCTAAACTCGTCATTTGTAATTCAAAAGACAACATTTGAAATTCTAAAGTCATCATTCGTAATTCAAAAGACATCATTTGAAATTCAAAAGACATCATTTGAAATTCAAAAGACATCATTTGAAATTCAAAAGACATCATTTGAAATTCAAAAGAAATCATTTGAAATTCAAAAGACATCATTTGAAATTCAAAAGACATCATTTGAAATTCAAAACTCTTCATTTGTAATTCAAAACTCGTCATTTGAAATTCAAAACTCGTCATAAGTAATTCAAAAAACACCAATTGAAATTCAAAAGACACCATTTGAAATTCAAAAGTCGTTCAAAAGTATGAAATACAAAACTCGTCATTTGTAATTCAAAACTCCTCATTTGTAATACAAAAGACACCATTTGAAATTCAAAACTGGTCATTTGAAATTCAAAACTCGTCATTTGTAATATAAAAGACATCATTTGAAATTCAAAAATTATTCCATTTGAAATTCAAAAGATTCCATTTGAAATTAAAAAATGTAAACAAAGAAAGCATTTAGCATTTATTTTTTCTGCAAATTTGGATATTCTGCAGTTTTGGAAACAGATTTAATAAAATGATAAGCAACTAATAATTATAATGATGTAAAATGTCGGTAATGTCATATATAGTTTATAACCTTCACCAGCTCAGAGAGCATCTGCATGTAATTTATAAGGACTTGCATTTTACTTAGGGTTGGATTATTTGTGTGGGAGGTACAACAAATAATAACTATTTTAAAGTGATTGTAAAACCATTTCCAATATTAAATTGTTACTGATTAGTTTTATTTTAACCAAAGCTTATGCCAATTTGTGTGAGATGTCTTGCAATATCGCTCATATTGCAGGTGTATATAACGTCTATGAAAACATTACCAATGTCCAAATTTCAGAGTATTCCGATCGTCCGTATAGAAGTTATATAATCTTTAAATTTAAATATTTTAGAGTGATTTGCGTGAGAATACGTAATTCTCTTTTCTTAACAGCAGAATATTAAAGTTTACAGAAGTAAATAAATGCTACCCAAATGCTATTAATGTATATTTTGCTTAAATAATTTTGTTTACCCTTTTTGAATTACAAATGGAATAATTTTTGAATTTCAAATGAAATCTTTTGAATTTCAAATGGTGTCTTTTGAATTACTTATGACGAGTTTTGAATTTCAAATGACGAGTTTTGAATTACAAATGAAGAGTTTTGAATTTCAAATGATGTCCTTTGAATTTCAAATGATGTCTTTTGAATTTCAAATGATGTCTTTTGAATTTCAAATGATGTCTTTTGAATATCAAATGATGTCTTTTGAATTACGAATGATGACTTTTGAATTTCAAATGTTGTCTTTTGAATTACAAATGACGAGTTTTGAATTTCAATTGACATTTTTTGAATTTCAAATGGAATTTTTGAATTTCAAGTGACATTTTTTGAATTGCAAATGGAATTTTTGAATTTCAACTGGTGTCTTTTGAATTTCAAGTTATGTCTTTTGAATTACAATTGAAAAAGGTGTAGTGATATATCTAATAGCCGTATTTCATTGTCAACTCGCTTGTTGGCTCAAATCTAAATTTTTTTGAAAATTTTAAAAAATAAAGCAGTTGAAAATTCTTTTAATTATTTTAGTAAATTTTAGTTTTTTCGTTTGCATTTTTTTGGTCTGTAATCAATATTTGATTTGAACTGGGATATTGTCCTGGCTCAAGACCATTTTGCTTCTATATTTGATAGAATGCAAATTTATTTACAAATGGCATGGTGACATTTATTACTTGGCTGCAGACTACCACGATCATGATTTCGACCATGTCAAAAGTCTTTTCAAGTGGCTTCGCAGCGACTTTTCAACAGCAAACCCGGCCTCTATAAGGAGATGATTCTCACAAACGAACGAGAAGCACAACTCACTTTCCGAATTTGCGTTTAAAAAATCGCACCAAGTAATAAAGCACACATGCCATCTTACAAGCAACTCATTGAGTTGCATATGTAAGTATGTGTATATGCAGGTATAGTGACCCAGCAATACTTCTGCCGTGCCAACGCTCATTTGTTTTAGTTTTTTCGTTTGCATTTTTTTGGTCTGTAATCAATATTTGATTTGAACTGGTATATTGTCCTGAAAAAACTAAAACAAATGAGCGTTGGCACGGCAGAAGTATTGCTGGGTCACTATACCTGCATATACACATACTTACATATGCAACTCAATGAGTTGCTTGTAAGATGGCATGTGTGCTTTATTCTTGGTGCGATTTTTTAAACGCAAATTCGGAAAGTGAGTTGTGCTTCTCGTTCGTTTGTGAGAATCATCTCCTTATAGAGGCCGGGTTTGCTGTTGAAAAGTCGCTGCGAAGCCACTTGAAAAGACTTTTGACATGGTCGAAATCATGATCGTGGTAGTCTGCAGCCAAGTAATAAATGTCACCATGCCATTTGTAAATAAATTTGCATTCTATAAAATATAGAAGCAAAATGGTCTTGCGCCAGGACAATATCCCAGTTCAAATCAAATTTTAGTAAATTTTCAATCAATGTTCAATTTTTCTCGTGAAGTCTAGTCAGTCTAAGGCGCAATGATAAATGACGTTAATTTGATTATGTGTGATTACGTGAGCCTTTGGCAACCATTCATATTTTATTGCCAGGATCTTCGTGAAATATTTTGATACATTCATTGGCAAAATTGCATTTCAGTAATCCATCTATCAGTACACTCAAAGGAATTTGTCAGTAAAATAAAGCAGAAAGTCTACTGAAAGAGCAGATTTTCTGCATAAAAAGAGACAGCAGATTTTCTGAGATGGTAAACAGCTGTTTGCTTTTTTAGCAATATAAAAAAGCTCTAAGCAAATGACAGTAGGCTGGGTCGCGGGTCATACAAATGGAAAAACAATTTCCAGTTCCAATAATAAATTATTATTTAAAGTGCTTCCAAGGGTCTATTAATTCAGAAAAAAATTGGACAAAAATCCGACATAAAAAATTACATTGTTTTGTATAAATACACTCCACGAGAGTATTATGTCTTTGTGCATCACCTTTTGAATCGAAGTTTTTCGGGATAGGATTAGGTATAGCCCCCATACGAATTTCACTCCCAGACTTTTCTTCAAATTTGGCACAACATCTTATATTTCAACTAGGAACAGATTATCTTCAAATACCTGTAGTGAAAATAGGTCAAATCGGTTCAGATTTATATATAGCTCCCATTAAAATTTAGCCCCCGATTTTACTTTTTTCGCCCTAGAAACCACATATTGTAACAGATTTTCTTCAAATTTGGTAAATTATCTTATATTTCAACTAGAAACAGCAATGGTGAAAATGGGTTAGATCGATTGACTTTTCTCGCCATAGAAACCACGTATTTTTACCGATTTTCTTCAAATTTGGCACAACGCCTTATAGTTGAACTGGAAACATCTGTTGATAAAGTGGGTCAGATCGGTTCAGATTTATATATAGCTCGAATACAATTTTCGCTCCCGAATTGACTCTTTCCGCTCTAGAAACCAAATTTTCCATAACACATTATACTTTAGCTGGAAGCATCTATATGGGTCTCTTCGTTCCATGTTTGGATACAGTTTTCATGCAAGTATTCTTCCCGATTTAACAAAGTGGGTCAGGTCACATACAAAAATCCTTCCCAATTTCACTTTTCACCGAATTGAATTGTATTCGGGTAGAAAGTGGAGTGTATCACATAGTCGGGCCCGCCCGACTTTAGCCTTTCCTTACTTGTTTCAAGTAGTTGCTTAAAAGTACATACATACATATATATTTTGAAGAAATATTACACAAACAATCGAATTCCTCGGCGCATGACCCCCCTTCAGGCCCGCATTTTTTCTATGATAAATACAGAAAATTGGATATGTTTGTTGACAAAGTATGGGTCTAAATATGATGTCTAATGAGTTTTGGGGTTTTTAATTTATACAGGAGTTACATGAGTAACACGATGTTTACTCAAAATCTTTACACGCATATTCCGATTAAATAAAAAAATATTTGGAGATGCTTTTTTTGTACTCGATTTAATTCAAAAAAAAAAAAACAAATAATTGGTAATGATGACAGTGAGAAATATGACAAAAAAATCAGTAAGTTAAAACTCATTTCTTATTGTTTCGCAACTTTAAAGTATATTTTAAAATAGAGACCTACACGCAGAGAAAAATGCATTATGTAGAAACGAAATTGTAGACACATGCACGTCGTTTGTGAGTTTCTTTTGTAGGAAAAATTAGTTTGTTTGCGGTAAACATCACTTGTTGTAAATGAACAATAAGAATTATGTTTATATCAAACAGTTTTCATCGTTTGTCGAAATGGATTTGTATTATCATTACAAACTACCAAAACATTTAGAAGTAACAGAAACCATTGTTGTTTCATCTGTGATGAAAATAGGTCACATCGGTTCACATTTAGATACAGCTCCATAAAAATGTCGCATGGCAAATGTTACAAACCATGCATTGCAAACGGAATATACGAATAGCCACACCATATTATATTTGACCAGTGAACATCTGTTATGGAAGTGGAATATGTGGGTCAATGATTTGATATAGCCCTTATACAAATGTCCCACTCGATTTCTACACTCAGAGAGGGGTATATCATTCGTTTGAATTGGACGAAATTTAAAAATGCAAATTGTATTTTAATTAAAAATTAAAGTATTGTACTTTCTTTTGTATAAGTAAAAAATTTCTATATAAAACATTCTTAGGTTACTCCAATACTTTTTCGCAGAAACGAAGAATTTCATCTCACCAATAGATTTTTACATAATTACTAATTTAGAGGTAAAATACTTTTCAATGATTTCATTCCACTTAGATATACTACAAATCTGTGCAAAGTTTGGCACTCATAGATAAGCTACGGGTTAGCATCAAGCAAATTGTTTGCTTTTATTAAGAATGTTTTTAGATTTCATTATGATATCATAGTGATTCTTATCTACACTTACTAAAAAATTCTTTATTAAATCTCCAAACATTTATTGTAGTGCATAAGAAAGAAAAAAAGTTCATAAGATATTGCTCTCGTCAAATGTCAAGAATCTTGAAATTGGCACAATTCGTTTAGTTTGTTTGTATTTTTCATAACCTTTGTCCGAAATTCAAGAAAGTGTCCACGATTTTTTATGTAATTTTCGTGTTTTTACTGCAAAATTACCATTTCAGACGAGTTATTCTAAAAAGAACTTAAAAGTTCTATATTTTATTGCTTCAGAAAGTATATTTTCGAAACCTCTCTGGGAGGGGGTTTGAAACTCCGACCCCCCCTCCCCCTTTCGCACGGCCCTGCTCTTTGTCAATAAAAATCGACTAATGTATGTCTATTATATTCATCATTCACTCCTATCCGGAATAACATTTCCACAGGAATACATTTATCTGAAGTTATGAAATTATACCCAAAATCGCCCAGTAGGAAAATGATTAATTTAGGTAGAACCGAGTGTATTTCACAGTAGCTCCTTATTTTAGTCAGAGCGACATATAACAAAATTTCATGATTCTAAATACAACAGTTTGGTTGGTACCATTTTTATCCCATTTCGGCCCGATCACCCTTAAATGTACGAATTTCCATAAATTATTTTATTTTGCAAGTCTACGCAGTGTAAGGAATGTACACACCGAATTCCATGATTTTAACTTCAGCCGTGTCATTTTTATCGATCTTTTCCCTTTTTACCCCTTAAAAGTACTAAATTCGAAATATTTATTGGGGTCTCCTGACTAGGGTTTGGGGTCCGGGAATTTCCGAATCGTTTTTCCCGGGAATTCCCGGAAAAATTTGGACGGGAATTCCCGGGAAAAATTTTCAATTTCCCGGGAATACGGGAAATATTAAAAAAAATAATTTATTTATTATGTTGATCAATAATTAATGTTACTATATAAATTGGAATTTTTAGATGTATTTCAAATTAATATATGTATTTACATTACTGACAATTATGACAAATACTCATTATATTTATATTATATTAATATAAATTTAAATTCGCTAAATAGCCATTTTATGCGAAACCCAGCTAGGGGAATAAAAACTTTTTGTGAGGCTATTTGCAGGATCTTTATTGTGAAATAAAAATATCATGCCGACAATACATAATGTAAATTTCTTGTTTTCCTAGATGAATCGAGGTGAATATCTTCTTCAAGAACAATTTACTTTACATATGTAGCCAGAAAGAAAATAGGAATAGAATAAAAATTGTTCGCCTGGAAACTTTCAAGAGAAATCTAATAGGAATATAAATATGTGCTACGGTGTAAGAATTAATGACTGGACTATTTCAATATTTTTATTTTTTATGAATTTATTTAATTAATATTAATTTTTTTTATGTTTCTATAAAATATTTTTGTCTCCAGACGAATGAATATTCTAAATTAAATTCTAAATTCTCCGTCATATGAGTTAGTGTAGGTGTCAGTCACTTCTACCTGCGATATAAATGTCTAATTCTGACGATTAGTCTACAACTTTTCAAGTTTATAATGAGAAAATGTAATTTATAATTGGAATATGTAAGTTCACGATGAGAAATGTAAATTCATAACAGGAAATGTAAATTCATAATAGGAGCATGATAATTCACAATCAGCACTGTAAATTCGTAATGTGAAATGTAAATTCATATTGAGAAATATAAAATCATAATAAGAACATTGAAATTGATAATGAGATATATAAATACAAAATGAGAAAATCCAAATTGATAATGAGAAAATATAAATTATTATTCAGGAATAAATATTCATAAAATATAAATTCGTAAGCAGGAACTCTAAAATTTATAATCGAAGCTATGTATGTACGTTTTTCTATGGATGTTTTCGTAGAAACACATATTTTATCAATGTTCTCATTATAAATTTACATTTTCTCAATATGATTTTATATTTTCTCATTATGAATTCATATTTTCTGAATATGAAAACGTATTTTCTGATTATGAATTTGGATTTTCTGATTACAAACTTTTATATTTCATTATGAATTGGTATGTTCCTATTATGAATTAATTGTTCTCAATGAATTATGATTTATATATCTCATTATGAATTAACATGTTCCTATTAAAAATTTACATTACCCATTATGAATTTACGTATCTCTAATATGCATTTACATTTCTCAATATAATTTTGTATGTTCCGAATATAATCTTGAAAAGGTGTAGTGTAAAATATTTGTAAAATGAAAAATAATTTGTAAAATATTTTGACAATAACATTCGTTTTTAATTTGTAATATGACAGTATTGAAAAACACACCAGTTATTAAATGTTGATATTTTAAACCATATTGAACATACCTATAAATAAATTACTTTTTCCCGGGAATTCCCGGGAATGAAATTTTTCATTCCCGTTTTCCCGGGAAATGAAAAAAGTCCGGGAAACCCCAAACCCTACTCCTGACCCAATATGCCAATTTCTTAACCCTGACCAATAAATAACATTTATTTTATTTTCTGATTTCTATATTTTATGTATTTAAAGAAAACAATCAGCTTCTAGTTATGCTCAGAAATATAAATGTTCATCATTTACCTCAAGGTTCTGTCCATGGATTTCAGACATTCGTAGAAGGTCAATTACAGCTGGTGGAAGTGACATTTATGAATTCTTTCCTATTCGCGATCGAAGACTTCCTGTGCATCTGTCGCTCTCAGAAATACATATTGTAATGTTGCCTTCCGAATGTCCTTTACTGTTGCCTTCCGAATGTCCTCTTTGGCTGGAAACTTTTACGGAGCCCAGTGTTTAACAGTGAAAACAAGTTTGGGAGTTTTTTACACGTTACGTTTTTTACACAGTTGCGGGATCAAATTTTTGTGGTCCACACCTCCACCATCATAGACAATTACAAATATTTTTTCATACAAGATCATGATTATTACTCAAGAAGTAATAAAATGTGATTTTGTTAAAATGTTTTTTTACTGAACCAACACTCAGGGGATGTCCCCTATAAATGCAGTGCATTGCGTTGGCTCAAGGAAGATACGGAGTTGGATAAAGGAAAGAGGGAGAAAAATTTGTTGACATATGTTTTGAATCTATCATAAATGGAGGGAAAGATATTTGCCTAAAGCCGATTCACATGCGAGTTGCACGAGCAAAGAACGAATTCATTCTGTAATGTGTAGTGCGGCCAGCTGTCCAATCGACAACAAATGGATGCGAGTTCCTTGAAAGTCGCGTTTCTCTAAAGAACGTCCTCACGTTCGGTATGAGATCACGAATATCCAAGAAACAAACACCATAAAAGTAACGATAAAACAGCGACACACATCCCACATTACGACGGTGACCAAGGACGACAATATAATTGGATATCCTACTGTCACCCATGAGCACCATCAGCCTCCTCTAAACACGGCCAAGTAGCTGCAAGGAAAATCTTGGAGTACCCGACCATATATGGGACTTGTATTTCATCTTAGGTCTGATGCACGTAATGTTAATATTGAGAAGATCGGAGGGAGCGAAGTATTTCTTACACCGCTTCAGAAAGCCTAGACGCGTGAATGCTTCCTTTGACAACTCAAATACATGTGTTGTTCAACGAACATCGCAAAAACGGCGTTAAGTTCGGCCGGGCCGAACTTTATATACTCTCCACCATGGATTGCATTCCACAGAGGTTGTGGGTTTTCGTACAAGTGCAGTAATATTAAAGGAAAATATAACATTTTTTAGTATAGGCAAACCAAAACAAATACAAATATTGAAAAAATAATATTATAAATAAATATAATATTTTAATTATTTCAAACCATTATTTATTTCAAATCAAAAAATAAATATTTTTATATTTATATTTTCAAAAAGCTTAAATACTATAAATATTGGTAGATAGTGGGTGCTACAGTTGGTTGTATTTCCATTATATTTTAATTCCAAAAGTACAAATTTTGAAAATCCATTATTTCACGTACATAGTGCAAAATAACCTAACTTCATGATCAACCAACTTTTGCCATAATAGAAAAGGTACAAATTTGGAAAAAAAAACTTTTTATTTTGCGTGTCTATGTTCTATTCCATAATTCCAGCAGCGACCATGTGGTTGGTACCATTTTTAACCCCTTGACGTGTCTACGCAATTAGAATTTCATCATTCTAGCTGTAGTCGTTTAGTTGGTACCATTTTTATCCCTCCGTACCCATTGTATCCCTTGAAAGTACGAATTTGGAAAAAACTTTTTATTTTTCATGTCTACGTAGTCAAAAAAATGTATACTTCGAATTTCATGGCTCTAGCTGCGGTCATTTGGTTGGTACTATTTTTATCCCCTTTTTTCATTTTAACCCCAAAAAGTACGAATTTCGAAAAATCAGTTTATTTTCCGTGTCTACGCACTCAGAGGAAAGTATACTCCGAATTTCATGACTCTAGCTGCGGTCATTTGATTGGTACTATTTTTATCCCCTTTTTTCATTTTAACCCCAAAAAGTACGAATTTTTAAAAATCCGTGTATTTTACTTGTCTATACAATCAGAGGAATGTATACACCGAATTTCATTATTCTAGGTACAGCCGTTTGGTTGGTACCATTTTTATCTCTCTATTCCCATTTTACCCCTTAAAAGTACGAATTTGAAAAAAATACTTTTATATTATGTATCTACTCAATTAGAGGAATGTACACACCGAATTTCGTGTTTCTAGCTTTTGTCGTTTAATGTGTACCATTTTTATCCCTTTTTTGCCCCATTTCACTCCCTACAAATAAGAATCACTTTATGGTGTTGTTTTTAGCTATAAGGGGAATACGCATACCAAATATCAAGCAAATATAAACAGTCATATTCAAAAAACATGTTTAAATACGCTAAAATATTAAGGATTATTATGGGTATTTTTAGTCCTTGTGAGGGAAAAATGTTTCCCTTTGGGCCGATTTCGCACCATTTCAATCCCAACCGATCTACGACTATAAGACGCATTTATGGAAAATTTGGACGTGCCAGCTCCTTTCGTTTAGATGCTAGCGTGCTTTCAACAGACGGACGGACGGACGGACATGGCTAGATCGTCTTAGAATTTTATGACGATCAAGAATATATATACTTTATAGGGTCTCAGGTCGATATTTCAAGGTGTTACAAAAGGAATGACAAAGTTAGTATACCCCCATCCTGGCAAGTCACATCTATATTCTAAAAATGTCATCAGATTATTCTAGTTCGTGAAAATACTTTTTGTTAAAAAAATACCATTAGCTTCTACATCACCTTAGCATAAGGTATTTTCGTGAGTATAACCTACGCAAGGGGCCGTCAACTTCTACATGCCACTACTTCACAAACACGAGAGATGAACATAAACATGTTAATTTTCAACTTTATTTCTTTGTCTTAATTTGGTTGTGGCAGAGGGTGAGAGAGCGAGCGAGAAAGGAAGGGTTAAATGATGATGACGATGGCAATGATGGCCTCATTTAAATTGTTAACATACCAAACGAAAGAAAAGAATTTCCAAATTAGGGAAACTCTGTGTGGATGCGGGTAATGTTTTCATTAGCAACCCTTTCCTTTAGTCGTACTCAACCATAAATAACTCTCATTTGTCGCAACGTATTTTTTATGCAACAGAACTATCATCACTTATTGTATTGGACATTCAAAACTCATATGTTGAGTATAAAACATAACGAGATTTTGGTTAAATAAGTTGGGCCACACAAAATACTTCGGAATTTTGAATTATGACGACTCTAATTGCGTAGACTTGTAGAATAAGTGGATATTTCACAATTGATTTGAAATTGAAAAATTCCATTTGAATATCAAAAATTCCAAGAAATTCCATATGAAATTGAAAAAATCACTTGAATTTCAAAAATTCCATTTGCAATTCAAAAGAATTACAAATGGTGTATTTATTACAAATTACAAATGACAAGTTTAAAATTTCAAATGATGTCTTTTGAATTTCAAAACTCACACATATAATACCAATGTAACATCGGAACGAATGTTATTATTAGATAATGTTTTTTTTATAATAAATATAATATGAAAGTTGGAATTTCCACACAGATGTGACCATTCAAGAAAAATCGATACGCATTCGTGGACTCATCACTGATTTGTTTTTCTTCCTCCAAAAATATGTAAATAGATTACATATCAGAAAGATTATTATATGTTAGTTTGAGCATAATATATGTATGTGTTGTGATACATAGTTATATAACACTGTACTCTCCCAAAAATAGCATTCTTAAATCTGAGTAAAATCCATACTCTAATTTAGTTTAACAATTTTACTCCAGATTAGGTAAAGTTTCCTTATTTCAAAGCCAGAAAAAATAAAATTTACTTAAAAACATTTTTTGGATCTAGTAAAAACTTCTTACAATTAAGTATATTCATACTTGTGCGGAAGAAAATTTACTAGTGTTTAAGAAAGATATAAATGCAGAATTTTTTTGTATGGAAAAATTCCAGTTAGGATGTTTTTACTTAAAAATGTGTTTATTACTTCAAATAAAGTAAATATGTTATGCCATGTTTCTCATACATTCAAGTATAAATGAAGTTATAAAAAATACTTCAGTGTTTAGAAAAATACATGAATAGTAGTCTAAGAAGCAATTCTCGTTCGTTAGCCGAGACTTTCTTCACAAGTACTTCAAATATTACTCTAAACAATCACTGCGAACGCGCCTACCTAGCCTTCGCAGCAGTCATGGTGAAATGTCTCAACTCTTTATGGTATAAGTAAGATGAAACGTTTGAGAACTATACCATGTTGTCATTTTCATATAAGTGTTGCATACTCTGAAGCGAAAAAATTTATTTCAATTATCAAGTATAGTCGTAGTCAGGCTGAGTACAAATTTACGTGAATTAAGGAAAAAAATTCCGAAAATTTTCCTCAGATTGAGTATAAATTTACTTGGCATGACTACAAATTTACTTAGTTTGAGTAACAATTTACTTGGATTGAGGAAAAAAATCGGAATATTTTCCTCAGTTTGAGTATAAATTTACTTGATTTGAGTAAAATTTCTTAAAAATTTTCCTCAGATTAAGTGAAGATTTACTTGATTTGAAGAAAAATTTTCCTCAGTTTGAGTAAATTTTACTTGCTTTGAGAAAAAGTTGAACTGGGATCAAGTTCAAAGCATGTCTTATTTTCAAGGAAATGTTTGTACTTGATGTGAGAAATTTTTGCCTTAGCGCTATACGAAATTCAATTTTCCTCAGTTTTAGTACATATTTACTTAATCCGTGGCATACTTTTTTCTGAGTGTATGTAATTTTTAAGTCATGGAAATATAACCATATACGGATACCACTACGTGATAAAAGACCAAAAAAGATCCTTGTCCTTAGTGTTGCCCAATGTCATGCACTTTTTTATGGGCCCCAAAGATTTGGACCTCGGGTCATTTTTGCAAACGTACCCGGGATACGTATACGTTATTATGACATAATATAATTAAGAGTACGTATTTTTGTAATAGATTGCAGAGTATCTGTATGTGAAGTTCTTTATGACAAGAGCTACAACTTTGCCTCAGAGTATAAACCATGGCACAATAACAGAGGTAGTGTCGCTCGAACAGCTGATTAATTTTTTTTCATTTCAATATTTTGATTGTCAAATTTATTGTTGCTGGTTCATGTGAAGAGGGGGTGGGTGTTGTGGGTTCTACTCCCCCCTCCCCCTCCAGAGAGGTTTCAAATAAATATTTTTACAATCTTTCTAGACTTTTATAGCTATAAAACTAAGAATTTGTAAATACTTTTTAAATAGTTTGTCTGAAATGTAATGTTTGTCTGAAATGTAAAAGTTGGAAACCATCCCCCAGGTCAAAATCCTACGCACGGCCCTGATTATATGAATGTGTATTTACAATCAAAATGCTAAAATACACAGGGTTGTATCTGAATTTTAGCTGTTTTTGCTTCTACCTCTATTATTGTACCATGGAGTAAACCAAAATTCCAAACGGTTTGCAAGATATGAGTCTGAAAAAAATATCACTTTTTTCAAAATTGACACCGAGGCACCAATTCTTTGGGGCCCATAAAAAAGTGCATGGCTTTGGGCAAAACTGGGAGACTCGGGTCTTTTTTCTGGTCTTTTATCACGTAGTGGATTACACGTGTTGCACTGTGTAATCTGCCGCGGCACCAGCCTGTTTTCATCTGACTCATTCTGGCGGTCCAATTTCGACAAGCAATAGTCCGTATTTTGCACATGCTGCCGTATCTCTCCAAATGCGGTAATGTTGCTTGTCAATTGAGCCAAAAGTGAGTCTCATCACTGAGCAAAATATTGCGATATGGATGGACTTCTGGTTGATGTTGTGTACATTGGCCGAAAGTACGGCTTTAACTACTGCTTTCGGCCTTATTGCTATAGATCGAGTTCTTTATGTAAAAATGTCCATAAAGTAGATGGACACAGATCCAATAGTTTCTTCGGTGCTACATTTCTGTGGATGCGTATTATAATTTAGATTATTTGTGGTACGAATAGGAAAAAATGAACACAATTGATAATAGTCATGTCTCACCAATTTGTGAACGTTTTAAACTAACAAATATGTTCCCTTTGAAATAATTGACAGAAGTATTAAAAAATTGTACCAATTAAAAATGTTCTGCAAACACATTCATACGTGAATTTCTACAGATTTGGTTGCAAATGACATGCCGTCAGTGGGGACACACGTTGTTACGTTTGCCATTTTGTTTCAAAGGACCTTCTTGTCCGCCATGCTGCAATGTTTATATGACGGAAAGTATCATATAAAGTGGAGTGCTGACATTTTTGCATCGATTGAAATTTTTTAAATAAATATTTTCCTAAAATTTCTATTATAGCTGACAAAGTAAATTGCTTTAGTTACTTACCACTCACAAGAAAGGATATCTGAGATGGAGATTTAGTCTCGTAGCAGCAACCAGAAGATGCGCTGTTCTACACCTGATGGCGGAGAAATCTAATGTACTTTTAAAGTAAAGGACAACAATCCCATGACAAATTCATTAGTAATGATCTAAATGTTGACAACTCCCAAAATTCAGGATGAGGATCCTTCTCTCTTTTATTGCTGGGATATAAAGGCTGAGTCCTGCGGCTAATTGAAATATTTTCTAAAAACATTGCTTACAAGGTTTTGTATATTATAACGAATCATTTTGCGTGAAGCCAATAAGTCCATGAATATTGATATGTTGGCTAAATATTCTTAAAATATTTCGGATCTAGCAACATCGACTGGCGAGCTAAACCGTTATCAAACAACTCAATATTGAATCCGATGTACAAAATTTAGAGCTAAAAAGGTGCATACGTATTGGTACATTTAGACATGCATATAAAATTTGCAAAAAAATATGTAGCATATCATATTTTGTTGTTTTTTTGATATTTTTGTTCAGATTCATAAGAATTTGAAAATTAAACATACACCTACATATGGGCATCTCCCAGTGGCCCGGGCGCAACATTCGCACGCCTTAAAGCATGTATTGTGAAATTTGTTATCAGCTGGTGTGAACACGTTGACATAAAAATTATGGTTTTATTCACATTTTACAGTAGACACTTACATCAGTTTTGGGTGATTCCATTGGAACGGGTCTGACACTTTTGCTTAATTATGTTTAAATATCTCCCATATTCACTGACTGACATTTTTACTATATTGCCAATTGAAAACGTCTGGTTAATCGGAATATTATTGGAAATGCAAATATATCTTAACGTTTAAAATATTGGAGATATAGAACAAACTAGAGCGTCACGGGTGTGACCGTAGATTTGAAGAAAATCTTGAGGTTTTACTTATTTTCTTGAATTCTGTAATGTTCTTCCATTACATGGTTATATTCATCTTTGCTGATCAAAAGTGTAGTTCATACACTTTCTTCTAAAGTATACATTACCGACATCTGTTTCTGAATATAGGAAATATACGATATTTAAATTGTAACGGGCGTGACATTTTGACGGAGATCCTGTTACGACACCAGTCTATATGGAAATGATCATACCTATTGTTGTCATTATTTTTTTTGAAATATAATCTATAATAATAATATAACATATATATATAATAATAACTTAATATAAAAACAAGTAAAAACGGCGTTAAGTTCGGCCGGGTCGAACTTTATATACCCTCCACCATTGATTGCATTCCAAAGAGGATGTCCATTTTAGTAGAACTGCAGTAATATTACAGGAAAATATAATTTTTTTATATAGCCAAATCAAAACAAATACAAATATTAACAAAATTTTAATAAATATAATATTTTTGATTTGAACTGGGATATTGTCCTGGCTCAAGACCATTTTACTTCTATATTTAATATTATTTCAAACCACGCCTATAAGGCAAGGCTACCAATACGTCAATTCAAAAAATAAATATTCTTCTATATATTTTTTCAAAAAGCTTAAATACCATAAATATTGGTAGATAGTGAGTGCTACAGTTGGTTGTATTTCCATTCTATTTTAATTCCAAAAGTCTAAATTTTGAAAATCCATTATCAGACGTACATAGTGCAAAATAACCTAACTTCATGATTCAACCAATTTTTGCCGTAAAAGAAAAACCAAAACTTTGAAAAAAAAAACTTTTTATTTTGCGTGTCTATGCAGTCAGAGGAATGTAATATGATTCCAGCTGCGGCCATTTGGTTGGCACCATTTTTACCGCCTTAAGAGTACGACTATCTAAAATATCTTTATTTGACGTTTCTACCCAATTAGAATTTCATCATTCTAGCTGTAGTCGTTTAGTTAGTACTATTTTTATCCCTCTGTACCATTGTATCCCTTGAAAGTACGAATTTCGAAAAAATCCGTTTATTTTCCGTGTCTACGCAGTCAGAGGAATGTATACTCCGAATTTCATGACTCTAGCTGTGGTCATTTGATTGGTACTATTTGTAACCCCTTTTTCCATTTTGACCCCAAAAAGTACCAATTTCGAAAAATCTCTTTATTTTCCGAGTGTACACAGTCAGAGGAATGTATACACCGAATTTCTTTATTCTAGGTGTAGCCGTTTGGTTGGTACCATTTTTACCCCTCTGTACACATTGTATCCCTTGAAAGTAAGAATTTGGAAAAAACCTTTTATTTTCCATGTCTACGTAGCCAAAGGAATGTATACACCGAATTTCATGACTCTAGCTGCGGCCATTAGGTTGGTACTATTTTTAGCCCCTTTTTCCATTTTGTACCAATTAGTACCAATTTCGAAAAATCTCTTTATTTTCCGAGTCTACACAGTCAGAGGAATGTATACTCCAAATTTCATGACTCTAGCTGCGATCATTTGATTGGTACTATTTTTATCCCTTTTTTCATTTTAACCCCAAAAATTACGAATTTTGAAAAATCTGTGTATTTTACGTGTTTATGCAATCAGAGGAATGTATACACCGAATTTGATTATTCTAGGGGCAGCCGTTTGGTTGGTACCATTTTTATCCCTCTATTCCCATTTTACCCCTTAAAAGTACTAATTTGGAAAAAATACTTTTATATTATGTATCTACTCCATTAGAGGAATATACACACTGAATTTCGTGTTTCTAGCTGTTGTCGTTTAATATGTACTATTTTTATCCCTTTTTTGCCCCATTTCACCCCCTACAAATAAGAATCACTTTATGGTGCACGTTTTTGTTATCAGGGGAATGTGCATACCCAATATCAAGTAAGTGCAAGCAGACATATTAAAAAAATATGCTTAAATACTCTAAAATATTAGGGATTATTATGGGTATTTTTAGTCCTTGTGAGGGAAAAATTTCCCTTTGGGTCGATTTCGCACCATTTCAATCCCAACCGATCTACGACTATAAGACGCATTTATGGAAAACTTGAACGTTCGTTTAGATGCTAGCGTGCTTTCAACAGACGGACAGACGGACGGACATGGCTAGATCGTCTTAGAATTTTATGACGATCAAGAATATATATACTTTATAGGGTCTCAGGTCGATATTTCAAGGTGTTACAAACGGAATGACAAAGTTAGTATACCCCCATCCTGGAGGTGGAGGGTATAATAATATATATAATAATATAATATAAATATGTATTATGAGATGTATAAACATTACGAATGTTTATCGGTGTTTTCTTCCCGATGTATTCATTTTAAACAAGGTATGAATACCACAAAATCTACAATGTAGTTTTGATGAAAAAGGTATGGACCCGTTTCCAAAGTTTTTGACCTAATACAAACACTATTATTTCCCGCAAGAACTAATTGAATATATGTACAAAATTTTAGCAAAACGTGTTCAAAAGTATAGTTTATGGTTCGTTTGATTTACCCTTAATTTGCTAAAAATATCACTGCAAATAAAATTGGACATTTGTTTGCAATATTTTCAAAATGAATCACATTTATTTCCACTCAGTGAACTTCTTATAACATTCAGAGGTATTACTATTTTCAAAAAGAGAACTGCAGTTATCGTCTCCAACCAACCTGTTGATAATATTAAAGTTAATATAAAAATAAAACCAACACAATTAAGAGAATTACAAACTTCTTAAACATATAAATTTCTAAGGTATTTGTAATTGTTATTGTGCAAAAGAGCGTGAAAAGCATAGTTCTTGACGAAGGTCGTTGAAGCTAGCGTCGAAATTGGAATATTTTCTATTTTCCAGTGGAGTAATTATCTGCAACACAAACTAGTACCAAGACTTCCGTTTTTAACAAAAAACACCTTTGGAAGTTTTATATATCAATACCTTAATATAAAAAAGACTCAACTCATGAAAAACTAATTATATAGAAGGATGAACTGAATTAAACTGATAATTTTTTCTAGATTTAGGTTATGTCGAACTATCAAATCCCATCATTCCGCCATTTATTGCATTCTTGTTCCCCAAGTTATCAAGTTAAGCAAGGTGTGTACTAGGATATATCGATGACTTCATTACATAGTATGCTAAATCTAAGAAGTCGGTTCTGCAGAAGAGGCTCTCAATGATTATTTTATATATACTGAATGAGCAATATAGTTTGAATTCTTTATATGTAACTATTTAAATTATTATTTTTTCTTTGTTTTATTCAGCATTTTGAGAAGGAGACTTAGGGAAATAATTTTGAATTATTACTCGATAGAACAACGTACAAAAATAATTGAATTTTATTTTTCAAACCAACAGTCACAGTTCACAATATTCACAATTTGGTAATGAACGGTGAAGAACATTTCCTATTAAATGGGTATGCCAACAAAAATTTAATTTTCAAAAAAGCTTAAATACGCTAAATATTGGATACATTTTCAGCTATAATCGTTTGATTGGTTGTATTTCCATCCTATTTTAATTCCAAAAGTACACATTTTGAAAATCCATTATTTCTTACGTACACAGTGAAAAATAACCTAACTTCATGATTCTAGCCATGTTTGCCGTAAAAGTAAAAAAGTACGAATTTGGAAAAATATTTTTATTTTGCGAGTCTATGTAGTCAGCTAAATGTATACACAGAATTGAGGAATGCACGCACCGAATATACATAACCGAATATAATTACCTTCAAAACAAGGTATAACTCATTAAAATCGGTAAAATATTTCATGAGTTACAGGCAATTGAATGAACACACCTTTTGAAAAAATAAGTATTTTTTTCACTGTTAAATTGGTCATAACTCGTGAAAAAAAATTTTCAATTTTTTTTTTCAAAAATAAGTAAACAATATTTTTATGAGAAGAATACATACACAAACTTTCAAAACAATCGCAACCATCGAGGTCAAAAACCGTACCGCTTGACATGGAATGACTCATGTACTTTATAGTGTCGCAGATCGATAATTCAAGGTGTTACAAACGGAATGACAAAGTTAGTATACCCCCATCCTGGTAGTGGAATGTATAAAAAGGAATAGCAAACTTCTCTAATGGATATACATTTTAATGTATTTCGTCCCTCAATCTTTGATTATATATGTAGGTCCTGGAGTACGTATTTCTGGACTGTTCTTCTTAATTTCTGAAACCAATACAATAAATTTATACAGTTATACGTCCCAGCTAAATCAGGATCGTGTGGATCTTCCAATGGATGGCGACAGGCCTGTGTATACACTCAAAATCATATTACTGTATTTACAACCATCACCTCGCAAGTATTGGGATAATATTCTGTTTATGGAGTCTCCTTAGCCCTGGCATTTTGAGTTGAAAAAATGTATGTATGTATGTCGTAAAAATGGGCATTCTGAAAAATGTTTGTTATACGACATTTTATATTAATCACCCTGAATATATATATATATATTTTATACCCTACACCACTTCGTGGTCTAGGGTATTATAAGTTAGTTTCGCGCCAAATGTTTGTAACACCAAGAAATAATCGAGCTAGACCCACCTTTAAGTATACCGATCGGCTTAGAATCACCAGCTGAGTCGATTTAACGATGTCTGTCTGTCCGTCCGTCCGTCTGCTGTCCATCTAAGCTTGTTCGCACTCTACAGGTCGCAATTGTTGTCCGATTGTCATGAAACTTGGCAGAAGTTATTTTTTCTGGCCAAGGACCATCGGTATTGAATTTGGAGGAAATCGGTTCAGATTTAGATATAGCCCCCATACAAATGTCGCTCCTTATTTCACTTTTTCCGCTTTAGAAACCACATATTGTACCCGATTTTCTTTAAATTTGGTACAACATCTTATAATCCAACTAGAAATACCTATGCAAAAATTGGGTAAGATCGGTTCAGATTTAGATATAGCCCCCATACAAAAGTCGCTCCCGATTTGACATTTTCCGCTCTAGAAACGACATATTGTACCCGATTTTCTTTAAATTTTGCAGAACGTCTTATAATCCAACTAGAAACACGTATGCAAAAATTGGGTAAGATCGGTTCAGATTTAGATATAGCCCCCATACAAATGTCGCTCCCGATTTGACATTTTCCGCTCTAGAAACGACATATTGTACCCGATTTTCTTTAAATTTTGCAGAACATCTTATAATCCAACTAGAAACACGTATGCAAAAATTGGGTAAGATCGGTTCAGATTTAGATATAGCCCCAATACAAATGTCGCCCCCCGATTTCACTTTTTCCGCTTCAGAAACCACATATTGTACCCGATTTTCTTTAAATTTGGCACAGCATTTTATAATCGAACTAGAAACACCTATGCTGAAACTGGGTAAGATCGGTACAGATTTAGATATAGCCCACATTCAAATGTCGCTCCCGAATTGACTTTTTCCGCACTAAAATCCACATATTGTACCCGTTTTTCTTTAAAATTGGCACAACATATTATAATCCAACTTATGGTGAAAGTGGGTAAGATCGGTTCAGATTTAGATATCGCCCTCATACAAATGTTGCTCCAGAATGTTTAACCGATTTTAACCAAACTTTACATATTATATTTCACCAATCATCAAATTTTGCTGATCATGGTATTTTTCAACCAGGAATACCTGCCGTGAATGAGAAATATATATGCCCATGTTTTGGACCAGCCCCAAAATATAGTTATAGGCCCCCTTTTGAAATGTCAGTCCTATTCATTCTATTACTACTGTATAATTTGTATTTGTCTGTCGGATAATTGGATCAATTACCATATTATTAACCATATTCATTAAATATGACTAAAGATGAATTTAAAGTATAATTTATATGAACTACATAAAATTGCTCCCATGAAATAAATGGGTTTAGTAATCAAAGCGAGGTACATACGCAGGAAGTGGTGTAGGGTATTATATAGTCGGCCCCGCCCGACTTTAGCCTTTCCTTACTTGTTTTGACATGAAAATTATGTATGTTGTGAAAGTCAACATTCTGTATTCAACTTTTGTATTCTAGGACTTTTTTCATAGATTTTTGGTTGGTTCCAATCGAAACCAGCAGGATATTAAAATCTTGAAATGTTTGCCCAATACATAAAATCGAGAGTCTCTAACGCATAAATATGATATTTCCTCTCACAATCATTGCATCAGCTCACCTGCTAATCCGTATTGCGAAGCATCCGCGTGGAATCGTGATATTCATCCTTTAGCATTTCAAACGCTGTTTCCTCTTCCTGATTCCATACAAATGTCGCATTATTTCTCATCATTCTATTCAAAGATAACGCAATTCCAGTGTAGTTTTCAACAAATTTTCTGAAGTGACCAGTAAGACCCAAAAACCAAATCCAATCCAACTTTTATTTCTAGGGAGTTACTGGAAATGTCAGTCCGCCTGTCTGTAATTACCATTTAATTCAAATCATGCATCCGGACATTATTTAGATGGACTAAGGATGTATGTTATGCTCTGCAGGAAATAGTCTAATTTTGGAAAATACGTACATTCCATCACACCGCTTCCAATGACACTTCGTGTACCCATGAACCTGCTGTTGGTCATTGTTAATTTGTTATCCTGGCTGGGCATCATCAGGAGCAACAATGAGAAACGGGACAAAAACAGTCACACTTTGAATATTATCCAGACTCGAACATTGTTTTTCATTCTTAATTTCATGATGACCAAAGCAAAACTTTTTAATCTTTCTAAATTGGATTAAGTCCTTTTGAAAGGTACACTACCACGGTTGCTACCCACCGAGAACGACAAAATAAATATTATTTCTGTTGAACTGACCGAAAGTAGTAGAGCAAAAACGTAAACTCTAAAAGCCAACCATACCAAGACCAACATTTAAAACCTGTTCCCCATGTTGTATGTCTGGCTGGCTGCGATCTGCCACCCTCACCCCGTTTCTCTTCCGACGCTTGAATGTATGTGAGTCTGTCTTTTTTGTCATTTGGCAAACGAATGCTTAATTTTCTCTTCCCGTTGTTCATTTGTTTCTTTCCTGATTGAGCTCTTCACTGTAGTCCACACAGAATTTACGGTGGTCGTTCAGTGGGCGGGACGTGCTGAGCGAAACAGGGCGAATGTTGATTAAGTTTCTGCATGGTTACAGTGGCCGATTGCAACACATTGGAATGAATGACCAAAGGTTACTAAGCTCAACAGCTTTTGGATTATTAAATGCACTTAGTCCTGTTGAGAGTTGACGTTATGGTTTTTAATTGCAAACGTCATTTCACAGAGAATGTTGAAACTTTTTTTCCACAGAACGTCTGAAGAGCTTAAAGGTTTACGGATGCTACTTTTGAAACGCACATTGCATCACTCTTAAATAAGACAACGAGTTAACTAATGAACAAATTACCATTCATGTCTTAGAAGAGGTTACCCAACCTACCAAGATCGTAGCAAACTACCTGCGCTCTCATTAAGAGTCTGCTGAGTCTTCGAATAATCGATAGACGATTTTGTAAAATATTTCAGATTTTTATCATTATATATGTATAATTGAAAATCGCTCACTACCATTGGTCAGAAAATGGCTAGAAACGGGGCTGTTTCTAGATATATTTTACTTAACTGTTCGACGCCTCAACAAGACGCCTCAGATATACTCCTCACACCGTGAAAAGTTACAATTTGACCATTAGGCAGGATGAAAGGCACAACAATGATTATAAACAAAAACTTAAAATTAAATGTACTCATTCCTCTTTCAGGATTCGTGTATTCGTTGTACTTTGGGTTAGTTAAAATAAAAATTCTATATTAAAATATGATGTACTAGCTGAACCCCGCCCGCTTCGCCAGGCGAAAAAATACAAATGGTAAAATTAAAATCAGGCTTCATATTGATTTTTATCGTGGTCAGTAATATATACGTTCGAATTTTCAGCCTTCTAGCTCAAAAAAACACTTTTACCACGCCCACACCTGGCTCTCTAAAAACGCCCACTCCGCCCACAAAACGAAAATCCAAATTTTGGCATCAAATTGATCTTACTCATTGTCAGTAATATAAACGTTCCATTTTTCGGCCTTCTAGCTCCAAGAACACTATTGCCACGACCAATCCGCCCACAAAAAGAAAATCCAAATTTCGGCATCAAATTGATCTTTATCGTGGTCAGTAATATATACATTCCATTTTTCTGCCTTTTAGCTCAAAGAACACTATTGCCACGCCCACTCCGCCCACAACACGAAAATCCAAAATACGCCATCAAATTCATCTTTCTCATGATCAGTAATATATACGTTCCAATTTTCAGTCTTCTAGCTATTCAGCCTTCTAGCCACGTCTCCACCGACCACGATAGGTAAAACCAAATTTTTGCATCATATTTATCTTTCTCGTTGTCAGTAATATATATGTATCAATTTTCAGCCTTGTAGCTGTCAAAAAAATCATATTTCTCATGATCAGTAATATACGTTCCAATTTTCAGTCTTCTAGCTCTCAAAAACGCTTTTGCCTCGCCCACTCCGCCCACAAAACGAAAATCCAAATTTCTGCATCAAATTGATCTTTCTCGTGGTTAGTAATATACATATATGTACCAATTTTCAGCCTCCTAGCTCTCAAAAACACTTTTGCCACGCCCCAACGCCCACGAATCGAAAATCCAAATTTCGGCATCAAATTTATCTTTATCGTGGTCAGTAATATATATGTACCAATTTTCAGCCTACTACCTTTCAAAAACACTTTTTCCACGCCCCCACCGCCCACGAAACGAAAATTAAAAATCCGGCATCATATTTATGTTCATCGTTCCAATTTTCAGCCTTCTAGCTCAAAAACACTATTGCCACGCCTACTACACGAAAATCCAAATTTCGGCATCAAATTGATCTTTATCGTGGTCAGTAATATATGTGTACCAATTTTCAGCCTACTACCTCTCAAAAACACTTTTGCCACGACCACTCCGCCCATAAAACGAAAATCCAAATTTCGGCATCATATTTATCATTCTCGTGGTCAGTAATAAATATATACCAATTCTCAGTCTACTAGCTCTCAAAAACACTTTTGCCACGCCCCCTCCGCCCACAGAGCAAATTTTTAAAAATTGTATAGCCTATAGTTCCTTCCAAGCCTACATCTATCTGTACTGAAAATTTCAACAACATCGGTTCAGCCGTTTACACGTGATTGCGGAACAAACAGACAGACAGTCTTACACTAAGGTTTTATAATATTAATAGGGATAATAGGGATAGGGATGTATGTCTAAATCAGAGCTGTTAAATTTCGTTACGATTAGTAATCAATTACATTACTTTTTAAAAAGAATCGTAATGATTATATAATCCACTATTCAACAATTTCTGATTACTAATTGATTACGATTACAAATAATCAAAAAATAATCAGGATTACTTGCGATTACTGAAAAATAATCAAAAATGAGTTCGACTACTTTAAAAGATTACTTTTGACTATTTTTGATTACTTTTGATTTTTTGTGATTATTTTTGATTATTTTTAAAGGAATCTTGTACATTACATTTATTGAAAAAAAAAAAAACTATACAAAGTTAAGTTAGGGTGAATCCGCTAAATAATTGAAAATCTGAATTAAGCAAGTAACATAAATAAATTAAATTCTGCTACAATAAAATGAATAATAATTCTCATTTACATAAAATTTGAATTGGCTTTCATTAAAACTAATTTTTCAAAAGAATAATCCGACAATGATTGCCGCCTTGGACTGTTTACGATCCCGGCAAACGAAAACAGTCGTTCAACTGGAGCTGAAGATGTTAAGGATGTGTTAAAATAAATGAATGCTTCCTTGAGCAAATCATAATTTTGCCAAATGTCATCAGCACTTAAGTTATCATTTAAATAACTGAAAAACTGATGTTTTATATTGGATCGTCGGTCAATTTTGGTTTGGTCATTTGAAGATAAACTTGTGTTAATTTCATCATCTGCAAAGTGAAATCTTTAAAGTTGAAAATTCAAAGTAATGCACGCATTAGCTCACCATCATTACTGAAATCAAAAAAATCGGGCATAGTCGATATGTTATTATTTAACAATAAAACAATAAAAACTTAATTAAACTTAAAAACTTACTTTTTGACGTCTGTGTAAAATTCAGCTTTGAAAATTATTTTTCGTGCATCAGACGGAGTGTGTTTTTTGAGGGCCCCTCCTGCTTCTTTATTTGATAGCCTTATTCTCTTGTTTGTAGAAGGATTAAAGTCCGGATCCTCAGTACTGTCGTCTGCGGAAAAATCGCTTTCGAAAATATTTTGAGACATTTTCACCTATAATTTAATTTTTTTAATTTTATTTATATTGAATTGGAATTTGTACTTCCGTTACCTTTCGGTTTTAGCTGGCAAAAGAACGAGAACAGAAAAAATCAAAACTGACATATATTGAAAAGTCAAAAGTTTTGACAAACAGACTACTATGACTCTCATACCGATTTCGTGAGCTGCCATACTGAAATAATCTTAAGTAATAGATTGCTTAATTCAGATTTTCAATTATTTAGCGGATTCACCCTAACTTAAATTTGTATAGTTTTTTTTTCAATAAATGTAATTTTTTTCATTATTTTTCAGTAATCGCAAGTAATCCTGATTATTTTTTGATTACTTGTAATCGTAATCAATTACTAATCGTATAAAACTGAATGTAATCGTATTGTAATCATTACTTCTACTTAAAAAAAAGTAATCTAATTACTAATGATTACGATTACTAATCATTACTTAACAGCTCTGGTCTAAATACAGTGCGAGCTCGATGATCGCAACCACCTATTATTGCAACTGCTCGTTGTTTGCCACCAACGAAATATTAGCTTTAGGGTCTTTATAAGCGCATCTTATGGTCTCGATTATCGCAACTTCTGTACAAAAGTTGTAATGTTCGTTTTCTATTTTCTGGATAAATGAAAATACTTTGAATTTAATCAACACGCATTAGTAATCGTACCAGCATACTTGGATATGTGGAAATGTACAGCTATATTTACAAGAATTGATGCCATCGAAATGAATATCATTGGGACTTCAATTGAAATCATTGGGATATGGATGTGGAGTGCAGGGTGTAAACTTCGACCAACTGTACTCCTTCCATACAGATTTAGTTTATTTCCTACTTCAGACTACAATAACTTTGATGTCGGAGATCCGTTCAATAACTGATTTGGACAATTGTGGTTCGCAGATTGCTAATCTCGTTAGAGTATCCTTGGATAATCAAAGTTTTCGTGAAATCAAAATTCCAAAAGGTGAAGTTTCTGCCCTTTTCGATAGCTTATATTTTTAAGACTTGATATTTTTCAAAATCCCATCAATGCTTTTAGAATTTCTGAGAGCTCATTCGAACCCTAATTATCCAGAAACAATTCGCTGACTCCCAAATCTGGAGTCTTCTTTCATACCATTGCAATATGGTGTTAATAAATCTGAAAAAAAAAATCCAAACGAAAGGCTGTAAACAGTTCAAAAAATCTATTGAGTTTAATCTGAGACAATTATTCAAAGGTCAATTTGGGGTTTGATTATCGCAACTATTCGGTTATTGCAACAGGCATGGACATTAATTAGTTGCGATCTACGAGCTCGTGCTGTATATCATGGTAAGAAACAAATGTTGTGGATTTTTGAATTAAGTACACCGGGCAAGAACATTATTTCTTTTAAATGAATTGTAACCCACATTAATATCATCTTACCCAACAATATCAAATGTTTTACATTAAAATCGTTCGAAAATTAATAGTTAAAATATATGTAATAAATCGTTTCGCTAGAATAGTCTACAATTGACAAACTAACCTATAACATATGACCATAGTGGATACCACCATAGGACCATTGTGATACCACCATTGAAACCAGCCTATGCGATTCACGAAACTCTTTATCTTGCCGGCGTCTAGTCAATGAAAGCTAAATCCACTATCACTAAGCGTCTTCTAGCCATATCCGCACAAAGCCAGAGAAGGTATTCTTAACATCTTCTTTGTCCCCACCAGAAGGGTGCGACACCCTCGTTTTTTAGGTTTACGACAGTCACAAAGGTGTAAACGTCCATACATGTCACAAATGTATCAAAAATCACACAATTTCACATTCAAATAAAAGTTTATTTTAAGTGCACAAGCCCTTTGAAATGAATTGCGATGCTATCGGTGTTATTTCTACACCATTTTCAGGTGAAATTGAGAAAATACACGTTGAAAATTGAAATTGAGAAAATAAAAGTTGAAATGTAAATTGAAATTGAGAAAATACAAATACAAACTGATTTCAATGCAAATTGAAAATGAGATATGTTAATTGAAATTCAGTAAATACAATTTGAAATTGAGAAATGAAAATTTAAATTGAGAAAATGAAAATTAAAATTCAGAAATGAAAATTGAAATTGAGAAGAAAAAAATGGTATTGAGACAAGACAAATTATTATTGGGAAATTAAAATATTAAAATGATCAAAGCAACATTGAAATTGAGAAGAAATTATTACAGGTATAAATAAGAATAAAGTAGTATAAGGAAAAACAATATAAAGCGAAATTGAATATAAAACTATTCAACAGGTATATCCTCCAATTCTATAGATCTTTGGTAGAAAGTCGTGAAATTCTGGACTGTTCTGGTGGTAATTATTATTTTAGCTTCATCTATTGTACTTTCAAGTAGACGAAGCGCTTTTTGTTTGAAGCTAGAAAACGAAATTTGCTAACATGAATCTGAGTAAATATTGTCGGATTCAAATCGACTCAAATCTCAGAACATGAGTGTATATTTATTTCTGCGCTTTTGTCTGTCGCACAAAGAAAAAGTAATATTTCCATACCAAAAATTAAAGAAATCAAAAAATATTTTATTAAAAAAATTAAAAAATATATAAAGAGTGATTTTTTTGAGGTTAGGATTTTCATGCATTAGTATTTGACAGATCACGTGGGATTTCAGACATGGTGTCAAAGAGAAAGATGCTCAGTATGCTTTGACATTTCATCATGAATCGTCTTACAAACGAACAACGCTTGCAAATTATTGAATTTTATTATCAAAATGCGTGCTCTGTTAAGAAAGTTCATTGCGCGCTTCCATTTTATGGTCAGTTTAATCGACCCACTGAAGCGGCTATTCGGGCTATTGTGACTAAATTTCGCACCAAATTTACATTGTTGGACATTAAACCACCAACACGCTTACGTAGAGTGCGAACTGAAGAAAATATCGCAGCTGTATCGGCCAGTGTTAATGATGACCACCAATTTTCGATTCGTCGCCGTTCGCACCAATTGGGTCTCTGTTACTCAAAAACGTGGAAATGCCAAAATTGGACTAAGCGGATGGACCACCTAAGACGCAGCCGCGGTCAACATTTAAATGAAATTATCTTCAAAAAGTAAATGTCATGGACTAATCTAACGTTTCAAATAAAGAACCGATGAGATTTTGCAAATTTTATGCGTTTTTTTTAAAAAAAAAGTTATCAAGCTCTTAAAAAATCACCCTTTACATATATAAATATTTACAGGTTGTTCGTCTAGAATCTTGATTATTATTTCATTTTATATGTTATCAAATTATCTGTTTGTTTACATCACCAAACATCAATGTCAGTGAATAAAGTGTGACTTAGACAACTTTCAAACAAACACTAAAGACAATTTTGGTGTGCATAAAATGAAACAATTCAAAAAAAGGTATTACATTAGAGATCTGATGAAAGTAAAGAGAAAAATTCAAATATCTCATTTTTTTGGATTTTTTACTTAGATCTGTATATGCAAAAATTTTAAATATGTAAATCGCTTTATATCTTATGTATAATAAACCGCACTACTTTACTATAACTCACTACTAGGCTAAATGGTTTATAATCTCTCCTAAAAATATACCAAATAAATATGTGACATTCTTGCACGAAATGAGCGATATCGTCGTAACTTGACCTGATGGACAGTTTTAGGATTGTTTTCCTTTTTCCACATTAATACTGACACATCATAAATGCTATGGTATAAAACAGTATGCACTTTTTGGTTAAATCCAAAGTGAGAACTAAATTAGAGTGGTAAATTTTCTATCGAATTGCGAGGAACACTTGTAGTATAACACAAATGAAAATTGGGGATATTTATATCAGATATATAAATAGTATGGATAGCTTATAAGATGTTTTATGCTTTATATAAATCAATATAAAGATTTGTTTCTATTGGAAAAAGTTTTTTCAATCATAGTTTCATAAAATTCCGCTGTCTAGTGATAAGTTTTAGCATTTTTAACATTTGAAATACTGTTGGCGGCCATTCGAAATTATAGATTCTTTCAAAAACTATTGAATTTGTTAAATCCGATTCAACATATACAAGTATATATCAATTTTGTTGGAGAATTATGTGATATATAAAAAATAACACCGTTTAATAAATTAAGACTTTTGAATGGAACAAAATAGCGATCCTTTAATTCTGAAAGGCATGTTGAGTGGACCATTTTTACTTGTCGGTAATTTAATTTTAATTTTAATTTTAAACTTATAGTTCAACTGGTCTGAGTTTAGCATAACACCTGAGAGGATTCTTATTGTCAGAAGTAGAATTTTGTGGGGATCATTTTTGTGGAAGATCTTAACTCTCTAGCTCCACTCTTTATGGGTCAATTTGACCATTTTTCGAGAAAATAAAAAATCCTTTCAAAAAGGACATTTAGGGATTAGAATATTCTATGAAAAAATTTGCCGGAAATTTTCAGTGGGGGTCACCAAAGTTGTAAATAAGGCTCTTCACGCTTAACCCATTAACGCCCAGAAACAACTGTTGTTCAAATGTTTCGCACTAAACAAGTGTCCTCATATGGGGACAGAGGATGGAAATGGCTTAAAAAGCAAAATTACATTGCAACTTTTAGAACGAAATTACTACACTTTTTTCAATTGTAATTCAAAAGACATCACTTGAAATTCAAAAGACCACTTGAAATTCAGAAATTCCACTTGCAATTCAAAATATATTACTTAAATTTCAAAAATTCTATTTGAAATTCAAAAATGTCAATTGAAATTCAAAACTCGTCATTTGTAATTCAAAAGACAACATTTGAAATTCAAAAGTCATCACTTCATCACATCATTTGAAATTCAAAACTCTTCATTTGTAATTCAAAACTCGACATTTGCAATTCAAAACTCGTCATAAGTAATTCAAAAGACACCATTTGCAATTCAAAAGTTTCCATTTGAAATTAAAAAATTATTCCATTTGTAATTAAAAAATTATTCCATTTGCCATTCAAAAATTATTCCAGTTGCAATTCAAAAAGGGTAAACATAATTATTTAAGCAAAATATACATTAGTAGCATTTATTGATTTCTGTAAATTTTAATATTCTGCTGTTTAGAAAACAGATTTACCCCCATTTAGATTGATAGATAGAAAGTCTGTGGAGTGAGGATATAAAAATAAGAACATTACCCATTGAAAAATTTGTTTCATAGATGTTATATACACCTGCAATATGAGCGATATTGCAAGACCTCTCACACAAATTAGCATAAGCTTTGGTTAAAATAAAACTGATCAGTAACAATTAAATATTGGCAATGGTTTTACAATCACTTTATACCTGTAAAATAGTTATGATTTGTTGTACCTCCCACACAAATAATCCGACCCTTATAAATTGTATGCAGATGCTCTCTGAGCTGGTGAAGGTAATAAACTATATATAAAATTACCGACATTTTAAATCATTATAATTATTAGTTGCTTATCATTTTATTAGATCTGTTTTCAAAAGTGCAGAAAAAATACTCCCCACCTAATGTATATTTTTCTTAAATAATTTTGTTTTTATTTTTGAATTTCAAATGGAATAATTTTTGAATTTCAAGTGAAAACTTTTGAATTTCAAATAGCGTCTTTTGAATTACAAATGATGAGTTTTGAATTTCAAATGATATTTTTTGAATTTCAAATGGAATTTTTGAATTTCAATTGATATTTTTTTTTGAATTTCAAATGAAATTTTTTGAATTTCAAATGAAATTTTTTAATTTCAATTGATATTTTTTGAATTTCAAATGTCTTTTGAATTACACTTGAAAATGGTGTAGTGCTAAAATTCGTCCATGTTTTTTTGAATATCGATCTTTTTCAACAGAAAAATCCATTTTTTGTGATAATTTGTAATTTATTTTCCACGAAAGATTTTTCCTGTTTTCATTTAATTGATAGATCATACTTTCGTTATTTATAAAATTATTTAATTCAAAGCCATAGACGAAAACATTAAGAAAATTAATGTACAAAAAATTGATTTTGTCGAAGTATCATTCTTACAGTATAAACACAACCATGTTGTTGGCTTCGGATCCAAAATTTTAGCGTTAAATACAATCATCTGGCGTCAAAAAGTATCAAGCGTCATTTGTATAGTTGATATAGTTTGGGTGTAATATTATTTCAAAATATTTCAAGATGATTTGTTTGATGTTTATTCTCAGAATAATTTTTTGTAAAGTCAAAATAATTTTGAAACACTTATCAGCACTTACATTTCTCTTACAAAAACTCATTTTTTTCTAAATAAGATGACAATAACTATTCTCAATGTCCTAACAAATACCAAATCCTCACATGCATGTCCAATTTGCCACACAACTTCCTTACAATTCACTGACCTTTCAAATAAGACCTCTGAAATCTTTTACCTGAACTAAACTCATTACAGCATGGAATTAGTCCCTTGAATGTCAGTGTATGACTATTGAAATACTGTTTTAATAGTCCGTTCATTCGAAAATACAGCGCTATTTTCCAATATCCAAGATCTAAATGTGAAATTTGATAAAATATTTCAGAATGGTAAAACAAAATATTAAATATTATGTATCCAACGAATCCGTCTAATTTTTTGCATGTATATTAAGAACCAATGTCGCTTGTAACAAATAAATAGTCAGTCGCAAAATCTTTCAATCATCTTTCTCTAAATGGGTTTCTGAAAATATTCTGTCACAAATATTCAATATTTAGTCAGCAATCATATGCCAAAACATATTTTGGTATTCTCTGGCGCTTTTCACAATTTTTGACTTTACAGTCAAAATTTTTCCTATTTCATAAAAGATCGATCTACCAAAAATCATGGACGTATTTTAACCCTAGAATTTTGTATATATGTAAGTTGGTAAAAAACTTTGAATTGCAATAATTATTTTTTTCTTTTGTGATATTTAATTCTGCTTTAAATAAAAATACACACAATCTACATAGAATTTCCGCAATCGATAACTATGGTTTATGGATCAATAACTAAATCAGTTTTTGGGTAGTTATTCGTGCTATCATTTCACAATTAATTTCATCACACAAGATTAAACTGTTGTTTTGTTCATGATTTTTGATTATTTTATGTAGACTGTGCAATTCACTTATAAGATTAGTCTTTTCTTGAGTGGAGACTTAATATTGATGTCATTTTGTTTATTGCTTCTTGGGATGTATAGGGTATTATTAAGAATTTTTATAAATTTTAATATTGTTTTTAAGTTAATTTTATTGTTCATAATATAAGATGGAAGTATTTTGTAACCATATACGGCCTATCTGGCTCGGTTATATTGGAACGAGAAAACGCCTTTTCAAACATTAACGCCTGATAACTCGACAACTAAGCGAGATATCGGTAACAAGCCGTTATATTCATATTTTGAGGCCCTCTTTTCAGACTTTTCATACTTTATCCAAATTTCGAATTCGATAGTTCAAAATAGCTTTACATATCTAAAGGGTGATTTTTTAAGAGCTTGATAACTTTTTTTTTTAAAAAACGCATAAAATTTGCAAAATCTCATCGGTTCTTTATTTGAAACGTTAGATTGGTCCATGACATTTACTTTTTGAAGATAATGTTGACCGCGGCTGCGTCTTAGGTGGTCCATCCGCTTAGTCCAATTTTGGCATTTCCACGTTTTTGAGTAACAGAGACCCAATTGGTGCGAACGGCGACGAATCGAAAATTGGTGGTCATCATTAACACTGGCCGATACAGCTGCGATATTTTCTTCAGTTCGCACTCTACGTAAGCGTGTTGGTGGTTTAATGTCCAACAATGTAAATTTGGTGCGAAATTTAGTCACAATAGCCCGAATAGCCGCTTCAGTGGGTCGATTAAACTGACCATAAAATGGAAGCGCGCAATGAACTTTCTTAACAGAGCACGCATTTTGATAATAAAATTCAATAATTTGCAAGCGTTGTTCGTTTGTAAGACGATTCATGATGAAATGTCAAAGCATACTGAGCAGCTTTCTCTTTGACACCATATCTGAAATCCCACGTGATCTGTCAAATACTAATGCATGAAAATCCTAACCTCAAACAAATCACTCTTTATATATTATCTATGACCCCTTAGGTTGTGTTAAGGGTTAAACATGCAAACGAAAAGAACCATTCACAATGTTTACAAAATATTACCCGGTGCTGCGTCGCCAAATTTTATTTATTTGTCGTTATAAAACTGTCTGGAGCACAAGTAGTTCGGCGGTGAAGAAGATGCCTATTAAAGCAGCGTTAATTGATTTAAGTGGAACTTTGCATGTAGAAGACCAACCTACACCGGATGCTGTCAGTGCACTGAAAAGGTTAGTTGGTGACGACATATAAATCTCTTTAATTAAACTGTTCTCCATATAGACTGCGAGATTCGGGAATACTTATAAAATTTGTCACCAACACCACCAAAGAGTCGAGGCATACTCTATTGAAGCGTTTGGTGGACATTGGATTTCAACTGGAAAAGGAAGAAATACACAGCTCCCTGAGTGCTGCAGTAGACTTTGTCAAAAAAGAACAACTGAACCCCTTCTACTTGGTTAGTAAAGATGCTCGTACCGATTTTCCAGCTAACGATGCGGACAGACCATTGGATTCTGTGGTTGTAGGTTTGGCTCCCGATGAATTTCATTATGAAAATATCAATAGAGCATTTAAGTGAGTCAATGGATATTTGATTTATGGATATTTTTAACAATCATGTTTCTCTAATTTTAGTATTTTGTTAGCCAATAAGGATCACAAATTAATTGCCATTCATGAGGGCAAGTATTATAAACGCAAAGATGGTTTGGCATTGGGTCCTGGTTGTTTCGTTAAAGGTCTTGAGTACTCTGCCGGAACCAAATCAATTTTGATTGGTAAACCCAACGAGTATTTCTTTCAAAGTGCACTGGTTGGAAGCAACATTTCTGTGCATGATTGCGTTATGATTGGTGATGTAAGTACGGTGATTACTGTGCATTATGGAATACAATTTTTACTAGAATTGAATACACATTTCAGGATACTAAAGACGACATTATGGGCGCTATGAAAGTTGGCCTTAAGGGCATACAAGTAAAAACTGGCAAGTATCTACCGGAGGTAGTGGCCGATCCAGCACCTACTGTTATGGTGGAGAATTTTTCTGAGGCTGTCAACTGGATTTTGGACAATAAATAAGTGGCCCAAAAAACACAAATCTTTAAAAAATATTGCATAATCCAATGCCGATTATAACTGTATATTTCGTAGCCCTCTCAGGCTAGTTTACGAAATATAACCATTTTCTATTAGATTTGTACATTTACAGTGGGACATTTATATTTCCAGAAATAAAAATTAAAGAGACTTCGGATAGGCTGCTATAAAATACAAAGTTACCGTCATATGTTAAATCTGGTCAAAGATAATATCGACCGATCGGTTCAAATCGAATTTAGTACGTTTTCTGTAATTTCATTCATTCAGGCCATTCTTATATGTGCATAACTTTTACCATTTTATCCGTTTCAACCACGTTTCCGTTTCCTCTGTATATCACCAGTGGAATCAATACAACGTCCAGACTGACTCACCTGTTTATCTGACATTAATCTTTAAATGTGAATATATCCATAAAACAACAGACGACAAGAAACAGTAGGATTTTAAAATAATGAGCAATAACGCAATATATACAACAATTTTCTTTTTTTGTTTTGTGATGTTCTTTTTAATTTATTAAAAATCCAATTTTCGTCGAATCAACTTTTAGTACTTGGCCTATAATCTGTAGGTTTGCGTGGAGTTTTGTTATTTGTAAACAGAGTATGTGAAAATGAAAGTTTTACTTAAGACAACAATGTATAAATTTTTCTTTCCATAACACATTTTACTAATTTTTTCTATTTTTATTTTTTATTGGCTTTTAGGGTCAGCAAAAGAGGATTTTTTCAAAACAAAATATTTTTTACTACCGTTTCTATGCGAAAGTGAAGTTTGCGTTATATATAGCCACATAATTACGTTTAATTTAATAAATTACAGTGCAAATACTAAAGTCACCTCCGATGAAAAAGTGGAATTTTAGTAAAAAAAATGATTTAAAAAATGTATACATACAATATTTTGGTGTTGATTTTATGGAAAAGTATGCCTCGGTGCATAAACCAAACACATAATAATTATTTGTTGCATAGTGTATGTAAAAAAAGTGATTTTGCGTTATTCTTAAAATTACTTTTGCTCATAAATGCTAAAATCTTTGCTATTGAACAAACTTTAGCTTTTATTACCAATAAAAAAATTTTATTAAATATATATATTTTTAAAACAACTTAACTAACTTGTTGGCGTTTTCTTTTGCAAAATATCTTCGCCATACAAAGCTGTTATTGCAACCAAACGTGAATCCAAATAATTATGTTCAATTTCGCAACTTTTCCCCACACCAGCCAACCGAATAATTTGTTTCACATTAGAATTACGAGGTAAAAATAAAGCTACATTTTGAGAAATCAGTCGTGCGACATCTACCAATTCTGAAGCTTTGACTGGTATTAGGTATTTTTCAATATCATAGTCCTTCTTATTCTTATATTTGGGACCTCCCCAAGGAGGACTTAAGAAAACCGTGTCTGCCTTTAACTTACCCGACGAAGCCAGTTGCAAAAAATCGCCCAAGATAAACTCAATTTTATGTGAAACATTGTAGATTTGGGCATTGTGTTTGGCCATTTCCAATTTAACTGGATCAATGTCGATGGCTATGACTTTGTCGCAGGTTAAAGCAAATTGTATGGCATTACCACCGCTGCCACAAAAGCCATCTACAATTATACTGCTACGTAAACGTTCAGCCATGTGCTTGGCAACTTTTTCAGGTGTTACCGAGAACCAACTTTCGCGATCAAGTCGTATTCCTTCGTCGAAGCGGGAAAATAGACTGAAACGTTTTCGCCAGTACTTAAGCAGTCCTTTTTCTTCCAATATAAAAGAGGGGATATTTTTCAATTTACGATTCCTTTTCTTGACTTTTTGTGACACTTTTGCAATAACTTTATTGTCGACGCCATGAAGATCTGATTCAGTTTCCTCCAATGAATGTAATGTAGTTGGGGTATTATTGTCTTCCATTTCCACTTCAGAATCACTTGAGGCGTTCTCTATATCCGATTCGGAAAAGAAATCACTGAAATGTAGACTTTTGTGCTGGTTCTTTGACTTTTTACTGGAATTTTGTGGTCGACCGCCAAATGATGTTGGTAGGCCTAAAAGTTTCAATTGTTCCAGCTCTTCAGACAGTTTCGTATACTCATGCGTAGAGTAAGTAGCGTCTGCTGCCTCCTCAAATTCTTCTTGTATGGGCAATGACTGTTCTAAGGAGTTCTTAAATTCTAAAAAGTAATTGTAAAATATTGTGGTATACAGTAAATATTGTTCCAGATAGATTTCTTCTCTATGCTGTTCCCACAAATCATTCCAGGAGTTTAGATACTCATCGTCATGTGATGTTTGATTGTCGGGTAAAAAAACAGTTACATCTTTGTTCTCTATACCTTCAGCACACTCTTCAATAGTCTGCTCTTTTTCTAATTCAGACACGTTTTCAATAACTCCCTCTTCCTTTAAATAATCTTTGTATTTTTCATTCCACGTCTGTAGTATTATTTGTTCACCTTCCGTATACCAATATTTAAGCCAATTTTCTTGTTGCCAGTTTTCGAAATTTTCTTGAATTTTGTGTAGGAACGTATTGTAATCAGTATTTTCATCGAGAAGCTGGGAAAAACAAAAAAGTTGTGGTTCTTTTGTTTTTGATTCAATAAAATACTGAGTCATTATTTTATGGGTCTCTTTTTTAATGTTTATAATGAGCCACCTATTGCCTGCTCCAGCATTCTTATTTCCAAATTACGTGATATCAAATCGCCCGCTCGATTTATCTGAGAAACGTACCACACTTTCACAGCCGGCTTATAGCGGTCTTTAAAGTGACTTAGCAGTTTTTCCTTGTCATCCGGTTTGCTGAGAAATTGCACTTGCTCTACCAATCCTCGAGATGTTAGTGGTTGTGTATCATGAACATTTGGTTCTTGTGGGTTTATTAGTACAGCCTCTCCTAAAACTTCAACATATTTGCCATGTTGTAAAGACGGGTGGGCATTTGCTGTCGTTAATAAATGAAGTGTTAAAGTCCCTTCGGCCAGTGAGTATTGCCTGCGGCGAAATAACAGTGGCGTTTAAAAGATATGATATGTATGAAATTTTGTCTCCAGTTTTATTATTTATATTCTTATATACGTACGTTGGCAAGTTAGTTATTTGAACATTTTCCAGAAAGAAATCATTTGTTGTTGTCTTCAAAACCTTTCCAATTACACGACACCTGCCGTAGTGCAAACTATTGTAGTCGTCTTCCAGCGTCAATTCTTCAACCAGTAAAAATTTATGATAATTGCAGTATTTTGGTAAGCATTCAATGTCATCAGAGTGAAATTCAGTTTGTGTTAAATCATTCGAAGACATTAGCCATGCGTTAAATTGCCTCCAATAATTAAAAATTCTATTTTTTACAAAGTGTGTTTGATTGTGCGTTGTTTACTAACTCAATGCAATCACAATAGGGAAACATATGTTTACAGAAGTCGTGTTTTTATTGTCAAATTGCTTTTCACTCGATTAATTATTTTCAGTTCAAAAACTTGGTAGGATTTTTGAAATTTGATTTAATTTGCAGAAGGGTACAAACTACGGGCATTTGAAATAATATTAGGCCTGTTTGATTGGGCTTACTAGCTTCATTTTTGTATGGAATTTACTCGCTTAACGAGAAAGTAGAAAGTAGCTTACTACTACTGACTTAGTTGTGTTGCCAGATTTTTCCTGTTAATCCATTAAAAAAAACCAATATGTAGCAACGTTGCCAACTTATCAAGTATCTTAATTGTAAACTAGTAAGCCCAATCGAACAGGTCTATTGTTTGAAAGGTAAACAGGGCTTCATTAAATCTTCTTCTATAATGGTGTTAACATTTTAAAATGTATTGTACACTTCATGGTACATGGAGTTACCTTCTTTGTTCACTTGGCTAACAAAAATATTCAAATACAACTCTGCACCTTTTTGTACAATATATTGCCAGTCATGGTATAATAGGGGGTTTAAGGGGTGTTTAGAAGCGCTTTTGTGTTATTTATTTTTCATTTTATTTATATTCATTTATTTCAACATCACAATACAAAAGCCAATTAGGCCAATTGTTTATATTGCGCACTAAATACAACAATTCAAAAATACATAAATAAATAACAAAAATTAAAACTATTTTAAAACTAATATTATAAAAGTACAAAAAAATCTTAAAAAGTAAATATTGAGCAAATTTTTTAATAAAAATCAGATTTTTTTGATTTTTGCTAAATTTGTATAAATGTTTTGTATTTATAGTTAACGTCGTATATGCGTGAAGAGGAAATATTATAAACTTATTCTCGTGGGTATGTGCGAAAAAAAAAGAAATAAAACAAACAGACGTTTGTACAAATATTTGGTACGCCCTAACCTCGTATTAGGGCTGTTTTTCTTTAAGCCGGGATAACAAGTTGCGATAACAAAATAATAAAAAAAGTTTAGTTTTAATAAAAGTTTAGTTTTTCGTTCAAAATAAAAAATTATTTTTTCACATTGTCGCCAACTACAATATAAATATATGTATCAAAAGAAATTTTCAAAAAAATATTTTGTGTCGACTTTATTGGACTTAGCCTCGATATCCATCATTTTGACTTACACTGGATAATTATCCAGGCTAAGTCAAACATTTTTAACACAAAATTATTTTTTCAAAATTTCACACACACATTGATATTGCTTTTGGCGACAATTTTAAAAAAGAATTTTTTATTTTGAGTGAAATTTTAACATTTTATTTAGATTTTTGTTATTGCAGCTTAGTTATACAGTCTTAAAGAAAAACAGCCATATTATCTCGTATTTTGCACAACACATTTTTTGCAAATATTTTGAGAATCTAAAAGAGGCCTGGCAGTATGTTAATATTAAAAACAACAGCTGTTTAATTTAGCTGTCATTGGTAAATAAATCTTTATGTGTTGACAGCGCTTATATATAGAAGGCTGTAAATCCTGAGTATGGCAACTCTACTATTTCAACCCTGCACATCTCGTTTTACTCCAATTTTTAGCAACTCACTCGTTCCCGCACATTAATAACTTTTAATAATAATAATAACTTTGCAAGTACGGGATATTTATTCTTGACAATACTTATAAGGGCAAAACTGGCTAAACTACATCGGTTAAACGATTTTTAACACTTAGTTTTTATTAAAAGAAAGGATAATCAACAGTAAGACAACATGTCATTCATGAACCCCGTTGATATGGTGGAGGAAGATGCCGCCGATTTGCAGTTTCCCAAAGGTAAACTTTTTTCATGTATCCTATCACTCACAAGCGCCTTTTTATTAGATTTAAGATTACCCAATCCTTTCTGTTTTTCCTTCCGGGGAGGATCTTTTACAAATACAATTCATTTGCAGTAAAGCCGACACGTCATAAGAAATGTAAACAACGAATCATTAATGCGTTGGTGAACGAAGACACGCGTTATACTGTGGCCACCTATGATCCTCAACACTTGCAGCGATTGTTGGAACAACAAGAACAAAAGTCTGGGGCTATTAATGATTTCGTTGATATAGCTCAATGTGCCACATGTCGCTGTGATTTACACGAACCTTTCATAAGATGTGCTGACTGCGATGAGGAATTATGCCTGCAATGTTTTGCTAAAGGTCGAGAAATCAGACAACACAAAAATAATCACGCATACGTAATAGTAAAAGATGATATACAAATATTTGCCGGCCCTGGTTCGTGGTCAGCTCGGGATGAACGTATACTATTGCATACCCTGCAATCCCAAGGCTATGGCAATTGGGATGCTGTGGCCAAGTCATTGCAGTATCGCCATGATGCTGCTCAATGTCGCCAGCACTATCATGACAATTATTTTGGTGGTGTATTTGAGCGATTATTGGGTCTCCAACATGCTTCACAAGCATATGCGCGGCAGCACACGCCATATGTGGTAAAAATGCGATCTGTAGATCCACCACGACATGATGACATTGCTTCGATGCAATTTAAAATTATGGCGGGTTATCGTTGTGCTCGTGGTGATTTTGATACACCGTACGATGTGACTGCGGAGAGTTTTCTGACCGCAATACAGGCAGAAGGGGAACGCCTTAAAGATGGAATTGAGGACGGGAAAGAAGACGAAACCACTGAAGAATGTCTGGGAGAGTTGAAATATGCTTTGGTTAAAGCCTACAATCATCGCTTGCAGTAAGTAGAATTGTTTTAAATTTATATGACTTAGTTGAAGCCAAGAAGTATTTAAGAATATTTTAAATCGATTCAGGCAACATTGCTATGAAGCGGGTGGACACATAATGCCAACCCTAGTAACAATGTCTTAGTAAATAGTTCTGAAGATATATATCGTCACTTAAATGCAAATGGGCTGAACATCATAAAAGTCCAAAATACACATTATCACAATTTTGTCATTCGCAAACATGACGACTCTATTAAGGAAAAAGTTTGCATTTCAGGTGACGATAGAGCCCAGCTTCAGCTATAAGATAAAAAGCTATCTCTATACTTAACGTTTTTACATATTTCCCATACCGAATGGAAATGGGTGGCTAAAAATAAAGCACATCTTGTTGGAGTTGGCATAATAGATTAAGTAACACTTAAATTTGCATCTACATATCACTAATATCATTATAACTGGAACATTTTACCTCTTTTAACTATATTTTAATAGATATCTTAGACTAAAACTATATTTTAATTTTATTTTTTAATTAGAGAACGTCAACGTCGCTATAAAGTTATGCGCGACCACGGCTTGATTATGACCAATCGTACCATGGGTTGGATAACAAAATATGCTGAAGCTTTGAGTTCTGAAAGTAATTGTAAGCGATTTTTGGCTTTTATGCAGCTTTGTCAGCCATTGGAATTCGATTTGTTAATGGAAGGTCTGAAATATTTCAGTGATCTCCAAAAAGCTATATTTCGGTGAGTTATACTTTGTTTATGGTTTCCATTCAATTTAGTTCAAAGTTGTTTTTCTTGTGAGCTCGGAAAACGCAAACTCAAAAATTTGTTGGCGTGCTATTTAAGAGTCAAAATTAATTTTTGAATTTATCGCTACTGGAGCTAGGCCAGAAACAGTTTTGTTTTCATTCTATACGGGTATGAACTTTAGGCCATAGAAAATTAAAAAATATTTTCAAAAGATGGAGCTAGCTATAGCGGTTCTATGTAGTTTAGTTTGTTTAATCCAAATGGTGACAGCCAGAAGTAGCAAAAAACCTATTAATAATAATAGGTAAAAACCTATAATATGAAAAATTGTGGTTATGATAACCATTATTGATTAGAATATATTGTTTTGAATAACAATGCAATAACAAAATTGGGACTACACAGTAAAAATACTTATGTCTGTTTTAGGGCATTTTGAATTTCATTAGTAATTTACGACAATGGATATGAATGTATATTGTGTTGTGCCTCCTTTTTGCATTTCAGTGGCAAATACGTATACAAATTGATGTATCTTAGAATTTGGAAGGTAATACGCAAATATTTTTCGGGTTTTCATAAAACAGGACTTTAAAAATTAAATTAATATGAAAATTTGCTCAACGTAAAAGAGGCATCATTTTCTACTGCTTCAGAAAAAAATGTTTCTTTATTTCTTTCAAAAAACGAAACTACTATCGAAATTAGGCTCATCATATATTTTTGGGTGGTAATTTTTCATTATGAAAATATCAGTTTTCATATTTATTTTCATTGCGATTATATTGAGAAATGTTACCAAATTTGTTACTTTACTTTTTATTTTGTGACGATTGTGTTTTAGCGTTTAATTACATATGTATACACATTCAACAGAAATCAATACTCAAGGAGAATTCAATTTATTTTTCCAGCCTCTATGAACTGCGACAGAATGGTGTTCGAACAATGATTGGCGGGTCCTTGTACTTCAAACTGAAAAAGAAGCGATTACACGAACAACGCGAACGTTTAAGGAACGAACGTCTACTTCATCAGTATGATTGGCGAAAGCTAATACCATCAGAGACACACGTAATAAACGACGCAATCGGGCCCTATTTCCTAACACCCTCCGTAAATCCAATGCCAAGGAAAAAGGCTGGTCCCATGGATGTGTTTGGTAAGAACGCCCTGAACGTACTCTTTGTTTATATTCTTTAATTTGAAATCTTTCTGATTTGTTTAGGCCTTCCCGGTTTCGCCAAACTCAATGAGCACGAACGCCAGTTATGCAGTGTAGCTCGCATTGTGCCACAGTCCTATTTGGATTACAAAAATATACTTGTTGCTGAAAATAGCAAAGTCGGTCATATACGTTTGGCTGATGCGCGGCGTCTAATTAAGATTGATGTTAATAAAACTAGGCAAATTTACGATTTCCTGATAGAACACGGCCATATAAATAAACCAAATTGATATGAATTTCTATATTTTTTATTTATATCGTTTTAAATATTTTTGTACAATGGCGCTTGTTTACATTTTGTTGATCTTAATATTGACTATTTTTTAAAATCTACATTTTTTCTCTTTGATTTTTTTGTACTAAGAATTTGAAAATGCCGAAACTCTTTTGATTTCGGAAGTTCACATGTTATTGGATCATCGTAAAAGACAAAACGAGTCGGCCGATGAAGAGCAGGAATTTTCCGAAGTTTTCATGAAAACCTATGCCTACACCGACAGTTTTCGTAAATTCAAAAATAAGGAAACCATAGCAGCAGTCCGAAGGTAATATATTCATCAGGAGAACTCAATTATATTAACAACCTATTAATTATTAAATGCTTTCAATTGCAGTTTATTAATGCAGAAGAAATTGCATAAATTTGAGTTGGCGGCGTTAGGCAATTTGTGTCCAGAAGCTCCTGAAGAGGCTAAGGCGTTGATTCCCTCATTGGAAGGACGTTTTGAAGACGAAGAATTGCGGCAAATATTGGATGACATTTGCACTAAACGTAGTTTACAATACTAGTGTAATTTTTGGTGTATTTATAACTTTTTGTACAATGACGAACGAAATTAATATAATTGAGAGGGATTCTGAATTCTTTTAAGTATTTTTTTATACAATTTATTTTGGCTGTAGTTTTGCTTATTTGCTAAAACTGTAAATTATATCATATTTTCATTACTATGGGGTATGGTATCAAACCATTACATTCATGTATGTGATACAAATCATTTCGTATTAAATCGATACGTTTTTATATTTTAAAACGTACATATATTTTGATAGGATAATAATTATATGCTTATATGGTGGTGATAAAATAATAAATCAATTTATTCCTTTTATATAGCACACAATTCAAAATAAATAAGCGAAATCGTATCGATTTAAAACGGAAACATTTTCATCACAAACCTGATTAGCTTCGATTTTGAAACTACTTTTTACTACTCCTACTTTGGAGGAGTAAATTATCGTATGCTTATTCAATAAGGTATGAACGTTTTTTATATATTTCCTTTTTATTTAATCAATTTTAATTTTTTAAATAAGCTTTTTTGTTTGGCTTCAGTTGTAAAAACGCATGATATTAATATATTAAGCATTTCTGTATTGTTCAATTAAAGCCTTAAATTTTCAGTTTAAAACTAAATGCAAATCTTGATTTCAAGATTGTCTTACAAACACAATTCAGTACAGAAATTTATTTGTAAATTTCAGATATTCATTCCAAACATTTCTGCTTCACATTATATTAATCTAATATTTGGGTTAAATAACAGTTACATATGACGGTTTGGATATTGGATATGTTACATCTAAAGGGATTAGGCTGTAAGTACTGGTGCCTCCACCATTTATACCGCCATTGCAGTATACATTAACTGGTTTATTAAAGTTAATAAACTTTTTATTTGGTTTCCAATCCTGAATGTTTGGTCCCCAAGTACATCCACAAATCATTTGACGTCCGTAAGATGGGCATAGTTTTAAACAGTTTTGATTCTACCAAGCACAATATGATGAATTTGGCACGTATATCCTTGCGGCGGTCCTGTAAAAAAAGAAAAACGGGTGTGAATTAGCATCACCATATTCAATTGGGAACAGTAAAACTTACTTCGTCACTACCATCCGGTCCATTTTCCACAACCGTCCAAATATCTTCCATTTGCAAATACGCTTCTAAGGTCATAGACCAAGCTTTGTAATTCTCCGAACCGTAAAGTCTTTCTACTTGTAACTGCAGTGTCATTTCGAGTTGGAGCTTCGCCGTAAGCTGAAAACTACGATACAAAGTTACGTCCAAAATGAAAACCAAAATATGTATGGCTCTTCTTTCGGAACCAAAAAAAAAAATAAAAACTATTGTATTTTTATATAATTTAATATTTTGTTGGTCCACCATGAGCATCTACAACAGCCAGCAATCGTCTGGGCATTGATGCAACTAAGTTTTCCAATTCCGCAGGTGATATTTGTCGCCACTCCTCTTCCAGCTTGTTTTTTAACGTTTGGGCGCTAGTTATGTGATGTTTTCGGATCCTGCGTTGCAGAATCTCCCACACATGTTCAATAATATTCAGGTCGGGGCTTTGTGGCGGCGAATAAAGTTGTCTTGGAGCATGGTAAATCAGCCAATCTTTAACAAATTGGGCTGTGTGCTTCGGATCGTTATCTTGTTGGAAAATCCAGCGCTCTCCGATGTTTAAATTATCGACCGATGCCTTCAGATTTTGTTCCAATATGGATTTATATTGATAGCGATCCATGTTACCCTCAATAAACGCAAGATTTCCAACTCCAGACGCCGCGACGGCACCCCAAACCATTACGTTGCCACCACCATGCTTTACCGTAGCAAGTAAATTCTTCGGATTCATTGCCGTATTCGTTTTTCTTCATACTTTGGCTCTCCCGTCACTTCCAAATATATTATATATTCGTCCGTAAATAAAACCCGCTTCCAGAAGTCTAATCCCTTGTCCAAGTGTTGCTGGGCGAATTCAAGGCGAAGCTTACGATTCTTTTCACTTATAAGAGGTTTTTTGCGTGGCGTTCTGCTTCGGAAACCATTATTATTCAGACTTCTTTGAATTGTTCTTGGATGTACAATTGTATCCGACCTTTCTGCGAGTTGTTTGGACAACATTGTAGCATTCACTTTCGGGTTTTCATTAACTTCTTTTAAAATAAAGCTTTCATCTCGTCGACTAAGTTTTTTTTGGACGCCCACTTCTGGGCTTTTTTTCAACAGTACCCGTATTTTCGTTTCTGCATTTTATTACTAAATTTCGAATATCAGTTGCAATTTCTTTACGAGAAGCCATTTTCGCGGACTAATGTTTCTTGAATTATATTTATTTAAAGAAGAGCAAGCACAAGACAAATGACAATAAAAATTTCGTCAATTCTCCTATAAAGTACATTATAAAAAATGACGTAAAGCATGGGATGCTATGTCGTATGTAGACTTTTGTCAAGGTGTTTTTTGGTTATTTTGCCAATATCTTTTAAGTTTATATTGAAGTAAAGCATTTTGTTATTGTTATATGAATAAAAAACGATTTCAAACAAAACCGCATCATTACTTTTTTCAAATATTTTTTGGAACTCGCTAAAACGCAAAAATGTGGGTCGTATGTTGACTTTTGTTGGCCACTGTATATATAAATAAACTTATTTTATAAAATAAATGTCAGATAGACAAACTTTTAGATACAGATAGATTAGATAGACATGTACATACATACATTCAATCCATCAAACTTTTGAATTGAATAAAAACGTTTTTCAGAGAAGCTGTTCGGGAAAGGATAACCGATTTTTACGAAATTTCTGTTATATTAAACAGTACACAACATCTCTTGTTAATAAATAAGGTTGCGCTCAACCTACATATTTGGCAATGCCTCTATAAATAAATATTGGTTGATAGTGGATGTTATAGTTGGTTGTATTTCCATTCCAAAAGTTCAAATTTTGAAAATCCATTATCTCACGTACGTAGTGCAAAAAAACCTAAGTTCATGATTCAACAAATTTTGCTTGTCTATGCAGTCAGACGAATGTGTACACCGAATTCCATGATTCTAGCTGCTGCCATTTGGTTGGTACCATTTTTATCCCCTTTTTCCTACTTTACCCCCATAAGAGTACGACTTCATAAAATCTCTTTATTTTACGTGTCTACGCAATTAGAGTGATGTACATTCTTGTTGTTGTCGTTTAGTTGGTACCATTCTTATCCCTCTGTACCCATTGTATGCATTGAAAGTACGATTTTGGAAAAAAGAAAACTTTTATTTTTTGTGTCTACTCAGTCAGAGGAATGTATACTCCGATTTTCATGACTATAGCTGCGGTCATTTGGGTGGTACTATTTTTATCCCCTTTTTTCATTTTAACCCCAAAAAGTACGAATTTCGAAAAATCCGTTTATTTTACGAGTCTACGCAATCAGAGGGTATAATTCAGAGTATACATTATTCACTGAATTTCATTATTTTAGGTGCAGCCGTTTGGTTGGTACCATTTTTGTCCCTCTATTCCCAATTTATCCCTTAAAAGTACGATTTTGGAAAAAATACTTTTGTATTATGTATCTACTCAATTAGAGGAATGTGCACACCGAATTTCGTGTTTCTAGCTTTTGTCGTTTAATATGTACCATTTTTATCCCTTTTTGCCCCATTTCACCCCCTACGAATAAAAATCATTTTATGGTGGACGTTTTTTAATGGGGGAATGCGCCTACCCAATATCATATAAGTACAAGCAGACATATTGAAAAAATATGCTTAAATACTCTAAAATATTTGGGGTTATTATGGGTATTTTTAGTCCTTGTGAGGGAAAAATGTTTACCTTTCGGCCGATTTCGTCCAGTTTCAATCCCAACCGATCTACGACTATAAGACGCATTTACAGAAAATTTGGACGTCCTAGCTCCTTTCGTTTAGATGCCAGCCTGCTTTCAACAGACAGACAGACGGACGGACGAACATGGCTAGATCGTCTTAGAATTTTATGACGATCAAGAATATATATACTTTATAGGCTCTCAGGTCGATATTTCAAGGTGTTACAAAACGGAATGACAAGGTTAGTATACCCCCATCCTGGAGCTGGAGGGTATACAAATATTTACGCTTTACCCACGCCTCTTCTTGTACCTCCCACACAATAGTCTCTATCCTAGGTAAAATTAAATCCTTCATAACATCTATACTGGTGCATAGAATCCATTACGACTTGATATTTGATCATGTTTTTACAATTGTTCAATAAACATGAAAGCTGGGACCATCATGAACATTCTAACACCATATCCACAAATTATTATTAATTCCTATTAACTTCCGTATATTTGTTCTCTGAGAGTGCGGGTATATATGTATGTCGGTTTAGCCGACTGAAGCTTACTTACTTGTTATACAGGGATATTGTATAAAAGTACTTAGTTATTGCCAAATAAAGAAGTTGAAAACTAACATCCAAGCTTACGTATTAATTACGAATCATTATTTATTATTATTATTATTTTGTATAGTATTGGGATCCTCAAAAATCTGATTACTGTTGGAACCAACTGCACGGTGCTATTTGTCACACTGCTGCTGCCACAATGGTTATTCTCCACAAGTGATTTGAAGGCACGGTTATATATGTACAGGGTGCGGCTAAAGTTACTATATGATGTAAAACAATTGTAACTTCTTTGCTTGCGAGTATTTAGCTTTTTCTTTTTTCCTATTTCAGAAATTAAACTTGGGAGAATATTTAAAAATGGAACGCAATACAATTGCGCTTGGAATTTGCTAGAGCACTTTTAAATCTCGTTGATCAAAATGAAAATTTTTTGTCAAATTTAATGATGACCGACGAAGCGCATTTTCACTTGAACGGTTTCGTAAATAAACAAAACAACAGATTTTGGGGATCCCAAAATCCCAAAAATCTTCATCAGAAATCTTTACAACTAAAGGACAAAATTCAAGAAGAAATTGATCGTATACCACAAGAAACACTCAACAAAGTTACGGAAAATGCCATAAAAAGAGCACATTTTTGCGTTAGAGAAAACGGTTCTCATTTAACTGATATTATTTTTCATAATTAATGTAAAAAATAACATAAAATAAACTTTCTTTTTATCATACATTTTTTTGTTTTTTTCATTCCATTCAATAGTTATTTAAAAAACAAATCATATAGTTACTTTAGCCGCACCCTGTATATGCAATTCCATGGAATGCTTGTAAGATGTTTTTGAAAACAAGTCAAGAACTTGTAATTGTGTTACTTTTGAAAAACTCTTTTGAGATACTACAAAAACGAGGAAAATGTGATTTTTTAGAAATATCGCCATTTCCTCATTTTGATCATGTATCAGAAGATAAAAATATTATTAGCGCCATGTCTGTGAATCGGTGCTTTGCGGATTCGAGGATTAATTCTATAAATACATTTTATAGCATATTCTTGGGAACATGCTGAGCGAATTATTATAGCTGTACATTTCGTCCAGTAGTATCCACTCCAACTAGAGATCCCAATTTAAAAAAGTCAGGGAAATACATCAGTTCTAAACATGTAAAATATCTTGACACATTTTTTTTTCAAAAATTAGTAAATTATTTAAAAAAATCGATTTGTATCCACTGTGGATCCAACGGTTCACGCACTCGACTCTTCAACTAGCACTGAATTTAAAATTCCAAATAAAATTTTCATAACAGAAATTTAAAAATTTAAAATTGCTTTCGTGTATTTATGCTTGCATGTATGTATTTATGTGTTTGTCCAGCTGCCATCACCGCTTCATTAGGATACCACCACAGTGGCCTGAACGTGGTTGTAGACGTTGAATTGGCGCATTTCCAGTTTGACCTCATAGGTCATCCATTTATTTTCATTAATGCTCCAAGTTCTCGAGGGTATGACATAATTTTCGTTTCGAACGAGTCCTAATCTATTATTTTTGCGTCCCAACGGGTGTACAAAATCAATGTGGACAAGTTATGGATTGGCTTACCTTTAGTGTAAACTTTGCTGCAGTGAACCAAATTTATTTTAACCGTCCGACACTTTCGTTTTGTTTATGAAATAATGAATGTGTTTTATGCCAGCACATGAAATTGAAATTCATGTGGATCAGTGCTGCCACCAATAAAGCAATCAATTTCCAGAATCATGCAAAAATTATCCAAAATCACCTCAAATTACAGAAATATTTAATAGTCTCCGCCACACATAGCAATTTGGACATTTTGGGTATTTTTAAATAGCCAAATCGATATTAAAGAATTTCAGAGAGTCATAGTTGAAGTGTCTTGAGCCAGTTTTTTCGTTTGCATTTTTTGGTCTGTAATCAATATTTGATTTGAACTGGGATATTGTCCTGGCTCAAGACCATTTTGCTTCTATATTTAATAGAATGCAAATTTATTTACAAATGGCATGGTGACATTTATTACTTGGCTGCAGACTACCACGATCATGATTTCGACCATGTCAAAAGTCTTTTCAAGTGGCTTCGCAGCGACTTTTCAACATCAAACCCGGCCTCTATAAGGAGATGATTCTCACAAACGAACGAGAAGCACAACTCACTGGCCGAATTTGCGTTTAAAGGAAAAATAATTTCACAAAGGAATAATAAAATTATTAAATTTGGGTTCTGGTATCCAATCCGACAACATTTAGCCCCCTTTTTTGTCATCGAATATCTCCATATCCATATCCATTTTATTTATTTTTTTTCCTGGAGCATCTTCCACATTCGTCGGTAAACCACTCACTCTCAATTTCCTCTAAAAATTTTACCGCCTGTTCAAATAATTAAACGATTTGATATAGAAAATTTCTTTTAAAAGTGGTTACGTCTTTTCCAAACTTAAAGTTACAATATCTCTATAACTAAACGAGATATCGATAACACCAATTTTTGAGGTCCTCTTTCCAAAAATATAGTCCAATTTTGGGGCCTCACATATCATACTCGTGCCGACAATAAAACCGTAAATATTAATAACCTTTTAATACTGGGTGCGAAATCGAGCTTAGCTCGATTGTTAGTGTCAAATTTGTATAGGATCTGACATTTGAAATGGACATTATGTCAATTTAGAGCGTGAGCAGCCTGAAAATACGATTACTTATTACAATTTAATTTTACCTAGGATAGGGACAATTGTGTGGGAGAGATTACAAGGGGCGTACAGCTTCTATGAATATATTGCCAATGATCCAATTTCACAGTATTCCGATCTGGTCAATTTCGCCCATCTTTGAACTTAAACTAAGATTGGGAAAAATATTCCTATATACAAAATTTGAAAAGATTCCTTAACTTCCTTCGAAAGTTATCGTGTACATCAGTCATCCATACAGAGGGACAGACAGCTTCAAAAGTCGAGAAAAAGGATTTGGTCCAAACATACTTAGGGTCATACTTAAGTCACACCTTCAATGTGTTACACTTTCTTCTGTTAAAATTTACAAAATAATAATGGAGTCAGTACCAATATTTCGACAAGAAATTTTCACACAAAATTTTTATTTCTTTACGAAAATTTTCAAAACTTCAACTCAATTTCCCGGGGAACTTTTTTGATATCAGATAAAAATCAAACTAGTAGTTGTCAAGCGGATTTTTAATTGCCTATTTACTAGAGCCGCAAAAAGTGTGAAAAACTCATCATAATAGCCAGCATTATCCACAATTAATATGGCAACACTAGAAGCATTATGCTTCGAAGACATGTACTTCCGACGAAACCCTATAAAAAACAAAGGGCGTTTGGTCAATAATTAAGTACAAAAGATGAAAAAAAGAATCAAAACGAAAATAGCCAAAGAAAGTGTGAAGGAAAAATGCAATAACTTTGACATATACTTTGATTATTATTGCTGTTAACAGCACATGACCGATATATTTGTACTTACAGTAGTTTGGACGGCGCACAGTGTTATAAAGTGGGAAAACAAATTAGAATGGTTTATCGCACACATTTCTCCTGTTGCTAAATTCCCAATAAACACAACAATTTCAAAACTTAAATTGGTTAAAATATTGCATAAAATTGGAAATTTCGATTCCACGTTTATCAAAAATATTTTCTTGTCAAGAGACTAGAAATTATTATCAAAATCGCCATCTGAAAGAAGGAGAAAAAACTTAACAATATGAAACCATTTCAAAACCCAGAAATCCAATTACGTTATAGAGAAGTTCGTGTTCTAACTTTGGACTGAAGAAATGGGATTCCTAATAACAAAGTTGACTTTTCAAACAAATTTATATTTCGGACTTTTTTATTTTCTTCAAAGAAGTCAGCATTTTCATAACACAAGGCTAACATTTTGTCAGGCTGTGTATTTTGGTACGAATTAAAATTTTAGATTCAAAGAACAAATAAACAAATCAAATCATAAAGCTTTTTTACACTGACGGTGAAATCGAGCTCTGAAAATTTTAAATCGGCTCGATGTTCGCCTGCAGAGACTTGATAATGTCGTTGACTACACTCAGAAAAAGGTGAACCCTATAACGAATTAAAATGAACTAAAATTTACGAAAATTGAACATCGTATAGCACTAAAGCTATATTTCCTCATATCAAGTTCAAACTTTTCCTTGAAAGTAGTACATGCTTTGAACTTGATTCTAGTTCCAACCAAGTAAATATTTACTCAAACTAAGGAAAATTCCACTAAGTTTTTCGTCAAACCAACTACATTTTTACTAAATCTAAGTGAAATTTTGATGAAATTTTCCTAAATCTAAATAATTTTTTCTTAAAACAAAGTACATTTTTACTAAATTCGAGTAAAATTTTCCTAAAACTAAGTAAATTTTTCCTAAAACCAAGTAAATTTTTAAATCTAAGTTCTAATTTTGCTGACATTTTCCTAAAACTAAGTATATTTTTACTCAAATGAAGTAAATATTTACTTAAACTGAGGACAATTTTGCTGATTTTTTCCTCAAAACGAGAAAAATTTTACTTAAACTGAAGAAAATTTTACTAAATATAATAAATAATAATAATAAATCTAAAAATAATTCAAACAAATGAGTTAACTTCAGAGTATGCAAAACTGATACACAAATTGGCAACATGAAATATTTCTCAAAAAAATTCATTATACCTCTGCCATAAATAGTTGAGCTATTATTCCAAGATTGCTGCGAAGGCAAGATAGGCACCTTCGCAGTGGTTGTTTAGACTAATACTTGAAATAAGTCTCGACAAACGAATGAGAATTACTTCTTAGATTAATAATGAAGAATTGTCTAAACAAATTGAATGGATTTTTTATAAGTTCATTAATACTCGGCATACATTTCAGTAAACACATTAACTTAATTTTAAGAAAAAACTCATTTTTAGTTAAGATTTCCTAAATGAAATTTTTTCCATACAAAAAAATCTTAATATTTTTCTTACTTAAAACCTTGGAAATTTTCTTCCACAAAAGTATGAATTTACTAATTGTAAGACTTTTTATTAGATCCAATGAAATGTTTTTAAGTAAATTTACTACACTATTTCCAATTGAACTATTTGCTATGACTTTGAAATAAGGAAACATTACTCATACTTAGTTAATTTTCCTATTTTAAAGGAAATTTTTACTAAACTGGAGTAAAATTGTTGAAAAAAATTGGAGTATGGATTTTACTCAAATTTAGGAATGCTATTTTTCTGAGTGTAGTTTTGAATATCTTTTGTTGAAATTTATGTCCTTTTAAAAGCTTATTTCGATCGTAATTTTCTTGATTTCGATTGCCACAAATAGCCCAAAAAGACTTTTGTCTCGAGTGCGGTAAACGCAAACAATTATCCACCTACAACTGTTAGGCTTGCTTTGCAAAATGTTTGTAATTAAAATGTGAAAAGTAAACATTCGAATCTTATGTCCATATTTTTATAAAGGGTGATTTTTTAAGAGCTTGATAACTTTTTTTTAAAAAAAAACGCATAAAATTTGCAAAATCTCATCGGTTCTTTATTTGAAACGTTAGATTGGTCCATGACATTTACTTTTTGAAGATAATTTCATTTAAATGTTGACCGCGGCTGCGTCTTAGGTGGTCCATCCGCTTAGTCCAATTTTGGCATTTCCACGTTTTTGAGTAACAGAGACCCAATTGGTGCGAACGGCGACGAATCGAAAATTGGTGGTCATCATTAACACTGGCCGATACAGCTGCGATATTTTCTTCAGTTCGCACTCTACGTAAGCGTGTTGGTGGTTTAATGTCCAACAATGTAAATTTGGTGCGAAATTTAGTCACAATAGCCCGAATAGCCGCTTCAGTGGGTCGATTAAACTGACCATAAAATGGAAGCGCGCAATGAACTTTCTTAACAGAGCACGCATTTTGATAATAAAATTCAATAATTTGCAAGCGTTGTTCGTTTGTAAGACGATTCATGATGAAATGTCAAAGCATACTGAGCATCTTTCTCTTTGACACCATGTCTGAAATCCCACGTGATCTGTCAAATACTAATGCATGAAAATCCTAACCTCAAAAAAATCACTCTTTATAAGGCCGATTGGACTTACTAGGTTAATTTATTTTTTGAATTTACTCACTTAACAAGAAAGTAGCTTACTACTTACTCTCTTAGTTGTGTTGCCAGATTTTTCCTGTTAATCCATTTACGAAAAACCAATGTGTATAAACGTTGCCACCTTCTCTAGTCTCTTAATTGTAAGCTAGTAAGCCCAATCGAACGGGTCTATTGTCAAATGTACCCCAATACAAATGTACAAAAGTTACCAGAAAGAAGGGAACATTTCTCATAAACCTGGAAAAATCTGCAAGATGCAACAGCAGAATATAGTGCACCAAAAATCGGTCTTGACCAGCAGTGTAACATTGTGCTAATAGGCCTGTTCGATTGGGCTTACTAGCTTAATTTTTATATGGAATTTACTCGCTTAACAAGAAAGTAGCTAGTTACTCTCTTAGATGTGTTGCCAGATTTTTCTTGTTAATCCTTTTGAGAAAAACCAGGGTTGCCACCTTATCAAGTTTCTTAGTAGTAAGCTAGTAAGCCCAATCGAACAGGCCTAATGTTTCAGATTTTTACGTATTTATTATTTTCTTAAACAGTTTTACTTAATTCGACAAACATATTTGCAAATTTATGAAAAATAGTCTCACATATTTGTATTTATAAGCTAAGCTTTACCAATATTTAATGGTATTTGAATTCGGGTTAAACTAAATTTCAAATGTCATGCAAATTTGACAGTTGAAATGATTTAAAGCGCCATTTCGCGGTCAGTGTGGAGAGACTAAAACATTTTCGGACAAGAACTTTAAATCTGGATTGTTGCAGTTTGAAGGATCCACAAAACCTAGGCTGAAAAATAACCCTCGTGTGACACCAATAATAAAGCTCAGTCTAGAAAACCGCCAATTAATCGGAAATAATTTAAGACCTCCCACGATTTACACCACCATTGTAGTACCTATAGGGGTTCTTCTTTAATCACTTTATTTGTTTCGTTTGAACATTTTTTGCCACTTATCGCATCGAATGCTGCTTCTTCAAATACATCCACAAATCTTTAGAAGTTCGTATGCTGGCCATAAACTGGCACAGCTTCGTTTCTATCAAGCACATGATGATGAATTTGGCACGTCTATCTTTGTACAGGTCCTGCAAAAGTGTAAGGATGTGAATAACTAGCGACATTTCGAATGGAGATATGAATACCTACTTCTTCGCTACCATCTGGTCCACTGTCCACCACCGTCCATAGATCTTCCGTTTCCAGATAGGCTCGTACTGTCATGGCCCAGGCTTTGTAATTGTCCAGACCTTTGAGTTTTTCCACTTGTAATTGTAGTGTCATAATAACGAGGCAGAGTGGTATGTGGTAATTTCTTTATTTTATTATTCGGTATCCTCTCTGTTTGACTATTCGTAAATAACTAAATATTGGTCAGTGCTTGGCTTGTCTCGTCAGTTAGGGCCAAACCTATGGAAAGACTCCAAACCGCAGGGGTAACAAACATAACGCAAAATGGAATGTTCAATAGTTCGGTCGATTGACGAAAATCCATATTTTTCCACTTGACACAACCGCATTCATTGTGGCATTTGCTTGCCTATGCTGATGACAGATGAGTACTCATGGGATTGTTTCTGCCGATAAGAATATGAACAGAAAGGAGAACAATATGCAGCAGTGCAAAGACAATGCATAATGTGTCCATCAATACACTCATGTCTTTTACATGTACATCTATTAGGGTGGAACGGGAAAGATAAACTAGAAAATACACTTAGAATAAAAAGACTGCTATTAACAGCAGACATTGTTTGCTGGCCATCAGCAGGCACTTTTTCTGCTATTACAGCAATATGTCTGCTATAACAGCAAATTATCTGCAGTTTTGCTTCAGCAGCCACACTGCTTAAAAGTTTGCTGGCTGCTGAAAATTGTTGCTGTTAATTAAAATTAAACAAGATTAATGGCGCCGGGTCTTATATTTATATTAGTCCGAGACAAATTCTAATGAAAGGCATTTGATTTTTTAAAAAGCATTGCTCACATTGGGTTGATGAATCCGTTTAATATTTATTCTCTAAATTATTTAGAAACATGGTTAGAAAACATGGACTACAGTATGACAGAAATTTCTGATAGTTCTCAAAATATTTTACTCCGAGTCCTTTACAATGACAAAATAATCTGAAGTTAGTGTCAATAATTTAGCTATACATATTTCCATTAGGCACACATACATTATACAGTCTGAAACTGCAGCACAAATAATGCTCGCTGATATGAATAATAAAGATGCATTGATACGCAAAATAAAATTAGCTTGCCCTTAAAGTAATAAATAAAAAGTTGATAGTTTTTTTTTTGTTTTTAGACTGCAATTTTTTGCGTGAGGAAATCTCTAGCAGAAAAGTAGAGAAGTAAGCAGTCTTCTTCAAAATTATCCAAAACTGACGAAGAACCATGTTGAAATGCATATAAAATATAAATCACTCAATAGTGAGATCATTTTATTTACGGAATTAGAAAGATCATGTTTAGGACATAAATCAACTCCATTCGCCCAAAAATGGTTAGCAGATTCAAAAAATTCTAAGCCGATAAATGATTGTTTTTATACCCTCCACCTTCCGTTTGTAACACCTTGAAATATTCATCGGAGACCCCATAAAGTATATATATTCTGGGTCGTGGTAAAATTCTAAGACTATATAGCCATGTCCGTCTGTCTGCCTGTTGAAAGCACGATAGCGGCCGTACGAAATGAGCTAGGAGGTTCAAATTTTGCCTAAATGTGTCTTATGGTTATAGATCGGTTGGGATTGAAAGTGGGCGAAATCGGCCCAGAGGGAAAATTTTTTCCCTCACAAGGACTGAAAATACCCCTAATATTTAGAGTATTTCAGCCTGTTTTTTTAACATATTAGCTTGTATTTAGTTGATATTTGCAATACGCATTCCCTCTATAGCATAAAAGGGCACCATAGAGTGTTTTTTATTTGTAGGGGGCGAAATGGGACAAAAAGGGATAAAAAATGGTACCTATCAAACGCAAACAACAGATAGAAACACGAAATTCGGCGTGTACATTCCTCTAATAGAGTAGATACATAATATAAAAGTATTTTTTCTAAATTCGTACTTTTAAGGGATAAATGGGGATAGAGGGATAAAAATAGTACCAACTTAACGGCTGCACCTAGAATAATGAAATTCGATGTTTACATTCCTCTGTTTGCGTAGACACGTAAAATACTTTCCAAAATTCGTACTTTTGGGGTTCAAATGGAAAAAGGGGATAAAAATAGTACCTACCAAATTACCGCAGCTAGAATCATGAAATTCGGAGTATACATTCCTCTGACTGCGTAGACACGAAAAATAAAACGTTTTTTCCAAATTCGTACTTTCAAGGGATACAATGGCTACAGGGGATAAAAATAGTACCAACTAAACGAATACAGCTAGAATGATGAAATTCAGTGTGTACATCCCTCTAATTGTGTAGATACGTAAAATAAAGAGATTTTAGATAGTCGTACTCTTGAGGGGGCAAAATTGGAAAAAGGGGATAAAAATGGTACCAACAAAATGACCACTGATAGAATCATGGAATTCGGTGTATACATTCCTCTGACTGCCACGTAAAATATTTTTTTTCCAAATTCGTACTTTATTTTGTTGCTTTTACGACAAAAAATGGTAGAATCATGAAGTTGTCTTATACTGCGTACGTGAGAGATAATGTATTTTCAAAATTTATACTTTTGAAATTAAAATAGGATGGAAATACAACCAACCAAGTGACTGTAGCTGAAAGTACACTCTCTATCCCCCAATATTTAGGGTATTTATGATTGCTCCCTTATATTTACTTTATGAATTGAAGTATTATATCCATAATATATATATAGTATACAAATATTAGTAGCCTTGGCTTATTAATTAAATTTCTTATTTTCATACAGTTAAAATTTGTTGCGGACATTCCTCTTGTAGCTTGGAAGCACCACAAAGAAAATAAAAGTTTTAGCGGGCGAAATGGGACAAAAAGGAATAAAATATGGTACCAATGATATGACAACAGCTATAATCATGAAATTCGGTGTGTACATCCCTCTAATTGCATAGACACGTAAAATAGAGGGATTTTTCGAAATTCGTACTTTTAAGTAATATAATTGAAAAAAGAGGGATAAAAATGGGACCTTCCAAACCGCTGAAGTTGCTATCATGAAATTCGGTGTATACATTCTGACTATGAAGTCTCAAAAAAGTTTTTTTTTTTTCAAAATTTGTACATTTGGGCGGAGAATGGGGCGAATGGGGATATCTTTAAAATTTATACATTTCTTATCACTTTGTCTGTATCTGAAAATGCTTCTTTCTAATGGCGACTGACAATTGCCTAATATTTAGGCATGTTCACTTTCACAATTTCAGTATTTTATTTATATATAGTAGTCGATTTTAAACAGTGCGCATAAGTATACATTATAGTTTGAAATATTAAACAAATATAATAATGTGCATAAAAATATCAAAATTTTCGTAATATGGTACTGTGCTTCTATGTAAAGTCGACATCCTTTAACCTGCTGGTAATAATGTGGAATGCACTCCGTGGTGGAGGGTACATAAGATTCGGCCCGGCCGAACTTAACGCCTTCTTACTTGTTAGAATTAAACTTTTTGTTGCAATGGTAATGGAGGACGTACAATTTATGAAAGGTGTTTTAAAGGTAATTTTAAACACACAGAATATTTGCGCAAAACGTCGCGTTGTACATAATTTTGCTTTTGTGGTTCTACACCAGAGTATGTATAACGCATTATCTCGCATTTTGCGCAATATGTTTTTGCACAAAAAAAAAACAGGACAGGACAGAAAAATAATAAAGCGCCAGGATAAGGAAAAAATGCATAAAGTTACTGCCGAAAGAAACGAAAGCTTTCCATGGAACAAGGTAAGTATTTGCATGTGTTAGACAATGTTGTTCATTGAATTTGTTGTAAATATTTACCTATTGTGAAGCAAAAGACCGCAAATAAAATTCGAAAAAATATCAAAAGGGACATTTCATTGAACAAATATGTACATGTATCTAATCAAATGTTTCCATTTATTGTAGACAGTTTTACAGCTGGAACTAAAATATTTACCAAATTGCGAACTAATTGTGGAGTCCGGTCAAAAAATATTAGTGGGTCGGAATGAATACGTTGACCTTATTCATTCCGACCCACTAATATTTTTTGACCGGACTCCACAATTAGTTCGCAGCATACTACAGCGTCTTTAGCAAGTATTCAACATTTTTCAAAGCAATCTGTAAGACCAGACGTTGTTAATCAACGTATATAGCGGAGACGTATACGAAGTTAGTGCAGATACAAAAAGTAATACATACAGCGGATAATAAAAGCGAGTAAAAATTGTGGTGTTTGAACGAATCTGGATAAACCTTTTTCAAAACGGTGCCTTAAGGCACTACTTGACGATTCCGTGAGAGCAGCCAGTGTTTATTCAAGCAAGTTTTATTATAAGTGCCGTTAACAACAAACTGATGTTAGTTCTATTCCGCTGTAAGTTTAGTACTAACTTGACGTTACTTATTGTAAAGAGTGATTTTTTTGAGGTTAGGATTTTCATGCATTAGTATTTGACAGATCACGTGGGATTTCAGACATGGTGTCAAAGAGAAAGATGCTCAGTATGCTTTGACATTTCATCATGAATCGTCTTACAAACGAACAACGCTTGCAAATTATTGAATTTTATTATCAAAATGCGTGCTCTGTTAAGAAAGTTCATTGCGCGCTTCCATTTTATGGTCAGTTTAATCGACCCACTGAAGCGGCTATTCGGGCTATTGTGACTAAATTTCGCACCAAATTTACATTGTTGGACATTAAACCACCAACACGCTTACGTAGAGTGCGAACTGAAGAAAATATCGCAGCTGTATCGGCCAGTGTTAATGATGACCACCAATTTTCGATTCGTCGCCGTTCGCACCAATTGGGTCTCTGTTACTCAAAAACGTGGAAATGCCAAAATTGGACTAAGCGGATGGACCACCTAAGACGCAGCCGCGGTCAACATTTAATGAGATGAGATTTTGCAAATTTTATGCGTTTTTTTTAAAAAAAGTTATCAAGCTCTTAAAAATCACCCTTTATTTAGCGGAGGAAGAAGGTGTGCACAATTTAATTAATGTCAAAGAATTATAGTTTATACTATAATAAAAACTAATTGCAAATAAAATTTGGATATGTGTTTATTTGTGAAAAAGGAGATAGGTTGCGTAATTCGCAAAAAAAAATGTTTTATTCTCTGTTTTTGAAAATAATTTGATTCTATTCAATAGCAGAATCATGCTGCTGAAACAGCTACAATTGTCTGCTGTAACGGCAGGAAAAAATTCTGCTAAAAAACAGCAAACATCCACCTGCTATTTCAGCAGCAAGTCTGCTTTCTCTTTTTCAGCAGACAAAGTCTGCTAAAACAGCAGTTTTTACAATCAATTTTTTTTTGAGTGTAGGTTCTTTCTCTAATTAATTTCTTTTCTTTCAGTATACTTACTACTTAGTTTGCAATTGTCCTCATTGAAAGAAGTTTAGTTCCATAAAATATCTGCGGAAGATGTATTATGGTTAAACAAGTATTGCGTTATAAGACATTTTATATGGATTGTTTGGTTTATGAAGTTTCAACATTTGCATTACGTTTGCGTTCCTCCCTAATCCATTGATATGTATGTATGTATGTCCACACTTACCCCTTGAACTACAAGCATACCACATATACGAACATTCTTTGTGTACATGTATGTATGAGCCGAAGCAATACCTTCACTTGAAATACAGAGCAATGTAAGAGGCATTGACATTGGTTTCAAGTGACCCAATACCAGGGCCGTGCTCAGAGGTGCAATTGTGGGTCGGTTCCAAATATTCAAGGAAGCTGTAGCAATTCACCCTCTGATACAACATTTCCAATTGCAATTGAGAACATCTCAGTTGTAATTTATGGAAAAGTGGGAAATTTTTTATAAAATTGAGATTGAATTTTCCCCTTTCGAAATTAAGGCCAGTTTATATAGAAAGTCTTTCAATGGAATTAAAAATCCTAATTAAATTAAAACATTTGGAAAATTTAAAATTTTGGACTTTTTCGATATTGACATTTGAAAAGTGACAAAAACTCGGCAATGAGAACATTTTCATTGTTATACTTATGAATTTTTTACTGACATGTAACTGGGAGCTAGCATGTATTTTATGCGTGTATTGAGGCATATTGACTGATTCATAAAGTTAACACCAAAAATGTTTAATGGCTACTTTTGTTTAAATTTAAGTTTGGGAGGATAAGCTCGATGAGGCCCTGTGGTATTCAGCACAAAATAATATAATAAACAAGTAAGAAGGCGTTAAGTTCGGCCGGGCCGAATCTTAGATACCCTCCACCTCCACCACGGAGTGCATTCCACAGTATTACCAGCAGATTAAAGGATGTCGACTTTACATAGAAGTACACCATATTACTATTTCAGACTATAATGTATACTTATGCTCACTGTTTAAAATCTACTACTATATATAAATAAAATGCTGAAATTGTGAAAGTGGACGTGACTAAATATTAGGCGATTGTCAGTCGTCATTAGAAAGAAGCATTTCCAGATACAGACAAAGTGATAAGAAATGTATAAATTTTAAAGATATCCCCATTCGCCCCATTCTCCGCCCAAATGTACAAATTTCGAAGAAACCCTTTTTCGAGTCTTCATAGTCAGAATGTATACACCGAATTTCATGATAGCAACTTCAGCGGTTTGGAAGGTCCCATTTTTATCCCTCTTTTTCAATTATATCACTTAAAAGTACGAATTTCGAAAAATCCCTCTATTTTACGTGTCTATGCAATTAGAGGGATGTACACACCGAATTTCATGATTCTAGCTGTTGTCGTATCATTGGTACCATATTTTATCCCTTTTTGTCCCATTTCGCCCGCTAAAACTTTTATTTTCTTTGTGGTGCTTGCAAGCTACAAGAGGAATGTCCGCAATAAATTTTAACTGTATGAAAATAAGAAATTTAATTAATAAACCAAGGCTACCAATATTTGTATACTATATATACATAAAATGGAAATAATACTTCAATTCATAAAGCAAATATAAGGGAGCAATCATAAATACCCTAAATATTGGTGGATAGAGAGTGTATTTTCAGCTACAGTCGTTTGGTTGTTTGTATTTCCATCCTATTTTAATTTCAAAAGTATAAATTTTGAAAATACCTTATCTCTCACGTACGCAGTATAAGACAACTTCATAATTCTACCATTTTTTGTCGTAAAAGCAGCAAAATAAAGTACGAACTTGGAAAAAATATTTTACGTGGCTATGCAGTCAGAGGAATGTATACACCGAATTCCATGATTCTATCAGCGGCCATTTTGTTGGTACCATTTTTATCCCCTTTTTCCAATTTTGCCCCCTCAAGAGTACAACTATCTAAAATCTCTTCATTTTACGTATCTACACAATTAGAGGGACGTACTCACTGAATTTCATCATTCTAGCTGTATTCATTTAGTTGGTACTATTTTTATCCCCTGTAGCCATTGTATCCCTTGATAGTACGAATTTGAAAAAAACGTTTTATTTTTCGTGTCTACGCAGTCAGAGGAAAGTATACTCCGAATTTCATGATTCTAGCTGCGGTCATTTGGTAGGTACTATTTTTATCCCCTTTTTCCATTTGAACCCCAAAAAGTACGAATTTTGAAAAATCCGTGTATTTTATTTGTCTATGCAATCGGAGGAATGTATACACCGAATTTCATTATTCTAGGTACAGCCGTTTGGTTGGTACCATTTTTATCCCTCTATTCCCATTTTACCCCTTAAAAGAAGGATTTTGGAAAAAATACTTTTATATTATGTATCTACTCAATTAGGGGAATGTACACACCGAATTTCGCGTTTCTAGCTGTTGTCATTTAATATGTACCATTTTTATCCCTTTTTTGCCCCATTTCACCCCCTACAAATAAGAATCACTTTATGGTGCCCGTCTTTGCTATAAGGGGAATGCGCGTACCAAATATCAAGCAAATATAAACAGACATATTCAAAAAAACATGCTTAAATACGCTAAAATATTAGGGATTATTATGGGTATTTTTAGTCCTTGTGAGGGAAAAATTTTTCCCTTTGGGCAGATTTCGACCCATTTCAATCCCAATCGATCTACGACTATAAGACGCATTTATGGAAAATTTGAACGTTCTAGCTCCTTTCGTTTAGATGCTAGCGTGCTTTCAACAGACGGACGGACATGGCTAGATCGTCTTAGAATTTTATGACGATCAAGAATATATATACTTTATAGGGTCTCAGGTCGATATTTCAAGGTGTTACAAACGGAATGACAAAGTTAGTATACCCCCATCCTGGTGGTGGAGGGTATACAAATATGAGGGTACAAATGTTGGGAACATCACATTCACGTAGGAAAATTGGTTTAGGAACAAACGGCAAATAATGGAGTGGCGTATACGTTTTGTTTATTAATGATGCTATTTATTACGCATACGCCCATTTATCAGACTGCCCAAGGTGGAATGAGCTATTTAACATTTTAAATTTGAACTACCGATTACTTTGATTTTGAAAGGTAGAATAACATTATTTTGTATACCCTACACCACAGGGTATAATGTCTGTGTGCATTTGTTTGTAACACCCAAAAGGAGGCGAGATGGACCCATCGATTATTATACCGATCGACATACAATCATTTTTTGAATCGATTTAACCATGTCCGTCTGTCTGTCTACCATCTATTCTTGTAATCACGATACAGGTCGCCATTATTATCCGATTCTAACGAAACTTGACACAAACGATTTTTGCATGCCGAAGACGTGAAGCAAATTGTTTCAGATTTAGCTATAGCTCCCATACAAATGTTGCTCCCGATTTGCTGGTTTCTGTTCTAGAAGCCACATAATTAAAGCGATGTTGATAAAATTTTGCAGAACGCCTTATATGTAACTTAGAAACATCTGAGATTATAATTGGTCAAATTGGTTCAGATGTAGATATAGCCACCATTCAAATTTTGATCAAATTTGGTACAACACCTCATATTTTAACTGGAAACATCTGTGACAAAAATGTGTCAAATCGGTTCAGATTTAGATATAGCTCCCATACAAATTTCGCTCCCGATTTGAAGTTAACCCCTGATTTTCTTCATCTTTCATCTTTTCTTATATTAACACTAGAAGTATCTATGGTAAAAGTGGATGAGATCGGTTCAGATTTATATATAGCTTCCATACAAATGTCGTTCACTTTTTCATCGAATTGAAATGTAGTGGAGTAGAAAGTGTAGGGTATCATATCGAGCCCTTAGCGCGGAATGATCGCAAGCGCCAAAACACACATTTTACTGGAGAAGGTTTTTATTGATTATTTTGAAATATTTGCATAAAATGAAATATGTTTTAATGCAAAATGTTTTAATTCCGCCGTACCCAACGAATTATTATTAAAAATTGATCATTTGTTTACATCATACGGTACTTTTGGCGCTTGCGATACAAATATTGTACTTGCGGCTACAAATACTGAAAAAACTGTGGCGTTTACGATATAAGTTTTTTTCGATTAAACCTCGAAATTTTAGTAAAAACACACTTTATTATAAAAAAAATTATTAAAACAAAATAATAAAATAGATAACAATACTTTTATAAAGGGAAAATGAACAGTAAAGTAATTCAAACCGTTAATAAAAAACTATTTTAGACACATTTGAATTCCTATGATTAATAATTAAATTTCATATAAAAGTTTTTAGGTAATATCGATATTGAATTTTTCTTTGAACGAATAATTAAATTAATATTCATTTCATCCACCCTACTATCTGCAAAATATCCATATTTAAATTTTGCGCAAAATCACAGTTTTTCAAACAATTAATTATACCCTCCACCTCCAGGATGGGGGTATACTAACTTTGTCATTCCGTTTGTAACACCTTGAAATATTGACCTGAGACCCTATAAAGTATATATATTCTTGATCGTCATAAAATTCTAAGACGATCTAGCCATGTCCGTCCGTCCGTCCGTCTGTCCGTCTGTCCGTCTGTTGAAAGCACGCTAGCATCTAAACGAAAGGAGCTAGGACGTTCAAATTTTCCATAAATGCGTCTTATAGTCGTAGATCGGTTGGTATTGAAATGGGGCGAAATCGGCCCAAAGGGAAAAATTTTTCCCTCACAAGGACTAAAAATACCCATAATAATCCCTACTATTTTAGCGTATTTAAGCATGTTTTTTGAATATGTCTGTTTATATTTGCTTGATATTTGGTATGCGTATTACCCTTATAGCAAAAAACTGCACCATAAAGTGATTCTTATTTGTAGGGGGTGAAATTGGGCAAAAAAGGGATAAAAATGGTACAAATTAAACGACAACAGCTAGAAACACGAAATTCGGTGTGTACATTCCTCTAATTGAGTAGATATCATGTATTTTTTTCAAATTCGTACTTTTAAGGGGTAAAATGGGAAAAGAGGGATAAAAATGGTACCAACCTAACGGCTGTACCTAGAATAATGAAATTCGGTGTATACATTCCTCTGATTTCATAGACAAGTAAAATACACGGATTTTTTCAAAATTCGTACTTTTTGGGGTTAATATGAAAAAAGGGGATAAAAATAGTACCAATCAAATGACCGCAGCTAGAGTCATGAAATTCGGAGTATACATTCCTCTGACTGTGTACACTCGGAAAATAAACTGATTTTTCGAAATTCGTACTTTTTGGGGACAAAATAGAAAAAGGGGATAAAAATAGTACCAACCAAATGACCGCAGCGAGAGTCATGAAATTCGAAGTATACATTCCTTTGACTACGTAGACATGACTGTGTATACACGGAAAATAAACGGATTTTTCGAAATTCGTACTTTTTGGGGACAAAATAGAAAAAGGGGATAAAAATAGTACCAACCAAATGACCGCAGCTACAGTCATGAAATTCGAAGTATACATTCCTTTGACTACGTAGACATGAAAAATAAAAGGTTTTTTCCAAATTCGTACTTTCAAGGGATACAATGGGTACGGAGGTATAAAAATGGTACCAACCAAACGGCTACACATGGAATAATGAAATTCGGTGTATGCATTCCTTTTTTTCGAAATTCGTACTTTTTGGGGTTAAAATAAAAAAATGTGATAAAAATAGTACCAATTAAATGACCGCAGCTAGAGTCATGAAATTCTGAGTATACAATCCTCTCACTGCGTAGACACGGAAAATAGACGAATTTTTCGAAATTCGTACATTTTGGGGTTAAAATTGAAAAAGGGGATACAAATAGTACCAACTAAATGACCGCAGCTAGAGTCATGGAATTCGGAGTATACATTCCTCTGATTGCGTAGGAATCGGAAAATAAACAAAATTTTCGAAATTCGTACTTTCAAGGGATACAATGGTACAGAGGGATAAAAATAGTACCAACTAAATGACTACAGCTAGAATGATGAAATTCTAATTGCGTAGAAACGTCAAGGGGGTAAAAATGGTACCAACCACATGGTCGCAGCTGGAATTATGGAATTCGGTGTATACATTCCTCTGCCTGCATAGACACGCAAAATAAAAAGTTTTTTTCCAAATTCGTTCCTTTTCTATTATGGCAAAAATTGGTTCAATCATGAAGTTAGGTTATTCTGCACTATGTACGTCTGATAATGGATTTTTTTGTACTTTTGGAATTAAAATAGATTGAAAATACAACCAACTGTAGCTCCCACTATCTACCAATATTTATGGTATTTAAGCTTTTTGAAAATATAAATATAAGAATATTTATTTTTTGATTTGAAATAAATAATGGTTTCAAATAATTAAAATATTATATTTATTTATAAAATTATTTTTTCAATATTTGTATTTGTTTTGGTTTGCCTATATTAAAAAAATTATATTTTCTTGTAATATTACTGCACTTCTACGAAAACCGACAACCTCTGTGGAATGCAATCCATGGTGGAGGGTATATAAAGTTCGGCCCGGCCGAACTTAACGCCGTTTTTACTTGTTTTTTTTAATATTTGGCGGTAGAAATGCTGTAGAAAATGAATTCCAGTCCTTAAAATCTAAATGATTTAGTAAAATACTTTCATAACACTTCGGTATCGTGCGGGAATTTGTAATTATGGTCGGCCACTCTGAAGGGGCCCAAATTATTCTTCCTTTACAAAATGATTCAATTGTAGACTGTATAGAATCAACTGGCATCATTGTATGACCGAAAAGCAAAAATGTTATGTTAACATTCTTAACGAAATCTGAAGTTTTTATACCCTCCACCTCCAGGATGGGGTTATACTAACTTTGTCATTCCATTTGTAACACCTTGAAATATCGACCTGAGACCCTATAAAGTATATATATTCTTGGTCGTCATAAAATTCTAAGACGATCTGGCCATGTCCGTCCATCCGTCCGTCTGTTGAAAGCACGCTAGCAATTAAACGAAAGGAGCTAGGACGTTTGGTGTATACATTTCTCTGATTGCGTAGACACGCAAAATAAAGGTATTTTTCGAAATTCGTACTTTTTGGGGTTAAAATGGTAAAAGGGGATAAAAATAGTTCCAAACTTAACGGCTACAGCTAGAATGGTGAAATTCGGTTTGTACATCCCCCAAATTGCGTAGACACGTAAAATAAAGAGATTTTATAAAGTCGTACTCTTAAGGGGGTAAAATACGTAAAGGGGGATACAAATGGTACCAACCAAATGACCAATGCTAGAATCATGGAATTCGGTGTATACATTGCTCTGCAATATAAAAAGTGGGTTGAATCATTATTTTGCACTATGCACGTGAGATAATGGATTTTCATAATTTGTACATTAAAATATAATGGAAATACAACCAAATGTAGCATCCACTAACAATATTTATGGTATGTAAGCTTTTTTGAAAATATAAATATAAGAACATTTATTTTTTTAAATTGACTTGAAGTATTACTTCGTTATATATAGTGTAAACGTGTTGGTAGCCTTGCCTTATAAGCGTGGTTTGAAATAATAACAAATATTCTATTTATTTATAAAATTATTTTTTCTATATTTTTATTTGTTTTGGCTTGGCTATATTAAAGAATTATGTTTTCCCGTAATATTACTACACTTCTACGAAAATCCATGGTGGAGGGTATATAAAGTTCGGTCCGGCCAAACTTAACGCCGTTTTTACTAGTTTACTATCTAACTCTATAGAATTGTGGGCAATGTGCCCATTTTGATCACTATTTTAATCTAAATATTATGTTTCTTTTGTCAAATTTACCACTATTTGAATTAAATAAATGTTAACAATAATATGGAAATGATACAAAAACCATCTATATAGTATTTGGCTTAATATACGAATAGTCCAAGAAGTATATTAAATTATTGTATATAAGGAACAAATCATACAAAAAGGCTTTGTATTCTCCAAAAAGACAATAATTTAGAGCTACTTTCAGTTATTGTGGGTAAACTTTTTTCTTCTGGATCGATAAAAAAATATATAAACTTCGAACCTCTTAGTTTAGTTCGTTCGTAACCTATCGTACTTTCAACCAACAGACGAACACTTCATTCTATGGCCGAGGTTATAAAAACACACTTATTATTGCATCAATATATTGATAGACCTATCTATAACATTTATAAATATCTCTAACATTATCTGACAGTTTTTGCCTAAATTCATAAACTGTCGCTTGCGATAAAATTGCTTTCTTTGAAAATGTGAGCATCGACTTACGATAAAATCTTAGCCCTATTTTTTTATATAAACGTTAACAATTTTGACATTTTGACAATTTTTATTTATGTATCAGCCCATAAAATTTTAAATTCAACAATAAAAAATATTTTTTAGAAAATGTCGCTTACGATAATTCCGCACTAAGGGCTCGATATAGTCGGCCTCGACCGACTTTAGCCTTTCCTTACTGGTTTTATATTCATGTTTACGCTCCAACAAAATTGGGAAATATTAAAAACTTGCTTCCAAAGTAGTGAGTCTTTGCCGCAAAGAAAGACATTTTTCGAGAAGAGATCGGCCCTCAGTTCAGTTTGTGCGTCAATTGTGAAGCGAGTTCATGGAAATGGATCGTTATTGGACAAACCAACCCGTACACGTTCCCGTCCATTGCTTTCAATCGAAAACATTGCAACTGTGGCTGAGAATATCCAAAATCATGCATCAACATCATCGTTCCTCTTCGTTCTCAGGAACTGAACATTTCTTGCATAAAGAATTTTGCATAAAAACCTTGGAATGAAGGCTTATAAAGATCAATTGGTCCAACAACTGAAGCCTCATGACATTCCGATGCGTTTACGCTTCGCCAAATGGGCTGAAAATTGTTTGGCAGGAGATGAAGAATTTAATAGTGTTTTCAGATGAAGCTCATATTCATATGCGGTTCAGAGAACCCACGCGTGACTATAGAGAAGACAATGCAGCCACAACTAGTCACTGTTTGGTGTGGATTTTGGGCTGGCGGCATCATTGGGCCATTTTTCTTCGAAAATGAACAATGAGCTCAACGAATTTTTGTTTCCAAAAAATGCAAAAGAATGACATGGACGACATTTGGATTCAACAAGACGGGACCACATACCTCACAGCCAATGCACACTGGTCCCAAATCAATTTTTTATGGCATAAAGTCGAAAAATAAACATACAGTCTTGTAATTTTGCACATTTGCTAGACATATCATACGCAAAAAATAAAAATAAAATTGGGCCGATCGGTACATTGAATACCTTTTAAATAAAATATTGATGGGTCTCGTACACAAAACTAATTCAGAGATATAATCATATATGTGTCTATGGCTAATCAAAAACTGTGCTAAAATAAAATGACAATTTTTGGAGTTTGCCAAAAAATTCTGACGAGATATTAATTCCACCATAAACTCCAACCTCAGACGAACACTTTCACATTTACACTTTGAGTCAAGTTGAGTCATACATATAACTTTTGGTCCACGACATTTATAGATTATGTTCTCTACAAATCATAAAATTACAATACCTATGAATACTTACAAAACCACAATAATCATAAAAAGTTTAATATTATTTTTAAACTACTAACTCTTGCCGTCAATTTTCATAATATAGTCACTTTATTATTTTCTTTTTAAGTCTTCATTTTAATTAATTTGTAAAATTGCTTTATATCGAAATTAATCCCACTTTTTTTGAACCGCAAAGTTTAAGTACCATTCAGGCTTGTGGTGTTGCCACCTAATTTTCTCCAGTATATTTTCTTGATTGCTTGGGGTGTTGCCATAAAAAAAATATATACACATTTACCACTTTCCAATTTTATTTTTTTGAATTTCTGCCAAAAAAAATGGATTTGGGACCATAGTGCAATGCAACAATCGCACTGTTTTTGAAAATCGAACAATCAGCCGAAATTGTGATGTTAATTGGCCGCCTCGGAGCTTTGATTTGAGTCTATTGGATTATTTTATGTGGGGAACCATTAAGAATAAATGTTACGCAAACCATCCAGAGACAATTGAAGCATTGAAACATGAAATCGAAGTTGCCATTGATGAGATTCGAGGTGGGACAGTCGAAAATGTACTGAACAATTGGGTTGCGAGGATGATGTACTGCCGAACCATACGTGGTAGTCATATGAATGATATTGCGTTCCATTATTAAATTGCAAATAAAAAACAATAAAAACAGAAATTTTAAAAAATAATCAGCACTTCTTTTATAGCGGATTCTACTTTAAAATTTTAAATGGTCTACAGCGGGATACAGTCTACGATTATTTCAGATTTAAGTACAAAAAAATTGGATAAGGTAGAAGAGATCCACTTTAAGGGAAAATTATTTTAACCCTTGTATTTTGTAACCGGCGCACAGTGGCGCCATTTGAGTTTTTTCGTTGCAAAAATCATATCTTTTGAACCGAATAAGATAATTGAACAGTTTAAACAGCATATGATAGATAACTGTTCAGCCTATGAAATGAGCGTTTGGAAAGGGTGCTACGCTCTGTAGGGGCCTAATTATGGGTTATCAAAGTTAAAATTAGTAGAAAAATCAATTTTATGGTAACTAAAAAAAATTATTTTTACATTTTTAGATTGTTTTTATTTTTTGTCTTTAGGGTTTTATGTTTTAAATTATTACCCAACAAATTAAAAAAAAAATATTTTTTTTTAAATTTATTTATTTATTTATTATTATTTATTTTTTTATTTATTTATTTTTTTTTGTCCGGATGATCCATCGCAGCCCCATTTGCTGATCAATGTCAACTTCTCAGGAAGAATTTTCACCTCATTTTCAGGAAGACTCTCCAACAACCGTTTTGCTGTATGGCCCATGAGATCCTGCAGATTGGCTTTCGCAGAGACTTCCGTAAACTCCGTTTGCAGTGGTCGTGAATTTATTTTGGCTTGCGTAATATGCTTGTATCCGGGTAAAACGTCAGCGCCGTGTCGCGTTAAAGATGTCCGTAGTTTCTCATATTTCTCTTTGGAAAGTTCTAAGTCCATAAACAAGGCCAAGGCTTCTTCGGATCCATACTTTTTAATGTGTGGGTTTGTGGGCGTGGGAATGCTTTCCTTAATCCTTTTTAGTCGCAGTGGGCTTGCATCAGCAACAGATTTGTTTATCTGCGACCTAACTCTTTCACTATCCTTTGTAAATTTAATAGACAGCGCGTCCGATAATTGCTTCGTGGTCAAGTCATTGGTGGCATCGGCAAGTTTCCTCTTCCTTGTGAAAATTGAACACTCCTCAATACTTATTTTTGGCCTTCCTTTTGCTCCTCTGGTTGATGTGGTGGGTTTATCTACTGCCAATATATCCAGGATGGTGTCTTCATTAAGCCAGACCTCGTATTTGGAGTTGAAGTTCTGAGTGGTTCGATTAGAGTTCACCCATTTTGCCTTAATATTTGCATATATCAGATAACATTTATTTTTTATAATTTCGCTTCTCTCAATATTTCCGTATAAGCTATCAAGTTCTTCTAAAGCAGCTTCCGTGAAAAAATTTGGTGTGGTTGACTTTCTAAACAGTTCAAATAATTTAAAATTGTTCAACGCCATGTTTTCAGTACTTAAATTGTTTAATGGTTTCAGTAATTGTTGCGCCAACTTTCAGCCGTAGAGTAATCCAGGCATTATCCTTATTTTGCAATATATAGGCTTATGCTACCATGCCTAAAAATAAAAAATAAAAATAGGGACCATAAGTCAATATTGTTCTTGACCATTTGCAATATATAGGCTTATGCTACCATGCCGAAAAATTTACCTGTTCCCTGCATACATATGGATTTAGGCTGAATAATGCAATTTTGATATTATGCACGTGTCCAAATAAGATTTGTGCCTACCTGTAGGGACCATAACTCAATATTGTTCTTGACCATTTGTACGCCAAAGTATTGTTTAAGTGAGGTACGTACCTGCTAATTTCAATGAGTAGTTTTTTTCAAACTATTAGATCAAACTACTGTCAGTCAAAACATATAAGGGATGGACGCCATACAATTTCTGCAACCATGTCTTTTTAACCTTTTTACCTCTAGAAGCCAAACGGGCACGTACGGGCAGCTAAAATTTTTGAATTATGTAAAGAAATAATCAATGAACAGGTTTTGCAAATATGGCAAATATAGAAAAATATAGATTTTTTATTTTCCGTCAAAGTTGAAAAATAGTGAAAAAACGGATAGTTTTTAAATAGTGATTTACCAGGAGAAACACAAAGCAAACAGTTAATTTTTTTTATCATTATACATTTAATAAATACATCAATCAATACAAACCGAAAATAAGGCGATTCGTTACCTATTTTTCGTGATATTACACCTGAAATCGCAACAAATTCACTAAAAATTGTGTGTTTTTTTGAAAACCGAAAGTCGGTCAACTTTGAACGGCTATATCTTCTAAACTAAAAATGTGATATTATTAAGAGTGGCAGATTTGAAATCGTTGAAAAGTTTCGTATACCATGGGTTTATTCAAAACTTCGTTTGCTCTACGAGCGCTACTGTGCGGCGTTGCACGGGTTAATTTTTCCGGGTTGTGCTTTCGAATATAAAATGAGTAACTTTTTGTCCTATCATGACCTAGTATATCCAGGAGCCATCCCCTGTCCAGAAGTTAGATACAGTAAAGTTTTCAACCGAATCGGTCCACCGTTTTGGTGTCCTATACGGAACATACAGACAAACAGAGATTTAAAAACCGAAACCTATATACAGCTGCGGTCAAAAAAATAGCAGCGACGAGATAAAAAAATGTCGACAAAGAAAAATATCAGTTTTACTTCGAAAATCCTAAAAGTTTTTACGGCGATTGAAATGTGGTATTGTGCCATTCATAATATGGCTGTAAATAAAAAAATAAGTTTTTGTAATTTTGAGATTAAACCTTTAGAACCATTTATGTCAAAAATGAGACCAGTCAAAAAAATAGCAACGCGAATAAAAACTAAAAATATATTGTTTCAATTCATTTTAATTGAAACCTTTTTTGAATAATTACTTAAATAAGGATATTTTCTTGAATTTAACACTTAGTTGTGCTACTTTATTGCTTATTACTGCTACATAACGTCGTTTCTAGGAGTCGACTAGTATTGCACCTTTCATGCGGTTTAGTCATCACACTTACAATTTTTGATTATATTGAGATGTGGTGTCTACCCGAACCATTCCATAACATCGATATTATTGACTTCAAACCACCTTTTTGCAAGTCGGCTGGTGTTTCGGGATAATTGACCTGCTAGAAGACTCATTTAAGTGGCATTCCATATTCTGCATACGTAAGCATAATATTAGGCAGTATTTTGATGTACTGGCTGGAGTCCATAGTAATTCTAGGCCAATGTACTGACCTAACTCCATAATATGAAAAACACGCCCAAGCCATTATGCTTGATCTTCCCTATTTGACTGTTTTGGTACTATACCTGGAAATGTATTTCGTGTTCTGTGGACGTCTTGCAAACTGCCGAGGGACAGTACCACCATATAAAACAATTTTTGATTCAATTGACCATAAAACGTGCACGCACTTTTTGGTTAGCTACTGCAGGTGTATTTTTGCGAGTTGCAATTTTTTGTGACATGTCTTTTATTTTTAAGTGTGACTTTTCTCGGACTTCTGTCTTACAGATTATGTTTTTTCAGTATTCTACGAACTTTTTAAACTCTCAAAGATGGACATACATTGATTTTTATTTCGGTGGTGGGCGTAAGTGGGTTTTTTTGTACTAAACATTACTATTCGGCGAATGGTTGCAGGTGATATAAACTGATTTTTTTTACGTGTTTTTGTTTTTTCTTCTTATATAGGGTGTTTTTTATTGAGGTATAGAACTTCGAATTGAAATAAAACACAAGAAAATCGTTTTAATGTCCATCAATTTGGCTTTATTGGAGGGATAATTTTATGCCATTAATGTTTAAATATGATTTCGGGCATGTGGCCGCCGCGGCTGGCTCGAATATAGCCAATTCTACAGGTCCAATTTTCAACCACTTTCTCCAATTGCTGTGCACGGTGGCGAATCGATTCATTCGGGTCCTCTTCAACACTTTGCTCTACAGCGGCAATTGTTTCTTCGGTGCGCACTGTTCGACGTCTCTGCGGATGCGTATTATCACATAGAGTAAACGTAGTGCGAAAACGATCCATGGTTAACCGAATTAATTGCTCTGATGGACGATTATGTCGACCATAAAATGGTGAACTTCGCGAACTGAACCATTACTTTCGAAATAAATTTGCACGATTTGCAAGCGTTGTTCTTTTGTCAACCTGTTCATGATGAAATGGCAAACCAAACTAAATATTAATCACTTGACAGCTGACAAAATGGCCGCCAGTTAAAAAAGTGATGCCAACTTAAAGTTCTATACCCCAATAAAAAACACCCTATACATAATATCGAATTTCGGATAATTTTATTTATTTATTTGATTTTCCTTCAGATTTCAACCTTTTTATATGAACTCGATTTTGTTCTCCACAATGCTCTCCTCGCCCTACTTATGAAGAGAAATAAAACAATAACATTTCAGAAATAGTGTACATTTCATAATATCTTATTTATAACATCAAATCGAATTGAAAAAATGAGATAAAATTCATTTTTCTTGAGATTTTTTTAATGCTGCTATTATTTTGACAGCTCCAAAATGTCGAATAGTCCAAAAAATGTGAAATTTCTAAAACAATTAACATCATATCACCAAATAAACAATTATTTTGTGTTTGTAACCTCATTACACAGCATTTAATGCAGTAGTAGCCATAAAAAATTGTCACACAAATTAATACAGTTGAACTTTGATTAACCGTGACTCTATTAACCGTGATTATCTATTAACCGTGAAGCTGAGTAGTTAATTTTTTACCTCTATTAACCGTGATTTACCTCTATTATCCGTGATGCACATGTCCATGTGACTGCTTGTTTGTTTTTTTTTCGTATAATACACACACATCTCTCATATTAAAATTCGGTGATTCCCCTTTTTCATGAAAGTGTAATTTTCATATCAAATTTCATATTCATTCATCAGTGTGAAATTTGATCTGTCAAGACGTGTTTTCCTTACATCATGCCACCGTCAAAAACTAAATCCGCGAAAAGAGCAAGAAAGGTTCTTTCAATTAAAGAAAAAATGGAGCTGATTAATGAATACTCAAAACGTAAAGTACCTTTTAAAATGTTGTCTGAAAAAATGGAGTTGGCATTCAAACTGTATCCGATTTAATAAAAAACAAAGATCGGATTTTAAAATTTTGCTCCGATACTGATTCAATGCTTGGCCTTAAACACAGATATACACTAAAAACATCCGAAAATCCAAAAGTTGATTTCGCAACATATGAATGGTTTCGGCAAGAAAGATTTAAGGGAACTCCAATTTCAGGTAAGTTAACTGAAATCGAGATTTTGTATGAACTTAAACTGAAATTTGCTTCTGAACTTCAGGCGAAATGATTGTCGAAAAGGCAAAAATGTTCCATTTGAAGTTAAACATGAATTCATGAATTTCATGAATTTATTCATTTGGTTGGTTGGATAAATTCAAAAAACGTCATGGAATCCGTCGACTGAAATCTACGGGAGAAAAGGGGTGTGCTGATTATGAGTCTGCTACGATGTTTGTGGACGACTTGGATGAAATCATTAAAAACGAACAACTTACAACTGAACAGATCAACAATGCAGACGAAACCACTCTATTTTGGAGGTGTTTGCCTCAGAGTTCTTTGGCTAGTGGTAATGAATATTCTATTGAAGGGTACAAGGAATCCAAGGAGAGAATCACAGTTCTAGTTTGTTCAAATGCTGCAGGAACTCACAAGTGTAAATTGATGATAATAGGAAAAAGTGCCCATCCAAGAGCTTTAAAAAACGTTGAACACCTTCCTGTGATTTATAAATCTAATAAGAAAGCTTGGGTTACACAACAGCTATTTCTGGAGTGGTTTAATCATAATTTTGTACCAGAAGCAAAGGAACATCAACGGCGCATCGGTCTCAAAATAACTGTAAAATACTTTTACTATCAGACAACTGTCCAGCACACCCAGATGTAAATGCTATGATATCTGAAAACGTTACAGTAAATTATCTCCCACCAAATTGCACGTCCTTGATTCAGCCTATGGATCAAGGAGTAATTCGGAGCTTCAAATGTCACTACCGTAAACTGATCGTTCAAAAACTTGTTGGTGCTAATGACAGACGTGAGTTCGTTAAATCTTTGAATATTAAGACAGCTTTGTGGGCAGCCGCAGCTTCGTGGGACTCTGTAACTCCACAAGTTTTAAAAAGAGTTTGGAATAACTTACTATCTCATAATGAAGATGCTCCAAATAGCCTTGTTGAGATACAAACAGATATAACCATACCGTCTGGATGTACGATTGATGCTGTCGAAAAGTGGGTGGTGTACAACTCTGATGACGCTCCGTTTGCTATTATATCTGAAGACGAAATCGTAGACATGGTTACCCAAAGCCAAGAAGATGAGCTTGATTCAAATTCCGAGGAATCAGATGGAGGAAATGCGGACGAAACGCCTACATTGGCTCAGACAATAGAGGCTAGTAGTATTTTGTTAGGTTTTTTAGAAAACTTTAATTGTCCAAGTATTTAAGAACCAGATAAAATACAAATATATCGCATACAAACTCATTTGTTGGAAGAACAATCAAAAGCTGAAAGCATAAGACAGACTTCCATAAAAGTTTTTTAAATAAATGTATGTATTCCTAGAGATATGATAAGTTATTTATAGACGCAGATTTACATGTTTTTGTCAAAAATAAATAAAAATAATAAAATTTATACATGTAACATTTTACATCTTTTAACCGTGATTTTCGGTTATCCTTGATTAGCCCGGTCCCGAGCATCACGGTTAATCGAAGTTCAACTGTATATGAAAATGTATGCTAAGCTGTGGTGCGCTGCTATTATTTTGACCGCAACTGTATACTCCAGCATGGAGCGCATTCCACAGTATCTGTTTATTTTTCGCGTCTACTCAGTCACAGTGACATATACACCAAGTTTCAGGCACAATTTTAACTTCAGCAGTATGCTCGTATCATTTTTATCCCTCTTTTCACATTTTGCCCTTTAAAAGTACTACTTTAAAGATATCCACTTATTTTAGATGTATAAACTGAATTGTCGTTTGATTGGCACCATTTTTATCCCTTTTGTATTTTAAATCTACTAATAAATTCTTTTTTTCCGTTTTCCTAAAAGTACTAATTTGGAAAAATACCTTTATTTGGAGCGTCTACTCAGATGGAGCAAACAATCTGTTGCCGTTGAATTCGTACCATTTGTATCTCTTTTTGTTCGATTTTAAGCCTAAAAGTACGAATATGCGTCTAGGCTGTAAAAGGAATGTAGACGTCACTTTTCGCACTTCTATCTCCATCCACTTTATCTGGCAGTCGGTCAGTCACTCAACAGTTTTAAATATACATATCGTCCAGAAATAAAACACGTTCATATTTAAAAGCATTTATGAAATGATTTTTATTCAAAATATGTATGACTTTTTTTATATATTATTATTATTATTTAGTATTTATGTTTAAACATTATGCTCACAATACCTTTTGCACACTGTATTCCATAAAAATTCCTTTTCAAAATCCACAATTCGGACAATACTATTTCTATAAATATTTGCACATAAAATGGATTTCTTCCTTTTAAATTATTGTTTTTTTTTTGGGTACATTAATATATTTTTGGTGAAAAATATTTGGAAATATTACATTTTTAAAAAATACATACATACGAATAACTATGAGGCGTATAAATTGTAATTTTACAAAACTATGCAGTAGATAGATATCGTTCCATAAGAAGGGGGCTTACAAACTACAAAGATGGGGACGAAGTCAAAGGAGTTATCATAACTAAGAAAGTATTCTTTAAAGCACACATTGTATATTCATTCATTAAATTCTTTGCCATAAATCTATAGGTTGCAGTCGATTTGAATTTCAAATCGTTCGCATTTTGTTTCGTTTTCTAGCTCTAGAAGTTTGTTTCCTGAAATTCCTTTGATTGCAACGGAGCACTTCCCACTGAATGTCCAGCACCAGTAGCAATGCAGTCGTTGGCTTTTTGTTGTTCCTTGCCATTCGATGACAGAGAAATGTGAGCTGTCTGTTGGCCACTTGACGAACCGCTGCCCACGATGTAGGCTACCACGGTGGCATGATCCAATTTACCCGGTAACGCCACAAACGCTGAGCTGTCGATAACGCGTTTGCGTGCTACCCTGTGTTGCATACGGTTCAGCTCGACTTCACGTTTGATGCCATCCGGACCCGTGGCCAGTTTATAGAAAAGCTCTCTTTGTTCCAAAGTCTTGCGTCTGGCCGAGGTGATCATGCGCACAAAATCGATAAGCAAATGGCAAAGGCGTCGCGCCGAAGTGCACGGGGAAAATGTACCATTTATGCCGTAACTGAGCAGATCCTCCAGACGATACAATGTCAAGGCATGTCTCTGTGGTCCGGTGACTAGGGGCAGACCCGTGGCAGATTTTGGTATTTTCGGTTTGTAATCACAGTCCCTTGGACGAGCTGTGGAATTAATGCCGGCCGATGAAAGTCTGCGCGGTTCTATGACCGTGTGTGACCTCATGTATTTGGGACGACTTGGTGCACTCGCCGATCCCGAAGCACTTTCCGGCGATGATGACTTCTTAGAGCGTGGCGGACGAACCGGTGGCTGGGGACTTGTAGGATTTGAGGAGCCATGCAAACGAGCATAAATCGCTGAAGCGCTTTTGTTTTGTCTCTTTGGAGCCAATATTCCCATATGAGGTGCAGCGGCTGCAGGCGTTGTGGGCATTAGTTTGACATCTGGTGTCCAAGCTTCGGCAAATTTGCCCACCACCGGATCAAAGTTATCACTAATGCCATCAGAGGTCAAGAACACAATATCACCGCGATCGATGATCGTCATCGAAAGTGTTAAATTACTCAATTCAGGTTTGTTGCCATCTGCCGGTCCAAGGGCTCCCAAAGCATCGCGCATGTCACGCATCGAGGTAATGTCATGAGAAGCTGAAAGAAATGAAAGAGAAAACATACGATTAGATTACTTAGAATCAATTGACCGAGTCGATACGACGACACGGCGATATTTCCATGATGATGGAGACATTGGATTTGCACTAATCATTCTAATAGTGGAAGGTAGAGTATAGGGTAATTCCACTAGCCGGCTTGCCAGTAGGGAATATACTTGAAGAGTACTTCCTCCTTAGACTGAAGGGATATTTCTCGATAACATGGGTTCCATAACACCGCGCGACAGTACTTTTTTGACCTGAACAAGACCATATAGAAATGAACTCAGTTTCATTCATTTGGTGATACTTAATAAAATTGTAATTATTCATTTAAGTATGACATCCAAGTAATCGAACTCTGTTAAGGGATATCATCTACAAATGTCATGAACATCTTACACCAAGACAAAGATTTCTTCCTACTCACATCATATACTACGAAGTAGAGAATCCGGTAGATAACGCCCAGGGCCGTGCGCAGGATTTCCCCTGGGGGGGAGGGTTTCATCTACACTCATAAAAAAGTGAACCCTATAATGAGTTAAATTGAACTTCGTATAGCGCTAAAGCAAAATTTCCTCAAGTTCAAACTTTTCCTTGAAATGAGTACATGCTTTGAACTTGATTCTTGTTCAATTTTCCGCAAACCAAGTAAATATTTACTCAAACTGAGGAAAATGCCAGTAAGTTTTTCCTCAAACCGAGTACATTTTTATGTAAATTTTTCCTAAAACCAAGTAAATTTTTACTTATTTTAAGTACAATTTTCCTAAAACTAAATATATTTTTACTAAATCTTAGTAAAATTTTGCTGAAATTTTCCTAAAAGTAAGTAATTTTTTACTAAAATCAAGTAAATGATGATCTGATTTTTTCCTTAAAACAAGTAATTTTTTAATTTTCTGAGAAACTTGATACCAGGAAAAAAGTGAACTTAAAATACGTTTAATTTAACTAAAAAATCAAACAAATGGTATTGCAAAAGTGAAACAAAAAATGACAACATGAAATATTTCTCAAAAGTTTCATGATACCTCTGTCATAAAGAGCAGTGGTTGTTTACAATAATTCTTAAAGTATTTAAGAAAAAAGTCTCTGCAAACGATCGAGAATTGCTTCTTATATTAATATTCAAGCATGTTTTAAACAATTTCAAATGTTTTTTATAAGTTCATTAATACTTAAATGTGTGAAGAACTCGGCATACATTTCCGTAAACATTTTAACTTCATTTTAGGAAAAAACACATTTTTAAGTTAAAAATTCCTAAATGATTTTTTTTCTCACTTAAAAGTTTGGAAATATTCTTACACATAAGTATGAATTTACTCAATTGTAAGAATTTTTTATTAGATCCAAAGAAATGTTAAATTTCCAACTTTTTAGGAAATTTTTACTGAACTGGAGTAAAATTGTTGAACTAAATTGCAGTATGAATTTTACTCAGATTTAGGAATGCTATTTTTCTGAGTGTAGTTTTACAAAAAATAAAGGAGGTGAAAATTCTGTTAATTATTTTAGCCAATTTTCAATCCAGGATCTTCGAGAAATATTTTGATACATTCGTCCGACAGACATGGTCGGGAAAATTGCATTCAGTAATCCATCTATCACACAAAGGAATATGTCAGTAAAAGAAAGCAGAAAGTCTACTGAAAGCGCAGATTTGCTGCTGTTGAAAAAGAGACAGCAGATTTGTATCTGCTGAGATGGTAAACAGCTGTTTTTGGCAATATAGAAAAAAACTTTAAGCATATGGACAGAACAGTATGACCACTTAGATATACATGTTAACAAAACTTTTTTGAATAGAAGTTATTATAAAGCAAAAATGATATGCATATTGTTCCACTAATATAAAAGGAAATTCGAGCCAAACTCGCTTTGAACGCTTATCTATTTTTATATTTTAATTAACAACAGCCAATTTTAGCAGACTGCAAACTCCTTAGCAGTGTGATAGCCAAACCAGAAAATTATAAAAATGGCTTTTCTTTTCCAAATTTATATGACAGATGACATCCAAATCTGAAAATAGTTTGGCATCAGAAACTCATTTTCGAGAAAATGGTTCATAACCACTTTTGAATATGAGCCCTCGATACATATTTTGAAGAAATATTACACAAAATCGATCAAATTCCTCGGCGCTTAACCCTCCAGGCCCGCATTTTTTCTATGATAAATGCTGAAAATTGGATATGCTTCTTAACAAAGTATGGGCCTAAATATGATGTCTACTGAGTTTTTAATTTAAGCAGGAGTTACATGAGTAACAGGATGTTTACTCAAAATCTTTATACGCATATTCCGATTAAATAAAAAAATATTGGGAAATGTTTCTTCATTTTTATAACTGTTTTTTTTTTGTACTCGATGAAATGCAATAAGAAACACCTAGAAATTGTATTTCCAAAAAAAAAAATAATTGGTATTTTAGAGTTTCGTCTTCCTACGTAAATACAAATTACTGAATTTGTTGTTTCTCTTTTGAATAATACTTGTTACATATGTACAAAAAATACTAACTCTGAAAAATAATTGACATAAAACAAAAATTTTAGTAAGTTTAAACTCATTTCTTTTTGTTTCGCAACTTTAAAGTAGAGACCTACACGCAGAGAAAAAATACTTTACGTAGAAACGAATTTTTTTGAGTTTCTTTTGTGGGAAAAATAGTTTGTTTCCGGTAAACATGTCATCACTTGTTGCAAATGAACAAAGAGAAATATGTTTACATATATCAAACAGTTTTCTTTGTTTGTCGAAAAGGATTTGTATTATGATTGCAAACTCGCAAAACATTAGAAGTAACAGAAACCGTTGTTGCATCTGTGATGAAAATGGGACACATCTGTTCAGATTTGGATACAGCTCCATAAAAATGTCGCATCGCTAATGTTACATCTTAGCGCTCTACAAGCATCAAGCTTTTATTAAGAATGTTTTTAGATTTCATTATGATATCATAGTGATTCTTATCTACACGTTTTTAAAATTACTAAAATATTTTGTTATTAAATCTTTATTGCAGTACACAATTAAAAGTTCATAAGATATTGCTCTAGTCGAATGACAAGAAGTGGTATCGGTTAATTAAAATGAAACTTTTCCGAACAATTTGGTGTCCATTAGCGAAATTAGCATTACACAATCTTGAAATTGGCACAATTCGTTTAGTTTGTTTGTATTTTTCATAACCTTTGTCCGAAGTTTAAGAAAGTGTCCTCGATTTTTATGTAATTTTCGTATTTTCATGATTTTACTGCAAAATTAAAATTTCAGACGAGTTTTTTTTTAAATTCTATATTTTATTACTTCAGAAAGTCTAGAAGGTTTTATAAAGTATATGTTCGGAACCTCTCTGGGGGGTTTGAACCACCAACCCCCCACCCCCTTGCGCACGGCCCTGATAACGTCACGATTTTGTTTCCATAAAGACTGGGCCGGTAGTGGGCAAAATACTTGCAGATGACACAAAGCTGTCAATAATCTCACCACCTTTTATGACTGAATATTTTCTAAAACGACTTCGGTGGCATCTATTGCATATCTATTTAATATTCACACATGATCAGTCATCACGAATGACCATACGTCGGGTTCCTCTAGCAACTACACTCATGATCAGACATCACGAATGACCATACGTCGGGTTCCTCTACCAACTACACTCATACATACATTCTAAATTACTTGACCAACTTACCTAGAGTAAATTCCCGAACACCATGTTTCTTCGAGTACACATAACCCAATGAGTCTCCCACATTGCAGGCACAAACAACGTACTTTTCATTCAGATCTGCGCCACCGCCAACGCCATTCACACCAACATTCTCATCTCTGGCCAAGGGTAAGACTACAGCTATTGTTAAAGTACTAAGAGCACCGCCAACCTCCAAAATACATCCGTGACCTTCCCACATGCTTCGCAACAGGCTAACGAATACTTCTTGTGTTGACGTGGCCGTACATTCCTGGGAAAATCCGAAAATGGCACGATCCAAATAATCCAGACAACCGTGGACAGCGGAACGAGCTGCCAAACGGGCACCATCACCCCAATTAACACCATCCGCCAAAGCCATGGCCGCAACATTGCCCCTGACCACCATGCCGTAACAGTCGGCAATGGGACTGCCCATGGGTTCTTTGGTCAGCATATTGTTTTCGTAGAGCGATACGGAAATGCCATATGCCAAATCACTCTCCATCTTCCAATTGGTAACGCCAGCTATGGCATCTTCTATATCCACCACGGGCGCTTGATTGGAAACTGCTTCGCGCAATAGGCGTTCCGTTGTGTCTTCCAAGATTTTCGCCGTACCCACCTCTGATTTGAGAGTCTCGCCATTTTCTTTGACTTTGTGTTGCATTGCGGAGTCGTCAGTCTTTGTGTTCAAAAGATTCTTATTATTTTGATCGTTGGCAGCATTTGTTTTCAAATCGGTGGTAGTTGACTGCTGGTTGACTATAGCGGTGGATTTGTTGGAATTCTCTTCGTTCTTCTGACTGGTGGTCTTCGCCGACGAACAATCTTTGGTAGCTTGTGATAGATTCGAAATGCTAGATTTGGAATTTTTACGTGATCTCATGCCACCACCAGCACCAACACCACCTCCACCTCCACCACTGCTTCCGTTGGTTTTGTTGGCATTCTGATCATTTGCACTGGAACTGGCACCATTGCTGAGCCGTCGACCACTACCGTAGCGTTGGATTTTGTTATTGTGGTTTCGACCAGTTGTGGTGTTGATGCTCTTGCGGACTTCGTAGCAGTCGGTTTCCTGAATGGTATCAATGAAATCAATATCGTCCGCATAGCTGGCACTTAAATGGAGTTTCGACCTCTTAATACCCGTCAGGCCATCGTCGGGTCCAGTGCAGGCAGCTGTTATTGTATTCGGCCCAGTTGGGTATGTGGCAATTTTTAGCTGTGGTAAATCGGTTGGGTTTTGACCGTTGCATATTTCGGGTCCGGACGTGTAATTACGGTCCATACGACTGCACAAAAAATAAGAAAAGAGAATAGCATTATTTATGGAATGGAGTCTTATCTCTAGGGTATCCAACCGATTAAATTTTATTCGATTAATCGAATAATTTTTGTCAAATATTTGCTCGAATAATGAAAAAAATCATGATTTTTGAATAACGAATAAATTGTCCCAAATAATCGATTAATCGATATTATAAGTTTTGCCTTAAAAAACTAATGAAATCATCGTCCGTCTGTATGATAAATTGATTTTGAATAGCCAGTTTGCTCCATTTGGGTAAACAACTATGAAACACCAAATAGAGAATCCAATAACCATAATTTTTCGATTTTTGAAATGTATGATCCACATATATTTTTAAATAACTCAGGTACGATTATCCGACTTCAGTAAAAAATAGCAAAAACTCACCAATAGCTTCGGAATTTTTTAAATTTTAAAGAATATAAAATTCATAGAAAAGTGATAATAGCAAACAAAATTGAGGTTAACACTGTGATATGATAAAGTCAGTTCTGTTATACATCCCGGGAAAATTTTTATAATAGAATAATGTTACTATATAAATTGGAATTTTTAGATGTATTTCAAATTCATATATGTATTTACATTACTGACAATAATGAGAATTTGTTGAGTATTTGTTTACATTATATTATTACAAACAAAACTTTTTAAATTCGCTAAATAGCCATTTTATGCGAAACCCAGTTAGGGGAACAAAATCTTTATGTGAGGCTATTTGCAGGATATTTATTGTGAAATATAAGTATCATGCCGACAATACCATGGCTTACATAATGTAAATTTTCTTGTTTTCCTAGAAGAATCGAGGTGAACATATTCTTCAAGAACAATTAACTTTACATATGTAGCCGGAAAGAAATGGTCTAAAAATAGGAAAATAATAAAAATTGTTCGCCTGGAAACTTTCAAGAGAAATCTAATAGGAATATAAATATATGCTACGGTGTATTTCAATGGCCATTTGTAAGAATTAATGACTGGACTATTTCAATATTTTTTATTTTTTATGAATTTATTAAATTAATATTAAATTTTTTTTGTTTCTATTGTTTTAAAATATTGCCCCCTGTTTCTATAAAATATTTTTGTCTCCAGACGAATGAATATTCTAAATTAAATGTGTCATAACATTCTCCGTCATATGAGTTATTTGTTTCCTTAATCGTTTTCAATTTTGAATCTAGTGTAGGTGTCAGTCACTTCTACCTGCGATATAAATGTCCAATTCTGACGAATAGTCTACACCTTTTCAAGTTTATAATGAGAAAATGTAATTTATAATCAGAATATGTAAGTTCATGATGAGAAATGTAAATTCATAATAGGAGTATGATAATTCACAATCAGCACTGTAAATTCGTAATGTGAAATGTAAATTCATATTGAGAAATATAAAATCATAATAAGAACATTGAAATTGATATTGAGATATATAAATACAAAAAGAGAAAATCCAAATTGATAATGAGAAAATATAAATTCTTATTCAGGAATATATATTCATAAAATATAAATTCATAATCGGGAACTGTAAAATTTATAATCGAAGCTATGTATGTACGTTTTTCTATGGATATTTTCGTAGAAACACATATTTTATCAATGTTCTCATTATAAATTTACATTTTATATTTTCTCATTATAAATTCATATTTTCTGAATATGAAATCGTATTTTCTGATTATGAATTTGGATTTTCTGATTACAAACTTGTATATTTCATTATGAAATGGTATGTTCCTATTATGAATTAATTGTTCTCAATATAAATTAATGTATATTTCTCATTATGAATTAACATGTTCCTATTATAAATTTACATTACCCATTATTAATTTATATGTTCCTAATATGAATTTACATTTCTCAATATAAATTTGTATGTTCCGAATATAATCTTGAAAAGGTGTAGAGTAAAATATTTGTAAACTGAAAAATAATTTGTAAAATATTTTGACAATAACATTCGTTTTTAATTTGTAATATGACAGTATTGAAAAACACACCAGTTATTAAATGTTGATATTTTAAACCATATTGGACATACCTATAAATAAATTACTTTTTCCCGGGAATGAAATTTTTCATTCCCGTTTTCCCGGGAATTGAAAAAAGTCCGGGAAACCCCAAACCCTACTCTCGACGTCATTAGTCGATTAATTGGAAATTCTTTGTTTTCAAATGAACGATAAATCGAATAACATAAAAGTCCGAATAATTGGATACCCTACTTATCTCAATACAAGGTTAAAGCCTAAATGTACAGGCGCTAACTAAGGCGACAATCTCCCTAAAATACACAGTGTTTTTTGCAACAGCAATAATGCATCAAAGTTTACTGTGGGGACGCTTGCTCGAGTCAAATTGAGTCTTAGTTCATCGAAACAATATTTAGACCCATATGTATCCAACGACCTTTAACTATCCATCTATTGCATAAGATATTTTATCCGAAATTGTCTTAGAAATCGACGATTTTTTATGCGTTTTTATAGCTCAGTTCAATCAAACATTTATTAAGTAATTTTAATTTTATATTGATGATTTCCATTGCCGAAAAGTTCGGGGACTGTGCGTATGAGTTTTATTATTCCTAACACAAATAACGTATACGCAACCACGTTCATGTAACTTGAAATTAATGAACGTTTCCGACAATATTTATCATTTAAATTGGATAAATGGTCAAAAACGAAAAAGTTGTCCTTGGAACATCGCCTCCACTGCATTCAGCGTGTTTCTAGCTAGTTTATTTTTGAAATTAACAAATTTTAGTTCTTTCATCCTTAAAACGAATTCATCCGAGACGAACGAATCGCATTATAAATTGAGCTGGACACAATAAAAAATGTCACAAAAACATAAATATGGACATTTCCCAGGACGCATATCAGTTAATCCATGTCAAACTGAACGATTTTCAGAAATGTTGCAGATGTACTCTCCTGTAAAAAAACATATTACATGTGTTTCGCGAAAATTTTATTTTTAATGGTTTGACATTTTGACATAAAATAATAAAATTTTGTCGATGTGCTAAGCTGGCCATCAGCATCAACAAATAAAATAAAACTAAAATATGAAAAATATTCATTGTTGAGCTGTAACAACGTGCCAGAAAGTACTGCCCAAAAACCATTTAAACGATATCTTAATCTTAACCCTCTTATTTTTTTGTAACAAGCAGAGCATACTTGGTCGTAATTGGAGTTACGAAAAAACAACAACAACGTCAAATCTGTTGTATTTCATCGTTTCTTATTTTTATTGACAAGACAGTTTTTAAAATTTAAAATTTCTAGACATAATTGGTAGTCGAAGAGTCAAAATCTGTTCACACAGCTCTAAAATGCATTAGTAATGTAGGTGTTCGGTTTGACATGGAATTATCGATATGTGACAGTCGTAGGTTTCAATGGGATGAATAACTTATTTTTAACTTTTTTATGTTTTTGTCTAAAAAGTAGAAAGTTGAAAACAATTGAACTGCATGGTTCTAAAATATTAGTAACTAAAGGGGGTAACGTGGCGTGACAAAAATTAGAAGTTTTTTTTACAAAAAACGCGGAGAGTGAATTGCATCGGAATTTTTTGATCAAACTTTAGTATGATTTGGAAAATTTTTAGACGGTTATACAATTTGCTGAAATAATATATTTTTTTAATTTTTTACAAACCATAATGTGAACCGTGACGTTACGTATGTGACATACATGACATAATGGCCAATTAAAGCAAATCAATCAATTTAATTTGAACTAAAATGATCTTTATTATATATTCTTGTATATTACACTGTCCGACAGTCCATATTACACTTGAACCGAATGATATACATCTGAAACTATTGGCGTTTTTAGTTTTTTATTTTCTCATCCTGTTGTCACTTAAAAGAACTACAAATTTCCAAAGAATACAAATTTTCTAAAATTATTTTTAATATTTGATTTGAACTGGGATATTGTCCTGGCTCAAGACCATTTTGCATTTATATTTAATAGAATGCAAATTTATTTACAAATGGCATGGTGACACGATCATGATTTCGACCATGTCAAAAGTCTTTTCAAGTGGCTTCGCAGCGACTTTTCAACATCAAAACCAGGCCTCTATAAGGAGATGATTCTCACAAACGAACGAGAAGCACAACTCACTTGCCGAATTTGCGTTTAAAAAATCGCACCAAGTAATAAAGTACACATGCCAGCTTACAAACATATCATTGAGTTGCATATGTAAGTATGTGTATATGCAGGTATAGTTACCCAGCCATACTTCTGCCGTGCCAACGCTCATTTGTCTTAGTTTTTTCGTTTGTATTTTTGTTGGTCTGTAATCAATATTTGATTTGAACTGGGATATTGTCCTGGCTCAAGACCATTTTGCATCTATATTTAATAGAATGCAAATTTATTTACAAATGGCATTTATTCGCATTCTATGACAGCGGTATAAATGTCAAAACATAGAAGAGAATATGTACTAAAAATACTTTAAATATTAAGCTTTATTACTTTATTACTTTAGTATTAACAACCATTTCAAATGTTGTCTTTTAAAAATCGAGATATGAACAAAGTAGAAAAACTAAGGGGTAAACTTGAAATAGATGTTAATGCTGAACTAATACAGATAGAAGCATGATATTTGAAGTATTTTTAACAGAAATTCTCCTCTTTAATTTGACACTAATACCGTTATCTTAGGGTGCGAACAAGTATATAAAATATTTTTTTTTTGAAAAATTGTATCCTTTGAAACTTTGTAGTCCGCATGATTGCCATCGTAACTAAGATAAACTTTGGATCTTTTAATTTAATATTATTTTCCTTTACTAATACAAGTCAGAAACATATTAGTTACATACAATTCTATAGAAAATTGTATTTAAATTAAAACTGATGATGCACTAAGCTGGATTTTGAAAATATTATTGGTATTAGGTCAACTTTTGCTGTATTTTAATTAACGTCTTTTGATTTAAATTTAAGTTGATATTTTTTAATATCAAATATGTTTTCATATTTGTTTTTTAACTACAATATTAAAAATATTATATCTATCTCCTCTCTATTTACTTACCCCTCCAAGTATTTGGTTATGAAATTGCCATCATCTTCCGTCTTCCTGGGACTTTTCGGTCCATCCCGTGGCTCTGCTATAAAACTCAGTTGCCTAAAGTATGTGGTGACCTTTTGTCTCAGCGATGGCATTGTCGATGAATGGTAATTGGTGGTTGATGGTTGATGGTGCAGCAAAAGATGCAGCAACGATGATGTATCCGATGACTTGATGTCTAATTTGAAGATGATTCAATTAAAACCACTTCAACTTTTTTTGTGAACGTGGAGTTTCTCATTTATGAGTATTTATAAAGTTTGTAATCGCAGTTCGCTGAAGTGGCAAACCGATGATGGACTGGTCTGGTCCGGGCAGTAACTTCAAGAATATGAACCTAAGGTTCAATTGTGTGCGTGTTTGTGACTGTAAAACAAAAATTTAAATTGTGCCACAAGAGTAATTAAAACGCAACTCGATCATTGGACACTGTAGTAGCAGTAGTCTGGTGGCAGTGACTGCAACAAATGGGTTGGGGGTCCGTCTGTTTGTCTATGCTACTGATTGCGAGCGACCGAGTTCATTCACATTTTATTTGATAATTGTTGTTCTTGCTTTTGTTGTTAACTAAATTGGATTTAATCAATTTAATATTAATGAAATGCCTTAAGCGGATGAGGGTCCACGACGAAGCACCAGAGGCAACTGAGTCTTTGTGTTGATTTTGCTGTTGTCGAACAAATTTTCGTCTGTAAGAAAAGTAGAAGAAAAACAATTAATAAAAAATTTAATGTTGTAGAAGGGTGAGTATGCGGGTGAAGTCAGTGGAGCAGATGGATTGCAAAGAATTTAAGAAGGCACAATTGAAAGATTTATGTGATATAATCTGGCGCGGTGGGTCAAACAAATTCACCTACACCCTTAAAGATGAATTTTACTCTTCTTTTAATATCCCCTCCACCATAGGATGTAATTATATTCATTTTGTCCTAACATCTACGAAATCTCTAAGAGGGTAATTCGATAAGTAGCCGATATCTCAGAGATGATTCCAAGGATAACCGAATGTAAATATTTGTTGTTAAATACCGTCTCTACTTTTTTAATTATATATGAACACCATTTCTTTCCCGAAAACATGTATGAATAAAAATTAATGTAAAACCACAACTGTAGCGTGGGCACATCTTCAAAAAGGTTTTGCATGTTATCTTATGGAAACGAATTAGAGACATTTAGCCCTCGACGAAGTTCATTGACGCTACCGTCAAAACTACAAAACTAGAATATTTGCGAATCCAAGAATTCTTCGAATACTTGGGAAAATCTCAAAAATTTGGATTTTTTCTAATTTTGCTACAATTTCCACAATTCTTGCCTTATGTTGTACAGATTGTATTATTATTACTATGTCTTTGAAATGTAAAAAACTGGGTTATAGCAAAATGTAGACTTATGAAAACAAGCCAACAATTCCCAAAAAAAAAACCAAAATCTTGAAAAGTGGAATATATTGTAAGTTATAAGTTATTTAAATCTCGTTTATGTATAGAGAGTGAAAAAAACCAGGGCTGTGGAGTCGGAACCGGAGTCTAAGAGTCGGAGAAATTATAATATAAAGAGTGATTTTTTTGAGGTTAGGATTTTCATGCATTAGTATTTGACAGATCACGTGGGATTTCAGACATGGTGTCAAAGAGAAAGATGCTCAGTATGCTTTGACATTTCATCATGAATAGACTTACTAACGAGCAACGCTTGCAAATCATTGAATTTTATTATCAAAATGCGTGCTCTGTTAAGAAAGTTCATCGCACGCTTCCATTTTATGGTCAGTTTAATCGACCCACTGAAGCGGCTATTCGGGCTATTGTGACTAAATTTCGCACCAAATTTACATTGTTGGACATTAAATCACCAAGACGCTTACGTAGAGTACGAACTGAAGAAAATATCGCAGCTGTATCGGCCAATGTTAATGATGACCATCAATTATCGATTCGTCGCCGTTCGCAGCAATTGGGCCTCTGTTACTCAAAAACGTGGAAATGCCAAAATTGAACTAAGCGGATGGACCACTTGAGGCGCAGCCGCGGTCAACATTTAAATGAAATTATCTTCAAAAAGTAAATGTCATGGACCAATCTAACGTTTCAAATAAAGAACCGATGAGATTTTGCAAATTTTATGCGTTTTTTTTAAAAAAAAAGTTATCAAGCTCTTAAAAAATCACCCTTTATTTCCAGAAACAAATTTAATAAAATTGAAAAAAAAAAAAATTAAGGCTTTAAAATCTTAAAATATTAGTTATATAATTGTAAAAAAATAATGTAAAACTAAAGTTAATATTATATTAACCATCTAGTTTTGATGGGGAAAAGGCTGTATAGTGTTGAAAGCAAATCAGCATACAGCAAATAGTAATGAGAAAGGTTTCAGGTAGAACATAATCGATCTCCAAAAAAGCTTTGTGGTGATGTTTTCGAGTGTATAATAATACGTATATGTAATTTTCATAAAATGAAAGTATATATACAATTGATGACAGGCAAGCAAAGGGATCACTGATGATTTGTGTCTACACAGGACAATGAAATACCAAAATAAAAATGTCATTCGTAAGAAGAAATTACTTGATCGGATAGCTGAAATTCGAATGTATTACATTCAAAACCTATAGAAAATCAATCAATCGATCACTAATTTTATTATCATTGAATTTTATTATCAAAATGCGTGCTCTGTTAAGAAAGTTCAGAAAGAAAGAAATTGTGTTCAGCGACGAAGCTCATTTTTGGCTCAATGGGTACGTAAATAGGCAGAATTGTCGATTTTGGAGTGAATATCAGCCAGAAGCATTGCAAGAGCTACCAATGCATCCAGAAAAAGTCACAGTTTGGTGCGGTTTATGGGCTGGTGGCATTGGACCGTACTTCTTCAAAGATGATGCGAATCGTAACGTAACTGTGAATGGTGAGCGCTACCGTGAGATGATATCCAACTTTTTTTTGCCCAAAATGGAAGAACTGAACTTGGTTGACATGTGGTTTCAACAAGATGGCGCTACATGCCACACAGCTCGCGATTCTATGGCCATTTTGAGGGAAAACTTCGGAGAACAATTCATCTCAAGAAATGGACCGGTAAGTTGGCCACCAAGATCATGCGATTTGACGCCTTTAGACTATTTTTTGTGGGGCTACGTCAAGTCTAAAGTCTACAGAAATAAGCCAGCAACTATTCCAGCTTGGGAAGACAACATTTCCGAAGAAATTCGGGCTATTCCGGCCGAAATGCTCGAAAAAGTTGCCCAAAATTGGACTTTCCGAATGGACCACCTAAGACGCAGCCGCGGTCAACATTTAAATGAAATTATCTTCAAAAAGTAAATGTCATGGACCAATCTAACGTTTCAAATAAAGAACCGATGAGATTTTGCAAATTTTATGCGTTTTTTTAAAAAAAAAGTTATCAAGCTCATAAAAAATCACCCTTTATATACCCTCACTCTCAGAGAACATATATACGGAAGTTGTAAGGAATACAATTTTATGTAGCGCAGGATAATTTATGTGGAAGATGCTAGGAGGTTCATGTCAAATGATTCCAGCTTCCACATTTATAAAACAATTGTAAAATCATGATCAAATATCAAGTCATAGTGGATTCCACGCTCCAGTATAGAAGTTATGAAGGATTTCATATTACCTATGATAAAGGCAATTTTGTGGGAGGCAGAATAAGGGGCGTGGCTAAAGCTTAAATATTTTTTTAGGTTTAAAGTGATTATAACAACATTTTTAAATATCAAATTACGAATGATTTTGACTACCCGTATGGATTTTATGTCGGGTTTATTGTAACCAAAGTTTATGCCACGTTGTGTGGGAGGTACCAGAAAGAGTGTGGCAATTTCACCCATATTCCAGGCGAATGTAACCACTAAAAAAGCATTGCTAAATTGAAATTTCACAGTATTCCGATCATCTGTATAGAAGTTATAACAGCCTTAATATTATATAGTTTTGCGTGTTTTGTGTGGCAGGTACTGGAAGGGGCGTGGCAAGACCCGTGATATTTAGTACACTTAAAGTGATTATAAAAACAATATCAAATACCAAAATATAGCAGATTCCGAGTATCCGTGTGGAAGTTATATGGGTTTTAATTTAACATTGGAATATGGGCTATTTGTGTGGGGGGTACCAGAAGGGGCGTGGCAATTTCGCCCATCTTCGAACTTAAACTAAGTTTGGGTAAAATATTACCAGGCGCAAAGTTTGAATCGATTCCTTAACTCCTTTCGAGAGTTATCGCGTCCACTGGCCAGACGGACGGACATGGCTCAAACATCTTAAAAAGTCGTGAAACGGATTTGGTAGAAACATACTTGTGGTCTTAAGTCACTCCTTCAATGCGTTACACTTTTTTCTGTCCCAAATGATATATACCCTCCTACTCTGTATCTTTTGTTGTTTTCGTAGTATTTTGTATAATGAATTAAAAAAACATTACTTTAAGAAATACTTCCAAAACTGTTCAATGTAATGGTGAAGAGCCCATAGTTCACAACTTCGAATCACAAGATTAGCATCTTTTTCACTTCTTCGGATGCTCTTTTTTTGCTGGGCTTCAAATTGAAGTTTCTTTTCAGAAATAACAAAGTTTAGCTCAAGATGTGGTCCCCATTTTAGCTTTGTGGAATTCAAAATCCAGCCAAACGGATTGTAGGTCATGTTACCCTTCAGGATAGTATATAAATGTTACATTTCATTTTGTATATATATATATATATATATATACGCTACAAGATTACCCTATTTTTTAATTTATTTTGAACCAAATGTATCAAAACAAGTAAGAAGGCGTTAAGTTCGGCCGTGCCGAATCTTATATACCCTCCACCACGGAGTGCATTCCACAGTATTACCAGCAGATTAAAGGATGTCGACTTTACATAGAAGTACACCATATTACGAAAATTGTGATATTTTTATGGACATTACTATATTTCTTTACTATTTCAAACTATAATGTATACTTATGCGCACTGTTTAAAATCGACTATTAAATATAAATAAAATGCTGAAATTGTGAAAGTGAACATGCCTAAATATTAGGCGATTGTCAGTCGCACATTTCATTTTCAGATACAGACAAAGTGATAAGAAAAGTATAAATTTTAAAGATATCCCCATTCGCCTCATTCTCTGCCCAAATGTACAAATTTCGAAAAAACCTTTTTTCGAGTCTTCATAGTCAGAACGTATACACGGAATTTCATGATTTCAACTTCTGCGGTTTGGTATGTCCCAGTTTTATCCCTCTTTTTAATTATATCCCTTAAAAGTACGAATTTCGAAAAATCCCTCTATTTTACGTGTCTATGCAATTAGAGGGATGTACACACCGAATTTCATGATTCTAGCTGTTGTCGTATCATTGGTACCATATTTTATCCCTTTTTGTCCCATTTCGCCCGCTAAAACTTTTACTTTCTTTGTGGTGCTTCCAAGCTACAGGAAGAATGTCCGCAACAAATTTTAACTGTATGAAATAAGAAATTTAAGTAATAAGCCAAGGCTACCAATATTTGTATACTATGTATACATATAATGGAAATAATACTTCAATTCATAAAGTAAATATAAGGGAGCAATCATAAATACCCTAAATATTGGGGGATAGAGAATGTATTTTCAGCTACACTCGTTTAGTTGGTTGTATTTCCATCCAAAAGTATTTCAAAAGTATAAATTTTGAAAATACCTTATCTCTCACGTACGCAGTATAAGACAACTTCATGATTCTAAAATTTTTTGTTGTAAAAGCAACAAAATAAAGTACGAATTTGGAAAAAAAATATTTTACGTGGTTATGCAGTCAGAGGAATGTATACGCTGAATTCCATGATTCTATCAGCGGCCATTTTGTTGGTACCATTTTTATCCCCTTTTTCCAATTTTGCCCCCTCAAGAGTACGACTATCTAAAATCTCTTTATTTTACATATCTACACAATTAGAGGGATGTGCACACTGTATTTCATCATTCTAGCTGTATTCGTTTAGTTGGTACTATTTTTATCCCCTGTAGCCATTGTATCCCTTGAAAGTACGAATTTGGAAAAAACGTTTTATTTTTCGTGTCTACGCAGTCAGAGGAATGTATACTCCGAATTTCATGATTCTAGCTGCTGTCATTTGGTAGGTACTATTTTTATCCCCTTTTTCCATTTGAACCCCAAAAAGTACGAATTTTGGAAAGTTCTTTTATTTTACGTGTCTACGCAATCAGAGAATAAATACATCGAATTTCATTATTCTAGGTGCAGCCGTTAAGTTGGTACTATTTTTATCCCTCTATCCCCATTTAAGCCCATAAAAGTACGAATTTATAAAAAATACTCTTGTATTATGTATCTACTCTATTAGAGGAATGTACACGCCAAATTTCGTGTTTCTTTCTGTTGTCGTTTGATAGGTACCATTTTTATCGCTTTTTGTCCCATTTCGCCCCCTACAAATAAAAAACACTCTAGGGTGCCCTTTTATGCTATAAAGGGAATGCGCATTGCAAATATCAAGTAAATACATGCTAATATGTTCAAAAAACATGCTGAAATACTTAAATATTAGGGGTATTTTCAGTCCTTGTGAGGGAAAAATTTTTCCCTCTGGACCGATTTCGTCCACTTTCAATCCCAACCGATCTACAACCATAAGACACATTTAGGAAAAATTTGAACCTCCTAGCTCATTTCGTTCGGCCGCTATAGTGATTTCAAAAGACAGACGGACATGGCTATATCGTCTTAGAATTTTACCACGACCCAGAATATATATACTTTATGGGGTCTCCGATGAATATTTGGTGTTACAAACGGAATTACAAAGTGAATATACCCCCATCCTGGAGGTGGAGGGTATACAAATATTAAAGACATCAAGTAGAGGAATACCCCCGCATAGTCATAAGTGATGTAGATTCTGTCAATTTAAATAATTAAAAAAACTCAATTGCTTCATCATCTCCATATGCACTTTGTTCGTGCAACATTTTATATATGAATTCATCCCCAAATGTTTGCGGAACAATTTAAAAAGCAAGCAAATACACTAATACCCCGACTTGCGTCGTTAATTGGGACCGACCAAACGGGTCGCAATGCGAAACAACGCAAATCGAATCACTTTTCTCCATATATTTGTATGGATTTTTCGTTAATTCGTTCCAGAAGAAAATTTTTAGAAAATTTGAACATTTTTACTATAAATAAATGTATACATAGACATATTTTTATAATTTATTGCAACAAAAAGATAACGTAAAGTAAAAAAATAAATTAAAGCCAATTCATACATGTAAAAAATCAACATAAACATATAATTAATTCAATTAATTAAATTATTAAATAATTTGTGTTACTCCAAGGCAATGGTCACATCAGGGCTTTGATTCGATAGCTGCCCATCTTTTTGAAAAAATCCGGTTATTTTCCGTTGAACTTTAACTGATTTTTTTTGTAAATAAATTTCTCTATAACAATCAATAGCATCTGTCACAGCGTTTAAAACTTTGCTGCTTCGATTTTCGTCTGGATCGTTGTCTGTAAAAATATCCATAGCTTTTGATATAAGTTGCATAGCTTCTGATATCTGAGTGATCTTCAGATGTTTTTCTTCTGCTATATTATCTGGCGTAAGTATTTCGTCTTCTAATGCGTGTTCCACATCAACAGAAAATAAATCTTCGTTGTTTAGGAATTCTTCGTGTGACATTAATAGCTCATTAATGTCGTCTTCTTCCATACCATCAACTTCTGCTGTGCTAGCACGTTCAGCAATTTCTTGACAAATGCTATTTACATCGTTTATTTCTGGACTATTATTTGGAACACAGTCAGGCCATATTTGCCGCCAGACTCCATTCATACACAATTTTTTTACTTCCATCCAGGATTGATTTATATTTTCAATGGCCATCAAAATATTATAATTTCTCCAAAACTCTTTCATGGAAGGCTTATTGTGTCCATCCGATGCATGAAGTAGCTGACTAAAAGTTCTTCGTAGATAGTAACACTTGAAGTTCGATATAACACCTTGGTCCATAGGTTGCAAAATTGATGTGGTATTTGGCGGCATAAATACAACTTTTATATTTTCTGAAATGTCATCTGAAAATATTGGATGCCCTGGAGCATTGTCTATCAATAAAAGCATTTTGAATTCTATATTTTCAGAAGAACTGTAAGCCTTTAATTCTGGAACTGCGCAATTTTCTACCCAGTCTTTAAACAGGGTTGCTGTCATCCAAGCTTTTTTATTTGCACGCCAGTGGACCGGTAGATCACTTTTTTTAACATTTTTAAAAGGTCTTGGGTTTTCAGAATGATAAACAAGAAGAGGTTTAAACTTGAAATCACCTTCAGCATTTCCTCCTAAGAGAAGCGTGAGTCGATCTTTACTGACTTTATACCCTGGGCAAGATTTTTCAGATTTAGAAATGAATGTCCTCTTTGGAAGTCGTTTCCAAAACAGTCCAGTTTCATCGACGTTAAAGATTTGCTTTGGAGAGTATCCGCCTTCTTCTATAATGGATTTCAGTTCTTCTTTAAAGTTGTTTGCTGCTGAAATGTCTGCACTAGCTGCTTCTCCTTTCAATGCAACATTATGCAGATTTGCTCTGGTTTTAAAACGACTGAACCAGCCTCGGCTAGCTTCAAATTCTTCAAATATTTCACCACTTGTTGAAGCAGAATTATTTTTTAGATCGTTAAATATCGATAGAGCCTTGTTTTGAATTAGCATTTGGCTCAGTGGCATTCTTCTCTGGTTCTGATCTTCTATCCACATGCATAGAAGGGACTCCATTTTTACCATAAGTGAACTTCTAACTTTAGAAACTTGCGTTGACTGCAAATGTGTGGCAGTTTTACCATATTCTTTAATTTTATCAGCATCACGACTACAAATTGTTCTTATTGTAGTTGGAGCAAAACCCATGGTTCTTGCAATGTCAGCAGGTTTATCACCTGATTTAAAACGTTTTAAAATGTCTATTTTTTGTTTTAATGTAATTCTTTTTCGCTTTTGACTCATTTTATTTATTTTTTACGGAGCAGAAATTGCTCTTACACTTTTTCGCACTAATATTTCTTGTAAACTGACACCAAAAATTTTAAAACGACCAAAAGCAAATAAAAAGGGAAATACCCTTTCTATGCACAAAATGTAATAGAAAACGACGCAAAACGAAACATTAACGACGCAATTCGAAGCCACAATTATTTTTTTTGCGACGCAAAACGAAACATCAACGACGCAGTTCGAAGCCACGCAATGTTTATTTTGATGACGCAAATCGAATCAACGCAAATCGGAGCGACGCAAATCGGGGTATTAGTGTACTCCACATATTTGCTGTATTTACATATTCACCCCTTCGTGCAACGAACATTTGCAACGAATGGCTAACTACAGCAGTTATTTGCTTTCAAACTTCAACTCCTTAGTCTGCATGCGCGACTATCGTCGGATGCAACAACATCCAGCCTCTCACAATCAGTGACAGGATGTCATTTGGCTTTTGTCATTTCAATATTTCTGTTGGAAAATTGTTCGCAATCAGCGATTTATGGTAACATTAACCCCCCAACCAACCGTCGAAACTAAATTCCGGATACTTGCAACACCACTCGCCGCAAACGTAGCATGTAAGCGAACCGTTCTCGTAACGCTGGATCTCGCCACCCCCTTTTTTTGAAAAAGACAAACTCATTATATCATTTAAATGTACAAACATACACAAGTACATATTGCAACAAACGGTCCAATGATACTGTAATTACAGCGTTTTTTCGCAATGATATGTAGAAGACGTTGCATCCTCCAAGTTGCATGACAAAGATAATGGCGATGGCGATGATGATGATGATGAGCGGCTCATACTTCTTTAGATGCCAAAGCTTGTAGTCATTTGTAATGCACGAATATGTGTCTATTCGTGTGTATGTTGTCGACGAAGAGAGACAATGGTCGACGTTTTAATACCCTACCAATAACAGTATTTAACATGTATTAACATGTATTTTTTGTTCAATGAAAGCCACAAAAAACAAATATGCACTTTTGAAAAATAAATGTGAAGAAGATAAAAGCAACTACATTCAATTTACTTTTAGACATGTCTCCCCCAATCGACGTAAACTTCCGATCTCCAATTTTCTCCATAGCACGTCTTCTCTTCTTTAGGGTTTTTGTGTATTACAAATTTGATAGATCGTGCTTTAAATCTACTTCTTCTACACTAGGGGCTTCCTAAAGTCACTGATACATTTTTTCTAGCAATTCCACGTGAAACACATTTTATGGAGGTCGCTGGTATTTCAATACGTAGCACATCGTGGACGCATGTAAGACAGTCTTTTCGATTTTTTGAAAAATTTCAAAAACTCCACATCTTTTGCGCAATCAGAGTTGTATTTCACGAGGAATGAAAGTAAGCAATTAATTTGGCGTGCATATAATATTAAATTTTTATACCCTCCACCTCCAGGATGGGGGGATTAACACTTTGTCATTCCGTTTGTAACACCTTGAAATATTCATCGGAGACCCCATAAAGGGTCATGGTAAAATTCTAAGACGATATAGCCATGTCCGTCTGTCTGTCTGTCTGTTGAAAGCACGATAGCGGCCGAACGAAATGAGATAGGAGGTTCAAATTTTTCCTAAATGTGTCTTATGGTTGTAGATCGGTTGGGATTGAAAGTGGACGAAATCGGCCCAGAGGGAAATTTTTTTCCCTCACATGGACTGAAAATACCCGTAATATTTAGAGTATTTCAGCATGTTTTTTGAACATATTAGCTTGTATTTAGTTGATATTTGCAATGCGCATTCCCTCTATAGCATAAAAGGGCACCATAGAGTGATTTTTATTTGTAGGGGGCGAAATGGGACAAAAAGGGATAAAAATGGTACCTATCAAACGACAACAGATAAAAACACGAAATTTGGCGTGTACATTCCTCTAATAGAGTAGATACATAATATAAAAGAATTTTTTTCTAAATTCGTACTTTTAAGGGGTTAAATGGGGATAGAGGGATAAAAATAGTACCAACCTAACGGCTGCACCTAGAATAATGAAATTCGATACATACATTCCTCTGATTGCGTAGACACGTAAAATAAAAGAACTTTCCGTAATTCGTACTTTTTGCGGTTCAAATGGAAAAGGGGATAAAAATAGTACCTACCAAATGACAGCAGCTAGAATCATGAAATTTGGAGTATACATTCCTCTGACTGCGTAGACACGAAAAATGAAACGTTTTTTTCCCAATTCGTACTTTCAATGGATACAATGGCTACAGGGGATAAAAATAGTACCAACTAAACGAATACAGCTAGAATGATGAAATTCAGTGAGTACGTCCCTCTAATTGTGTAGATACGTAAAATAAAGAGATTTTAGATAGTCGTACTCTTGAGGGGGCAAAATTGGAAAAAGGGGATAAAAATGGTACCAACAAAGTGGCCGCTGATAGAATCATGGAATTCGTGTATACATTCCTCTGACTGCATAGCCGTAAAATATTTTTTTTTCAAGTTCGTACTTTATTTTGTTGCTTTTACGACAAAAATGGTAGAATCATGAAGTTGTCTTATACTGCGTACGTGAGAGATAAGGTATTTTCAAAATTTATACTTTTGAAATTAAAATAGGATGGAAATACAACCAACCAAACGACTGTAGCTGAAAGTACACTCTCTGTCCCCCAATATTTAGAGTATTTATTATAGCTCCCTTATATTTATTTTGTAGCTTGGAAGTATCACAAAGAAAATAAAAGTTTTAGCGGGCGAAATGGGACAAAAAGGGATAAAATATGGTACCAATGATACGACAACAACTAGAATCATGAAATTCGGTGTGTACATCCCTCTAATTGCATAGACACGTAAAATAGAGGGATTTTTCGAAATTCGTACTTTTAAGAGATATAATTAAAAAGAGGGATAAAAATGGAACCTACCAAACCGCTGAAGTTGAAATCATGAAATTCGGTGTATAGATTCTGACTATGAAGACTCGAAAAAGTTTTTTTTTCGAAATTTGTACATTTGGGCGGAGAATGGGGATATCTTTAAAATGTATACTTTTCTTATCACTTTGTCTGTATCTGGAAATGCTTTTTTCTAATGGCGACTGACAATCGCCTAATATGTAGGCATGTTCACTTTCACAATTTCAGCATTTTTTTATATATAGTAGTCGATTTTAAACAGTGCGCATAAGTATACATTATAGTTTGAAATAGTAAACAAATATAGTAATGTGCATAAAAATATCAAAATTTTCGTAATATGGTACTGTGCTTCTATGTAAAGTCGACTTCCTTTAATCTGCTGGTAATACTATGGAATGTACTCCGTGGTGGAGGGTATATAAGATTCGGCCCGGCCGAACTTAACGCCTTCTTACTTGTTTAAATTTTGCATTATTATCGTGTGGCAAGGGATCAGGGGGGTAGCAAACATTTGCTTATCAAAAAAATCAATGTTTTGTGATTTTACTCTTGCCCCAACCTAGCCGTGTTTCTCGCTACGCCCTTGTTGTGTGATAAGTGTAGACGCGCGGCAAACGACTTTGGACGTGAGTGCAAAATAATTCAATTGATTTGTCTCACCAAAAATCGTTTGAATTGTATGAACAATATTTAATAGGCTCGAGCTTAGCAAGAGGAACTTCATTCAAAATGTCATTTCATTTTAGACAAATATATTTAATTTCATATATTTATAATTTAATTAAGAATTTAATTTAATTTCATATATTTAGAATTTAATATATACTATGTTAGTCTGTCTCACGTGGTGGTGAATAAAAAGTCATATACGAAGAAAGGGATGCAAACAAAATAAAACTCAACTCCAAGAATTGTTCGCCACTTGTTGTGCCCATGGAGAGAATGATGTAGAGTCAGTCTACATAAAATTGTAATGCAAAGGATTTCACGTAGATACTAACACACTTCAAAACGTATTAGGATAATTGGCTATGAACCATTTTCTCGAAAATGACATCTATTGGATGTCATCCCCAGCAAAAACTTGGTAATGCCACCTCATTATTATTTGCATTACCTAGTAATGACAGCCCATTACGCCCTGCATTATTTTGATGTATGAAATAATGGGCTCCTTATAATGGCTTAAAAAAGTAGTTATTGGTAACAACATCGACCATCACTCGAAGATATTTTCGATAGATGAAGAAAATTTAGTTGCTTCTTGTCAATCGAAGTGTGCACATGTTACGCGGAATGCGAGTTATTTTTTGCAGAATCATAAAGTAACTGGTAGAACAATATTGGAATTAAAAAAAAAAAATATTTTATTTTATTGCTAAAAGTGTATTATAATACTATCTTAACAACAGAACAATAACAATAAGAAGAATGGAAAATACATTTCCCATTCTTCTTATTGCTCCGTACCTTTTGTTACGACACAGTTTTGTATTTTTTATGTATACGTTCGCTTGTCGATATGTGGTTGTTCATCATACAAATTTTGAAATATAATGAAGTTGCGAGAAATGTTTTGCTGTGTTTGGTCAAACCACCAACCACAACACACAACAACGTCAACCAACATACTTACCAACCAGTACTTATATATTAACTTTTTGTAAGCGTGCATGGAAGTACTTATTTCTCAACTTTTTGTAAGTGTGCGTGGAAGTACTTATTTTTTTTACAATCCCTTTATACAAATAATTAGATACGGATCCGAAAAATAAGTAATGAAGGTTTTTGGTTTTGCCTCATTCCCCCTCATTACTTGGTAATGAGAGTTTTTGCTGGGTCTGTCATATAAATTTGGAGAAATTTTTTTTAAAGCCATTTTGTTTCAATTTTTTTCTGATTTAGCTATTAATTTGTGACTGCAAAAGTGGATATGAACATACAAATAATATAAATAATATAGTTCAAAAATGGAGCAGCGTATAACCGAAGGTTGTAATTCGCTACAACGATTCTGTTTAAAGCTTTTTTCTATATTTATGGCAAATCGCATTATCAAATTCCATCATTACGCGGTTAATAGCATCTTGGTTCCCAAGTTATCAAGCTAATATAGGATAAATAGTGGCTGTAAATTCAAAAATTGTGAAAAGTAATATTTTATCATATTGAGAATACCAAAATATTTTTATGGCATATTATTGCTGACTTCATTTCGAATATTTGTGTCAGAAAAGTTTCAGTATCTTGAACAGAGAAAGTTTAAATATAAACAATAGCAAGCGCGAATTTTTCAACAATTGCAGCGATTTTCGCGACTGACTTCATATATATTAAAAGCGACATTGGTTTGTAAATACACAAACAAAAATTCAGACGGATCCGTTGGTTAGATCGAGAGAAAATCATAAAACAAAAATGTCATGTGTGAAAATCATTTTACCCATATTTGCCGCAAAAATGAAAAATTTACAAAAATATCCAATTTGTATTTTTATACCCTCCACCTCCAGGATGGGGGTACATTCACTTTGTCATTCCGTTTGTAACACCTTAAAATATTCATCGGAGACCCCATAAATTATATATATTCTGGGTCGTGTTAAAATTCTAAGACGATATAGCCATGTCCGTCTGCCCGTCTGTTGAAAGCACGATATCGGCCAAACGAAATGAGCTAGGAGGTTCAAATTTGTCCTAAATGTGTCTTATGGTTGCAGATCGGTTGGGATTGAAAGTGGGCGAAATCGGCCCAGAGGGAAAAATTGTTCCCTCACATGGACTGAAAATACCCGTAATATTTAGAGTATTTCAGCATGTTTTTTGAACATATTAGCTTGTATTTACTTGATATTTGCAATGAGCATTCCCTTTAAAGCACAAAAGGGCACCATAGAGTGGTTTTTATTTGTAGGGGGTGAAATTGGACGAAAAGGGATAAAAATAGTACCTATCAAACGACAACAGATAGAAACACGAAATTTGGCGTGTACATACCTCTAATAGACTAGATACATAATATACAAGTATTTTTTCTAAATTTGTACTTTTAAGGGGTTAAATGGGGATAGAGGGATAAAAATAGTACCAACCAAACGGCTGCACCTAGAATAATGAAATTCGGTGTATATATTCCTCTGATCGCGTACACACATAAAATAAAGGAAATTTCCGAAAATCGTACTTTTAGGGCGTAAAATGTACCAAACAAATGGATGCAACTAGAACCATGAAATTCGCGGTATACATCCTCTGACTGAGTGACACGAAAAAAAAAACGTTTTTCCAAATTCGTACTTTCAACGGATTCAATGGGAGCAGAGGGATAAATATGGTACCAACTAAAAGGCTACAGCTAGAATGATGAAATTTTCGAAAGTCGTACTTTTAAGGAGTAAAATGCGAAAAAGAGGAGAAAAATGGTACCAACGAAATGGCCGAAGATAGTATCATGGAATTGGGTATATACATTCCTCTGAGTGCATAGCCACGTAAAATAATTTTTTTCCAAATTCGTAGTTTATTTTGTTGCTTTTACGACAAAAAATGGTAGAATCATGAAGTTGTCTTATACTGCGTACGTGAGAGATAAGGAATTTTCAAAATGTATACTTTTGAATTTAAAATATATTGAAATATAAACAACAAAAGGATTGCAGCTGAAAATACACTCTCTATCCCCCAATATTTAGGGTATTTATGATTGCTGCCTTTATGAATTGAAGTATTATTTCCATTATATATACATAATATAAAAATATTGGTAGCCTTGGCTTATTAATTAAATTTCTGATTTTCATACATTTGAAATTTGTTGCGGACATTCCTCTTGTAGCTTGGAAGCACCACAAAGAAAATAAAAGTTTTAGCGGGCGAAATGGGACAGAAATGGATAAAATATGGTACCAATGATACGACAACAGCTAGAATCACGAAATTCGGTGTGTACATCCCTCTAATTGCATAAACACGTAAAATAGAGGGATTTTTCGAAGTTCGTACTTTTAAGGGATATAATTGAAAAAGAGGGATAAAAATGGGACCTTCCAAACCGCTGAAGTTGATATCATGAAATTCGTTCGTGTATTCGGTGGTCTGACTATGAAGACTCGAAACAAAAAGGTTTTTTTCCAAATTTGTACATTTGGGCGGAGAATGGGGCGAATGGGGATATCTTTAAAATTTGTAATTTTCTTATCAAAATAATGCAGTCACTTTGTCTGTATCTGAAAATGCTTCTCCCTAATGGCGACTGACAATCGCCTGATATTTTCGGCATGTTCACTTTCACAATTACAGCATTGTATTTATTTATAGTAGTAGATTTTAAACAGTGCGCATAAGTATACATTATAGTTTGTAATAGTAATCAAATATAGTAATGTGCATAAACATATCACAATTTTCGTAATATGGTTCTGTACTTCTATGTCGACATCCTTTAATCTGCTGTGGAATGCACTCCGTGGTGGAGGGTATATAAGATTCGACCCGGCCGAACTTAACGCATTCTTACTTGTTTTGTTTACCATGCCCCCTACCGCAATATCCACTTTTTGTAAAAAATTTGGAAAAAGGTATAAAAATGGTACCAATCTGACGGATGAAGTTTGAATCTTTAATTCACTGTGTACATCCCAGAAAATATGTTTCCTATACAACATTGCCAACATTAAAAAAACGTTATCGGGGTTACAATAAGTCTTATTTATATATTTGAGCATTAATGGCTATGTGCATATTTCAACATTCATAGTGCTCTATTTTAAACGTCCAAAACCGCGAATAAAAGGAAATTTCGAAAACTTTTTTATCGTAGCAATTAAAAGTAATAATCTTTAGATTAAACCGTATAAGAATGATTCATAATTACTCTTAAAATTAAAGAGAAAAATCAGTTTTTTCGCTCTCCTAAAAATTTGTGTTTTTGTTCACAGCCACTTATGAATATAAGCCCTCGATATGTAAATTTGTAAAAATGTAAATACACATACGGCTGGTAGCGCAAGCACTCTACACAGAAGTTCCACTGATGGGGTTTCCCCACACAGGAAAGGAAATATGTATAGTGAGTGAGGTTCTCCTCCAAAGAAGAAAAACTGGAAATAGCTGGCATTCTTATAAATTATATATATTCTCTTCATTTCACAGCGTCTTTATAGGGTATAAAGTGGTCATGGCCGACCTACTCAAATACTATGTATATTTTTTATAGTTCTCTACATTTTAATCTAAAGACGGCAATTACTGTGTAATTTAAGAAACTCTAAATGAAAATGTACATAACGTGTGTCTTACACATAATATGCTGTGAGTGTGAATATTTGAGTTAGTGTCGTTATTATACACAAATAAATTACTTAAGCGTTTTGTATTTAACCTAATGTAGAGGAACTATAAAAAATATTTGCCATTAAATTTAAAAGCAAATAAATCCTTGTCAATGAACAGAACAAGTAAGCCTTATATACTGCATACTAGTATATATTCAAACCCTCAGTACATAACACGAATAATTTAAGGGCTTTAAATTAAATGTGTTCTAAGGAAGTCTGAATCGGGTGACCTTGTCAACCGCTACAAAACGCCAAAAACCAGTACTTTTTATTTCGCGGGAAACGGGAATTATATTTTCGATTTCCCGAGATCCTGGGACAGGACGGGAAATAGTCAACATGTTGATTGCTATATAAAAATTTCTTTTTTTTTTCGAATAAAACTTTCAAACTTTAATAAAGAGATCTAGTATTAATTGTTATTAAATCTTAAATTATCTGTTGCCTTTCCTGCGGCTTCGAAGACCTAAATTTATATTTTGAGGCAGCAATATTGCCATTTTTTGAAAACATAGTTTATACTTTAGATTGTATGGATTTTTTTAAAACTATTAGTAAAATTATATATAACTAACGTGACCATCTCTTATTGGGCAAAAAGCGGGATTTATGAGTTCAAAAAACGGGATTTTGTAGAAATAATGCGGGATCGTGAAAATCTAACCAAAAAAGTAAACATAAAAAACTAGCTGGATTACACCGTGCGGCAATTTTTCATTTATTGGGCCTGAGCGAGACAATATACAAGTGTAACTAGAGTGTAACTAGTGTGTAGAAAAACTGTGTACTCAATTTATCATTTGGTGATCCATTCTCCTTTTTACAGGACTTTTAATTACCAAAGGATATAGATGTTTAGATAATTTATTTTCATACTTTAACGATTCATACAAATGACATGGGGATAAAATGAAGGAGAAGAATATCTATTAGAAATATTTTAAATATAATTCTTATATAGTTTAGTATTACAACAATTTCAAGTTTCTCTCATTATTTATTTAGTTTGTTAATATTTTACTATTTAAGAGGGAAAACTTGAAATAGTTGGTAATGCTAAAATAATACAGATAGAGTCTAGAGGCATTTTTAGTATTTTAACATACATTCTTCTCTTTCATTTGATACCCATATCGTGTATGCCTGTCGAAAGTACGAAAATAAATTATTTAGACAAATATGTCCTTTGGAAATTATAAGTCCTGTAAAAAGGAGAAAATATCACCAAATGAAAAACTTAGTTCACAGTTTTTCTACATATTATCTCTAGTTTAATGTGTATAAGGCCTTGTTCAGGTCCAAAAAGTACTGTCGCATGGTGTTATAAATTAAAATAGCTGCGTTTAGAATACGCCTGGCTGACTTGTTTCCAAATGGGGCACAATGAAAAAATGAGACAGATGGTACCAATCAAACGACTATATCAGGAATCATGAACTTCCTTGATAACTGAATAGTTTAAATAGTTAAAATTGACCGAGAGTCATCAAGTTTTTCCCTACCTACCTACTTAAATAAATAAAAAAATATTTAGGGTATTTAAGCACATTTTTTGAATATTGCTGCGAGAGTGATCTTTAAAGATATTTAAAATTTTCCACTTATCACCAAAGAAACATCACTATTTATTTAAAACAGTAAAAAGTTGACAGGCAAGAATCGGTAATAGTGTGAAATTCAGTCCATGGTGGATGGTAAATAAGATTAGGCGTGACCGAACTTAACTATGCCATGTATTATTAATATATGTTTTATATTAATCAATTGGACAACGCCGCATTGAATTACATTTTACAAAAGTATAGATTCATTTACTATTAATAATCCTAAATGTTGCCTAAAAACTAGAGCCAAAATTTAGAATAACGAAAATTAATTAAATATTTTAGAAATTGTGTACTTTTGTCGGTTACTAACAAAATTGTAATCGGTAATGTACTAAAAATAATGTAAAACGAAAAAGCGGGACTTTTTGTAAAAAAGCGGGATTATGCGGGATGGAAACATTAAGCGGGACTGGGCATCAAAAAGCGGGATACTCCCGCGAAAAGCGGGATGGATGGTCACTTTATATATAACCCATGTACGATTTCTACACAGATATTAGCATATCAGGAGAACAGTTTATCGGACTTTATTCATAAAGATATCAAAAATTCTGAAATTAAATTATCTTAAAATATTACTAACATTATTTATAACATTTCATTCTGTTATATTCACTTCATATCAATTATATATAGTAAATTAATATATTCAAGGTAAAATATTTGTATCGTCTAGCTGATAAATAATTAATTGTTAAATAATTTGGCACCTTTTACAATTTTATAGTGAAAACCTGGTGAAAAATGTGCGAGAAAGTGATAAATCTTTATATTGACTTCCAGTGGGAATCCCGTACAAATTTTCCGGGATGAAAACCCTACCCGAAACGTATTCTTCAAAATGTAGTCATTTGTAAAAGTAAAAACATCTTCAAATAAATAAATAGTTTAAAACACTGTACTCAACATTTAGTTTTCACTGCGATTTGTGATTTGTTTAGATTTTGAACGATGTGTCCACAGTGTTCCTTAGAGGGTTAACTTTCAATGCAAACACAACTACACCTTTTTCGATTGTTATTCAAAAGACATCACTTGAAATTCAAAAGACACCAGTTGAAATTCAAAAATTCCATTTGCAATTCCAAAAAATATCAATTGGAATTCAAAACTCGTCATTTGTAATTCAAAAGACAACATTTGAAATTCAAAGGTCGTCATTTGTAATTCAAAAGACATCATTTGAAATTCAAAACTCGTCATTTGCAATTCAAAACTCGTCATTTGTAATTCAAAATACACCATTTGAAATTCACAAGTTTTCATTTGAAATTCAAGAAATTTTCCATTTGAAATTCACAAATGTAAACAAAATTTTTGAAGAAAAATATACATTACGTGGAGTGGCATTTTTTTCTGCAAATCAGAATATTCTGCAGTTTTGAAAACAGATTTTGAATTACAAATGACGAGTTTTGAATTTCAAATGATGAGTTTTGAATTTCAAATGATAGTTTTTGAATTTCAGTTGATATTTTTTGAATTTCAAATGGAATTTTTTAATTTCAAATTGTGTCTTTTGAATTACAAATGACGAGTTTTGAATTACAAATGACGAGTTTTGAATTTCAAATGGTGTCTTTTGAATTACAAATGACGAGTTTTGAATTTCAAATTGTGTCTTTTGAATTACAAATGATATTTTTTGAATTTCAAATGGAATTTTTTAATTTCAAATTGTGTCTTTTGAATTACAAATGACGAGTTTTGAATTACAAATGACGAGTTTTGAATTTCAAATGGTGTCTTTTGAATTACAAATGACGAGTTTTGAATTTCAAATGGTGTCTTTTGAATTACAAATGATATTTTTTGAATTTCAAATGGAATTTTTTGAATTTCAATTGATATTTTTTGAATTTCAATTGATATTTTTTTGAATTTCAAATGGAATTTTTGAATTTCAATTGATATTTTTTGATTTTCAAATGGAATTTTTGAATTTCAAATGGTGTCTATTGAATTACACTTGAAAATGGTGTAGAAATAAAAATTTCAATTGCAAATAGTTCAAACTCAGACCTTGAACTTAATCTTCATTGAGGGCGTGCAATAAAAACGAAAACAAATTGAAATCGATTCGCATCTAACATTGAAGCTATATAAAAATTGAACAAAGACAACGAGGGAGAGTACAAAAGTGACAAGTATGCCTACTATGTATATATTTATATGTATGTACATAATTGACACTTCGTTTAAAAACAATTGGCTACAGTATTAAATAGTCTAAGTCTAAATAGATTGAATAGACTATGTATATAGGTATTTCGAGTCCCAAGATTTTCCCGCAGTGTCAAGTAGCAGGATTGCAGGACTGTAACATAGCGATTTCCAAATGTTGTTATACCCTCCACCAGAGTATTATGTCTTTTTACGCACAACAAGGTGCACCGATCATGATGTTGTAGTCACTTTATGTGTGTGGAGATAAATTGAGAATTTAAACGGCGGAGACGCAAACCAACTCTTTCAACAGAGCGCTGTTAATGGGTTAACGAGTGTCGTGTTAATGCTAAAAACAAAAGTTATAGAAACTGTTATTTATATGTCACTACAAATATGAAAGCACTACATATGCCTTTAATTTCAACAAATAGATATCTAGTGAAGTTACAACCCAATAGATATATTTACCTATCTGGCTAAATAGCTTAGAACTCTCAATGTACCTACGATTTCAAATTACCAAATGATAGATAGATATCCCTAATAGGGTTTGCCTCAATTTTCATTATTTAAACAAAATATAAGAATATAACATGTTGTTCAGATTTAATTTTGTATTTATGTCCAAATGCGGCATCGGCAGCGCACAGTGCTCCGAATCAATTTCCATCGGCCAAAATTCAATAACTTTTCTATCTAGTAAACATTTGCAAGTTCTGTTAACCCTCTCATGCTCGAATTTTCTTCTTAATAAATATATAAAATTTGATATGCTTTTTGATGATGTATAGGTCTAAATATGATTTACATAGAGTTTTGGGGTTGTAATTCATGCAGGACATGAGTAACAGGATTTTTCCTAAAACCATTATACTGCAGATATCGGTTCATTAAAAATCATATTTTGAATTGTTTCTTCATTTTACAAATCTTTATTATGTATCACTTCGAATAACAAATAGAGTTTTTCTTGTACTCGAAGAAATCCTATAAAAATTAGAACAAATTCTAAATAATTTTAATTACACGATACTCAAATAATTGAAATTTTAGACTTCACTTTTGTTTTCGTCTTCCTACGCAGACCCAAGTTACCGAATCGGTTGGTTCTCTTTTGAATAATCTTTGTTATCCATGTACACAAAAATAAAATTTATTAATTCAGCAAAATATGTGATTTTAAAGATTTTATAGGACTAACTCGTAATGTTGCATATAGGCAACATTGGGCATGAAAGTGTTAAAAATTGAAATTAGACAAGGATCTACAAATTAATTGGTATATTAACAATGAAAATCGGCCAATAGGGTATATTTTAGAATTTAGTTAAATACTGTCTTTATTGGATCTTGATCAATTTTTCCGGATGATGTTGGATCGATTACTTTATTATTTACCATATTCATTAAATTTGACCAAAGATGAATTTATAGTAACTGTATAATTTAGGGTTTAGTAATCAAAGCGAGGTATATACGCAGGGAGTGGTGTAGGGTATTATATAGTCGGTCCCGCCCGACTTTAGCCTTTCCTTACTTGTTTTATTTTGTCGAACTGTTTCTCATACATTTTAAGAGCTTTTGTCCTCAAATTTCTTTTATTAGAAAGTGTAGTTTCTTCGTTTTATTAAAGTGTTTGTCAAAAATCTAGTTTATTTGTAATAAATATTTTAAAAAATATCCTTGTGTGTGAATTTGGACCAACACAATTTCTTTCAAAAGCCTTTAAAGAATAAAATACATATTTAGAAAGGACGAAGGTGTCCCTGTTTTTGCAGGAAGGTAGGATACATGCAAAAAGTCAGTTTTTTAGTTCCAAAATGTGATTTACTAAGTTTTTTGTATTCTAGATGATTTACAATTTTTGAAGGTGTCGGTGTAGGAGTTACTGGAGTTTATACCATATTTATTGTTTATTGTTGCTCTAAACATCTCAGCAAAAAAGAGCATTCCCCATCTTGCGATCCGGAAGTTTCCAAAAATTTGATCATCATTAATGAATTTAACATGGGGCTGTCATAGGATGGAAATGTTTCTTTTATGGAGCCTTTTCATCGTTTTTTAATCGATTTATGGATTTGTGTTATGCATTTTCTATTTTGTTGGCTTTCTTTTTCATCGATGCAAATAAGCCAATTTGTTTAACAACTTATGCAAGTTTCAGTCGGTTAAACCGACTTATAGATACCCTCACTCTCAGAGAACATATATACGGAAGTTATAAAGAATTAAATTTTACGTAGGGTAGGATAATTAGTGTGGAATGTACTAGGAGGTCCGTGCCACATGGTCCCAACTTCCACAATTATAAAACAATTGTAAAAACATGATCAAATATCAAGTCATAGTGGATTCCATGCACAAGTATATAAATCATGCAGGATTTAATATTACCTAAGATAGAGACAATTGTGTGTGAGGTACAAGAAGGGGCGTGGCTAAAGCGTAAATATTTTTTATGTTTAAAGTGATTAAAAAACATTTTCAAATATGAAATTGCAAATGATTTTCGCTACCCGTATGGGTGTTATATTGGTTTTATTGTAACCAAAGTTTATTTCACTTTGTGTGGGAGGTACCAGAGGGGGTGTGACAATATCGCCCATATTCCATGTAAATGTAACTTCGCAAAAGCATTGTCAAATATCAAATTTCAAAGTATTCCGATCATTTTTATAGAAGTTATAACAGCTTTAATTTTTCGTAGTTTTGGGTGATTTGTTTGGGAGGTACTGAAAGGGGCGTGGCAAAACCCGTCATATTTTGTACACTTAAAGTGATTACAAAATATAGCGGATTCCGAATATCCGTGTGGAAGTTACAGTGGTTTTAATTTAACATAGGAATATGGGCCATTTGTGTGGGAGGTACCAGAAGGGGCGTGGCAATTTCGCCCATCTTCGAACTTAAACTATGTTTGGGAAAAATATTACCATGTGCAAAGTTTGAAATTATTCCGTAACTCCTTTCGAGAGTTATCGTGTACACCAGACAGACGGACGGACATGGCTCAAACATTTTAAAAAGTCGTGAAACGGATTTGGTCCAAACATACATACTTGTGGTCTTAAGTCACTCCTTCAATGCGTTTCACTTTTTTTCTGTCCCAAATGATATATACCCTCCTACTCTGTAGAGTGATAGTATACAAATCTATTTGGGACCAATGTGTGCTGTTCAAAGTCTTCTCACCACTTTATTGACATGTGTACTGACAATGTTTTTTTTTATAATTATTTTATAGTTATAATTTGAGAGCGAAGAACAATCACACAAAGAAAAACTAAGTTTGTTTAGATTTTAGCACGAAACCCGCGAACGTTGTACGATAAATGCTTTTGAATGGGCGTCTAATATGGAAACAGAAATGATTGCACGTAGCAGTAACTCGTTTGAGAAGAAACTAAATTCAGAGCAAAAATTTATATGCGATGCCCACCACATGGACAATGATAACTAGTAATCATAAGATAACAAATATGTACAGTGGTGGCCACGAGTTTAGCACACTTCACATGTGTTGTTTATAATAGCAAATAATTTGTTCTGATAATGAACTCTGCGCAAAATATTTGTTTTAGTGTTGCTTAGGGTGTGATCATTAAGCCCTATAATTTTTATACCCTCCACCTCCAGGATGGGGGTATATTCACTTTGTCATTCCGTTTGTAACACCTTGAAATATTCATCGGAGACCCCATAAAGTATATATATTCTGGGTCGTGGTAAAATTATAGGACGATATAGCCATGTCCGTCTGTCCGTCTGTCTGTCTGTTGAAAGCACGATAGCGGCCGAACGAAATGAGCTAGGAGGTTCAAATTTTGCCTAAATGTGTCTTATGGTTGTAGATCGGTTGGAATTGAAAGTGGACGAAATCGGCCCAGAGGGAAAAAATTTTCCTTCACAAGGACTGAAAATACCCCTAATATTTAGAGTATTTAAGCATGTTTTTTGAACATATTAGCTTGTATTTAGTTGATATTTGCAATGCGCATTCCCTCTATAGCATAAAAGGGCACCATAGAGTGAATTCCTGATATGCTATTCCAATGTCTCTAGTGGAGAGTATTTCCAGAGGATGTACAGCTATTACTGAAAATAGTGGTTATCCAACCAAATATTAAGTTTATAATAAAATGTATTGGTTAGTTCAGTTGTTTTTTCCGGTTTGATTAATTTTTTTTTAATTTGTGCTAAATTAGTGTCCAATCACTTTTCGCATTATTTGTACTTTTGATTGCATAAAACTAAAATGGAACATAAGAACCGAACAAAAACAACGTTAAATGGTCATCTTATCGTATGTAATATTTTAGAAAAAATACCGGGCAAAAAACATAAAAATAAGTTGATGTGGTGAATGTGCTAAATTCGTGGCCACCACTGTATATGAAAAACTACAATAAACGACTATATGACTATAACGCACGCAGCGTTAAAACTTTTGTGTATGAAAATGTGGAGAGTTATAATTAGGATAAATATTGGCTGTAAAGTCAAAAAGCGCTTTTAGAAAAACCCGCGTAAATTTCTATAATATAGAGAAAATATCTTTTTGACATATGGTTGTTGACTAAATAGGGAATATTTGTGCCAGAATTGTTGCAGAAACCCAGTTGAAATAAATGCAACTGCAACCGCGAATTTTGGATTTTTGCAACATTTGCAGCTATTTTCGCTACTGTCTACATATGTATGCATTGGTTCTTAATATACAATAATAATAATCCGCCGGATTCGTTGTATAGATCGCGAGGAAATTACAAAAGAAAAAAGGTCAAGCATACGAAAAAAATGAAAAATTTTCAATTTGTGCTTTTTGTTTACCGTGCTCTACCGAAATACCTGCATTATATGTCGAATATGACCGATCTTCTCAAAAAACATCGACGAATTTTAACCCTAGTAATTTTGTTCTATAAGTTGGCGTGTAATTTTACTATTTAAGAGAAGAGCTTTATTTACAACATTGTAGTCTATTCTATTTTTCATTGTAGTCATTTTAATCCTTAAATGTCCATTTTGAAAGGACTTTTTTCGATTTTGTCGAAAAAAGGTTCAAATTGGCGCATACAGTGAGGAGCTAGAGGGTTAAGATCTTCCACAAAAATGATCCTCATGGAATTCCATGACAATAAGAATTCTCTCAGACATTAACTCACAACACTTTTTTCGCTTAGTACAATATTCTCTTCTGGCAAAAATGAAATCTTGAACCCGCTACAAAAAAAAAAAACAAGTGAAAACGGTGTTAAGTTCGGCCGGACCGAACTTTATATACCCTCCACCATGGATTGCATTCCACAGAGACTGTCGATTTTCGTAGAAGTGCAGTAATATTACAGGAAAATATATTTTTTTAATATAGCCAAACCAAAACAAATACAAATATTGAAAAAAATAATTTTGTAAATAAATATAGGGTCCGCCAAATAACTTTTTTTTTTTTTGAAAATGCTATAACAAAAAAATACTGAATATTTTCAAATTTCTTTTTTTATTTGAAAGTACAATCCTTCCGGTTAATAATGGAAAAAAATTTCATTCAAATGGCTGCCTCGGGCACCCCACAAATAATAGTCCAACGGTAGAATAGTTGAAAAAAAAAAACGTTAGATGGCGGCCCCATACCAATGTCTCCTTTTTCCGCTCTAGAAACCACATATTTCAACAAATAACTGTTTTTTTGAAAATGCTATAAAAAAAAACTACTGAATATTTTCTCAAATTTCTTTTTTTATTTAAAAGTACAATCCTTTCGGTTAATAATGGAAAATAATTTCATTCAAATGGCTGCCTCGGCCACCCCACAAATAATAGTCCAACGGTTGAATAGTTGAAAAAAAACGTTAGATGACGTACCCTTTATAATATTTTTATTATTTCAAACCACGCTTATAAGGCACGGCTAACAATACAATTACATATCGAAATAATAAAGGGTGATTTTTTAAGAGCTTGATAACTTTTTTTAAAAAAAAAACGCATAAAATTTGCAAAATCTCATCGGTTCTTTATTTGAAACGTTAGATTGGTCCATGACATTTACTTTTTGAAGATAATTTCATTTAAATGTTGACCGCGGCTGCGTCTTAGGTGGTCCATCCGCTTAGTCCAATTTTGGCATTTCCACGTTTTTGAGTAACAGAGACCCAATTGGTGCGAACGGCGACGAATCGAAAATTGGTGGTCATCATTAACACTGGCCGATACAGCTGCGATATTTTCTTCAGTTCGCACTCTACGTAAGCGTGTTGGTGGTTTAATGTCCAACAATGTAAATTTGGTGCGAAATTTAGTCACAATAGCCCGAATAGCCGCTTCAGTGGGTCGATTAAACTGACCATAAAATGGAAGCGCGCAATGAACTTTCTTAACAGAGCACGCATTTTGATAATAAAATTCAATAATTTGCAAGCGTTGTTCGTTTGTAAGACGATTCATGATGAAATGTCAAAGCATACTGAGCATCTTTCTCTTTGACACCATGTCTGAAATCCCACGTGATCTGTCAAATACTAATGCATGAAAATCCTAACCTCAAAAAAATCACTCTTTACTTCAAGTCAATTCAAAAAATAAATATTCTTATATTTATATCTTCAAAAAAGCTTAAATACAATAAATTTTGGCTACAATACAATATACATACAATAAATTTGGTGCTACAGTCGGTTGTATTTCCATTCTATTTTAATTCCAAAAGTATAAATTTTGAAAATCATTTTCTTACGTACATAGTGCAAGATAACTTAAATTCATAATTCAACCAATTTTTGCAGTAAAAGTAAAAAGTACGAATTTAGAAAAAATATTTTTATTTTGCGTGTCAAGAAGAATGTATACACCGAATTCCATGATTCTAGCTGATTAGAGGGATGTACACACCGAATTTCATCATTCTAGCTGTATTAGTTTAGTTGGTACTATTTTTATCCCCTGTACTCATTGAATCCCTTGAAAGTACGAATTTGGAAAAAACGTTTTATTTTTCGTGTCTACGCAGTCAGAGGAATGTATACTCCGAATTTCATGACTCTAGCTGCGGTCATTTGGTAGGTAGTATTTTTATCCCCTTTTTTATTTTAACCCCCAAAGTACGAATTTCGAAAAATCCGTTTATTTTACGTGTCTACGCAATCAGAGGAATGTATGTATACACCGAATTTCATTATTCTAGGTGCAGCCGTTTGGTTGGTACCATTTTCATCCCTCTATTCCCATTTTATCCCTTAAAAGTATGAATTTTGAAAAAATACTTTTATATTATGTATCTACTCTATTAGAGAAATGTACACACGTGTTTCTAGCTGTTGTCGTTTAATATGTACCATTTTTATCCCTTTTTGCCCCATTTCACCCCCTACGAATAAAAATCACTTTATGGTGTACGTTTTTGTTGTAGTGGGAATGCGCATACCCAATATCAATTAAGTACAAGCAGACATATTGAAAAAATATGCTTAAATACTCTAAAATATTAGGGAATATTATGGGTATTTTTAGTCCTTGTGAGGGAAAAATTTTTCCCTTTGGACCGATTTCGCCCAGTTTCAATATTTGGACGTCCTAGCTCCTTTCGTTTAGATGCTAGCGTGCTTTCAACAGACGGACGGACGGACATGGCTAGATCGTCTTAGAATTTTATGAAGATTAATAATATATATACTTTATAGGGTCTCAGGTCGATATTTCAAGGTGTTACAAACGGAATGACACAGTTAGTATACCCCCATTCTGGAGGTGGAGGGTATAAAAACACAGACCAGCTGGACTTTAAGTTTATTTAACAATAATGATCTATTGAACATGCCCTTTCAGAATTATATTCTGTTCCAATCAAAAAGTCTTAATTTTTGGGACAGTGTAATTTTAGCAAATAAAACTATTTGAAGATTTATCTGTAAATAGATGTATATGCCTTGATTGATGTATTTGTCGCCTTCACGTGTGGCTAAATTAATTTAAACAAAAATTAAAAAAAAAAACGGAAAACCAGACACAATATTTTTAGAAGAAAATGCATATCTTCTACATTTAACGAAAATCTATAAATATTTTCTTCATCAAAATAACTATATTTTGACAATAAAAAATTACAGTCTTTTATTATTATGCTCGCAATATAAATGTTGTCCAATTTTACCGATGGTCAATCGAGTCATATGCAAAAATCAAAATTAGACTTGGCACGCCACAGATCAATTGAGTGAAACCTCGTTAAGACATGCATGCCAAAGGCAAAGGGCTTTCATATTATTAAGTTCTATGATGAATTTGTAAATCCGTCTGCTAATGTTTTTCGGCGGAAAGAAATACTGTTGATGTAGGTCGCATACTCGCTCGCTCACTGGCCACTCGTAGGCAGAGTCGCCTATACACGCATTGTAGCGACGTCCACGCCATGCCGCGATACGTCACGCCACGCTGCGACAACTGACATCCGATAACAGCGGTTCGCATTTTGTATTTTTTGTGTTGTGTATAAATTACAAATGATTTAAATGCTATTAAATTAATTTCGTTTGATATGTATGCTGATACACCAGCAACGTTCGCATACGTCTGTCTGTTTGTCTGTCTGCACTCCGTCCGTCCGTCCGTCCGTCCGTCCATTCATTCACTCTATTATTATGTGCAAAAATTTCGTATCGCAAAATCTGTTCGTGTGTGCGAATTCTATGTATAACAACTCAATTTAATTAAAGTCGATCGTATCACAAACTGTCGTTTCGTGTTCTTGATTTTCTCGTATTTTATGGCATTTTTCCTATTGAAAGAAACCACAAAATGCTATACATGGAAAACGCGTACGACACGGCAGACGGCAAACGACGAACGGTGAATAGTGGTGGGTGTAGGTACTTTTCATCAATTCCATCATTGTTACGCTTCACTGATTTGCTTACAGTGCTCGTATTTGGCAGAGTTGTCTCAGGATATATTCTTAAAGTGGGGAAATTTACAGAGATTAGTGGGGAAACGAGCTCCACAAACATCCATGAAATTAAAAAAAGAAGATTGTGTCTCAATCAAAAACTAGGGAACTGCAACCCATTAGTATATGCAATACTAAACATTGATACCTCATTACCTTTACGATTACTTAATAATAAATAAATTAATAAAGGGGAGCATTCTTTTCCAAATATTCCTTTTTATTTAATGATTCCCAACCGGTGAAAGTGACCCATGGGTTAAAATCGCCCAGAACTAAAGATTCAGTTTTTGTTCGTCAATTACACATATTTTATAAAACAAAGAATTGATCAATTTCGTCAATTTATTTGAAACAATTCATAGAGGGTGGTTACATTTTAAGGGCCGATGTTGATTTTGAATAAAACACAAATTATTTAGGAAATTTTTGTTATTTCTTTTTATTATGATAATATTGGTATGGTTCAAATATGTATGGAACAAAATATCGGCCAAATGGCCGCCGGCGGCACACCTCCATACGATGGTCCAAATTTTCGATGACGCTGAGGCATAATTGAGGTTTTATGCCGTTAATGTGCCGAATTATCTCATCTTTAGCACTTCATTCAAATAATCCCAAACAAAGAATTCTAACGGTGTCAAATCACATGATCTTGGCGGCCAATTGACATCGCCACCACGTGAGATAACACGGCCATTGAATTTGTCGCGCAAAAGAGCCATTGTTTCGTTAGCTGTGTGGCAAGTGGCAACGTCCTGTTGAAACCACATATCGTCCACAATTCCAATTCGGGCCATAAAAAGTTCGTTATCATCTCACGATAGCGAAGACCATTCGCAGTAACTGCTTGACCGGCCTCATTGTGGAAAAAAATACGGCCCGATGATGCCGCCAGCCCATAAACCGCACCAAACAGTAATTCTTTGTGGGTGCATTGGTTTTTCGACAATCTTGGATTATCAGTCGCCCAAATGCGGCAATTCTGCTTATTGACGAATCCACTGTGGTGTAAATGTGCCTCATCACTGAAGATGCCTTATCACGAAGTGCACGATATGCACTTTGATTTGAACGCCCATTTTCATAATAAGCCTGAATAACTTTAACGTGTTGCTCGATTCTGTATCTTTCCATGATTCATATTAAGTTAGTCTGCAATTGAGAATTGTCAAATGAAATGCAGAAAAAAACTTGACGTTTAAGTGTGGCGCACATTCAACATCGGCCCTTACAATTCTACCACCCTTTACTTCATTTGTATTGTAGTTACAAAAACAAAAAAACTCATGAAATGAAAATTTGATTGATTTGGAAACATATTTTAAGTTTTTATAGAATATATTTAACCCATTCCTTGCCGCTGTGCTGGCTTGAGTACAGCAAAATTACCCAGTTAGTAACACTGATTATTCCGTATTTGTCGACAATTATCGTATTGATTGTTTACATTGGAGCCTTAAGATGGTGACATATTTTTATACCTTCCACTAGGGTATTATGATTTTTGCATTTGTTTGTAACACCCTTCGTTTATTATACATTGTGATTTTTTTGAGGTTAGGATTTTCATGCATTAGTATTTGACAGATCACGTGGGATTTCAGACATGGTGTCAAAGAGAAAGATGCTCAGTATGCTTTGACATTTCATCATGAATCGTCTTACAAACGAACAACGCTTGCAAATTATTGAATTTTATTATCAAAATGCGTGCTCTGTTAAGAAAGTTCATTGCGCGCTTCCATTTTATGGTCAGTTTAATCGACCCACTGAAGCGGCTATTCGGGCTATTGTGACTAAATTTCGCACCAAATTTACATTGTTGGACATTAAACCACCAACACGCTTACGTAGAGTGCGAACTGAAGAAAATATCGCAGCTGTATCGGCCAGTGTTAATGATGACCACCAATTTTCGATTCGTCGCCGTTCGCACCAATTGGGTCTCTGTTACTCAAAAACGTGGAAATGCCAAAATTGGACTAAGCGGATGGACCACCTAAGACGCAGCCGCGGTCAACATTTAAATGAAATTATCTTCAAAAAGTAAATGTCATGGACCAATCTAACGTTTCAAATAAAGAACCGATGAGATTTTGCAAATTTTATGCGTTTTTTAAAAAAAAAAAGTTATCAAGCTCTTAAAAAATCACCCTTTACATATCGACTTAGAATCACCTTCTAAGTTGATTTATCAATGTTCGTCTGTATGTTGTAATCAACGACCTGTACGCAATTATTGTCCAATCTTAACAAAAATTGGCACTAGTAAGTTTTGTGGATCAAGAACGAACGCTATTTAATTTGAAGCAAATCGGTTCAGATTTATATATAGCCACCATACAGATATCACTCCCGATTTGACTTTTTCTGCTCTAAAGTCTACATATGTAAGTGATTTTCTTTAAATTTGACACAACACCTTATAATCCAACTAGAAACACCTATAGTGAAAAAGGGTAAGATCGGTTCAGGTTTAGATATAGCCCTCATACAAATGTCGCTACCGATTTGACTTTTTCCGCTTGGGAAACCACATAGTTTTAATAACTGTCATATTACAAATTAAAAACGAATGTTATTGTCAAAATATTTTACAAATTATTTTTCATTTTACAAATATTTTACTCTACACCTTTTCAAGATTATATTCGGAACATACAAATTTATATTGAGAAATGAAAATTCATATTAGGAACATATAAATTCATAATGGGTAATGTAAATTTATAATAGGAACATGTTAATTCATAATGAGAAATATAAATTCATAATGAGAATTGTTAATTTATATTGAGAATAATTAATTCATAATAGGAACATACCATTTCATAATGAAATATACAAGTTTGTAATCAGAAAATCCAAATTCATAATCAGAAAATACGATTTCATATTCAGAAAATATGAATTTATAATGAGAAAATATAAAATAAAAATATAAATTTATAATGAGAACATTGATAAAATATGTGTTTCTACGAAAATATCCATAGAAAAACGTACATACATAGCTTCGATTATAAATTTTACAGTTCCCGATTATGAATTTATATTTTATGAGTATATATTCCTGAATAAGAATTTATATTTTCTCATTATCAATTTGGATTTTCTCATTTTCTATTTATATATCTCATTATCAGTTTGTATGTTCTTATTATGATTTTACATTTCTCAATATGAATTTACATTTCACATTACGAATTTAGAGTGCTGATTGTGAATTATCATGCTGAATATTCTAAATTAAATGTGAATTTAATGAATTTACATTTCTCATCATGAACTTACATATTCTGATTATAAATTACATTTTCTCATTATTAACTTGAAAAGGTGTAGACTATTCGTCAGAATTGGACATTTATATCGCAGGCAGAAGTGACTGACACCTACACTAGATTCAAAATTGAAAACGATTAAGGAAACAAATAACTCATATGACGGAGAATGTTATGACACATTTAATTTAGAATATTCATTCGTCTGGAGACAAAAATATTTTATAGAAACAGGGGGGAATATTCTAAACTGTAAAAACAATAGAAACATAAAAATTAATATTAATTTAATAAATTCATAAAAAATAAAAATATTGAAATAGTCCAGTCATTAATTCTTACAAATGGCCATTGAAATACACCGTAGCATATATTTATATTCCTATTAGATTTCTCTTGAAAGCTTCCAGGCGAACAATTTTTATTGTATTCCTATTTTTAGACCATTTCTTTCAGGCTACATATGTAAAGTAAATTGTTCTTGAAGAATATGTTCACCTCGATTCTTCTAGGAAAACAAGAAAATTTACATTATGTAAGCCATAGTATTGTCGACATGATTTTTATTTCACAATAAAGATCCTGCAAATAGCCTCACATAACGATTTTGTTCCCCTAACTGGGTTTCGTATAAAATGGCTATTTAGCGAATTTAAAAAGTTTTGTTTGTAGTAATATAATGTAAACAAATACTCAACAAATACTCATTATTGTCAGTAATGTAATGTACATATATGAATTTGAAATACATCTAAAAATTCCAATTTATATAGTAACATTAAATTATTGATCAACATAATAAATAAATTATTTTTTTAATATTTCCCGTAAACATTTTCGGTAATTCCCGGACCCCAAACCCTAGTTGGGATTGCAACTGGGAGAAATCGGCCCAAAGGGAAAAAATGTTTCCCTCACAAGGACTAAAAATACCCATAATAACCCCTAATATTTTAGAGTATTTAAGCATATTTTTTCAATATATCGGCTTGTACTTACTTGATATTGGGTATGCGCATTTTATTCGGCAATGGGGCAAAATGCGATAAAAAATGGTACATATTAAGCGACTACAGCTAGAAACACGAAAGTCGGTGTGTGCATTCCTCTAATTGAGTAGATACATAATATGAAATTATTTTTTCCAAATTCGTACTTTTAAGGGATAAAATGGGAATAGAGGTATAAAAATGGTACAAACCAAAGGGCTGCACCTAGAAAATGAAACGTTGTATACATTATTATGATTTCGTAGATAAATAAAATAAAAGGATTTTTCGAAATTCGTACTTAAATGGAAAAAGGGGATAAAAATAGTACCAACCAAATGACCGCAGCTAGAGTCATGAAATTCGGAGTACATTGGACATTGCCCTGACTTCGTAAAAACGAAAAATAAAAGATTTTTTTTTCAAATTTTAGCCATTGTATCCCGTGAAACAATGGGTAAAAATAGTACCAACTAAACGACTACAGCTAGAATGATGAAATTCGGTAGACATTTCATTGCGTAGACATTGCGTAGACACCTAAAATAAGGAGATTTTATAAAGTCTTACTCTTTAGGGGGTAAGATAGGAAAAAAGGGATGAAAATGGTGCCAACCAAATGAAAGCAGCTAGAGTCATGAAATTCGGTGTATACATTCCTCTGACTGCATAGATACGTAAAATAATAATTCCAAATTCGTACTTTTTTACTTTTACGGCAAAATGGTTGAATCATGAAGTTAGGTTATTTTGCACTATGTTCGTGAGATAATGGATTTTCAAAATCTGTACTTTTGGAATTAAAATGGAATGGAAATACAAGCAACTGTATCACACACTATCTACAAATATTTATGGTACTTACGCTTTTTTGAAAATATAAATAAAAGAATATTTATTTTTTATATTTTCTGTATTTATATTTTCCTGCAATATTACTGCAATTCTACGAAAATCGTTAGCCTCTGTAGAATGCAGTCCATGGAGGGTATATACAGTTTGGCCCGGCCGATCTTAACACCGTTTTTACCTGTTTCGCTCTAGAATCCACACATTGTACCCAGTGTTCTTTAAATTTGGCACAACATCTTATAATCCAACTGAAGACACCTGTAGCGAAAGCGGATAAGATCGGTTCAGATTTAGATATAGCCCCCATACAAATGTTGCTCCCAAAAGTTTAACCGATTTTAGCCATATTTTACATATTATATTTCACCTGGAAACTATGGTGAAAGCGGTTCACATCGTTCCAGGTATCATTCGCCCAAATGCGGCAATTCTGCTTATTGACGAATCCACTGTGGAGTAAATGTACCTCATCACTGAAGATGCCTCATCACGAAGTGCACGATATGCACTTTGATTTGAACGCCCATTTTCATAATAAGCCTGAATAACTTTAACGTGTTGCTCGATTCTGTATCTTTCCATGATTCATATTAAGTTAGTCTGCAATTGAGAATTGTCAAATGAAATGCAGAAAAAAACTTGACGTTTAAGTGTGGCGCACATTCAACATCGGCCCTTACAATTCTACCACCCTTTACTTCATTTGTATTGTAGTTACAAAAACAAAAAACAAATAACTCATGAAATGAAAATGTTGCTCCCAAAAGTTTAACCGCTTTTGGCCAAATTTTACATATTATATTTCACCTGGAAACTATGGTGAAAGCGGTTCACATCGTTCCAGGTTTTAATATACCCCCATACAAATGTCCTTACCGATTTAACATTTTTGTCAAACACATACATTTACAGAAACATACATTATGAGAGTGGGTCAGAATGACCCATGATTAGGACCCATACAAAAATCCTTCCCGATTTCACCTTTTTACCGAATGGAATTGCAACGGGGTAGAAAAAAATTTTTAGAAATTTTTCTGAAACAAAAGGTCTTACGAATTAATGTGTTAAGTAAATAGGAATTACGCCCCGATCAATACTATTGATCCTTGGAATCGTATTGAAATCAATTTTAACTTAACTTTGAATTGTTAGATGGCGATTGTACCCAAGGCAAAGGCTTTCCCTCCTTCCCTAATTATAACAAAATAAATAAGTAACTATTGGCATTCGTAAACATATCGTAAGCTTAAGTATAAGAAGTTATTTTAGATTATCTCTGTATTAAAATAGATTATTATTAGATCAAGAGGTAATTTTACTTTTTTACTTAGCCCCAAGGTTATTTGATAATGATAGTTTATGCAATGAATGATATAATGTCGTAATCATTGGGACTAACAGGCTTCGATCCTAGATCACTCCAGCAATGCGCTCTTAAATCTAGTGAAATAATTATTACATGTTCATGTTCAAAAAGTCAATATGCATCTCGAAATTCTTCATTAATGTATGAACATGACATGGCAACCCCTACACTATAGCAGTAGCCGTGCTACACAAACACACACATAAGGTTTTTTTTAGTTCAGTCACAGTTTATCAAAAAACTATTCATAACAAATCTCCTTCCCTTTGACACGATCTTCAGAAATCTTTTCAATTTATTTTTAAGACCATTATGGTGAAGTGCTACCCAAAGTTGGGATCGTGGGAGGAGAAGGAGGAGCTCATAAGTTTAATGAATGTTGTTAACATTCGCTTTGCATGTGAGTACTGGCTTTGTTTGCCTTTCACAACTCATAGATTAGTGCACAATACCCGAGGAACATCTGTTGACATTGCAAATGTATAAAAGCGTCCTTTGAAGGCTACGAACACGACAGTGCCACTTGAGATACGAGTACGCGTAGTAGTATGATGATGAAGCTGTTGTACGACATACCTCTCACTAACCAGACGTTCCATTGTATGTATGTGTATTGAGAACTACTACGAATTAAAGTCTTTAATGAATAGTGGTCTCGTGTACGTAATGCTGGGTATGTACCTACATATATGTATATACGACGGTCAAATGCTAAGTAGTGGAAAATCAAAGGTAGATTGTGATATAGTGTGGCAAGCCTTCGAACTGACTTATAAGTTTTTATAGCAGTTGCAAGTACTCAAATTCATTTTTTCCAGCTAAACCAACTTTTTCATTACCGGCTGGTTCTAATGAAAATTCATGTATCTGAAGGTTGCCGAGCTTAATTTTGGCTCAAGAGCGCCACATCTTCCGAGCGGAGGTGTAAGGGTTCAAATCAAATATCCAGCGTTCAACGTTAGTATAACAAATTTACAGTTTCATTAATCGTTAATTCAGAAAAGATTGAGATTTTAGTCATATAATTACCTAAAGATTGCACCAAAGCCAAAGGAAATTTATCAAACAGCGCTCATAATATTTGTTTATTACACAGTACAACATTTTTCAGTTCGTTGATTGCCAACTCAATTCTGAGAACAGTATGTGAAATTATACCCATAATAATAATTTCTGCATCATTCGTTTTGTCTTCTTACCTGCCGAAATATTTTTAATATCGATTTGAAGGTAGTACTATCGTATAGGGGAATTTATCACGTTTTAGGCCCTGTTGTTTGACATAGCTCGACAGCCACTAGCCCGATTTAGTTGAAATAAATTTTAAAAAATTAAGAATTACAATTCCCTTAATCTGTTCATATATTGTTTTCCTATACAAGCAACAGTTTCCAAGAAAAAATTGTTTTAAATTCATAAAAAATACAAAACGGAAATAAGTTTCAAGTGTAGTTACTTTTTCGCAAAGTCACATAACCTATGAGCAAAATGAGACAAAGATCATGAAAATCGATGCACGCGTTTCGCTTTTATTCGCAATTGAGTAAAGGTATGAATTTCAAAAAATAAAATAAAAATAAAAATTAAAAAATTACCATGCAAAAAAATTAATTTATAAAAACTTTATGAAAATAAAATAATATGCAATTAATACGCAATTATAATATGCATAAAAACAAAATTCAGAACATTTTTTCAATTATTGGCAATATCCATGCTTGCAGAAGTTGACGCTTGTGGTTCTGATGATCTTGTTTTCTTCGTAGGTTGTTCATGAAAGAATCACTTTTGATCAATTTCCGAATATCAGGTCCGTTCAGAATACCTGTTTTAAATACATTTGCGAATAATGACGACCCCTAAATGTGCGTTGAATTTCTGTAAAAAACAGGTAGCCAACTGAAAAACCCATAGTAAGCAAAGTAACTTTTAATTATTTGGGGTTTTCATTTAGGGGTGGTCATTATTCGGAAAATTTAAACCTCACACATGGTGAAACAGGTATATAGCGACGGTAAAAAAATATGCACCCATTTACAAGAACCTGTCAGTAAAATAGTGAACAATACACCGTATAAATAGGTGTGCATTAGAGCGTACCAGGTTACAAGTAAAAAAAAAAAAGTTCGCCGTACACCTTCGAATATGAAGTATTATTGAAAGGTAGTTTCAAAAATTTTTTTTTTATTTTTTTATGCCGAACGTAGGGGTCGCGCTTTTACATTTTTCTATATAACTTCTGCATTTATAAACGGATTTTAAAGTGTGATACATCGATGTTTTTGTCCGATTTTTTTGTCTTTGAAGTCATTGAGCTCAAACATGATTCATGATTTTATGCGAGCTTTAATTTTCGATTATTAGAGTGGTACATTAGGGTAGTAGCAACTGAGAAATGATGGGTAAGTACCAGAAGGGGGTGCTTGAGCTCAATGACTTCAAAGACAAAAAAATCGGCCTCGTCGAGACAAAAACATCGATGTATCACACTTTAAAATCCGTTTATAAATACAAGTTATATAGAAAAATGTAAAAGCGCGACCCCTACGTTCGGCATAAAAAAATAAAAATTTTTTTTTTGAAACTACCTTTCAATAATACTTCATATTCGAAGGTGTACGGCGAACTTTTTTTTTGAGGTACGCCCTAGTGTGCATTGATCGATTTTATTCATTCAACAAGTGTCGACGAACGCGAAAAGTACAAGTCAATATTTTGAAAGTGCAGTTTTTAATAGTGAATAACAACAAAACATAAAATATATCAATATGGAAAACAACAAGTGCCCAAATTTGGATGAATTTTGTTACGTTTGTGGTCGTATCGTCCGAAAAATACAGAAAAAAAGACCGAAAAAATTTGTTTACTGAGCAATTCAAAACCGCGTATTGTAATTATTTCGATGAAGCAGATTCAAGTGGTGCAAATTTTACGCCGGACACAGTGTGCAACAGTTGTTATACTACCCTTCTAAAATGGCTGCACGGAAAAAGTAGAAACTTGTCTTTTATAAAGCCAGTAATTTGGGTGCAAGACCTAACTGGACATGATGAATCCAGGTGCTACGCATGCATAAATTTTCGTCCTGGATTAAACAGAAAACAATTGAAAGCAAAAGTATCCACTGCTGCATTTACTGCCACACTTCCAGTGCAACGCCCTGCTGATACCGATGCACCTAAACCTCCGAGTGGGGATACTGTGTCCCTCGTAGCCGAAACCGTTTTCACCAATCCGACCAATTTGGATGATGCTGATTGGATACCCGATATTGAAGAAAAAGGACCACGACCGCTAGCACAAATAGAAATGGATTACATTGTGGCCAAGCTGGGACTATCACAACACAACTCCGAATGGTTGACATCATTTCTGAAGAGCAGAGAACTCACACAGAAAAATGTCAGCGCAACATCATACCGACCCTTGAATAGTATGTGTATCTCGGATGACGATACAGACTCAGACCATGAATATGAACAACCTACGAAGAAAACAAGATCATCAGAACCACAAGCGTCAACTTCTGCAAGCATGGATATTGCCAATAATTGAAAAAATGTTCTGAATTTTGTTTTTATGCATATTATAATTGCGTATTAATTGCATATTATTTTATTTTCATAAAGTTTTTATAAATTAATTTTTTTTGCATGATAATTTTTTAATTTTTATTTTATTTTTTGAAATTCATACCTTTACTCAATTGCGAATAAAAGCGAAACGCGTGCATCGATTTTCATGATCTTTGTCTCATTTTGCTCATAGGTTATGTGACTTTGCGAAAAAGTAACTACACTTGAAACTTATTTCCGTTTTGTATTTTTTATGAATTTAAAAAAAATGTTTCTTCATTTTTTATTGGAAACTTATTTTTAACTTGGAAACTGTTGCTTGTATAGGAAAACAATATATGAACAGATTAAGGGAATTGTAATTCTTAATTTTTTAAAATTTATTTCAACTAAATCGGGCTAGTGGCTGTCGAGCTATGTCAAACAACAGGGCCTAAAACGTGATAAATTCCCCTATACGATAGTACTACCTTCAAATCGATATTAAAAATATTTCGGCAGGTAAGAAGACAAAACGAATGATGCAGAAATTATTCTTTTTGGGTATAATTTCACATACTGTTCTCAGAATTGAGTTGGCAAATCATGTGTTGTACTGTGTTATTCTTTTCGACGAACTTTGGGCTTAGATCGACTTAATGTTTTAATTTAATTTAATTATTTTGTAATTAATTAATTGTTCAATATTAATAAAGTTCTATAATTGGACAATGATAATTTTTTATGGATTTTAATTTCTTAATTTTATTTAACGGGCCACAATTTCTATATTCATGAATATTCCTCATATAATTTTCGTTTTTATACCATTCCGTTTGTGACACCTTGAAATATCGACCTGAGACCCTATAAAGTATATATATTCTTGATCGTCATAAAATTCTAAGACGATCTAGCCATGTCCGTCCGTGTGTGTACATTCCTCTAATTGAGTAGATACATAATATGAAATTATTTTTTCCAAATTCGTACTTTTAAGGGATAAAATGGGAACAGAGGGATAAAAATGGTACCAATCAAACGGTTGCACCTAGACCAATGAAATTCGGTGTATACATTCCTCTGATTGCGTAGACACGTAAAATAGAAGAATTTTCGTACTTTTTGGGGTTCAAATGGACAAAGGGGATATTAATAGTACCTACCAAATGACCGCAGCTAAGATCATGAAATTCTTATTATACATTCCTTTGACGGAGTAGACACGAAAATTAAAAGTTTATTTTCAAATTCGTACTTTCAATGTATACAATCGGTACAGAGGGATAAAAATAGTACCAACTAAACGACTACAGCTAGAATAATGAAATCCGGTGCGTACATCCCTCTAATTGCGTAGACACGAAAAATAAAACGTTTTTTTCCAAATTCGTGCTTTCAAGAGATTCAATGAGTACAGGAGATAAAAATAGTACCAACTAAACGAATACAGCTAGAATGATGAAATTCGGTGCGTACATCCCTCTAATTGAGTAGATACGTAAAATAAAGAGATTTTAGATAGTCGTACTCTTAATGGGGTAAAATAGGAAAAAGGGGATAAAAATAGTACCAACCTAATGGCCGCAGCTAGAATCATGGAATTCGGTGTATACATTCCTCTGACTGCATAGACACGCAAAATAAAAAGCATTTTCCAAATTCGTACTTTTTACTTTTACGGCACAAATTGGTCGAATCATGAAGTTAAGTTATTTTGTACTATGTACGTGAGATAATGGATTTTCAAAATGTATACTTTTGGAATTAAAATAGAATGGAAATACAACCAACTGTAGCACCCACTACCTACGAATATTTATGGTATTTAAGCGTTTTTGAAAATATAAATATAAGAATATTTATTTTTTGAATAAACGTATCGGTAGCCTTGCCTTATAAGCGTGGTTTGAAATAATAAAAATATTATATTTATTTATAAAGTTATTTTTTCAATATTTGTATTTGTTTTGGTTTGGCTATATATTAAAAAAAATATATATTTTCCTGTAATATTACTGCACTTCTACGAAAATTGACAGCGTCTATGGAATGCAATCCATGGTGGAGGGTATAAAAAGTTCGGGCCGGCCGAACTTAACGCCATTTTTAAATTGTTTTCATGAAGATATTTGAAGAAAATCTATGTAGAAGTTATGATTCTTCTCGTATGATCCCTGGTGTGTTGAATCTTATATTTATAAAATTATAGTTCAAATTTTTAATAAAAAAATTAAAAAAAAATTATCGGCAAAATGTTTGTATATGTATGTTAGTGTTACAAAAGATATTTATTATAAAGCTTGGTTAAATTGTAAGGGCCGATGTTGAATGTGAATCACACCTAAACGTCAAGTTTTTTTCTGCATTTCATTTGACATTTCTCAATTTCAGACTAACTTAATATGAATCATGGAAAGATACAGAATCGAGCAACGCGTTAAAGTTATTCAGGCTTATTATGAAAATGGGCGTTCAAATCAAAGTGCATATCGTGCACTTCGTGATAAGGCATCTTCAGTGATGAGGCACATTTACACCACAGTGGATTCGTCAATAAGCAGAATTGCCGCATTTGGGCGAATGATAATCCAAGATTGTCGAAAAACCAATGCACCCACAAAGAATGACTGTTTGGTGCGGTTTATGGGCTGGCGGCATCATCGGGCCGTATTTTTTCCAAAATGAGCAGTTAGTGTGAATGGTCTTCGCTATCGTGAGATGATAACGAACTTTTTATGGCCCGAATTGGAAGATATGGATGTGGATGATATGTGGTTTCAACAGGTGTCACTTGTCAGCTAACGAAACAATGGCTCTTTTACGCGTGTTATCTCACGTGGTGGCGATGTCAATTGACCGCCAGGATCATGTGATTTGACACCGTTGGACTTCTTTCGTTGGGGTTATTTCCCGTTCATTCGCTAGATACTGGGAATTTCAAAAAGCATCTGTCGCGTTTCGGAAAATAAAACATATGGGAAATTCAGCTGATATATGAAGACGAATCACTCTGCGTTTGGAAAATGTTTGCACTTTTCATACGACCCTCGCAAGTAGTGTTTATGTAAATTTATGCCGACATTTGTATAATTATTATAAATAAGATTGTGGTAATTTGATTGCGGGAATTGTGGGTTTAATAATTGCATATGAACCACGTACATACGTAGTAACTCAATTAACTACGTTTTGTATACAATTTTGAGCACATTCTACGGGAAGTGGTTAAATATACGTAAGTCCGTCGCAATAGATATTGTGATATGTATATTCCATGTGGAAGCTAACAAGCAGTACAGGTGTTAAGGGGTAGCAAAAATTCATCGTCATCAGACAATTTTATTCAATATTTCCGAACATTTCCTTCGAATTGCTACCAGTTTTGTGTTAATCTTCATCTATACAGTGACAAAATTTTCTGAATAAGGTTATAGACGAAAATGTCAAACTTCCCTTCGGATATATTAACAGACACAAAATAATAAACTTAGGGTTGTCAAGGTCTACAGTAGTATTTTCCTTCGGCTCGCTTAAAACTATTCTAGCAAGTTATTACTTAATAGATAACGTCAGTGCTTCGATATAGCTAACATTGCCGTATATAAATACATAATTGTAAAAAATTAGATTTTAACAACATTTTTTTACAAAAGTGTTAAAATATTTTATATTTTTCCCAAATTACAATACATATTTTTAACTTTACTGTTTTATCCCCATTTTCACAAAGTTACCCCCAAACAGAGATGACGAAAATGGAGTTAATGCACTTTTGAAAAATAAAAAAATATCACAGTATACCTACATATACAGATACTTACATATGCAACTCTATGAGATGCTTGTAAGTTGGCATGTGTACTTAATACTTGGTGCGATTTTTTAAAAACGGATATTCGGCAAGTGAGTTGTGCTTCTCGTTTCGTTTGTGAGAATCATTGGCTTAAAGAGGCCGGGTATCTTGTTGAAAAGTCGCTGCGAAGCTACCTGAACAAAACCTTTGACAGGGTGGAAATCATGATATTGATAGTCTGCAGCCAAGTAATAAATGTCACCATGTCATTTGTAAATAAATTTGCATTCTATTAAATATAGATGCAAAATGGTCTTGAGCCAGTACAATATCCCAGTTCAAATCAAATATTGATTACAGACCAAAAAAATACAAACGAAAACAAGTAAGGAAAGGCTAAAGTCGGACGGGGCCGACTATATAATTTAAAGGAAATCGGGAACAATATGCGGTTTCTAAAGCGGAAACTATATCTAAATCTGAACCGATCTTATCCAATTTCTGCATATGTGTTTCTAGTTGGATTAGAGGATGTTGTGCCAAATTTAAAGAAAATCGAGTACAATAGGTGGTTTCTAGAGCCGAAAATGTCAAATCGGGAGCGACATTTGTATGGGGGCTATATCTAAATCTGAACCGATCTAACCCACTTTCACCATAGGTGTTTTTAGTTGTATTATAAAATGTTCTGCCAATTTTAAAGAAAATCGGGAACAATATGCGGTTTCTAAAGCGGAAAAAGTAAAATCGGGAGCGACATTTGTATGGGGTCTATATCTAAATCTGAACCGATCTTATCCGATTTCTGCATATGTGTTTCTAGTTGGATTAGAAGATGTTGTGCCAAATTTAAAGAAAATCGAGTACAATATGTGGTTTCTAGAGCGGAAAATGTCAAATCGGGAGCGACATTTGTATGGGGGCTATATCTAAATCTGAACCGATCTAACCGAGTTTCGTCACATGTATTTATAGTTAGATTGTACGGTGTTGTGCAAAATTTCAAGAAAATCGGGTACTATATGTGCTTTATAGGGTGGAAAAAGTCAAATCGGGAGCGACATTTGTATGGGGGCTATATCTAAATCAGAACCGATTTCCTCCAAATTCAATACCGATTGTCCTGGGCCAAAAAAAAGTAACTCCTGCCAAATTTCGAGATAATCGGACAGCAGACGGACAGACAGACATCGGTAAATCGATTCAGCTGGTGATTCTAAGCCGATCTGTATACTTAAAGGTGGGTATAGCTCGATTATTTATTGGTGTTACAAACATTTGGAGGAAAACTAACTTATAATACCCTAGTCCACGAAGTGGTGTATGGTATAAAAAAACTAAAATTTAAAAGCTGGTAAAACAGTAATGCCAAATAGTAGCAAATAAGCGAGTCTGATTAAACTTGACTTAGCGACTAGAATTTCTAATTGTAATTTTAATTTGTAAATTTCTAATTGTAATTTTAATCAATTTAGTCGAAATTCTATTAAATATTCTAATTACATCCGGAGGTTCGGGTACGGACATTACGAATTCATTTAATGCTGACAACGAATCGCCGAATGAAGTCCAATTCGGCGATGTTAAATATAAATATATCGACAAAAACCAAGGTGATCCTTTTCAACTACTGCGTCAGTTCCACAATTCTTTATGGATGTGAATCGTGGAATGCACCAAGTAAAGTAATCAGTGCACCCAGGCATACGTAGAATTCTAAGAATGTGGCTAGAGAAGATATCTAATAGAAATCTTTGGCAAAAAATCCGCAAGGAAGCCGAAGAAGCCGCCGCACAGTGCTTCAAAATCAAATTCTATTGGACTAATTTCAATAACTGTTGATCTTGTTAGGCTGTTTGTTTTGAAATGAAATTATGCATTTTATTATTGAAAGCAAAAAAGTTATGTTGGTTCAAAGGCACACTTTTTTCCAAAAGGGTATTTTTGAATATTTATTACAAACAAACATTATTTGACACAACCACAGCTTTGGCGCCACAATAAAGCTAAGAAACAATAATTTGTAATAAATCAAATCTTTTAAAAGTTCGACAAAGTCGAAAATTACGTTTTTTCAATTTTAAAAATCTGAAAAAGCGAAATATATTTTTTCTGTGCATTATGAACAAATACGTAACAATATGTCAAAAAAAAAACAAAAAATAAAATTGACTTAACTTTACTTTAAATCAAAAAATAAAAAAGTAAAAAAAATCAAAAAACAAAAAAGTGTACTAGAACAAAATTTATTGAATTTTGAACCACTGTGCACCGTCAGATAGAGAATGTAGCTGAGACACAAAATTGACAACTTAAAGTTTTAGCATTAGATAGAACTAAGTTGAAAGAATTTGAGATGGCCCTATAATGCTTATAGAATTAAAATGAAATGAATGAAAAGATTCAGTGTGTGGATGAAATGTTGGATTTAGGTGTTGTTTTTGATGTTAAGTTTACTTTTGCGGCTCACGTGGATTATATTGTTCCTAAAGCATTTTCACAGCTTGCTTTTGTCAAGAGAAATTGCGCGGAATTTAATGATCCATATACCGTTAAGCTAGTTTTTACGTCGTTAGTCCGTTCAAGATTGGAATATGCTTGTTTTATATGGAGCCCTTTTTGTGCTAAATATATTAATAGAAAAAGCGGTTATTAAAATTTGCTCTACGTTCGATTAAATTTAATGGACCTGAGCCTATTTATATTGATAGATGTAGGCTGATTTCTTTGAAAACTCTTGAAAATAGAAGGAGTCTTCTAGCTCAAGTTTTTCTGTATAAAATTATCAAGGGTTTAGTTGACTGTTCAGTGTTGCTTAAAATCATAACTTTTAATGTACCTTGCCGAACTTTGCGCCAGAACAACCTGTACCTTTTTATAGAACTGGTTATGCCGAAAATGAACCTATTGCTCGGGCTTTAAAGGAGTCTAACAGGTTATGTAGTGATTTCGATTACGCTTTAAATATGTTTAAGTTTTTAAAGATATTAGATTTAATTTATTTTTAGGATTATTTTTAAGTTGTAGTCGAAGTTTGTATTCCATAGACTGTAAATAAATGAAATGAAATAATAATAAGCCGAAAAAAAATTTAGTATTTTTTTATACATTGCTTCTATGAGACACAGTGGTTGAAAATGGATTTATTTATATTGCTATATAATGTATATTCCATTTGACCTCAGTACATACAAAAAGGTTACTAACAAATTTTTATTATATCCTCTAGTCCAAGAATAAAACACAATCTTATTTGAACTGGGATATTGTTTTGGCTCAAGACCTTTCTGCATCTACATTTTATTGAATGTAAATTTGGGATGGTGACATTTATTACTTGGCTGCACACAACCTATATTAAAAAAACCCGATCTTGACTTGGTCTGGCCCTTCTTCAAGTTGAAGTAACCGATTTTTTCCAATATAAATTGATTGTGCACACACACATCTATATTTCGCTTTAATTGGAGAAAACATAAAGATAATTTAAAAATTGTTTTCGTCAGTAAATAAGCAAACCACCAGTCTTTACCATATACCAATATACCTAGTCAATGTTTAGCAATATTAATTTGTACATCTATGCAATGCAAAGCAAATGCATTAGCAGATTTTGTTTATCAATTCTGGGACATTTATTTCTGTTCACTTCGTTCCCAGTTACGGCGGAATTAATTTCATAAAAATAAATTGCCGCCTTCTGAATACGTTTGGCGGAGGGTGCCTGCGAGCCTGTGTCGGTCTTCTCATTACAATGCATTTGCGGTGTGTCTGTGGGGTACGCTCTGCTGTAAAATGTATGTCAATCTTATTTTAGAACACCTCAGATTTACGCACATGACGGCAACGACGAGATACTCGCGCCTAGTAAAATATGTAATTTATATGTGTTGGCATTTTAAGCGCCACTCCCCGGGTAAGCGCTCAAAAAAAAACATGAATATAAATCATAAATAAATATGTACATACGCGTATGTATGCATATGCACACATACAAGATTAGGTTAAAAATAATTAATACATTCAAGTCAGACGGAAAGAGTGTCTGCTTTGATAAATTTGCAAAACCCACTGTGACAACAGAATGGTACGCCTCTCCTAAATTTAAGCGGTACGCCGTTTATGTTTTCGCTTTTTGACACAAATACGGACCAAAGGAGTCGTCTGAAAATGCAGCGTAAGTTAAATTGTAATGTATACTATTTTACATTATGCATTTATATACATAGCTGTGTTGTCGAGGAAAAAGACGTACACCAGTGGCTTTTCCTTACGTTAAGCGAGAAAACTGTTAAAGTTTAAAATTATTTTAGTTTTAGTTTTTTCGTTTGCATTTTTTTGGTCTGTAATCAATATTTGATTTGAACTGGGATATTGTCCTGGCTCAAGACCATTTTGCTTCTATATTTAATAGAATGCAAATTTATTTACAAATGGCATGGTGACATTTATTACTTGGCTGCAGACTACCACGATCATGATTTCGACCATGTCAAAAGTCTTTTCAAGTGGCTTCGCAGCGACTTTTCAACATCAAACCCGGCCTCTATAAGGAGATGATTCTCACAAACGAACGAGAATCACAACTCACTTGCCGAATTTGCGTTTCAAAAATCGCACCAAGTAATAAAGCACACATGCCATCTTACAAGCATCTCATTGAGTTGCATATGTAAGTATGTGTATATGCAGGTATAGTTACCCAGCAATACTTCTGCCGTGCCAACGCTCATTTGTTTTAGTTTTTTCGTTTGTATTTTTTTGGTCTGTAATCAATATTTGATTTGAACTGGAATATTGTCCTGGCTCAAGACCATTTTGCATCTATATTTAATAGAATGCAAATTTATTTACAAATGGCATGGTGACATTTATTACTTGGCTGTAGACTACCACTATTATGATTTCCACCCCATCAAAGGTTTTTTTCAAATGGCTTCGCAGCGACTTTTCAACAACCTCTTTAAAGAAATGATTCTCACAAACTCGCTAGCAGTATATGAAAAATATATGTATATTTTATGGGCCTTACTGTTCCACAATACATATTCAAATTGCATCTTTCTGTGTTATTTTTAGAGCTTTTTATATACATATTGAAGGGGTTTTTATATATCCAAAAACTCTGTTCAAAAGGACATAAAATTTTTAGGGAGGTAATTCATGAACATTATTTTATGGATTGCATCTAAATTAGTCAAGCGTTGGTGTTCACTCTATATCACATCTCTCATAACCTCTCACTCTCACATAACAGTCACAATAAATTTATAACCCAATTTTTGAAGGACATGCATTCTTAGAATATTTAAGTCCTGTTAAATGTTATGTTGGATAAAAATATAGATTTCTTGGTAATCAACAATTATGTTTATGAGGATATGAATGCACATTTCCAACTCTTTCTGCCTCCGTCAATGCTGCCGAGTCTTTCGTTTTTGAACTGCCAGAACGATAGTTTTTAAATCAGCGCACAGTGGTTCAGAATCAAAATCCATCGGCCAAAATTCAATAACTTTCGTTCTAGTAGACATTTTTGAGTTCTGTAAAAAACCAAAATTTTATATTTTAAAAATCGGCCCTAAAGTTGACTACTTTTCGTATTTTTCGATTTTAAAGAAAATACAAATTTTTATTTATTTGTTTTATGTTTTTTAACATATTTTAACGTATTTGTCTATAATACAAAGAAAACATTTTATTTTTGTACTACAGATTTTCACGTTTTCACAGATTTCGAAAATTGAAAAAACGTAATTTCTCTTTTTGACTTTGTCGAACTGTTACTGTTACATTTTAAGACATTTTGCACTCGAATTTTTTATTGGAAATTGTGGTTTCTTAGCTTTATTATTAAACTATGTTTGTGCCAAATATAGTTTAGTTGTAATGAATATTGTAAAAAATGTCCTTTTTGAACAAATGTCTGACTTTGGACCAACACAACTTTTTTCCTTCAAAAGCCTTTAACGAAATATATACATATTTGGAAAGGCTGAAGAGTTCACCGCTTTTCTAGGGTAACTTTTGCCTGCACGAAATTGCACCCTTGGAAGATAGGATAAATTTAGTGCAAAAAGTCCGATTTTTTATTTCAAAAACTCAATTTAGTGATTTTCGACTCATTAACTTCTGAAATGTAGTTAATGAAAACAAATTTCTTTGCATTATGAACAAATACATAAAAATATGTAAAAAAATAGAAATTTTAATTTTATTTAAAATTGAAAAAATACGAAATGAAGGCAACTTTGGACCGATTTCTAAAATATATACAACTACCCGATTATTAATGTTAATATTTAAAAATAATCCTTGGGTCCTAATCTAATTTTGGATTTTTTTGCAGAACTCAAAAATGTTTACTAGAACAAAAGTGCTCTAAAAGAATGTAACAATATAAATAACAAATTCGATTTAGATTTTTCATTTTCGCTGTCAAATTTTAATGAAATACTAGATTTATTTTTTTTACTCTTAGATTTAAGCTAGTCTGTAAGGATCATAATGTCCATAGACTGAAATAAATAAATAAAAAAGTTATTGAATTTTTGCCGATGGATTTTGATTCTGAACCACCGTGCAGCGCTCAAATCGTTTGGATTCCCGATATTTGTTAGACGTGAATGAAGCAACGCCCGGATCCAATAAGGCATGATTCCTATAGGTATAAACCTGTAAAAATTAAAAACTTTAGCTTGTCTTCGTAATATTGTAGGTATTAGAACCACATCGGTTATGTTAAAACTTTGTGGTTGGGCAGAGAGTGGTGAAGTACATCGTTCAGTCGGCCCTGTTCGCCTTTAGCCTTCACTTACTTGTTTTTCTCTATGGATAAAAATAGGCTTGAGAAGATGACGGGGGGGAGTTCTATACACAGAAATATCTATGAAAACAATTGTGTTTCATGTCAAATTTCATCAGAAAACGAAAACAACCACTCATTCATCCATCCAGCCAGTCAACCATACATATGGTGAGATACGTGTAATGCGGAAGATCATTAACAACAATTTTCGTTGATCTGGTGCTTTTCGAACGAATGAATTATTTCCTGATAGTGTCTGTCTATTTTTTCTTTTATTGGCTCCATGATGAGAAGAAGAAACTGAAAAGAAAGTGCAGCGCACCATACATCATCGGCATGTGTATAAACCATCCGATGGAAAATATTGTACGATAAATAACCACAAAGGCCACAGAGATGAATTTGAAATTGGAACGAATATTGACAAGTGAAACATAAGACAAAACCGGTGACGAAAACAACAAAAAGTAATTAATCAAAATTTAGTGGTTTGCTAAAGTTTTTAAACATTTGAATATTTTATAGGAAAAAATAAAATTAAAGAACCACTGATAGATGATAAACAAAGAAACAGTTTTCAAGGTTTTTGCATCCAAACAAAAACACACACATAAAGGAAATACACAAAACTTAAATAATCTGTGCACACTGGCCAACATCGTCTGTGGCTATACTTCAGTTTTTTGTTCAACGTCGTACCCTCAAAGAAATATGTGTGTTCTAAAGCTGTTGAAGAGTCACAGGGTAGCATTCGCATGTTCTTTATTATCATGATAATGCTATATGACTTTTGACTCGATGGTATAAATTCAGCTGTTCAGTACATATGGACAGAAATTAGGAGTAATATCCCTGGATTTCCAGCGAGAAAAATCGCGGGAATTTTCACATTTTCTGTATCCCGTATCCCGGGAAATTTGTAGAAAGTTTTAACTATTTCTTCACCTAGTTTTCACAATAATATTATAAAAGATGGCAAACTTATTTAACAAAGATCTCTTTTAATTAGATATGTGTCACATAGGCAATACAAATCGTTTTACTATCTATATATACAGGGTTTTCCAACAAGAGGTGTTATTTTGGTATTCAAAGAAAAATTTAATTTTTTGAGATAAATGATCGGATGTTTATTTCATAATAAAGAGGAAGGTATGTCGTTAATAATGAAGATAGCCTCAAGAATTCTATCATTGAGATCTTGAATCGACGCTGGGCTGTTGGCGTAGACCTATCTTTCACGTGGCCCCAAAGGAAGAAGTCGCAAGGTGTTAAATCACAAGATATCGGTGGCCAATTGTGATCACCTCTTCGATAGATAACACGGTCCGGAAACTTTTCCCGTAAAAGAACAATGGTTTCGTTGCTTGTGTAGCACGTAGCGCCGTCTTGTTGAAAGTAAATGTTGCCCAGATCAATACTATCCAACTCCGACCATAAAAAAATCATTAATCATCTCTCGATAGCGCAATCCATTCACCGTAACTGTTGATCCAACTTCAAAAGTAAGGTCCAATGATCCCGCCGGACCATAAACCGCACCAAACAGTCACACGATGTGGATGGAGAGGCTTCTCAACAATAACTATTGGGTTTTCCGAGCCCCAGATGCGACAATTTTGCTTGTTGACGTAGCCACCGAGGTGGAAATGGGCCTCATCAGTCAAGATGATTTTTCGATGGAATTCCGGATCATTTTCATTCATTAATTTTAATAATTTCAATGCGTTGTTGAAGCGTGTATCGTTCCATTTTTAGTAATGGCGTAGTTTCTACTTGTCAAATGTCAAAGAATAAAAGCTTCAAAAGTGACAGCTACCGAAATACCGGGTGATTCAAAATAACACCTCTTGTTGGAAAACCCTGTATAAAAATGAATCTGTGTTTGTTTGTTCTTTATAGCAGCCTAAACTACTGAATCGATCTTCTTGAAATTTTCACAGTATGTTCATGCTGAACCGGTGATGAAAATAGGCTATATAAATTTTTTATATTTTCAGTGGGCGTGGCACCTCCCATACAAATTGGGAATTTATTCGTTTTTTTATAAATTAGCATATTCGGAGTACTGTTGCAGCGAGAGTCTTGAATTTTTGTGAAAGTTCACGAATTGTTAGTCTACACAATTGTACCTAAAATTGGCGGTATTGGAAAAGTGGGCATGACACATTCTGTACGAAGTTAAAAGTTATTATTGAATATTGTCAGTTCTATTACACCTAGAGAGCTGAAATTTTGTGTAAAAGCATCTAGCATAAACCTGCGTAGTTGCGTCAAAAATGGGCGTGGCACCACCCATACGAAGTTAAAACCTATTATCGAATATATTCAATTCTGTGACAGCTACAATACTGCAGTTTTGTGTGAGGGCATCTAGCATGAATGTGCGTAGTTGTGCCAAAAATGGGCGGTATTGCAAAAGAGGGCGTGGCACCTCCCACACGAAGTTAAAACCCGAATTTTGTCAATTCTATAACACCTAGAGTGCTGAAATTTTTTGTGATTATATCCAGTGATTCCTTCATTGTTGTGTGAGTTAATTTATTTGTAACCAGACAATATACAAATGGACGGGATTTGAAAGGTGGGGTATTTTTGATTTGAATTTTGTAAAACAATAGTGAAAGGTTACAAAAACAAATATTCATTCGTCAATATCCAACTTAAGTCAAGAAAACGGAAATTGTATTAATTTGTTAGTTTTTGTGTTGTTTTAATAATTTAAAATTTGATTGATTTTCTATGTGTTTTGAATATAGTGCATTCGAAATCTAGCTATTCGATTAAGTAAGTTCTTCTTACGTAGGAAGTTTTTTGTTTTGGTAATGGAAAAGAGGAGAATCACACTCAAGCTAAAATCAATTAGATTTTTGGCCTTTCTTCCTTTATTCGCCGTAAAGTTCTGTTCTTCGATATTCTTCATGGAACACATCCATTTCTTTAGTATCTCAGGGAAGTCCCTTGATTATAAGTGGTACATATATTACCGATCACAAGAAAAAAAACAATATGAAACCTGATCTGTTTTTATGCCTGGCGAAGGATAGTATATAATAAATATGAAGTGAATATAACAGAATAAATGGTTACAAATAATGTTAGTAATATATTGAGATAATACGTTTTTCAGAATTTTTGATATTTTTATTAATAAACACCGAAAAAATATCCATACAATATTGCTGCCTCAAAATATAAATTCATGTTTTCGAAGCTACAGGAAAGGGAAATGATAATTTAAGGTTTAATTAATAATTTCTCGAGTGTGTAATATCCTTCTTTATCGCGTTCACTTTCTCAAATAAGTTTAGAAATAGACTAGATGAGTCTATAAACGCGTTGTCTATTTTAAAAAGTTATTAAATTTCAAAAAACTTCTTTATTTAAAAAAAAAAAAATAGGCCTACTTTCCTTGGAAAAAGTTGTTTATTCTTTTATAAAGGGTGATTTTTTAAGAGCTTGATAACTTTTTTTTTTTTTTAAACGCATAAAATTTGCAAAATCTCATCGGTTCTTTATTTGAAACGTTAGATTGGTCCATGACATTTACTTTTTGAAGATAATTTCATTTAAATGTTGACCGCGGCTGCGTCTTAGGTGGTCCATCCGCTTAGTCCAATTTTGGCATTTCCACGTTTTTGAGTAACAGAGACCCAATTGGTGCGAACGGCGACGAATCGAAAATTGGTGGTCATCATTAACACTGGCCGATACAGCTGCGATATTTTCTTCAGTTCGCACTCTACGTAAGCGTGTTGGTGGTTTAATGTCCAACAATGTAAATTTGGTGCGAAATTTAGTCACAATAGCCCGAATAGCCGCTTCAGTGGGTCGATTAAACTGACCATAAAATGGAAGCGCGCAATGAACTTTCTTAACAGAGCACGCATTTTGATAATAAAATTCAATAATTTGCAAGCGTTGTTCGTTTGTAAGACGATTCATGATGAAATGTCAAAGCATACTGAGCATCTTTCTCTTTGACACCATGTCTGAAATCCCACGTGATCTGTCAAATACTAATGCATGAAAATCCTAACCTCAAAAAAATCACTCTTTAGGTTAGGTTACAGGAGATGCCTGTCCGTTGTAGGCGCAGCCGACGAGTTTAGGCCTGCTAAATTTGGCACATTGTGATTCCCATAAGTAGTATTCTGGAGGCAGGGCGAAGGAAGTATTGATGAGTGACGGGAAAGGTGAACCTCATCTCATATTTCTCCAGCGATTATAATCGAAAACATTTTTCTACATAATTGAGGCAGGGGCTGATCGATCAACCATCAACCGTTGATGTTAAGACGTAACTATTGTACGACTCAATTTTGACTGTCAAGAGAAGACTTTCAAATATCTCCCCAGTCTCAGCAATGTTTTTATATCCTCCACCTCCAGGGTGGGGGTATACTAACTTTGTCATTCCGTTTGTCACACCTTGAAATATTGTCCTGAGACCCTATAAAGTATATATATTCTTGATCGTGATAAAATTCAAAGACGATCTAGCAATGTCCACCCGTCCGTCTGTTGTTGCATCTAAACGAAACGAGCTAGGACGTCCAAATTTGACGTAAATATCTTATATTTGTAGATCGGTTGGAATTGAAAGTGGGCGAAATCGGCCCAAAGAGAAAACATTTTCCCTCACAAGGACTAAAAATACCCATAATAATCCCTAATATTTTAGAGTATTTAAGCCTATTTTTTCAATATCTCTGCTAGTACTTATAACAAAAACGTGCACCATAAAGTGATTTTTATTCGTAGGGGGTGAAATGGGGCAAAAATGGTACAAAATGGTACGACAACAGCTAGAAACACGAAATTCGGTGTGTACATTCCTCTAATTGAGTATATACATAATGTAAAAGTATTTTTTCCAAAATCGTACTTTGAAGGGTTAAATGGGAGTAGAGGGATAAAAATGGTACCAACCAAACGGCTGCACCTAGAATGATGAAATTCGTTGTGTACATCCCGCTAATTGCGCAGACACGTAAAACAAAAGATTTTAGAAAGTCGTACTCTTAAGGGGGGTAAAATAGGAAAAAGGCGATAAAAGTGGTACCAACCAAATGGCCGAAGCAAGAATCATGGAATTCGTTGTATACATTCCTCTGACTGCACAGACACGCAAAATAAAAAGATTTTTCCAAATTCGTACTTTTGACTTTTGGTTGAATCACGAAGTTAAGTTATTTTGCACTATGTACGTGAGATAATGGATTTTCAAAATTTGTACTTTTGGAATTCAAATAGAATGAAAATAAAACCAATTGTAGCATGCACTATCTACCAATATTTATGGTATTTAAGCTTTTTGAAAATATAAATATAAGAATATTTACTTTTTGAATTGACTTGAAGTACTATTTCGATATGTAAACGTATTGGTAGCCTTAAGGCAAGGCTAAGCGTGGTTTAATAAAAATATTATATTTATTTATAAAATAATTTTTTCAATATATGTTTTGGTTTGGCTATATTAAAAAAATATATTTTCCTGTAATATTATTGCACTTCTACGAAAATTGACAGCCTCTGTGGAATGCAATCCATGGTGGAGGGTATATAAAACGCCCTTTTACTTGTTTTTATACACTGCCAAACACACATTAGCAGGTTCCACTTACTTCTTGCAGTGTTGTCCCTATTCTATATACTTTGGCATCGCGCAGGACCCTAGCCAACAGAATGTGGAAGCTATCGCAAGATAGACTCTCTGACTGAAACCTCTATAAGGTCATTGAAAATTAACACATATCAAATCGAAGTGACCCATGAAGTACAGCATCAGGGCGACGTTGGCATACAAATCTGATACAAGTCAATGCCCATTTAATTATTAATTATTATATTTAGTTGGAGCAAATCAAGGAGTGCTACTCCAAAAAAGGAGCTTCTAGCGAACTTTCATTCACACTTCACAATTGCTTAAATATCTGAACTGAGATTTTTCTTCGGGTGCACTGTCATTTCAACCAAGTCTATTCAACCATAAAATATGGATGGGTCGTCGGTTGGTTGGTAGAGTTCGGATGTTTCTTTGTTTGATTGTTTGTATAGCTTCTGACTGTCATGTGTTCAGATATTAGGGGGAGGCAGGTTTCGGAGCTTTCATGAATATTAAAATATGTTTATTAAACGCGTTCCTCTTTCAACCGAATACACCGACCGACCGACCGACCGACCGACCGACCGACCGACCGACCGACCGACCGACATGCATTCGACCAAACATACTTAGAAAAGCAAATGATGGCAGATTATTTACACCATGGCGTTTTTTCTTTGTCTGAAGTTTGAAAAACAGATGAACTGATATTGACATTAAAGCGATGTATCAACATGCCGCAGGGTGGGGTTTCCTTTGCCCCTCGTCCCTCGCACGTACCAGGCGTCATCATCACGACGATGTCATCACCGTTGGGTCTCGTCAACATCATCGTTGTGCTATAGACAGCGTTTGTATTTTATGGTTTCATTAAAATTGTTGACAGTGAAAACGATTAAAGGAAAGTGTAAATATTCTGAAGGTGATTTTTCCTTTACAAGGAGGAGACGCTGTCCTTTTATGAAAAGAGCAATGAATTTTGTTGTTGGCGAAAAAAAACATCTAGGACATTTGACATTGGCAGATTAGGTAGAAGCCACAGGCTATCTTAAATATTTGCAGGATTTTCAAAGGCAAGCCGCTCCTTGGTTGGCTAAACGGTATGCGTTAAATATTTAATGTTTATCAAGGTTAATTGACATGGTATTTAAGAGATTTTGTGAACCCAATTAACCTGACATCGTTAGATCAATAATGAAATGTGGTGTTATTTAATTAATTAAGAAATGTGTAGTTTATTAAAGAAAAACAAGTAAAAACGGAGTTAAGTTCGGCCGGGCCGAACTTTATATACCCTCCACCATGGATTGCATTCCACAGAGGTTGTCGGTTTTCGTAGAAGTGCAGTAATATTACAGGAAAATATTATTTTTTTAAAATAGCCAAACCAAAACAAATACAAATATTGAAAAATTAACTTTATAAATAAATATAATATTTTAATTATTTCAAACCACGCTTATAAGGTAATGCTACCAATACGTCAATTCAAAAAATAAATATTCTTATATTTATATTTTCAAAAATATTTTCAAAGCCATAAATGTTGGTAGATAGTGGGTGCTACAGTTGGTTGTATTTCCATTCTATTTTAATTCCAAAAGTACAAATTTTGAAAATCCATTATCAGACGTACATAGTGCAAAATAACCTAACTTCAACCAATTTTTGTCGTAAAAGAAAAGGTATGAATTTGGAAAAAAACTTTTTATTTTGCGTATCTATGCAGTCAGAGTATACACCGAATTCCATTAATTCTAGCTGCGCGCATTTGGTTGGTACCATTTTTACCTCCTTGACGTTTCTACGCAATTAGAATTTCATCATTCTAGCTGTAGTCGTTTAGTTGTTACTATTCTTATCCCTCTGTGCCATTGTATCCCTTGAAAGTACGAATTTCGAAAAATCCGTTTATTTTCCGTGTCTACGCAGTCAGAGGAATGAATACTCCGAATTGCGTGACTCGTATCCCCTTTTTCCATTTTAACCCCAAATTTCGAACAAATCGACTATTTTCCGTGTCTACGCAGTCAAAGGAATGTATACTCCGAATTTCATGACTCTATCTCCGGTCATTTGATTGGTACTATTTTAACCCCTTTTTTCATTTTAACCCCAAAAAGTACGAATTTGGAAAAATCTGTTTATTTTAAGTGTCTACGCAATCAGAGGAATGTGTACACCGAATTTCATTATTCCAGGTGTAGCCGCGTGGTTGGTACCATTTTTATCCCTCCGTACCCATTGTATCCTTTGAAAGTACGAATTTGGAAAAAAAAACTTTTACATCGCATGTCTACGTAGCCAAAGGAATGTATAGACCGAATTTCATGACTCTAGCTGCGGTCATTTGGTTGGTACTATTTTTATCCCCTTTTTCTATTTTGACCCCAAAAAGTACGAATTTCGAAAAATCAGTTTATTTTCCGTGTCTACGCAGTCAGAGGAATGAATACTCCGAATTTCATGACTCTAACTGCGGTCATTTGTTGGTACTATTTTTATCCCCTTTTTTCATTTTAACCCGAAAAAGTACGAATTTTGAAAAATCCGTGTATTTTACTTGTCTATGCAATCAGAGGAATGTATACACCGAATTTCATTATTCTAGGTACATCCGTTTGGTTGGTACCATATTTATCCCTCTATTCCTATTTTACCCCTTAAAAGTACGAATTTGGAAAAAATACTTTTATATTATCTATCTACTCAATTAGAGGAATGTACACACCGAATTTCGTGTTTCTAGCTGTTGTCGTTTAATATGTACCATTTTTATCCCTTTTTGCCCCATTTCACCCCTTGCAAATAAGAATCACTTTATGGTGCACGTTTTTGCTATAAGGGGAATGCGCATACCAAATATCAATCAAATATAAACAGACATATTCAAAAAACATGCTTAAATACGCTAAAATATTAGGGATTATTATGGGTATTTTTAGTCCTTGTGAGGGAAAAATTTCCCCCTTTGAGCCGATTTCGCCCCATTTCAATCCCAACCGATCTACGACTATAAGACGCATTTATGGAAAATTTGAACGTTCTAGCTCCTTTCGTTTGGATGCTAGCGTGCTTTCAACAGACGGACTGACATACTTTATAGGGTCTCAGGTCGATATTTCAAGGTGTTACAAACGGAATGACAAAGTTAGTATACCCCCATCCTGGAGGTGGAGGGTATAAAAAAACGGAGTTCAACGTTAGTTAGATAGTATTACCGTTCTTGGGAAACGTAAGTGATGTTAGACATTAGTGCAATCAATTTATGAAATGTTCCATTTAATGCTAGAGTTCTCCCTAGGAGTTGAAAGGCCGTCATTGTCTAGTCGCACTCAAAAGGGTGAGTCAGAGAAATATGTATATATGCAAATGTTTCGATGTCCTTAAATTTTATGTAGACACACTTGTCTACATATTCCACTCCGAGAATAGTAATTAATGGTACAAAATTGTTCACGAGTTAATACCATTTCCTTGCTGACAAATGACCCAACCCAAAGTTATGGTCATAATCTCAAATATCAACTGGCATCTAAGAACGCATAGGGTGGTCAAGTCCCACAAATTAGAAAGTGACCTTCGTAAGAGAGCCGTAAGGTGTAATACACTCTTAGACATAACCAGAGAAATTAGCAACTACTTTCCAAACTTTATTTGACCTGCTTTTGAGCAGAAAAGGAAAAGCCGTAATTTGTAATACCCCCCAAGACACCATCATTCTTTCTATCCAACCAAACTTCCTGCTCCTACGCCGTTCGCTTTTCCAAGAAAATATGTTTCCTTTGAGACAGGAACTAGTAACTATTTTCCAAACTTTATTTGGTCTGCTTTTCAGCAGAAAAGAAAATTGATGACTTGCCTACGATCGACTGCAGAAATTCACTTTTAAAATTTTTCCATACATGACGTTTTATTGTTCTCAAAGGGGAACACGAACTAAAACAAACAAACGAAGAAAATCAAAAACCTTAAGAAAAACTGTGTCAATTGTTTAAGTACATTTATTCAGACATACATCTATATACATATATGGCTGACTATATATGCATTTATATACATCTGAGTCGTCATCGTTGTATAATCGAAACACAGAACATTTCAAACTTTTTTTCTTTTATTGACCCAAATCCTTAACCAGCCAACAAGAAAAAGAAAAACACCAACAAATAAAGCGGCCAGAATTATTTTAACATATGGACGGAGATACTGCAGCAGCATGTGGGATACACACAAAGAAATTTTGTTGCGAAATTGCTCTAAATGGAGTACGAAGGGGGGTTTCAATATATATATATACTGATGAAAGCTGCTACCATGCTGCAGTTAGAAGAGTTTTTTTACAGAAACAGTGATTTAGGAAAAAATTGAGAAAAAAATAATTTTTTCCAGAAAAAGAAGATAGAAAAAACTCGAAAAAAATATTTGTTTTATATTTAAAAGCCAGAACAATATACACACAGAAACAATTCCAGTACTTGTGGCCATGTCTATCTATATCTATTGTGCTTCTTTAGTGTGTCAAAGTAGGTAGAGTATTATCATTCTTTGGAAGTATTATGATATTCAAGGACGTCTGGTCAAATATGCCTCACATGAAAAGCTGCAATTGCAAACATATTTATTAAATTTATCCATATTATACATTTTGGGAATGGATTCCTTCTCCCGAAAAATAATTGTATGGGTTAACAATTAGGGTATCCAACCGATTGAATGCTATTCGATTAATCGAATAATTTTTGTCAAACACAATTTTTTTCGATTTTTGATCTGTATGCTCCGCAGATATTAAAATAACGATTTATCCGACTTCATTTAAAAATAGCAAAAACTGGCCAATAGCTTCGGAATTATTTAAAATTTAAAGAATAGTAATTTTATTCTATGAAATGTAAATTCATAGAAAAATTGAGGTTAACACCGCGATAATAAAGTCAGTTCTGTTATAAATCATATGATCCATATTCGAAAAATATCAATGAATAACTTCTGATATTGTGCTCATTTAAGGGAAGGTTCTTTATTTTGATAAGATATTAAGATTTTTGTCAACTTCGAATGAATTTCGAATTTGATGTTACAATTTTTAAATAAAATCAAATACATAATAAACGTTCAATATATAGTTGAACTACACGTAAACTGCCGTGTCTTGTCTATATAACTCTTATTAATTATATTTTATTTAAGTGGACAATTGTTCGACTAATCGGTTAATCGAATAACTCTCGACTTCATCATTCGATTAATTGGAAATTTTTTGTTTTCAAATAAACGATAAATCGAATAACATAAAAGTCCGAATAATTGGATACCCTAATAACAATATTAAATTATTGGAACATTGGCTAATATTAACGAATATTGTACAACTTGCCAAAAATAAAAGAAAATTGTTCCTTCCATTTTCCCAAAATTGTCAAATAAATAGGGGTATTCGAATGACAGAACGAGCCGGCAAATCAGCCGAAAGCCGCCGCCGCCGCCGATAATTATGGTTCGGCTTGTAACTCTGGCGCATACATAACATTGAATTGGCAAAGTGAGATTTTTAGTGTGTCGACTTAGTTCGGTGGAATATTTTGTTTATCAGCGCTTCTCATTTGTCATATGTGACCGCTGGTACTAATATGAATCCTGATTTAAGTCAAAGACAAACATACGTTGCGAAAGTTCTGACGAGATGGAGTAGCGCCCATCGAACTTGTGCAGTCAACTTTTAGCTGCAACAATAAAGGTCTCATTTGCCTTTTTTGCTAATTTTGGGTTCTGCTGAAGACTTCAGCACAACCTTTGGTCTTAAACCAAAATAAATAACAAGACATACAACATAACAGACCAACAACACATACAAACAACAAATTAAATATGTTTTAAAAAAATTAAATAATAAAGTTAAAAGTTATTGGAGGGATAGACTGCACAATAGCCAAATTTACTACTAATCTTTGTTAGACAGTTATACAGGGTTTTCCAACAAGAGGTGTTATTTTGGTATTCAAAGAAAAATGCCATTCTTGAGATAAATGATCGGATGTTTATTTCATAATAGCCAAATGGCCATCACGATCACGCTTACGCAGGACCATATCCTTTTCATGAACCAAATCGCAAAGTGGCTGCCCTATGTCCTCGATAGCCTCACGAATTCTATCTTTGAGGTCTTGAATCGACGCTGGGCTGTTGGCGTAGACCTTATCTTTCACGTGGCCCCAAAGTAAGAATTCGCAAGGTGTTAAATCACAAGATCTCGTTGGCCAATTGTGATCACTTCTTCGAGAGATAACACGGTCCGGAAACTTTTCCCGTAAAAGAACAATGGTTTCGTTGATTGTGTGGCACGTAGCGCCGTCTTGTTGAAAGTAAACGTTGTCCAGATCAATACCATCCAACTCCGACCGTAAAAAATCGTAATCATCTCTCGATAGCGCAATCCATTCACCATAACTGTTGATCCAATCTCATTTTCGAAAAAGCAAGGTCCAATGACACCGTCGGACCATAAACCGCAGACCGGACCAGTCACACGGTGAGGATAGAGAGGCTTCTCAACAATAACTCTTGGGTTTTCCGAGCCCCAGATGCCACAATTTTGCTTTTTGACGTAGCCACCGAGGTGGTTGGTCAGACGACCCAAAAACGCTTTAGTTTTGCGAACTGTGACTGCAAGATTTTCACCATTTTTTAATGAAATGAATGCGTTGTTGAAGCGTGTATCGTTCCATTTTTAGTAATGGCGTAGTTTCTACTTGTCAAATGTCAAAGAATAAAAGCTTCAAAAGTGACAGCTACCGAAATACCGGGTGATTCAAAATAACACCTCTTGTTGTAAAACCCTGTACAGTTGAACTTCGATTAACCGTGATGCTCGGGACCGGGCTAATCACGGATAACCGAAAATCACGGTTAAAAGAGGTACAATTTTACATGTATAAATATTATTATTTTTATTTATTTTTGACAAAAACATGTAAATCTGCGTCTATAAATAACTTATCATATCTCTAGGAATTCATACATTTATTTAAAAATATCTTTTATGGAAGTCTGTCTTATGCTTTTAGCTTTTGATTGTTCTTCCAACAAATGAGTTTGTATGCGATATATTTGCATTTGATCTGGTTCTGAAATACTTGGACAATTAAATTTTCTAAAAAAACCTAACAAAATACTACTAGCCTCTATTGCCTGAGCCAATGTAGGCGTTTCGTCCGCATTTCCACCATCTGATTCCTCGGAATTTGAATCAAGCTCATCTTCTTGGCTTTGGGTAACCATGTCTACGATTTCGTCTTCAGATATAACAGCAAACGGAGCGACATCAGAGTCGCACACCATCCACTTTTCGACAGCATCAATCGTACATCCAGACGGTATGGTTATATCTGTTTGTATCTCAACAAGGCTATTTGGAGCATCTTCATTATGAGATAGTAAATTATTCCAAACTCTTTTTAAAACTTGTGGAGTTACAGAGTCCCACGACGCTGCGGCTGCCCACAAAGCTGTTTTAATATTCAAAGATTTAACGAACTCACGTCTGTCATTAGCACCAACAAGTTTTTGAACGATCAGTTTACGGTAGTGACATTTGAAGCTCCGAATTACTCCTTGATCCATAGGCTGAATCAAGGACGTGCAATTTGGTGGGAGATATTTTATGGTAACGTTTTCAAATATCATAGCATTTACATCTGGGTGTGCTGGACAGTTGTCTAATAGTAAAAGTATTTTACAGTTATTTTTGTGACCGATGCGCCGTTGATGTTCCTTTGCTTCTGGTACAAAATTTTGATTAAACCACTACAGAAATAGCTGTTGTGTAACCCAAGCTTTCTTATTAGATTTATAAATCACAGGAGGGTGTTCAACGTTTTTTAAAGCTCTTGGATGGGCACTTTTTCCTATTATCATCAATTTACACTTGTGAGTTCCTGCAGCATTTGAACAAACTAGCACTGTGATTCTCTCCTTGGATTCCTTGTACCCTTCAATAGAATATTCATTACCACTAGCCAAAGAACTCTGAGGCAAACACCTCCAAAATAGACTGGTTTCGTCTGCATTGTAGATCTGTTCAGTTGTAAGTTGTTCATTTTTAATGATTTCATCCAAGTCGTCCACAAACATCGTAGCAGACTCATAATCAGCACACTCCTTTTCTCCCGTAGATTTCAGTCGACGGATTCCATGGCGTTTTTGAATTTATCCAACCAACCAAATGAATAAATTCATGAAATTCATGAATTCATGTTTAACTTCAAATGGAACATTTTTGCCTTTTCGACAATCATTTCGCCTGAAGTTCATAAGCAAAATTCAGTTTAAGTTCATACAATATCTCGATTTCAGTTAACATACCTGACATTGGAGTTCCCTTAAATCTTTCTTGCCGAAACCATTCATATGTTGCGAAATCAACTTTTGGATTTTCGGATGTTTTTAGTGTATATCTGTGTTTAAGGCCAAGCATTGAATCAGTATCGGAGCAAAATTTTAAAATCCGATCTTTGTGTTTTATTAAATCGGATACAGTTTGAATGCCAACTCCATATTTTTCAGACAACATTTTAAAAGGTACTTTACGTTTTGAGTATTCATTAATCAGCTCCAATTTTTCTTTAATTGAAGGAACCTTTCTTGCTCTTTACGCGGATTTAGTTTTTGACTGTGGCATGATGTAAGGAAAACACGTCTTGACAGATCAAATTTCACACTGATGAATATGAAATTTGATATGAAAATTACACTTTCATGAAAAAGGGGAATCACTGAATTTTAATATGAGAGATGTGTGTGTATTATACGAAAAAAGAAACAAGCAGTCATATGGACATGTGCATCACGGATAATAGAGGTAAATCACGGTTAATAGAGTCAGAGGTTAATCGAAGTTCAACTGTATTTGTTTGTATTTTTGGTTTAATGGAATCTGAAATATCATTACGGAGAGCCAAAAGATTGCTTATGTGCTTAGTGGAAAACAATTCACAGTCATTGCACCATTTTATTATATTATTCACGATTCTAATGGCTGTATTATTAGAGAGAACTGGTGAGGCTTCAACAACATCATCTTCGCTGCTCGGAAAAATCGCTCGAAAATTAGAATTTTAAATTCGAATTTCAGAGCGTTTAATGTATTGCAAACACTGAATCTAATTTCTGGACGTTCTCATTGCGATTCCCTGAACGATGCATTTTTAAATTAATTTTAAAACATCAGTTTTTTATCAGTGTAGAAGGAATATGTGTACCGCTCTAACATAGATTACTCTGTACGTGGAGTCCTGTACATTGTCCTGGTCACAAAAGTTTCAGAGGAATATTAGGTGGTTTCCATACTTTTAAGACATAACAGACTAGGAAATAACAATTACATCCCAAGGACCATCCAATTTGTGAGCGTCTACTGTATTGCGATTCCCTGACCGATGCATTTTTAAATTAATTTTAAAACATCGTTCTACGTTAGTCTATCCGTTTAATCGCCATCGGAAAATGACACCTCTATTCACCGTTTTTTTTTTCAGTGTAGAAGGAATATGTGTACCGCTCTGACATAGATTACTCTGTACGTGGAATCGCATGGCGGCAATTTGAACAAGAACAAAAATGGGCTTGGACGGCACGAATTGCTACTAAAACATACTCACAACACGCAAAATGAAAATAAGTTTATATTTCTTTTTTGGCAGTCGGAAATTTGCCATTCATTTGCTATTCTTACAGTACACTGGATGAAATGGAATGGCCACATATCGAATTCAACGATGTGGTGTGGGTCATGGCGGGGGAGGAGCGTGGTGGGCAGTGAACTAAGAGAAATCATGTATTTTAGCCATTTACGGGGACATGTCCTGGACATGTACTATGTACAATATCAGTAATGTTATGTATGTATAAGTACGAGTAAGGAAGCTAAACAAGTTAATGGGACATGAATCCTTTGTGAAACATCATTTAAGTTCTTTGTTAGCACGATTTCATCATATAAATTGAATGTGTATTAAAGCGAATGAAATTGAAAATATTCTACAATAAACACGGTAACAGCACTTCACAGGGGAACAATTACTAAAACAGATTGGGATACAAGCAAACATTTTTTAAAGTTTATTTATAACTTCCATAGACATATTTAAAACGAACAAAATTTTACACAAAAAGTTTTGCTTTTAATCGCAATTTAATTAATAAAAGCGAACTTATTTTTTCAAGAATTTTACAAATATAATTTTCTGAAAAATACTTTCTCGGATATAAGATCACGAAAAATAACATGTGACCTTAGGAAATATTAATTCCTTTGAATTCGAGTTATTTTACACGTATTCTCAATATCTTTATAACCTTCGTGTCCAATTACTTTCAGAAATATCTGCTGTTAGTCACCAATATGAACATGAATCACATAACTGAATACTAATATTATAAGGGCTGTTTTTCTTTAAGACTGGATAACTAACAAAAACTCAAATAAAAAGTTAAAATATTATTAAAATAAAAAGCAACAATATCAATGTGTGTATGAAAACAAATTTTGAGAAAGAATTTGTATGTACAAAAGTTGCTCTTAGTCTGTACAATTATTAAGAATAAGCCAAATTTATGGTTATCGACGATAAGTCCAACAAGTAAGAAGGCGTTAAGTTCGGCCGGGCCGAATCTTATATACCCTCCACCACGGAGTGCATTCCACAGTATTGCCAGCATATTAAAGGATGTCGACTTTACATAGAAGTACACCATATTACGAAAATTGTGATATTTTTATGGACATTACTATTATTGTTTACTATTTCAAACTATAATGTATACTTATGCGCTCTGTTTAAATCGACTACTATATGTAAATAAAATGCTGAAATTGTGAAAGTGAACATGCCTAAATATTAGGCGATTGTCAGTCGTCATTAGAAAGAAGCATTTCCAGATACAGACAAAGTGATAAGAAAAGTATAAATTTTAAAGATATCCCCATTCGCCCCATTCTCCGCCCAAATGTACAAATTTCGAAAAAAAACATTTTTCGAGTCTGCATAGTCAGAATTTATACACCGAATAACATGATTTCAACTTCAGTGGTTTGGTAGGTCCCATTTTTATCCCTTTTTTAATTATATCCCTTAAAAGTACGAATTTCGAAAGATCCCTCTATTTTACGTGTCTATGCAATTAGAGGGATGTACACACCGAATTTCATGATTCTAGCTGTTGTCGTATCATTGGTACTATATACTATATCTTTGTGGTACCTCCAAGCTACAAGATTCAAATTTCAAATGTATGAAAATCAGAAATATAATTTATAAACCAAGGCTAAAAATATTTGTATACTATATATATAATGGATATAAACTTCAATTCATAAAGTAAATATAAGGGAGCAATCATAAATACCCTAAATATTGGGGGATAGAGAGTGTATTTTCAGCTACAGTCGTTTGGTTTGTTGTATTTCCATCCTATTTTAATTTCAAAAGTATAAATTTTGAAAATACCTTATCTCTCACGAACGCAGTATAAGACAACTTCATGGTTCTACCATTTTTTGTCGTAAAAGCAACAAAATAAAGTACGAATTTGGAAAAAAAATATTTTACGTGGCAGTCAGAGGAATGTATACACCGAATTCCATGATTCTATCAGCGGCCATTTTGTTGGTACCATTTTTATCCCCTTTTTCCAATTTTGCCCCCTCAAGAGTACGACTATCTAAAATCTCTTTATTTTACGTATCTACACAATTAGATGGATGTACACTCCGAATTTCATCATTCTAGCTGTATTCGTATAGTTGGTACTATTTTTATCCCCCGTAGCCATTGTATCCCTTGAAAGTACGAATTTGGAAAAAACGTTTTATTTTTCGTGTCTACGCAATCAGAGGAATGTATACTCCGAATTTCATGATTCCAGCTGCGGTCATTTGGTAGGTAATATTTGTATCCCCTTTTTCCATTTGAACCCCAAAAAGTACTAATTTTAGAAAGTTCTTTTATTTTACGTGTCTACGCAAACAGAGGAATGTACACATCGAATTTCATTATTCTAGGTGCAGCCGTTAAGTTGGTACTATTTTTATCCCTCTATCCCCATTTATCCATTAAAAGTACGAATTTAGAAAAAATACTCTTATATTATGTATCTACTCTACTAGAGGAATGTACACGCCAAATTTCGTGTTTCTATCTGTTATCGTTTGATAGGTACCATTTTTATCCCTTTTTGTCCCATTTCGCCCCCTACAAATAAAAAACACTCTATGGTGCCCTTTTATGCTATAAAGGGAATTCGCATTGCAAATATAAAGTAAATACAAGCTAATATGTTCAGAAAACATGCTGAAATACTCTAAATATTAGGGGTATTTTCAGTCCTTGTGAGGGAAAAATGTTTCCCTTTGGGCCGATTTCGCCCACTTTCAATCCCAACCGATCTACAACCATAAGACATATTTAGGCAAAATTTGAACCTCCTAGCTCATTTCATACGGCCGCTATCTTGCTTTCAACAGACAGACAGACGGACATGGCTATATCGTCTTAGAATTTTACCACGACCCAGAATATATATACTTTATGGGGTCTCCGATGAATATTCCAAGGTGTTACAAACGGAATGACAAAGTGAATATACCCCCATCTTGGAGGTGGAGGGTATAAAAAGTCAATTCAAAATATCTTTAAAATTTGTTTTAATACAAATATTTATATTGTAGTTTGCGACAATGTGAAAATGTATTTTTATACACTCCACGAGAGTATTGTGTATTTGTGCATTTGTTTGTAACGCCCAAAAGGAAGGGAGATAGACCCATTGTTAATTATACCGATCGACTTAGAATCACTTTTTGAATCGATTTAGCAATGTCCGTCCGTTTGTCGGCCTGTCTGTCCATCTATTCTTGTAATCACGATACAGGTCGCAATTGTTGACCGAACCAAATGAAACTTTGCACAACGAAGTTTTTCGGGACAAGGACGAACGCTATTTAATTTGAAGAAAATCCCGATTTGACTCTTTTCACTATAGATACAACATATTATAACAGATTTTCTTCAAAATTAGCAAAACGTATAATATCTCAACTAGAAACTCCTGTGGTAAAAATTTGTTAGATCGGTTCAAATTTATATATTGCTCCCATACAAATTTCGATCCCAATTTTACTTTTTCCGCTCTAGAAACCACATATTTTATCAGATTGCCTTCAGCTTTGGTGAAACATCTTATATTTAAACTAGGAACACCTATGGTGAAAATAGGCCGGATCAGTTCAGATTTATATATAGCTACCATTAAAATTTAGCTCCCGATTTGACTTTTTCTACTCTAGAAAACATATATTTTAACAGATCCTCTTCAAATTAGGCGAAATATCATATATTTGTTCTATAAACCGCCATGGTGCAAATGAGTCAAATCGGTTCAGATTTATATATAGCTCCCACACAAATTTCACTCTCGATTTCACTTTTCACAGATTTTTAACAGATCTTTTTCAAATCTTTGAAAATATCTTATATTTTAACTAGAAACACCCATGGTGAAAATGGGTCAGATCGGTTCAGATTTATATATACAGTGGTGGACACGAATTTAGCACATTCACCACATGTAACTTTATAAAGCAAATATTTCAACTTCTTTTTATGTTTTTTTTCTAAAATATTACGTACGATAAGATGACCATTTAACGTTGTTTTTGTTCGGTTCTTATGTTGCATTTTAGTTTTATTCCATCTAAAGTACAAATAATACGAAAAGTGATTGGACAGTAATTTAGCACAAATTAAAAAAAAATTAATCAAACCACTATTTTGAGTAATAGCTGTACATCTTCTGGACATACTCTCCACTAGAGACATAAAACGCTCCATTGGAATAGCATATCAGAAATTTTGAGTTTCATTCAAGAAATGAGGCAGATTTTTGAGGTTTATTGTTATAATATGTTGTTAAAGTCCATTCCATAGATTTTCAATAGGATTGAGATCCGGTGACTGTGCTGGGCCATTTTTAAAAATCTATTCTGTTCAGCTCCAAACAGCTCTTCACTGGAGCTAAATGTGTTTTGGTTGGTTGTCGTGCATAAAACGCCACTTAAGTAGCATATTTTTATCTGACTTTAGCCTTTCCCTACTTGTTTTATTTTGGATAAGAAATGAACTCTTTTTAGCGTTTCTTTAGCGCAGCTTGTTATCCTGGCTTAAAGAAAACAGCCCTATTATTTCGCATTGTGCTTAATTTTAAATAACTGTGAACTGTCAAATTATTTTCTCTTTTTCTGGATAACAACACTTTACAACACAAATGGCCGTATTCTGGGACACCTTTTACACTATATATACAAGGAAAAATATGCGAAATTGTTAACCGTTCACTCCTCTTGTCCATATAATCTTCTACTCTGTTCGCTATTAGTAACACTTTCCCCCTCTCTCTTTTTTTCTACTTATGTTATGTCCTCCTTAAAGTGTCCCAGATTTCCATAAAGAAATGCCTTCTAAAAAAGTTTTCGCAAAATGAGTTATGTGATATTTTCTTTTTCATTCTGAAAAACAATCCGAGTATGTTTAGTTGTTGCTTTACTTCCGTTCTGTACAAAGTGCAAAAGTCTACAACAAAAGGTACATATTCTTTTGATAAAAGTCAGCCGAAGGGAAAACTACAACAATTATATGTGTGTATGTATGTGTACACCTAGGTTTGAAAGGAGATACAAAAGTATTTTTGCACATAAATTTGTAAAGTTGTGCCATTTTAAGTTTTCAGTTTGGGTTTCTTTTTAATTTTCCATAAACAAAAAAAAATAAAAATTTAATGGCAAAACTGTTAGGAAGTTTATCCGTTGAGGGTCGTAAGAGAAGTAAACAAAAAGTGTTTTGCATAAGGGGTAATGCGACTTGAACGAAACTTGGCTGAGTTATAAAATTGGCAATATAATAAAGGTGTGGGCGAAGATGTCACACCTCGCACTCAAAATCTTTGGTTAAAACCACAACCAATATACGAAGGACTTGATTTAAAATCAACTACCATATGTTTTGAAAAAAGTCGTCTGTAAAATCGGCTTCATTCAACGTAATTCCATGAAATTTTTCACAGGCATTGCAGATGTGTTTTCCAGTTTATCTAGCCTCAATAGGTTTTGAGATACAGGGTCGTGCAATTACTGAACTCAGGTGTGAACAAAATTGGAATGTCCGTCAAATTTTAGAAAGCGCTATGTACAAAAACGTACTAACATATAACATATTTTACCATCCAACATATATAAAACTATATATTCTGAATATATTACTGCGCTTCTAATCAACCGATATTACTGTGAAATTCAGTCGATGGTGTAGGCGCGGCCGAACTTAACACCCTTTTTACTAGTTTCAACTGGGGTCGAAATATCCTAATGGGTTAGAATATGGTTGCATGATGATTTTTTTCTTCTCCCTAAAATTGTTATGAAAAATCCCCAATTATCACCAAAATATAAAAAAATGTTTTATTTCAATAAACTCGGCCGAAACAAAAACAAATTATGAATGATTTATTGATACGTCAACAACGATGGAATATATTAATCATTTTTGTCCCCAAAATAGGCATGAATCCCCATTTTAAAAAATTGTTTTATTTTAAATAATTTGACCAAAACAAAAACAAGTAAACAAAGATTAAGGTCGGGTAACATTTGGGAATAACAATTCTATCTAATTCTGAACCGATCTTACCCACTTTCACCATAAATATTGCTAGCTGGATTATAATCTGTTGTGCCAAATTTGTGAAAAAAGGAGTAAAATATGTGATTTCAAGATCGAAGAAAGCCATATCGAGAGCGTCATTTGTACGAGGGCTATATCTAAATCTGAGCCGATCTTACTCGCTTTCACCACAGAAGTTTCTAGTTGAATTATAAGGTGTTGGGCAAATTTGAATAAAATTCGGTAAAATATGTGGTTTCTAGAGCGGAAAATCGTAAACGATATTTGTATGGGAGCTAAAAAAATTTTAAGAAAATCAGTTGAAGTTTGTGCTTTTTAGGTCGGTTACAAAACAAATTAATTTCGATGCTCATATTTTGTCGTGAATAGCCAAGTAAGAAATTTGTAAAATTGTAGAATAGATTTGCATTCCTAGTTAAAATACTAAATATTTTTCAAAGTACTTCGAATGTCCCCACAAAATCCCCAAAATGTTTTATGAAATCCCCACAAAAACCCCTTCATATTTGTTGTCCTTTGACCATCATAAAATCCCAAGCCTGGGTGGTATTGCTTGTGGCGAATCTGTGTGAAACAGAAATCCCCGGCTTATATTTTAGATTTTTATACCCTCCACCTCCAGGATGGCTGTATATTCACTTTGTCATTCCGTTTGTAATTTAGCCATGTCCGTCTGTCTGTTGAAAGCACGTAGCGGCCGAACGAAATGAGCTAGGAGGTTGAAATTTTCCGTAAATGTGTCTTATGGTTGCAGATCGGTTGGGATTGAAAATGGGCGAAATCGGCCCAGAGGGTAAAATTTTTCCCTAACAAGGACTGAAAATACCCCCAAATATTTAGATTATTTAAGCATTTTTTTTTTTTTGAAATTTTCTGAGTTTTATACACTTGAAATTTGTTTCGTACCTTCCTCTAGTAGCGTGTAATCACCAAAAAGTACAAAAAAGATTTAGCGGGTGAAATGGGACAAAAGGGATAAAAATGGTACCAATGATACGAAAACAGTTAGAAACGTGAAATTAGGTGTGTACATTAGGGCGTACCTCAAAAAAAAAGTTCGCCGTACACCTTCGAATATGAAGTATTATTGAAAGGTAGTTTCAAAAAATTTTTTTTATTTTTTTATGCCGAACGTAGGGGTCGCGCTTTTACATTTTTCTATATAACTTCTGCATTTATAAACGGACTTTAAAGTGTGATACATCGATGTTTTTGTCTCGACGAGGCCGATTTTTTGTCTTTGAAGTCATTGAGCTCAAGCACCCCCTTCTGGTACTTACCCATCATATCTCAGTTGATACTACCCTAATGTACCACTCTAATATCAGAAAATTAAAGCTCGCATAAAATCATGAATCATACTTGAGCTCAATGACTTCAAAGACAAACAAATCGGCCTCGTCGAGACAAAAACATCGATGTATCACACTTTAAAATCCGTTTATAAATGCAGAAGTTATATAGAAAAATGTAAAAGCGCGACACCTACGTTCGGCATAAAAAAATAAAAAAAAAATTTTGAAACTACCTTCCAATAATACTTCATATTCGAAGGTGTACGGCGAACTTTTTTTTACTTGTAACCTGGTACGCTCTAGTGTACATCCCTATAATTATTTCGAAATTTGTATCTTTAAGGGACACAATTGGAAAAGAGGGATAAAAATGGTACCCACCAAAGAGCTGAAGTTAAAATCATGAAATTCGGTCTATCACTGCGTAGACGCGAAACATAAAGGATTTTTTTGAAATTTTTACTTTTTAGGCGGAAAATGTTACGAAAGGGATAAAAATGGTTCCAATCAAAAGGTTGCAGTTAGAATAGTGAAATTCGGTGTGTACATTGCTGTGAATGCGTAGACACGAAAAATAAAGATATCTTTCGATATTCGTACCTTTAGGATAAAAAGGGATACAATTGGTACCAAGCAAACGGATGTACCTATAATCATGAAATTATATGCGTTAATTCCAATATGGGAGAAATCAGCCCTGAGGAAAAATGACGACTGACAACACACCTAATATTTAGAGTACATTTTTAAAGATTGCTCCCTCATGTTCACTTTGTGATTACTATTGCAGTATCATATATAGTAGTAATATTAATATTATAATAATAAAGCAATGAAATTTTTTTTAAAACAGTGGGCATAAGTATACCTTATAGTTTGAAATAGTAGACAAATATAGTAATGTGCGTTAAAAATATAACAATTTTCAAAATAAGATACTTACTTCACTTCATTGTAAAGTCGAAAGCCTCTAATTTAAAGGTAATACTGAGGAATGCACTCCGTGGTGGAGGGTATATAAGATTCGGTCCGGCCGAACTTAACGCCTTTATACTTTTTTAATTTTATTTGTTTATGAATAAAAACGAGCATTTTGAAAGCAAAAGTTTCATCGTTTTTAAAAGACATTTGCTAGTGATTCAAAGTAAGTGGCAATAAGATTCAAAGTAAGTGGCCACGGAGCCAAAACGTATCAAAACTTACACAAAGGTATGCTTCCGGTACAAAAACATACCGTTATACCTTAAACCTATAAAATATTTATGTCGCAGGTTTTATTATTTCATTTTTTTTTAGTAAACTAGAGGTATCGGACCTTGAGACAAATTCCAAAGCCACGGTAAAGTATTTGACTGAAATTTATATTTGTGGTAGGTAGGTGGACTTACTTGTTACTATCCCATTGACTTGCTGTCAAGATTCACAGCAGCATGATATCTGTAACGAAACAAAATTGTATATGAAACAAAAATATTTTAATTAATTCTATAATTTTTCATTCTTATGAACATTATATTTTCTATATTCTATAATACAAAAATATAATCACGACCATCCAATTTAATTTAATTTTAATTTTTCTCTCCTAAAAAAATAAATATTCTTATATTTATATTTTCAAAAAAGCTATTAATAAAAAGCATAAATATTGATAGACAGTGGGTGCTACAGTGGTTGTATTTCCATTCTATTTTCATTCCAAAAGTACAAATTTTGAAAATCCATCAGACGTACATAGTGCAAAATAACCTAACTTCATGATTCAATCAATTTTTGTCGCAAAAGAAAAAGTACGAATTTGGAAAAAAAAACTTTTTATTTTGCGTGTCTATGCAGTCAGACGAATGTATACACCGAATTCCAGCTGCGCCCATTTAGTTGGTACCATTTTTACCATTTTTTTAGAATTGCATCATTCTGGGTGTAGTCGTTAAGTTGGTAATACTTTTATCCCTCTGTATCATTGTATCCCTTGAAAGTACGAATTTCGAAAAATTCGTTTATTTTCCATGTCTACGCAGTCAGAGGAATGTATACTCCGAATTGCATGACTCTAGCAGCGGTCATTTGGTTGGTACTATTTGTATCCCCTTTTTTCATTTTAACCCCAAAAAGTACGAATTTTGAAAAATCCGTGTTTTTTACTTGTCTATGCAATCAGAGGAATGTATACACCGAATTTCATTATTCTAGGTACAACCGTTTGGTTGGTACCATTTTTATCCCTCTATTCCTATTTTACCCCTTAAAAGTACGAATTTGGAAAAAATACTTTTATATTATGTATCTACTAAATTAGAGGAATGTACACACCGAATTTCGTGTTTCTAGCTGTTGTCGTTTAATATGTACCATTTTTATCCCTTTTTTGCCCCATTTCACCCCTGCAAATAAGAATCACTTCATGGTGCATGTTTTTGCTATAAGGGGAATGCGCATACTTGTGAGGGAAACATTTTTCCTTTTGGGCCGATTTCGCCCCGTTTCAATCCCAACCGATCTACGACTATAAGACGCATTTATGGAAAATTGGAACGTTCTAGCTCCATTCGTTTAGATGGTAGCGTGCTTTCAACAGACGGACAGACGGACGGACATGGCTAGATCGTCTTAGAATTTTATGACGATCAAGAATATATATACTTTATAGGGTCTCAGATCGATATTTCAAGGTGTTACAAACGGAATGACAAAGTTAGTATACCCCCATCCTGGAGGTGGAGGGTATAAAAATAAAAACTTTACTAAAATTGCTAAACGTTGTTTATAATATGATGTTTGCTGGACAAAAAGGCGGAGATTTCTTAAGTTTTCTTAAATAAGCCATATATCGACCGAAAGCTTCTGGTTTCCGATGAGAAAGTGAAAATCGGCGACAATCTACTAAGTTACAGTACGCAAAGGTACGAAACCCATTTTTTACCTGTAACTCAAGATTTTGGGGGTCTCTGGGAAATTTCAAATACAGGTTCTTGTTCTACTGGACAATTCCCCCACTTTCCAGAGTTTTATAATTCATTCTTTTTTGTAGCACAGTGAAATCATTCATAAATGTCAAAAAGGCCAACTAACATTTGTATTCTCATAACTTTTTTCTCGAAGGAAATTAAAAGAATTTTCGCTCACCATCTACCCTAATATACTATACTAACTATGTATGTATGTATCTACATGATGCTATTTAGGTTAAAATACAGACAGTCATTTAGACGACAAATGCTAGTCAAGTACACCGCAATATTCACATTCCCTTTTCAGATATTTGTTCACATAAAAATCAACGACTGGAAAAAAGTGAAAATACATTGACATGGAGGATGGAATCCCTCCCATAAAGTTGTAATGTGATATTGCGATGTTCGTAAATGTTCATGTCACTGCTAACAAATGTGTGTGATTCGTGCTCAAATTACCACATTGACAGAGAGCAAAAAATTCAAAATGATTTAGAAACAAATGTTCCGTCATAAAATTATTCACACACGCGACAAATGCCATGTTAAGGTTAAAGACCTCGTCATTATGCAGCAGAGAATTATTTAAATAAATTGTTTGAATGAAATGAGAGTTTAAATTTAATATTTTAAAATGTTGGTATTTATTGCTTATAAATATATAATATTCTTGAGGCACACTCAGAATGTTAGTATTCCAAAATTTGAACAAATTCCATTCTTCAATTTAGATAAAAAAATTTAATCCAGCTTAATTACAATTTCCATAAGGATGGGGAAAATATCTTACTATGTGCAAAGTTTAGTTATTTTAAAGTCAGAGTAAGTGAATAATTTACAAGAAATAGAAACATTTCCAATTGAAATCGAGTAAAAACAACTTTAATTTGAGAAACTACATATGTAATTCAAAAAAGGAAATTGACATTGAGAAAATAAAAATTGAAATTAAGACACATGATACAACGATGATACACTCTACTTTCTATCCGAATACAATTCAATTCGGTAAAAAAAACTGAAAACGGAAAGGATTTTTGTATGTTTCCTAATCATAGGCTAAAATGACCTGGTCCAATATGTCAAATCGAATAGAATATTTGTATCGGGGCTATAACCAAACTTGGAATAATGTGAGTAACTTTCACAATAAGTTCTTCCAGTTCACTTTGAAGAAATTCGTGGTTTCTGGGCCGGAAAATGTCTATCCGGGAGCGAAATTTGTATCGGAGCTATAAGTAAATCGATCTGACCCATTTTCACCATGGGTGTTTCTAGTTGATATATACGATATTTTGAAAGATATGAAGAATATGTGGTTTTTAGAGTGGAAAAAGTGAAATCGGTAACGATATTTGTATGGGAGATATATATAAATTTAAACCGATCAGACCCACTTACTTACTGTACCAAATTTGAAGCAAGTCTAGCAAAATATATGATTTTTAGAGCAGAAATAGTCGAATTGGGAGCAAAATTTTTATGGGAGATATATATAAATCTGAACCGATCTAACAGATTTTTACCACACGTGTTTCTAGTTCAAACATAAGATATTTTGTCAAATTTGAAGAAGATCTGTTAATGTGGTTTCTAGAGCGGAAAAAGTCAAATCGTGAGTGAAATTTGTGTGCGAGCTATATATAAATCTGAACCGATCTGACCTATTTTCACCGCAGGTCTTCCTGGATGAAATAAAGGGTGATTTTTTAAGAGCTTGATAACTTTTTTTTTAAAAAAAACGCATAAAATTTGCAAAATCTCATCGGTTCTTTATTTGAAACGTTAGATTGGTCCATGACATTTACTTTTTGAAGATAATTTCATTTAAATGTTGACCGCGGCTGCGTCTTAGGTGGTCCATCCGCTTAGTCCAATTTTGGCATTTCCACGTTTTTGAGTAACAGAGACCCAATTGGTGCGAACGGCGACGAATCGAAAATTGGTGGTCATCATTAACACTGGCCGATACAGCTGCGATATTTTCTTCAGTTCGCACTCTACGTAAGCGTGTTGGTGGTTTAATGTCCAACAATGTAAATTTGGTGCGAAATTTAGTCACAATAGCCCGAATAGCCGCTTCAGTGGGTCGATTAAACTGACCATAAAATGGAAGCGCGCAATGAACTTTCTTAACAGAGCACGCATTTTGATAATAAAATTCAATAATTTGCAAGCGTTGTTCGTTTGTAAGACGATTCATGATGAAATGTCAAAGCATACTGAGCATCTTTCTCTTTGACACCATGTCTGAAATCCCACGTGATCTGTCAAATACTAATGCATGAAAATCCTAACCTCAAAAAAATCACTCTTTATAAGAAGTTTTGCTAAATCTGAAGAATAATGTTGTAATATGTGGTATCTACACCATTTTCAAGTGTAATTCAAAAGACACTATTTGAAATTCAAAAATTCCATTTGAAATGCAAAAAATATAATTTGTAATTTAAAAGACACCATTGAAAATTCCAAAAATATCAATTGAAATTCAAAAAATACCATTTGAAATTCATAAGACGCCATTTGAAATTCAAAAGTTTTCATTTGAAATTCATGCATTTATTTTTTCTGCAAATTTAGATATTCTGCAGTTTTGGAAACAGATTTAATAAAATGATAAGCAATAATTTTTGAATTACAAATGGAATAATTTTTGAATTTCAAATAAAAACTTTTGAATTTCAAATGGTATCTTTTGAATTACTTATGACGAGTTTTGAATTACAAATGACGAGTTTTGAATTACAAATGAAGAGTTTTGAATTTCAAATGATGTCTTTTGAATTTCAAATGATGTCTTTTGAACTTCAAATGATGTTTTTTGAATTACAAATGACGACTTTTGAATTTCAAATGTTGTCTTTTGAATTACAAATGACGAGTTTTGAATTTCAATTGACATTTTTTGAATTTCAACTGGTGTCTTTTGAATTTCAACTGGTGTCTTTTGAATTTCAACTGGTGTCTTTTGAATTTCAAGTGATGTCTGTGAATTACAATTGAAAAAGGTGTAGAGTGAAAAAAGTCAAATCGGGAGTGAAATTCGTATGGGGGCTGTATCTAAATCTGAACCGATTTTCTTCAAATTAAATAGCATTCGTTCTTGGACCGAAAAACTTCGTTGTGCAAAGTTTAATTTGGCTCTGTCTATAATTGCGACCTGTATCGTGATTACAAGAATAGATGGACAGACAGACGGACGGACAGACAGACAGACGGACATTTCTAAATCGATTCAAAAAGTGATTCTAAGTCGATCGGTATAATTAACAATGGGTCTATCTCCCTTCATTTTGGGTGTTACAAACAAATGCACAAAGACATAATACTCTCGTGGAGTGTATAAAAATGAAAAAAATAACTTTTTCCATAACTAATTTTTATACCCTCCACCTCCAGGATGGGGGTATACTAACTTTGTCATTCCGTTTGTAACACCTTGAAATATCGAAAGTATATATATTCTTGATCGTCATAAAATTCTAAGACGATCTAGACATGTCCGTCCGTCCGTCTGTTGAAAGCACGTTAGCATCTAAACGAAAGGAGCTAGGACTTTCAATTTTCCATAAATGCGTCTTACAGTCGTAGATCGGTTGGGATTGAAACGGGGCGAAATCGGCCCTAAGGGAAAAATTTTTCCCTCACAAGGACTAAAAATACCCGTAATAATCCCTAATATTTTAGCGTATTAAAGCATGCTTTTTGAATATGTCTGCTTATATTTGCTTGATAATTGGTATGCTCATTTCCCTTATAGCAAAAACGTGCACCATAAAGTGATTCTTATTTGTAGGGGGTGAAATGGGACAACAAAGGGATAAAAATGGTACATATTAAACGACAACAGCTAGAAACACGAAATTCGGTGTGTACATTCCTCTAATTGAGTAGATACATAACATAAAAGTATTTTTTCCAAATTCGTACTTTTAAGGGGTAAAATGGGAATAGAGGGTTAAAAATGGTACCATCCAAACGGCTGTACCTAGAATAACGAAATTCGGTGTATACATTCCTCTGATTGCGCAGACACTTAAAACAAACAGATTTTTCGAAATTCGTAGTTTTTGGGTTTAAAATGAAAAAGGGGATATAAATAGTACCAATCAAATGACCTCAGCTAGAGTCATGAAATTCGGAGTATACATTCCTCTGACTGCGTAGACACGGAAAATAGACGAATTTTTCGAAATTCGTAATTTTTGGAGTTAAAATGGAAAAAGAGGATACAAATAGTACCAACCAAATGACCGCAGCTAGAGTCATGCAATTCGGAGTATACATTCCTCTGACTGCGTAGACACGGAAAATAAACGGTTTTTTCGAAATTCGTAATTTTTCTTTTACGGCAAAAATTGGTTGAATCATGAAGTTAGGTTATTTTGCACGTCTGATAATGGATTTTTAAAATTTGTACTTTTGGAATTAAAATAAAATGGAAATACAACCAACTGTAGCACCCACTATCTACCAATATTTATGGTATTTAAGCTTTTTTGAAAATATAAATATAAGAATATTTATTTTTTGAATTGACGTATTGGTAGCCTTGCCTTATAAGCGTGGTTTGAAATAATTAAAATATTATATTTATTTATAAAATTATTTTTTCACTATTTGTATTTGTTTTGGTTTGGCTATATTAAAAAATTTATATTTTCCTGTAATATTACTGCACTTCTACAAAAATCGACATCCCCTGTGGAATGCAATCCATGGTGGAGGGTATATAAAGTTCGGCCCGACCGAACTTGCCGCCGTTTTTACTTGTTTTTTTTTGGATTTTTCATTGTTTTTATATCTTGTGTTTATGAACAAGGGGTTACAAACGGAATGAGTGTATAACAAGTAAAAAGGCGTTAAAAAGAAACGCCTAATTTCATGATTTTACCTACAGTCGTTTAGTTGGTACCAGTTTCACTCCTTTTTCCATTTTAACTCCAAAAGTACGAATTAAGAAAAAGTCGTACCTCTTACGCAGTCAGACGTGTACAAATACTGAATATTATTGGTGCCAAATTTAATCCCATTTAGATCCTGAAGGTTCGAATATCGAAAGATATCTTTATTTTTCGCGTCTACGCAGTCCAAGAAATGTACATATCGAATGTCATTATTATAGCTGCCGCCGCTTGGTTGGTACCATTTTTATCGCATTCGCCCCATTTTACGCTTAAAATTACAAATTTCGAAAAAAAGGTTTTGTTTTGCATCTTTACTGTCAGATGAATGTATATACCGAGTTTCATGATTTAAACTTCAGCGGTTTGGTTGGTACCATTTGCATCCCTCTTTTCCAATCGTATCCCTTAAAAGTACGAATTTTGAAAAGACCCCAAATTTTACGTATCTGTCCATGTTTCCTGTTTCTTGCTGTTGTTGCTGTCATTGGTACCATTTTAGCCCCTTTTTCTGTCCCCTTTCGCCCGCTAAAACTTGTATTTACCTTTTGAGCTTTTAGACTACAAGAGGAATGCACGCAACAAATTTCAAGTGCATATAAAGAATACATATATATAACGTTTAAAATATACATACACAAACTTTTGAAGCAATCAAAGCTAGTGATGCTGAAAATGCGTACCGCCTACTATGTTGCTAACAGTCTTTGTCAAAACAATGCAAACGTCAGAGTTTGCAACAGTGGCCCCTGCAACATGTATTTTGCCCTATTATTGCAACATGTATTTTCATAAACACCATTTTTGTAGCATGGCCTGGAGCTTAATACATGTATATTAGACTGTCCTGCGCATTTTCATCATATCTATCTATTTGTTTTCAAATTTTTACTAAAATTTCCATTTTCATCGAAGGTTCATTTAATATTTTTTTTGTCATTTTGGAGTATAAGTCCGATCTAAAATAAAAGATAATTAGGATGACATTGGTTTAGGAACGCACACCAAAAAATTGAATTAAAAAACTCCATAAAAATAGAAAGGTTTTTTTATTTTATTTTTTAACAGTTAGCATTCAAACTAAGAAAACAACTCCTATGGATTTATGTAAAGGGTGATTTTTTAGCTATTATCTTTTTGGCAACACTGGTTTAAACAGCTGACGCACGTTTCGTGTTTTGTTTCACTGTAAAACATTTTCAGTTTGGTCTATAATTTAACCATGAATCGTCTTACAGACGAAAAACGCTTGCAAATTATTTAATTTTAACTTTCTTAACAAAGCAAGCATTTTGATGCTTTGTTAAGAAAGTTCATCGGGCGCTTCCATTTTATGGTCAGTTTAATCGACCCACTGAAGCGGCTATTCGGGCTATTGTGACTAAATTTCGCACCAAATTTACATTGTTGGACATTAAACCACCAACACGCTTACGTAGAGTGCGAACTGAAGAAAATATCGCAGCTGTATCGGCCAGTGTTAATGATGACCATCAATTATCGATTCGTCGCCGTTCGCAGCTTTAGTCAAATTTAATGAATATGGTAAATAATAAAGTAATTGATCCAATTTTCAGCAGATATTCCGAGTAAAGTAAATATAACATGATCTGGAAAATTTGATCAAGATCCAAACACAAATACAGATTATACAGAGGTAATTGGATGAATCGGACGGACATTTGAAGGGGGCCTATAACAACACTTGAGGCCTGTGCCAAAACATGCGCCAATATATTTCTCATTCACGGTAGGTATTCCTATTTGAACATAGAATGATCTGCAAAATTTGATGAAGATCCGAGGTAAGATGTAGTTTCTAGAGCTGTAATAGAGTAGAATGGGCCCCATTTATGTTATACCAAAGTATGGACATATGGGCATCTCCCCAACAGTATGGAAAGGCTAAAGACGGATGGAGCCGACTATATATCTCACTACAATTCAATTCATTCAAAAAGTGAAATCGGGAAGGATTTTTGCATCCTGTAAATGTATGTGTTTGACAAAAAATGTTAAATCGGAAAGGACATTTGTATGGGGGTATATTGAAACCTGGAACGATGTGACCCGCTTTCACCATGTCTGTTTATTGGTGAAATATAATATGTAAACTTTGGCCAAAATCGGTTAAACATTCGGGAGCAACATTTGTATTGGGGCTCTATCTAAATCTGAACCGATCTTACTCACTTTCACCATAGGTGTTTCTAGTTCGATTATAAAATGTTGTGCCAATTTTAAAGGAAATCGGGTACAATGGATTTTAGAGCGGAAAATGTCAAATCGGGAGCGACATTTGTATGGGGGCTATATCTAAATCTGAACCGATCTTACCCAATTTTTGCATACGTGTTTCTAGTTGGATTATAAGATGTTCTGCAAAATTTAAAGAAAATCGGGTACAACATATCGTTTCTAGAGCGGAAAATGTCAAATCGGGAGCGACATTTGTATGGGGGCTATATTTAAATCTGAACCGATCTTACCCAATTTTTGCATAGGTATTTATAGTTGGATTATAAGATGTTGTGCCAATTTTAAAGATAATCGGGTACAATATGTGGTTTCTAGAGCGGAAAATGTCAAATCGGGAGCGACATTTGTATGGGGGCTATATCTAAATCTGAACCGATCTTACCCGATTTTTGCATACGTGTTTCTAGTTGGATTATAAGATGTTCTGCAAAATTTAAAGAAAATCGGGTACAACATATCGTTTCTAGAGCGGAAAATGTCAAATCGGGAGCGACATTTGTATGGGGGCTATATTTAAATCTGAACCGATCTTACCCAATTTTTGCATAGGTATTTATAGTTGGATTATAAGATGTTGTGCCAATTTTAAAGATAATCGGGTACAATATGTGGTTTCTAGAGCGGAAAATGTCAAATCGGGAGCGACATTTGTATGGGGGCTATATCTAAATCTGAACCGATCTTACCCAATTTTTGTATACGTGTTTCTAGTTGGATTATAAGATGTTCTGCAAAATTTAAAGAAAATCGGGTACAATATGTGGTTTCTAGAGCGGAAAATGTCAAATCGGGAGCGACATTTGTATGGGGGCTATATCTAAATCTGAACCGATTTTACCCAATTTTTGTATACGTGTTTCTAGTTGGATTATAAGATGTTCTGCAAAATTTAAAGTAAATCGGGTACAATATGTGGTTTCTAGAGCGGAAAATGTCAAATCGGGAGCGACATTTGTATGGGGGCTATATCTAAATCTGAACCGATCTTACCCAATTTTTGTATACGTGTTTCTAGTTGGATTATAAGATGTTCTGCAAAATTTAAAGAAAATCGGGTACAATATGTGGTTTCTAGAGCGGAAAATGTCAAATCGGGAGCGACATTTGTATGGGGGCTATATTTAAATCTGAACCGATCTTACCCAATTTTTGCATAGGTATTTATAGTTGGATTATAAGATGTTGTGCCAATTTTAAAGATAATCGGGTACAATATGTGGTTTCTAAAGTGGAAAAAGTGAAATCGGGAGCGACATTTGTATGGGGACTATATCTAAATCTGAACCGATCTTACCCACTTTCAGCATAGGTGTTTCTAGTTGGATTGTAAGATGATGTGCCAAATTTAAAGACAATCGGGTACAAGATGTGGATTTTAGAGCGGAAAATGTAAAATCGGGAGCGACATTTGTATGGGGGCTATATCTAAATCTGAACCGATTTCCTCCAAATTCAATACCGATGGTCCTTGGCCAGAAAAAATAAATTCTGCCAAGTTTCATGACAATCGGACAACAATTGCGACCTGTAGAGTGCGAACAAGCTTAGATGGACAGCAGACGGACGGACGGACGGACGGACGGACAGACATCGTTAAATCGACTCAGCTGGTGATTCTAAGCCGATCGGTATACTTAAAGGTGGGTCTAGCTCGATCATTTCTTGGCGTTACAAACATTTGGCGCGAAACTAACTTATAATACCCTAGACCACGAAGTGGTGTAGGGTATAATAAAGACTTTTTGACTTTACCAAAGAGGAACAAATTCCTTGCAAAAATCAACATTGTCACTATTTATGATCGTAGGAGTGTTATGCTAGGAACTTGTCGGTCGGGACAACCTATGTAGGCCGCATCGACTAAACAATATTCCACGTCCTCCTGTAAGCATGGTTGTGCGAGTACGGAGGTCGGTACTCCCTATGGACACTTTCCACGTATCATTTTATGCTACTGAAACTTGCTTTCTCTGTTGCACTGCGGGCAGGGAGTGATGGTAGGTATGAAATATGCTAATGTCTGACTTTTTTCTCGCTATTTAACGTTGTACTCGTATTTATGAATTAATTAAACATTCCCGGAAAAAGGGGGTAGGGGCTGCAGCAGAATGAATGCCAAACACGATGGCGTGTTCAGAATACGAAATTATTTCTCCGCTCAGGATTCCACCACCCGTCACTCTTACAACTACTACAGCCACTATGACCAAGTCAGAAAGAACAGCGCTTAAAACGAACCACCAAAGTAGAAACAAAGAAAAGAGTAAACAGCAAAATTTACAAGAGAAGCTATAAATGAAACAATGTTGAGAAATGGGAAGAGGAGGAAACCATTTCGAGAATGTCACCTTAAAAGGCCATACCGCAACCATAGCCATAGACGTATTGAAAGCAAACGTTCGATAGAACTCTTTTTTTCCACACAAGCGTTATGGCAGAAGTTCTTCTCTCTCTCCACCTTTGGCTAAGTAATGCTGCTACATCGACCGCTAGCCACAACTATGCTCTGCTCGTTTTGGCCACAAATTACAAACACACTCACTCGTACGCGGCTGGATGGGTGGGTGGGAGTTTCAATTAGTCACCACAGGCGTACTTATTCATACCAATCCATCGAAATGACTAATCAACCAGGTTTGTTGCAACATTGTCGCGGGAGATCGGGTAGCACAGCAATGAAACCATGCAACACACTACAAGTACTACCAACGCCCGGGACAAAGCCGAAATTCTGTCAGACACTCAGTCGGCGTCTGTCAGACAGTATCAATGAACTTTGTAGCCACAGCCACTGTTTGCAGTTCACAATTGAAATGAATGCCGCAACGTGCTTCTTTGTTAGAAGCATTTCAATATTAGTCACAATGAAATTCCAGATAGAAAATGGATAGAGTAATTAACTGAATATTAAGAAACGAAAACAAAATTATTTAAGATTTCTTAAAGCAAAAAATAAATTGTCGAATATGAATTTAATGGAAAGATGAACTGTGAATATATAAAAGTCAAAAATGATGGATTTTCTAATATACATATGTTTATTGAGTTATTTTAATAAGATAATATAAGAATAAACAATAACATTTAAAGGACTTTCAAAGGTTTATTAGTTCAGGAAAAAAATTGCTCGGGAAAACATTGTTTTAGACAGCTGGGTCTAGCGATGAAATTTTTTGCCGATCGTCAAGAGTCCAATCTTCATTTCTTGGGGGTGACTGCAGCATTTTTTTTCTCGACCCAGCCTAATGTATATATTAGGCTGGCTCGCAGTCCATACAAATGGAAAAACAATCTCCAGCCACCCACGAAAATAAAGTTTGGATTGTTTAATGATGATTTGCAATATATTTCGTTCCAAGATCAAGCCGTCTGTGAGCTAAACGCTTCTGAAAATAACATTAAAAATCATGTTTTTTCTCTGTAATTATTTTTGCAGTTTTTGTCAGTTTTATTTTTCGAATTAATAGACTAATTAAAGTATAAATTTTGATTCTTGTCTTAGAGTAGCGTATTGTTCAAATTTTTGAACATTTATAGGATTTTCTGGATATTTTAATAGCGAAAACTGAAAACTTTCCCGTAAAAAATAGATATCTACAGTCAATAACTTTCGAATGATGCCTAAATGATGAACATCGAAAGGAAATTAACGCTGCAGCGCTAATTGTTGTGAAAAGAGTTTGAACATTTATGGCTTAAAAAACCATTTAGCGTATTAAATTATTTCACAAAAATGCAGTCAGTGGTGCAATTTTTAGTCCGATATTCATTGTTTAGGCATCCTTCAAAAGGTATTCTACTTATTTTTCAAATTCAACTCTTACAACATTTTCCCAAAAAATATTTTTAGTTTTTAGCTGTCACTTTAAAAACCACAAACGAATCAACCGAAACGTCCAACAATACGACCAAAGACTTACTCTAAGACAAGAATAAAAAAAATATAAATTTGGAAAAAAAATTAAACTTAAAAAAATAAACGACAAAATCATAATTTTTAGATGTGTTTTCAAGAACATTTAGCTCACGGGCTACTTGATCTAGGAACGAAACATTTTGCAGATCATCATTAAACAATCCAATCTTCATTTTTGTGGGATGGCCATCTATACATTAGGATGGTTTGAATAAAAATATCGTCAGCTCAGAATATACTGGCTTCATATGCAATAAGTAAGTTTCGCACAATAGAAGTGAAATGATGGAAATAATCCATGACATTGTTGAGAAAGATATATAGTATTGAAAAACTGTCGACAAGTTGGGTGTTGCTTTTCTTTATAATCGATCCAAAACATTTTCTCATTACTAATGGAAACAGGGTTATCAGATATGGCGATTTCTAGCCAAACGAAAATTTTTAATCTCGCCTCTGATTTTATTATATTGACGTTACTTTATAGAGAAATATATTACAATTTGTATGCAAGTCAGAGATATGCGTTCATGTCAAACCGAACGCATTTTAAATTACCATTTCCGATTTCTTTCAACTTAGTAGGATAACTGCACTCTATAAAATATTTGATTTATCGAGGATGCAAAAAGTAATCTTTTAAAAGATATGACCAATTGAGAATTAGTTAAACCAAGATAAAAGGTAGGGACATTGAAAATTTTATTGTATGAAAATACGTAGGTACAATTCAAAGAATGAATGCTTATTTTAAAGATAATCGTATTTGGTTATCTTTTGTGGTTTTCTTAAAAAGCCAAAAAAATAGGCGTAATCCCGTCAAACCATGTACATTTTAGAATTGAGAAATAATAATAATTAAAAATCAGAAAAAATTGACTTTTCTATTAAAAATGATTTTACAAAATACCTTTATTGAGATTTGTTTCTTTTTCGTTCCATTTAGTAGGAGATCAACTTAATATTGGAAACTGATTCATAAAGGAGAAAAAGTATATTTTTATGTAAATTGTTTTTAACCAGTAATCCCTGCGTTGAATGTGTATTCTGCATTATGAATTGCCTAAACTAGGTCAGGGTATAAGAATATTTTTAACTTTTATTAAGAATAAAGAATACCAATCAAAAAATATTCAATTCAAATATAATATCTGAATTCCATACATTTTGAAAAGAACTAAATATAAAATGGAATTTGTCGTTTTTTAACAAAAACCGAAGTAATTTAAATTTTGCGGTTTTTGGCGATAGAGGTACAAAATAATCAGACAACCCTGCATGGAAAGCTCAAGAATTGCTTCCACATCCTAATTTACATTACATTGATTTCTGTTGGCACTTCTGACTGACTGTAGTTGGTTAGTAATTTTATATTTTATAAAGGCATACATTTGATACCGATGCACTATGGGACAAATGACACATTTCACTGGCCAAAAGTCTTAAACCTCACCACGGAGTGCATTCCACAGTATTACCAGCAGATTAAAGGATGTCGACATAGAAGTATAGAACCATATTACGAAAATTGTGATATGTTTATGCACATTACTATATTTGATTACTATTTCAAACTGAAAGTGAACATGCCGAAAATATTAGGTGATTGTCAGTCGCCATTAGGGAGAAGCATTTTTAGATACAGACAAAGCTACTGCATTATTTTGATAAGAAAAGTACAAATTTTAAAGATATCCCCATTCTCCGCCCAAATGTACAAATTTGGTAAAAACCCTTTTTGTTTCGAGTCTTCATAGTCAGACCACCGAATTTCATGATATCAACTTCAGCGGTTTGGAAGGTCTCATTTTTATCCCTCTTTTTCAATTATATCCCTTAAAACTACGAATTTCGAAAAATCCCTCTATTTTACGTGTTTATGCAATTAGAGGGATGTACACACCGAATTTCATGATTATAGCTGTTGTCGTATCATTGGTACCACATTTTATCCATTCTTGTCCCATTTCGACCCGCTAAAACATTTATTTTCTTTGTGGTGCTTCCAAGCTACAAGAGGAAATATAATTAATAAGCCAAGGCTACCAATATTTTTATACTATGTATATATATAATGGAAATAATACTTCAATTCATAAGTAAATATAAGGCAGCAATCATAAATACCCTAAATATTGGGGGATAGAGAGTGTATTTTCAGCTGCAGTCCTTTGGTTGGTTGTATTTCCATCCAAATGTAATAATTTTGAATATACCTTATCTCTCGCGCACGCAGTATAAGACAACTTCATGATTCTACCATTTTTTTTGCCGTAAAAGCAACAAAATAAAGTACGAATTTGAAAAAAAATATTTTACGTGGCTATGCACTCAGAGGAATGTATATACCCAATTCCATGATACTATCTGCGGCCACCATTTTTATCCCCTTTTTCGCATTTTGCTCTTTAAAAGTACGACTATCGAAAATTTCATCATTCTAGCTGTTGCCTTTTAGTTGGTACCATTTTTATCCCTCTGCTCCCATTGAATCCCTTGAAAGTACGAATTTGGAAAAACGTTTTTTTTTCGTGTCACTCAGTCAGAGAAATGTATACCGCGAATTTCATGGTTCTAGCTGCATCCATTTGTGTGTGTGGTACAATTTTTATCCCCTTTTTCCATTTTACACCCTAAAAGTACGAATTTCGAAATTTTCTTTTATTTTATGTGTGTACGCAATCAGAGGAATATATACACCGAATTTCATTATTCTAGGTGCAGCCGTTTGGTTGGTACTATTTTTATCCCTCTATCCCCATTTAACCCCTTAAAAGTACGAATTTAGAAAAAATACTTTTATATTATGTATCTACTCTATTAGAGGAATGTACACGCCAAATTTCGTGTTTCTATCTGTTGTCAAATAAAAATCACTCTATGGTGCCCTTTTATGCTATAAAGGGAATGCGAATTGCAAATATCAAGTAAATACAAGCTATTATGTTCAAAAAACATGCTGAAATACTCTAAATATTAGGGGTATTTTCAGTCCTTGTGGGGGAAAAAATTTTCCCTCTGGGCCGATTTGGCCCGCTTTCAATCCCAACCGATCTGCAATCATAAGACACATTTAGGAAAAATTTGAGCCTCACTTCGTTCGGCCGCAATCGTGCTTTCAGCAGACAGACAGACGGACATGGCTATATCGTCTTATAATTTTACCACGACCCAGAATATATATACTTTATGGGGTCTCCGATGAATATTTTAAGGTGTTACAAACGGAATGACAAAGTGAATATACCCCCATCCTGGAGGTGGAGGGTATAAAAAGGACATAATTTTCTTGCCGAACGCTATTCTTGAATTAAAAACACAAAATTAACCCATTTGGGACCGCTCTTTTTGTTTGGTCCCTAAACCTTATTTACAAAATTCTGTGCTTTAGTAGTTTATTTCTAATCATTGTTTAAAATCATTTGAGTATAAAGCTTTAAAATATAATTTCAAATTGATTTTTCAAATGTAATTTGATGTCCTCTTCATCATCGTTGTAGTAGGGGCTATAATGTTCATTAGCACTTGAATTAAAATTTGATTTATGTTCTGGACTATATATGTCATGTTCGTAAGCTGACAATTCTTTTACTTCCGGATGAATTAGATAACGCTTCCTTTGCCGTATTACCTCACTTGCAAGCACATCGAAGAAATCAGAGGATCAGATGTATACATGACTCTGTTAAATATAGTATATTATTTGTAAGGCCATTCTTCCCAGGCTGATGTAATCTGTCAGCCTTATGTACTTTATGGCGAGATTCTGCGGCTTATTTTCAAAAAAATCCTACAGTATGTGACGAATTTTCCACACCCTGTTTAGAATGAATAATATTTATGTACAGCGACGTCGTAGGTAACCAAAGGTATTCTTTCAATAATAAGTTATCTATGTAAAAATAAGCTAGAGCTTCATTTGGCAATAATTTCACTGATATTGGCTCCTTTTGGTACAATGATGATATCATTGATGGCTTTCTTTGTATTTCTTTGAACGGGTTTTTTATCTTTACCAAACCGTCCCGTTTTAATAGCCTATATAACTTCACATTTTTAAGTTTAGGACAAGCGACACGAGGCTACTTCAAATATTTAACATTTTCACACAACTACAAATCCACACATACTTTAGTACTTACTGCACTATCTTTCATATTAATACTTAAAATTTATTGTCCACCAAATGGGAAAATGTTTACTTACAAATTAGAATGAAAGCAGGCCCTGTGAACACTTTTGCAACTAAACTATAAAAATACTTATTTGTGAGCTTGCTGATTTAACTGTATATTTTTTTTCAAGAAAACCAAAGGAATTTTCTGTTACTTTGATGTGTTCTTTATCAGATTATGCCATAAGTATATTGATAAACAAAATGTAAAATTTGACTTTTGGCCAGTGAAATGGGTCATTTGTCCAAAATGCGATGCTTGGAATCATCTAAAGAGTGATTTTTTTGAGGTTAGGATTTTCATGCATTAGTATTTGACAGATCACGTGGGATTTCAGACATGGTGTCAAAGAGAAAGATGCTCAGTATGCTTTGACATTTCATCATGAATCGTCTTACAAACGAACAACGCTTGCAAATTATTGAATTTTATTATCAAAATGCGTGCTCTGTTAAGAAAGTTCATTGCGCGCTTCCATTTTATGGTCAGTTTAATCGACCCACTGAAGCGGCTATTCGGGCTATTGTGACTAAATTTCGCACTATCTTCTGACTTTTCGTTCGCATAGGCTTACGTGTTGTGAGTGAATGAAAATGTTGCCAGATAAAAAAAAATCAACAAATAATCGCAAATATGCCAAGAAAAAAGCGTTAAATATCCAAATTCTAACATATAATTCTAACATATAATAGGCAGCTAGTGGTCATCTCTAATGTTCTTGAGATGACCAGAATATACTTATTTCACATGTAAATGCATACATATGTAATTTCTTTTACAGATTTATAGGAAATTTTCATGTTGATGGACGAGTTGCGGAACACCGACCGGAAAAAACGAAACGCTTGGGTAGGAGCCACAAATTAAAGCCATTCCTGAAGATCCTTAGTAAAGGAATTCAAGGAACGCAATTGCAAGACCCTACAACAGAAACACTCCGTTGAACGGAGCAACGGAAAGTATAAATGCAAGCTGCGTTCTGTACAATATGTGCAACAACTCAAATGATGCCTATGAAGTTCGTGGCGATATTATCTCGAACGCCGAGGAAGTAGTATGAAGTAGAGCAATGAAAATATAAAATAAATTTGTTTTGTGTTTTATTTAGTTATGCTTGCGACAGACAAAATACAAGTGAGTGATTTTGACATTTTCATTCGCTCAGATGACAGAACAAAAAGTTAGTGGGCCCCGATTTTGCACTGAAATGCTTACGTTATCGTTCGCATAGATTTTCGTTCGCTTTGTCGTTCTAGTGCCTGTTAGTGGGTCCCAAATCAGCTGTTTGTCGCATGAGAGGCATGCAAACGTTAACGTTCGACATCGTGGGCCAGGCAGTTAGTCTATAGCTACAAAATTCTAAATATCTGTGAGAAAATGACATGTTCTTAAGAAAAATTAAGTTTTATTATTCTAAACAACCACTTGGTTAAAGAAAAATAAAACTAGAATCATGTTCAAAGCATGTAGTACTTTTAAGAAAAAGTTTGAACTTGATATGATTTCAATTTAACTCATTGTAGGGTTCACTTTTTGCTGAGTGTGATTCTAAGTTGATCGGTATAATAAACACATTTGTGTTCCACAAAAGACGTTCCACTGAGTTACATGGAAACATAAGACGGTTGTAGCAAACGCATGCCTACGTCACGCTGATACAATCGATGTATATGTAAAACGTGTCCTTGTGTGACAAGCACACAAAATGTGCCTGAACAGAACTTATCTCTATATCCAACAGGATAATAAAAATTCTTTGAAAACAAAATTGGGTTTCCAAACAACCATAACTTTCTTTCTATATATATGTATATATATGTATGATGGCGGGTATTTTACAAGTTGTCGTTTTAGTGACTTTGATCGGGTCCAATACTTTTTATTTTTTCCCAATTTAATTGGCTTTTATCCATTCATGCATGTATTTATTTCAATAAATCAACAAGTTTCGGTTGAAAGAAATATGTTTGTATGCGTGCATGAATGTATGTATGTGTGTTTATTTTGAGGATAATTGGGGATGACCATTTACATTTCTCTCAATTTGAGAGGACATTGACATGGAGCGTAGGATGACGTTGGCGTGCAGGAAAAGTATATTAACCCCGAATAAAAATAAAGATGATAAATAATAAAAACATGACAATAAAATCTCCTCATCAATTTGTTAAAGCAGACAAAGAAACAACAACAACAACCGGGCAAGAAAAAAAAAACTAAATGAAAGTAGCAGCCAAAGCAACAACAACTAAAGTAAATGAACGAATGTAATCTGAGAAGTTAAAGTTTGCCGGCTCAAAAAAAGGATAATAAAAACAAATGGACTGCCAAGCACACGAGAGAACAAGAGCAATGGCAGCACAGCAATAACGAAATGGGACGAACAACAAACATTTGAGCGTGTTTCAATGTCGGGGGCGATTTTATCGCTCACCCGGCAAAAAGGGCGATTTCATTAGGGGAAGGACATTTATGGAAATGAAGACATGCAGTGATGTGTTTATTATGAAGCAGATGTGTCCAACTTGGAGCTGGGGACCCCATAAATATGTACGTGCGAAAATGTTTTAAATGTGGGCACAAACATTGTGTTTTTTGTCTTTCACATCTATCTAGCCAAAGTAGATACACGTGGCAAATACAAATCCATTTCGTCATAGTTCAGTTTAATCCAATCACGATCTCCCCCATTCGAACATAGGGAAATATATATGTTGTGTGATGTGACCGCCCTCCACCATCGATTCTTCGCGATACCCCACAAAATAATCTAACGGCGTCAAATCTCGTCTTCGATGTAACATCGCCCAGATGGTTTATAACATGGTTGCCGAACTTGGTCTGGACTGTGTGACATGGCGCCCCATACCTAATTTCACTGTTCTAGCTACAGATACTATCTAATAATACAAATAGCATATGAGCTATTGGTGTATTGAAGGGACGATATGCACTCATTTTTATACCCTCCACCTCCAGGATGGGGGTATACTAACTTTGTCATTCCGTGTGTAACACCTTGAAATATCGACCTGAGACCCTATAAAGTATATGTATTCTTGATCGTCATAAAATTCTAAGACGATCTAGCCATGTCCGTCCGTCCGTCTGTTGAAAGCACGCTAGCATCTAAACGAAAGGAGCTAGAATGTTAAAATTTTCCATAAATGCGTCTTATAGTCGTAGATCGGTTGCGATTGAAATGGGGCGAAATCGGCCCGAAGGGAAAAATTTTTCCCTCACAAGGACTAAAAATACCCATAATAATCCCTAATATTTTAGCGTATTTAAGCATGTTTTTTGAGTATATCCGTTTATATTTGCTTGATATTTGGTACGCGCATTCCCCTTATAGCAAAAACGTGCACCATAAAGTGATTGTTATTTGTAGGGGGTGAAATGGGACAAAAAAGGGATAAAAATGGTACATATTAAACGACAACAGCTAGAAACACGAAATTCGGTGTGTGTATTCCTCTAATTGAGTAGATAAATAATATAAAAGTATTTTTTCCAAATTCGTACTTTTAAGGGGTAAAATTGGAGAAGAGGGATAAAAATGGTACCAACCAAACGGCTGTACCTAGAATAATGAAATTCGGTGTATACGTTCCTCTGATTGCATAGATAAGTAAAATACACGGATTTTTCAAAATTCGTACTTTTTGGGGGTAAAATGAAAAAAAGGGATAAAAATAGTACCAATCAAATGACCGCAGCTGGAGTCATGAAATTCGGAGTATACATTCCTCTGACTGTGTAGACACGGAAAATAAACTGATTTTTCGAATTTCGTACTTTTTGGGGCCAAAATAGAAAAAGGGGATAAAAATAGTACCAACCAAATGACCGCAGCTAGAGTCATGAAATTCGGAGTATACATTCCTTTGACTACGTAGACATGAAAAATAAAAGGTTTTTCCAAATTCGTACTTTTAAGGGGTAAAATGGGAATAGAGGGATAAAAATGGTACCAACCAAACGGCTACACCAGGAATAATGAAATTCAGTGTATATATTCCTCTGATTGCGTAGACACTTAAAATACACAGACTTTTCGAAATTCGTATTTTTGGGGTTAAAATGAAAAAAGGGGATAAAAATAGTACCAATAAAATGACCGCAGCTAGAGTCATGCAATTCGGAGTATAAATTCTTCTGACTGCGTATACACGGAAAATAAACGGATTTTTCGAAATTTTTACTTTCAAGGGTACAAAGGGATAAAAATAGTACCAACTAAACGACTTCAGCTAGAATGATGCAATTCTAATTGCGTAGAAACGTCAAGGGGTAAAAATGGTACCAACCAAATGGGCGCAGCTGGAATCATGGAATTCGGTGTATACATTCCTCTGACTGCATAGACACGCAAAATAAAAAGGTTTTTTTTCCAAATTCGTACTTTTTCTTTTACGGCAAAAATTGGTTGAATCATGAAGTTAGGTTATTTTGCACTATGTACGTCTGATAATGGATTTTCAAAATTTGTACTTTTGGAATTAAAATAGAATGGAAATACAACCAACTTGAGCACCCACTATCTACCAATATTTATGGCTTTGAAAATATTTTTGAAAATATAAATATAAGAATATTTATTTTTTGAATTGACGTATTGGTAGCATTACCTTATAAGCGTGGTTTGAAATAATTAAAATATTATATTTATTTTAGTTTTTTCGTTTGCATTTTTTTGGTCTGTAATCAATATTTGATTTGAACTGGGATATTGTCCTGGCTCAAGACCATTTTGCTTCTATATTTAATAGAATGCAAATTTATTTACAAATGGCATGGTGACATTTATTACTTGGTTGCAGATTACCACGATCATGATTTCGACCATGTCAAAAGTCTTTTCAAGTGGCTTCGCAATCCATGGTGGAGGATATATAAAGTTCGGCCCGGCCGAACTTAACGCCGTTTTTAATTGTTATTCTTCTAATTGTCCTGAAGTTGTGATTTTGAATAAAGTGTGGATACCTTCCCAGGAAAAAGAGCATCCGAAGAAGTGAAAAAATATAGTCGAAAATTGGACTCTTCGCCAAAGAATTTAATATAGGGTTTTCATTGAAGGAATGCCCTTTCTTCTGAACGACTTAAAAGATGAGTGATTAGTAACTAAAGCAAAGCATTATTAGGTAGAATTTAAATTAGGGAAGTTAACAAAGTATTTGGTAAATATATGACCTATCAACAACAACATTAGGCTGGGTCGCGGTCCATACAAATAGAAAAACAATTTCCAGTCAGCCCATGAAAATAAACTTTGGATTGTTTAAGCCAACGTATCTGGCCAGATATTTTACGAATTTAACTGTAATTTAAATATATTTCTAATTTAACTAGGGGTTTGAGTCTCCAGGTACCCTCTACAAATATTGTTAGTTATCGTTTTATTCCTGACGAAATGAGAAAGGATCGTTATCGTCCTGTTTTGTCATCGTTATTTGGATTCCACGAAAATTTGGTAGCAATTTGCAGCTACGTGCCAAAAAAAATAAATGTGTGAACCTACTATCGACCGTTCATTATACGAAACATTGTGAAGGGGAAGCAATGAAAACCGAAACAATTTTATTTTACAATGAAAATAAAGCTGGCGTAGATTGTATGGACCAAATGGTTACACATTTTACTACAAAGCGATCAACAAGACGATGTACTTTTGCGTTTTTCTGCAACATGTTGGGCACCAAGCTGCAGACCTGGCTGCATTTTGCATTTGCAAAGAAGGTCTCAATAAAAATAGTGCTAGAAGAAATTTACTCACTACGTTAGCTGATACATTGGTTCTTCCACATATTCTATTCTCAGATTTGGATGTCATCTGTCATATAAATTTGGAGAAGAAATTTTTTTCTAAAGCCATTTTTTCAATTATTTTCTGATTTGGCAATCTACTCACATGTTAATTTGTGACTGCAAAAGTGACTATGAACATAAAAACAATATAAATAATATATATAGTTCAAAAATGGAGCAGCATATAACCGAAGGTTATAATTCGCTACAATGATTTTTCTAGAATTAGGTCATATCGCATTATCAAATTCCATAATTACGCGGTTAATAGCATTTTGGCTCCCAAGTTATCAGGCTCAAATAGGATAAATAATGGTTGTAAAGTCAAAAATTGTGAAAAGTATCTTTAGAAACACCCGCGTAACTTTTTATCATATTGAGAATACCAAAATATTTTTATCGCATATGATTGCTGACTTCATTCGGAATATTTGTGTCCGAAAAGTTTCAGAATCCTGGACAGAGAAAGTTTAAATATAAGCAATTTCAACCACGAATTTTGGATTTTTCAACAATTGCAGCGATTTTTGCGACCGGCTACATATATGTTACAAGTGACATTGGTTCTTAATACACAAACAAAAGTTTTGACGGATCCCTCGGCTAGATCGCGAGAAAATCATAAAACAAAAATGTCATGTGTGAAAATCATTTTAGCCATATTTGCCGCGAAAATGAAAATTTTCCAAAAATATCAAATTTGTAATTTGTATTTTTTGTTTACCGTGCCCTACCTCAATATCCACTTTTTGTAAAAAAATTGGAAAAAGGTATAAAAATGGTACCAATCTGACGGATGAAGCTGGAATCATTAAATTCGCTGTGTACAAAATAGGTTTTCTATGCAACATTGCCAACATTTCACTAAAAAACGTTATCGAGTTTATAACAAATCTTATTTATATATTTGGCCATTAATGGCTATGTGCTTTTTTCAAAACCTCGTGGCTATGAACCATAAAACCGCGAATAATAGGAAATTTCGAAAACTTTTTAATCGCAGCAATTAGTAATCCTCTTTAGATTAAACTGTGGAAGAATGATTCATAATAACTCTTAAAATTAAGGAGTAAATCAGTTTGTTCGCTCTCCTGAAAAGTTGTGTTTTTGTTCATAGCCACTTATGAATATAAGCCCTCGAGATGCAAAATGGTCTTGAGCCAGGACAATGTCCCAGTTCAAATCAGAAATCGAAAAACTTTTTTAATAGTTTTTTTTTCGACGATTTATCTTGTTCAATCTAAATGGCAGAACTAAACGTTTCTGAAATTTTAAAGAAAAAATAATTTTAATTAATTGGCGCCCTTATTACTTTTGAAGTAAAGGGTGATTAAATTGTAAACGTCAAGTTTGAAATTTCTCAATTTCAGACTAACTCAATTTGAACCATGGAAAGATACACAATCGAGCAACGCATTAAAGTTATTCAGGCTTATTATGAAAATGGGCGTGCAAATCAAAATGCATATCGTGCACTTCGTGATTTAATCTCACATTTTCATCTCAGTGGATTCGTCAATAAGCAGAATTGCCGCATTTGGGCGAATGATGAGCCAAGAGTGATTGTCGAAAAACCAAAGTACCCTCAAAGAGTGACTGTTTGGTGCGGTTCATGGGCTGGCGGCATGAGCGGGCCGTATTTTTATCAAAATGAGGCCGGTCAGGCAGTTACTGTGAATGGTCTTCGCTGTCGTGAGATGATAACGAACTTTTTATGGCCCGAATTGGAAGATATGGATGTGGACGATATGTGGTTTCAACAGGACGACGCCACTTGCCATACACCTAACGAAACAATGGTTTTTTTGCGCGACAAATTCATTGGACGTGTTATCTCAGGTGGTGGCGATGTCAATTGGCCGCCAAGATCATGTGATTTGACACCGTGGGACTTCTTTCTTTGGGGTTATTTGAAAGAAAAGGTGTACGTCGATAAGCCAGCAACAATTAAAGAGCTAAAGATGAGATAATTCGGCACATTAACGGCATAAAACCTCAATTATGCCTCAGCCGAGGATGCGGCGGTCATTTGGCCGATATTTTGTTTCACACATAATTGAACCATACCAATATTATCATAATAAAAAGAAATGACAATAATTTCCTAAATAATTTGTGTTTTATTCAAAATCAACATCGGCCCTTAAAATTTAACCACGCTTTCTAAGCCCGATCGAGGCGACTGATACCTTAAATTTAAGGTTATTATAAGGGCTACAAATCTCTCATAAATAGTGGTTTAGTAGCAGTCGTTAAAAAACATGTTTTTTCTTTTTTGAAAAACAAAACCGCTTTTTCTTTTGACTAAACTAAATTTTATCACAAAAATAAAATTATAACTGAAAATGGCAAAGCATTCCACAATTCTTTTTAACTACACGTTTTTGAAAATCAAAAATTGTGTAGAATAATCAACACGCCCTAGGGTTGTAAGCTGTATTAACTGCACTGCCATTTTTGATAAAGTATTTTCTTAGCGAGAAATTAAGTTAAAATTAAGAACAGTTTCGATGTAACGCTTAATTTCTCACTCATGGATTTTCTGAATCTGAAATAAAACAATTCACCGTTTATCATATTAAAAATATGCTGGTTAACTCTTACACTGGGGCCATATTCTGGCCATGAATGAACGCACTGCTGTTTAAGGCTGGAGACCTGACGGAGCTCAACATGCAAATAAATATTTTGTTTGGGGTGTGTACGTGAAAGTGGTTTTTAGAAAATTGCAATTATTACAAATTGATGGGGACAAAACAAATTTAAATACATTTCCATTTGCAAACCTTGAAAATATAATTTCAATTTAAGTCTTTCCCAAAAGTTTCCGTCTCGAAAATGACAATGACAAGTGTTTGGGGTTTTGCTTTCTAAATCGTGTATAAACTTTGTATGCATTTGTGTGTGTGTGTGTACTTCCTTTTCCTGCCCTTCGTTTGTAATTCACTTTTTACACAATTCCATCGATTTTTTTTGTGAGTGAGTTTTCTTTCACATCTCCCCGTTTTATTTTATTGTTTGTTTCCATCCCCAACACACCCCCCTACAACCGACCAAGTGCACATACGAGAATTGTAAACATTGTTTTGCATTATCCTTGAATTATGTTGTTATTCCATCCATTCCATTCCACGTCCAAGTCCATGCCCATGCTGTTTCATTTCACAGCCATGTGAAATGGAACGCATGTTACACTCACTCACTTTTCCCTTCTGTTTGCTTTCTCACACCATTTTAGCCGGCTTTGCAAGCACAGCACAGTGTTTTCAATCTCAAAGAAGTCGATATTTTGGATTTGAGTAAGATGTGGAAAATTTGTATAAAGAAAGAGTTCGATTTTGGCAACAATACAAAGAGCCATTCGAAGTGTTAACACAATATGTTGCTAAAAATATATTTTAAAATATTTTCTGAAGGTAATTCAACGCAGTTTTTTAATACTTCTCATATAATTATGAACCGTTTTTTTAACTAAATGAAATCAGGACCAAAAAGTAAAATATTATCTTCTTCTGTTGCAATCATGATCCTTGAATGCACACTGACTTGTGTTGTCGTTCCGAAATAAAATGCAAAAATCGGCAATAGTGGTTAATTATTGGTAACTGTTTCTATTGTTGGCAATTCCCGTCTTGAAATAAGCTGTAATGTAAGATCCAAATACAGCGCATTATTCGGATTTATATTCATTCATAAGTGGCTATGAACAAAAACACAACTTTTCAGCAGAGCAACAAAACTGATTTTCTCCTTAGTTTTAAGAGTTATTATGAAACATTCTTCTACAGTTTAATCAAAAGATGAATACTAATTGCTACAAAAAACAAAAGTTTTCGAAATTTCCTTTTGTTCGCGGTTCTAGGCTTCATAGCCACTTTTGCATGCTTAAAATTGAGCACTATGAATTTTGAAATAAGCACATAACCAGTAATGCTTAAATATATAAATAAAACTTATTGTAAACTCGATAACGTTTTTTAAATGTTGGCAATGTTGTATAGGAAACTTATTTTCTGGAATGTACACAGCGAATTTAAAAATTCAAACTTCATCCGCCAGATTGGTACCATTTGTATACCTTTTTCCAATTTTTTTACAAAAAATGGATATTGCGGTAGGGCATGGTAGGGCAAACAAAAAATACAAATTGGATATTTTTGGAAAATTTTCATTTTCGCGGCAAATATGGCTAAAATGATTTTCACACATGACATTTTTGTTTGTTATGATTTTCTCGCGATCTAGCCGAGGGATCCGTCCAAATTTTTGTTTGTGTATTAAGAACCAACGTCACTTGTAACATATATGTAGCCAGTCGCAAAAATCGCTGCAATCGTTGAAAAATCCAAAATTCGCGGTTGCAACTGCTTATATTTAAACTTTCTCTGTTCAGGATTCTGAAACTTTTCGGACACAAATATTCCGAATGAAGTCAGCAATCATATGCGATAAAAATATTTTGGTATTCCCAATATGATAACAAGTTACGCAGGTTTTTCTAAAGATCCTTTTCACAATTTTTGACTTTACAACCACTATTTATTGTATTTTAGCCTGATAACTTGGGAACCAAAATTCTATTAACCGCGTAATGATGGAAATTGATAATGCTATATGCCCTAAATCTAGACAAATGTTTTAAACAAAATCGTTGTAGCGAATTATAACCTTCGGTTATATGCTGCTCCATTTTTGAACTATACTATTTATATTATTTTTATGTTCATAGCCACTTTTGCAGTCACAAATTAACGTGTGATTAGATAACCAAATCAGAAATATTGAAAAAATGACTTTAGAACAAAATTTCTTCTCCACATTTATATGACAGATGAAATGCAAATCTGAGAATAGTTTGACATCAAAAACTCATTTTCGAGAAAATGGTTCATAGCCACTTATGAATATAAATAAGCACTCAATATATCGAGCCCTTAGCGCGGAATGATCGCAAGCGCCAAAACACAAATTTTACAGGAGAAGGTTTTTATTGATTATTTTGAAATATTTGCATAAAATGAAATATGTTTGAATGCAAAATGATTTAATTCCGCCGCACACAACGAATTATTATCAAAAAATTATCATTTGTTTACATCATACGGTACGGTTTGGCGCTTGCGATACAAATATTGTACTTGCGGCTACAAATACTGAAAAAACTATGGCGCTTACGATATAAGTTTTTTTTGATTAAACCTCGAAATTTTAGTAAAAACACACTTTTTATTACAAAAAAAAATATTAAAACAACATAATAAAATATATAACTACTTTTATAAAGGGAAGATGAACAGAAAAGTAATTCAAATCGTTAATAAAAAACTATTTTGGACACATTTGAATTCCTATGATTAATAGTTAAATTTCATATAAAAGTTTTTAGGTAATATTGATATTGAATTTTTCTTTGAACGAATAATTAAATTGATATTCATTTCGTCCAGCCTAATTATTCTTCCATTAGAAAATGATTCAATTGTAGAGTGTATGGAATCAACTGGCATCATTGCCAGTTATGTTATGTTTTTATACACTCAACCTCCATAATGGGGGTATACTAACTTTGTCACTCCGTTTGTAACACCTTGAAATATCGACCTGAGACCCTATAAAATATATATATTCTTGATCGTCATAAAATTCTAAGACGATCTGGCCATGTCCGTCCATCCGTCCGTCTGTTGAAAGCACGCTAGCATCTAAACGAAAGGAGTTAGGACGTCCAAATTTGATATTGAGTATGTGGAATTCGGTGTATGCATTGCTCTGATAGACACGCAAAATACAAAGATTTTTAAAAATTTTAACTTTTTACTTTTACGTCAAAAATTGGTTGAATCATGGAGTTAGGTTATTTTGCACTATGTACGTGAAATAATGGATTTTCATTATTTGTACATTTGGAATTAAAATATAATGGAAATACAACCAACTGTAGCGTCCACTATTAATATTTATGGTATGTAAGCTTTTTTTGAAAATATAAATATAAAAATATATATTTTTTAAATTGACTTGAAGTATTATTTCGTTATATATAGTGTAAATGTATTGGTAGCCTTGCCTTATAAGCGTGGTTTGAAATAATAAAAATATTATATTTATTTATAAAATTATTTTTTTCTACATTTTTATTTCTTTTGGTTTGGCTATATAAAAAAAAATATATTTTCCTGTAATATTACTTCACTTCTACGAAAATTGAAAGTCTCTGTGGAATGCAATCTATGGTGGAGGGTATATAAAGTTCAGCCCGGATGAACTTAACACCGTTTTTACTTGTTTACTCTTTAACTCTATAGAATTATGGGCAATATGCCAATTTTCATCACTATTAAAAATTAAACTATTAAAAACTATTAAATATTATGTTTCTTTATCAAATTTGCCACTATTTGAATAAAAAAAATGTTAACGTTTACTCATAATAGTATGGAATGATACCAAAACCATGTATACAGTATTTGGCTTAATATACGAATATTCCAAGAAGTATATTAAATTATTGTATAAAAGGCACAAATCATACAAAAAGGCTTTGTGTTCTCCATAAAGACAATAATTTAGAGCTACTTTCAGTTCTTGTGGGTAAACTTTTTTCCTCTGGATCGATAAAAAATATATAAACCAAATATCTGGGAACTTCTAAAACATTTATAAATATCTCTTACATTATCCGACAGTTTTTGCCTAAATTCATAAACTGACGCTTGCGATAAAATTGCTTTCTTTGAAAATGTGAGCAGCGACTTACGATAAAATCTTAGCCCCGTTTTTTATATAAACGTTAACAATTTTGACATTTTGACAATTTTTATTTATGTATCAGCCCATAAAATTTTAAATTCAACAATAAAAGATATTTTCAGAAAATGTCGCTTACGATAATTCCGCACTAAGGGCTCGATATTATTGGGACAGCCTATTATATTTGGGAAAGACTACTACAATTTTGTGTCTGGGACCAGTAATGGAGGCTACAAATGTTGCAAGTTTAAGTTTCGCTTAGAAAAGGTGGATTAGGAACAGAACAAAAAAGAAGTAAATTAGAATTTGAGCCATGACAATATCCCAGTTCAAATCAAATATTGAAAATACAAATACAAACGAAAAAAACTAAAACAAATGAGCGTTGGCACGGCAGAAGTATTGCTGGGTATAACTATACCTGCATATACACATACTTACATATGCAACTCAATGAGTTGCTTGTAAGATGGCATGTGTACTTTATTACTTGGTGCGATTTTTTAAACGCAAATCCGGCAAGTGAGTTGTGCTTCTCATTCGTTTGTGAGAATCATCTCCTTATAGAGGCCGGGTTTGATGTGGTCGAAATCATGATCGTGGCAGTCTGCAGCCAAGTAATAAATGTCACCATGCCATTTGTAAATAAATTTACATTCTATTAAACATAGATGCAAAATGGTCTTGAACCAGGACAATATCCCAGTTCAAATCAAAAAAATACTTTAGAAAAAATTTCTTCTCCAAATTTATATGGCAGATGACATCCAAATCTGAAAATAGTTTGGCATCTAAATTCATTTGTAATTCAAAATACACCATTTGAAATTCAAAAAATATTCCATTTGAAATACAAAATATACCATTCGAAATTAAAAAATGTAAACAATATTATTTAAGAAAAATATACATTAGGTGGGGTAGCATTTATTTTTTTTGCAAATTTGGATATTCTGCAGTTTTGAAAACAGATTTAATAAAATGATAAGCAACTGATAATTATAATGATGAAAAATGTCGGTAATTTCATATATAGTTTATAACCTTCACCAGCTCAGAGAGCATCTGCATATAATTTACAAGGACTTGCATTTTACTTAGGGTCGGATTATTTGTGTGGGAGGTACAACAAATCATAACTATTTTACAGATATAAAGTGATTGTAAAACCATTTCCAATATTTAAATGTTACTGATCAGTTTTATTTTAACCAAAGCTTATGCCAATTTGTGTGAGAGGTCTTGCAATATCGCTCATATTGCAGGTGTATATAACATATATGAAACAAATTTCTCAATGGGCAATGTTCTTATTTTTATATCCTCACTCCACAGACTTTCTATCTATCAATCTAAATGGTGGTAAATCTGTTTTCTAAACAGCAGAATATTAAAATTTACATAAATAAATAAATAAATCTAATGTATATTTTGCTTAAATAATTTTGTTTACCCTTTTTGAATTTCAAATGGTGTCTTTTGAATTACTTATGACGAGTTTTGAATTACAAATGAAGGGTTTTGAATTTCAAATGATGTCTTTTGAATTACAGTTTTTTGTTTACATAGTTTTGAAATTCAATTGACATTTTTTTAATTTCAACTGGTGTCTTTTGAATTTCAACTGGTGTCTTTTGAATTACAATTTAAAAAGGTGTAGTTTCTGTGGCAGGAAATCTGTATAGTTTGGATTCTTTTGTACAATTTGAGGGATTACCACTTTTATTATCTTTATTTACATCACTTTTAAAACGCTTTTTTCAAAACTGTTTGGCTGTGCTTATTGGATATCCGTTTTGGTTTACTATCGACTCACTGTGCAAAGGCTGAATTCTGACTGACTGACTGGTAATGGTGGTGGTTATTGCATTGCATACTGAAGCCAAAAGAAGCACCATTCATTTGTTATGTTGGTTTGCTATTGTTGTCGTTTTCCCTTCTCGTGGAGACTGACAGACAACATGCATGGGGACGGGGGTGTTGCTGTGGTGGAGGATTGCTGAGACACATAAGAGTGGGGGCAAGTGAAGAGACAAAAAGTTGCAGACATTTTAACTTCCACTGGCGCTACTGTTGGCGTCAGTGTGGTGTCGTTATAATAAAGGCGACTCGACTCTTTCGCATTTTGTTTAAAAAACGAGAATGCATTTATTCCAAATGGTTATTGGTAGTGGGTATGACTAAGTGCAATATGTGGAGAATCACGGGAATTTTTAATAAGGACGACATATGGACGACACAGGGAGCACAGGCTTGCATGTACATATATGACATTTTATAGATTGTATTTTTCTTGTTATTTGTATATTGAGTTGCGTTTAATTCGTTTTATATAGTTTTTTTACAATAATTGCAATTAGTCAAGAACGGCCATAAGTAAAGGACTATCATTCCTTGGGATAATGATGCTTTCCTGAAGTACTATTAGTTATCCACACTATTAACCCTCTCATGTCCGAATTTTCTTCTTAATATATATACAACTTACTATGCTTTTTGATAAGGTATGGGTCTAAATATGATTTCTATAGCGTCTTGGGGTTCTAATTCATATAGGACATGAGTTACAGGATGTTTTTTAAAATCTTTATACTGCAGATATCGATTAAACAAAAAAATATTTTTAAATGGTTTCTTCATTTTAAAAATCTTTGAATAACAAAGACAGTTTTTCTTGTACTCGAAGAAATTCCATAAAAATAAAAAGAATTTCGAATTACAAGAAACTCAAACAATTGAAATTTGAGACTTCACTTTTGTTTTCACCTTCCCTTTTAAATAATCCTTATTTAAATTTAAAAATTCCATTTGCAATTCCAAAAATGTCAAATGGACTTCAAAACTCGTCATATTTAATTCAAAAGCCGTCATTTGTAATTCAAAACTCGTCATTTTTAATTTAAAATACACCATTTGAAATTCAAAAGATTTCATTTGAAAATCAAAAAATATTCCATTTGAAATTCAAAATTATTTAAGAAAAATATACATTAGGTGGGGTAGCATTTACTTTTTCTGCAAATTTGGATATTCTTCAGTTTAGAAAACAGATTTACCCCCATTTAGATTGATAGATAGAAAGTCTGTGGGGTGAGGATATAAAAATAAGAACATTACCCATTGAGAAATTTGTTTCGTAGATGTTATATACACCTGCAATATGATCGATATTGCAAGACCTCTCACATAAATTGGCATAAGCTTTGGTTAAAATAAAACTGATCAGTAACAATTTAATATTAAATGGTTTTACAATCACTTTAAAATAGTTATTATTTGTTGTACCTCCCACACAAATAATCCGACCCTAGGTAAAGCAAGTCCTTATAAATTATATTCAGATGCTCTGTGATGAAGGTTATAAACTATATATGAAATTACCGACATTTTACATCATTATAATTATTAATTGCTTATCATTTTATTAAATCGGTTTCCAAAACTGCAAAATATTCAAATTTGCAGATTTTTCTTAAAAAAAATTGCAGTGGTAATAGGATGAATCGGACGGACATTTGAAGGGGGCCTTACCAAAACACTGGCTATATAGTTGTCATTCACGGTAGGTATTCCTAGTTGAATTATATCATGTCCTGCAAAAATTGATCGAGATTCGATCTAAGTTGTAGGTTCTAGCTATAATAGAGTAGACTGGGGGCTCATTTGGCTTATACCAAAGTATGAACTCATATATTTGACTTTCATAGTATGTATTCTTAGTTGAAATATAATATAATATGAAAACTTTGATAAACGTCCGATGTAAAATGTGGGTCCTAGAGGTGTAATAATAAAAATGGGGGCCATTTGTAAGGGCGCTACATTAAAAAGTGGGTCTATATAGATCACTTTCAAAATAGGCATTTTAAATATTTTAAATATAACATGATCTGCAAAATTGTATCGAGATGCAATGCACTATATGGGTTCTTGAGCTGTAATAGAGTAGAATGGGGGCCCAATTTGTATGGGGTTATACCAAAATATGGACCCATATAATTGACATTCATATTTTCTTGGTTGAAATATAATACAATCTGAAAAATTTTAAAAACGTCCGATGTAAAATGTGAGTCCTAGAGGGGTAATACTAAAAATGGGGACCCATTTGTAAGGGCGCTACATTAAAAAGTGGACCCTTATAGTTCACTTTCAAAGTAGGTATTACTTATTGAAATCTAACATGATCTGCAAAATGTTATCAAGATTCAAAGTAAGAGGTGTGTTCTACACCTTTTTCAATTGTAATTCAAAAGACATCACTTGAAATTCAAAAATTCCATTTGAAATTCAAAAAATGTCAATTGAAATTCAAAACTCGTCAATTGTAATTCAAAAGACATCATTTGAAATTCAAAAGTCGTCATTTGTAATTCAAAAGACATCATTTGAAATTCAAAAGACATCATTTGAAATTCAAAAGACATCACGTAAAGGGTGATATTTAATACTCTGAAATTTGTTCATTGGTAATGTTTTCATAGACGTTATATACACCTGCAATATGAGCGATATTGTAAAAGCTCTCACACAAATTGGCATCAGCTTGGGTTAAAATAAAACTGATCAGTAACAATTTAATACTGGAAATGGTTTTACAATCAGCTTATACCTGTAAAATAGTTATGATTTGTTGTACCTCCCACACAAATAATCCGACCCTAAGTAAAATGCAAGTCCTTATAAATTATATGCAGATGCTCTCTGAGCTGGTCAAGGTTATAAACTCTATATGAAATTACCGACATTTTACATCATTATAATTATTAGTTGCTTATCAGTTTATTAAATCTGTTTCCAAAACAGCAGAATATCCAAAGAAAAAATAAATGATACCCCACCTAATGTATATTTTTCTTAAATAAGTTTGTTTACATTTTTTAAATTTCAAATGGAATCTTCTGAATTTCAAATGGTGTATTTTGAATTACAAATGGCGAGTTTTTAATCTCAAATGACGAGTTTTGAATTACAAATGACGAGTTTTGAATTTCATATGACAACTTTTGAATTTCAAATGGTGTCTTTTGAATTACAAATGACGAGTTTTGAATTTCAAATGATGAGTTTTGAATTTCAAATGATATTTTTTGAATTTCAATTGATATTTTTTTAATTTCAAATGGAATTTTTGAATTTCAATTGATATTTTTTGAATTTCAAATGGTGTCTTTTGAGTTACACTTGAAAATGGTGTATAGCGATAATAGTATAAACTGGGGGCCCATTTGTATGGGGGTTGTACTAAAAAATTGACATATATAGCTGGCTTTCAAAATACGTGTTTCTAGTATAAATGTAACAATGTGTGGAAAATTTTGTGCATTTTAGAGCAGTGATATTGTAAATCGGATATAGCAAAAAACATAGAGCCATGTGGTCCACTTTCCCGTGAGCTGTTTCTAGTTCAAATATTGCACGGTTCTGAAAATTTGGTCATAATTCCATGTAAAATGTGTATTCTAGAGCAGTAATATTGTAAATTATAGGGATATTTGTATGGAGGCTATATCTAAATCTGAACCGATTTCCTTCAAATTCAATCGTCTTTGGCCAAAAAACGTAACTTCTGCCAAATTTCATGACAATCGGACCACAATTGCCACCTGTATAGTGCGAACAAGCTTAGATGGACAGCAGACGGACGGACGGACAGACAGACATCGTTAAATCGATTCAGCTGGTGATTCTAAGCCGATCCATATACTTAAAGGTAGGTCTAGCTCAATTATTTCTTGGACTTACAAATATTTGGCGGGAAACTAACTTATAATACCCTAGTCCACGAAGTGGTGTAGGGTATAAAAAGGCCAATAAGCCATACTATAGGTCTGGGTCCACAAGTCGTGCCACGATAATCTCCTCAGTCCCATCGGAAAAATCGGTCATTCGGCGCATACTTGCGGAAATTATTAGATTCCAGAGATTTTTCTCATATCTTATTTAATGTGAAAATTTCATATGGAAAAGGATATCAATAAACATAAGATTCATTTCATTTTTTATTCTGTTATCGAAAAACAACTTAGAATAAACAAATTTTCAAAATTATAACAATTTATAAATTTGATGATACCTCCTGTCAAAAATTAATTAACGACGCCGTCAAAATAAAAAATAAGCCACATCGAGGATTATTTAGCTCGAAAATCTGCCTAATTTTTAGAAGATGGCTTTTGCTGTTTTTTAATTATTAAAAAAAAAACAATTAATGTAAAAATTTTGAAAAACTGAATAATATAATAAAAACCTGAAAACCCCCATTGCAATATATTCTATAGTTTTGAAATTAGGTTACTCTATACATACATTTGCTTAAAATTTTGTAAATTTAATTAAAAAAATAAATACATTTTATACCTTCAAAACAAGGTTTAGTGCATTAAAATTTATATTTCAGGAATTACTTTTATGCAAAATCGTAATTTAACCAGAGTTAAATTGGTCAAAACTCGTGAAAGTTTTTATTTTTTTTTTCTTGAGATTCGTGAAAAATATACACAAAATTCGTGAAATATCGAAGCAATCTAACCTAGTGATGTAAAAAAATCAAAATTGTACTAATTAATTAAAAATTAAATAATAAAAATAAACCAACAAATTAATATAAAAATGGCTAAAATCATTAAACATTAAAAAGAATAAAACATGTTTTTTAAGGTAATAACGATTCGAACTCGATATATTTCGGATGCAAAGCGCACATTTTATCTCAGAGATTCCATACGAAAATTGCGTACGCACTTTGTGAAAATCCTAATCGATTTTGAATCCAAAAGCACAATTTAACCATTGATAAATTATTATGAATATATGACAGTTAGTATTAACATTTTCTTTGTCCAAAAGAAATACTCAAAATTAATTGTAGTACAAATATTTTTATAAACACAACTTTTAATGCCACAGAGGCTAAAATGTTAAATTGTTAAATTAATTTAAAATAAAGCAACATCTAAAATGAGTCAGTGATCTCGGGGGAACAGAACGTCAAACATTTCGAAAATATTCATACAAAATATAATCATTCAAATTTGGCAATAAATTATAAATGGGTTTGCTGTTTTGCTACGTAATAATTAATGACATGCATAATCGCTTGAAACAGGTTTATTCATATTATCTTTTTGGCAAAGCACAACAAAACGTTAGCTTGGAGATTAACAAGTCATATGGTTTCACATCAAAGATAAGTGTGAAAAGGTACAAACGAATACACACCCTGAGAAATGTTTGCTGCAACTTAAAGTATATTTTGGACTGACCCATCTTCAATATACATACCGGTATTCGCGTATAACGCAACAGTGTGAACTCCCATCTGAACGCATTACCATATTTGTAATACTGATAAGACTAGTTTACAACGATTTTGTACCAAGCTTGTGACATTTTATAAATGTATTTTGGCTTATTATGCTCGATTAAATATAAAACAATATTTATGGATACATTTTTACACTGTCACGGAATTTCGTCATTTCCAAAATCTATTTTTTAAAGAAAACAAGTAAAAAGACGTTATGTATATGTAAAGGGTGGTTAAATTGTAAGGGCCGATGTTGAATGTGAACCACACCTAAATGTCAAGTTTTTTTCTGCATTTCATTTGACATTTCTCAATTTCAGACTAACTCAATTTGAACCATGGAAAGATACACAATGAAAATGGACGTTCAAATCAAAGTGCATATCGTGTACTTCGTGATTTTTTCATCTTCAGTGATGAGGCACATTTTCACCTCAGTGGATTCGTCAATAAGCTGAATTGCCGCATTTGGGCGAATGATAATCCAAGAGTGATTGTCGAAAAACCAAAGCACCCACAAAGAGTGACTGTTTCGAGCGGTTTATGGGTTGGCGCCTTCATCGGGCCGTATTTTTTCCAAAATGAGGCTGGTCAGCCAGTTACTTTGAATGGCCTTCGCTATCGTGAGATGATAACGAACTTTTTATGGCCCGAATTGGAAGTTATGGATGTGGACGATATGTGGTTTCAACAGGACGGTGCCACACAGCTAACGAAACAACGGCTTTTTTGCGCGACATATTCAATGGCCGTTATCTCACGTGGTGGCGATGTCAATTGGCCGCCAAGATCATGTGATTTGACGCCGTTGGACTTATTTCTTTGGGATTATTTGAAAGAAAAGGTGTACGTCGATAAGCCAGCAACAATTCAAGAGCTAAATGATGAGATAATTCAGCACATTAACGACATAGAACCTCAATTATGCCTCAGCGTCATCGAGAATTTGGACCATTGGACGGAGGTGTGCCGCCGTGGACGCGGCGGCCATTTGGCCGATATTTTGTTCCACACATAATTGAACCATACCAATAGTATCATAATAAAAAGAAATGACAATAATTTGTGTTTTATTCAAAATCAACATCGGCCCTTAAAATGTAACCACCCTTTATTACCGGCAGATTAGATGATGACGACTTCGCGTTTAAGTGCAGGAAAATATTATCCCATCAGAGCCCAGCCAAATTATTTTTTTGACGTTTCTTACTGTTCACTGTTCGATTAATCGTACACTGGGTCAAAATGGGTTAAGAAAATTTATAATATTTTTTGCATATAGCGTTTTTTTGTTAAATAAGTTGTGATATGTCATTATTATAATATTGATTTGCGTGTCTACAAATAGTCCTTGACTATATACAGTAGACGCTCGCAAATTAGAACTGCTACGTTTTTGAGGCAATTCTAATTTCTGAATTATTAACTCAGAAAAATAGAATTCCTATATCTGAGTAAAATCCATACTCCAATTTAGTTCAACAATTGTACTCCAGTTTAGTAAAAATTTCCTTAAAAATAGGAAAATTAACTAAGTATGAGTAAACTTTTCTTATTTCAAAGTCATAGTAAATAGTTAATTTACTAGAAATAGGGTAGTAAATTTACTTGAAATCATTTCATTAGATCTAATAGAAAATTCTTACAATTGAGTAAATTCATTCTTGTGTGGAACACATTTTTCAATGTTTTAAGTATGAATTTATTTCTATGGGAAAAATTCCATTTAGGGAATTTTAACTAAAAAAGTTTTTTTTTTTAATTATTTAATGTTAAGTTAATGTGTTTACTGAAATTTATGCCGAGTTCTTGATGCATTTAAGTATTAATGAACTTATAAAATTGAATATTGAGTATTAATCTAAGAAGCAATTCTCGTTCGTTTGCAGAGATTTATTTCTTAAATAATTCAAGTATTTTTTCTAAACCACTGCGAAGGCGCCAATCTTGCCTTCGTAGCAATCATGGTGTAATACCTCGACTCTTTATGGCAGAGGTTTCATGAATCTTTTGAGAAATATTTCATGTAGTATTTTTTGTATTAGTTTTGCATAGTCTGAAGAAAACCATTTGTTTGAATTTTTTAGTTAAATTGAACTTATTTTAAGTTTATTTTTTTCCATTTTTTTCATCAGTTTAAGTAAAAATGTACTTGTTTTAAGGAAAAAAATCAGCAAAATTATGAGAACAATTTACAATTTTAAGTAAATTAATTTAGGAAAATTCCAGCAACATTTTACTTTAGTAAAAATGTACTTGGTTTGGAGAAAAACTTACATGGAATTTTCCTCAATTTGAGTAAATATTAACTTAGTTTGAGGAAAATTGAACAATAATCGAGTTCAAAGCATGTACTACTTTCAGGGAAAAGTTTTAACTTGATAAGAGGAAATATTGCTTTAGCGCTATACGAAGTTCAATATTCCTAAATTTTAGTTCATTTTAACTCATTATAGCGTTCACTTTTTTCTGAATGCTCCAATTTCTGGACGTTCTTTTTTTTTGAAGAAAAAATTAAAAATTGGTTAAATTTACTTCTATAAACTAAATTAAAACACTTTTAAATTTTTAATTCAATTTTATTTCATAAAAACAAAAAATAGAAAAAACGTAACAAATTTAAATTAAATATTAAATTAAAAATATGAATATAAAAAAACTAATGGCAAAAAAGCATAACAATTCAGTCCAATTACATCACATGTATTTTTTTTAATTAAAAAATAAAAAAAATAAATAAATATATAATAAAAAAATAAATAATAATGTTAAAAAGTTATTGGAGGGATAGACTGTACAATAGCCAAATTTACTACTAATCTTTGTTTGACATATAATCAGTTATATTTGTTTGTATTTTTGGTTTCATCGAATCTGAAATATCATTACGGAGAGCTAAAATTTTGGATATGTGCTTAGTGGAAACCAATTCACAGTCATTGCAACATTTTATTAAATTATTTATTTAATTATTATTAGAGACAATTGGTGAGGCTTCATACATTATTCCACATTATTTTATCCCTCTGTTCCCAATATACTCCTTAAGAGTGCGAATTTTGAAAACACTTTTTTATGTTGCATGTCTACGCAGTCATTTTTCATTATTCTAACTACAGCCGATTGGTTGGTACAATTTTGATCACTTTATTCCCATTTCACCCTTTTATTTTACGTGTCATTCTAGCTGTTGTCGTTTGAGAGGTACCATTTCTATCCCTTTTTGCCCAATTTCAACCGCTCAACTAACAAGTAAGGAAAGGCTAAAGTCGGGCGGGGCCGACTCTATGATACACTCCACTTTCAATCCGAATACAATTTAATTCTGTAAATGTATGTGTTTGACAAAAAATGTTAAATCGGAAAGGACATTTGTATGCGGGTATATTGAAATCTGGAACGAAATAGGTGAAATATAATATGTATAGTTTGGACAAAATCGGTTAAACATTTGGGAGCAACATTTGTATTTGCGCTATATCTAAATCTGAACCGATCTTAGCCACTTTCACCATAGGTTTTTTACTTGGATTATAAGCTGTTGTGCCAAATTTAAAGAAATTCGAGTACAATATGTGGTTTCTAAAGCGGCAAAAGTCAAATCGGGAGCTACATTTGTATGGGGGCTATATCTAAATCTGAACCGATCTTACCCAATTTTTGCACAGGTGTTTCTAGTTGGATTATAAGACGTTGTGCCAAATTTAAGAATATGGTACAATATGTGGTTTCTAGAGCGGAAAATGTCAAATCGGGAGCGACATTTGTATGGGGGATATATCTAAATCTGAACCGATCTTATCCAATTTTTGCATAAGTGTTTCTAGTTGGATTATAAGATGTTGTGCCAAATTTAAAGAAAATTGGGTACAATATGTGGTTTCTAGAGCGGAAAATGTCAAATCGGGAGCGACATTTGTATGGGTTCTATATCTAAATCTGAACCGATATTACCCACTTTCAGCATAGGTGTTTCTAGTTGGATTGTAAGATGTTGTGCCAAATTTAAAGAAAATCGGGTACAATATGTCGTTTCTAGAGCGGAAAATGTAAAATCGGGAGCGACATTTGTATGGGGGCTATATCTAAATCTGAACCGATATTACCCACTTTCAGCATAGGTGTTTCTAGTTGGATTGTAAGATGTTGTGCCAAATTTAAAGAAAATCGGGTACAATATGTCGTTTCTAGAGCGGAAAATGTCAAATCGGGAGCGACATTGTATGGGGGCTATATCTAAATCTGAACCGATATTACCCACTTTCAGCATAGGTGTTTCTAGTTGGATTGTAAGATGTTGTGCCAAATTTAAAGAAAATCGGGTACAATATGTCGTTTCTAGAGCGGAAAATGTAAAATCGGGAGCGACATTTGTATGGGGGCTATATCTAAATCTGAACCGATATTACCCACTTTCAGCATAGGTGTTTCTAGTTGGATTGTAAGATGTTGTGCCAAATTTAAAGAAAATCGGGTACAATATGTCGTTTCTAGAGCGGAAAATGTAAAATCGGGAGCGACATTTGTATGGGGGCTATATCTAAATCTGAACCGATATTACCCACTTTCAGCATAGGTGTTTCTAGTTGGATTGTAAGATGTTGTGCCAAATTTAAAGAAAATCGGGTACAATATGTCGTTTCTAGAGCGGAAAATGTAAAATCGGGAGCGACATTTGTATGGGGGCTATATCTAAATCTGAACCGATCTTATCAAATTTTGCATAGGTGTTTCTAGTTGGATTATAAGATGTTGTGCCAAATTTAAAGAAAATTGGGTACAATATGTGGTTTCTAGAGCGGAAAATGTCAAATCGGGAGCGACATTTGTATGGGGGCTATATCTAAATCTGAACCGATATTACCCACTTTCAGCATAGGTGTTTCTAGTTGGATTATAAGATGTTGTGCCAAATTTAAAGAAAATCGGGTACAATATGTCGTTTCTAGAGCGGAAAATGTCAAATCGGGAGCGACATTTGTATGGGGGCTATATCTAAATCTGAACCGATCTTATCCAATTTTTGCATAGGTGTTTCTAGTTGGATTATAAGATGTTGTGCCAAATTTAACGAAAATTGGGTACAATATGTGGTTTCTAGAGCGGTAAATGTCAAATCGGGAGCGATTTTTGTATGGGGGCTATATCTAAATCTGAACCTGACCCACTTACACAATATGTTCTTACAGTTCAAGTTTAACGTGTTATGCTCAGTTTGAAGAAATTCAGTGAAAATACGAGGTTTCTGGGGCGGTAAAAAGTGAAGTCGGGAGCGAAAATTGTATGGGATCTATGTATAAATCTGAACCGATCTGACCCATTTTCACCATGGGTGTTTCTGGTTGAAATATAAAATATTTTACAAGATTTGCCGAAGATCTGTTAAAATATGTGGTTTATAGAGTGAAAAAGAGTCAAATCAGGAGTGAAATTCGTATGGGGGCTACATCTAAATCTGAACCGATCTGACCTATTTTCACCAGAGGTGTTCCTAGTTTAAATATAAGATGTTTTGCCAAATTTGAAGAACATCTGTTAAAATATATGGTATCTAGATTGAAAAAGAGTCAAATCGGGAGTGAAATTCGTATGGGGACTATATCTAAATGTGCACCGATTTATTTCAAATTAAATAGTGTTCGTTCTTGCCCCGAAAAACTTCGTTATGCAAAGTATATTTTTGATCTGGCAACAATTGCGACCTTACTCTGATAACAAGAATTGATGGACATTTTTAATCGATTCAAAAAGTGATTCTAAGTCGATCGGTATAATTAACAATGGGGCTATCTCCCTTCCTTTAGAGCGTTACAAACAAATCCATAAAGACATAATACTATCGTGGAGTGTATAAAAATATAAATACTCTAAATATTAGGGGTATTTCCTGTACTGGGGAAAAAAATTCCCTCTGGACCGATTTCGCCCAATCCCAATCGATCTACAACTATTAGAGGTAATCTTGCAAAATTTGGACGTCCTGGCTCCTTTCGTTTAGATGATAGCATGCTTTCAACAGAATTTCTTAGAGTTTTATGACGATAAAGAATATTTATACTTTATCAGGTCGGTATTTCAAGGTGTTACAAACGGAATGAAAAACTTAGTATACCCTTGTGCTATGGTGGAGAAAAAGAAACATTTAACTAAAATTGCGAAGACGAAACGAATTAACCCCAGCGACTTAAGAAACTGAATTCATAACGTCTTAATTTTAGTCAATTTGTTCGTCTCAGACCTAAGTTTATTTACTCAAACTGAATTACATAAGTAAATTTTCTATATCATTTGAGTATTTGCGGTCTATACGATATTTGTTCATGTTTGCAATTACTAATTGCAATTACTTCCTACTTTTCTTTAAAACAAGTGTTTTCAGTACTTACAAGTATTTTTAAATTAAAAACGGCGTGATTATTATGCGATTAACTTTACAATGGCTGAATTTAAGTTAAAAAACGCACATGCATCATGAACTTTATATACATACCCCCAGTTCCACATTTAAATACCACCAAAACCATATTTCTGCGTTTATCGATCTTTGGCAATTGAAGCATTTCGCATGTCATTGCTTTCAACGTGCAATTGATGTGAAATGGGAACAAAATAAAAAACCGGAAAGAAAACAGCTGCATCGACAGCCAATTGCAAATAAGGGCAAAAGACAGAAAGCAGAAGCAGCGCCAGCACCAGACTTCGCGTAAATAATGATGATAACATCAGTGATGGTCAAGGCACCGGCCGTAAGCTTTCAAGTAATTACATACATATAAACGGAATTCAATTCGACTACATGGAATCGTATATCTCCTATAGCATAGCATTTCATAGGAATTGTGGAATTTATAAAGGAGATATCTAAAAAATCAAGTGTTACACGATTAAAAATTCGTATTTCTTTCAAAAACAAAAAAAAAATACAATTACTAAAACGGGGAAAATAAATTAATTTTCTTTTATTTTTGAGAAGAAATCCCTTCACTACTTAATATTTCCAGATTTTTGATATTTATAAATAATGAAAAAAACACGTTTGATATTCTTCTAAAAAATCCCACAATCCCGAAAACAGGGACATACACAATGATAAAAAGGGAATTTATCTTGTAGATAAAGTAGAACTTTGCATCCATGTAAACACATTAATTAAACTGGTTCATTGATGCAATTTGAGACATGGACATTCAATTTAAATTTTGTCCTTGGGACGAAGCGCCCTCTGTTTGGTTAACGAGATTATATTCTTCATACAACTGTAGTACAGCAGTGCATTTTTATGTTGAGTGAATGTACAATTTTCTTACGCCATGGTTCACCTTAATGTACATGATAATAATGTTACACATATGTATGTGCATGAACTTTGACATTCATAAAAGTCATAAAACAAACATAAACTACAGTTTTTTTATGACACTAATTTTAACAATGTCGTTAACAAAGCATTCACTTTAATTTCAATTATAACATTTCATAAGCCACTGCGTCAAATAATTCCTTAACAGAATTTTTCCCCATAAAAACCGGTGGACACTTTTCTTGTTTAAAACATATGAATATTTCGTTCTAGATCAAGCCGTCTGTGAGCTAAACGCTCCTGAAAACACCCATAAACATAATGTTTTTTTCTCTGTATTTTTTTTATTAAAACTTAAAACTACTTTTTGTTTGATTCTTGTCTTAGAGTACTTTATTGGTCGAATTATTGACCAATATATGTTTATAGTAGTTTTTTGTGTTTTTAATATTGACAAGTTTTTTCGTATTTGGTGTTATAAAATAAGTAAATAAATAAATAGCTACAGTCAATAACTTTCGAATGATGCCCTAAAAATCATGTTTTTTTGTGTGTAATTTTTTTGTGCTGCATTTTTGTCCAAAATTATTGTTCTGAAATAATTGAAATCACTTTAAATATAAATTTCGATTCTTGTCTTAGAGTTACTAATTGGTAGAATTATTGCACCTTTATAGTATTTTTTTTTTTTATAGTGACAATTGAAAAATTTTTCATATTTGGTGTTAGTGTTTTGTGACAAATAAATAGCGGCCGTCAATACCTTTCAAATAATGCCTAAATGTTGAAAATCGGAAGGAAATTGACTCATTTTTGCGCTCATTTTTGTAAAAAGAGTTTACAAATTTGGGCTTTATTTTTCATAACTTCTCTTACAAAATATTTCTAAAATAAATGAGAAAAAAATATAAACGAAAAATAAATATAAACGTCCAATAATACGACGAAAAAATTTTTTTTGGACAAAAAACCAGCATAAAACAAGTAAGGAAAGGCTAAAGTAGGGCATGGCCGACTCTATGATACACTCCACTTTCTATCCGAATACAATTTAATTCAGTGAAAAAGTGAAAACAGGAAGGATTTCTGTATCCTGTAAATGTATGTGTTTGACAAAAAATTTTAAATCGGAAAGAACATTTGTATTTGTGGTATATTGAAACCTGGAACCCAATAGGTGATATAAAATGTGTATTGTTTGGCAAAAATCGGTTAAACTTTTGGGAGCAACATTTGTATTTGGGCTATATCTAATTCTGAACCGATCTTACCCATTTTCAACATAGGGCTTTTTACTTGGATTATAAGCTGCTGTGCCAAATTTAAAGAAAATCGAGTACAATATGTCGTTTATAGGGCGGAAAATGTCAAATCGGGAGCGACATTTGTATGGGGGCTATATCTAAATCTGAACCGATCTAGCCCGCTTTTACCACTGATGTTTCTAGTTAGATTATAAGGTGTTGAGCCAAATTTGAAGAATATCGGGTACAATATGTGGTTTCTAGAGCGGAAAGAGTCAAAGCGGGACCGACATTTGTATGGGGGCTATATCTAAATCTGAACCGATTTGCCTCAAATTAAATAGCGTTCGTCCTTGATCCACAAAACTTACTTGTGCCAATTTTTGTTAAGATCGGACTATAATTGCGACCTGTAATTTGATTACGCTAAATCGACTCAGAAAGTAATTCTAATCCGATCTGTATAATAAACGATGGGTCTAATTCGTTTCCTTTTGGGTGTTACAAACAAATGCACAAAGACATAATACTCTCATGGAGTGTATAAAAATACACGGGAAAAACATGATGTTTGGAGGTGTTTTCAGGAGGGATTAGCTCACAGATGGCTTGGCCCAGTGACGAAATATTTTGCAGATCATCAGTAAACAATCCAATCTTCATTTCTCGGAGGTGACCGCTGCATCTCCCAAAAAAGGTCTACCAAAAAAAGTGAAATCAGACCACACTAATAGCTTCTAACTTTATTTTTTCCTTATTTCGACAACTTTCTTATTATGAAACTTGAAGTTAACTTGTTCTCTTTTATTTGTATTAAAAGTTAAAGTGTTATAACGAAAATTACTACTTTTTTTACTACGAGTGGAAATATTTGTCGCGTCCGTATTTCTGCTGTACCTCATTAAGAGATAATTCTAATATTTCATAAATCTACGAAAAAAATATATCCTCTGACCTTCATTTACATGTATATATGGAAAAACAAAGTTCTCAAAAAATCGCTGAACTTTGTATATTTGTATAAGACCTTCAAAAGTACTTCTGTTTTTTGTCGCGTCCGTTTCCGTGTAAAATTGTTTATAATTTTGTACTAATTTGTACTAAATCCTTACGATATATTTTTAAAATGTTGTAGCGCTTAAAGACGCTTTAGAAAACTAAAAAGGCTGATAGACTTTTCAGTTTCTTTCTTGTTTTTGGAGTAGTTTAAGGCGTGCGAATGTCGCGTCCGGGCCACTGGGAGATGCCCATATGTATGTTTGGCATGATTTATCTTTATGTTTCAGTTTGAAATTATATAAACTCTTATTTAATTTCTATTTAAAATTCTACACGTCTAAAATGAAACCCTATTTTCATATTACACTTTAAATGTGGCCTTGGACATGCTGTTTTATTAAACTGAAAATCAAGCTTAGGAAATTTAAACCGTAATTATGCCACAATGCGATTAATTGGGTTGCGATTGTTGGGCCTGTTTTTCCAAATTTCTACCCACCCTAATTGTGTTGTCATCAATTAACTAAAAGCGCCACGCTGTGAAGCGTTAGCGCCGCCGACATTATAACACATGCAACGAAGATGGCAAACAATGCAAAAACAACAAACGACGAAGCACAATCACAACAAAACCCGAAAACAAAAAAAAAATAAAAAATGTATCTGACGTTTAAGCTTTGGGCAAAAACATAAAAGAGAAATGCGAAATGCCTAATAAACTTGAAACTGTGGTATTTTCACACAACAACAACAATAATACCATGCAACATAACGAAAACATAAAACACTGAGAACATGTGTCTTGTATGTGCGCTCCGGGCCGCACTATACGCTACTGTGACAACGAAAGCCACCACCGCTTACCAGTGTTGCCATTTTCCCATTTTTCACCGTTGTCTGTGTTTTTGCTTGCTTTCTTATATAGTCCGTTTGAAGCTGTATAAAAAAAATTAAACTAATCAAGATATCTTGAGTTATCAAAAACCGGGTCTTAGGGTTTTTCGAAAGCCGTGATTTCAAAAAACCCGGTTGCCCAATTTTCATTCTATGAAATAACCAGTCGGACCGGTTTTTTCGGGTAATTCCACAAAATGTTGACCCATTGTACATACTCGTTCTTGGGGATAGGACAAATCTGATGTCATAATCTGATTCAGCGCATTGAAATCTACTCCAAACATTCCTGTCTGAATTAGCTTGAGGAACATTTTGGCCCATTGCCAAAAAAATCATTTAGAGATGTTTTGATAATATATTTTTTAAATTTAAGTATAGAGGATCCGCATCATTACTTTTCGTCCTACAACTATTTTTCGCAAAATACCAGTTTAGAGCAGGCTTAACACCGTAAAAACTACAATTTATATCTTGCTGAAATAGATAATCATTTTGATAAAAACAGCTATAATTTTTTTGATAAACCTAAAACCTAATAAAGAATAAAATATCACAGGCAATCTCCTCACAAAACGCCCAAAGGTACCATCTTTGGAGCAGTGCAAACTAGAACCACGTACAACGTTGACATAACGCCATATTACCTACAAGAACGAGTATAATATAGGTATAAGGCTGGGTTACACCCAGAAATGAATACTGGACTCTTTAATGATGATTTATTTCTTCCTTGGATCAAAACGTCTATGAGCCAATCGCTCTTGAAAACACCCCTGAAAATAATCAATTCGTCAATTTCCTTCCAAATACGCTGATGATGCTCGCTCACATCAGCAGCAAATGGTTAACGGCGTCGATTTTTCTTCTGCCCATAAGAAATCTATGTGAAACTTAGTACGAACTTCGTCATTTTAGACTCGCAGTTTTGTTGTGTTCGTAAAGTTTTTAGTTAATTTCCTACCCCTAAAAAAAACTGTTGAGACCGACATAAAAAACCCGGGTTTACCGCCATTTTAAGAAACCCGACGGTCGGTCTCAGATGAAAAACCCGGTTTTCGTTCTCGGGTTTGATCACTCTAGATGTCAGTTATTAAAATAATAATTTGGTTTGGATCAATTTTGTATTGTATCGTGAATAAGATAATAGGGCTGTTTTTCTTTAAGCCGGGATAACAAGCTGCGATAACAAAAACTTTAATAAAAAATTAATTTTTCGTTCAAAATAAAAAAAATCTTTTTTCACATTGTCGCCAACTACAATATAAATATATGTATGTATCAAAAGAAATTTTCAAAAAAATATTTTGTGTCAACTTAATTGGACTTAGCCTCGATATCAATCAGTTTGACTTACACTGGATAATTATCCAGGCTAAGTCAAACATTTTTAACACAAAATTATTTTTTCAAAATTTGTTTTCACACACACATTGACATTGCTTTTGTCGACAATTTAAAAAAAAAAGATTTTTTATTTTGAGTGAAATTTTAACATTTTATTTAGATTTTTGAAAAACAGCCATAATATGGCTGATTCAATGCGATAACCAAAACGTTAACAAAGAGTTAATTTTTGAAAAAAATATTTTTTCTTATTGTCGCCAACTACAATAGGCCTGTTCGATTGGGCTTAATAGCTTAATTTTTGTATGGAATTTACTCGCTTAACAAGAACGTAGCTTACTACTCTCTTAGTTGTGTTGCCAGATGTTTCCTGTTAATCCATTTAAGTAAAACCAATGTGTAACAACTTTGCCAACTTATCAAGTCTCTTACTTGTAGGAGTAATACACTGGCTAAGTCCAAAATATTTAAAATAAATTTATTTTATTGGCGACAATATAAAAAAATTAATTTTATGTCAAATTTTAACTTTTCATTTAGGTTTTTGTTATCACAGCTTAGTTATATAGTCTTAAAGACTGGAGAGTTTTCTGAAAGTCTTTCCTCAAAGTTCCTGATTATAATCAATAACTCAAAATTCAAAACGAAGCTCTCTTTGTGATTTGGAAAAAGGGCAAATTTCGGCTTATACAACGCAAAACTATCAATTTCCAAAATTTTACGTTAATTGTCAAAAATAGAAGGTTAATAGCCAAGTTTGTTAATGTCGAATCGCGATACACGCACGTAAAATAGAGGGATTTTTCGAATTTCGTACTTTTGGGACAAAAAAGGGACAAAAATGGTACCAATGATACGAAAACAGCTAGAATCATGAAATTCGGTGCGTACATCCCTCTAGTTGCGTTGGCACCAAAATTCGTACTTTTAAGGGAAACAATTGGAAAAGAGGGATAAAGAAGGCAAATGTTTTCCCTAACAAAAGGGATTTTTCGAAATATTTACTTTTATGGGGATAAAAATGGTCCAACCAAACGGCTGCAGTTAGTGAAATTCGGTGCATACATTCATCTCACTGTATAGACGCGAAACATAAAGGAATTTTTGAAAGTATGTACTTTCAGGCGTACCACCTTAACGGCTACGGTTAGAATAGTGAAATTCAGTGTGCACATTTCTATGACAGCATTGACACGAAAAATAGAGTAAAATAGAGAGTAAGGATCTAAATGGGATTTGGCACCAATCAAGCGGCTGCTGCTAGAATCATGAAATTCAGTATTTTCATTCGTCTGACAGCGTAAATGCGAAAAATACGAGGTATGATTTATTCCAAATTCGTACTTTTAGGGTCAAAATGTCAATAAATTGCAGATGAGGAAATCGACCCTGAGGGAAAATTATTTTTCCTAATGACGACTGACAATACAACTAATATTTAGGGCACCTTTTTGAAGATTGCTGTTTCATGTTTACTTTTTGATTAAACTTGAAGTATTATATTTATATATTGTAGAAGACTATTAATATGATAATAATGAAGCAGGTTGAAATAATAAACAAATATCGTAATGTACATAAAAATATCACAATTTTCCTACTATATATGTCGACTATACATAGAAGTGCAGAACCATATAATTCTATGTAAAGTCGACAGAATCTAATCTACCGGTAATTCTGTGTATTGCATTCCGTGGTGGAGGGTATATAAAATTCGGCCCGGTCGAATCATTAGAAATCCGTGTTTGTTTTCATATTTTGCTGGTGCATTGCAAAATGGACTAGCACGCTTTAAGTAAAAGAGAACCAAGCAAGTGATGAAAATCCAACTGGTATGTTGATTATTGATGCACATATTTTGGGTACAAAATTTTATCAGACATTAAGATTTGCTTTGCATTTTCACAGAGGCAATGTTTTCAAAACGAATTGAAGGAGCGTTGCATGCATTTTTTGATAAGACACGCTCACAAAAAGCTTTTAACTGATCGCTTGCTCAACAAATTTACTTGGATGAGAACCAAGGAGAAGCCGTCGATTCAAAATTATAACATTTCTGCATTTAAATAATATAGCTTGTATTATAGGCATTATTATTTGTTTTATTTTCAGGCATATGCTTTGGTTCTTTTCCAAACCCAAGTGCTAAAACGTCCATTTGATTAACCAAAAACATGTGAAAGACCGAAATAATAAAGAACATTAGGCGAAAACAGCAGTGATGTCCATCAATTTAATTTCTAACTCGTAGTTGTTTTATGTTTACTGATCATTTATGATGCTATTGTATTTCTTTATTCACCATTTTATTTAATTATTAATTTTGAAATAAGAAAAACATAAAAATATGGAAAATTACGTTTTTCTCTTTTAAGTGGTTATCTGGCAATATCACCGATTTATCATCCGGATACATTGCTTTCGTATTGTCTTGGCGTAGCGCTCTGGCCGCACAAACTTCTCCAATTGAGGTAACTTCCGCAATATTATTTTTCTTCTACACCATTTTCAAGTGTAATTCAAAAGACACCATTTGCAATTCAAAAATTCCATTTGAAATTCAAAACTCGTTATTTGTAATTCAAAATACACCATTTGAAATTCAAAAGTTTTCATTTGAAATTCAATAATGTAAACAAATTTTTTAAGAAAAATATACATTAGATGGGGTAGCAAATTTGAATATTATGCAGTTTTGAAAACAGATTTAATAAAATGATAAGCAACTAATAATTATCTATAACCTTCACCACCTCAGAGAGCATCTGCATACAATTTTATTATTTATGTGGGAGGTACAACAACTAATAACTATTCAACAGGTATGAAGTGATTGTAAAACCATTTCCAATATTAAATTGTTACTGATCAGTTTTATTTTAACCAAAGCTTATGCCAATTTGTGTGAGAGGTCTTGCAATATCGCTCATATTGCAGGTGTATATAACATCTATAAAAGAAATTTCTCAATGGACAATGTTCTTATTTTTATATCCTCACTTCACAGACTTTCTATTTATCAATCTAAATGGAGGAAAATCTGCTTTCTAAACATCAGAATATTAAAATTTACAGAAATAAATAAATGCTACCCAACCTAATGTATATTTTGCTTAAATAATTTTGTTTACCCTTTTTGAATTGCAAATGGAATAATTTTTGAATTACAAATGGAATAGTTTTTGAATTTCAAATGAAAACTTTTGAATTTCAAATGGTGTCTTTTGAATTACTTATGACGAGTTTTGAATTGCAAATGACGAGTTTTGAATTACAAACGACGAGTTTGGATTGCAAATGATGTCTTTTGAATTACAATTGACAACTTTTGAATTTCAAAAATTGTCTTTTGAATTACAAATGACATTACACTTGACATTTTTTGAACTTCAAATGACATTCCACTTGACATTTTTTGAATTTCAAATGGAATTTTTGAATTTCAAGTGATATTTTTTGAATTGCAAATGGAATTTTTGAATTTCAACTGGTGTTTTTTGAATTTCAAGTGATGTCTTTTGAATTGCAATTGAAAAAGGTGTAGACGATACGATTTCGAATCGTTTTCGTATTGCTTTGCTTGTTGGGCACTGTGTGTCTTGACATTTTGTATGTATGTATGCTTTGTATACTAAGAAGCAAAATCATTCATTTGAATTAAAAACTTTCTTGAGATTGAATAAAAATTTAAATTTTGAGGCAAAATTCCAACTTTAAAATAAGTAAACATTTTTGAGTTTATATTTCCTTAAAATATGTAAAAATTGGATTAACCAACATTGATTATTATTTGATTTAAAATAAAATTTAAATTTATTAAAATTTGGTTAAATATTACTCTTTGAGGGGTTCAAAATCAAATAAATTGTGACCGAATTAAAGACAACGGGCATGGAGTATTTTACCCGTCGAATTTCGTACGTGCTTTCCATTGAACAAAAAATGGCAACACTGCCGCCCGCACCGCGCACTACATAAAAAACTAAAAACTTAATCGATATATCATATATCGCATAAGAAATTTAGGTGGAACTCTTGCAGGGGAAACAAAAACAAACAAAAGCCCCGACCATGTAAATGCCGGGGAATGTTAACAACATCAAAGTGTTGCATGGGAGTGTGTGGTGGTGTGTGAGGAGTAAAGAAATTCACAAAATTACGTTACCTCACCACTCGTCGTGTACTCGTTCGTACTCATGTAGACAGACATACAGACATACCTTCTTTCCTTTCCTTGTGAGACAGGCGAGAGTGATTGACTGGCAGCGAGACGATGAATTGGTATGAATTGTTTATACTTTGTTTTGTTTATCCAGATACACAATTTGAAACCACTACTACTTCACACTTTGCTCTCGCTCTCTGTTTGTAAATGTAATCAATAAATACAACGTAACGTGCACCACCAACTTGTTTTGTTGTGTACTTTGTTATTGTGGGCTTTTGTTTATTATTGTTATTTTTTATAGTTATTTTGTGACCATGTGGGTATGCCAGTACGTAGTATTTTTTGTTATTAAACAAATTGTAAATTGTTGTTAATAAGTTATTAAATCATGAGCGGAACACACACTGAATCACGGGGCGAATGAAACACTAAAACTGGTTTGTTGTCATAACAAACAGCCCGTATGCATTTGTATGATTTTATTTCAAAATTTATTTCACTGAACTCTTGCTTTAACTTTCTTTCAATAAATTCCTTAAATCTTCATTGATAATCTTTATTCCTTAAGATGTTTCGCTCAATCTCAGTTCCTGTTATCAAAACACTCTTCTCTAACAACACTGCAGCGTTACTACCGTTAAATTTGTCAACACTTCCTTCCGTCCGTCGTAGGTGAGATTTTAATTTGCTTTTAAAATTTATGTTATTGCAATTTGCTGTATTTATTTTTTTTTAATTTCAAGAATTATTTTCTGTCCAAGAAAGGACAATTTAACTTTAACTCCGATTTAATGTTATTTTATAGAAAATTTTACGCAGACCGCCGACTGCAACCGCACTTACTGAAATCTCAAACAAAACAATCTACATAAATATCAGCGTTGCCACTGAGTGAAGAAATTTCCTACCAATTTCGGAAGTTATAGGCGATTGGCGATTTTTCCACTGTTAAATTGGTTATAACCCTTGAAAAATAATTTTCTATTTTTTTTTTTTTTCAAAAATAAATTTATATTCTTTAAATTTGCAAAAAAAGCCCAAAACGGCAACACTGTGTACGTCTGCGAATGAAAATGAGAAAAAATTACGACACAAAGCGTCGGCGACCAACCTCGTTCAATGATAAAAAATCACTAATTTTTTTTTTGAAAAACGCGGATTTCACAAAATACCGAAGTCTCCACAAGGTCTCCAAATAACACAAATAACACTCTCCACTCTCCAAATAACCGACTGCGACGCGAAGAACGAGTGAGTTGCTAAAAATTGGAGTAGAACGAGATGTGCAGGGTTGATTGAAGAAGTATAGAATGGAAGAATCTGCAATTTAAGAAAGAGAGAGAATGGAGGTCAGCAATGAGAGCGAATGGAGGACAGCGCAATAGTGGAGAGTTCGTGAAAACTCAGCTGATTTCACTACCGAAGTCTCCACAAGGTCTCCAAATTACACTCTCCACTCTCCAAATAACCGACTGCGACGCAAGCAGAAACAGGACCAGTGTTACCGCTGATAAATTTCAAAAAGTATCACAAATGGGGGATTTCTTCAAAAAAAAAGTGGCACTTTTTTTTTAAGTGGTACACTTTTCTTAGTTTTTATTTCGAGAAAACAACAGATTACATGAAGTTAACAAAAACAATTCATATATATATATATATATATATATATATATATATATATAAATATTAGGCTGGGTCGCAGTCCACACAAATGGAAAAACAATTTCCAGTCACACCATGAAAATAAAGTTTGGATTGATGATTTGCAAAATATTACGTTGAAAACACTAAAAATCGTGTTTTCTGCATTAATGAAACCATTTTAAATATAAATTTTGATTCTTGCCTTAGGGTAACGGATAGGACGTTTATAGTAGTTTTTATGTGTTTTTCATAGTGATAACTGTAAACTTTTTCGTATTTTGTGGTAATATCTCATAAAAAGTAAACAGCTGCCGTCAATACCTTTCGAATAACCTAACTCATGTAAATCGGAAAGAAATTGACGCCGCAGCGCTCATTTTTGTAAAAAGAACATTTTGGATCTGCAAAATGAGTTTTTAACTTTGAAAAACCACAAAAAACCAATCTAAGCGTCCAATAATATGATAAATGAGTGACAAGTATAAAAATGTATATTTGAAGTGCTTCCAAGGGTCTATAAATTCATAGAAAAAATTTGGACAGTAATGCAACATGAAAAAATAACACGGGAAAACATTATTTTTTGAGGTGTTGTCAGGAGCGTTTCGCTCACAGATGGCTTGACCCAGCGACGAAATATTTTGCAGATCATCATTAAACAATCCATGGCCGCAGCAATTAATTTTCGTAATCCATCCTAATATACATATATATGGGAAAATCTACAAAATAGTCCGATTTCAATATTGAAAAATTAAAAATTTCAAATTAGAGGCACACGATTCATTTTAGCGTCAACTTGTTAAAAATACATTAAATATAAATAATGTGCTCGCGTGCATCATTTTTTTCAAGTGCTGAAGAAGTTATAATCGGATTGTCCCTTTTGGTTCTATTGCAAGTTAAGCCTGAAAACCCTATGAAAATCAACAAAATTTAACCTAAAATGTCTCTCGGTACCAAAATAATAATTCGATCTATTTAGCACTTACACACATTATTAGTAGTACCCATATTCACCGATCACACAGGGTTGCCACCAGTTATTTTTCAAACTGCGGATGTGCTCTTCAAAAAATATGAAATTTCATGATCTGCACGCATCGACCTGATGATGTTCGTACTGTCATAATCTCCTTGTCGCTGAAGGCACACCAAATCGTCCGGTCGCCTTTTGTTAGTATCTCTGTCGTTTATAATCCAATATTAAAAAATTTGCAATTACGTTCACGCTGAAAGCGCAAAAAAGAAAATTGTATCAATTTTCGTTTTATGCAAAAACAGAGTGACAGATTTTGAAGAGCTACCATTTATTCCTCAGTGATGGCACACGCCCTTTTCAACATATAGAAGATTCCGCAACATCATTACTATCATCCACAAAAAGGTCAGAATGATTTTCTCTTATGCTGAAAAAGTTATAGCCAAAAGAGTTGAACAACTCCCGAAAGTTACAAGCAAAAATAGGGTAAATTAGGGTAGACCTTAGCTCAGTAGACTACATTAACAGCATAATTTTAAAACTTTAGGATGTTGGCGAGGTTAAACTCGTCGTTTTGAAAATTATGACACTCTCAGAAATATTATATATTGCTCTTAAAGCGGTTAGAAGCCTGAGTGACATGGAATCGTACTATACCGTAGATTTGCCCATATACTAAACTAAAAAATAAATTAAATCACATTTGGGTATTTATTTTTATTTACTTTTTTGGTAACTTATTTCCCATTCTTTCATTGTTCATTAACCTATTTTTCATTATTGTCAGCTTCGAAAAACGGGCTCTGCGCAAGCACTGCTATGAGGCAAAGTAAAAACATATGTGGCAAATTGATACAAATTTTGATATAAATCATTTAAATTATTTTTTAAATTTCCCACTTTATACCAGAAAACTTCGACATTAGTAATTGCGAATACTGCTCGTAAGACTTATATTGTAATAATTTTAATTAATTTACAAAAGCCTGTGGTTTCCTAATTACACCACTAAATTCAGCACCGATGGCAAAATAGTTGATATCTTTTATAATAAAAGGGTCTAAGAATCTTAAACTATTCAGTATTTTGTCATTTATATAAACTCTTGAAAATATTTTTATAACTGATATCTCTGTAAACAATATAAACTCTTTTTTAAAATGTTTTTAAAAAGTTTTTTTTTTTTTTGTCATCGAAACTATATCTTGTGTGAAGTCTCACTTTGAAAACTTTTGTTTAGTGAGTTCATGATTTTAAGAATATAAATTTTAAATATATATATCTTATTTTTTGTTGACAGTTCTTGTTGAATAATTTTATTGTTTCCAATATTCAATCAAAAAGTGGCACCAATGATAAAAAAGTGGCACAAAAAAGCAAAAAGTAGCACATTTAGTACCACAATGGAAAAGTGGCACAACGGTAACACTGTTGGGAGACTTGTAAAGTCTACATCGAAATTCAACAATCGATTTCACTTGTTAGCAAATCGGTAGTTGGTTCGGAATCGATATTTGTCGACACAAACATCCGTAGAGTTGAATTACACTCGATGAAAAATTAAAGTTTAGATCATATGACAATAAACAATTCAACGCAATGAAAACCATACATTTATACAGGGTTTTCCAACAAGAGGTGTTATTTTTTTATTCAAAGAAAAATGCCATTTTTTGAGATAAATGATAGGATGTTTATTTCACAATAAAGAGGAAGGTATGCCGTTAATAATGAAAAACAACATCAGCCAAATGGCCACCTCGCTTCCAGGACCGTATCCTTTTCATGACATTTTCCATAACCCGATCGAAAAGTGGCTACCCTATGTCCTCGATAGCCTCACGAATTCTATCTTTGAGGCCTTCAATCGACGCTTGGCTGTTGGCGTAGACCTTATCTTTCACGTGGCCCCAATTGAAGAAGTCATAAGGTGTTAAATCACAAGATCTCGGTGGCCAATTGTGATCACCTCTTCGAGAGATAACACGTTCGTTGCTTGTGTGGCACGTAGCGCCGTCTTGTTGAAAGTAAACATTGTCCAGATCAATACCATCCAACTCCGACCATAAAAAATCATCTCTCGATAGCGCAATACATTCAACGTAACTGTTGATCCAACCTCATTTCGAAAAAGTAAGTTCCAATGACCCCGTCGGACCATAAACCGCACCAAACAGTCACACGATGAGGATGGAGAGGCTTCTCAACAATAACTCTTGGGTTTTCCGAGCCCCAGATGCGACAATTTTGCTTGTTGACGTAGCCACCGAGGTGGAAATGAGCCTCATCAGTCATGATGATTTTTAGATGGAATTTCGGATCATTTTCATTAATGAATTGTAATAATTTCAATGCGTTGTTGAAGCATGTATCGTACCATTTTTAGCAATGGCGTAGTTTCTACTTGTCAAATGTCAAAAAATAAAAGCTTCAAAAGTGACAGCTACCGAAATACCGGGTGATTCAAAATAATACCTCTTGTTGGAAAACCCTGTACTAAAGCAGGCTTTAGAGCGGAGAACTTCTTCGACGAACATCAGTGTTCGTCATTGTTTCCCTTACACTTCATATACAAGATCGTCCAACATTACTTTATTACCGACTGATAAAGGGTGTTTTTTATTGAGGTATAGAACTTCGAATTGAAATAAAACACAAGAAAATCGTTTTAATGTCCATCAATTTGGCTTTATTGGAAGGATAATTTTATGCCATTAATGTTTAAATATGATTTCGGGCATGTGGCCGCCGCGGCTGGCTCGAATATAGCCAATTCTACAGGTCCAATTTTCAACCAACGCCGCGAATGTAGGCTTCCAAGTCCCCTAACGTTTCTGGTTTGTTGGCGTAGACGAGCGACTTCACATATCCCCAAAGAAAATAATCCAATGGTGTCAAATCACACGATCTTGGTGGCCAATTGACAGGTCCATTCCGCGAAATTATGCGCTCATCGAATGTTTCCTTCAATAATTCGATTGTGACGTGCGCTAAATGGACGGAGCTTGCGGTGAACTTCGCGAACTGAACCATTACTTTCGAAATAAATTTGCACGATTTGCAAGCGTTGTTCTTTTGTCAACCTGTTCATGATGAAATGGCAAACCAAACTAAATATTAATCACTTGACAGCTGACAAAATGGCCGCCAGTTAAAAAAGTGATGCCAACTTAAAGTTCTATACCCCAATAAAAAACACCCTTTATAATAACATTAGACGAAATAAAAATCTTCTAAATATTCACATTCGTTTAAGTTTTTTTCTACTTCTTTGTATTTCTCAACTAACAAATTGCAAGCTTAATTTCTATTGACACGGTTTTTATATAAATTGCTTTTAATTTAATATCCTGAAAAACATATATTTAATTTTCTTAATTTTTATGTCTTTTAGCTTATTTTATTCTCTATAAGATATCAAAATTTCAGAGTGGAGTGACTATCGGTTCAGAAATTATAATTTTTCAAAATGATTTTCTATTTCAGAAAGTCAAAGTTGTAGTTTTTACGGTATTCATTCCTGGGATTTTGGGAAATATAGATTTAGTAAGAAACATAATACTGGGGTTTGATATCCACATATACTTAAATTCTAAAACAAATGTTTAAAAAAATTGACAATAGATTTTTTGTAGTGGACCAAAATATTCCACAGACAGGAAAGCATGTAGTCTATTTCGAAAGATTTTAGTATGGTGAATCCAAATATGACATCAAAATTGTTCGCCTTTTTTTTGTAGAATAACCGAAATATTAAAAAATTTGTTGTTATATTGCATGAATCTTGTAGAGAATAAAATAATACATTACAAAGTTAAGAAAATTAAAGAGATACTGCCGGAGCTTTTTTCTAAGCTACACATCCATCCAAATACACTCGCTCGAGAGCTGCTAAATTATGAAGGACACAGCCGTCTGAGGAGAAGAAATACCCTAGATCTAGTTTAGAATTTTGAATTGTCACAATGCTAATGTAATATTTTGATAAAACTTTTATTACATACTTTTGCAAACTCTTGCTGGTTATATACTGTAAATAACCTTTAGAATAAGAATCCTAGGTTAAGATTTGAATACTTATTGTTATTTTCACAAGTTATGAAAGATACAATAAATAACAAAAAACGTAAAAAAAATGTTTTTTAGGATATTCAAAGATTAAGATATTTTCAACATTTGGAAATACCACTTTCGTAAAGAAGATGTGAAAACCTTTCAGACGATATCAATATCGTTCATAAGTTAAATTTCATCAAAATCGGATGAATTTCCAAAACCAAATTTTGTTTGAATCGATTTTTGATGGAATTACCCAGTACTAAACAGTACAAATAACGAAAAAAGTACTCCCTGATATAGAATTCGTTTCTAATTGTATGGCCACCACTGTATACGTTAAGAAATCTCTCAGCTTTAGAAAGTAGTTTTCAGTTCCGATATGTATTCTTACATCGGTCAATAACATGCAAAATCGATTTTTAATTTTTTACAAGCCCGAATAATTTTATTAATTTGAAAACATTGATTTTTTTGAAAATACAAAACCGTTGGAACCATAAGAAAAAAATAGAAAATATAAGTTGATGGACTATTATTAATGTTTTGTGCTTTTGGCGTTTTTTATCTTTCCGTTCCATTTAGTTTTTTTTCGTTATTTGTACTGTTTAGTACTGGGTAATTCCATCAAAAATCGATTCAAACAAAATTTGGTTTTGGAAATTCATCCGATTTTGATGAAATTTAACTTATGAACGATATTGATATCGTCTGAAAGGTTTTCACATCTTCTTTACGAAAGTGGTATTTCCAAATGTTGAAAATATCTTAATCGTACTTTCATAAAACAACAACAACAAACATTTATACCCAATATTGTAAGTCTCACATTTGAAAGGTCGAAACCATTTTTTTTCTGAAAAAAACTCAAAAAATACGCAAAAAACACGCAATTAGAAACGACCATAAAAAATATTTTATTCAAAGTTTTTTTGTGAAAAACATAATAAAAGAAAATTAAAGAAGACTCAATACTTCGTCGGATAATCTCCTTGGCAGACTTTATACCGAAATTAGAGATCGTCAAGGTGCTATCAACTCCCAAACTTCCTTAATATTCAAAAAGTGTTCGTCATTGTTTCTTGTAGTTTTCATTCTTAAACCTCTTTCTACATCTGCCTACAAGTTTTCGATGGGATTTTAGTCCGCACGTTGGCTGGTCAGACTAATATATCGGTAATCCATAAACCATTGATTCACGCCTTGTTTATGTTGAAAAATATAAGAAACTGGTATATTTAGGAACGAAAATGGTTCCATCTCTAAAAACTTACCCACCCATTAGTCATTAGGCCTGTTCGATTGGGCTTACTAGCTTAATTTTTGTATGGAATTTACTCGCTTAACAAGAACGTAGCTTACTACTGTCTTAGTTGTGTTGCCAGATGTTTCCTGTTAATCCATCTAAGAAAAAACAATGTGTAGCAACGTTGCCAACTTATCAAGTATCTTAATTGTAAGCTAGTAAGCCCAATCGAACAGGCCTATTGTTTATTTATTTTCCATTAAAGTGTGCTTGTCTAGGATAATGAACGACCTCCGTCGTAAACACATAGCATTAATTGTTATACTCACCCATCTATGTGTCTAGGCTAAACAGCTACACATACAAACTCTGAGCCCTGTGAAAAGCTTTACCATAGCATTGACTAACCGAATATGGCGTTGGCAAAATTCGACGAGACCACCAAAGGTGTTCATGGCTATGCTAACAGAGTGTTGAGAATTATTCAAATTCAATGGAGGCTCCTGGGAATATAAATATTGTTCAGCCTGGCAATGCTTTATGGGGTTTGCAAATTAGCTGCAGGAGTTAGCAAAGTTTAAAACCACTCACAAGCAACTGAGAGATTTCACGAAGTCACCTCTCAGTCATGTTGGCAACGAACTTTGGCCATGTGCCATGTCACATGGCCCATGTGATCTAGACATGGACATGTTGACAACGAACATAGGTCATGTTGACAGCGATCCTGGGTCATGTTGACAACGAACATTGGTAATTTTGACTACGAACTTTTGTCATGTTGAAAACGAACTTTGGTCACTTTGACCGCGAACATAGGTCAGAACCTTTGGTCATGTTGAAAGCTAATCATGGACATGTTGATAGAACATTGGTCATGCTGACAAGCAACTTTGGTCATGTTGAAAACGAACCTTGGTCATGTTCACAACGAACATTGGTAATTTTGACTACGAACTTTTGTCATGTTGAAAACGAACTTTGGTCACTTTGACCGCGAACCTAGGTCGGGACCTTTGGTCATGTTTAGAGTGCTAATCATAGACATGTTGGCAACGAACTTTGGTCATGTTGACAACGAACTTTGGTCATATTGAGATCTAATAATGGACATGTTGACAACGAACATTGGTCATGTTGATAACTAACTTTGGACATGTCGTCAACGCACTTTGGTCATGTTGACAACGAACTTTGGTCATGTTGACAACGAACATAGGTCATGTTAACAGTGAACCTTGGTCATGACAACGATTTATTTTTTTCATGTTGAGAAGGAACTAACTTTTGTCATGTTGACAACGAACTGTGTGGACCACGATTACAGTTGTGCAACTAAAGTTGCAATTTTTGACGGCCTGCAACTTTATGTTCCAATTTTCCAAACTCATCCGAAAATGCTAATTGAAATAATTACCAACAAAAACACGGTAATGACAGTTCATTACGCCCTGCATTATTTTGAAGTAAGAAATAATTACCTCCTTTTATTGAGGTATAGAACTTCGAATTGAAATAAAACACAAGAAAATCGTTTTAATGTCCATCAATTTGGCTTTATTGGAAGGATAATTTTATGCCATTAATGTTTAAATATGATTTCGGGCATGTGGCATCCGCGGCTTGCTCGAATATATCCAATTCTACAGGTCCAATTTTCAACCACTTTCTCCAATTGCTGTGCAGCTCCAATTGCTGTGCACGGTGGCGAATCGATTCATTCGGGTCCTCTTCAACACTTTGCTCTACAGTGGCAATTGTTTCTTCGGTGCGCACTGTTCGACGTCTCTGCGTATGCGTATTATCACATAGAGTAAACGTAGTGCGAAAACGATCCATGGTTAACCGAATTAATTGCTCTGATGGACGATTATATCGACCATAAAATGTTGAACTTCGCGAACTGAACCATTACTTTCGAAATAAATTTGCACGATTTGCAAGCGTTGTTCTTTTGTCAACCTGTTCATGATGAAATGGCAAACCAAACTAAATATTAATCACTTGACAGCTGACAAAATGGCCGCCAGTTAAAAAAGTGATGTCAACTTCAAGTTCTATACCCCAATAAAAATAGCAAAAAAATGTAGCTTTGTCTTCCAGCCATTTCGATGTTACCGCGACCGCCACCCGAAGTTTAAAATGGTTTGATATTTTAGAATGGAAAATACGTTTCCCATTCTTCTTATTGTTCTGCTCCTTTGTTCGACAACAAAACTGCACTTTTTTATACACTCCACGAGAGTATTATGGCTTTGTGCATTTGTTTGTAACACCCAAAAGGAAACGGGATAGACCCATTGTTAAGTATACCGATCGACTTAGAATCACTTTCTGAGTCGATTTAGCAATGTCCGTCTGTCCGTCTGTCCATCTATTGTTGTAATCAAACTACAGGTCGCAATTATAGTCCGATCTTAACAAAAATTGGCACAAGTAAGTTTTGTGGATCAAGGACGAACGCTATTTAATTTGAGGCAAATCGGTTCAGATTTAGATATAGTCCCCATACAAATGTCGCTCCCGATTTGACATTTTCCGCTCTAGAAACCACATATTGTACCCAATTTTCTTTAAATTTGGCACAACATCTTATAATCCAACTAGAGACACCTATGCAAAAATTGGATAAGATCGGTTCAGATTTAGATATAGCCCCCATACAAATGCCGATCCCATTTTGACGTTTTTCGCTCTAGAAACGACATATTGTACCCGATTTTCTTTAAATTTGACACAACATCTTAAAATCCAACTAGAAACACCTATGCAGAAATTCGGTAAGATCGGTTCAGATTTAGATATAGCCCCCATACAAATGTCGCTCCCGATTTGACATTTCCCGCTCTAGAAACACCATATTGTACTTGATTTTCTTTAAATTTGGCACAACATCTTATAATCCAACTACACACACCTATGCAGGAATTAGGTAAGATCGGTTCAGATTTAGATATAGCCCCCATACAAATGTCGCTCCCGATTTGACATTTTCCGCTCTAGAAACCACATATTGTACCCAATTTTCTTTAAATTTGGCACAACATCTTATAATCCAACGAGAGACACCTATGCAAAAATTGGATAAGATCGGTTCAGATTTAGATATAGCCCCCATACAAATGCCGATCCCATTTTGACGTTTCTCGCTCTAGAAACGACATATTGTATCCGATTTTCTTTAAATTTGGCACAACATCTTACAATCCAACTATAAATACCTATGCAAAAATTGTGTAAGATCGGTTCAGATTTAGATATAGCTCCCATACAAATGTCGCTCCCAATTTGACATTTCCCGCTCTAGAAACCCTATATTGTACTCGATTTTCTTTAAATTTGGCACAACATCTTACAATCCAACTATAAATACCTATGCAAAAATTGTGTAAGATCGGTTCAGATTTAGATATAGCTCCCATACAAATGTCGCTCCCGATTTGACATTTCCCGCTCTAGAAACCCCATATTGTACTCGATTTTCTTTAAATTTGGCACAACATCTTATAATCCAACTAGAAACACCTATGGAAAAATTGGGTAAGATCGGTTCAGATTTAGATATAGCCCCAAAACAATTGGGGCCGATTTGACTTTTGGCGCTTTAGAAACCACATATTGTACTCGATTTTCTTTTAAATTGCCACAACATTTTATAGTCCAACTAAACAAACCTATGATGAAAGTGGCTAAGATCGGTTCAGATTTAGATATAGCGCAAATACCAATGTTGTTCGCAAATGTTTAACCGATTTTGGCCAAACTATACATATTATATTTCACCTATTTCTTTCCAGATTTCAATATACCTCCATACAAATGTCCTTTCCGATTCAACATTTTTTGTCAAACACATACATTTACAGGATACAAAAAACCTTCCTGTGTTCACTTTGTCACCGAATTGAATTGTATCCCGGTAGAAAGTGGAGTGTATCATAGAGTCGGCCCCGCCCGACTTTAGCCTTTCCTTACTTGTTGTGTATACGTTCGCCTGTCGTGGTGACGTTGTTCATTATACAAAAATATAATGAAGTTGCAATAACTTGCAATAAGTTGGTAGAAATGCTTTGCTCAAACCACCAACCACAACACACAACAACGTCTACCAACATACTTACCAACCAGTCAGTACTTACTTATATAAACTTTTTGTAAGCGTGAGTGGAAGTACTTATTTTTCAAAATTTTGTAAGTACTTATTTCTTTAAAATGCCTTTATAAAAATAATTGCAAACGGTTTAGCATTATGTTCAACATTACTTGGTAATGAGAGCTTTTGCTGGGTATCATAAAAATTTCAACAAATAAACATTATTTATTTTTTTTCGTTTAACTAGGAAACTGGTATTGGTTAACCCTTTCAAGGTCTTTTAATATCTTAAAGATGTCGGCGACTTTTTTAAGACGAGATTACATGTCCGATCTCGTCTAAAAAAATGTGTTTTTACTTTCTGTACTTTCCGTTTGTACAAAAAGTATTTTTTTCCACCCCACGGAACCATAATCAAATATTTTCTATTTTATAAAAATATTATATTATTGAAGAAGAAGAAATGCTCAAAATTAGATACATTTTAAATAAATAATTTGAAACATAACAATATATATGTACAGCGCACACTCACCCCCCCTAATACATTTTTATGGCATAATGTCAAAAAATAAAGATATAATCTTGTAATTTTGCACATTTGCTAGACATATCATACTTAAAACATAAAAAATAAAATTGGGCCGATCGGACCACGCCTCTATTATCTCCCATATAAACTCAATATATAACCAAAATAATTATCACCCTGTATTAGCACAGGGTGACCAAAAACAAAATTCTATGAAAGCTTAAAAGAATGAAACTTATTTCGCTTTGACGAAAAATGTTTTTCTGGACATTTTTACAAAAGCAAAATATAGCATACAAATATTCTACTTGACACTGCAATTTAAATAATTATTTCAGGAAATAATATAAAATGTATACATGTGTATAGAAAAGTGAATAACATTATATACCATTTTAAAGGTACTTACAATACCTCTAAAATGAGATGTTGATGGGTCTCATACACAAATCTGATTCAGAGATATGATCAAATATGCAGGAGTCTGCCGAAAAATGCTGGCGAGATATTAATTCCACCATAAACTACACACTCAGACGAACACTTTCACATTTACACTTTTAGTCAAGTTAGGACTCAACTTTTGGTCCACGACATTTATATGTTATGCTCACTACAAATCACAAAATTACAACACTTAGGAAAACTGACAAGACTACAGTAATCACAAAATGTTAAATATAATTTTTCAACTACTTACGCCGGCCTTCAATTTCAATAATATAGTCACTTCATTAATTTCTTTTTACGTCTTAATTTTAAGTATTTTGTATAACAGCCTTAGACCCGAATTTTAACGGCAAACTTTAAATGCCTCTCATGCTTGCGGTGTTGCCACCTCGTTTTCTCCAATACATTTTCTTGATAGCTTGGAGTGTTGCCATTAAGAAAATATATAGACATTTTCACAATTTCCAATTTCAATTTTTTGAATTTCTGCCAAAAAAATATGGATTTGGGACCATAGTGCAGCGGGGGACACGAATTTAGCATAAAGCAAATATTTCAACTTCTTTTTATGTGTTTTTGGCCGGTATTTTTCTAAAATATTAAGTACGATAAGATGACCATTTAACATTGCTTTTGTTCGGTTCTTTTGTTGTTAAGTGTAAAAAAAAAGTTAAAAAAAACTTTAATCAAACTGGAAAAAACTGAACTAACTAATACATTTTATTATAACCTTAATATTTGATTGGATAACCACTATTTTGAGTAATAGCTGTACATATATTTCTTTCTACTAGTGTCATAAAACGCTCCATTGAAATAGCATATCAAGAATTCTGAGTTTCATTCAACAAATCGGTCAATTTTTTTGGGTTTTATTGCTATAATATTTTGTGGAGGTTCATTCCTTAGATTTTCAATAGGATTGAGTTCCGGTGACTGTGCTGGTCCATTTTTAAAAACCTATTCTGTTCTGCTCCAAACAGCTCTTCACTGGCGTTAAGTGTATTTTCGTTGGTTGTCGTGCATAAAATGCCACATAAGTGGCATTTTTCTCTATATAGTACCATAATATCAGCAAGTAGATTATTGCAAACATTCTAATCCATCAATACATCGATTTTATGTATGGGACCAAAACCGTATACACCATCACATTTTCGACTACAAGCTTTACCGTTTCAGCTTTGTACTTTGGGTTGTGCTGCACAGTTGGAGGGCACAATTCGTACTGTTTCCCATCAGATCCGAACCGACAAAAGTTCGATTCGCCAATCCAAGCAATATTTTCCCAAAAATCTTGCATTTTTCTAAATGCTCCTGAGCAAGAGAAATTTGACACTGCAAGAATTTTTTTGATACGAGTGGCTTACGTTGAATAATGCATCCAAGTATTTTTTTTCATTGGTTCTTCTTCTTATGGTTCTTGAGGAAATGCTAATGTCAAATTCTGCCGAAAAATCTCTCAGAATCACAGTTGAGCTTTTAAATGGATCTGCTACGGAGGTTCAATAAATTAAAGAATCCAATTTATTGGTTGTTTTTCTCGGTGAAGGTCTTTGTGCGAAATTTTTTAAGCTCCCATAAGTTCCAATATGGCTATTACATTGCACACAATCTGTATGGATTAATTTAGAATATTTACAATAATCCCAGCGGTACTTCCACTGTCAATTGCATAATAACCTGACGCTTCGCCTCAATGCACATTTTCCTAATTATATAAAGGGTGGTTTTTTAGCTATTATCTTTTTGGCAACACTGGTTTAAAAAGCTGACGCACGTTTCGTGTTTTGTTTCACTGTCAAACATCTTCAGTTTGGTCTATAATTTAACCATGAATCGTCTTACAAACGAACAACGTTTGCAAATTATTGAATTTTATTATCAAAATGCGTGCTCTGTTAAGAAAGTTCATCGCGCGCTTTTTTGTGTTCAGCGACGAAGCTCATTTTTGGCTCAATGGGTACGTAAATAGGCAGAATTGTCGATTTTGGAGTGAATATCAGCCAGAAGCATTGCAAGAGCTACCAATGCATCCAGAAAAACTCACAGTTTGGTGCGGTTTATGGGCTGGTGGCATCATTGGACCGTACTTCTTCAAAGATGATGCGAATCGTAACGTATGTAACTGTGAATGGTGAGCGCTACCGTGAGATGATATCCAACTTTTTTGCCCAAAATGCAAGAGCTTGACTTGCATGACTTATTGAGAGGCGAGTTCGGTGAACATTTTATTTCACGTTCGGGACCGGTCAATTGGCCGCCTAAATCGTGCCATTTAACGTCTTTAGACTATTTTTTCTGGGGCTATGTTAAAGCTCATGTCTATACAGACAAGCCCGCTTCATTTGACGCATTGGAAGACAACATCGAAGCATTTATTCGTGAGATACCGGCCGGAATGTTGGGAAAAGTATGCCAAAATTGGATTAAGCAGATGGACCATTTGAGGCGCAGTCAATGTCAACATTTGCATGAAATAATCTTCAAACATTAAATTATGTGGACCGTACTATCGATTCATATAATTTTTTCATGCAGTTTTCTGAATTTTATGTGTTTTTTTTTTTTTTAACTTTCCTATAGCTTTTAAAAAATCACCCTTTATATATAATTATATACATAATTAACGAGAAAATATCCTGCTCCATTTAAAGGCTAGGTTGTATCGGCCAATGAAACTGCTGCGATTTTTTGGTATTCGTAACTTTAGTAGGTAGAATCATAAAATTCCGCGTGTTCATTCCTCTGATAAAATAAAGAAAATTTAAAAAATACTTCTAGGGGGAGAGCGGGAAATGGGGTTAAAATGTTACCAATAAAACTGCTGCACTTATGTAGAAAACTGGGCAAAAGGGGATAAAGATAGTGCCAAACAAACGTACTTGTTGTATAAAAATGGGATAGAATTAGGGGTGCGAATTTTCGATTTTGATATGCTAGAACCACTAATTTTGTGAGGTTCGGAAAAAAATCATGGGGTGAGTGTAAGTGGGGTAAAAATACACCAAAGGCCCAAAACTGTCTTGTAGTTGCTCCCAGTGGGGTTAAATGTGAGACCGTCCTCCATTAATTTTTCCTCCCCAACATTTTATTTGAACACGCATACCGCAATCTCCACTCGTTGGAGGGGGCTCCCATACAAAAAATATTTTTTATAAAATTTATTCCCACCGCTCTTATTGGAATAAGAGCAAGGCGGCCGCTAGTGGATATTTTTTCTACCCCCGCATTTTCTCCGAACATACTTACCTCCTATCTTCAACCCTTAAGGTATTGGGCCTTACTGTTATAACAGTACTTCCAGCCCCAGCTAGGGGCAACTCCAACATTTTTTCCGAACAAACTTACCCCCATATACAGTGGTGGTCACGAGTTTAGCACACTTCACATGTGTTGTTTATAATACCAAATAATTCGTTCTGATAATGAACTCTGCGCAAAATATCTGTTTTTAAGTGTTGCTTATGGTGTGATCAGTAAGCCCAATAATTTTTTTCGTATTCTTTTGTGCCTTTTTCTCGTACTCTCATGTTTTTGCAAGTAATTCGTAATCTGGGCTGGACACAAATTTAGCACATTTGATAAAAGTTGTTATTTTCTGTTTCTTTTTTCGTTTTAATTAATTAATTGGTAAGTTTCGGCAATTTTTACTCAAATGGAAGTTATTATTTAACAAAATTTATAATTAGACATCGCTAAAGGAAAGTAGTGCATTGAGGCGCAGCGTCAGGTTATTATGCAATTGAACGACAGTGGAAGTACCGCTGGGGATATTGCAAACATTATAAATTGATCTAGACAGATTGTGTTCAATATACTAAGCCATATTGGCACTTCAAAAATATTGCAAAATGTCCTACGCCGAGAAAAACAAGTAATAAATCGGATTTTTTAATTTATAGAACCTGCGTAGCAGATCCATTTAAAAGCTCAACTGTGATTCAGAGAAACTTTTCGGCCAAATTTGACATTAACATTTCCTCAAGAACCATAAGAAGAAGAACCAATGAAGAAAAATTACTTGGATGCATTGTTCAACATAAGCCAGTGTCAAATTTAATCTGCGCAGGATCATTTAGAAAAATCCATTTTTTTTTGGGAAAATATCGCCTGGATTGGCGAATCGAACATTTGTCGGTGCGGATCTATAGGAAACAATACGAATTGTGCCCTCCAAACATCCAGCACAACCCAAAGTACAAATCTGAGACGGTGAAGCTTGTTGGCGAAAATCTGATGGTGTATACTGCGTTTTCTGAACACGGCGTTGGTCCGATACACAAAATCGATGGATCAGTATATTTACAAAAATCTATTTGTTGATACTATGATGAGATATTCAGATAAAAACATGTCAATTAAGTGGCGTTTTATGCACGACAACCGACCAAAACACACTTAACGCTAGTGTAGAGCTGTTTGGGGCTGAACAGAATAGATTTTTAAAAAAGGTGCAGCACAGTCACCGGATCCCAATCCTATTGAGAATCTATGGAATGGACTTTAACAACATATTATAGCAATAAAACCCAAAAATTTGTCCGATTTCTTGAATGAAACTCAAAATTCTTGATTTGCTACTCCAATGGAGTCTTTTAGGTCTCTAGTGGAGAGTATGTCCACAAGATGTACAGCTATTACTCAAAATAGTGGTTATCCAACCAAATATTAAGTTTATAATAAAATGTATTGGTTGGTTCAGTTTTTTTCCGGTTTGATTAAAGTTTTTTTTTTAATTTGTGCTAAATTAGTGTCCAATCACTTTTCGTATTATTTGTACTTTAGATTGCATAAAACTAAAATGCAACATAAGAACCGAACAAAAACTACCTTAAATGGTCATCTTATCGTACGTAATATTTTAGAAAAAATACCGGTCAAAAAACATAAAGTTGAAGTTGAAATATTTGCTTTATAAAGTTACATGTGGTGACTGTGCTAAATTCGTGTCCACCACTGTACATACAAAAACAAATTTGTATAAAATTGACTCCCTCGACTATAACTGTCCCAAGGATGTATGTATGAGCAACCCCCAATATTTTTTTAGCCCCAATATTTTCTCTGAACGTACCCTTAAGGTAGTCCCCACACATTTGTTTATATTTTTATAATTTTTTAATGAAGGAAATGCTCAAAACTGCCCCCTAGTCGCATGTAGGACTGGCCCCCATTAATTTTATTTCCCCAACATTTTCCCCAAACATACCTGTCCCCTATCTCCACTCCATAATGAGGCTGCCATACAAAAACTAAATTTTTATAAAATTTAACTGCCCCAGAAGGCCGCTTAGTTGAGTCAAATGTATGACTGACCCGCAATATTTTTTCAGTCCCACTATTTTCTCCGAACATACCTACCCTCCAACTCCAACCCTTAAGGTGGCGCCCATACATTTTTATATTTTTTCTTCTTTTTTGATAAATTCATATATAAATAGATATATCGAAAATATCAAATCCTTTTAATCTTCGAGGGATTCGATGTTACCGCGACGGTAACATCGAAATGGATGGAAGACAAAGTTACGCACAACTCTATGTGTAGCAAAACATGGACCTTCTGTTATCAATACCTACTTTTATAAGCCATTATGAAGTGGTCATTATTTCATACTTCAAAAGAAAGCAGGGCGTAATGGGCAGTCATTATTAGGTAATGCTAATAGATATGTCATTACCGAGTTTTTGCTGGGAAATTTAGTTGCTTCATGTCAATCGAAGCGTGCGCATGCTCCGCGGAATGCAAGTTATTTCTTTGCAGAATCATAAAGTTAACTGTTTGAACTATATTGGAATTAAAAACATTTTTTAATTTAATGGTTAAAATAGTATTATAATACTATCTTATCCACACAACAACAATAAGAAGAAAGGAAAACACATTCGCCATTCTTCTTATTGTTCTGTTCCATTTGTTACAACAATAAAACTGTACTTTTTTTTGTGTATACGTTCGCTTGCCGTGGTGACATTGTTTATCATACAAAATTTGAAATATAATGAAGTTGCAATAAGTTGAAGTTGCTAGAAATGTTTTTCTGTGTGTATTCAAACAACCAACCACAACAACATCAACCAACATACTTACCGACCAGTACTTATATATTAACGTTTTGTAAGCGTGCGTGGAAGTACTTATTTCTCAACCTTATGTAAGTGTGCGTGGAAGTACTTATTTTTTTACAATTCATTTAAGATAATAATTAGAAACGTATCCGAAAAGTAAGTAGTTCAGTTTTTTGGTTTTGCCTTATTCCCTACATTACTTGGTAATGAGAGTTTTTGCTTGGTACATTTAACCAAATTTTGCACACGATGTTTTCGAAGTCACGAAAGCGCTCAAGTCATTCGACAAAAATTGCTTATTTACTTGCCAGCAAAAAGAGAGCACAAGATGTTTATCTTGTGATTCGGAATTAGTGACTTGTCATAGGAGGGTTGTCCTTTATTTTGAAAGTCTTCAAAGTTATTTTAAAGTGTTGAACCACTTTTTCACTACTTTCCATTTCTGTTTTAAAAAATCCGCCGCTACCGGCGATAGAATAGCTGACCTTCTGGTTGATACTACGGCAATCACTATCTTTGTGCCAAATATAGATTTTCACTTTTTGTAAAAAATGGAAAAAGGGGATAAAGTTGGTGCCAATTTAACGGATAATGCTGGAATATTAAAATGTGGAAATGCATTTTCTATACAAAATTTCCAACATTTCATTAAAAAATGTTAACGAGGTTACAATAAATCTTATTTATATATTTTGGCATTAATGGCTATGTGCTTATTTCAACATTCATAGCGTTAAATTTTTAAACATGCCAGGACCATAAAACCGCGAATAATAGGAAATTTTGAAAAGTTTTTAATCGTAGCAATTGGTAATACTCTTTGGAATAAACTGTGGAAGAATGATTAAAAATTACTGTTAAAACTTAAGAGAAAACAAGTAAGGAAAGGCTAAAGTCGGGCGGGGCTGACTCTATGATACACTCCACTTTCTATCCGAATACAATTTAATTCGGTGAACAAGTGAAAACGGGCAGGATTTTTGCATCCTGTAAATGTGTGTGTTTGACAAAAAATGTTAAATCGGAAAGGACATTTGTATGGGGTATATTGAAATCTGGAACGAAATAGGTGAAATAAAGGGTGTCCCAAGAAGAACGCAATTTTTAAATCTGGCAACATTCGAAGTGTCATTGTTTGACATTTGAACAATTGTTATTGTTTGTTAGTTGAAGGTACGAGGTTAGTAAAAATGGAGCGCTACACGAATGAAAAACGCACTCTCATTGTGAAATTGTTTTACCAAAGTGGTGAAAGTTTTGCGGCTACAGTTCGCAAATTGCGATCAATTTGGGGTCACAATAATGCTCCAAAAGAGTCAACTGTAAAGAGATTAATGGATAACTTTGCCGAAACTGGGTCTGTTAGTGATGTAAAGACAACAACGCGCCATCGACCAGGTCGATCGACCGAAAATGTCGCAGCTGTACGTGATGATGTCGCTCAATTATTGTTTGTTAGTTGAAGGTACGAGGTTAGTAAAAATGGAGCGCTACACGAATGAAAAACGCACTCTCATTGTGAAATTGTTTTACCAAAATGGTGAAAGTTTTGCGGCTACAGTTCGCAAATTGCGATCAATTTGGGGTCACAATAATGCACCAAAAGAGTCAACTGTAAAGAGATTAATGGATAACTTTGCCGAAACTGGGTCTGTTAGTGATGTAAAGACAACAACGCGCCATCGACCAGGTCGATCGACCGAAAATGTCGCAGCTGTACGTGATGATGTCGCTCAAACTCCATCCACCTCAATTCGACACCGAGCTCAGCAAATTGGTGTCTCCAAATCCACTTTGCAGCGAATTTTGACGAAAGATTTGCATCTTCATGCATACAAAGTTCAATTGACTCAGGAACTGAAGCCAACTGACCATGGACAGCGAAGGGAGTTCGTTAATTGGGTATTGGAGAGACAACATGAAAATGCTGATTTTGCCGATAAAATCATCTTCAGTGACGAGGCCCATTTTCATCTTGATGGCTTCGTCAATAGGCAGAATTGTCGCATTTGGGGTGCGGAAAATCCTCGAGTGATTCACGAGAAGCAAATGCATCCTCAACGTGTCACTGTGTGGTGTGGTTTTTGGGCTGGAGGAATCATTGGACCTTTTTTTTATGAAAATGAGGCAGGTCAAGTGCAAACAGTCAATGGTGTTCGGTATCGTGAAATGATAACCAGTTTTTTCTTGCCAACAAGACGGCGCCACATGTCATACAGCCAGAGAAACAATTCAATTGCTGCATCAGTCATTTCCCGGTCGTGTTATTTCGCGCTTTGGAGATCAGAATCGGCCGCCTAGATCGTGCGATTTAACACCATTAGATTTTTTTTTTGGGGTTTTTTGAAGTCGATGGTTTACGCGAATAAGCCGACGACGACTCAAGCCTTAAAAGACGAAATTGGACGCTGCATTAATGAAATACCGCAGCATTCATGCAAAACGGTCATTGAAAATTTCATTAAAAGATCGCGTGCATGCCAGCAAAGCCGCGACGGCCATCTGCACGATATATTGTTCCATACATAACCTCATTCTGTCTACTTTACGACATAATAAAGTTTCACATTTTTTTTCTTAAATATCTGTGTTTTATTTAAAATTAAAAAATTGCGCTCTTCTTGGGACACCCTTTATAATATATATAGTTTGGCCAAAATCGGTTAAACATTTGGGTGCCAAATTTAAAGAAAATCGAGTACAATATGTGGTTTCTAAAGCGGCAAAAGTCAAATCGGGAGCTACATTTGTATGGGGGCTATATCCAAATCTGAACCGATCTTACCCACTTTCTGCGTAGGTGTTTCTAGTTGGATTATAAGATGTTGTGCCAAATTTAAAGAAAATCGGGTACAATATGTCGTTTCTTGGGCGGAAAATGTCAAATCGGGAGCGACATTTGTATGGGGGCTATATCTAAATCTGAACCGATCTTACCGAATTTCTGCATAGGTGTTTCTAGTTGGATTGTAAGATGTTGCGTCAAATTTAAAGAAAATGGGGTACAATATGTCGTTTCTAGAGCGGAAAATGTCAAATCGGGAGCGACATTTGTATGGGGGCTATATCTAAATCTGAACCGATCTTACCTAATTTCTGCACATGTGTTTCTAGTTGGATTATAAGATGTTGTGCCAAATTTAAAGAAAATCGAGTATAATATGTGGTTTCTAGAGCGGAAAATGTCAAATCGGGAGCGACATTTGTATGGGGGCTATATCTAAATCTGAACCGATCTTACCGAATTTCTGCATAGGTGTTTCTAGTTGGATTGTAAGATGTTGTGCCAAATTTAAAGAAAATCGAGTATAATATGTGGTTTCTAGAGCGGAAAATGTCAAATCGGGAGCGACATTTGTATGGGGGCTATATCTAAATCTGAACCGATCTTACCGAATTTCTGCATAGGTGTTTCTAGTTGGATTGTAAGATGTTGCGTCAAATTTAAAGAAAATGGGGTACAATATGTCGTTTCTAGAGCGGAAAATGTCAAATCGGGAGCGACATTTGTATGGGGGCTATATCTAAATCTGAACCGATCTTACCTAATTTCTGCACATGTGTTTCTAGTTGGATTATAAGATGTTGTGCCAAATTTAAAGAAAATCGAGTATAATATGTGGTTTCTAGAGCGGAAAATGTCAAATCGGGAGCGACATTTGTATGGGGGCTATATCTAAATCTGAACCGATCTTACCGAATTTCTGCATAGGTGTTTCTAGTTGGATTGTAAGATGTTGTGCCAAATTTAAAGAAAATCGAGTATAATATGTGGTTTCTAGAGCGGAAAATGTCAAATCGGGAGCGACATTTGTATGGGGGCTATATCTAAATCTGAACCGATCTTACCGAATTTCTGTATAGGTGTTTCTAGTTGGATTGTAAGATGTTGCGTCAAATTTAAAGAAAATGGGGTACAATATGTCGTTTCTAGAGCGGAAAATGTCAAATCGGGAGCGACATTTGTATGGGGGCTATCTCTAAATCTGAACCGATATTATCCAATTTTCGCATAGGTATCTCTAGTTGGATTATAAGATGTTGTGCCAAATTTAAAGAAAATCGTGTACAATATGTAGTTTTTACAGCGGAAAATGTCAAATCGGGAGCGACATTTGTATGGGGGCTATATCTAAATCTGAACCGATCTTACCTAATTTCTGCATAGGTGTTTCTAGTTGGATTGTAAGATGTTGCGTCAAATTTAAAGAAAATGGGGTACAATATGTCGTTTCTAGAGCGGAAAATGTCAAATCGGGAGCGACATTTGTATGGGGGCTATATCTAAATCTGAACCGATATTATCCAATTTTCGCATAGGTATCTCTAGTTGGAGTATAAGATGTTGTGCCAAATTTAAAGAAAATCGGGTACTATATGTAGTTTTTACAGCGGAAAATGTCAAATCGGGAGCGACATTTGTATGGGGGCTATATCTAAATCTGAACCGATCTTACCTAATTTCTGCAATGGTGTTTCTAGTTGGATTATAAGATGTTGTGCCGAATTTAAAGAAAATCGGGTACAATATGTAGTTTCTACAGCGGAAAATGTCAAATCGGGAGCGACATTTGTATGGGGGCTATATCTAAATCTGAACCGATCTTACGGAATTTCTGCATAGGTGTTTCTAGTTGGATTATAAGATGTTGTGCCAAATTTAAAGAAAATCGAGTATAATATGTGGTTTCTAGAGTGGAAAATGTCAAATCGGGAGCGACATTTGTATGGGGGCTATATCTAAATCTGAACCGATCTTACCTAATTTCTGCACATGTGTTTCTAGTTGGATTATAAGATGTTGTGCCAAATTTAAAGAAAATCGAGTATAATATGTGGTTTCTAGAGCGGAAAATGTCAAATCGGGAGCGACATTTGTATGGGGGCTATATCTAAATCTGAACCGATTTGCCTCAAATTAAATAGCGTTTTTGTTAAGATCGGACTATAATTGCGACCTGTAGTATGATTACAACAATAGATGGACAGACAGACGGACAGACGGACATTGCTAAATCGACTCAGAAAGTGATTTTAATTCGATCGGTATACTTAACAATGGGTCTATCCCGCTTCCTTGTGGGTGTTACAAACAAATGCACAAAGACATAATACTCTCGTGGAGTGTATAATTATACCAATCGAGTTAGAATCACTTTATGAATCGATTTAGCAATGCCCGTCTGTCTGTCTGTCCATCTATTCTTGTAATCTCGATACAGGTCGCAATTGTACACAGAACCAAATGAAACTTTGCACAACGAAGTTTTTCGGGATAAGGACGAACGCTATTTAATTTGAAGAAAATCGGTTAAGATTTAGATATATCCCCCATACGAATTTCACTCCCGATTTGACTCTTTTCACTCTAGATACCACATATTACAACAGATTTTAAATTTTCTTCGAACTTGACAAAACATCTTATATTTCAACTAGAAACACCTGTGGTAAAGATGTGTTAGATCGGTTCAGATTTTCGCTCCCGATTTGATTTTTTCCGCCCCAGAAACCACGAATTTTCACCGAATTTCTTCAAAGTGAGCATGACACGTGTTATTTGAACTGGAAGAACTTATTGTGAAAGTTAGTCCATGTTTTGATATAGCCCCGATACAAATATTCTTATCGATTTGGCGAATCGGACTAGGTCATATTAGCAAATGATTAGGAAACATACAAAAATTCTTCCTGTTTTCATTTTTTTACCGAGTTGGATTGTATTCGGATAGAAAGTGGCCGCGGCCGACTTTAGCCTTACCTTACTTGTATGTTAACTTGCAGAAAGGCGAGCTATGCCACCGAACAGCAATAACATTAGCTTCTGTAAAGTACAATTGTTTGCCGTTATTTTACTGTTTTTATAAGTTTTTGCTATGAAATTCAAATTAATATTTTGCTGTAAAAAGCTTGTTTTTTTGCTTTCCTGAAAAGTTGTGTTTTTGTTCATAACCACCTTTGGAATATAAGCTCGCGATATAGTATTTAGTTGTTACCTTCCATATATCAGACTCACCTTCTGTAAAAACCTGCTGAACAGCAACCTTCGGAGTTGGTTATCTTGAAACGACCAAGTAGTGGCAAAACTTTTTGCTTGTTGCCATCATGGCATTACTTTCATAGAATTTGTCTTTCAAATAAAAACTATCTTTTAACGATTTACAGTTTTTATATGATTTAAAAACTTTATTTTTAAAGATATAAAAAAATATAAATTACTTTTAATATATAATATATCACAACCCTCTCATGCCCAATGTTGCCTATAGCCAACTTTGCGAGTTAGTCCTATAAAATATTTAAAATCACATTGTTGCAGATCGATCATATGGTCGATCTCAACTGATGAATTTATGGCAATGCTATAAAATACATATAGATAAATCCGATAGATGGCGGTATCGTTCCTGTTATGGTTGTCAAATGAGTAGTAGTTTTGTGTACTCCGTACGAAGCAGCAACACTTGCTCTAATAAAATATTAAAAATACAAATTTGTGTTGTTTTAATAAATTGTCTCCTCTAGACTCCGTCTAGGGGAGACCAACAGGGCCACCATACTGGTTGGAACCTGTTCACACATATTTTGCAGAATTAATAATTTTTTTGTTTACATATGTAACAATTAATATTTAAAATGGAACCAACAAATTCGGTAACTTGGGTTTGCGTAGGAATTTCAATTGTTTGAGTTTCTTGTAATTCGAAATTGTTTAGAATTTTTTCTTATTTTTATTAAATTTCTTCGAGTACAATAAAAACTGTATTTGTTATTCGAAGAGATATATCAAAGATTTTTAAAATGAAGAAACCATTTAAAAATATTTTTTGTTTAACCGATATCTGCAGTATAATAATTTTAAGAAACATCCTGTTACTCATGTCCTGTATGAATTAGAACCCCAAGAATCTATAGAAATCATATTTAGACCCATAGCTAATCAAAAAGCATAGTAAGTTTTACATATTTATTAAGAAGAAAATTCGGGCATGAGAGGGTTAACATTGTTAATGTTAATGTCTCAATGTTGTTTGTATCCCTTTTGACTAGCGAAAGCAACGATATTCAACTCACCTTATATACAAATCATTGGACTGCTGTGTAACAATGTTTGAAACTACCCAAACCATCACTTTCGTGGAGTTTGCCTTCCAAATAAAAACGACCTTTTGCGAATTACTATTTTTATATGATTTTAAAACTTTATTTTTCAAGATGAAAATAAACAATATAATTTTTGGTTGTTGTTGTATTTTTTCTGCTGTTGTTGTGTTTTAATTTTACATAATTTCAATAAAATATTTACGATTAAAAATGACATATTATAGCTTAATTGTTGTTGTTTTTTTTTGAGATTTTTTCAATATTTTCAAGTTTTTTTATTAATTTTTTTTTCATCATATATATTTTTGTTTTATTTATTTTCGTGATAAATACCATAATTTTTAATACCAAATGTCTTGTTTTTTGTTCTTAAAAATTGTATTTTTGTTTTACATACAAATAGTTTATAATTTTTGTTGTTGTTTCTTTGGGGTGTTGGTTTGTTGATGACTGCCAGTAGTTTTTGTTTTTAAAAGGGGACTGGTGGGGGATGATTTTGAATATAAAAAATTTACAAATACACCCAAAGAAAAATGTATGACAAAAATTGAGAGGAACTAAAATTAATTTAGAGTAATTTTTTTAAAGAATTTTACCAGTATTTTTCTTTTCTAATCAAATGTGAGTTGTGAATCTCGTTTTAAATACAACCGGACAACGTTTTTCTCATGTTCGAAAATTCCAAAACTTGTTAGTTAAAATCAAGAATGTTCAAACTAGAAACTGAAATTGTTGAAGCTGTAATATGTCGGTATTTTCATTTCTTACTTTTTTTTTGATAATTATTTTTGTTTTCTTGAGAATATTGAGTATACATTTATATTGTGGTTGTCGGTTTTTCTGGGTTTTCTGTGGTAAAAGGAAATTAAGGTTTAGTAGTTTTCATTTTTGTTTTATTGTTGTTGGTTTTTTCCTTCAAGTTTTTTTTTGTTTTCTTCGCTATTGTTTATGACATATAAATATTATAATATAATTAATATTATGTTACTTTAATTGTATGTGTTTGGGTTTTCATGTTGTTGTCTCTTTCATTCTTGACTTTTGTCTGTGTGTGTGTGGATTAATTTCTTTTAAATACTTATGCTGATGCTTTTGTATGTCTTTCGAAAAAGACTAGAAATTATAGGTAATATTTTAAATAAAATTGTTTGTTTTTGGTTGTTTGCAAAGTTATGTTTGTTTTTCTTGATCTTAGGAAATTAGCATTAAAAATCATTGTTTGGAATTTCGAAATTAGTCTGATTTTATTTCAAATCAATTCAGTTCGTGCTTAGGGTTTCATTCGAAATTTTTCTTGAAAGGTGTTGCCAAAATTTTAAACTTCCAGTTGTTGTTGTTGTTCCAGTTTTTCATTTGTTGTTGAGGGGTTTTCTCTCAAATTGTGTTAATTTTGAGTTTGATTCATTTAAAAATAAAACAGAAAAAGTAACATGAACTCAAGGTGTTTATTCAGAACTAATCAACAAAGGATTTTTAATGATTTTTATTATTAGTATTTTTTGTTGTCTTTGTTTATATCTTAGTAAATATATATATATATATATATTTATTTGTATATATTTGTTATTTATATATTTTTTTGGTTACACAGTGTTTTGTAAAAAATTTAAAATTTTAAATTCACATCTTAAAGATTCTAATCAAAAATGAAATATATTTTCGTTTATCTTTTTGTTCAAACATTTTTGACAATTTTTAAATTTATTTTTCAAAGCTCGAGTTTTTCGAAACTTTATGAAAAATAACTAATTTTAATGTAAATGTAAATTTTAAATTTAATATAGAACTAAGATTTGCTGAAATGTTTTCTATTTTATTCTAGCCAGAAAGTCAAGAAATTGTAATTCAAACTGTTTCGAAACGTTTCGAATTTTAGATTAGATTTTATGATTTAAAGAATCACTGATTTTCTCAGGTTTCAGATTTTTTCGAAATTATTACATGCATTTACATAAGTATATTAAACCTTTTTATTATTTCCACATAAGCTTTTCTACATTTTTAAGTTATGTGGTTTTCACAGAAAATGTTACTACTTTAAAATGAAATTTTCTAAAATATGTTTGAGTTTCTAAAATGATTTCTAATAGCGATTTTTAACGCTTAAAATGAATTTTTTTAAAATATATTTCAGTTTCTAAAATAATTTCTAATAGCGATTTTTAACGCTTATTTGTATTTGCTATTGTTCAAATTTTATTTGCGTTTCTAAATTTCAACTTTGTTGAAAAGCAAATTTGTAATTTAAACCAAACACAAGTTTGGTTTAGTTAAACTGTCTGCCATATGAATTAATTAAAAAATAATTGATTAAATGACCACCATTTTTTATGGCCACTTTTCAAATGGCTTTGAAAATATCTAAAATGATACGATGGAAAAATATATTTGGGGCCGACTAGACTCCTAACATTATTTTTTAATAAACATTGTTTTCAAATAATTAAATCCGTACGTGTAAAATATGTCTGCACTTAAGTATTTGATGTTTGGGGCAGCTTGTTTCTAAATACAAAAATGCTTTGAATCTGTCCCAAATACATGAGTGTATTCATACACTAGCTTTTTTTTGTTAGAAAGAACTTAAATTCTCGCCAATAGTCGCCACATCAAAATATTGCTTAGATAACATACAGGGTGGCTGATGAATACTGCTACCATGCTACTTAATGCTGTTGTTAAAGGACTTATTCTTTGCAGATCTGCATCGAAAGTGAATCCCTTTCAACACTGTGTGGTTTCAACAGGATGATGCGACTTTGTCACATAGCCTGGTCCTGCTATGAGAGAGAATTGCTGCGAAAGTTCCCCAAGAAGGTGGTTTCTAGACACTCGACATTTCGTTGGCCCCCAAAGTCTTGTGACCTCACTGCACCTATCTTTTTCTTGTGGGGTTATTTCATCTTGAAGTTTACAAACCAAATCAAAAAAATGGATGATTTAAAGCAATGCATTCGAACAACAATTGAGACAATTCTTACTGCAACTCTGCAGGATGTAATGAATAATGAATTTTGCACATACGTCACCGGCTATCGTCATGTCATTTAAATTCTTTTATTTTTAAACCCGTTAAAAAGGTTTAATAAAAATGTATTGGTTGTCAAATGAACAAAGAAAAAGTAATTTACATGAATTAAACAAAAAGTTATTTTAGTTTCTTAATGTAGTGTCATTCATCAGCCACCCTGTATATGTTTGGAACACAAGCAAGTACTTTTTTATTAGAAACAATGTTTTGTAAATTTGAATTATTTGTATTTGCCAAATATATATGTTTTGGGCAAAAACATATGGAAATAAACCTTCTTCGTTACTATATTGCAAGTAATTATCCAGTCATGATCTCTTGTTTTAGTTATTGTTGCTGGGAAATATTTCAATTAAATGATCTAGGTTATAAGTAGACAGCGGATTTTTATGCAAAATCGTATTGTGAACCGTCTTCACACAAATGATTTTACTCAATTTAATTAATTTAATTTACAATTTAATAAACCGATATAACCACCAATTTTATGTCAGTATATCTTGCATATTTTATATACTTGAGTATTAAAAATGGAATTTGAATAAAAATCCGTTGTCTAGTTATAAGAAATCGGTCCTTCTTAGACGGAGTCCTTATATTGAGGCCTAAAGGACTAAATTGAACTGGGAAAACGAATTAATCTAGAAAATATTAGATCTACAGACTTCTTTTGAATCGTGTCCACTGATTACAATTTAGTTGAATATTAGTGAAAGGTTGAACGTTTACGAAGAGCATTGATTCGAATAGTAGATTTCAATGGCTAATATATATATTCATTTTGAGGTTACATTTGTAAATTACATTTTTATGGTACCAATTCTATGGCACTAAGTCTAGCTCTCAAAGGGAACACTGAACTACTTCTTCTTAGACTTTGATAATTTGCATTTTAAAGGAGTAAACGAATTGATCTAGAAAATGTGACTATTGCGGTATTTCTGTTTGCAATCTTTCTTTCTTTCGTTATCACTGTTCTTGACATATTTCCAAACAAAACAAAAACTATTTCAAATAGTCAAATTCAAAAATATGTTTTAATAAAAAAACGATACTTGAGACAACGCTGAAATTAATATCGATTCATACCCAGCAAAAACTCTCAGTAATGTGGAGAATAAGGTAAAACCATAAACCTTCACTACTTATTTTTCGGATCCGTTTCTAATTATTTTTATAAGGGGATTGTAAAAAATAAGTACTTCCACGCACGCTTACAAAAAGTTGAGAAAAAGGTACTTGCACGCACGCTTACGAAAAGTTAATAAATAAGTACTTCCAAACGAGTTGTAAAATAAGTGGCCTCAGGAAGATACAAAATATGTCATTATTGATAACTAGCCCAATAATGTATTACCAATAATGGGCTTAATAAGTGTTGAAATCAACATTTTTATTAAATCATATATTTTATATCGACTGTTTTGTATCTCATTACCAAGTAATGTGGAGAATAAGGTAAAACAAAAAACCTTCACTACTTATTTTTCGGATCCGTTTCTAATTATTTTTATAAAGAGATTGTAAAAAATAAGTACTTCCACGCACGCTTACAAAAAGTTGAGAAATAAGTACTTGCAAGCACGCTTACGAAAAGTTAATAAATAAGTACTTCTAAACGAGTTGTAAAATAAGTGGCCTCAGGAAGATACAAAATATGTCATTATTGATAACTAGCCCAATAATGTATTACCAATAATGGGCTTAATAAGTGTTGAAATCAACATTTTGATTAAATTATATATTTTATATCGACTGTTTTGTATCTCATTACCAAGTAATGTGGAGAATAAGGTAAAACCAAAAACCTTCACTACTTATTTTTCGGATCCGTTTGTAATTATTATATATAAAGGGATTGTAAAAAATAAGTACTTCCACGCACGCTTACAAAAAGTTGAGAAATAAGTACTTCCACGCACACTTACGAAAAGTTAATAAATAAGTACTTCTAAACGATTTGTAAAATAAGTGGAAGATACAAAATATGTCATTATTGATAACTAGCCCAATAATGTATTACCAATAATGGGCTTAATACGTGTTGAAATCAACATTTTTATTAAATTATACAGTTTGTATAGACTTTTAGCAATCTGAATACAGAATTCAGGGCTGTTTTTCTTTAAGCCTGGATAACTAAACTGCTATAACAACAGCACTGCTATTCTCTGGCTCGAAACAAAAATTTAGAAAATTAATTTTTAAAATCTGAAGTTCTATGAAATTTAACTTAGCAATAACTACTTATTTAAAGCATTATAAGGAAGTAATTATTTCATACTACAAAATAATGCAGGTCGTAACGAGCTGTCATTACTAGTTAAAGCTAAAAATAATTAGCTGTCATTACCAAGTTTTTGCTGGGTTGTTTGGTTTCAAAACAATTGAAGACGGTTGATAAGATTCTTGAAACATTAATACAGTCCACGACCGGCCGTTGAATTTCTTGTTGCGACATAATTTCTGTGCCTTTGTATGTGTAATTGCCTTTTCACACTGCACGTGAAATCAAAAGATTTCAGCTGGAAATCACTATATTGTGAAAAGACTACAAACGAATTGATCTGAATCACAGCTGTTAAATTTCGATTACGATTAGTAATCAATTACATTACTTTTTAAAAAGAATCGTAATGATTATATAATCCACTATTCAACAATTTCTGATTACTAATTGATTACGATTACAAATAATCAAAAAATAATCAGGATTACTTGCGATTACTGAAAAATAATCAAAAGTAAACAAAAATGAGTTCGACTACTTTAAAAGATTACTTTTGATTTGATGATTTGGTTTCCAGACCAAATTGCTGTGGTGCAAAAATATTTGCAAGAAATAATTTTTTCTTTTATATTTTGAATAATCAAAAGTAATCACAAAAAATCAAAGGTAATCAAAAGTAATCTAAAATAGTCAAAAGTAATCTTTTAAAGTAGTCGAACTCATTTTTGATTACTTTTGATTATTTTTGATTATTTTTCAGTAATCGCAAGTAATCCTGATTATTTTTTGATTACTTGTAATCGTAATCAATTACTAATCGTATAAAACGGAATGTAATCGTATTGTAATCATTACTTCTACTTTAAAAAAAGTAATCTAATTACTAATGATTATGATTACTAATCATTACTTAACAGCTCTGATCTGAATGAATGACATAAGGTCGAATTGATCTGAATTATTAGATTTTCTAATGTGTGAAACCAAAGAAGGATTTTTCCAAGCGTATAAACGAATTGCTTTGAAAAATCTGGTAGTTATGGCCGTTTTATTTGTAATCGTTCTGTGCAAACAAAATTGGAAATATGTCAGATGACGTTGGTTTCTCGAAGAAAGAATATATTTACCTTGAAGACGGCTGATAAGATTTCTTCAAATATAAATATTGTCGGTGTCCTCAATGATTTCACAACTCCTCATAATAGCAAATATGTAATTTGCTGTTGCAACATAGTTGTTGGTAGTTGGATTTGATCTAGAAAAATCGAAATCTTCATTCATATTATATTGGGTTGACTAATGTGTGCCAACCAAGGAAGTATAAACGAATTGATCTGAAAAATCTGAGAGATACGGGTGTTTTATTTCCATTACTCGTTTCAGAATCAATTAGATTTTTTAATGTGTGCAAGAAAAAGAAAAAATTAGTAGATGTTGAAAATATTAATAGAGTTTTCTGGAATAATGTCAAGACGGTAGATAAGATTGTTCAACCATTGTTTTCATCGAAAACTATATACGTTCGGATTTATGTACATCTCCAAGGCGACGCTGAATATAATTTGTTCTTGCCACCTAGAAACGCACAATATTGTAAATATTAATCGCGGTTTCTTGGAGAATGTCAAACTTCAACGGCTGGTAAGATTGTTCAAATATTTATTCATGTTATATGCATTTATGTAAAGCTGCAAGGCGACGCTAAATATAATTTGTTGTCGTTGAGCATTTTTGCAAAAACCTTCACTACTTATTTTTCGGATCCGTTTCTAATTATTTTATTATAAAGGGATTGTAAAAAATAAGTACTTCCACGCACGCTTACAAAAAGTTGAGAAATAAGTACTTGCACGCACGAAGTGATCTAGAAAAAAACGAGAACTACAAGTGCTAACGGATTAAAGAAAATAAAATTTCTATCGTTTTATATTTTAGAAGTCTTCTCTCCTTGGCTGACGTTATATTTCGAAATATTCTTGTGGCAGAACCTGGTCGTTGGAAATCTGGTGTCGCAACAAAGTTGAATTAGTAGCAAGACTCTTATTTAAGAATGTCCAATGCCTTGTATAGCAATTCGATGACAGCATCCATGTATATGCATATATTTAGTCTTCACTTTCGTAATTTCTGTGCTACACTCGACAGAAAAAGACATTAGCGAATTGTTTAGCAAAAATTATAATTTCTTGAAAAGTATTATTTTTTCTTCTCGTTGCAAAAAATTACAACACTGTGCGGGGTTTATTTTCAGTTTTAACATTTTTATGCTCATTTTTCGTTCTCCTTTCTTTTGTTTTGTAGTTATTTAATAAAAAAACTTGTTTTATCCTAAAAGTTGTTTGTACTCTTGTATGGAAATAATTCCGGTCTATTGCAGTTAACTAAAAAATGTTCTTTTTTTCGCATTACGTATATTAACATAAAGTAAAATTAAAATTAAAATTAATTTTCGTTAAATTTAGTTTTTTTTTGGGGGGCGGGGGGGGTGTTTTTTGCAAAATGTGGGGCGGGCTGTTTTAGCTGTGTCCGAAATATTCATAATTGATTGATTTTTGTTTTCAGTAAAACCGCACTCTAAAATGCCAAATATAGAGTGCTGTTCGATTTTTCAATTTTGCTTTACTTAATAATAAGAACTACCAATATTTATAATTTTGAATATAATTTTTGTGAGTGTTTGTGTATGATTACATTTTGTTTTGTCACTTCTTTTGCCAAAGATTGAATTTTGTTTTGGGAGATTTTCCAAAAGTTTTCCATAATCGAATAATGGCATAATAATAATAATCAATAATACATAATTTGTTGGTTTTCCTTTTTGCTTTTTGCTTTTTCGTTTCAGTTTTGTTTTTGTTGCTGATACGTTACATGAAAGTTTTTCTTTCTCGCTGTCGGTATGTTTTTTGTTTTGCATTTAAAACCCTTTTCTTTGAATTTCGTTCACTTTTTGGGGATTAGATTTTTCTAGGGAATTCCTTGGGTAATTTCCTGTTGTAACATAATTTTTGAGCCAATGGTTTCTCTAAAAATAGCCAAATTTTACCTAAAAATAGTTTTTTTCATTTCTTTTTTTTTTTGTCTTGAAAAGTGAGGGTTCAGTTGTTTTGTTTTTTTTTTTGGTTTTCTTTTTGTTTCAATTTTGCTAATTTTCACTAGATTTTCTTTTCGTTTAGTTTTTGCTTCTTTTTAGGCCAAACTTAAAAATTATAAAAATCATTAAGAATGTGTGTGTGTTTTTTAATTTTTTTTTCTCTTAAAAAAACTAAATGCCAGGAACGTTTGCTTCCTTAACGCTTAAGTTTCCTTTAATGTGTTGTCAAGGAAATTCATTCGGCGATTCTCTGTGTCAGAATCGTCCTTGTGTCGGTCTCGCTAGTCATTGTTATGCTCAATAAATGACTTCTAATGGTAATTTGTCATTTAAATTATTTGCTTCATTTTCTTTGACTTAAATTAGGTTTGTTTGTTTTTCTTCTTAAGTTTTCATAATATGATGTCTGTCCACGTATGGGGGTTTTCCTAAAGTCTAAAGTTCTGTTTTCGCTTTGCTCCATTTCGTCGTCCTTTTTTAAATTAATTTGTGTGTAGTTGAGTGTTTGTGTATGAGTATCTAGTTGAGTGTGTGAGTTATTTCCTCGAGTGTATAGATGGTTTTTGTGTGTGTGTGTGTGTTAAGAGTATAAACCATGATTTTTTGTTATCAGAGATTTTTCCCTAAAAATATGCTTACAAAAAAACTCATAAATTATACATTTTCATCGTCAAAGTTGTTTACTTTTCACTTTTCATTGCTTTTCCCTTAAGTTTTAAAAAGATTTGATTTGATTTTGTTTTTTTTTTTTTGCTTTTTGGTAATAATAATTATTTTAATGTCTAAATAAGATTTAGCCTTAATGTTTTCTTACTTGTGTGTGTGTGTGTGTATTTTTTGGGGGAGGGGGATGTATGAATTTTTACATTTAAATTTAAGATTTTTTGCTTGTGCTTCACTTACTCTAAAACCTTCCAACCAAAAACGCTTTTTCAAACAAAATTTTGTTTATTTTTCTTCTGCTCAAATCTAGGCTTTAAAAAAATCATGTGGAACATTTGCTATATTTTCCAGGTTTAATTGTGGTTTTCCTTGATTTGGTCTATTTAGGGCCCGTTTTCTCGTTTTTAAGTTAATTTTTATACATGTTTTTTAATTTAATTTATAAACATTTTTTGGTTAATTTATTTAATTTTTTAGTAGTTTTTGTTTTGTTACGTTTTATGTTTTTTTTTGTTTGGTAAAAATAATTTAATTTTTATGTTGGTTTTCTTTTTGAAGGCACTTTAGATCGGACGTTGGCGGCCCCCATTTTTTTTTTTGAAGTGTGTTTGGATTTAGTTTTGCTTTCGTGGGTAAATTTTTTGATCGAAACTTCTTGTTGTTTTTTGTTTTTTGTAACTGAGAACAAACCAAAAATTATCGTGTTTGTGCCGAAAATGTTTGTTGTATTCCGAAATGTGTTTGTTGTTATCCGAAAAGTTGTTCGAAAGTTGTTTCTTTTTCTCAAAAATTGTAAAACAAAAAATTTACTGGTCCAGAGTTTATTTCCATAATGCCGGTTATTTCAGAGAATATTTATTGTGCTTGCCTTCGTTGCTATTGCCAAAACTGTTTTGGGTGTTGAAAATGGTTAAGGTGGATTGCTTGTATGCTGTTGTCGTGAACGAGAAATTTCTTTGAGTGAATTGCCATCTAACCGGGGTCATTTGGTCGTTTACAGATTTGCCAGAGACTGGCTATTTATGTGAAATGTGATTTAATCAGAGCTGTTAAATTTCGATTACGATTAGTAATCAATTACATTACTTTTTAAAAAGAATCGTAATGATTATATAATCCACTATTCAACAATTTCTGATTACTAATTGATTACGATTACAAATAATAAAAAATAATCAGGATTACTTGCGATTACTGAAAAATAATCAAATAATAATCAAATCAAAACTGACATATATTGAAAAGTCAAAAGTTTTGACAAACAGACTACTATGACTCTCATATCGATTTCGCGACAATCAAAAGTATTCACAAAAAATCAAAAGTAATCTAAAATAGTCAAAAGTAATCAAAAGTAATCTTTTAAAGTAGTCGAACTCATTTATGATTACTTTTGATTATTTTTGATTATTTTTCAGTAATCGCAAGTAATCCTGATTATTTTTTGATTACTTGTAATCGTAATCAATTACTAATCGTATAAAACTGAATGTAATCGTATTGTAATCATTACTTCTACTTTAAAAAAATTAATCTAATTAGTAATGATTACGATTACTAATCATTACTTAACAGCTCTGGATTTAATGTTGTTTTATTTTGTGGAGAAAAGAGTCACCACACAAATTTTTGGAATTTTTAAAAGGAAAATATAAAACATTGGTGACTTGGCGATATGCTAGGTGTTCGCCGAATTGATTTTTTTTATTAAAACATTTATGCCGCACCACGCATGAGCTCTATCGGGGAGAGCTCTGGTCTGCAACGCCCGTTTTTGAATCATTAAGACTATGTTCCCAGATGCATGATTTCGAGTTTAAAACTAAAACAGCATAAAAACAATCGCATTATTATTTCATTCAGTTTGAGAACGAGGAAAATATAGCAAAAGTCCACGAAAACTGAAAAATTGTGATTGTTTTTCCATATATCCATATCCATATCCATATCCACTTTCCTCTCGGCTCAACATCTCTGCCGAATGTTCTGGATAAACATTGATTTTTTGCATTCATCATAATAAAAACTGAAAACCCAAGAAAATATAAAGTTTAACAAATATTGTATACGTAAGTGGCTTCGCCAGGGGCAAAACCGTCAGTGCCATCCTGTAACTTAAGTTGAGTTAACCTAAAAAACTGTCGGTTCAAAACGGTTTTTTTAACTAACCAAAAACCGGTTGTTTTCAACAAATAAATATACATGCCATGCCGTTCATTCGTTATTAAATGAAACCTGAAAGGTGGAGGTTTTAGAGTTTTGCGTTCACTTCGATTTTGGTTTTAGAGTCAACGAGACTCCAATTAAATTATACAGTGTGTGTGTGTGTGGTTGATCAGAATGGGGAAGTAGAGGTTCTAAATATGAGCCACTTTTCATATGATGGTATTTTTGGGTTTTGCTTTTATATTAATTTTCTTTGTTTTACATATAAATATACACATTTCTAATGATACTTACGCTTTGATAATGATAATGATAATAGTAATAATAATCATAATAATTTTGTTTATATAAGTATAAGTGTTTTTTTTTTTTTGGGAGGGAGTGGGGTAGGTTGTTAGGGAGATTTTTAAACTATTACTTTTTTGTTTTCTTGTTCTTTTTTATAATTCATATAAATGCCTACAGTCATTGAATACATACAATTTTATTCTCCTGGAATTTTTTTTTGGGGGGGGGGGAGAGTTGTGTTGGGAAATCGAAATGAAAATAATAATTCAATCATCTTAATTGTTCATACATTTTGCTTAGTATGTTGTAATAACGTAGAATACACTGTTTTTGATTGAAAATCTGCTTTTTTTGAAAGGGGATTTGTTCCCGCTTTTGTTTTTGAAATTTTGAATTTTGTTGTAAAACAAAAAAGTTCATTTTTTGTTTTTCGAACTTAAGCTGTTATAATATTTTTGTTTGTTTGTTTTTGTGTTGATTTATTTTTGAATTTTGTTGTATTTGAATTTGGGTTTTTGTTGTTTTTATTGTTGTTGTTGTTGTTGTTGCTGTTGTCTCATTGGTTTCTTGCAGTGTTGAATTTTTCATTTATTTCGATTTAATCCCAAGATTTCTGGAAGTTGTGACGCAGGTACATTTCTGATTGAGACTGTATTTCAATCCCAAGCAATGTTATGGAATCTAATTGAGATCGCTTAACCCATTAAAGCCCAGCCAAATTTAAATTTAAAATTTACTGTTCGAACACTGGGTCAAAATGGGTTAAAGGGGACCCTGTATACTTTTAGGTAGTCGGTTTCGCCTATTCTACGTTTTCACGTTCAGTAATATGTGGTTAAATGTAATCTCTTGTGGATTTTTAATAAGTTTGCAAGAAATATAAATTAAATATGTTTTTCGTAGAACACACTTTTATTCCAACGACACTATAGTTGTTTCACCACCAACATAACAGTGTAATGTTGCCATTACAGCAACGAAATAAGTTCATTGCATCAATGCAAGTATGTCAATTCATCCATGAAAATGTGCCAACATCATTGCGAAACAGTGTAATGACCACAACGAAATATTGTCATTACTTTAAAAAACATTCATAATATCAAGCAAACTATGTCGTTCCTTTTGTGGAACTATGTAATTGCATCTACAAAACAATGTGATTGGATTAATGAAAATATGTCATGGTGCCAATAGAAATATATCGAGCCATTACCGCCAAAATAATGTATCCCACAATATAATCGATTTTTGTTTTTTTATCGAAATCGATATTTCAACATCATTTGCATGATCTGTCAAAATTTCATGTTTTGTTTATAATGTTTACATTATAAATTTTAAAACAATAGCTTTATTCAAACTGATTTTATTTAAAAAAACGTTCCCCAGTAAAATTTCGAGTTTGTGGGATACATTTTTTCGGCGGTTATGGCTCGATATCATTGTATTGTTTCGATGCAATTTCAATTTGCATTTTCTTGGTTTTTGAAAATATATTTGGAAATGTTCATAAAAATGGATGTGAAAAAATACTCTTATGTGGAGTAAAATAATTTACATAGATCGTTTTAAAAAGCCTAAACATTTGAAGGCATCTTTCGACACATCATTTTTATGCCAAGAACAACGAGAGCATCTGATTGCTCAATATCTACACCGTTCATTAAAATCGACGACACCGTTGGATCAGTGAATCGCTTGTGAGACAACAAGGAGCACTGGGTCTTACGTGCATTAAAATCTACTCTATTCTCTCGACCCCATTCAGAAATGGCCAGCAAATCCTGGCTAAGTGACTCATCCATCAATCGCGTTTTATCCTCAATTTCTTGGCGACTTGGTCTATGATCGAATGAGTATGAATGACAGAGGTTGCTGTCATCCGCGAATGAGTATATTGGATTCACAGTCCGATCCAAGAGGTCGTCGATGAAAATAAGAAAAAGGGAGGGAGGGGAAAGGACAGAGCCCTGTGGTACTCCTGCGGTTAACCTATGCTCGTCGGCTGAGAACCCATCTACAACAACACGTATAGTGCGATCTCTGAGGAAGCTCGATATAAATCGAGAGAAGTCACTACCAACACCAAAAGCGATAAGCTTTGATATGAGTGCGCCGTGCCAAACTCTATCGCAGGCCTTGGAGATATCTAGAGCAACGACCTTACTCTCACCAAGCTTGTGAATAGATCGATTCCACTTTTCGGATAGCAGTGTCATCAGGTCTCCCGTAGATCGATTCCTACGGAAGCCATACTGTCGATCATTAAGTAAGGAGGTATTTCCAGTATTTTTCAATCCCAACCGATCTAAATCTAAATGTATTACCTCTGAACCTTTAAGATTGCGAATGAACAAACATTTGATTTATTTCGCGCCTCAATTGAATGGAATGCTAACTTAAGAGATGATTTAACTACAGAAGAGCGCCACACACCACAAATAATATATATATGTGTGATTTGATTATGAAACAATGACATTGCCCCAATAAAAATTTACCATTAATATCACTGTTTCTACGAAACATTGTCATAACATCAATGAAAATATTTCATTGTATCAATGAAACCATGTCATTGCATTTTAGACATAATATCATCGAATCAACGAAACGAGGTCTAAATATAAATTCAAAAATGTCGTTAAATCAATAAAACAAAGGCTTCACATCAACGAGTCTCTAATCAGTAAGATAGTAAGGCCAATCGAACAAGCTTAATAGGTGTGTTCGATTGGGTTTACATTTACTTGGTATAGATATTTTTTCATATTGTTCTCTCAAATACATTTAACACTAAACCATTGACCACTTAAGGAGTAAATCGATCAAAAGCAGCAATTGTTGGATTTCCAACCACATTTTCAAGTTTCTCATGATTTCGCTCAAGGTTGTGTGAAGAGGTGTAAAACGGACTAAGAGTATAGTAGCAAATGGATGATTTCGGTGTGGAAAAGACCACGCCCACACATGTTCGATCCTTTCTCTGGATTTTTCTCTGAACAATATTTTGTTAACGAGAAAACTTGTTGGGCTTCAGGGTTGATTGGATTGACATTTCGTTTTTGCAATCCCACCGATGAATTGCCCTCCCTTCTCTTCATGATAATCTCTCTAGCAGAGTTCCCTGACTGTTTCGAGCTCAATAAAATTCCTACTCTTTGCTTTAGGTTTTTTTTTTAAATATACCCGCATATATCCTCCGAGAAAAATCTTGGCATTAAAAAGCTTGTTCTTGTTGATGACATATTTACACCCTTCCCTGGGATGCGGGAAATAGGCGTTGTTGTTACTATAATTTAAGGCAGATTTTGTTTCCATATTTTTTTTTGTATTATTTTTTCAGTTTCAAACGGAATGAAAACCAAAATACCGAAATTATACTAAAGGAAACGTTAAACGATAAAACTGAACCTTTTATCATTAAAAGCCAAAGATGTTGACTTAAAGGGGGGGAAATAATCATTAATTTGGATTTACGTTACGATGTTGTTATTATTATTATTCGTTTTCAGTTTTGCTTTTTTAAATTGTTATTATTTCGTTATTTTTAAGTTTTCTTGTTAATCTTAAAGATAAGGCGCGAAGGTGCTTAAAATAAGCTTGTACTTTTTTTAGTGATATAATTTCATTTTTCCATAATTTTTACTACCATTTTTCACGTGTCTTTTGTTTTAGTTTACTGCGATCCTGGTTTTCCATTCTCTTTCTTGTTACGAGCGTGTTGGTTGTTGATTTTGTTGATTTTCTTAATGCCAAAATTTCAATTTTGTTAAAAATTTTGTAATTTTGCGTTTTTCATTTTTGAGTTTTTTTTTTTGGTTTTTGAGTTTTTATTTGTCCTGGACTACACCGAGAGATAATTATCCAAACATGGCCGAGAGTTGATTTTGCTTTAGAGGTTTGTCTTTTACTTTTTTTTGTTCTAAATTTTGTTTTGTATCCAAAAAATTTGTTCCAAATTTTTGAATTTTGTCGCGTTGTTGTTGTTTTTCATTTAAGTACAATTCGATTTTTGTGAAAACATAAATATTGACGAACACAAGAGCTTGTAAGTAAACGAGGAATTGAAAACGATTTTTGAGTTATTGCCGAAATGGTTTCATTCATTCATTATTTATTTGAAAAGGAGCTTTGTTGTGGAAACAAAAGTGTAATAATTATGTTTTACATTTTTTTACAAAAATACTGCCTGTAAATTATAAATTTTCTTAGTTTTATTTTCATTAGTGTAGTTTTTAATAATGATCCTTGCCAACGGGAGTGGGAGCTTACGAGTCTTCCTGCGGTGAATTTGAGCTTGATGGAGGTGTGTGTGTGCAAATTGAATAATTTCCATATTTCACTGTCTGAGGGGTTCTAATTTTTTTTGTCTACACCAAAATGTTTAAGCCTAAACTTTAATTTTTGTTGTTGTTGTTGTTGTTATAATATATAGGAACATTACCGAAAGTTTTATGTTTTTTACAATAATTTTTCTTTTGAGTGTTTTTCTTAAACCTAAAGAATTTGTTTTTCTCAAAGAGCCTGACATGTGGAAATTATTCACGTTTGCTTAGTTTCAAATTCACTTTTGCTACCTCTTCCCGGCCGGATGTAAAGTAATTGTTTTGTTTTGTCGTTTAAATTGTTTTAGCCGAAATGTTTAGTCCAAAACTATGTGACCGAAACATTGTGTTTTTTATTTTTAGTTTGTTTTCCTTCAAAATCTTGTTAGGTTTTCATTGAAGGCGCGAAATTGTTGGGGGCTCCTTTGGTGTTTTCAGGGAGCACGTTTTACGCCCTTCTTCATTTTGTTGTTGTTAATTTGTTTAACTTAAAGTTGTTATAGCCAAAAATGGTTTGTTGTGTTCATAAAGCCGAAAAGTTTTATATCGAAACTTTCATCTCAAGTTTTGTCCATAAAGATTTATATTTATTCTCGAAATTAAACCAATTCTTCTTTGTTTAGTTTTACAAAAGTAAAAATTAATTTAAACAAGGACATTTTTGTTTCATTATAAAAATTTTACACTTGTGCATTCTATGTTATTGTTGATTTTTTTTTTGGAAAAATTATAAGTTTTTCTTTCCTTGTCTAAGGGAAAAGTTTTCGAGCATATTCTGTTATCTTTCGGGAATCAAAAATCCTTTTGTATATTTATGCGAGTTGAGAAGGGCTGCTCTCAGTGCAGCAAATTGGTGAAATATGTTTTTATCTAGAGCTTTTAGAGAGTGGCCCTGTTAAAATATCTCAACGACTTCGGCCTTTGTAGTTGTGGAATGCTCAGAGCAAAACATATACATATGTTTGATACCCACTAATGGCTTATTAGCTTTGATCATATGTATTTGCAACAACTTGCAAACATTATTTACCTGTAAACACACTAAATTGGCATGGAGACATTTTCATATAATTTCCGTATTCCATACTAAACATATTTATAGTGATGGGCTGTATGGTTAATTAGGCAAGTATATCGTCATATAAAATGCAAAAAGTTGTAACATCAATAATTGCAAATGGAGTTTCTCACTAAAATACACAGTATGATGTTGTCTACAGTTACATCTATCCAAATATATAGATTTTATTAAAGAAAATCAGAAGATATTTTCTTCATTTTCATAAAGAGTTGAATTTATATTTATGCATTGGACTAAACTGGATATCTTCGGAAAATGATAGATCCCCGTCTGTCCGAATATATAGAACGTGGAACGTTTTGTGCTCTACAAGTGTAGAAATGTCGTTAGATGCTGATATATTGAAACTTCCTTACTTTTCACAAATGTTTGCATTACTTTCGGTATTGTTATTATAATTCTTGACATCTGATTTCTATGAAATTTTCGGTTTGAGAATGATCACACTACTTGTATATTACAGTAAACTTATTGAAGTTTATAACTGCCATGATTGTGGAGAGTGCTCTCATTTTTAATTCGTTTTACGTTAAACAAGCTCTGAGCAATGCTTGAAAATCGCGCATATTTCTTGTAATTACATTTGGAAGTCTCCTTGACTGGTGGATTTTTTGCGGAAACAAGCAACTGATGACTGTGATTCAACATTTATCTTCTACTACCACCACTGTGCAGTGCTTTTCGCTAATGTTGCCATAAATATAACGTGCCCATTGTGAGAGAGCTTTACACAAAAAGCTCCTCAAAAATAACACCTTTACTGCACTGGCAGAAATCAGACATCAGTTATGTCTCGTTAAACTCTTCCCTTATAAACGTTTCTCCAATTCAAGACTAAACATAAAAATAAAATTTGTGGTTTTATGCGTTAAATAAATCTCAAAATATAAATATTTTTCTTTGCGAAAAATTATTCATGTTCTATATAATTGTATGTGATTTGGTTGTGTGTGTGTTACTAATTCAATATGCATTTGTTTTTAGTTTTTGGCTTATACATATTTGAAAAAGAAAAAAAAAAAAGAATATGATGATGTGGATTTTCGTAAATTAATTGCTCTTTTGCTTTGGTTTTCAATTGTATGCGGGAAAAGTCTGTCTCATATCAGAAAAAGAACTATCATGAAAATGTTGTAATTCAATACTTAGAGTTTGATTTTGGGTTTGTCTTTGTTTTGCCATGGTTTAATAAATTTAATAAAAGTTTTCCATTTAAAAGAAATTTCGCGTTTAGTTTGGTTTATTTTCGCTTGCTGTAAAAATCCAATTTGATTGTTGTTGTAATTACTTATATTATTTGTATGTTCTTGTGGGTTTGCCTATTGTTTTGCTGTTTTTTTTATTTAGTCTGATTTATCATTCTGTTAGTATGTATATTAATTAAATGATTATTTGAAACTTAGTACAAATGGTTGGGCTGATATTTATGGGATTTGTTTTTTTTTGTTAAGTATTTATTCTTCTTATTTGGTTTTGGTGTTTAGAAAAAGTGTTTGTGGTTTGTTTTGTTTTCTGTTTTGTTTAGGTAAACTTACACTTAAAAAAGCTGCTTAATATGACTATGTATTTAAAGTTAATTAATTTATACTTAAATTATCAACTAGTTGTATGTTTTATGTAGGTTTTTTTTGTTTTGTTTTATGTATATAATTTATCGATTACCGATTTACGATGGAATTGCAGTTTAGCAACTTTTTAAAAGTTTTTAATTCGAAGCTTCCGTTACGTTGCAGGTTTGGGAGGGTGTTCGTTTATGGTTGGTACAAATTATGACGTAATCTATTATTTATTTATTTGGATTGTGTTTCATGGTAGGGTGCTTTCCGGGTTTTGCAATAAGAATTGTTGCATTATTACTGGTTTGAAAGTGAGTTGGTTTTTGGGCTTTACATTGGTTTTTGTTTTTTATTATATTTATATTATCATATATCATTATTAAAAATGTTACTGGCACTATTGTTGACAACTTAGGTTGATTTTGTTGAATTTTGCTTAAAAACTTGGTTTTCCAAATAAAATATTCTTGAAAATCATCCAAATTGTTTGCTGGTTGAAAACTATAAGAAAACTAACCTAGAAAACATAAAGTTTATTTGTTTATTTCTTTTTTTCCATTTCGCAAAAGTTTAAATATTTTCCTAAAGTTTGACTGTTTTAACAATTAGTATTTTTGGGAATTGAAATTTAAAGAAATGCTAATGATTTATTTAGTGGTAAACACCTGTGAACAGTGAAGTGTATTTGGAAGATACAGAAGTTTTGTGCTAATCGAATGAATGTTAGCAGAAAATGAATATTTATTGTTAAATTGTTTGGTGACCTCCTTAAAATATTTCATTAACTTTTCTTTTCATAAAAATATTAACATATTTCGTTTTTGTTTGGTTTTGATTTTATTTATTATTTATCAACATAATAAACATTTTGTATTAACATTTTAACTAAAGTTGTTGTGTGTATTGAAATGAACTGAAAATTGTTTTTTAACATAAAACTTGGTAAATTTTCCCCTCACATCCTCGGCCTTAGTAGGTCAATTTAGAACTCTACGGGCATCAGTATGGCAGCAGTACAAAGTGTATGATGGCGTAAAGTGTCTACCTTTGACATACTAGAGCCGAGATCTGAGGGAAACTCTGGTTTTGGAACCCCACCGTTTTTTTTCTTATTCTTCTCTGTCATTTTGTATTCAGTTATTTTCGTGTTGTTTGTTGGTTATGGTAAAAGGCACATAGGTTCCTTGGTCTATTGCAAATGAATTGGCTGTAATGATTGTTTGTTATTGTTTATTTTTTTATATGTATATATAGACTATTGTAAAATATAAAATACCTAAGGCTTTTGTTTTTGTTGTTTTGTTGTTATATGTTAATATTTTAAAATGGCTGGTAGGTCTTTTTACATTTTTTAGTTTATTTAGTTGTTTTCTGTGGTGATATTGTTTTGAAATACTTATTATTACGTTTGAGTTTATTGTTTTTCTTTTTAATATGTATATATTGTGTTTTGTTTATGATAAACCTATATATATATTAAAATATCTGATCACATTTGGTTTGCAGTCTCTGTTTGTTTTTTACTTTTTTAACCACGGCTAAAAAACAAAGTGTTTTTCAACCGCATTTATGCATTTCGGCTTTTTTATATTCTTTGATTTTTTCTTCTTAAATTTTTTCTATTTGATGTTTTGTTTTTCGTTTTCGTTAATTAAGGTATTGTAATCTTTGTAAAGAAAAATGGTGGAAATTATAAAGAATTAATGGCGCTTTGTTTACTCGTTATGGTGATGATGATGATGGGTTGTTCTTGTGGCTTCAGAGTAAATTGCGTTTTTCGTTTGCTTTTATTTTTTCAGTGTGATTTTTAAGCACGGAATTGTTAAGGACTTCCAGGCCATCCTACTTTCGTTTGACGGGCGAGAGGGATGTTAGTGAAAACTTTTAGTTTTATTTAATAACAACTAAATAACTTTGAATTGTTTATCTTCAATTGGGCTATTGCGGTTTCGATTTTCTCATTGAATATAAAAATCTGTTTTTGCTATGGCAGTAATTTCATGTGGTTATTCTAGGCCAAATCGTTAGTTATGAGTGAGAGATGATCCAAGGACTTGGGGAATGTTCGTCGAATGCCGAGAAACCGGCTGCAACAATTGTCTGGTATTGAGTTGAACATAAGTTGTCGTTAAGCCAATTTGTTTGGTTTATTTGTACTAAGTTTTGTTTGTGGTTTTTTGGTGTACTTTAATCACTACCTTCCGTTTGCGGGGGGAAGGACAGCAATTCAAAAGTACACACTGGTAATTAAAAAAAATCAATAATTCACTGGGCTATTGCATTGTCATATTTTAGTATTATTTCGTTGGTTTTGATTACAATTTTTCTGTCAAACTGTAATCTGGCTATGGTATTTTTTTTTGAGTGTATGTGGTAACCTAAAGTTTTTTTTACAATGTTGCAGCTTACTCTGGCGTTCGTTTTGGAAAGCTTTATTGTGTAAGCTATTCTCTTTGGCTCTTCCTTGCTCACTCTCTCACACACACACTCTCAGTGTGTATTATTAAATTAAAGCTTTTGTAACGGAAATTAAAACAATGGCTTTAAAAGGTTTGGTGAATGTTGCCATATCTTATAAAATTTAGGCAACATTTGTGGTAATAAAAACTAAAAATATATATATTTCCTAAAAATTCTCAGAAACAATCTCGCCCGTGACCACTGAAAAGGCATGGAAATCTGTTACGCAATTGTCCTTTGGGTTGTTTGGTTGTTGTCAATTCAATTCAATTCACCTCAATTGTCCGTTAATTAAACAGAAAATCAATGAGACGCGCGTTTGGAGAATGATTTAAATCAATCGTTTTCTTAATTAAAATGTTTTTATCACTTATTTTTCAGAAAGTCTTCGAGTTGTTGTTCTTTGTTGTTGCTGTTGTTGCATGCTGAAGAGGACTTTCTTTCAAAATTCTAATAGAGATAACTGAAAAGGTAAAAAATTGTGTGATTTGTAAAAAGTAACAAAAAATAATCAACTTAAAATTGCTTTAACCAATCAAATTAGTTTAGTTGTTTGTTGTTGGTTGTTTTTGGCTTTGTTTTTCTTTTTCATTTTAAATTCTTCGCGGTTTCTTTTCTCTTCGTTCTACTTCTGTATATATATTTTTATATAAAAATATATAAATTTTTATAGTTTTTGTTCGTGGTAATTAACTATAAAAAGTTTGTGTTTTCGGTATTTGTTTTTGTTTTTTTTTAATAAAAATTGTACTATAAATTATTCCGGTTTTAAATGCATGAACATCTCCATCCATGCATTCTTTGACTATTGCAACTTAACTGGTTAGATTTTGCTTAAGGAAAATGGTTAAACATAACCTATTTTCTTTTCACAAAAGTCAATGAAAAACTTCAAAAACTGAAAATTTGTTAATGTGTATTATGTGGTTTTTTGGTTTTTGTTTTTTTTAAATATATTTTTTGTTAGAAAAATTCTGTTAAACTCAGGATGTTTAATATTTAACTAAAGTTATGATACTGTGAACTATATGTCCAATGTTTGTTTAAAGACAACCAATATTGTTTAGCGGACCAGCTTTTGAAGCCGTTCCGCGTTTGTGGTGACATATTGTCTTTTCTGTGGTACAAGTGAAACTCAAAAAGAAAATTTTTATAAAATTTCTGTTGTTGTTGTATAAATATAAAAAATATTCTTGTTGCGTAAAATAAAAATATCACATTCGAGTTGCGAATGTTTCCCTGGCTATTGTTTGTTGTATTGAAATAAATTCAAAAATTGGCAATGGTTTTTATGTTTGTTGTTGTTGTTTTATAGTTTATTGTGTGATTTGGTTTTTATTTTGGATTTTTGTTGTGGAGCTTTGTGTTTGTAATGCAACTTTCAAATTGCAAGTTTGGTTTTTTTGCACTATTATTTTCCTATATAATGCATATATATCAAGTAATTTTTGTCGATTTGTTTTTAGAATTTCGAAGCCAAACATTTCATATATTTTTGTAATTTTTTTCCCATTGTAAACAAAGCAACTAAAATATCACTTGTCGAGAAAGTAAGGGGTAAAATTTAAATTTGATAGCAATTGTACAATTTTATTCTACAAGATTTTAAATTTGATTTGATGTGGAAATCGTGGGATTGCTTAAATTGAACAAGTATTTCTCTTTCGAAAAAAGTACTATCGGTAGATGGCCTTACCTTACCCAACGTTTACGATACATGAAATTTATCCTAGAATTACGTTCAACGTCCCTAATTTATATAAATTCGTTTGTAAGAAATTGAAAGATCCAACAGATCTCTAGAGAGATGAGTGAATTCAATATATTCAAAGTTAGAATACTTAGTTATCATTTAACTGGGTGAGCTGTTGAGAGAAAGATAATTCTTATGATTAAAGAACATTGATTTTAGACATGTGATTGGTTTCACCGAATCATTAAGATTGACCTGCGGAAGATATGAAATATGAAATGAAGATAGTTCTTATGATTTAAGAACATTGATTTTAGACATGTGATTGGTTTCACCGAATCATTAAGATAGACCTGTCAGACTTGCCAGCGGAAGATATGGAATAATGCGCACAGTGTGTCGACATAGCTTCTGCGTGCATAAATATCATGTTTTTGCAGAGTTTGGATCCACATAAAATATTGAAATTTATTTGGAAGCAATATTTCCCAAATATAAACCATTTACATGTGAAAAATTATATTTCCCGGTAAGTATGTTATGTAGGGGAAACCATGTTTCTGACTAACCAAGTAACAGGCATATCTCTTGTTAAGCGAGAAATTTTTATAATAACATGTACAGTGAAAACTGCCAATGTGGAAACCTCCCTTCAATGGACAATTATCAGAAAACGAACGAAGTTAAAATTTCCAAGAGTATAAACCTCCCGCAAGTGGACACCCCCATACAAAGGACATATGTCTGCCTACCGTGGTTGTCCTCTGTCCTCTGTTTTGCGGTTTGTATGTGTTTGGTATCTGTCTTGTATATTTGCATCCAACTATATAATAACACAATTATTTATACGTGATAGGGCTAATTAGAGTCCGAAATCGGAGAGAATGAATGATTTGCGAATATGACATTGGAGAAGTACTTAAATAAGTCTCAGTTCTTTCGTTCTCGACACTTTACGGGTCATAAGCCTGCCTTCGGGGTAGCATTAATTACGAACTTGTTGTTCCCAAGAGGGGAGGGGTTACCAGAGATACAAGCCGACCGATTTTGAGCCGACTAGCCGCCGCCGCATGTTTCCACAAGAGCCGCGCCGCCGCCGATTTCATCGGCTCACATCGACTACAACCATGCCGACGATATTTTTTCTACTATCAAAATAGACAACCACCAACCTGTATATATTTATGAAAACACACATGCATACATATTGTGTAATACACATACATATTTCGGTCTCGAAAGAGTGAGTCGCGCGTGTCCATGTTCTTATGGAATACTATACTATATATGTATGTATATATATAACGTTTTCATCTAAATGTTTAACCCACTTTGTATTGATGAAAGTGGATTGTATCAAAGTAGGTAGAGCTTTACCATTCTTTGGAAGGATTATGGATTATGATATGCAAGGTGTCTGGTCAAATATGCCTCACATGAAAATCTGTAATTGCAAAAAAAAAAAATTGAAACTCATCCATATTATAAAAATTTTGTGAATGGACTCCCACTCTTAACAAGCAATGAAAGGCTGAAGTCGGGCGGGGCCGACTCTATGATACACTCCACATTCTATCCGGATACAATTCCATTCGGTAAAAAAGTGAAAACAGATAGGATTTTTGTAAGTATCCTAATAAGAGACTGATATGATCTGACCCAATTTGTCAAATCGAGAAGAATATTTGTATCGAGGTAATAGCCAAACATGGAATGAAGTGATCCACTTTCACAATAGGTGCTTTCAGTTCAAGTATAACGTGGTTTCTTGAGCCGAAATTTATATGGGATCTGACCCATTTTCACCATGGGTGTTTCTAGTTGCAATATGAGATATTTTGCAAGATTTGAAGAAGATATGTTAAAATATGTTGTTTATAGATTGGAAAAACTTGGAAATATAAATCTTAACCGATCTGACCCATTTTTACCATGGGTGTTTCTAGTGCAAATATAAGATATTTCGGCACATCTGATCAAATCGGGGCCGAAATTTGAATGGGAGATATATATATATATCTGAATATTTTTTTGAAATATAGGATGTTTTGCAAATTTTGAAGAAAATCTGTTAAAATATGTGTTATCTAGAGTGAAGAGCGTCCAATCGGGAGTGAATGGGGCCTATATCTAAATCTGAACCGATTTTCTTCAAATTAAATAGCGTTCGTCTTTATCCCGAGAAACTTCGTTGTGCAAGGTTTCAGTTGTTTCTGGGTACAATAGCGAAGGGCGGACAGATAGACAGACAGACGGCCATTGCTAAATAGATTCTAAGTCGATCGGTATAATTAGCAATGGGTATATCTCGCTTCCTTTCAGGTGTTATAAACAAAGATATAATACTCTCGTGGAGAGTATAAAAAATAATTGTATGGGATAATAATACGAAATTATGATTAATATCGTTTAATATTAACGAATATTAATCTACTGATCAAAAAATAAAAGAAAATGTTTTAGAAGTCAATACAAATTGTTCCTTTCCTTTTCCAAATGGAAGAACGAGCTGATAAATCAACCGAAAGCCGCAGCCGCCGACCCTTTTTGGGTAGCGCCGCCGCCGCCGCCGATAATTATGGGTCGGCGTGTAACTCTGGTGTTTACGCGTGAAGATTTATTGTGCAACATGAAAGTAAATTTGGACCAAAACTTGAAAAGTTGAACGTTTTCTGATTAAAAATATTTCTTTTCAGTCTCTGAAAAGGCTTCTTCAGGTCAGCAATAAAAACTTGACTGGCCCAAGGCTATTTCTCTCTCTCTCCTTACTTAGCGAATTATTCTTTACTAACGCGCCTAGGTTTACGCCGAAGTAATAGCCTTGCAACACTGCATGCGAAATCTAGCTGAAATGACATAAGGTCGATTTACAAATGCGAAATCTAGCAGAAATGACATAAGGTCAATTTACAAATGTCAAATTTGTATTTGATCATGACATTTGTAAATCGACCTTATGTCATTTCAGCTAGATTTCGCATGCAGTCTTTCAAGGCTATAACGAATATAATTTTGCTTCGATAATTGTTCGCCGCTCGTGAACGATCTTTTCTTCGTCAGTTTATGTGTTGGGAATTCTGGAGCTCGGCGGTAATGTAACCTCAGCAAAAAGCTCGCAATATCAATTAGTTACTTTGTTTACAACTTTTTCTTTAAATATTTGTTAATTTTTTTGGTATAATTGTCTTCAACTAAATCTTCTCGGTGAAAAACTTGATCAAACTTAGGATGTTTAAACAATTTTTGTTCATAGTTTTCTAAAGTAATAAACTGAAAACTTTTCAAAAATTGAACAATTTTGTCGTAAAACAAAAACCTGATCGGGATCGGTGGCACAAGGCCAAATCTGTGATTAACAGCCACCGCATCCCGCTATTGCTGTTGGAACTGAAAATATAATTCATTATTTTTTTGGTGATGGTCTCGTTTGTATTTTTTTTTTACTTTTTCTGACATTTGTTGTTTTGGTATCCAAATAAGTGATAAAAAGTTTTTTCTTGGTTTGTTTGTTTTTCGTTTTTCCGATTTTCAAAACGTGAATTTTGGAAGTTTCGTTTTTGATTTATTTTGCCGAATGATTAACGTTAAAGAATTAATTTCGAATCGCGTTTTGCTACTAAAAAAACGCAATTGTTTTTGTTTTTTATTGTTGTTGTTGTTGTTGTATATGCTGTTGTTTGCTATACGGGTGTTTGTTTGCTGGGTTTGTTGGTTGGTTGGTTGGTCGGTCGAAAGTGATGGTCAAAACATTGAGATTTTGAGATTTTTTTCAAAACTGCATTTTTGTTAGAATTTTTTTCATTTTTTTCTTTTTATATTTCAAGCAATTTTTGTGATCAGACGTTTTTAATTTTTGAGTTAAAGTTATTTTTTAAAAATGCAATACTTTTTGTTTTATCTTTTCTTCTTTGTAAATAAACTAAGGATGTTTAAGAGAAATTATTTGTTTTACTGTTATTATTGATTTTGCGGTAATTGTGTTTGTTTTTGTTTTTGTTTCCCGGAAATATTCTGTGGATTTTGCTGTCGAAATTCTTACCAAAAGCCAAAATGTATTTTTCTGTTTGTTTTTCGTTTTTTTTTTCCCAAAAAGTGGGGCGATGTTCTTATGGCCCCTTTGAGCTTTGATATATATGTATTCAGATCAGTTGCTGTTTAGGTTCCTCGTTGAACCTTTTCGACTTACATACAGAAGTTGGTTTGGTGGACCCGGAAATGTGTCCCTTACACTCTAAAACCTATGATTAGATCATAATTTGTACTTTCAACGGAAGTTATCGACGAAACAGGAACTTTTAAAAAGTTGCCGTTTCATTTTTTTCATACAAGTACGAGTTTTGCGTTATATTTTTGTTTTGATTCTGTGGTAGTATGTGGTATTGTTAATTATAATTAGAATGATAATAATAATATAGTTTAATGATTATATGATTTTTAAGAATACTTCATTTCATATGTACAAAAGTTTTGAGTTGTGTGAGATTTCCTGCCAACAATGAAACATACATTCTTCCAGCCAAAGGAAAATTGTATGCTTTTGGAGAAATGCCATCCATGGATAATGGAACTCAATCGTGTTTGCCTGGGAAACTAATTCTGTTCTCTCTGGGATGGTTTGGAAAATGATAATATGCTGCTGTATCATCAAGCTTTGCTGATCGTGGCGCAGGGGTATTCGATGCCCCCACTTCCATTATTTCTGCTTTGCTGGGTTTACTTCCGGTTTGGTTTGATTTGGTTATGGTTATTTTGTTTGTAATGCAGGGTTCTGTTTTGAGAGCCATCGTATTTTGGGTTTTAAATTTGCTTTAAATGGAAAACTTGTATCAACTTTCATTAAAATTTCTATTTTTGTTTTCAATATTTTCTTTTTATATGTAATAAGACATTTAATTAAAATTAGTTGTATTTTATATACGTATGCTTTGTTTTGCAATATTTGTTTATATTTTGCTTTTTAAATATGGTTTATCGGTTTTGTTTTTGTTTTAATTGATTTTTTTACTGTGTAATGAAGACGGAAATTCTAGTTATTTGTGGTTGTAATGTAGGTATGTTGTTGGGTTGTTCCTATTTTCATCGTTCAATTGTTTTGTGGTTGATTTTCTGTTTTGTTTTGTGTTTTTTTGGTAGCTGTTGTTTGCATTTAACAAATGGAGTAATTGTCTATATCTTTTCAATGATGTTGTTGTTGTTACTTTTCGGCTATAAAGTAGTGGCTTGTTCTGTTCGTAAAGTCGGTTCTTGCTTGTGTAGTGGGTTTTCGCTAAATGTAAACTGCATTACCTACCTCGGCACATTGAAATATTGCCTATGAAATATCGAAATATCTTTGTTATTGTATTGTAAATGCTAGAGTGTCAGTTTTGTTATTGAAATGTTGAAATTATTATAATATTTATTGGGCTATTGCAGAGACTAAACCAAGTATTGAGGATGAAGAAGCAGTAAGGATGTTCATGGTCAGCTTGCTTGGAATGGGTTTTCTAATTAATTTGCAGGAAGTACTCCTATAGCCTTGTCACACTGCAGGCGAAATCTAGTTAAAATGATATAAGGCCGATTTTCAAATGTCAGATGCCAGACGAATGTGACATTTGAACATTTGACATTTAGACATATGAGACGAAAATGTAAAATATGCAGAGAAGATTAATTAATATAATATATATATATATTATATTATATATTATATTAATATAAAAATTTTCCAAAAAACGGGTCTAATGTATATTCTTACGCCCACACTTTGTAAAACGTGAGCTTTCGTGTTGTTTTATTTTGTGTGTATTTTTTGTAACAAGCATACAATTTACGGAAAATAACGTGAGCTTTCGCGTTGTCTTTGTGTACGACTTCGTCGATTTACTAACGCTATCTTCTGAGAACTTTCATATTACTGTGTTAACGAAAAAAGACACACAGAATAAGGCGAGCGTTTGCGTTGCCTTATTTTCAGCGTAACTTGTTTTTGTAACAACTACAAAATGTACAGAAAAACGCGAGCTTTTACATTTTGATAAAAATCGCCGCGAAAGTTCGCGTTATTGTTGTTATAAAAACAATTTTCATGCATCGTTAAAACTCGCCTTCACAAAAAAAGCCTTCACATCGCAGACCTGTATATGTACATTTTGTTGTTGCTACAAGAAACAATTTGAAAGGAAAAAAAACTTGAGCTTTTGCGTGAGTTAATTAGAACGAATGTTCATCGTAGGGATGTATAGTTGGAGCAAAAAGTCGATTTTTCGACTTTTGGAAATATATGAAAAGTCGACTTTTCGATTTTTCGACTTTTGAAAACTCGACTTTTGAAAATTCGACTTTTGGACTGTTGCAAATAAATAAAAAGACGACAGTGCAAATGAATGAAAAGACGAATAGACCAAATCAAAATGAAATCGAGAGACATTTGTATTGGGTACATAAATCTGAATGTTCATCGTAGGGATGTATAGTTGGAGCAAAAAGTCGATTTTTCGACTTTTGGAAATATATGAAAAGTCGACTTTTCGATTTTTCGACTTTTGAAAACTCGACTTTTGAAAATTCGACTTTTGGACTGTTACAAATAAATAAAAAGACGACAGTGCAAATGAATGAAAAGACGAATAGACCAAATCAAAACGAAAACGAGAGACATTTGAATTGGGTACATAAATCTGAACCGATCTTACCCACTTTTTGCATAGGTGTTTCTAGTTGTTATGCCAAATTTGAAGAAAATCGGATAAAGGATGTGTTTTTTTCGACTTTTGGAAATATATGAAAAGTCGACTTTTCGATTTTTCGACTTTTGAAAATTCGGACTGAATTGAAATTTTGGACTGTTGCAAATAAATAAAAAGACGACAGTGGAAATTAATGATAAGACGAATAGACCAAATCAAAATGAAATCGAGAGATATTTGTATTGGATATATAAATCTGAACCGATCTCACCCACTTTTTGCATAGATGTTTCTAGTTGTTATGGCAAATTGGAAGAAAATCGGATAAAGGATGTGTTTTCTAGAGCGAAATAGAGTAATATCGGTATTCAATAACTTAGCCGGCACAAAGTCGATTTTCGTCTTTTGGAAAGTCGAATTTTCGACTTTTTCCTCCCAAAAGTCGATTAATCGAAAGTCGATTTATAGATCCCTAGTTCATAGTAGATTTCTAATCGCAGAATGATAGCAGCTTTTAATTGCTTCACCCGGTTAAGGGAACTTTCACATGTTTGGTGAGTTATTTTTTGACAAACTGATATTTTGTGGCTTCTCTAAGAAGCAAGCATTCGGTTCGCCTTTACAACTTTAAAATCATTTAACTTGCAAATCATTCTATTCTATTTCCAATCAAGCTTTTGAAAAATTCCTTTTCTTAAATATTATTGGTAATGACTTAGGCAAATGCAACGCGAAAGCTCACCTTATTTCAATGTCATTCGTTGTTACAATTACAATAGACTGCATAAAATAAACGTGCGCTTTAATGTTGCGTTTTGTAAAATGAAGGCGTGAATTGTCTTGTTAATTCTTGAATTCTTGTGCATCAACTGTTTTGCTGCTTTGATCCTTTGCTTGGTTTAATCTCCTAGGAAATTTTAAAATTTTCATATAGCCAAAAATGCTCATTTTATGAGTTGGTTTAACTTAAATTGTGCAATTTGGTTAATTTCAAAAAGATTTAAGCCAAAGTATTTTGTTAATTATTTTATAATATTAAACAATTTTATTAGCAAATGACATATGGAATACCTTACCGTGCTGCAGCTATATTGTTGGGGAGAAAAATTGTCAAAATGGTTAAAAATGATGAGAAAACAATTCTATAATATTTGTGGGACCCTGTTTTAATGTACAAAATTTTGAAAGTTCTAAATGTTTCAAAAGCGCCACACATACCAAATTGTGTGGGCCCAGTATTCGAATGATGTAGGTGATGGCCATGAGCGCTGTGGGAAAATGGTTTGAATTTTCCCAATTGCATTTAAGCGTCATATTTAGGGAGGGAAAAATCATGTATGAATGGATGATGTAGGTTGTGAGTGAATAATGTGTGAGTTTCATTTTGGTATATGTATGCATGTAATTGAATAAAATTTTGACTTGAACTGCTGCCGAAAGATTTGCCGAAATGTTCGCAAGAAACTCAGGAAACTTAAGACAAAGTGAATTTTGTTGGAATTTTTTATTCTAAAATTAAAAACATCAAACAGATTTTCGTTGTCCATAATTTTTTGTGGAATTTAGAAAGGAAAATTTTGAAGGTATTCTGCCCAAATCGTTGATGCTGTTGTTGCTATCTAGAAACTGCACAAAAATCTGTTCTCAAAACTAAAAAAAAAAGAATAAAACCAATTGAAATAATGTTTTGTTTTCAATTTTTTATTGTTTTTCTTCCAATTAGTATGCGAATATGTATGAGTTATTTTGGTTGCTTAATTTTGCAATTATTTTGTGTTTTTGTTTTATATATAATAAATTGTTTGTTTTTTGGTAAGACTTAGAAGTTAAAAAGTTTTGTTAAAAAAATTAACTGCGTATATGTGTGATGTTCTGTTTGTTTTTGTTGTTTACATATAAATAAAAAAGATATGTGGGAAATTAGTGAAAACAAAAAAAAAAAACTCGAAATAAAAGTATTGTAAAAAATGTATAGATACATATGTCAAATGTATGTTTTTTATTATCAGAATATATATATATATATAAATATATATTTGAAAATATGTATGTATTTGATTTGCCCGAAAGGGAAAATCGGTGTTACTTTTTTAAAGGATTTGTACTGCGTTTTGTTGTTATTATTGTGGGATTTTATTTGTGTGTTGTTGTGTGTGGAAGCGACGACAAAGATGTAAATACGCCCGAATATATGTAGACGTAAGTAATTACATCAAAATTCATATTCGAACTTATAACCATCTTTGTTTATTTGTAAATGAGGTTGAATTTTTAACAGGTTTTCTGTTTGTGGTACTTGTTGTTCTTTCCAAGGTTGCTTAGTTTGATTTTGTATTAAGATGAAAACACAATGCCACGCTTTTTTGACAGGTATAATATGAAAAGCAAATTATTATGACAATCCTCTTATTTAGCACAAAATTGCGAGGGCTGACATTGTTTTCTATGGCTTGGCCGTTGATCATTTCGTTCAAAACTCCAAAGTGTAAATAAAATAATGTACAAAATGAGGTGGTAAATGTCATTAAAAATGAAAGCTTCCTCATTTTGTAAAACGCGAGCTTTCGCGTGAGTTATTTTCTATGTAAATTGATGCTGTAGTAAATGTCATTAAAAATGAAAGCTTCCCCGTTTTGTAAAACGCGAGCTTTCGCGTGAGTTATTTTCTATGTAAATTGATGTTGTAGTAAATGTCATTAAAAACGGAAGCTTCCTCATTTTGTAAAACGCGAGCTTTCGCTTGAGTTATTTTCTAAGTAAATTGATGTTGTAGTAAATGTCATTAAAAATGAAAGCTTCCTCATTTTGTAAAACGCGAGCTTTCGCGTGAGTTATTTTCTATGTAAATTGATGTTGTAGTAAATGTCATTAAAAATGAAAGCTTCCTCATTTTGTAAAACGCGAGCTTTCGCGTGAGTTATTTTCTATGTAAATTGATGTTGTAGTAAATGTCATTAAAAATGAAAGCTTCCTCATTTTGTAAAACGCGAGCTTTCGCGTGAGTTATTTTCTATGTAAATTGATCTTGTAGCAATAATTAAGCCTTGATATTGTAAAACGTGAACTGTCGAATTGCGTTACTTTGTGTGTAATTTGTTTTCATAGCAACAATAATATGTGTGAAACGCGTTAATTTCTGTACAAATTATTGTTTCAAAAACAATTTGCATTGACAATAACGGAGTAAATTCAAGCGAATATTTTGCCAAAACATCATATTGAAATCTTTTTAGAAGCTCCTATCACGTTTGTTAATATTAGAAAAGTTGAATTACGGGCAGAAGGTTAATAAATATCGTATTGCAATTAAGACGCAATTTTGAAAAAGATAAAGGCCATTTTATTTCGTATGGCTGACATAGAGCTGGTCTGACTTCCAACGCTGGTTTTTAATGAACTTTTTAGAGTTTTCCAACTTGCGGGGATAATAGGCTTAAAAGTGCTTATTTATATAGATTCTTAAAAGCTTTCGCTACAAGAAATAGACAAGCACTTTAAATTTAAAATAGGCTTACCCCCTCATTTTCTAAAACACAACGCGAAAGCCCATGTTATTTTCAGTACATTTTGTTTTTACAGAAATAAATTTCACATATAAAAAAACGCAACGTGAAAGCTCGCGTTTTAAAAAATCGGGGGGGTTAGTATTCCATGAATTCGCTTAATATGATTTTGATTTTTGGGTTCAAACATCTACTAAGTATTGCTAGAGCATCAATTATCACCCTCATTTTATACAATGCGAGCTTTCGTGCAGCGTTATTGTCTTTTAAATGTTTGTATAACAAGGACAACATGTACAGAAAACATTGCAAATTTTCGCGTTGAGTTTTACAAAATCAGCGGATATGTTTCGAGATGTTCATTCATAAACTGCTGGAATTTATTAAAACAAACATTTAAACTTATTCAAAAACGATAATTGTTTTATATATTTGCTAAATTGATGTCATCATCATAGAAATTATTTTGTAATGTTTTTTGTAATTGTTTTTGTAACAGCGGCCACCAAATACAAACAGAAAATAATGAGGGTGGAAGCTCTCTGCATATTTTGTTATTGCCATATAAATAATTTGCCTAGAAAATAACGCAAGTTGTCGATCTGCTGAACTATACCCGGACACAAATCTTGAGAACACGTAGACATCTGATTGGTAGTTGACAAACTAAAACGTTTTTTCATGAAACCAGGGAATTGAATTTCTTGGTTTCTCTCGAAACTTTAACAACTTTGGGAGTAACGTTAAATCTGCGCCTTATTTGTAAAGCTCTTCGTTGTGTTTTCATCTTTTACTCAATTTGTTTTATTTTGTCTCAAATTATAATGAAATAAAAAATTACACAAAAAAAAAACAAATCAAACAAAAAAAATGTTTTTTTTTAAATATCGTTTGTTCTAAATATGGGTCAATTTTGAAATTTTTGTTTCTCTCTCTTAAATTATAAAATTTTGCCTAAATAGTTTTGTTTTTTTTTTCATTAAATCCAAAAGTTTTTCATTCAATCGAAATTTTTAATTTTTCTTCTTTTTTTTCTCATAATACAGACAGTTTATTGTTAAGATGCCTTTTGGTAAATTGCCTAAACGTTTTGCAAGTAATTTAACTATTTTGTGTTGTAATTTACAAAAAAACTAAGAATTAAATAAAGAAAACTTAATTTGTTTTTGTATAAGAAAAACGCCGCTTTTGACTAAGGAACAGGCCAAAAGTTTAGTAAAAGCTTAGCGTTTTATGAGCAGCCGTAAAGTTCAAACAGAAAAATATCATAAAGCCGAAAGTGAAATAATAATAATTAATTTTCAATTTTGGTTTTTCTTTTCTTATCACAAAATCAGTTACATTTGTATTTAAAATTTTGTTTAACATAAATTTAGATATCAAAAATTTTGACAAGGCATTAACAATTAACGTAAATTTAGAGGGAAAATTTTGACAAAATTTGCTTGAGGACATCGGTATTTCAAACAAAGGTTTAAACATGTTTTTTGGGGGGGGGGGGGGGGGGTAAGAAATGGATGTAAATGAAGAGCCAAAAAAATAAATATTATATAAAATAAAGAATAAAATAAATGTAAAATATCTTAATGTTGGTTTTTCTTTTTCTTTTCTCGAAATACTTACTTACTAGTTTTTATTATTTATAATTTTGTTTGTTTTTTTTTTTTTTAATTTTGAGTAGATTAGATTAGGAAACTCACCGTTTTTTCTTTCTTCTGGGGGTTAATTTATTTGTGGTTTCAAATATTTTAAGCCTAAACTTTGATTATAGCCTAAATTTTACTATTGTTAAAATTTCGAATCAGTTAAAAAGCCAAACATTTTTGTGTGATTTTATGTTTTTCTAAGAACGGTTCGTTCTTAATCTAATTTTTTGTATAAGCCAAATAGGGTTTTTCAAATATAATTATATATTTAGTTCTGAGCCAAATTGTGAAAGGAAAAAAATGCTGAGCGCATGTTTACCGTTTAGTAATAAATTAAATAATTAAATAAACGAAAGTTAAGTTGTAGTGTTGATGTATGATTAAAAAAAAATATTTTTAAACTCCGAAATGGGTCTCTTGATTTTTGTTGTTTACCAAAGTGTACTTAATTTTTATTCGAGGTCTTGAAGGATATTTTTTTTTATATTTCAGATGGGATTTTGCTCTTTTCATGTTTTGCCCAAAATACACATGATGTGTATTATTTTTGTTGTTAAAAGTATATGTATATGTATTTATAAAATATTGAATACCTATGTATGTGATGTTGTTGTAAATAAATAATTATGTAATTAGTTTTAAAGGTTTTAAACAATTTTCTTATGTATGGCTGGTGTCGCGTTTACGAAAAGAAGACTGCTTAGAACCCTGAAGTTTGCCCACTCCTTATCTGTTTGTTGGATCAAACAGGGATCTCCACCAATAGATCAAGGAGTAGGCAAACATATCCCTCTTAACCCTCCCACATTCCAAGAGTAGAAACCAAAGATGTAACGAATCATAGCTGTGCAAGTAAATTATTGATCAAATGCAAATAATGTTTGCTATACATCACTGGATTTAAATTGCATACGAAGTAGAAAGTTATGTGTATAATAATAAACATTTTTACGTGGAAATGCCAAATTTTAGAATTTGTATCAATGAATTATTCCGTCATATTAAGATTATTATATAACTAATTAAGAAATGTCCGTTCAAACGATGCCATATGTTTTGTTTGAATAACAAGCCACAAAAAATTGTACCCGTGACTTAAATAATTATTCTTTTGTACCTTTAATTAGAACCAGGTTTGGTTCAAAATAAAAATTCAAGTATTAAAGGAAAATTGCATTATAGGGAAAATAATATAGTTTTCGAGTTTTAAAGGCGAAATTTCTTCACAAAATGTATATACACATGGTTTGAACGCCCAAAATATGCTTGAAAATTTGATCAATATCGAAAAATGAATTTTCCGCAATTAATGAAATTGAATAATTCTATTAGATTTTAATAAATTAGCAAATTCTAGTTAAATTGCTAATCATGCCTATTAAAAATTAACATCTTTAACCCTAGAACGCTGACCTTAGTCGATTCGACTAACATCGCTTACATATTAACGCATAGTTTTTTTCTCTGTGTACCGATCACTCTCAACACTCTTGTATACTCATTCTTCGGTGTCTTCTTGTTGTGAACGGTCGCATTGCTACGGTAAGTCCCGCTATTTTTGAGTTCTACAGCTCGTGTTAGTCGAATCGACTAATGATTAGTGTTAATGACATTTTTATTTTATTTTATTTTGTGTTGGTTTCTAAAAACTTTTAATTTTGTTTTTTGGTGTTATTATTACAGAATAAAAGTATGAGTTTCAGAAATGGTTTAACTGAAAGTTTCATAACTAAATATCTAGAGATGTGTGAAGACAGTGGTGACGACGAAGGTGAGATCAGTGAACAAGACGACTTGATTGAAGAGGAAGAGACGTTTGACTCTACTGAGGAATCCCATTCAGATGCCGAGGATCAAGCTGTCGAAAGTTCATTGGAAAATGTTCAACCAGATAATGAAAATATTGTCTACGGTTCCCCTGATAGATCAAAAATAATTCAAATAAGAGCTAAAGTCGTGCGTGGAAAAAATAGGCATGTGTGGAGTACGCAGAAACCCAACACTTCAGCTAGGCAAGCAGCTATGAATATTGTGCATAAATCCCAAGGGCCTACACGTCAAAGCAAAGGTATTATTGACCCATTGTCATGTTTTCAATTGTTTTTGACGGACGAAATTGTTAATGAAATTGTCAAATGGACAAATGTTGAAATAACAATTAACCAATCATCTTATGATGTTATCAGAGCTACGCAAAAAGAAACAAGCATGGATGAAATAAAAGCCTTGATAGGATTAATTATCTTAACAGCTGCACTTAAAGACAATCACGTAAATACCAACGAATTATTTGACAGTTCGTATTCCGGAAACAGGTATGTTGCGACCATGAGTAAAGCGAGATTTGAATTTTTAATACAAAATCTACGGTTTGATGATAAGTCTGTAAGACTCGAATATATAAGTCATGACAAATTTACTCCAATTAGAAAAGTTTGGGATATGTTTATAGAAAAATGTAAAACAAATTACGATCCTGGCTTATACGTTACAATTGATGAACAACTTCTTGCATTTCGAGGCAGATCTTCCTTTAGAATGTATATACCAAACAAGCCTGCAAAATATGGTCTTAAACATATGCACATAATTTTGATCAATCAAACCCTCCCTCTATTGTGTAAAAGGCAACCCACAACTTGTTACTTTCCAGCATTTGCAAAAACGACAGCAATAATGCATGCTTTCGCGTTGCTATTTACAAAATGGGTTTATCGTAGATTAAATGCAACGGTTGAAAGATGTGAGCTAAAAGTGTCAAGCTCCAATAAAAACTGGGATAGTTTTTTTCTAATGTTCGCATGCAAAAATTATGCATAATTGGGACAGGCTTCGATTCCTTATTTTGTTAGAGATAATGTTTCCCAAATTTAAAAATATTTCCATGTACATAAAATACATTTAGAAAGGTGATAATTTTTCTGATTGCAGATGATGTAAATGTAAAGGAAGCTTAATAAATTTTCGTTTTGGAATATTTTGCGTGGAATTTTCTCTTCGAAAAGCCAACCAACTGAGATGTTCATAATATGCAGTTGATGGAAGTTGATGTTTTGGGATTTAATAGGTCTTCAACCGAAGGCCGGTAACGTAGAAAATCTTTACTCAGCGTAGCCGCCTTTGGACATACCTCAGAGGAGAAAATCTTTTAAGCTGGCCGGAAAAAAAATTGCTGAGCGCATGTTTACCGTTTAGAAATAAAAACTAAATAAACGTAAGTTAAGTTGAAGTGTTGATGTATATTTTTGAACTCCGAAATGGGTCTCAGAGGAGAAAATCTTTTAAGCTGGCCGAAGGCTTGCAACGCAGGAAACCTTTAATCTGCTTGACCGGACTTTGGACTATTAATTTTCCGTGCAGACCAGTGTTGCTAAATATTTTTCTTGGAATACTGCCAAATCCGACGCAAAAACCTCTAGAAACTTGTAAATTTTTACTTCAGCGGATTTTTTTTCAAAATAGCGAAAAACCATAGGAAATGTCTGAAGTTTCCAGACAAATTGTATTTTAATATACATATTTAAGTTTATTTAATATATATGTATGTGTCTAAAATCGCATTTTAGACAATATTACAATAACGTAACTCTATAAGTTTTTGAATACTATAGTCTCAAATAAAATAGATTATAATTACTTTTATTGTGAATCATCGTAAAATACAACATACGAATTGGTATATTTGAACAGTACATCGATGTACGTCCTTACTGTGAATTATAAGGAAAATCGAAAATACGAATTTGATAAGTTTCCTAAGAATATATTTTGAAATGAACTCTCACTTTTCCATCAACACTCAGAAGGTGAGCTACGAAATAAACCCTATCTCTTGAATTAACAATTAATTGTCTTTGGTTTTTTATCTTTCTCGTTTTATTTCTCTAACTATTATTTTGTGACAATTTCTCTACTCAATGAGAAATTGCATGAAAGACAAAAAAAGTTTTAATTTTGTTTGCTCTATAGTTCCCTAAAGTCTCCAATCTCTCGAAGTATTTATTCTCTATTGGCAACTGATCTCACCTTAACAACAGAAAAGGAAAGGCGGTTAGAACCAAGCAATTATTGCAGAGTTTCCCCCCCGCATCGTCTCCTCTGTTCACTATGTATAAGACGCCTTAACGGTGGACCGATTCGTCTGAAAATTTTATCGTAGCTAACCAGTGGACAAAGGAGGGCTTCTGACTATACTATGTCATGATAGGACAAAGGGGCGTGGTACTGCCTACACAAACTATACTTGAAAATTATCAATTAGTACTCATATTATTTTCAAAAGGATACGAAGCAGGGGAATATGGAAGAATGAACCCGCGCAATGCCGAGTAAAACAACTAGTGTTCTTATAAATTCATATTACGATGTATTCGAGTGTTTTCTATTGGAATGGTATTTCTCGCGTGATTTCCACCACATTTTTCTCTATTACAAGACTTTCAAACGAAAAAGACAAATAAGCGTTATAAGAAAACTACGTTTCTTTTGAAAGAATATCTACACAATTTCTTAGGCCTGTTCGATTAATTCAATTTAATTGCTTAACAAGATAGTAGCTTACTACTCTCTTAGTTACCGATTAAGGTGGTGCAACATTTTTATCTTTGATTTATTTCAATAAAACCAATGTATAAAAATGCTGTCACCTTGCAAAGTCTCTTAATGCTAAGCTAGTAAGCCGAATAGAACAGTCCTATTGTACACTGAAAGAATTATCCTCATACTATTTATGACTTTGTCTTAACCTCAGTGGAAATTTTCATTAAAAAGTCGCCAAAGAAACACTTCATAAAATTTATGAAACCTGTTTCATAAAGCACAATTCGATGAAAAGTGTCATAGAATTTCTTCATTCGGTGAACTTTTGTCCTACAAGTTCATTATTTTGATTTATGAAAATGTTCATAGATTTTATGAAGAAACTTCATTAACACATTGAGTGCCAAGCGGTTTTGACGCAAACCTTCCCAGGAGGCCAAACATTTTTTGGGCTCTAAGTAAAAGCAATCACTGTCGTACGGAAACGTACGACGTGGCACTCAATGTGTTAATTTTATGAAAAAGTTTCATAAATATTAAAAATTTGTACTGCAGTTTCCAATATAAACAAAAAAGGTCTGACTTGTTGACTAACCAATCAACACACACCATCATTGCGAGAGTCATTGCAATGAGTATACACTGAAAGAATTATCTTCATAATATTTATGATTTTGTCTTAACCTCAGTGAAAAATTTCATTAAAAAGTCGCCAAAGAAACATTTCATAAACATGTTTCATAAAGCACATATCAATGAAAAGTGTCATAGAATTTATGAAACATTTCTTAGAAACTATAAAATGTAGTTCTTCATTCGAAGAACTTTTGTCATAAAATGTCATAGTATGATTTATGAAAATTTCCATAGATTTTATGAAGAAACTTCATTAATTTTATGAAATAGTTTCATAAAAAGTATATACTAAAGTTTCCAATATAAACAAAAAGCAAAAAAAAAGGTCTGACTCGTTGACTAACCAACCAACACACACCATCATGGCGAGAGTCTTTGCAATGAGTATATCTTTGACCAAGATCAGGGTAAATACTTATGTCAGACAAATGAGAATTGCTAGCTTGCACTGAATAAAGTCGACACACTAAAAATGCTGTTGTATGTTATGAAACATTTCATAGAAACTATGAAATCCTTCATTATATTTATGAAGACATTTCAAAACACAAATATTCTATTGGTTATGAAATATTTCATAATAAGAAATTTAAGAAATGTTTCTTTAATCCTACGAAATCATTCTTTGATCTTATGAAACTAAGTTTCACTAATTTAATAATTTTGTTTTATGAAAAAAATGTATGAAACATTTCATTTTATTTATGAAATAACTATGAAATCATTCATTACATTTACGAAGAGATTTTATAACACAAAAATTTTATTGATTATGAAATATTTCATAATATTTAAGAAATGTTTCTTTAATCCTACGAAATCTTTCTTTGATCTTATGAAACTAAGTTTCACTAATTTAATAATTTTGTTTTATGAAATGTTTATGAAAAAATTGTATGAAACATTTCATTTTATTTATTTTTTATTGGTTATGAAATATTTCATAATATTTAAGAAATGTTTCTTTAATCCTATGAAATCTTTCTTTGATGTTATGAAACTAAGTTTCACTAATTTAATAATTTTGTTTTATGAAATGTTTATGAAAAAATTGTATGAAACATTTCATTTTATTTATGAAATAACTATGAAATCATTCATTACATTTACGAAGAGATTTTATAACACAAAAATTTTATTGATTATGAAATATTTCATAATATTTAAGAAATGTTTCTTTAATCCTATGAAATCTTTCTTTGATGTTATGAAACTAAGTTTCACTAATTTAATAATTTTGTTTTATGAAATGTTTATGAAAAAATTGTATGAAATATTTCATTTTATTTATGAATTTTTCATACATATTAAGAACAAATTCACTAAATTTATGAAAAATATTTAATGAAATCGCATAATAAATATTATGAGGGAAAATTATGTCAGTGTATCTATAACAAATTGTTTGAAATAATTGATAAACATATCCGTGTCATTTCAAAGCTTCAACAGGTCTGCATTTTGAGTTTGGAAACTATTGTCCAGCCTTTGCATGTTCGACAAAATAGGTTTTCGAAATATAAGATAACAAATTTTTTTGTAATTTTTACTATAGACTAATTCCAAAAAATGTTCGACACAGCCCGACCCTGCCTTTTAAAATTTTAGTGCTTTTTTTAAATGTATTTTTATAAAATTCGTCTATTAAGGACCGCACATTTTTTTTTTTTTTTTTGATTTTTGGTCCTCAAGCAACTATCCCGATCCCATGGTGATCCCATCCTTAAATTTTGACAGGTTTTATAGAAAATGTTGGTCTATTTTCTGACAAATTTTGCACAAAATCCAAATGACCTTAGGCAGGAATATTCAAGGATAAAATGTATTTTTAAAATTTCAATGTCCTTTTTTTCAACTGGACAAGGATAATTTTCTATACCATTTTAAAAAATGGTTTTATAGTCCGATAAAGCATGCGAACAGTACTTCATCATAAAGTAACGTATCTTTTTCTACAAACACTGTAAATTGTCAACATGGACGGACCATAAAATAAAATCTATGTACATTGAATATAGCAAAAACTTTGACATAAAAAAATTTGTATGAATGAGGAGAAAAAATGTGGCAATTGTTTTACAAAAGAATGTCGAAAAAAATTGCTATCACCCTATACCGAAATATGTTTTGAGCTCTCTTCACTGGTTCACAATTTGGAAAATAGAGACTTTAATCGAAACTCAACGCGCAACACAAATACTAGTGATTTTCAATGGTGACTAAAATATGCAATGACAAAATAAGAAACATTATAAATGTGTTCATGTTCAAATGACCTAGAGTGACCTACTTTTGTACTTCTTTTTCGATCTCACGCGTATACGTTTGATATGGTTTTTATTTTAGTTATATTTGAAATGTTATGCAACTTTTAAATAATGGTAAAAACCGCTAAAATTTCAGCTAACCTTCAACATAGTTTTTCCCATGATGGACATTAAAAACGCCAAATTGACAATACTGGTGCAGACATAAAATGAAATTCTGCTGTTATTATAAATTCTTTGGGGTTTTTACTGTACTAGGTAGAGGGGCAGATACACGAAAATATTGAAAGCATATATTTTGTACATATGTTCAAGATCCACCATATGATCAACATCAGCTGATGATGGCAGCATAAAAATCGACCATATGATCGACATCATCGTATGGCAATACAGTACAGTTCAAATACAGATGGCGTTATAGTTAATTTTCTAGCTATCAAAGTTGTAGTTTTTGTGTACACCGAAAGCAGCAACACACTTGATCAAATAAAATATTTAAAAACAAAATTCTTGTTATTTTGTTGATAAATTGTCTCCTCTAGACTCCGTCTAGGGGAGACCAACAGTGCCATCATCCTGATGGAGATCTGTTCAACATATAAATTCGCACTTCACAACTCGTTCGTGACACACGAATTCGTCTACAACTGGACACCTATTTCAGTAATTTTATGAATTCCGCAAAGTGTTTTCTGGTAAGCGTTCCAGTAGCACCTTGTCCATTAGCCTGCAGAGGCTCTGCACAGTGTATTATTGGAAACAGAATCTCCATTATTTTATTGAATTCAGCAAAGAACATTCTAATTAAGCTAAATGTAAAAGATTTTGGGAACACGGCTGTGTATGCATTTATAGTTCATAAATAAAATAGGTAAAAGGTTCATCATTTTAGTGGTTATTTTCTTGGCATATATTTCAGAAACCATGTATCGTACTGGAATTTACTTTATTTCAATGAACTCTCTTGAAGTGTTCTTTTGGATTAGAAGGTCTAATTTCGAGGCCAACCGATGCCAACTCGACTGTAACAAAACTGATACACTGCGGTCTCAGTTAGAGACTGAACCCAATCAAACACGCTGGCGGTGGCGGCGAGAAAATTCGCTAGCGACCAAACCAAATAAAAAGAGAGCGGCCAGCGGCTAGAATTTTCACTTTTTGTTTGTTTGTCGTTTAACTTTTTGTGATCGACATTTAAACACATTTCTATATTTAAAAAATGTCATGACGTTTGGTGAAAATTATTGCTGTTGTAACAATGGCGTGTTCTGAAAATTGTTTTTAAAATTTTTTTTATTTTATTCGCCTTAAAAAGTGCAAAAACGTCTAAAATTTTTGAAATTTCCAACAACCTTGCAAATGTTTCGTATTTATCCACGTTTCAATGTTGGTACCACTGTTCATATTTTGCAAAAATATGATAAAGTTATTCCAAAAACGAGAGAGAATTTGAGAGCGCCGCTGCCAAATTAAAATAAATTCTATCTTGGCTGCAGCGGACAGCGTCGGTGGCTTTTCTTCTACCCATAAGAAATATATGTGAAAACAAGTGCCGCCGTCGCCAGCGTGTTTGATTGGGTTTACACTCTTAATCGTTGTAAACGGAAATTTCTGCTTCTAACTGCAGCCATCGCTATGACTGTTTATGTTGAACATTTTTGAAGCATACTTTTAGGGACTATCTTTTTCCATACATTAAAAACAACTGTTCTGTCGTATTTCTTTCTAAATTACAAAAACAAAAGTCTTTAATAGGCCTGTTTTTCTTTAAGCCGGGATAACAAGCTGTGATAACAAAAACTTTAATAAAAATTTAATTTTTCGTTCAAAATAAAAAATTATTTCTGCACATTGTCGCCAACTGCAATATAAAAATTTTCAAAAAAATATTTTGTGTCGACTTTATTGGACATAGCCTCGATATCCATCATTTTGACTTACACTGGATAATAAATTATCAAAACATTTTTAACACAAAATTATTTTTTCAAAATTTTTTTTCACACACACATTGATACTGCTTTTGGCGACAATTTTAAAGAAGATTTTTTTATTTTGAGTGAAATTTTAACATTTTTTTAGATTTCTGTTATCGCAGCTTAGTTATCCAGTCATAAAGAAAAACAGCCATAATAGTAAATTTATTACACCCTGTCGTCAATTTGGAACAAATACCGACAGAATATTGTTTAAGTTATGTGTTTTAATATCCCTAAAAATACATTAAAATAATGTACAATTAATAGATTGTTTTGTAGGAAGATTCAACATGGAATGATTACTTAATTAACAAAAAAAGCTTACAAATAAGTCTCTTAAGAAGGTGGCAACGTTGCCACACATTGGTTGTTCTTAAATGGATTAACAGGAAAAATCTGGCAACACAGCTAAAAGAGTAATAAGCTACTTTCTTGTTAAGCTAGTAAATTCCAGGTAAAAATCAAGCTAGTAAACTCAATCGAGCAGGCCTATTGCTTGGGCCTACACCATACATACCATATTTTGCATCCAAACAATGTTCTTTGTGTAGGATTTTCAGTTATTTTTTTCAAACATTTTTTCTATCGCTTCTTTTTCTTCTTGCAGCCTACATCTTTCAATACGGTCATATGTTTGCTTTATTCTTTCTTCCAATTAAATTCATAACTGTTTCACTCGTTTTCATTAAATGCATAACAAATTGCCAATTCTTATTTAAAATAATCAAATAGAAAATCTGAATATTTCTTTAGTTGTTTTCTTCTGTTTTCAATATATCTGGCAATTCGGTATAGAAAACCAGTTAGAAGCTAGTTTCAAATATCAATATATGAGCAGACACTACGCTTAGAGAATAAAGTCTGTTATTAACAGCAGCGACTGTCTGCTGCCTATCATCAGGCACTTTTCTGCTATTACAGCAGTTTTTCTGTCCTAACAGCAGTTTTTCTGTTCCAACAGCAAACAGCAGTTTTTCTGCAATCTTGCATCAGCATTCACACTGCTAAAGAGTTTGCCGTCTGCTGAAAATGGCTGCTGTTAATTAAAATATAAAAATAGATAAAAATAAGCGTTCATAATTTAAAAATCCTTTCAAATTGACTGTTAAAATTCGAGCTTTGCTCGAATTTCCCTTTATATAAGCTTGGCACAACACGCGTATCATTAAAAGGACAATTGCAATATCTTTCAGTGGTAATAAATTGCCTTATAATAAACTTTATTCTACAAAGTGTTGTTAATATGAATATTCAACTGGCCATACTGTTCTGTACATATGCTTAAAGTTTCAAGAAAGCGTTTTTTCTTTATTGCTAAAAACAGCAAAACAGCTACTTCAGCAGAAACAAATCTGCTATCTCTTTTTCAGCAGAAAATTTGTTCTTACAGCAGACTTTCTGCTTTCTTTTACTGACAAATTCCTTTGAGTGTATCCTTCATAAAAGCTCTGTCACTGTATCTTTCTAAGATTCATTCATTCTAATCATTGACTTATGAATAAAGTAAAAAGACAATGATTGAAACATGTAATTAAACATTTGACTGATTTTCACATTGTCGATTAACTTGGCGATACAAAATGCATTTTAGTTTTACATCGTTTTTAGCACACAATTTTTACACATATTAATAATAATTTTCGCGAGAATATTCGATTAAACAAACGGATTGTATGTATCTTTGATTAATTATTTAATTGCACAGCTATGTATTTAAAAAAAAAAAAAAACAATAATGCATATATAAATGAAATTAAGATTTATATAAAAATTATTCAAAACCAAAATCGATAGCTCAGTTTTGTTGAAATATAACAAATATAGTAGGTATGTATGTAAATGTGTTTAGTTTGCGTAGATTCCCATAAATTTCTAAGGATTTGTTTTTTTTTCTTTTTTTTTTTTCAATAGTTCCTAACAGTTTGTTCGACTGTTAGGGACATTCTTATTTTTTTTTTCGTTTTTTTTTTTTGTGTGTGTTCATCCTTAGATTCGAAGTAAGCAAACATTATGCGCAATTTTTCTGAAAAGAAATCGATTCCTTTTCATGTATTTTAACCTTCAGTTTCGGCGAGTTGCTGTTAACCCGAAACTGATTCGAAAATGCAGCATAGACCTCACGCGGCGACATCTACGGCTACACAAAAATGGCAAATATAGAGTCGCTGAAATAGTCGAACGTCGTCGAAAACGGAATATTTTAAGAAATGATTTGTAGTCATTTGTGTTTGTTCTTGTTGTTGTTGTTCGAATATTTTTTGCGTATTTATAGTGTATTTATTTTTAATTTTTAAATTTATTTATTATTATTTTCGAATGTAAGAAAATGGAAAAGTACTCTAGCTGAAAGAGGGGCACTATTAAATCAATTTCTTATGTAAAGCGTTACCAAAATCTCTAAAAACAATTCCCCCCCCCTCATTTTATAAAACGCAACGAGAAAGCTCACGTTGAAAAATTACATAGAAAATAAAGAAATGCGAAAGCTCCAGTTTTACAAAACAGTTTGAAGCTATTTCTTCAACTATTCTTGAACAATTTGACTTTTTCGCTTTAAAAGAAAAAATAATTAGAGAAAATTTCTTCTGCTTAAATCGTACACTCATTTATATAATGCAACACGAAAGCTGGCGTCTTTTTAACGTAACGCGAAAGCTTGCTTCTTACGAAATTGGCTGTCTACAATATATAACCCCTTATCAGGGAAAACGCAACGTTAAAGCTAGAGTTATTTTCAAATTCTTTACGCGAGCTTTCGCGTACTTTAACTGAGCTTTCAAAGATGAATGTTTACAATTAACTAATTTTAGAAAGGTGTCACTAAACTGTGTTATTTTCAAATTCTTTACGCGAGCTTTCGCGTACTTTAACTGAGCTTTAAAAGCTGAATGTTTACAATTAACTAATTTTAGAAAGTTGTCACTAAACTGCAGCTTTCATAATAAATTAGTGTTTTATTTTTGAATTATTTTCTCTGGAAAAATAATAAAATTTGGAAAATTTGGATAACTGAAAACTTCAACGCTTAATTCTTCTCTATGTGCATATAAAAGTATTTGTTAAGAAATCTCTGAATCTTATCCCACCCCTTAATTTTCTAAAATGTAAGCCAAAAGCTCGCCGTATTTTCTGTACATTTTGTTGTTGTTACAAAAATAAATTACACACAAAATAAAGCATTTGACAAAATCAGGGGGTAATTACTATTTTCTGTGCCGTTGACAATTTGTTCGTAATCGACATTATAAATTTGTTTAAAAGAGAGAAAACCTAAAAAGTGTTTTTGAAACAAAGCGTTGCTGAAGTCGATCGCCTAAAGCACCTATGGCATTTCTAAAGAAAAAGCCCGGCTTGCGAGTGTATCGAAATCTAAGCTATTGGATGCCTAAGAATGGTATAATGGCATTAATGTTGAGCTTTCGCCTTGTGTTTCCCAGCATTGATCGGCAGGAAACAGCCGAGTTTACGTATGTAAAACTTAATACCGTTACGGTTAAAGATTTACATTCGCGAAAGATCTACATACAAATGCGATATGAAATCTGTAACAGCAACAAAATTTACTGACAATTATGTGAGTTTTGTGTTGCATTAAACTTTTTCATTGAACTGAGTGAGCTTTTAAAAAAGCCACAAGCCACTGTGCCCCTCCCTCGAAAAACTATCGATTTCCTTGCTTTTAATCTTCGGCATAAAACAATGAACTTAAAATATAGAAAAAAACTCAAATAAATTGGTGAAATTATTTTGATTATTATTATCATTATTATTAATATGTTTGTGGTGTTTGTTTGTTTGTTTTGTTTTTGGGGTTTGTTTTTGTTTGCTTTTTGGTTTAAAAAGATCATTTAACATAAATTAATCAACTAAAAACTTAAGGCATATCGAAAAAATTATAATATTGTTTTAAAACTAAACTAAAAATTGACTATAATTAGGTAAAGTAAAAATAATATTTTGTGTATATATTTCATATATGTTGTTGGTTACTTAACAATTAAATGGGCGAAAGGGGCAAACATAAAATTAAACTCAGCAAGAAATTATGTACAATTTTTTGGTTGTTTAAAAGTAATAATTAGAACTAAAAAAGACTAGTGGGTGGTGATGTTAAATTAATGAGAAAAAATAATATAAAATAAAACTTAACTTAAACAGGGGTGCCGTTTTGGTGAAGAGAATAGAGAAAATAGAGTTTGGAAACTTAAATAGACAACAATCGAAGGAAAACTTAATACAACTTAAACGGTAAACTTTGGTTTTAAAAACATACGCTCAAGTAGAAATTAATTCTTTTTTATTTTTTTTTTTTGGTCAAATTCATTTTCTTTTTTCCAAATTTTTTTTTAACTTATTTAGAAAATCATAAACAAATTACACATAGACACAAATTATTAGATTTTTTGTTGTTCGTTTTGTTTAAATTATGATGTAAGATTTTCAAAAAAAGGTAAAAGTATTTTGTGTTTTTTTTTTGTTTCGTTTCAAAATTTCTTTTTTGCAACCTTTGTTTGTCTGAGGTGTTAAGTGAATTGGTGTGGGGGCAGGGGAGGGGGGAGGTTAGTGTGTTTAGTTGCTGACAAAGCTAAGCCTTTAAAAGTTGTGCTTGTCTTTGCCAGCCACTGCTAAAATTGTTTTCTTGTTTTCTATCATTTTTTCTTGATTTTGACACTTTAAAACAACTTTCTTTCTTTTTTGTTTTCGTTCGTTTGTATAGAATAAAACTCTCGTTTAAAAATAGATTTTCAACAGGAAACTTTGTCTATGTCTATAAATATTTTAACTATGTTTGTATGATTGCTGAGGTCGGTAATACAGTTTACACTTAAGCTTGAGCTTTGAGCTTAGCGCGTAAACTTTAACAAGGTTTGCGTCTAAGCTAGCGTTTGATTTAAGTGTACGTGTGTGTGTGTGAATGGAATGGTTCGTGTCTTTTTGGTCCTGTCAAAGGTCAAAGCAAATTATTTTTTTATTCCATTAAAATTATAAATTTTGTTTTTGATTTGTTTTTTAATAAAGAAAACTTTAAAGGTTGCCTTAACATTTAGTGATTTTTGGGGCTGGACCTATCATCTTGGTTTGGCTTGATCTTGTTCTTCTTATATGGAAGTTATGTGAAGGGTTTACATTTTTGCTGCTGTTGTTGTTTTATAAACCTTTTGTTTTTATAAAATAAAGTTTTTTTGTTTTTCCGAAGGTTTACGAACCTTGTTTTGTTTTAAAATATTTGTTTGTGTATGTGTGTGTGTGTGTGTCCTTATCTGTTGGTTGTTTCTTTGTTAGCATCATTTCTGTTTGATCCTGGTTGGTAGTCGTGTTTTCATGTGTTTCACATTTACTCCAATTGTTCCAAAAAATTTGGAGATTTAAAATATTCGGGTACTGGATCGTCGAGACGTGAGATTATTTTATAGATTGATTTCTTCCACGATTGTTCTGTATCTTTGCCACCTTGTATAGCGCGGAAAAATTCACGTAATGTTTGCTCCACCACAAAACGGAAATTTTGGGGAACCTTTTGTTTGTATTTGCATTAAACACAAAATTGCAAAAAAAAAAACAAGAATTTTAAAATTAATAACATAATTCCAAAGGAAAGTAGTATAGGTATATGAAAATAGATGTTCCTATTAAGGAAAATGGATAATTACCTCGATATGATTATTGCGATTGTAGTGCAGATTCAAAACTCGGTAGAGTTCACTGTCGCCACTGATGTGCAAATCTTCGGCACATTTAACGCCTTCGGTAACAGCTTGACGGGCATATTTCTCCATTTGTATATAGTAGAATTCTCTGTAAAACGCCAAAGGTAAGTGAAATTAATATAAAATGTTAATTAACAGTGAATACAATTAATAATATCCAACATAAAAAACTAGGGCTTAGAAAAAAAATCTAAATGTTGTGAATCAATAAGATTTCTTAGTTATTTTTTATACAGAAAATTTGATTCGTAATTAAAATTTCCACTCAGGAGATTTTCTTTTTATAGCTCATACATCCTTCCTTTTGTAGTCTTTATTCAGACACTCTATCTCATCTTAAACTTGCGCTTGTGCTTTGCTTTCGTTTCGCTGATTCCCCCGGAGTCTTGTACATGTTTTGTTTTTTTTTTCAGTGCACAAATGTTCAATAAGAAAAATCATTACACAGAACACAAAAAAGGAGAAGAAAAGAAAACACACATTAGCAGAAACAACGTAGTTGTCATTGTTTTTAATCATTTCTTGTTTATGTTTCTACTGCCTACTTTTAGGTGCAATCAACAATAAGCGGCAGCAGCAGCAGCAGCTGTGGTGGCTGCATCAGTCCTTGTCGTAGGATGGATTGTACTACCAGGGGGAATTTGTTATTTAGCGCGTTTATAATTTGACATCTAGCAAGTTGTCAGCACGAAAAAAAAACACAAAACCAACAACGCCTGTTCGTAAAGCACATTTGGCGTGAAACAGTCAGCAACAGCGACGACGACGATTGCAGTTTTATGTGTGAAAAATTTATTGTTCGAAACAAAAACAACGAACATAACGAAACGAAACGGAACGTCACAAGAAACAATCTTGTGTGTATGCTTTGAATGTGAGTTATGCCAGAGCTTAGGGAAATCTTGAAATTAGCACGATTAAGAGTCTATATAGATGAGCAGGGATAAGGGGTTGCTGCAGCTGGGGAGGTTGATGAGATAACTGATGCAAGAAATCATATGTGTCATAAATTGAACAGAACAGAACGGTTATGGTAAGTGATGTGTGGTTGACAGACAATGAAAGACATAAATAATGCCTCCTAAAAGTAGGCAGTGACGTGGGGATATTGCCAAAGCCTGAAAGTAGACTTTAGTATTTTTTTTTCAAATACAGTGAAGGTTGTCCTCGATAGTCATGTTGGCAAAGATTTGCATAAACTTGCACAAATTTAAAGTAAGTTTTCAATGCTAAAATAACCCTTCAACAAGGTTATTATAGGCAGCCTAAAAGTAAGCAGACTTTGTGCTTGCCTTTAATCCTTAAAAATAAACGTAAAAATAAACTTGATTTAATCATTGTCAGATACATTTTTCGTTTTAAATTCACAAACTTTATATTTGTTAGTTTCCTGCGCAAATTATAAAGTTGTGAATCTTTAATATTTATACAATTCTGAAGTGAATTTGTTTGTTTTTTCTTTTGCTCAACAATCCTCCTTGTTTCTTTGTTGCCTAAGAAATCAGTGAAAACCGCCATACAATCTATGCATCTATCTATCCATTTGCTAATTACTAACCATCAAGTCGACTTCAATTTCTTTCAATTTGATAATTTCAGCCTCAAAGTAGGCACTTGCTGACTAAAATAAAAATATACGTGTGTGCATCTCTGCGTCATTCAATCTCAATTGAATCTCTTCACCCCCTCCCCATCCCCCATCCACAGTGTTTTTGCATAAAGAAGAAAACAAATAATCAGTTTCTTTGTTTGTGTGGCGCTGTGTGTTTTTTCGTGCTGCTGCTGCCGCTTCTTCATAATTTTAATTAATATTCTCCTCGTCGTCTTCATCTTCTCCTCTGCTCAACTTATAAGCTAATCTATGCCTAAAGCTTTTACTAATTAAATCCCTTCGCTCGGCAGCCAATGCCGTAAAGCATTGGCAACAGCCTCAATCAACAGTATCATCCTCGCCAGTCCCAGTCCCAGACCCAGCGTCAGTCTTCTCAGTCCCAGGTTCAGTCTCAGTCTCCGATGTGGTAGCATGAGTTAATAAGAATACTGCAAATATTGTTGCATACTTTGGTGGGTTTTTGTTGGGTGAGTGTAGGCTGTGTTGGTGCTGCTGCAGCAGATGCTGCTTCTCTATCCTTATGCTCACACACACACACACATACAAACATGACATGCACAATAGCATAAGAAACCCCCTTAAGAACTGCAATCAGTTTTTCTAACACAGCTGAGAGATGATGATGATGCTGTTGCTGCTGCTGCTCATGATGATGATGACGTTGATATAAATATTTCTATGTGTGTGTGTGTGTTTGTGTGTGTATTATTAATAATTTCTTTTTTTCACATTTGAGATTTATTAAAAATTCTTTAGATACAGAGACAACTGATGCACACAAACACTGGAGCGTGGCTGAATACGCTCAGCCCAAGCCCAGGCTGTGGCCAAAGACAAAGAAAGTAATACCCAAACATGGAATTTCTATACAATACACATAAAGGATTTAATAAATTGCAAAAGGACTTAATATCCACAAAGCATGCAGAGCAGGAGGCGGGGGGATGGTAGGAGTCGGAAGAGCTGAGAAGACAATCCACAAGAAGAGCGCTAAGGCTCAGTGGGAGGGAGCCGGAAACGAAATAAAATGACAATCTATAAAGGCTGTTGCGATTACTGAAACGATGCCTAAAAGTATGCCGCAATTTAATAATAATGTCATATTAATCTGCTCTTGTCTTCTATGCTAACAGGCTCATGTTAATACTTTGTGGCTTAACACATGCGGAAGGAGAAGAGGGCACACGAAATTATTGTGAGATAGCTAGCAAATAATGGAAATATAAGATGACAAATTGGGAAATTCTAAAAAAATTTATCAAATTTTAAAAAGTAATGAAATATTACACATTTGCTCCCAAAAGAAGACTTCATAATTGTCCACATATTTCGCATGAAAGTAGGCATATTTGAAATTACAAAAAAGAAATCTGTGATAATAATAGATCAGATCTTCATGGGAGCTTCAAGGTAGGACCCAGTTATTCAAATGTTAAATGGCTGTTTATATATATAAAGAGTGATTTTTTTGAGGTTAGGATTTGCATGCATTAGTATTTGACAGATCACGTGGGATTTCAGACATGGTGTCAAAGAGAAAGATGCTCAGTATGCTTTGACATTTCATCATGAATAGACTTACTAACGAGCAACGCTTGCAAATCATTGAATTTTATTATCAAAATGCGTGCTCTGTTAAGAAAGTTCAGAAAGAAAGAAATTGTGTTCAGCGACGAAGCTCATTTTTGGCTAAATGGGTACGTAAATAGGCAGAATTGTCGATTTTGGAGTGAATATCAGCCAGAAGCATTGCAAGAGCTACCAATGCATCCAGAAAAAGTCACAGTTTGGTGCGGTTTATGGGCTGGTGGCATCATTGGACCGTACTTCTTCAAAGATGATGCGAATCGTAACGTAACTGTGAATGGTGAGCGCTACCGTGAGATGATATCCAACTTTTTTTTGCCCAAAATGGAAGAACTGAACTTGGTTGACATGTGGTTTCAACAAGATGGCGCTACATGCCACACAGCTCGCGATTCTATGGCCATTTTGAGGGAAAACTTCGGAGAACAATTCATCTCAAGAAATGGACCGGTAAGTTGGCCACCAAGATCATGCGATTTGACGCCTTTAGACTATTTTTTGTGGGGCTACGTCAAGTCTAAAGTCTACAGAAATAAGCCAGCAACTATTCCAGCTTTGGAAGACAACATTTCCGAAGAAATTCGGGCTATTCCCGCCGAAATGCTCGAAAAAGTTGCCCAAAATTGGACTTTCCGAATGGACCACCTAAGACGCAGCCGCGGTCAACATTTAAATGAAATTATCTTCAAAAAGTAAATGTCATGGACCAATCTAACGTTTCAAATAAAGAACCGATGAGATTTTGCAAATTTTATGCGTTTTTTTTTTAAAAAAAGTTATCAAGCTCTTAAATGGTTTCAGTGGTGGTTTTCTTTCAAATTAGGACAAATAGGACATAGGACTATTATGAGTTTCACAATTTTCAGATTGAGTTTAGTTCATATGAGCTTCGACCATCCAATTGATGGCACTGTTCATATCAACTATGTGAGTTTTTATTCTACAAAAGACAAAATCCATGTAATGGAAATATTAGAAACTGCTTTGCCAAAGGAAAACAAAACTAATGAAAACCAACAGCAAGAAAATTTCCCGACAATCCAATGACGAGGTCCTTGAATACACGAAGGCAGCCACAGTCAAAGGATGCCCAGCATCATGAGAGTTGTCTGGCCATATACTCGCTTGTTTACTGAACTGTAGCGAACATAGCCCACTATGAACTTCCTTTACAAAGAGCCTAAGACTAGTTTCTCTACATATGAACGTTAACAACAACAACAACAAAAAAACACCCATAAAAGTTCAGAGACGAGTAGGTGGATACTTTGTAGAGAAATCACAATTAGAAGACTAGATGTTGAACAAGGAGTCCTTGCTTTTGTGGCGTTGTTTTTGTTGTTGTGAGAAATGGAAAATGAACAGCAGGCAACAACGGAACACTGGAAGTTTAGTGCACTGCATGTGGGAGAAGTGCCTATTTTAACACTAAACTAAACACTTAAATAAAGTTAAGTGGTGTAAAGCAATTTCCAAGAAACGATGACAAAACCAACAACAAAAACCAAGTGTCAACTTTAGGAAGAAAAGGACTTTGTTGCAGCGAACAATAAGTCCCACTTGCGTGTGCGGCAGAAAAGCCACTCAGGCTAAGGTATCCAAAAGGGGGAGAGCGGGGAGGGGGTGTGTTGCAGCGCATACTAAAAAACGCTTAAGTGCATTTAAAGAAGGTGGTGCTCCTCCGCCGGAATAGGTGCTCCTCGCAAGGTTCTTTGTGGCCTGAAGCCATAGAGCCACAAATGCAATGCAGGGGAGGAGCTGAGAGTAGAGTGGATTTCTAAAGAGACTCCTTGTGGCAAATGTCAACACGAGCAGCAGTTGCCAAGCTAATTAGTTTATTTAAGATGGTGGAAAAATTGGTGTATGTTCAAGAGAGCTTCTTAGAAAAAAAAAAACAAAAACAAAAAAGGAAATAAAACAAACATCTACATGCTTGTAATTATATTAAAAACACAAACACGCAGGCACACACAGCCACTTCGAAAATAACACACTCAAGGATGCGCTGCACACCCGCAAACAGCCACAAAAAGAAAATTGCATCAACAACAGCAGCCAGCCAGCCAGCCAGCCAGTTACAGCGGCAATGCTGGCTTGTGTTGGTGAAAAAGAAGCTTATAAAAGTGAACTTTTCAGCATTTGCCAGCTAGTTTGTCTGTGCGTGTAGGTGAGTGAGTGTTAGATAGTCTAAAGGATACTTAAGCATCTATTTCCACATATTCATACACCCTCAGCCCACTCGACGACTTGTATACGTGTAAGTTTGTCTATACTTTAGCCTGCATCTCGCAAAAGGTCCTCGAGAGCACAACAACAAATTTCGCTGGCGCTCGAAAAAAAAAAGAAATAACGAAAAGATCCTCCTCATCTCACAGTGGGGTGTTGTGTATGTTCTTTTGAGGTTAAGTGTACTTTTGCAACAATCTCTTTTTTTTTCTTTCATGCCTGCCTGCCTGCCTGCTCCTCTTAAACATCTACATCCTACAGCCTCAGCCCTTTGCCACTTTGTCTTTGTGTTACCCACATGTATGTACAGTTGCCAATTACTTCATAATACATGCATATGTATGTATGTATATATGTAATCGTATGTGTTCTTTTTCATAGGCAAATAAATGTGAAATGCAAAGAAAATAGCAACAAGCCTAAAGTGGAGTAGCATATCCATTATATATGATATGAACTTAGGAATTTCCCACACAAGCTTATTAATAATGTTCATTTTGGGTTCCCATAATGCCCAGAGTTTGTGTTGTTGCTAGAAAACGGGTGGAGGGTGTTGTTGATTTAGATAAGTATAATTAGTAAAAAAACATGGCATCTGAGCTACCTCAAAAATCGAAAGACTGTTGAACAAGTAGAAAGGTAATCATGTGCACTAAGATGTCCTGAGCAAAATAAAGAGTGATTTTTTTGAGGTTAGGATTTTCATGCATTAGTATTTGACAGATCACGTGGGATTTCAGACATGGTGTCAAAGAGAAAGATGCTCAGTATGCTTTGACATTTCATCATGAATAGACTTACTAACGAGCAACGCTTGCAAATCATTGAATTTTATTATCAAAATGCGTGCTCTGTTAAGAAAGTTCAGAAAGAAAGAAATTGTGTTCAGCGACGAAGCTCATTTTTGGCTCAATGGGTACGTAAATAGGCAGAATTGTCGATTTTGGAGTGAATATCAGCCAGAAGCATTGCAAGAGCTACCAATGCATCCAGAAAAAGTCACAGTTTGGTGCGGTTTATGGGCTGGTGGCATCATTGGACCGTACTTCTTCAAAGATGATGCGAATCGTAACGTAACTGTGAATGGTGAGCGCTACCGTGAGATGATATCCAACTTTTTTTTGCCCAAAATGGAAGAACTGAACTTGGTTGACATGTGGTTTCAACAAGATGGCGCTACATGCCACACAGCTCGCGATTCTATGGCCATTTTGAGGGAAAACTTCGGAGAACAATTCATCTCAAGAAATGGACCGGTAAGTTGGCCACCAAGATCATGCGATTTGACGCCTTTAGACTATTTTTTGTGGGGCTACGTCAAGTCTAAAGTCTACAGAAATAAGCCAGCAACTATTCCAGCTTTGGAAGACAACATTTCCGAAGAAATTCGGGCTATTCCGGCCGAAATGCTCGGAAAAGTTGCCCAAAATTGGACTTTCCGAATGGACCACCTAAGACGCAGCCGCGGTCAACATTTAAATGAAATTATCTTCAAAAAGTAAATGTCATGGACCAATCTAACGTTTCAAATAAAGAACCGATGAGATTTTGCAAATTTTATGCGTTTTTTTAAAAAAAAAAGTTATCAAGCTCTTAAAAAATCACCCTTTATATATGTACGAAATCGGAAGAAACCCTCCAATAGGAACAAAGAATGTACACGACAAGTTTTGCTAGAAAATGAGAAAAAAACAAAACAATAATTACTTTTTTATTCATGGAAATTGTTTTCCCAATAAATTGTTTTCTACCCACTCTAGAGCTGTTGCAAAACAGTGTTCCGAACATTAAGCCCATTGCGAAATATTTGGGGGTATGGGGAGTGCCTTCCTCATAAACATGGCATAGTGTTTCTAGAAGACGAATTCGTCTGAGGTAAATTTTTAGGGACACTTTTTTTCATATATGTTCCTTATTTTGCTCTTTTCTGAAAGCGTTTATTTCTAACTAATTTTTAGGGAATTCCTCCGTCTGGGAGGTATTCGGTTTTGGAAATCGGAAATATGTATGTTTGCCTTTTGTGAAGGTTTTTGTGTCTTTCTCCTTTCCAAAACCTTTGCCAGACATTTGTCTCTCGATGTCGTCGCTGGGCCCATAGCAACCCGCATTTTCCTTTCTTCTCTAACAGGGGTACGTGTTCCATATTTTACATGGAAAACCCCTGCATTTTTTTCGGTTCGGGTGAAAGAAACAACAACAAACGGAACAGCAAGTAAATAAAGTACATTTGTTATGTGTACGCTTAGAAAGATTATCTTGGGCCTGCCCTTACATTGTGTAACCAGCAACCAGCACTATTGTCATCGTAAGAAAAAACCGCGCCAAATTTTCAAAAACCTTTACATACAGCTGTCCGCTTAAAGGAGGGGAGAGAGGGAAAAACGCCGTACGGTAAAGTGTGCCACGTACAACTTGAAGACATAAATGCAAAGAAAGAAATCACCTGGACTGAGATTTCAGCCTTTGTACTCTGGCGTTTCTTTACTAGGCTGTATGTGTGTGTGTGTGTGTGTCAGCAAAACACACCCCTAAGGACAGCTGTCACTGTCGTTTTTGGCTCTGAACACCTTTTGACGTCTTGCAAGACGTTGCCAACACAAAGGACTCTGACTGTCTTAAGAATTAAGGTTGTTGTTGTTGTTGCTGTTTGTGCGCCATAACACGCGTGTGAATTTGCACCTTTCGTGGAATTCCGGCAGAGATTTATTGTGCGAGTTCAGTTCAGATTAATGCGCAGGACTTGGGGTGGTTTCTTACTCTAAGGCATAGCAGCCTTAAGATTGTCTGTCGCCTAAGAAGTTTGCCAAGATTCTTAGGGGTTGTTTGTGTATGGGAATTTCCGTAATTCAGGGTGTTTCTGCGTGTTATCGATTCAGAGAGGGTTAGTTTAGATTGTGGCTGTGTGGCTTATGTAAGTTAAAATGGGTGGGAATTTCAGTGGCCTCTACTTTAGTTTTCTTTTGTTTGCTTTGTTTCACGAAACTTTGAGTCAATGAAACTCATTATTTTTTTATTTTAGTTCTTTTATTCTTTGTGTTGTGCCCGAGAAGGTAGCTGAAAAGTTAAATTGTTTTCCGGTGTGGGAAAAAAGTAACGGAAAGTTAAGTCTTTAGTAAATTTGAAATTGAAAATGGTATTTTTTAACCAACGTACGAGAAATACTGAATTAAATCATTAATTTAATATTTCTTAAAATGAGCTATGAGATGGATTTTAATGGCTTCACAACGAAAGATCCTTGATGCTTCATGGAAATCTGTCATTGCATTTTTTTCCCTTTCTATGGAAGCAAAAACACCACTTGTTGTTCTCTCTTGTGGCAAACACCTCAGAAAAATCCATTCCAAGAAGACTTTAACAAAAAGACCATCCATCGCTCGCACACACATACAACATCTTCAGGCATAGTACTCGTAAATGTGGATACTTCGCACAATTATGTGGCATAATAAAGATGCAATTAACAATTTGCATATTATGCAAAATTATTAAATATACAAAGCCACTTTAGCCACTCAAATAACAACAACAATAGCACAAAAGCCTCCAACTCTACAAGATGTGCAAAGCCGACCCCAACTAACCAACCACCATCACCCAACCACCCACATCCTGCACTTCAACCAATGCCATACTGCCCCATTCCCCCGGCCCGACCACCACACTCGCGCACCACACAAAAGATCCTAACACAATTGTCGCATACAAAAAAGGACGAAAAGCAAAGGGAAGAGGAAAATGGGGGTGTAGACATAACGAACCAATCTAAAATCCCACACACATATGATATACTTATAAATACGTATGCAGGCGTGTATGTGTGTGTGTGTGTGCTTGTGTGAGCGCGGTTGATATGCACTTTTCAACGGAAAAGGATTTCAGGTGATTGTAGAGGTGTGTGCGTTTTTCACTTCAGTTTAGATTTCTCGCTAAACAGGTGTGTGCGTGTGTGTGTGTGAGTAAACACACGACGGACTCAATGACATCTGCTGGTATATATGTATGTAAAGTATGCAAAATGCTTATGTTTAGTCACTTAAAATTGTTGTTGCCGTTCTATAATTCTAAACAACAACAACAACAGCAAAATAAAAGAAAAAAGATATGAATATAATACGGAATTCTATTAAGCTTTTGACACCTTCAGCTATTCTTTCATATGATGCGAGATGAATGCATGAAATCATAAAAGAAACGAACGGAAAATGCTAATTAGCTTTGGCCTGAAAGGGAAAGGGGGGGGGGCAGGGTAATTTTCCTAACATAAGGCAGATATGACAAATAGAATGTCCATACATTTTTTTTCAAATATGTAATACATATATAAAATTTTTATTATTTCAGATTTTTGGTGGTGCATTTTCTTAAGAAATAGAAAAAATTCATTTCATTGAGAATCACAAGATATTCTACATGCTCAAGACACTCCTCAAAGATTTAATAGCTTTATGATATCTTGTACATATTTTCAAATGTTAATTTTATTAAAAATAAAAACTCTCCTAAAAAATAACTTCAAATGTTCAGATTATTGAAAAAAAAAAGAAAAATATTAAAGCCCCTTAACAACTTTCCTATGTTCTCTTGCTTTATTTTCTCTCGAATGAGTATTTGTCCATCTAAAGACATTCACGTTTAGTGTACTTTTGTTGTAAACAATTCCGAAAGCATTGGTACTTTAAACTTGGCAGCACTCTCCAGCTGACTACTAGAAGTCTACTTAATTAAGTTGGATGTCCATAAATTCTGCCGTCTATTTTGATATAATTGTACACATTTAGCCAAACTTTATAAATTTATTATTAAAAAAATATCCGTAATTTCTTAACTGAAATCGAAAAAATGTTCTACATTCTCAAAGCCCTCCTCAAAGACTAAACAGAAACTTGGCAGCACTCTCCAGCTGACTACTAGAAGTCTACTTAATTAAGTTGGATGTCAATACATTCTGCCGTCTATTTAGATATAATTGTATACATTTAGACAAACTTTATAAATTTACTATTAAAAAAATATATCCATAATTTCTTAACTGAAATCGAAAAATAAACCGGCAAACTTTCTTTAAATTAACATCAAGTCTTTTAAATTGACATTCTCGTTCGATAAATATTGTTAATTTGTCCCTTAATTTTAAATTTGTATAAAACAAATTTTAAGCCTTTGTGAGTCTCCTTGAACATTATCCCTTCTCTTTTTTATTGAATTTAAAATTTAGCATATATACATACATATGTAAAAAATTGTACTTACCGGAAATTCGAGAACCATTTCACCAATTGTGCTGTGTTATTCTTATTGAATTTGATATCGGGGAAATACATTTTCAATACGGATGACGATGGATAGCGCACCCAGAAGAACATCAACTTCGCTTTGCGCAAATGCATCGGCGTCAGTGTCGACGAATGCGATGTGGTCAATGAATCGCTATTTTTGCTAAAATGGTCGTGTATCGCGGAAAAGAGAAACGAAGCACAAATGTAGACAATTGCCACAAAAATCACAAAGAATTTTTCGAAATTTCATTCATTTCAAAAAAACCGAAGCAAAGTAGCAGCAATCCGAAAACAAACGGAAACGGAAATTCAAATGGCCATCAAAATTTTAAAAAAAGGAAGAGAAAGAAAAGAAATGGAAAAAGAAGAAAATCATGAATAAATGTAGGAAAAAGATGCATTCAAAACTAGTTTATTTTTTTAAAAAATTACATATGTATGTGCATGCACAACAACAATAACACAAGTAGCTGAATGGAAAAGGTGAAGAAACGATTTCAGTGTTTTATTTTCCAGTTCATTCTTGTACTTTGGCTACTCCTGCCGATTGATTGAAATGTTATTTTTCTATAGAAAAAAAGAAATCATTTTCCCCAATAGCCGTCAATGTAATGCAACAACAACAACAAAAACAACCACAAGAACTTTGCTTTTTGCACCTCTCTCTTCGTATTTGCAGAAAAATAAGACAGAAAGAAAGAACGAACGAACGAATGTGAAAAACACGGCAACTGAACCTGAGTGCATTGATTGATTTTGAATGCAATGCACCTTGATTGAGTCGACGCCAAAGGAATAGGTTGAGGTGAGGATGGGTGGCCCGGCAGGCACCAGTAAAAGTAAAAGGTGCTGAGTGTTGTTGGCCAGGTTTGCTGCTGCTGCTGCATCATGTTGCCTGTTGGCGGTATTCGATGGGAGGGTGGTGTTGTTCGTTTGGGCTTAAAGATTTGTTGAAGCATTTTGTAATCAATGGGTTGTTGATTCTTTAGCAAAAATTCTTAAGTTTATTTCGTAGCTTCGATTTTTTGCTGTGCTGCCGCCATCGACAGCAGTTGGGTAGTTCGGCTCGGTTGGGTTGGGTTGCGTTGCGTTGTATTTTGATTTTAATAGTTAAGTGATTGGGGTTGTTGAAATAAGGTTTTGATTTCACTACTACTTATTAAAAGAGATTGGGTTGTTGTTGTTGTTGTTGCTGTTCTGTTTCTGCATTCATTCAACGATTCATGGCTTGTTTATTTCTACAGCAACTACTTAAGGCAGCAACTTTTTTTTTTGCGAAAAAAAGACACTTGAGTGGTTTCCTGTATAATATCGTGCCATGGTGAGGAATGTGGTTGGAGGGGCACCCAACACCTCCTTCCTTGGGGTTTCTCAAAAGATTATTCGAAAATAAGCTCTGAGGGTAAGGTGAGTGTAATGGATCTAAGATTCAGTAGGTGGCGGACGGTACGTTTCTTCACATTTTCCCTCAAAATCAATTGTTATTTAAAATTTCAATTTAAAGTAAAAAATCGGAAATATATATATATATGTATATATGTATGTATGTAAGAAATAAAATGAATTGAATACTCACATCATTTGTTGTTTCAAAAACGATATGGTTGGTTGCATTCCATCGAATTGCATATCGGCTGAATTGCAATCGGAACTGCGATCCTGAGCATCCATGGCAGCGCGCAAGTGTGCACTGTAATCGGGTGAGCCACCGTGATGGGCGGCCGCCAGCAGGGCGGGGTGTAACATGGCCGATGGATGGGGTGGCAGTGGCGGGGAGCCATCGCGGCTATCCATCAGACTGCCGAGGCCGCCGGGCGGGCTGGACGACATTTTGATGTGATGCATTTGAGCGGCTGTGGGCGGGGCGTGTGGGCCATGTGGCGGCGGTGCATGCGGATTAAAGAATGGACTGTACGGTGAGAAGACTTGCGATTCGTGTAGCGAAGGATTTGGTATGGCGACCGAGGTGGGCAACGAGACGGGCAACATGGGTGGTGGTGGTGGCGGCACATTCGGATGGAAGGCTGGTGCTTGACTTCTGGGCGATGGACTTTGGGCGGGTGTTGTATTGCTGTTGCTTTGATTATTGCTGGACGCTGAATTCGCGCAAACGTTGCCGTTATTATTGTTGTTGTTCAGCGAGGCGGGATTCATAGGATTATTGCCATTCGTATTGCATGGTCCGTTCATTTGTTGCGATTGCATCTGTTGTCCATTGGGTGCCATGACATTTGGTCCATTGACGCCTCCAACGGGACTGGGTGGCACGAGGCCATCCTGAGCCAAAATACGACTCACCGTTCTGGGGGTTATACGTGTATCCGTAACCTTATGGCGTTTCTTTTTCGGTGTCACGACAAGGCTCAAAGCTTCATTCTGTTCCAATTGCTGTTGCTGTTGTTGCGCCTGGAGTTGTTGCTGCTGCTGTTGTTGTTGTTGTTGTTGCTGCTGCTGCTGCTGTTGTTGTTGATCTCGGGGCTCTGGCATGCAGAAGGGATTCAACTGTTGCGGACCACCGGCTGTCATGGAGTTGTAGAGAGCGGCTGCTGCCACCGGATTCATGCCCTGAGGCGTCTTGGGTGCCTGAAACATTGCTGCCGCTGTGGGCGAAGGTCGAATATGAGGTGGTGGTATATTTATGGTACTTAAGCTATTGTTGTTAGTATTATTTGTCGGGGCATTCAAATTCAAGTTCAGATTCGCATTCGAACCGTTCAAGTTATTGAGGTTGGGTGCCGCATTAACACCATCACCCTGCATATGTGATTGGTGCTGATTGTTCAGATTTTGCTGGCCAGAGGCTGCTGCAGCTGCTGACATAGCAGCCGCCGCAGCCGCATGATGCATTTGCAAACCCATCGCTGCAGCAGCTGCTGCTGCTGGCGAAGGAAATGACAGTTGATTGCCGTTAAGGCGTGGTGCAGCTATAAGATTCTGACAGTTCTGGGCATTCAAAGCAGCTGCCATATTTGGTGGAGCATTTGGATTTTGACTGTTTGCCAGAGGCTGGCAGGCATTGGCGTTCAATGCGTGCTGGGTTACATTGACCTGGGGGCCATTGCTACTCACAACTGACTGCAAGTGACCCAACTGGGACGCTTGCTGTGTTACTTGGAGAGGATTATTGTTAGTATTTTGATTTGGATTGTTTAGACTATTCGTTGAGCTAGTATTATTATTAACTAATAGTAGGTTACCAGTATTATTACCTGCTTGATTAACTGCTGAGTGTCCATTCGATTGGGCGGATGCTGAGCTATTTGTGCTATTGTTATTGGAACGGTCGGCCACTTTGGTACGTGGTGACTTGCGGTCTAGGATTTGCGAGGCCAGCATTAAATCCTTGTTCAGCTGTTCGGCAGCAGCGGCAACGGAGTCGGACTGCTTGCTGAACAGACGACGTTGGTGGACAAAACGTGTGACAATGGTATCGACGAGCGCCGACAGGGAAGTGGTTATTTCCGATTTCAAGACATCGGCTAAACCTTCGAGATCGGCACCAGACATACGCATTATGGAACTAGAGCTGGATCTGAGCATGTTGAACTTTTCGGAAAGTTCGGTTTTGAGCGCGGTATTGTGCCGGGGATTGACACGATTGTTGTGATGCAGTTGAGGTCGAGTGGGTTGCTGCTGCATGGTTTGATGATCCTGTTGCATTTGTTGCAGTTGTTGTTGTTGCTGGCGCAGTTGTTGCTGCGCAACTTGCTGTTGTTGAACTACTTGCTGCTGTTGTTGGGCTTGCTGTTCCTCTTTGCGCCTTTGTTGTTGTTCCTGCTCGAAACGTCGCTGCTGCTCCTGTTGTTCTTGAACCTGTTGCTGTTGTTGTTGCTGCTGCTGCTGTTGTTGCAACTGTTGTTGTTGTTGTTGCTGACGTTCCTGTTGTTCAGCAGCCTCTTTGGCCATGCGAGCTTCCTGTTCGAAGAAGAATTGTTGGCCCAAGTACATGGCAGCCGCATTGCTAATGGCGGGATGGGGTAAACCTCCTTCGCCGCCCTGCAGTTGAGGCATATGTTGTAGCAAGGGTAGGGGTCCGTTGAACGATTGTGGCATATGAGGATGACCTACGAGGGGATTGTGCAACTTCCCCGACATCATTTTACTCATCATTTGTGACAAAACATTCGGCGTGCTATCCATGTTTAAGGATGCATTTTGATTATTCACCAGCTTTCCATTCTTCATGGTCAGCGAGGGAGAGGTGGAGCTGGGTCTTTCGACATCCTGAGCTACTTTTTCTTCTGATATGACTTCTTCGGCAATCAGTGGAGGCGATGGTGATAGATCACCATTGTTGTCCTCTTGCTCCATGCAGTCACTGACATTATCTTCTATTTCTTGACATTCCGATTCCTGTTCCATTCGTGAACACAATTGCACATATTTCTGTTGCATCTCGGCAAGCTGCTCCTGCATTGAACGCAGCTGCGATTTCAGGGCATTCTTTTCGTTGCGTTTTTGCTGCAACTGTGGTGATTCGTTCTCATCGGAGTCATCAGCATCGTTGAGCATCATGGTCTGCAGATTGAGACCAAAGTTTAGACCGGCCGCGGCGGCGACATAACGCTCCATGGCATGTTGTTGGGGTTGGTAAAGCTTACGCTTTTTGCAACCATTAACCTGAAGGTGGGCCTGATTCGACGAGGGGCTTGAACGCATGCTGGAAACGATGTTCTCTACGCGAGCGCGCTTTAGATCGGACTTCTTTGAGATACCGGAGGAGAGATCCTTATCGAGATCGTCTTCTAAGTCATCCTTGCTGTTGTCCAGCAACATCATGTCTGATTGACTGGGTGATGCCAAGGACTCTAAATCGGATCTCGAATTCAAACCCATTAGTTCCACATCTTCCAGAATGTCATCGGCCTCCTTTTTGGTCACAACAGCGGTCATATCCAAATGGTCGCTATCGGCTCTATCATTATCTTGATGTTCGAGTTGATCAGCCTCGGATTGTTGTTCTTCCTGCGGTGGCGGCGAGTTCATTCCCTCAGAATCTGTGGATTTTCTGCGATCACCATTCATCAATTCCATTGAATTGGCGGGTAAATTAGGTTCACTTTTGATTTTGATTTCCGATAGTGAATCTTCGATTAGATTTATCACATTGGCATTATCCGATTTCGAATCAGTTACATTGTTATTATTCGCTGAAGCACTGTTGTTGTTATTATTATTGCTCAGCTTAAGCGAGTCCTGGGAGTCTTTATGCTGTTGCTGATTAATTACAGAACGCAGCTCCTGATCGAGTTGCATGAGTTCCTTTTTGCCTTGCAAAATATTGCGCAACATGTGATGGGCCAAATCGTTTTGCTGTTGTTGCAGATTGGGGGAGGTGGAACTGCCATGCTGGCTATTGGTTGCGACTATATTGCCATTGTTGGAATTGTTGCCCACTGAGGGGGCACGAGGTGGAGTTCCCGACAAGTCGACTCCGGAGCGTGAACCATTCTCTTCCAGCGAACGTTCGCTGCAATTGCTAATCCGACGATTTTTGGGCGATTGTGAGGATGAGATCTGTTGATCATTGGTGATCGAATTATTGTTGAGCAATTTACTAGTGGTATTAAGGCCTAGCGAATTAACCAAACCGGCAGCGCTGAGCAAATCAGCACTGGTAGCCGATTCCATGGCAGCGGCCAGCATGGCATTATCCAAGTTAGTGGGAAGACCACTTGTAGCATCCTGGGCCTGCTTCATTTGGCGACCAAACAATTCGTTTAACATTTTAGCCGAACCGAAACCGTTGGCCCCAAAAAAATTACCAAGAGCGGCCGTAAATTGGCCGGTCAGTAGGGAGGCGGTGGGCGATGATGATGAGCCGGGCGAATTTTGTTGGGCGTTAGGTGTTAGGAAACTTTTCGTAATGGACGAGGACGAGGCGGTGGGCGATGTAGATGATTGATTTAGTAAGGCCCCATATAGAGCTCCTCCAGCGGCACCCGCGGCAGCCGCAGCAGCACTACTCATTAAGGCAGCAGCTGTTGACGGCGTTAATATCGTTGGTGGCGTTAGGGCCAATTGTGACGATGTTGAACTCGTATTATTATTATGGCTTTGTGTTAATTGTTGTATAAAATTGGGCAATGAAGCGAAAATATTCAAATCACTTTTTTCAAAATCCTCAAAATCACTATTTGTAGTTGTTGTTGTTGCTGTTGCTGAGTTATTAAGTTTATTTGTTTGATTACTACTGTTATTATTGGTATTATTCTCATTCACAAAATTATCACACGGCCGCGACGACGACGTAACCGATGATGATGATGTTTTCAATGACGTATTTTTTGTATTCTTTTTGTTTGCAAAGGATAATGACGACGAACCGTTTGCTTTCGTATTTCTATTTAAATTTGAGTTCGACTTGAACGTATTTTTTCTGTTATTTGTATTTTGTTTAAGTTCCGTAAATTTTCTCGAAGCGCACGACGTCTGCGATGCGAGGGCTGACGGAGATGACGTTGTTGTCTTATTGACGGCACCACTATGACTACTTTCTGTAAACTGTTCAACGACTTGTACGACTTGTTGTTTACTGTTGTTTTCTACAATCGTCGTCGTCGTCGTCGATGTCGTGGCCGTTGCCGTCGTAGACGAAGTCGCCGATGTCGATGTGTGTGTAGATGAGGTAGCAGTCGTCGTCGTTGTTGTTGCTGTTGCTACTACAGATGGTGGTGTTTTTGTGCGACTCGTACCACTACCACCACCACCACTACGGCCACGATTAGGGCTGCTTGTTGTGTGCGTTGAGCTGCTGCCGCTGCTGCTGTTAAGAGTATTGCCGGCGAAGAGAAATATAACTTCGTCGTCTTCGTTATTAATGTTATTTTGTGTGTTTGTTGGTTGTTTATTCTTTGCAGCGTCCTCTTCGTCGTGGTTGTTGTTGCTGTTTTCGTCGTCGTCGTCCGCTATAATGCTTGCCTCCTCGTTATTTCCGTCGTGGCTGTTGGTTTTGTTTTTGTTGGATTTTACAATTTTATTTGAGTCGTTTATTGAATGTTCGCCTTCCTTTTTGTTGTTTCTCCCTTTTGCTGCGAGATCGTCGTTACTTTGTTGCCACCGTTGTTCCTCAATGTTGTTGCTCTGCGTGAGTAGTGGTGATGAAGATGTGGACGGCGATTGCTGGTTGTCGTGGCCGTGGCCGTTGCTGTGCGTTTCTGGTTCCGTTTTAAGATTAGTCAGTGTAGCTGTGAGCTGCGTCTTGCAGTCGAGAGCGGTATTCGCCGCTTCATAGATACCCACCGAGTGGGAATTTATCAGTGTTGCCTTGAGCAATGACTTATCATCGGTGAACAAACCAAAACAATCTGTGTCCTCCTCCGATGACATCATCAGATGCCACCCCCGCACGCACTGTAGTGGGTGGATGGAGGCGCAACGAGCTCAAACCACACACGTTTCCTTCGTCTTTACGTTGATGACAACGGTAAACAGAGAAATAAGGATGTTTTTTGGTTGAGATAAATGTGGAGTTGGGTTCAACTCTCGTGTTTTTTTCCAATTCCTCTCTGTGTCCTCTGATTTTCTTAGTTGCTCTCTTGGTTGTGTGTGAATCTCACTCTCTCTCTTTCTCTCCGTGTGTGTTATCTATGGCTCCTGTTCCTTTTCTTCTGTTTTAACTCCCCCTTGCTGATTAGTGAAGTTAACTGTTGTGATTTCGCCGCGTTTTTCCTTCTCCTTCCGTTTGTGAAGCAATTTCGTTTTACTTCGTCTTATGACCAGACATACAGCCGCACGCACTCAGGCGTTCACGGATATTTCGCCGCTGTTGCTGCTTAATCTTTTTGTAGCCGAGCTAAGAATTCTCTTAACTCGGTGTGCGTGAGTGTGTGTGTGTTTGTTCCCCGTTTTGCGTGTGTGTTTGTGCGTTTGTTTTGAAACGTCTATTGGTGGTTCGCTCGTTACTTAGTAAGTAAAGGTTGTTGGCGGATGATTGCGACAGTTTCACTCACTCGCCTCGTTTCGCCTCGTTGCGACTCACTTCACTTCCCCCAAAATCACAACTCAAGTAGAGGAAATCACATAAACAACAACAACAACAGGCCGGCAAGTACCACAAACGGAGTTGAGCTGTTTTTGTTTTATTTTCCTGGTGATTTGAAAACTCGCCGCCGTCTTTGCTCTTTCCCCCAAAAAATTTGATTTGATTCGGTTGATATTTCAAGTTGGGTTTTGAGTTGAATGTTTTGAGTGGTAGGTTGTTGTGTGTTGTGGGTGATTGGGGTGGTTGAGGTGGTGGGAGTGGGGAAATTCAGCACACAAAGTGCGTTGGATTGGTTTGTGGTATGGCAATGAAAATGTTTGAAATGTAAACTTTTTGTTTATGGCCGAGAGGGGGAAATGTAAATGTTACTGTTTGTCGAGTGAAGAATGAGCTCTCTTTTCCTCGGGTGGTGTGGTTGCACGAAGTCTTTACCAGCCTTCAGACTTTGTTCGTGTCGGTGTGTTTTGGTTATAGCCGTGTTGATTCTTTTTAAATTTGAAAGTGTCAGTCTAGTTGGGTTTTCTTAATTTTGGCGTTTTAAGCCTGCGTGTGCGTGTCTTCTTTCCTTCCTTTTCCGTTTTTTATCTTGTTGATTTTTTTAGTAGGGGGGACTTGTTTTGGTTTCCTTTTGGCGTTTGTAAAAAATAAACTGAATTCAGGATTTGAGATTTCACTTTCCTTTGATTCTCTGCTGTTCGTTTAGTTGTTGTTGGTCAAACTTGTTTTACTTGAGTGTTCTCTCGTTCTCTCGCTATTTTCGCCAAACTTTGAAATTTTGATTGGTTCGGAATGTTGTGATTTGGTTTTCGCCTTCCGTTTCAAAATACGACGTTTACGTTTTTTCCTTTTTCTAATTGTGAATTTTGTTTTGTTACTTCTTTCCACCACCACACACATGCGAATGTCTTTTGCATTTAATTTTTATTAAAATTATAGTTTTACTTGCTGTTCTTCTAAGTGTATTTATATCTTTGGGTTTTGGTTTGGTTAATGATCTTTGTTGGTTTTGGTTTTTGTGATTTTTCATTCAAATTGGGTTTGTTTTTGTCGGTTTAGTTTTTCAGTTATTAAAAAGAATTATTCTGAATTTTCAATTTTTTTTTCAAGATTTTTCTTTTGGTCTTTTTGGTAATTTTTCAAAATGTGTGTTTTTTTAACTCTCTCCTTTTTCACGCGCGCTTAAAAGTCTTTCTGTAAAAAAGAAGACAAAGAGAAACAAATGATTAAGGCTTATGCAAATTCAAATGTTTGGCAAACTTTGTGCCACAATATAAGGATAACTGAGTGAGTTTTGTTGTTAAGTTTCCTGTCACAGCATAAACACTCACACATATGGATACCTATGGATATATGTTTGTGTAAGTAAACTACATTAAGGGGATATGGGGAAGGAATGTTGTTTAGGCTTTCACGTCAAACACCTTTAGATAACTTGCTGGTGGGGATACCAGGGAAATTATAAACAAAAGGTGGCTTTGACGGAGGGTTGTTACCCCTCCTGGGGAAATATAACATGAGACAAAATTAGATAACCTGCTAACCCTTATTTTAATTTGACTGTCATTTTAGGGGAGGCAGTGTAAGGATGTGTTTATATTTGAGATAATTGTTCGTAACCCTTTCGAGGATGTTAAGCTTAAACACGTTGTGCAGAATTTACGACACGGGGGAGGATTGTGGGCCTACTTTCACTTCAATATTGAGTTTAAAGTTTATGGGGGTTGCTAAATTTAACCCAATTTTTAACTCATTTCGGAGTGGTGTCTGATGGAGGAAATGGTTTCATAATTTAAAACTTAAATGTGTTTAATATTCAGTTGGTTTGTTATGTCAATCGATGAAGTCTACACTTGCGTTGTGGCAGAAATTGGATTATTCTCAAATATTGTCAAATATATTATATACTAGCTGAACCCCGCCCGCTTCGCCAGGCAAAAACACAAATGGTAAAATTAAAATCAGGTTTCATATTGATCTTATCATATTGATATTATCGTGGTCAGTAATATATACGTTCCAATTTGCAGCCTTCTGGCTCAAAAAACACACATAAATTGCCACACACATAAAATGAAAATCCAAATTTCGGCATCATATTTATCATTCTCGTGGTCAGTAATATTTATGTACCAATTTTACATCCTATGTCCTTCCTTGGGCCAACACGAATTCATCAAGCCCAAAATCGTGAAAATCAGACGATCCGTTATAAAGTTTTGCGTGTTCACACGGACGGCATTCTCTTTTATAAATATAGATATGTTAGAGTGGCTTCTTTTGTGAGGAAGGAAAAAATGTTGTTGATGTTCCCGACTAAAATGAAAGATTGGTTTGTTTTATGTGTTCTCCCAAAATATTTCGCGTTTATCATTGTCCATTCGTGAGCTGGACGCGTTCAAAATAAACTAAATAAATCAGGGTTTTCTTGAATAAAATTCACCATGAGAATGGTGTTGGGAAAAAACCGCTGGAAATTAAAATCCGACCCGAGTCTTATCAAACCATATTAAAAACTTGCAATATGACCCAATATAAAGGACAGATTTATACTATTTTAGTGCAATTGTTGATGAATTTTTTATAAAACCGCAATAACTACCACATTTTTAGTTCGATTTATGTTTTTAGGGACTCGTTGGAGAGGTATTGATAACCAATTGCAATTGCTAACCCATTATTGGCCGCAAATTTGTTTCTTACTGTTAATACTCCGTGGGTTAAATGTGAAGAAATAACTTGAATATGGGGTTATTTGCATCGTAAACACATTAGAGTCTTATATAAAGCTAATTTTTAGAAATAAATTCAACTATTTCAAATTATCTCCCTTAAAAAATAAAAAATGAATAATATACATAAAGGGGAAAATTGAAATGGTTGTTAATGCTAAATTAACATATTTAAACGCATGAAATTAAAAGTGTATTTAGCAGATTTTCTTCTCTTTCATTTGATACCCATATCGCCTTTGTATGATACGCAAAAGTACGAAACTAATTTATAGAAACATTTACATCCTTTGGAAATTAAAAGTCCTGTAAAAAACAAACGACCACGAAATAAAAACTGAGTATGAGTTTTCCTATTACGACAATGATAACGGACAATGATAGAAGCGAAATATTTTGGGAAAACACATAAAACAAACTAATCTTTCATTTTAGTCGGGAACATCCACTACTTTTATTTTGAAGCCACTCTAATATATATAAATTTTAAACCAAATGGTTAAAAAATATATAAATTTTAAAATACATTCGCCATTTTTTTTCAATGCTGATCTGGAGATTTTTTATGTTTCTGTGCAAAGGACGAAAAGCTAGGACTATTAAACATCGTGGGGGTCAAAGTAAATTTTCGTTATGTTAAGTGTGTAACATAACTTGAAATTACGACCTTTAATCAAAATTAAAACATTTCTTGACAGTGGAATGCAAATATCTTTCCATAAAACCCTACTGGATTTTTAGAAGAGGAAAAGCTAAAAAAAAGTTCGCATTTGGCTCAATATGTTCACAAGTTCGTATCGATATTCTTTTTCAATTTTTTCCTGCTGGTGCTATTTCACACTACAAAAAATGAAAAAAATAAATTTTTCCATAACCAATTTTTTCTTGAATTTTTCATTGGTTTTATGTCTTGTGATGATTTTGATTATTGATTTTAATGATTTTTTACTGTAATTCTGGTTGATTTTGTAAAAAGTAAATCGAAAAAAATTCGTAAAAAATAGAAGCCATCATTTCACCACTTTCAAACTCTCACAGTCGCTTAAAAATAGACCTAAGCAAGTACACAACATTAAAATTTCAACAAATCGGATTGGTGTAAACATTTCGAAAATCAAAATAAAACAATTAAAATTGCAAAAATTTAAAAAATCTAACGCTGCTATAACACAACACTTCATAATTTTAAAAGAAATTGAAATTACCTTAAAAACGAGGTATCACACATTAAAATCGGTAAAGTCGTTCAGGAGTTACAGGCGATTGAATGAATACACCTTTTGAAAAGAGTAGTATTTTTTTCACTGTTCAATTGGTCATAACTCGTGAAAAAAAATTCAAAAAATATTTCTACAATATTTTTACGAGAAGAATACATACACAAACTTTCAAAACAATAGGAGCTATCGAGGTCAAAAACCGTACCGCTTGACATGGAATGACTCATATACATTTGCCGATATAAACATTTGCTCGAAATGCTGTGTATAACATTTTCAGATGCTTTTTAGCGCCCTAAACTTGAAAACGGCACTAACATTTTTTATGGACAATTTTTTAAAAGCATCAATTTCGGCGTTTAAACAAAATGTTAATTTTTAATGTCCCAATTCAAATTGATTTATAAAGTTAATATTTCTTGATAATGGAACATTTTTTATATTACTAGCTTTGATTGCTTCTTATCTTAACAACATGGAGTTTCACGAAAAAATATTTTTTTTAAGTTAGAAGCAATATAACTGTGGCGATTTCTCAAAATTTTGTATTCAACCGCTTGTAACTCCTGAAAAAATTGGCCGATTTTAATGTACTATAACTTATAATAAATTACTTTTTAAATATGACCAAATTATCTTTCTGTATTTTTTTACTCAAATTTCGGACAAGAAAATGTTGTGATAAGTAAAAATGTACCATTTTGCGTGGTGAGCCCACGGTATTCTCATTCAGTTATGGTCTATCTAAATTTGAAACTTTTGTTTAACCTAAACTTCAGCAAAAGAAAAATTATCTTAAAATTTTGGCAGGAAAATCACAAAACGACAGCTGTGAGACCTATCGATCTTTAATGAACTTCGGAAGAAACATGTCCTTGGGCAAAGGAACGGAAACATAATTTAATATTGGGAATTTCATAAAAATTTAGTTAATAAAAATCAACTAAGGAACACAAAAGTTGTGCTAGAATTGGTTTTCAAACTGTGGCGGAACTCGAAGATCGTAAACATATATTTCGGCCGCGAAAAAGGGGACAGACATATCGTTGTGGAACATCATCGGAAGACAGCATTAATTATGTACGTAAATTTTGTTTAAGATGGCCAGTAGTTTTAATGATCCCCGGCAAATTGAATACAATGAAACAATAAGTAAATCTGTAATAAAATATATAAAATTGCTACAAAAGAAAGGGTTTCTTTTTCAGTCCAAAATACATTGATGAGAAATTCCGCTTTAGGTGGTCGCCAAGACAACAATCCAGCCGTCTTACGTCTCTCTTCGTTATATCAACATTGCAACTCAAAAAAAAAAAGAAAAAAAAAAAAACAAATTAGTAAAGGAATTTCATTTCTACTTCAATGTCCATTCTCAATAAATATAATTTTGTAATGCATTTCTGTGCTGCCACTGCTGTTGATATCCTGCTCGAGGGGTGGTGGTTTCTACGCGGCACACCATCCAACCATGTACCTTCAACAAGCAAAACTTTGCTGCATGGTGGTAGTTGGAAGGAACGCACAAACCACTCAGCTCATTGTCCTCATTCAGCCATCGATTGTTGATGATGATGAAAATGCAACAGAATGTTTGCAGCGCCGCATGAACTGTAACTGTACCCGAAACCCATGGCAATCGCCGCGTCATTCCATTAGATACTAATACTGTTCGGGAAAAAAGTTTGCTCTCTACTTTTCCATTTTTCTATTGTTTAAGGGATAGTTGCATTGCATTTTGTGAAATTCCAGCGAATCGAACATTTGCTGTTGGTTGAGTGAAGGAATTTGTTTTCGTTTGTTTGATGTTGGAGAGCATTTCCGGATTTTCATTCGAGCGGGGATGTGAAAATTTAATTTAATTTGTTAAGAAATTATTTCACGTTGTCCAAACCAGTTTTTGTCCAGCACGAAGAAAATTCTGAAATTTCCTGTCTAAGAAGGTTTTAGTTTCTTGAGACATTTTGTGGGCAAATTGATGTTGGAAAACTTGCTTTCACTCCTTGTCACGGGGATTACTTTAATAAAGTATTTTGTGTTTCAGTTGCAATCGAATTGCTGGCCATAATAAGATCAGCTGTGACATATTGACTTAGTAGGGTAACGTAGCATCCTTAAGGGTATTCTGCGTGTGTATGCAGAAGGAAAACTTGTGTGGAGCAGGAAATATCTCCTACTCTTAAATTTCTAACCGTGAGAGTTCTAATAACCATCCAAAAGAAGACATCCCAACAAATGACAACTTTAGATTCTTAAAGTTGTCGGCGGAAATTTTCGCTCAAAAAACATTTTTTTAATTTTAATAATGTTCGCTAGGCTGGCCGCGGTCGTTGCTAATGCCTTTCGAATGATCCCTAAAGGATGAATATATGAAAAATGGTGGCCGCAATTGCCACTTTGTAAACCCCGAAAAATTACTGTAAACGCCACATAATAAAATATTCGAAGATTATAATTAAAAATGTATAATCAAAGTGCCTTCAGAGATCTAATTAATCAGGAAAAATATAATCAACATGAAAAGTAAACTCTCGAAGAAACTCAAAGCCGGCTCGACTCAACTACGAAATACTAGTTTCCAAATTATCATTAAACCATTCAGACTTTATTTGTGGGAGTTAACCGCAGCGATTGTTTTCGTGACCGAGCCTAATGTAGCAAAGCAATGACAAAAATATTGTCGAAATTTACCGATTGCAATATTCAACAAATGTTGGCATGAATGTGTATACAACACAATATGGGGCATTGAAAAGTTTCTAAAAATAATCAAAAGTGTTGAAGCATAATTATAGATATCTGTGTCTTTGAGATATGAATCTCTTTGTGGCATGAACGTCAATTTAAAAGATTGAAAATACCTTTACAACAATATTGTTTTTCATTGCCTACAACTTTGACGTATGTAATGTCACAAATTAGAGTTAAAAAGTAAACGAACAATTAAGCATTTTCTTTTCGTTAATAAACTATGAAATAAAACCAATCAATAAACATTAATTTTTATTTATTTTGTATTCTATTTATGTGGGATTCTCAGCTAAATAAATTAAAATTTCTCTACCGATTGTTTGCCCAATTTAGAAGTTTATGGTTGGGCAGGTGGGGCTCATGCGCAATGTGGAAGTTTTGATGAGCTATAGAGGAAGAGAGAAATCTTGGGTAAAATTTTACAGCAAAATATTAAAATATGAACTACAATGGATACACACACAAATATACACGAAAATGAAATGTATATAAATATGTGTGATTGATTGCTAAATGTTTGTTGTTTATATTTGAATTTGATAGCAAAAACTTATAAAAACAGTAAAAAACGACAAACAATTGTGCTTTGCAGAAGCAAATGTTATTGCTGTTCGGTGGCATAGCTCGGCCTCTCTACAAGTTAACAGACAAAGAGCGAGATTTCTCCTCTTGTATATTTACGCTCTTTGGGCTACTGTTGTCTAAATTTCATAACTTCTGACATACTACAGAATATTTATAATAATTTAGAATTTAATTAAAAAAACATTTTCGACAATAAAAAATTAAAAAAGAAATAATAAAATTTGTATGAATGTCTCCTTCGATTTTATTTTTCCACTAGAAATAACCCATTCAACTGCAAAAAAAAAACAAATTCATGGAACCTCCCCGAATCGAAAGTTATAGAAGAAACCGTAAGACTGTATTTTCCAATATAAATGTAATACAGTACCAGCTCGATGATCCCAACTGTACATGCCTATAACCAATAACCAAACCTCAAATTGTTCTTTGACTAATTGTCTCAGAACTCAAACTCAGGCCCGTGCGCAGGATTTTCCCCTGGGGGGGGGGGGTTTTCATCAAAACTCATAAAAAAGTTAACCCTATAATGTGTTAAAATTAACTACAATTAGGAAACCAAGTACATTTTTATTAAATATAAGTAGAATTTTGCTGAAATTTTCCTAAATCTAAGTAAATTTTTCCCTAAAACCAAGTAATTTTTTACTAAATTTATGCAAAATTTTCCTAAAACTAAGTAAATTTGTACTAAATCTTAGTAAAATTTTGCTGAAAATTTCCTAAAACTAAGTAAATGTTTACTCAAATCAAGTAAATATTTACTCAAATTGAAGACAATTTTGCTGATTTTTTCTCTCAAAACGAATAAAAATTTTTACTTAAACTGAGGAAAATTTTATTTTATACAAGGAAAAAAAGTGAAATTAAAATAAGTTCAATTTAACTAAAAAAATCGAAGAAATAGTTTTGCTTCAGAGTTTGCAATGACAACATGATATATTTCTCAAAAGTTGCATGATACCTCTGCCACAAGGAGTTGAGCTTTTACTCCATGATTGTTGCGAAGGCAAGATAGGCGCCTTCGCAGTGGTTGTTTAGAATAATTCATAAAGTGTTTAAGAAATAAGTCTCTGCAAAGGAACGAGAATTGCTTCTAAGATTAATATTCAAGAATTTTTTAAACAATTTCAAATGTTTTTATAAGTTCAATAATACTTAAATGTATGAAGAACTCGGCATAAATTTCAGTAAACATTTTAACTTCATTTTAGAAAAAAAAACACATATTTAAGTTAAAATTTCCTAAATGGAATTTTTTCCATACAAAAAATTCACTTATATTCGTCGTGTTTGAGTTTCTTTTGTGGGAAAAATTAGTTTGTTTGCGGTAAACATGTCATCAGTTGTTGTAATTGAACAAAGAGAAATAAGTTTATGTATATCAAACAGTTTTCTTCGTTTGTCGAAATGGATTTGTATTATAATTGCAAACTCCCAACTATTGGAAGTAACAGAAATCGTTGTTGTTGCATATGTGTTAAAAATTGGACACAGGATACAGCTCCGTTTTATGTAATTTTCGTGATTTTACTGCAAAATTACCATTTCAGACGAGTTATTTTAAAAAGACCTTACAAATTCTATATTTTATTGCTTCAGAAAGTCTAGAGGGTTTTAAAAAGTATATGTTTGAAACCTCTCTGGGGGGGTTTCATTTTTTTTTTCAACATTTCTTTCGATATGTCGTGAAATATTCTAAAAAATATTTTTTTTTTCAACATTTCTTTCGATATGTTGAAAATCTATCTATGTCTAAATCTACCAATCACCTTTATTTCTCGTGAAATATAGGTGATTGGATTTTGAAAAATTGGATACCTGATATACTATAAATATGTTATAGATTCCGGATTTCATATCAATATAAGCTATCGAAGAGCCCGGAAATCCAAGAAAACTCTAACGAAATTAGCAATCTTCTCTAAAATTGCTGCAAAACATCTCTGCTACTAATGCGTGTTGCTTCTAATTAAGCTTCGTCCTTGGTTAAACCCAAAGTAGCTTCACCAATACAGAAAATAGAAAACGAAGATTACAACTTTTGTATAAAAGTTGCGGCAATCAAGACCATAAGTTGCGCTTATTAAGACTTAAACGCTAATATTTAGTTGGTTGCAAGCAACGAGCAGTTGCGATAATAGATGATTGCGTTCATCGAGCTCGCACTGTATTACAAATATTTTTGTAATTATGTATCGAAACTAATCCATCTCCGTCAAGTTATTACAGTTCAAAGTCTTCGTCAATATTAATTATTTGATGTTGATGATTAATTATTTATTTGTATAAATTGAATTTATTTGTATAACAAATTCAAACCTTTTTCTAAATCTTTTCATTTATCTCTGGAAACTTCCAAAATCAATCAAAGTAGTGAGTCCTTAACGCAAACTGTAAGTAAGTTACGTGGAAAATTTTGGAGAAGAGTTCGGCCATCATGAAGCACATTTTCATCTCGGTGGCTATGACAATAAGCAAAATTGCCGCATATCGGGTTCAGAGAACCCAGACGTGACTATTGAAAAGCCAATGCATCCACAACTAGTCACTGTTTGGTGTGGATTTCGGACTGTACTGAAAAATTTGATTGATCCGATGAGGCAATGATAAATTTTAAGTGACCCACCCTATGCATGGGGTGTGAAAAATCTGAACCGTTTTTCATTTTTAAATGACTTCTGACAATTACGAACGGGAAACAGTTGAGACCTGTTTAGAGATGGATATATATGAATCGATTAAGAAATTGATAGCTCCGTATAATAAATGGCGGATCTCTCGTTTATTAACAAAATAATTGTTATAGAGGACGTAAAAACGGTTATTCGAATATTCAGAAATCCACAAAATTTGTGCAATGGGCAAAAGCACAAACATATATATATATACATAAAATTAATTCCTTTTTAAATAAAATTATATAATTGTTGTTTCATTGTTCTTCTTACGTTTGTTATAAGGTTTAGTTCAAGTAATTTCAACTCAAAATTGCATTAACTACCAAAAACATCGTATTAATTATTTTTTAATATAAACATATATATGTTTCATGAATACATCTTATTCAATGTTGGTTTTCCTTTCTGTGGAAATACACATATGTTTGCAGAACATAACTATTTGTTCCCAATTTCTTGGGTCCAGTGATAGAAGCATTTTAGTGCTTCGAAACTATCCTGAAAATCCCTATTTTATCCACAATATTAAATCATAAATGTTAAGTTTTTGCTACTACCGTAAAATTTTGAAAATTAAGATTACGTTCTTTGCATTCCGATATGTGCTGATTTTCCCCAGCCAAACGTGATTTTATTTCAATACTTCACTTCACTTCAATACTGTAACTGTTTCTGTTTGTTACTTTTTCGCATGGCTAGCTCAAAATATTTGTGGTCAAAAAGTCACGGTGTTTACATTTGTTGCTGCTTTGCAGAAACTACTGAATGTCAACTAATAGCGAACACTGCTCAAACTGATTGTGATAAGCTCGCAGTATCTTCTTTATGGCTACTCTCGTTGGCATCGTTCTATGATAAACTGCATGGCCCTTCTTCTCAGTCTTAAACAAAAACACGTGGGCTTTCGCATTACGGGAAAGGATTTTATTAAGGAAGTTGGAAACGTGCATTAAGGAATTATATTAATTTTAATAAAAAAATTACCACAAACAAAGCGTTATTATCTCTGTCGTCCATCGTTAATCCTCCTAAAATGAGAACAAAATAGAGATAATTGGTTATTATTTAATTAATTAAATTAAAAAATTAATTAATTTTAAAATGTTATCAAAAGTAAAACTATAAATACTACACTGAAGGAAAAACACATCAATGACAAGTTCGTTAATACAACGAAGCCTTCATAATTATAAAGAAACTTTTGTCGTTTTAACGAATACACTCAAAAGAAAGCAGAAAGTCTGCTGTAAGAACAGATTTTCTGCTGAAAAAGAGATAGCAGTTTTGTATCTACTGAAATAGCAAACAGCTGTTTGCTGTTTTTAGCAATAAAGAAAAACCGTTTTCTTGCAACGTTAAGCATATGTTCAGAACAATATAGCCAGTTAACAATTTTATTAACAACACTTTTAGAATAAAAGTTATTATACGAGAATTTATTACCACTGAAAAATATTGTGATTATCTTTGATAAGCATTTTGCCAGAAGTTAAAACGAAATTCGAGCTAAAATCCCCCTCAATCTGAAATGCTTTTAAATTATAAACGCTTATATTTTATCTGTTTTTAAATTTAATTAACAGCAGCCATTTTTAGCAGACACTTTAGCAGTGTGAATGCTTATGCAAGATTGCAGAAAAACTGCTGTTATGACAGAAAATTGCCTGCTGATTGGCAGCAGACAATCGCTGCTGCTAATAACAGACTTTTTTCTTTAAGTGTGCCTTTCGTTCCATCAGTTTTTTTAACAAATAGTTTGGAAAATCAAAAATTTGGAGCAAATTTCCCCTAGATTTCGTCTTTTTTAAAATCTGACCCTTGCTTTTAACAAGGAAATTGTATAGCTTCGAATGATAATTATGGGATGACCCCGTCTCATGTTATTCACAACGAGAGGAGACAATTTTTATTCTGTGACGGTGCGTGCCATAAGTTATGGTGCACACCTGGACATTTATGCCTGGCGACAACCATGTTGCAACAACAATAGCACGACACACTCACAAACACACGATGATGATGATCACGATGTTGCCGATAATTATATGTTCAGTTAAAATGTATGAAATAATTGGTTTTATGTCGTCATGAATTCGAATCGAATACGGGAATGTGAGTCCGTCCATCCTCCTGTCCGTATGCGTGTGTGTCTTAAGGTATCTATGTGTTAGTATGTTGCATGTTGACGGTGCCGCTGATGGTCTTTAAAAAATTGTTATTAGTTGAGATTTCTACCTGGAGCCCGCAGTTTTTTTTTTTGATTGTGAAAAGATCGAGCACAAGCTAGAGGCGTTTACAAAGTGTTGAGGAATGTCCAAACATTCGACAGCTCTGACTGGTGGCACATGCCTTTCAATGTGGATGCAACAACCAATTGCAGCTCAAAATTATTTCGCAAGTTGAATGATTTTTTAGAGCAATAGAAGTTAGATAAGGAAACAAAAACTTCTAGTGGGAGTGAAGGAAAATCTTGAATGCCATTGGAAGTAGATTTTAGAAGTCTAACACGAAGCTGAAACCTTTAACATGATTTTCTCCCATACAAAACAATAGTCCGGGGCAATGAGAAATCACTGCTGAAACATTTTATTCATATCCTGCCTGTGCCAAGGGTACAGGAGCAATCGCACATATTCGCTAAATTACTAACCTGACCGTAAGGAAGTAGCCATTTGTACCGGGTACTAAACCAAAAAACATTTTCCATATCTACATATTTTCGTTCACGTACAAAACATTTCCAGAAACATGTTGTTCTACATGATTTCAATAGAACAATAAAATTTTTGATTTCAAAATCTCATAAAAAATAGTAGTTTGAGCATTTTGGTGGTAAAATTATAACTCTCCCCGCCCACTGCAAAGAAAGCCAGCACAAAGTATCTGCTTACAAAAATTTATAGGACAATTGTCATAAAAATCCGCAGTAAAATTCGTTTCTTTTCATCCAAAAAAAAAGAGACACAAGAAAGCTTCACAAAATCTCGACAACAATGTAAACACATCGTAGCCGAGCGGCGAAAGGACACTGTCGAATATTGAGCATGTATGGCAACACAATGTAAATAAATACAAACATATGTACGAATATGCACACGGACAAGTTATTAAAAATTATGAAAGAAAATTATAAATACAAAAAATTGAGAACAGTTGTAAGATTTTTACGATTATGGGAAAAGTTTTTCGTTTTATAAGCGATTGGTGTGGTGTGCACAAACATAATGTTGTCTACCAAGAAGGATAGTAAGGACGAAGGATATTGGTTTGTGTGTGTGTGTGTGTATTTGTGCCAGTGCCATAACAATGAAGACATTTGGATGGGCAAAGCCAACATAAGTAAGTTCAATTATGCCAAAGTTTTCTTGAGTTGCTGGCAACTGTAGTTTAATGTGGCAGATTTGTTTCGTAATGATGGTGTATGACCATGTTAAACGGGAAACAGGATATGTGCAATTAGTAATAGACCCGTTTTCGCCATTATTTCCCAACAAAAGGATTATCTTGCAAATGTGAAACAATAAACCGAACTTTGTTAGGCATGAAAGCCAAAAGACAAACAAATCCCAGCGTAAAATTTCCATAAATGTGTAGTTTCTTAGAATATTCAAAAATATCAGAACGTCTATCAGTTATAGGAGGATGCAATAATAATGTGTATTTAGAGCGGGATGACCACCCTAAGTGTTGTTAGGCTACCAGTTGATATTTCCCATGGAAAGTATGACATTTTTGTCATTTGAACGAGCTTTGTTTACATTTACTTAAAAGTCGTGGTGTGCCAACAAATATAGAATTAACTCGTGGAAATTGTCGTGCAACGAGAAGTATGAAGACTAGATAGCCAAATCTTTTGACTAATATTGAGTTTTTAGTAACAAATTCAAAATATCAATATATTTTTTTTCTTGGAAAATTATATAAAAAATAGTACAAAAAAAAACAAGTAAGGAAAGGCTAAAGTCGGGCGGGGCCGACTATATAATACCCTACACCACTCCCTGCGTATAGACCTCGCTTTTATTACTAAACCCAGGTATTTCATGGGAGCAATTTTATGTAGTTCATATAAATTATACTATAAATTCATCTTTAGTCAAATTTAATTAATATGGTAAACAATAAAGTAATTGATCCAATTTACCAACAGATATTCCGAGTAAAGTAAATATAACATGGTCTGGAAAAAGTGATAAAGATCCAAAGGCAAATACAGATTATACAGCGGTAATAGGATGAATCGGACGGACATTTGAAGGGGGCCTATAACAACTCGTGAGGCCTATGCCAAAACAAGCGCCTATATATTTCTCATTCACAGGTAGGTATTCCTAGTTGAAACATATAATGGTCTGCAAAATTTGATGAAGATCCGATGTAAGATGTAGTTTCTAGAGCTGTAATAGAGCAGAATGGGGCCCAATTTGGGTTATGCCAAAGTATAAACATATGGGCATCTCCCAAACAAGTAAGGAAAGGCTAAAGTCGGACGGAGCCGACTATTATTGTAATGAGATTGACTTCACACTTTCTATCTCATTACAATTCAATTCGGTAAAAAAGTGAAATCGGGGAGGATTTTTTAATTATTTAAATGTGTGTGTTTGACCAAAAATGTTAAATCGGAAAGGACATTTCTATGATGTGACCCGCTTTCACCATGTATGTTTATTGATGAAATATAATATGTAAAGTTTGGCCAAAATCGGTTAAACATTCGGGAGCGACATTTGTATGGGGACTATATATAAATCTGAACCGATCTTACCCACTTTCGTCACAGGTATTTCTAGTTCAATTATAAAATGTTGTGCCAATTTTAAAGAATATTGGGTACAATATGTGATTTCTAGAGAGGAAAAAGTCAAATCGGTAGCGACATTTGTATGGGGCCTATATCTAAATCTGAACCGATCTTACCCACTTTCAGCATAGGTATTTCTAGTTATATTATAAGATGTTGTGCAAAATTTGAAGAAAATGGGGTACAATATGTGGATTCTAGAGAGGAAAAAGTTAAATCGGTAGCGACATTTGTATGGGGGGCTATATCTAAATCTGAACCGATCTTACCCACTTTGGCCATAGGTGTTTCTAGTTCGATTATAAAATGTTGTGCCAATTTTAAAGAAAATCGGGTACAATATGTGGTTTCTAAAGCGGAAAAAGTGAAATCGGGACCGACAATTGTATGGGGACTATATCTAAATCTGAACCGATCTAACCCGCTTTCGTCACAGGTATTTCTAGTTAGATATAAAAATTTGAAGAAAATCGGGAGATTTTGAATCAAATCGGGAGCGATATTTGTATGAGGGCTATATCTAAATCTGAACCGATTTTCTCCAAATTCAATACCGATTGTCCTTGGCCAAAAAAAGTAACCTCCGCCAAATTTCATGACAATCGGATCACAATTGCGACCTGTAGAGTGCGAACAAGCTTAGATGGACAGCAGACGGACGGACAGACAGACAGACGGACGGACAGACAGACGGACAGACGGACGGACGGACAGACAGACATCGTTAAATCGATTCAGCTGGTGATCGTATACTTAAGCCGATCCGTATACTTAAGGGTGGGTCTAGCTCGATTATTTATTGGTGTTACAAACATTTGCCGGAAAACTAACTTATAATACCCTAGTGCACGAAGTGGTGTAGGGTATAAACAATATTTTAGGTGCCGGATATTATTGGATTTATATTCAATAATTATAGATCAAGACAAAATGTGCATTCAATGAAAATTCGTATTAAAAATATCCCTTTGAAGGTTCTTGAAAATACAATTATAAAGACGTTAAGTTCGGCCTGGCTGAATCTTATGTACCCTCCACCACGTATTGCATTCCACAGTATTACCGGCAGATTAGAGGCTGTCGACTTTACATAGACGTGTGGAAAATTGTGATATTTTTATGAACATTACGATACTTGTTTACTCTTTCAAACTACAAGGCTTAGTACTTATTATGTCCATTGCTTTAAATGAATAGTGAAGCTTTACTACTTCCTCCGGTGCCGATTTCCTCCAGCTGAATCTCTTGATTTCAGCTACAGACCAAATGTCTGTACTGTTTCGATGCGAAAAGTACTAATACTGAATATTTCGCTTCCTGTACGAACCTAATTTCATGATTCTAGCTACAGCCGTTTGCTTTATTCCTTTTTTCATTTTGACCCTAAAAGTACGGATTTGGAAAAATCCTCTTGTTTGGCGTGTCTACGCAGCTAGGCTATTGTAAATACGGAATTTCATGAGTCTAGCTACAGTCGATTGGTTGGTACCAACTTTATCCAATTTCGATCTTATAGGTATGCATATCAAAAGATATCTTTATTTTTCGTGTCTACGTAGTCAGATCAATGTACACGTTGAATTTAACTATTCTAACTGCAGCCGTCTGGTTGGTACAATTTTTATCCCCTTTCGCACCATTTGCTGCCTAAAAGTACACATTTTGAACAATTCCTTTATGTTTCGCGACTACACAGTCAGATGAATGCATACTCCAAATTGCATGTTTTCAACTTCAGCAGTTTGGTTGGTATCATTTTTATCCTCTTCGCCCCATTTCCCGCATAAAAGGACAAATTGCGAAAAAAATCCTTTATGTTTCGCATCTACACATTCAGATGAATGTATACACCGAGTCTCATGATTTCAACTTCAGCGGTACCATTATTATTCCTCTTTATACACTCCACGAGAGTATTATGTCTTTGTGCATTTGTTTGTAACACCCAAAAGGAAACGAGATAGACCCATTGTTAATTATACCGATCGTCTTAGAATCACTTTCTGAGTCGATTTAGCAATGTCCGTCTGTCTGTCTGTCTGTCTGTCCGTCCGTCCGTCCGTCCGTCCGTCCGTCCATCTATTCTTGTAATCACGATACAGGTCGCAATTGTAGACAGAACCAAATGAAACTTTGCTCAACGATGTTTTTCGGGATAAGGACGAACGCTATTTAATTTGAAGAAAATCGGTTCAGATTTAGATATAGCCCCCATACGAATTTCACTCCCGATTTGACTCTTTTCACTCTAGATACCACATATTACAACAGATTTTCTTTAAAATTGGCAAAACATCTTATATTGTAACTAGAAACACCTGTGGTAAAAATGTCTTAGATCGGTTCAGATTTATATATAGCTCCCATACAAATTTCTCTCCCGATTTGACTTTTTCCGCTCTAGAGACCACATAATGTATCAGATTGTCTTCGGATTTGGTAAAACATCTTATATTTCCACTAGAAACACCCATGGTGAATATCGGTCAGATCGGTTCAGATTTATATATAGCTCCCATACAAATTTCGCTCCCGATTTTACTTTTTCCGCTCTAGAAACCACATATTGTATCAGATTGTCTTCAGATTTGGTAAAAAATCTTATATTTCCACTAGAAACTCCCATGGTGAATATCGGACAGATCGGATCAGATTTATATATAGCTCCCATACAAATTTCGCTCCCGATTTGACTTTTTCCGCTCTAGAAACCACATAATGTATCAGATTGTCTTCAGATTTGGTAAAAAATCTTATATTTCCACTAGAAACTCCCATGGTGAATATCGGACAGATCGGATCAGATTTATATATAGCTCCCATACAAATTTCGCTCCCGATTTGACTTTTTCCGCTCTAGAAACCACATAATGTATCAGATTGTCTTCAGATTTGGTAAAACATCTTATATTTCCACTAGAAACACCCATGGTGAATATCGGTCAGATCGGTTCAGATTTATATATAGCTCCCATACAAATTTCGCTCCCGATTTGACTTTTTCCGCTCTAGAAACCACATATTGTATCAGATTGTCTTCAGATTTGGCAAAACATCTTATATTTAAACTAAGAACATCTATGGTGAAAATAGGTCAAATCGGTTCAGATTTAGATATAGCCCCCATACAAATGTCGTTCCCGATTTGACATTTTCCTCTGTAGAAACCACATATTGTACTCGATTTTCTTTAAATTTGGCACATCATCTTATAATCTTACTAGAAACACCTATGCAGAAATTGGGTAAGATCGGTTCAGATTTAGATATAGCCCCCATATAAATGTCGATCCCGATTTTACTTTTTCCGCTTTAAATGCCACATATTCTAATCGATTTTCTTTAAATTTCGCACAACAGCTTATAATCTAACTAGAAACACCTGTGGCTAAAGCGGGCTAGATCGGTTCAGATTTAGATATAGCCCCCATATAAATGTCGATCCCGATTTTACTTTTTCCGCTTTAAATGCCACATATTCTAATCGATTTTCTTTAAATTTCGCACAACAGCTTATAATCTAACTAGAAACACCTGTGGCTAAAGCGGGCTAGATCGGTTAAGATTTAGATATAGGCCCCATACAAATGTCGCTCCCGATTTGAATTTTGCCGCTTTAAAAGCCACATATTGTGCTCGCACAACATCTTATAATCTAACTAAACAAAACTTTGGTGAAAGTGGGTAAGATCGGTTCAGATTTAAATATAGCCCAAGTTTAACCGATTTTGGCCAAACTAAACATTTTATATTTCACCTATTTCGTTCCAGGTTTCAATATATCCTCATACAAATGTCCTTTCCGATATAACATTTTTTGTCAAACACATACAAAAAACCTTCCCGTTTTCACTTTTTCACCGAATTGAATTGTATTCGGATTGAAAGTGGAGTGTATCATAGAGTCGGCCCCGCCCGACTTTAGCCTTTCCTTACTGGTTTTCAATTGTATTGAAAAATCCTACACAATTATAGGGATGTACACTAGAGCGTACCAGGTTACAAGTAAAAAAAAAAAAGTTCGCCGTACACCTTCGAATATGAAGTATTATTGAAAGGTAGTTTCAAAAAATTTTTTTTTATTTTTTTATGCCGAACGTAGGGGTCGCGCTTTTACATTTTTCTATATAACTTCTGCATTTATAAACGGATTTTAAAGTGTGATACATCGATGTTTTTGTCCGATTTTTTTGTCTTTGAAGTCATTGAGCTCAAACATGATTCATGATTTTATGCGAGCTTTAATTTTCGATTATTAGAGTGGTACATTAGGGTAGTAGCAACTGAGAAATGATGGGTAAGTACCAGAAGGGGGTGCTTGAGCTCAATGACTTCAAAGACAAAAAAATCGGCCTCGTCGAGACAAAAACATCGATGTATCACACTTTAAAATCCGTTTATAAATACAAGTTATATAGAAAAATGTAAAAGCGCGACCCCTACGTTCGGCATAAAAAAATAAAAATTTTTTTTTTGAAACTACCTTTCAATAATACTTCATATTCGAAGGTGTACGGCGAACTTTTTTTTGAGGTACGCCCTAATGGACATGCCTAGATCGTCTTAGAATTTTATCACGACCCTGAATATATATACTTTATAAGGTCACCGATGAAGAGGTGTTACAAACGGAATGACAAAATGAATATACCCCTATCCTTAGGTGGTGGGTATAACAAGCTGAATGTTTTCCCAAAACGCAACATGGTAACTTTTGATTTCGGAAAATGCCTCACATTACTTGTACATAAAAACAAGCTCTTTCCACAATAGAATGTGTACTGACTTCCTCGTGTAAGCTGGTGCGGAGTTGCCTGTTTATCTTGCTCGTCTGGACCTGGGTGTTGTAAGATCGATCTCACCCATGAGAGCAAATCTGTGGTGCACTGTAGTACCATAATGTAAGGCGGCAGTTAAATATATTCTCTGAAATTGCCCAGCTTTTTCGGCTGAATATGAAATACTTCAGGGTTGAAACTAGATATCTTCCTACAATGATCCCCCAATGGACTAGGGGTGTTGTAAGATCGTTCTCACCCATGAGAGCAAATCTGTGGTGCATTGTATTACCATAATGTAAGGCGGCAGTTATATATATATATATTCTCTGAAATTGCCCAGCTTTTTCGGCTGAATATGAAATACTTCAGGGTTGAAACTAGAAATCTTCCTACAATGATCCCCCAAGGGACTAGGGGAGCTTCAATCAATCAGTGAGCAGTGCGCTGCATAATTATTAGTGCTTAGAGCCGGTTCTGAACCGAAAATTATTTTTTTGGAAAAGCTTTCCATGGTTTTTTACTCATAAATAGCTCAAATTTTTGGTGATAACGCCATTCTAAAAAATCTGGTGTTGATCTTTTGGTTATCTGTATACATTACAACAAAATTATAGTTAAGCTTTTGCCTTAACTAAATAACACGTGTTACTTATTAAACCTGGTTACATTTGATAAGCAATTACATTTCCAGTGATTTGTTTTAAAAGAAAGAAAAAAAAACAATATTTTTAACGGATTTTAAACCAACTTGACCATAGCAAATTCATATGAGCGGGACAACATTAAAAACTCATCTGAACGGGGTAGGGTATGACAGACCACCAACAACAACTGAATGCTTCATAGCGCCCAGTGACGCCCGTGCCCGTGCGGCATAAATCACTTGTCTGTCTCCGATAGTTAAATTTCCAACACATGTTCATTTGACAGACAACTCGTGCTTGCGCCCAACAATTTGCCTAAGACTGCTTGCTATCTGCTCGCCCGTCCATCCGTCCACACATATACATGTTACTCGAAAACTATTTTCAGTTTTTTTTTTTTTTTTGATAATGATGACACCAGGTTTTAGGGCCACGGCTTGTACTACGGCCACCCTCCCTCTTTTTACAGGCGTTTTGTTGCCGCTGTTAGCTTAGCATGTTCTAAACACATGCCAAATACGCGACATTTACGTTGTGCTCTGATCTGTGAAGGCACATTCCATAAGCCTACATACGAGATATGATTGTGTGTGTGTGTGTACGCTCTCGGAACTCGAAGGTACTACTACAACACGTAATGCAAACGGATGGGTGATATTTACATACATACGGCACAGACACTCGCACCCAAAGGTTGCGTCTTCCTTATGTCGCACAGTGGGCCGGGGCTTAAATTTTTACTAGGATGGACTACTTAAACTGAACGATGGATTCAGAATTTCAAATTAAATTCAATTAAAATTAGTTATATATTAATCAAATCGATCACTAATCAAACAGCTTAAAAAATAAAAATTATTTGATTTAGATCCTTTAAATATGCTGAATAAATATAAACGATTGAAATAATTTTTTAATTGCATTATACAAAAAAATGAAAATGACCAGCAGATTTTGCTTTTGCTAAATTTTAGAGAAGCGTTTTGAGCCCAAAACATGACAAGTAAAGAAACAGATGCATATGAAATTTCAATCCTAAATGTTCCCCCCGTTGCCCAGGCGCTTACCCACTGTGCATAGTGTTTGTTAATATTCGATTATTCATGTCATATGTGTCCACGAGCGAACGTTACATTAACCAAAATTTATTTTTTATATATTTTTTTTATTTGCTGTAATTACTCGTATCTGTTTTTTACCTGTCCGTCCGCCTGAATACTTGTAGGAGTAGGGAGGGCGACAACGATGTTTGTTGTTACACTCGTATTCAAATTAAAGTCAAGGTGTTCCTTTGCGAGGGGGTAAAAGGTGGAAGGAAGGTGGCACAGGCCATGGTGGTGGTATTGGGTGACTATGGTGGTGGTGGTGGTTGCATTGGACTTTCAAGGCATATGTTCACTTTTCTTAGGAAATAAGGAAAATGCTGCTTCAAAGACATGTGTCTTCAAGTTTTTTTTTTCTTTGTTGGCTAAAGGGAGTTAAAAGGTTGCTTGCGACGGGTGCATGTCGATCACTAGTTTGGCAATTAAAGTTCTAGACCGTCGGCCACAACTATCTACCTAAAGGCCCAGAGTCTAAGACGCATGCGTGCATAAAGTTCGTAATATTTAATAAGGAAAACCACCATAGATGAGGGGTGGTTTAAGGGTATGCTATGTACGTAGATGGGCCTTAATAAAGAACAGCCAGCTAGAAAGAATAAACTCTTGATGGAGTTTTATGACATTAAAACTTGGGACCCATTTGATGAGTAGAACATAATGGAAATATAGAAATACTAAATGACCCTTAATAATGATAAACTTGCTAGAAGTAGAAACTCTTGAGGTAGTCTCATTTATGTCTACTATTTTCGAATAGCAAATGTCATTTGAGAAAATTTTAGATGAATTACGAATTACCCAATTACTGCCGTATTCTCTAGAATTAGCGTCCTTTTTCTACTTCATGTTCTCCAAATGAAAGAAATGATTGGGCCGAGATACGGGACAAATATTAAAAAAATTAATAAATTAATTAAATATTAAAGTTGCGAGGAAGACTAAAGTGACGGACTTTGGAGAAATCGTACTACGAAGATGAAGTTGGAGAGATGCCGGGCTAACTGTATCGAGAAATATTTTATTTTTATATATATTATATATAAATATTTTTTGTCGAGAAATAAAAAAATAAATTTTTGAACCCCATTTTTTAACCATATTCAATTAAAACAAGTAAGGAAAGTCTAAAGTCGGTCGGGGCCGACTGTATGATACACTCCACTTTCTATCCGAATACAATTCAATTCGTTAAAAAGTGAAAACGAGAAGAATTTTTGTATGTTTCTTAATCATAGGCCTGGTCCAATTTGTCAAATCGAACAGAATATTTGTATCGGTCCTATATCTAAACATGGAATAAAGTGACTAACTTTCACAATAAGTTTTTCCACTTAAAGTGTTCTGCTCAATTTGAAGAAATTCGGTGAAAAATCGTGGTTTCTGGAGCGGAAAAAGTCTATCCGGGAGCGAAATTTGTATGGGAGCTGTATGTAAATCTGAACCGATCTGACCCATTTTCACCATGGATGTTTCTAGTTAAAATATAAGATATTTTGAAAGATTTGAAGAAGATCTGTTAAAATTTGTGGTTTATAAAGTGGAAAAAGTGAAATCGGGAATGAAATTTGTGTGGGAGCGTTATATAAATCTGAACCGATCTTACCCATTTTCACCATGGCTGTTTATAGTACAAATATAAGTTATTTCGTCTAATTTGAACAGGATCTGTTAAAATATGTGGTTTCTAGAGCGAATAAAGTCAAATCAGGAGCGAAATTTGTGTGGGAACTATATATAAATCTGAACCGATCTTACCTATTTTCATTATAGGTGTTCCTAGTTTAAATATAAGATGTTTTGCCAAATCTGAAGACAATCTGATACAATATGTGGTTTATAGAGGGGAAAAAGTGAAATCGGGAATGAAATTTGTTTGGGAACTATATATAAATCTGAACCGATCTGACCTATTTTCACCATAGGTGTTCCTAGTTTAAATATAAGATGGTTTGCCAATTTGAAAGAAAATCTGTTAAAATATGTGGTATCTAGAGTGAAAAGAGTCAAATCAGGAGCCAAATTTGTATGGGAGCTATATATAAATCTGAACCGATCTAACACATTATTACCACAGGTGTTTCTAGTTGAAATATAAAATGGTTTGCCAATTTGAAAGAAAATCTGTTAAACTATGTGGTATCTAGAGTGAAAAGAGTCAAATCGGGACTGAAATTCGTTTGGGGGCTATATCTAAATCTGAACCGATTTTCTTCAAATTAAATAGCGTTCGTCTTGAACCCAACTGGCAAACCGAAATCAAAGGTCCTGTACTGAGTGAGTTTATTGGGCATACTGAGCAAGAACAATTTTTGGGGCCCTCCCATGTAAAGGCCTCAGCTTTCTCAATTTGTTTCCCTCAGTTCTTATTCTGTGATTTCTTTTTAGAGAAAATTCGCCAATAAAAAGGTCATACAGGGGTAATAAATTACTCCAAAAGTAACGTTTAAATTGTAAGGAACACGACAATGCATACGGTCGCCAGATCCAAAGAAGCGTAATAAAGGTAAGAAAAGAAAAGGTAAAACAAAGATAATGATCATACACACATACATGCAGACAACTAGGGACTGACTTGAAGGAAGACTCTTTAATGCCGTACGGTTCGGTTGCCATTCACTCGGAACTTGGCAAGGAAAAGAGAATAATGTACACAAACCATAAAAGCATATCCCTGTTGTTGTTGTTGTTGTTGTTGGACGTAGGCAACCTTAAATCTATTGTGGCATGCGCCTGGCGCACAAACAACCCTACACGGAACGAGGAGCAGACGTCTTGCAAGACGTTTGCCTTTCAAGAAAAAGAAAATTTTCTTGAGTTGAATAGAGTCTTGTGGAGCGGCTGGACGGACATGTGTGCGCTCGTAATTGTTTGTAGCTGAAAATAAGGGTGACTTATGAAATGTGTTAAAGGTAACATATAATTAAAGACAGGAACGAACATATGGCCCAGTAAAAAAGGTAAACAGACACAAAACCTCAAGCAAGGTGAGAGCAGAGTGAATAGAAAACCACCCCAGGCTGGGCACGAACCAACGAAATCTGTTCATATTTCCCAAAAAGGTAAGCTCAGAGTAAAAGACGTTAAAATTTGAAAAAAAATAAAATAAAGTAAAATGTTTGGTGGTTAAAAATTGCACATTATTATTCAGTTTATAAATATTGTGTACAAAAAATATTTTCGCAATTAGTCTTAAAAACCTTCCCACATGAACGCTGGCCGACCGACCACCAACACTTAAGGGCCACGTGATATTTTTCCTTGAAATGGAAGTTCAGCTGAATTTTCGAAATACTCTTAAGTTGCTGCGCCACGATGATACGTTCGGACAGATATGACTGGGGAACGACCTTTGTAGCTGTGCCCTCTTGTTTTTATTTTTATTAAGTTTCGTGTTATTTATCGCGATCAATAAATAATATATGGTCTAAATAAGTATTGAAGTGTAATTGGCAAAAAAAGGAACTTTGGAAATGTACACGAAACTAGTAAACCTCCGGCCCGGCCCTCCCCCACCAAACAGAAACCTCAGATGCATTTGAGTAATTTGCTCGTCCCACTTAGCGTTTTATTTATTTTTTCGACGTAAGTATGTTTCTAGATGTGTTGGCAAATGTGTGTGGGCGTAACAGGAGGACTGTGTGGAAAGTTTGAGGCATTGGCTGAAAATGTGTTGGTGGATACAATTACGATGCACAGTCGTTCAGGATCAAAATCCATCGGCCTAAATTCAATAACGTTTGTTCTAGTAGACACTATTTAGTTCTGTAAAAAATCAAAATTAGACAAGGACCCAAGGATTATTTTGAGATATTAACATTAAAAAGCACGAAATTGGATATATTTTAGAAATCAAAGTTGACTACTTTTCGTTTTTTTCGATTTTAAAGAAAATTATTTTTTTTTTGTTTATGTTTTTAACATATTTTTACGTATTTGTTCATAATGCGAAGAAAAAATTTTAATTTTTTTTGTATTACAGATTTTCACGTTTTTCAGATTTTGAAAATTGAAAAAAAAAACGTAATTTATTTTTTTGACTTTGTCCTGTTGTACTGTTTCACACACATTTTAAGAGATTTTGCAGTCAGATCTTTTTTATTTGAAATTGTGGTTTCTTAACATTATTATGACGGGAAAACTATGTTTGTAATAAATATTTTAAAAAATATCGTTTTTTGAACAAATGTCTGAATTGGGATCAATACAACTTTTTTCCTTCAAAAGCCTTTAAAGAAATATATACATATTTTGAAAGACTGAAGGGTTCCCCGTTTTTGTAGGGTAACTTTTGCCTGCACGAAATTGCATCCTTGGAAGATAGGATACATTTAGTGCAAAAAGGCAGATTTTTTAGTTCCTAAACGCAATTTAGTCATTTTCGTCTCATTAAATTGTGAAAAGTAGGTAAGCAGATAAAAATGTGAGTGAATTTCCTTTATCCTATTTTATAACATTTCATTTGCGGGAAATATGCCCAAAAAACCAAAATTAGCAGACAAATTGAATTACTGCATGAAAACTGCACACAGGCCTCTTTCTTTGACAAAACATGTATACATTTCGTTAAAGGCTTTTGAAGGAAAAAAGTTGTGTTGGTCCAAAGTCAAACATTTTTTCAAAAAGGATATTTTTTACAATATTCATTACAACCAAACTATATTTGGCACAAACACAATTTCTATTATAAAATATTTGAGTGCAAAATCTCTGTGTGAGAAACAGTTCGACAAAGTCAAAAAAATAAATTGCGTTTTTTTCAACTTTCAAAATCTGAAAAACGTGAAAATCTGTACTACAAAAAAAAATAAATTTTTTTCTTCGCATTATGAACAAATACGTAGAAATATGTTAAAAAACATAAACACAAAAAATTAAAAATTTTAATTTTGTTTAAAATCGAAAAATACGAAAAGTAGTCAACTTTGGGTCGATTTCTAAAATATATCCGATTTCCCGATTTTTAATGTTAATATCTCAAAATAATCCTTGGGTCCTTGTCTAATTGTGATTTTCTACAGAGTTATTCTTTTTTAAAAATGCGAGTGGTCAGGCAATGACAGATCTCACGCGCGAATAAGTGGGAAGTGCTGCATGTGGACGACTGGACAAAAATTGCATGACATATTTCCTAGTTCGCCGCCCTGATCATATGATTTAGGGGTTATTTTCTGTAGAGGTTTCTTATATGCCGACAGTCAACGAAATTAATTTTTATGCAAAATTATAAACTTTCGACAAAGGAGAGGTGTTATGTCAGCATATAACGCGCTTAAAGCAACAGTGAGCTAACCAACAAAGTCAAACAACAGAGTTAGATCCGTTTATAATATAGGTAATAGATTTTGAATTTAGTTATGGGAATTTTCACGAAATATCGTCATTAATTAGACTCAAATTTCCACATTTATGTCTAGAATTTATTAAAAAAGTGAATTTATTCTTTAGTTAAGACACAAGCTGTAAGTACAAGAGATACGTTTTGTAGTTTTCGTGATTTTCTTTAATTTTTTCTCAGCTGTAGTTAAACTTCTGATTCGATTGGTTTTTGAGGAAATTGTCGAAATGGTTATACTACGAAAATGAAAGTTTGGGGTAAATATCCCAACTGTTTTTTAGATAAAGTTTTTAAAAATTATTTGATTCGTGAAAAATTGTAGATCACCATTGGAGTACTATAAGGTCTTAATCGCGCACATCTGATTATGAATGAAAATAATAAACGAAATCGGATTTTGCACTAAATTTTCTAAAGAACAAATGTCACATAAATTTCGCAAAGAAAATGTGGATCTTCTATCAGAGAACACAGAACGATAAGACTCTATTTATTTTTATTTTTTTTTTCTTATGAATTAGAATACAAAGTAAATTTATATACTAACTAGCTGAACCCCACCCGCTTCGCCAGGCAAAAAAAAAAACAAATGGTAAAATTAAAATCTGGTTTCATATTGATCTTATCATATTGATATTATCGTGGTCAGTTATATATACGTTCCGATTTTCAGCCTTCTAGCTAAAAAACACTTTTGCCACGCCCCCACCACCCACGAAACGAAAATTAAAAATCCGGCATCATATTTATCTTTCTCGTGGTCAGTAATATATACGTTCCAATTTTCAGCCTTCTAGCTTAAAAACACTATTACCACGCCCACTAAACGAAAATCCAAATTTCTGTATTACATTTATCATTCTCGTGGTCAGTAATATACATGTACTAATTTTCAGTCTTCTAGCTCTCAAAAACGATTTTGCCACGCCCAAATCCAAATTTCGGCATCAAATTGATCTTTCTCGTGGTCAGTAATATATATGTACCAATTTTCAGCATACAACCTCTCAAAAACACTATTACCACGCTCCACTGCCCATCAAACGAAAATTCAAAATCAGCATCATATTTATCTTTCTCGTGGTCAGTAATATATATGTACCAATTTTCAGCCTTCTAGCTCTAAAAAACACTTTTACCACGCCCCAACACCCACGAAACGAAAATCCAAATTTCGGCATCAAATTGATCCTTCTCGTGGTCAGTAATATATATATTCCATTTTTCAGTCTTCTAGCTAAAATAACACTATTGCCACACCCATTGCGCCCACAAAACGAAAATCCAAATTTCGGCATCATATTTATCATTCTCGGGGTCAGTAATATATATGTACCAATTTTCAGCCTTCTAGCTCTCAAAAACACTTTTGCCACGCCCACTCCGCCCACAAAACGAAAATCCAAATTTCGGCATCAAATTGATCTTTATCGTGGTCAGTAATATATATATATTCCATGTTTCAATCTTCTAGCTCAAATAACACTATTGCCACGCCCACTTCGCCCTCAAAACGAAAATCCAAAATTCGGCATCATATTTATCATTCTCGTGGTCAGTAATATATACGTTCCAATTTTCAGCCTTCTAGCTCTCAAATACACTTTTGCCACGCCCACTCCGTCCATTTTATTTTATACTCACTGAAAGGTACCAACTGCTTAGAGTCAAGAAACTTTACCATTAATGTAATCATCTTCAATGAGATCTTTAGCGCCCCGGTAGTCGAATTAATTGGGTGTTCGTCTATCAACGTAGATATTGTGGAAGAGATACCCACAGGCTCTAGTCTATCGCTGCACTCGGCTCAATCCCTGAACCAAAATGTATATTCTAATACATTATTTTTATTCAAATTAAAACAAATAATGAGACTTTACCCGGTACATAATTCATAAATTTCTGTAATCTCCCATAGATTCATTTTAGTCTATATGAGTCATTCCATGCTGAAATTACGATTTTTCAAAAAGGTGTGCTTATTCAATCACTTGTAACTCCTGTAATTGTAATTGACCGATTTTATCAATATCAATTACTTTGAAGATATTGAAGTGGAATATTATCATCCCGTTAGATTTCTTAAAGTTTCACAGTTTTATTTCTATTATTTTGATTTTCGAAATAATTACGTTAATTGATTTTGTGAAACTTGTGAGTTGTGAAATTGTATGAGAAATTTTGTACGATTTTTTCGAAATATTTTGAGCAAAATCAACCAAAATTTCAGTGAAAAAATCATCAGAATAATATTTTTCATTAGTTTTCAATTCAAAAATAATAATAAAAAATCCAACTAAAAGTTGTTAATGAAAAAATATATATTTTTATATTTTTCTGATAGTGCAATCAAACAATCCATCGCTTGGTATGGAATGATTCATATAACTTTTGAAGGGATAATGACATTCCAAATATTTTATTTATAAAAAAATTAAAACAGTATTGCTCTCTCGCCTAAAATTAGGAACTAGAGTGTAAATAAATCATTTCATTTGAAATTAATTACCCTTTTATTCCTTGAATGATCTTCCAGACCTTAAGCAGCCCTAAAACTTATAAAGCCGTCCAATATGCATCGCATTTGAGTATTATTAAATGTCGTATGGTGGTGGTAGCACTATGGCGAGCCACAAAAAAACTCTGTACACTCGTTTTAATGAAAAAAAAAAACAACAACGAAAAAACGCTAGATTACAATGCTCGCATCGAAAACCTTCATATCCATATCAGAGTACGAGTATGAGTGCATACGATTCTAGTGGCACGAATAGAAAGTCCCACTAAATACTAATACACGGAGAAAAATATATCTAAACAGATACGAGTCTATTGAGACACAGACACATGAACGCAGTACAAGGTAAAAATATGAATAGAGGCTATATGTACATTAGAGAGGGTAACTGAAGATAATATTTGAACTGTTTTATGAGAACCCCAAAAAAGTGGTAATTGTCTACAGAATGTTGCTTGATTTTTATGCTTTGTCGTCATAAAATTCTAACAATGGCCCTATGTTCCTTGTAGGAATTTCAGGAATAAATACAATAGCATGGTGACACAAGCACTCTACACTGAAGCGCCACTGATGAATTATCTCAATACCAGATATGAAATGCGCATGTGACCGAAGTGGCTAAAAAAACAAAGTTTCCTTCGTAAGAAAAAACTTGATCGAAATAGTTGAGATTCGAATGTATTACATTCGAAGAAAACCCCAAAAATCAATCAAAACCGATCACTAATCAAACAACACAAAAACTAAAAAAATACTTCGTTTTCTGAGAAGCATAATATTAGCATCATGAAGACTTTATTCACACTTGAGTTCACCAACAGCGGAAATAGTCGAAGACGTATGTTTGCGATAAAGTCACTTTCATTGCACGAAGCTACGGTTCGAATTTCACTTCAAGCCAATGGATCGAAAGTAGAATAATACAAATACAAATAGAATAATTACAATAGTAATAAATAGAACCAGTAAGGAAAGGCTAAAGTCGGCCGGGGCCGACTCTATGATACACTCCACTTTCAATCCGAATACAATTCAATTCGATGAAAAAGTGAAAACTGGAAGGTTTTTTGTATCCTGTAAATGTATGTGTTTGACAAAAAATGTTAAATCGGAAAGGACATTTGTATGAGGATATATTGAAACCTGGAACGAAATAGGTGAAATATAAAATGTATAGTTTGGCCAAAATCGGTTAAACTAATGGGAGCAACATTTGAATTTGGGCTATATTTAAATCTGAACCGATCTTACCCACTTTCACCATAGTTTTGTTTAGTTAGATTATAAGATGTGGTGCGAAATTTAAAGAAAATCGAGAACAATATGTGGCTTTTAAAGCGGCAAAATTCAAATCGGGAGCGACATTTGTATGGGGCCTATATCTAAATCCGAACCGATCTAGCCCGCTTTAGCCACAGGTGTTTCTAGTTAGATTATAAGATGTTGTGCGAAATTTAAAGAAAATCGATTAGAATATGTGGCATTTAAAGCGGAAAAAGTCAAATCGGGAGCGACATTTATATGGGGGCTATATCTAAATCTGAACCGATCTTACCCAATTTCTGCATAGGTGTTTCTAGTAAGATTATAAGATGTTGTGCCAAATTTAAAGAAAATCGAGTACAATATGTGGTTTCTACAGAGGAAAATGTCAAATCGGGAACGACATTTGTATGGGGGCTATATCTAAATCTGAACCGATTTGACCTATTTTCACCATAGATGTTCTTAGTTTAAATATAAGATGTTTTGCCAAATCTGAAGACAATCTGATACAATATGTGGTTTCTAGAGCGGAAAATGTCAAATCGGGAGCGAAATTTGTATGGGAGCTATATATAAATCTGAACCGATCTGACCGATATTCACCATGGGTGTTTCTAGTGGAAATATAAGACGTTTTACCAAATCTGAAGACAATCTGATACATTATGTGGTCTCTAGAGCGGAAAAAGTCAAATCGGGAGAGAAATTTGTATGGGAGCTATATATAAATCTGAACCGATCTAACACATTTTTACCACAGGTGTTTCTAGTTACAATATAATATGTTTTGCCAATTTTAAAGAAAATCTGTTGTAATATGTGGTATCTAGAGTGAAAAGAGTCAAATCGGGAGTGAAATTCGTATGGGGGCTATATCTAAATCTGAACCGATTTTCTTCAAATTAAATAGCGTTCGTCCTTATCCCGAAAAAAATCGTTGTGCAAAGTTTCATTTGGTTCTGTCTGCAATTGCGACCTGTATCGTGATTACAAGAATAGATGGACGGACGGACAGACAGACAGACGGACATTGATAAATCGACTCAGAAAGTGATTCTAAGACGATCGGTATAATTAACAATGGGTCTATCTCGTTTCCTTTTGGGTGTTAAAAACAAATGCACAAAGACATAATACTCTCGTGGAGTGTATAAAAAGGTATTTCAATTGGTCTTAGAATGGTTTTAATAGATTTCATTTTGGGGTCTGGCAACTGGAAAACTTGTTTTGTTTGTTTTTTCCGCGGCCCATTCTAATGTCCACACACATATAAAAGTAGATTGGTAGATAGGCAGTACTTAGAGACATATGGACATTTCAACGAACACAACAAATAGACCGAAAGACAGAAAAAAGGAACAAACTTATAGATGATATAAAAGAGATAATAATGAAAGCACGAAATTCTGAAATGGCACATCGACAACAACACCAGCAGCTACAACAGCAAATTATTAAAATAAATGTTTATGAATAATGACACAGTGTATACTCATACGAGCACATATACCCTCATATATATACATTAGAAAACAACAGGTAAAATCTAAGAGTTTTGTACTCGCCTCCCCAAATGCCAGGGACATAGTGTTCTATTGGTTGTTGTTGGCCACATTTGCATGCGCCACATAGTTCCGCCGATATGCAACACGAAAGCTTTTTATTTTCTGTTCGGATAGTAGTGGCTCTGTTCGATTCATCTGGAACAAAAGCCGGGAAGGCAAGGAAACTACTTACATCTACATGCATATATGTGTGTCCTTGTTGAGCAAGAAGCTACCTGTGAATGGGGCTGAGTAAGAGTGTGTGTGCCTGGAGCGTGCTTATGGAGGTGGATACATTATGGTCATCACAATGACGCCTAAATGCATTGTCTGAAGAAGAATACAGTGCATTTCAAAAGTTTACTTCTTTAAAAGTTTTTCTGAAAGTCGAAAAGGAAATCAAAACATTTCTATTTTTAGTACAAAAATAGGAAAATAATGGACATGTGCACAATGAAAAAATTTAAACCATTTGCTTGATCGTTTGAGACAAAATATATATTCTTTGAAATTGAAAACTACCAATGACAATGTTTTAAATAATAATTAACTCCTTGCTACCATGGTCATTATACCCTCACTCTACAGAGTAGGAGGGTATATATCATTTGGGACAGAAAAAAGTGTAAAGGAGTGACTTAAGACCCTATGTATGTTTTGACCAAATCCGTTTCACGACTTTTTAAGGCGTTTGAGCCATGTCCGCCCATCCGTCTGTCTGTCAGGCTGGCTGGTGTACACGATAACTCTCGAAAGGAGTTAAGGAATCGATTAAAACTTTGCACATCATAATATTTTTCCCAAACTTAGTTTAAGTACGAAGATGGGCGAAATTGCCACGCCTCTTCTGGTACCCCCCAAACCCATATAACTTCTATACTGATAATCGGAATCAGTTATATTTTGGTATTTGATAATGTTTTTATAATCACTTTATGTGTATTAATTATCATGGTTTTGCCACGCCCCTTCTAGTACCTCCCACACAAAACTACGTAAAATTAAATCTGTTATAACTTCTATACTGATGATCGGAATACTGTGAAATTTGATATTTAGCAATGCTTTAATAGTGGTTACATTCTCGTGGAATATGGGCGATATTGCCACACCCCTTCTGGAACCTACCACACAAAGTGGTATAAACTTTGGCTACAATAAAACCGACATAATATCCATATGGGTAGCCAAATCATTTACAATTTGATATTAGAAATTTTTTTATAATCATTTTAAACCTAAAAAATATTTTTAGCCACGCCCACTTTTGTACCTCCCACACAATTGACTCTAACCTATGTAATATTAAATCATTCATAACTTCTATACTGGTGCATGGGATCTATGACTTGATATTTGATCATGTTTTTACAATTGTTTTATAAATGTGGCAGCTGGGACCATGTGATACCTTCCACACAAATTATCATGCCCTCTGTTCAATTTAATTCCTTATAACTTCTGTATATATATGCTCTGAGAGTGAGGGTATTATAAGTCGTTTTAGCCGACTGAAGCTTACTTTTTTTGTTTTTTTTTTTATAGAACTCAGACATGTTTACTAGATAAAAACTAGAGTGATCAATACCTGTTAAAAACAGAACCACCGGTTGATCACTCTAATCAAGACTCAATTTTAACCGATGGAAATCGATTTTGAATCATGAGAAGGACACCAAAAATCCTAACCTTACCACCGCCAATTAAAAGCCTCAGACATCATATGAAAATAAACACATTAGAAATTCTGGAGCCAAATTTATCATTTCCCCGCGGAAAAATCTGAAAATTTGGCAGATTTTTCAGTAGATTTCCAAATTAAAAAATGTATATTTTTCAGCCGGTTCAGATTGTTGATCGAATTCAAATTAGTCAAGCTCCACAAAATACTCCAGAACTATATGCTATAGAAAAATATTGTGAAATTATATGAATTTAAAAACAAATAGTTTTTTGTGATCTTTCGGTACCAAAAAACTTTTCTTTATTTATGAATATAGCTCAAATGATTATTTCTCCTCTATGGCCACCGCTGTCACATAGGGTGCACTATACCACGTAGCTGCCTCTGTTTTACAAGAACTTTAGCAGACACGTCCTAGGGATAATTGGACGGCCAAACTTAAAGGTGTGGTTATGGGCTACACAAGCCGAAGTTATGACTATTAGAAAAGTTCAATATTTAAATTGTCTATGTTACTATAATTCGTGATACCACCCCCGCCCTGTAAGAAGGAGGAGCAGATTGAGACCTTAGCATACCTTCTCAGTCCGGTTACGACCAGAAGACTTTTATTGACACAGGGCTCTTGGGGTCAGGGCCAGTATAGACTTCGGCAGCAAGATAAAGTGGCTCATGTTGAGGCTGGTTCAGCTGAGGGGCGTAAAAGCCCGCGCTATCACATGTATCTCTTCGGATGTTTACTTTCTAAATGTCACCACGACCTAACCTAACTAAAACATAATAAGTACATTACATTTTGTTATATATATATATCTAAACGTAGACGAATTAACATAAAAAATGGATTCTTTTATCTTCAACTTTTTGAACCACAAATTATCAAAACTTAAAGCAAAAATCTTCCAAAATCTAAACGTTATGTCTATCTGAACCTCGTAAGGTCAGCAAAAACAAATTTTGCGGATTTTCTCTCCCATTTTAGGAGTTATGCGATTCTTTTTTATAAAAATTCTACGCTCAGAAAAAAGTGATAGGATTCACTGAGTTAATCCATTTTAACCCAGTGTTCGATTAATCGAACAGCAAACCGTAAGAAACAGCGAAAACTGAATTTGGCTGGGCTTTAATGGGTTAAAATTAACTAAAATTTAGGACAATTGAACTTCGTATGGCGCTAAAACAATATTTCCTCTTATCAATTTTATTCAAATCAAGTAAATATTCACTTAAACTGAGGAAAACTTTGCTGATTTTTTCCTTTAAAAAAGTATTTTTTTACTTAAACTGAGGAGAAATGTAATTAATACAAGGAAAAAAGTGAACTTAAAATAAGTTAAATTTAACTAAATAAATAAATAAACTAAACAAATGGTTTTGCTTCAGAGTATGCAAAACTGATACAAAAAATGACGACATGAAATGCTTCTCGAAAGTTTCATGATACCTCTGCCATAAAGAGCTGAGCTATTACTCCATGCTTGCTGCGAAGGCAAGATAGGCGCCTTTGAAGTATTTAAGAAATAAGTATATGCAAACGAACGAGAATTGCTTCTTGGATTAATATTCAAGAATCGTCTAAATAATTTCAAGTGATTTTTATAAGTTCATTAATACTTAAATGTATGAAGAACTCGACATAAATTTCAGTAAACATATTAACTTAATTTAGGAAAAAGCACATTTTTAAGTTAAAATTTCCTAAATGGAATGTTTTCCATAAAAAAAATTCTGAGTTTTTTTTTCTGACTTAAAACCTTAGAAATATTCTTCCACATAAATATGAATTTACTCAATTGTAAGAATTTTTTATTAGATCCAAAGGAATGAACTGGTAAACGAACTATTTACTATGTCTTTAAAAGAAGGAAACTTTAGTTAAATTTCCAACTTTTTAGGAAATTTTTACTGAACTGGAGTACAATTTTTGAACTAAATTGTAGTATGAATTTTTCTCAGATTTAGGATTGCTATTTTTCTGAGTGTACTGCTTTAATTTCCAACATCAAATCCGGTGTTCCAATGTATAACATAGGCCCAGAATGCATTTGCGATGAGATCGGTTTTAAGCTACTAAAATAATTTCTCGTCGTTTCTATTTCTATGCAATATGTCAATGTGACAAAAAATAGATTATTGACGAACTTTTTCCAAATCTCTCCACTCAATATACTGTTTTCCCAAATTTCACAACCATTTAGTAAAGATGTCGAATAAACGTTTTCTAGTAAGCAAATTAATCTACGATTAATGTATGAAAAATTAATGTTTAAAATAAAATAAATAAATGGATCATAGTTTCAGAGTGTCAAATTGAAGCTCTATCTATTCCATTCACCTATTCTACGAAATTCTACGAAATATTCCCATAAAACGTTAAAAAGTTAAACGGCGAGCCTTCCGCTAATACGCACTGTCCTTAAAGTGATAGCACAAGTCGAATAGCTTGCTGCTGCTGCCGGTACCTTACTTTTACATTTTCATAATTATCATGGCAGTCTAACGTTCATTCATATCTAATCAAGAGCAAGTAAAATCGAAATAATCGTAATAATAATACAAATATGGACGTAACTGAGTACATACTCGGATACTTCGTATAGTCAGTCGTATCTGCGTGAGCACTAATAACGATTGTATATGGAGGCATTGTTCTCTGTTCTTGCCGCATGCAAATATGCATTAGAGGTACAGTTGTGCTGGCTGATGATGATTCCTTTTCAATCCACTCCATATGATTGCTGAATACCCGCGTCGCTGATAGTTAAACCTGTTGTTGATATTTACCTTAGGAGTCCTAAAGGTAAATATTTATTGCGATAAGATATATCGATATCCTGTTGCCCTGTTGCTGAGCATATTGGTTTTACTAAGATTTCAACCAACCCCTAACCCCTTTTGGAAGTGAATGGGGTGGGCGAGTGTAGTGTTAGGGAGTTTCAATTTATTTGGAATATCTTATCTCATCGCCGGAATGATTATAAATAGAAAGCTTGATTGATTTACAGCTTTATAAGGATTCCAGCTACAATATGCCAGTAAAATTTGTTGACTCGCTGAAATAAATCTTATTTCGGGAACATTCTATGTTCGAACTCAGCCAAATAATGAATGTACAGGTGCTTGCTGAAAAGTTCTACCGCGGCCAAATTATGGTGGCCGCTAATTATATTTGCGTTTTATACTTTTAATGCACTTTTCTACTTATTCTCCGATGATAAATTGCCAGGCATTAATTGTGTTCTCTGGAAATAAAAAACGCATGGTGCAACCAAGGCATGCAATATTCTTTGGTGACGCTTCCAAATGCTCCACAAAAAAACTCTAAGCCAAAATGTCATTAAAAGACTGAACTATAAAGGGCAATATAAAATGAAACGAGCAGATAGACGCTCGTGTATTAGAATATTAGAAAAAGCCTTGATGTCCAAAGTACATATCACACAAGGGATACGAATGCATGTCAGGTGTAAAGAGTAACAGGGTGCAAGATTGGTGTGATTGTGTTGCTAGAAGTTCTATCCATTCAAAATGGCAGCCGGTTAAGGTTTGGCATATAGGAATGACACTAAAAATAACAAGTAAGGAAAGGCTAATGTCGGACGGGACCGACTATGTTATACCCTTCACTTTCTACATCATTGTAATTCATTAAGGACTGATGATACAAAGATGGTATCATCGGTCCATGATGAATGTATGTTGAATTATAACTTGTTCTGATCAAAATCTGTTAAAATATGTGTTTTATAGAGCAGAAAAAATAAAATCTGCGACATCATAACCTATATATATGAGTCTGGACCGATTTGAACCATTTTCAATATAGATGTTTTTAAACTCAGAAAAAGTGATACCTATAATGAGTTAAAATGAACTAAAATTCAAAAAAATGAACTTCGTATAGCCCTAAAGCAACATTTCCTCATATCAAGTTCAAACTTTTCCTTGAAAGTAGTACATGATTTGAACTTGATTCTAGTTCTAGTTCCTTAAACCAAGTTAAACTACATAATCAAACAGAGGAAAACTGCGGTAAGTTTTTTCTCAAACCAAGTACATTTTTACTAAATCTAAGTAAAATTTTCCTAGAAATAAGTAAATTTTCCTCAAACTAAGTACATTTTTACTAAATCTAGGTACACTTTTACTAAATCTTAGTAAAATTTTGCTGAAAATTTCCTAAAACTAAGTTAATTTTTACTCAAATCAAGTAAATATTTACTTGAACTGAGGACGATTTTGCTGACGTTTTACTCAAAACAAGTAAATTTTTATTTAAACTGAGGAAAATTGTACTCGGTACAAGGAAAAAAAGTGAACTTAAAATAGGTTCAATTTTACTAAAAATAATTCGAACTAATAATGTTGCTTCGGAGTATGCAAAACTAGTGCAAACAAGTAAAAACGGCGTTAAGTTCGGCCGAGCCGAACTTTATATACCCTCCACCATGCATTGCATTCCACAGATGATGTCGATTTTCATAGAAAAGCAGTAATATTACAGGAAAATATAATTTTTTAATATAGCCAAACCAAAACAAATACAAATAGTGAAAAAATAATGTTATATATAAATAAGGCAAGGCTACCAATAGGTCAATTCAATAAAAATAAATGTTCTTATATTTGTATTTTCAAAAAGCTTAAATACCATAAATATTGGTGGATAGTGGGTGCTACAGTTGTTTGTATTTCAATTTTAATTTAATTCCAAAAGTACAAATTTTGAAAATCCATTATCAGACGTACATTGTGCAAAATAACCTAACTTCATGATTCAACCAATTTTTGCCGTAAAAGAAAAAGTACGAATTTGGAAAAATTTTTAATTTTTAATTTTGGGTTCTGCTGAACCTTTTGTCTTGAACCAAAATAAATGACAACACATACAACATAACAGACCAACAATACATACAAACAACAAAACTTTTTATTTTGCGTGTCTATGCAGTCAGTGGAATGTATACACCGAATTCCATTTGGTTGGTACCATTTTTATCCCTTTCTTTAACCCCAAAAAGTACGAATTTCGAAAAAATCGTCTATTTTCCGTGTTTACGCAGTCCGAATTTCATGATTCTAGCTGCGGTCATTTGATTGGTACTATTTTTATCCCCTTTTTTCATTTAACCGCAAAAAGTACGAATTTCGAAAAATCTGTTTATTTTAAGTGTCTATGCAATCAGAGGAATGTATACACCGAATTTCATTATTCTAGGTGTAGCCGTTTGGTTGGCACCATTTTTATCACTCCGTACCCATTGTATCCCTTGAAAGTACGAATTTGGAAAAAACCTTTTATTTTTCATGTCTATGTAGTCAAAGGAATGTATACTCCGAATTTCATGACTCTAGCTGCGGTCATTTGGTTGGTACTATTTTTATCCCCTTTTTCTATTTTGACCCCAAAAAGTACGAATTTCGAAAAATCAATTTATTTTCCGTGTCTACACAGTCAGAGGAATGTATACTCCGAATTTCATGACTCTAGCCGCGGTCATTTGATTGGTACTATTTTTATCCCCTTTTTTTCATTTTAACCCCAAAAAGTACGAATTTTGAAAAATCCGTGTATTTTACTTGTCTATGCAATCAGAGGAATGTATACAACGAATTTCATTATTCTAGGTACAGCCGTTTGGTTGGTACCATTTTTATCCCTCTATTCCTATTTTACCCCTTAAAAGTACGAATTTGGAAAAAATACTTTTATATTATGTATCTAGTCAATTAGAGGAATGTACACACCGAATTTTGTGTTTCTAGCTGTTGTCGTTTAATATGTACCATTTTTATCCCTTTTTTTGCCCCATTTCACCCCCTACAAATAAGAATCACTTTGTGGTGCACGTTTTTGCTATAAGGGGAATGCGCATACCAAATATCAAGCAAATATAAACAGACATATTCAAAAAACATGCTTAAATACGCTAAAATATTAGGGATTATTATGGGTATTTTTAGTCCTTGTGAGGGAAAATTTTTTCCCTTTGGTCCGATTTCGCCCCGTTTCAATCCCAACCGATCTACGACTATATGAGGCATTTATGGAAAATTTGAACGTTCTAGCTCCTTTCGTTTAGATGCTAGCGTGCTTTCAACAGACGGACGGACGAACGGACATGGCTAGATTATCTTAGAATTTTATGACGATCAAGAATATATATACTTTATAGGGTCTCCGGTCGATATTTCAAGGTGTTACAAACGGAATGACAAAGTTAGTATACCCCCATCCTGGAGGTGGAGGGTATAAAAATGGCAACATGAAATATTTTTCAAAAGTTTCATGATACCTCTGCCATAAAGAGGTTTTACACAATGATTGCTGCGAAGGCAAGATAGGCGCCTTCGCAATGGTTGTTTAGAATAATACTTGAGGTATTTAAGATATAAGTCTCTGCAAACGAACGAGAATTGCTTCTTAGATTAATATGCAAGAATTGTCTAAACAATTTCAAGTAATTTTTTATAAGTTCATTAACAATTATATGTATGAAGAACTCGGCATAAATTTCAGTAAACACATTAACTTAATTTTAAGAAACAGCACATTTTTTAGTTAAAATTTCCTAAATGGATTTTTTCCCATACAAAAAAATTCTTAATATTTTTCTTACTTAAAACCTTGAAAAATGTCTTCCACATAAGTATGAATTTACTCAATGGTACGAATTTTTTATTAGATACAATGAAATGATTTTAAGTAAATTTACAACCCTATTTCTAGCAAATTAACTATTTGCTATGACTTTGAAATAAGGAAACTTTACTCATACCTAGTTGATTTTCCTACTTTTAAGGAAATTTTTACTAAATTGGAGTATATATGATGAGTATGAGTATGTATGAGTATATGAGCTGTAGTATGGATTTTACTCAAATTTAGGAATTTTATTTTTCTGAGTGTAGTTAAAATATAAGGTGTTGTGAACAATTTGATCAAAACCGGTTAAATTATGTGGTGTCTATAGCAGAAAAAAATCAAATTGATATCGAAATTTATTTGGGAGCTATAAGAAATCTGAATCGATCTCACCCATTTTCATAGATGTTTCTAGTTACAATATAAGGTATTGTGCCAAATTTTTGTAGTTTTTGGAGCAGAAAAAGTGATATTTGCATATGAGGTATATATAAATCTCAACCGATTTGACTCATTTTCACCAGAAATGTTTCTATTTGAAGAAAATTTGTCAAAATATATGGTTTCAAGAGTGGAAAGTATCAAATTGGGAGCGAAATATATATAGTAGCTATATATAAATTCGGACCGATCTGACCCATTTTCACAACATAATGTAGTGTGCCATATTTGATCAAAATTATGTGGTTTCTAGGGCAGAAACAGTCAAAACAGGATCGATATTTTTACGGGAACTTTATATAAATCTAAAGCGATCTGGCCCACTTTCACCACAGACGTTACTAGTCGAAATATGAGTTGTTGTGCCAAATTTGAAGAAAATCGGTTAATATGAGTGGTTTCTAGAGCGGAAAAAAGTCAAAGCGGGAGATACATTTGTAGGGGTGCTATATCTAAATTTAAACCGATTTGACTTATTTTCACCAGGTATTGTGCCAAATTTGAAGAAAATCTGTCAAAACATATGGTTTTGAGGGCCCAGAACGTGACAAATCGGAAGCGACATTTGCATGGGAGCTATACCTAAATCTGAACCGATTTGCTTCAAATTAAAGTAGTCAAGAACTTACCTGTGCCAATTTTTGTTAGCAGCGGACAATAATCGTATTGGGCAGACGGACAGACAAACGGGCATTGCTAAATCGACTCAAAAAGTGATTCTAAGCCGATCTGTATAAAAACGATGGTTCTGTGTCGCTTCTTTTTGGGTGCTACAAACATATACATAATACCCTAGTAGAGGGTATACAATACGATTGATGGCCTTTTTTGTCGCCCACATGTAAAAAACATTCCGAAATTTTTGCATCTGAAGCTTACTTTTAATGAAATATCGTTGATTTCACTACTGGCCCTTTGAAATTACAAAAAGGCAACAATTTATTCTCTATATAAAATATAGTTCATAATTATAATAGAAAAATACTGATTTATTAAATTACTAATAATAATTATATAATAATAACACCGTGGAATGGAAATGGGTATATAATGGAAATGGATATATAATTGTGAAATCTGATACAAAACATAACAAAACTGTGTATTTAAATATTAATTGTCTGGTCGAGTTCGCGTTTCAAAGGACTTGACATTTTTGAAGGATATAATTAATTAAAGTAAATTAAATTAAATTAAATTAAAAGTAAATTTTGCTAACTCAATTCCAAGCTGGAAGCTGCATACAGAAATAGCTTTGTAGATTGGATAGAAGCAAAAAAGACTGATAACCTATCATAGAAGGCAAAATACTATTTCTATAACACATATTTCCATAACCAGTGTATGCATGATCAAATCAAAATCAATATCTGTATTCCAGTTTTTATACCCTACACCACTTCGTGGACTAGGGTATTATAAGTTAGTTTCGCGCCAAATATTTGTAACACCAAGAAATAATCGAGCTAGACCCACCTTTAAGTATACCGATCGGCTTAGAATCGCCAGCTGAGTCGATTTAACGATGTCTGTCTGTCTGTCCATCCGTCCGTCTGCTGTCCATCTAAGTTTGTTCGCACTCTACAGGTCGCAATTGTTGTCCGATTGCCATGAAACTTGGCAGAAGGTCTTTTTTCTGGCCAAGGACCATCGGTATTGAATTTGGAGGAAATCGGTTCAGATTTAGATATAGCCCCCATACAAATGTCACTCCCGATTTGACATTTTCCGCTCTAGAAACCAAATCTTGTACTCGATTTTCTTTAAATTTGGCACAACATCTTATAATCCAACTAGAAACACCTGTGCCGAAATTCGGTAAGATCGGTTCAGATTTAGATATAGCCCCCATACAAATGTCACTCCCGATTTGACATTTTCCGCTCTAGAAACCACCCGATTTTCTTTAAAATTGGCACAACATCTTATAATCCAACTAGAAACACCTATGCAAAAATTGGGTAAGATCGGTTCAGATTTAGATATAGCCCTCATACAAATGTCGCTCCCGATTTGACATTTTCCGCTCTATAAACGACATATTGTACCCGATTTTCTTTAAAGTTGGCACAACATCTTATAATCCAACTAGAAACACGTATGCAAAAATTGGGTAATATCGGTTCAGATTTAGATATAGCCCCCATACAAATGTCACTCCCGATTTTACATTTTCCGCTCTAGAAACCACATCTTGTACTCGATTTTCTTTAAATTTGGCACAACATCTTATAATCCACCTAGAAACACCTATGCAGAAACTGGGTAAGATCGGTTCAGATTTAGATATAGATATAGCCCCCATAGAAATGTCGCTCCCGATTTGACATTTTCCGCTCTAGAAACCACATATTGTACCCGATTTTCTTTAAAATTGGCACAACATCTTATAATCCAACTAGAAACACCTACGCAGAAATTGGGTAAAATCGGTTCAGATTTAGATATAGCCCCCATACAAATGTCGCTCCCTATTTCACTTTTTCCGTTTAGAAACCACATATTGTATCCAATTTTCTTTAAAATTGGCACACATCTTATAATCTAACTAGAAACACCTATGCAAAAATTGGGTAAGATCGGTTCAGATTTAGATATGGCCCCCATACAAATGTCGCTCCCGATTTGACATTTTCCGCTCTATAAACGACATATTGTACCCGATTTTCTTTAAAGTTGGCACAACATCTTATAATCCAACTAGAAACACGTATGCAAAAATTGGGTAATATCGGTTCAGATTTAGATATAGCCCCCATACAAATGTCGCTCCCGATTTGACATTTTCCGCTCTATAAACGACATATTGTACCCGATTTTCTTTAAATTTGGCAGAACATCTTATAATCCAACTAGAAACACGTATGCAAAAATTGGGTAATATCGGTTCAGATTTAGATATAGCCCCCATACAAATGTCGCTCCCGATTTTACATTTTCCGCTCTAGAAACGTCATATTGTACCCGATTTTCTTTAAATTTTGCAGAACATCTTATAATCCAACTAGAAACACGTATGCAAAAATTGGGTAAGATCGGTTCAGATTTAGATATAGCCCTCATACAAATGTTGCTCACGAATGTTTAACCGATTTTGGCCAAACTTTACATATTATATTTCACCAATAAACATACATGGTGAAAGCGGGTCACATCGTTCCTGGTTTCGATATACCCCCATACAAATGTCCTTTCCGATTTAACATTTTTTGTCAAACCAATACATTTACAGGATTCAAAAATTCTTCCCGATTTCACTTTTTGAATGAATTGAATTGTAGTGAGATATATAGTCGGCTCCATCCGTCTTTAGCCTTTCCATACTGTTGGGGAGATGCCCATATGTCCATACTTTGGTATAACATAAATGGGGCCCATTCTGCTCTATTACAGCTCTAGAAACTACATCTTACCTCGGATCTTCATCAAATTTTGCAGATCATTCTATGTTTCAACTAGGAATACCTACCGGGAATGAGAAATATATTGGCGCATGTTTTGGCACAGGCCTCAAGTGTTGTTATAGCCTCCTTCAAATGTCCGTCCGATTCATCCAATTACCTCTGTATAATCTGTATTTGTCTTTGGATCTTGATCAATTTTTCCAGATCATGTTATATTTACTTTACTCGGAATATCTTCTGGCAAATTTGATCAATTACTTTATTGTTTACCATATTAATTTAATTTGACTAAAGATGAATTTATAGTATAGTTTATATGAACTACATAAAATTGATCCCATGAAATACCTGGGTTTAGTAATCAAAGCGAGGTAAATACGCAGGGAGTGGTGTAGGGTATTATATAGTCGGCCCCGCCCGACTTTAGCCTTTCCTTACTTGTTAATTTATAAAGTAGAATTTTGGGAAATGGTCATGGAACCCTGCACACCCGTCTGCCAATTTAAAGAAATCTGACATAAATGATTGCAACAGCTGTAAGTATTCTTATATTTTTGTATCCACCAAGTTTTCCTGGTAATCCCGGGAATATTTATATTATCGCTGCTTTTCTTTAAGACTGGATAACTAAGCTGCGATAACAAAAATCTAAATAAAATGTTAAAATTTCACTCAAAATAAAAAATTCTTTTTTTTAAATTGTCGCCAAAAGCAATATCAATGTGTATGTGAAAACAAATTTTGAAAAAATAATTTTGTATTAGAAATTTTTGACTTAGCCTGGATAATTATCCAGTGTAAGTCAAAATGATGGATATCGAGGCTAAGTCCAATAAAGTTGAAAATTTCTTTTGATACATATATTTATATGCTCGATAATAAAGGCTTTATTCAAAAAAAATAACGGAATACCTATCTTCTATCATCTTTATAGAAGATCAACGAATAAAGCTGTTGCTAGCAATTTGATAAGTATTAATGATAGTAGATTTGACACCAGCATATCCACAAGAGATGAATATGAAATAAGTACTTTAAATACAAACAAATATTGATGGGTTAACCTATAATTCCTCAACATTTTACACACCTGACATTCTTTTATTAATATTTCGTATATTAAAGGTAGTGTTTTTTTTGCAATTTTTTTGCTACTAATCCAATATCTTCAAAATACATATATATTCTCGTAAATTTGGAATAGTTCCGTAAGGAAATCCTTAACATTCATATGTATATATTAATTGTACTTGAGAGCCCGATTATGGGACTATGTATATATGATTTGTAAAATATATTAAATCTAATTGTTTATTTTTAGCAATATGTATATACAAATAAACTTTAAAAAATATATTTATATTGTAAAGGGTCCGCCAAATATTTTTTTTTTTTTTTGAAAATGCTATAAAAAAACTACTGAATATTTTCTCAAATTTCGTTTTTTATTTGAAAGTTAATAATGGAAAATAATTTCATTAAATGGCTGCCTCGGGCACCCCACAAATAATAGTCCAACGGTTGAATAGTTAGATGGCGGACCCTTTAGTTGGCGACAATGTGAAAAAAATAATTTTTTATTTAGAGGAAAAAATTTAATTTTTATTAAAGTTTTTTTTTTATCGCAGCTTGTTAACCCGGCTTAAAGAAAAACAACCCTTTGTTTCTGTTTCAAATATAACTTTAGTAAAGCAAATATATTTCTGAAGCGGTTTGTTTTCTGGGTGCTATAGGTTTAAATACTGGTCAAACTTTGGACTTTGCTTTATTTGATTCTTTAAAAAAAACGAAATAGTATTACTTCCCTAATAAAATATTCTAGAAGGTATTTATAGCTCTGCGTATTTCCAGGAAATCCTTTTTGGACCACATCAAACACGATTCTCATCACTCCTCTATACAGGCAACCTCTAAAACATAGCAACGAATATAATTTTAATAATACAATTTTTTCAAATTGCAACTACAAAGATCTGTGCTAAAAGATAAAGTAATAACGGACAATTACAACAAATGTCGAACCACAGAAAGCTTACTTGGGCGCTCACTGACTCGCAAGCACTTACATAGTTACCCGCCAGGACAACCACGAACCTTGTAAATGGACATTAAATCATCGACGAGGACGACGTCAACCTCAGCGATAGATCTACAGATATCTAGATATACCACAGATACCTTTTGACATGATATGAGGAAAGGACAACAAAAAAGGACATTAGACCAGTGTCGTTATTATTTTAAAAGCCACCGAAGCAATGACATTTACGTGCAGCAAGTGTGGTGCTCGTGGACGTTTTTTTCCTCCACATTGTACTCGCATTGTGTGGTCATGTCTATAAACCGCGATAGACTCGTCCATAGACATTTTTATTAAGATTGTTTTTTATTTTGTTTTCATTGTATTCAGCCGGGTTTTAATGTCCTTATTTCGTTTCTGTTCGTGTGGTATTGATTACAGGCGGAGAGATGGTAAACGTATGTGGTGTCCTGTTGTTCTGTGCCCGCACTCAGTGTATGTCCTGTGAGGTGTAATAGACGTTTTGGTAATATCTCAAGGTAATATCGTGTCAAAAGTTAATTGTCTAAACATATGTCTGTCGATTTGCTTGGGCTGAAGGGGGCTGATGTTAGTTGGTTGGCTGGTTTGTGAACAAAAGGCTAATGTTAGGTTTTATGGCGTGAGGATTTTGTCTTTTACTCTCCTCCTTCATTTTTGGTCTGTGGGGACAGGACAATGAGCAAAGATTCTTATTAATATATGTATACATGTCGGCCTTTATACAATATGAATTAAGTCATTTGTGGGGAAATAAATAAATTTATTAAATTATTTAATAACATTGACTTTTGACTTGTAAAACTTTATTGGTCAAACGAAAACTTTGTAAGGATTCGACAGTTTTTTTTTTCGGGAAATATTTAATTGAAGACTTCACAAAATGTCTATCTTAGTTTGGACAATTGACGAGGGCGTTAGGTTCAAACGGGGACGTATACTTTTCAACATTGCACAATCTTATCGATAGAGGGAGGAGTGTCGATATTAAATTTCTTTGTAAAAATTCCTCATCTGCAACTAGAAGTTTATAATTTCCCTGCCACATGTCCGAAAGTGGTGAATCAGTTGGGATTACTAAAGGTCGAAATTAGTTCCCAAGCTCATAAAAAATTACTTTAGATACGTATGCAAATTGTTTTATTTATATGCCATTCCCAGCTATCACCATTTATAAGGGGCTTGGTTTTACACTGGTTTTTCATAGAAGTAAGGCAATCTGTTTTTTTAGAGAGCAGAGAACTCTTTGTTATTTTTGAATTTTTACGTCCACTGTAAGCTCATTTGCTAAGGTTGCAACTCCATAAAGATGTGTAACAGATAAACATTCAACATTTTTCCCCGATTGGCCGTTTTTCTCTATTTTCATCCAAATCGATCTATTCTATATTTAGAAAATGTGGACCTCCGGAAGGACGGATATGGTTAGAACGGCTTAGAATTTTAAGCCGATCAGGAATATATATAATTTATAGGGTCTCAGGTCGATACTTCAAAGTGTTACAATGGTGGAGGGTATAAAAACAACTGAAGGATGGTCAAATGGATAGGCAGGTGGATGACAGATAGATATGGCTAGAGGGTCTTAGAACTTTATGACGATACAAACGCAGTGACGAACTTAGTACACCCGAATCCTGCACAAAATTAGTAAAAAGCAAATTGATTTTGAGGCTATAGAGTTCCACAATTAGTATTCAATTTTTACACCCTCTACCTCCAGGATGGTGTTATACCCACTTTGTCATTCCGTTTGTCATTCCTTGAAATATCAACCTGAGACCCTATAAAGTATATGTATTCTTGATTGTCATAACACTCTAAGACGATCTAGCCATGTCCGTCTGAAAGCACGCTAGCATCTAAACGAAATGAACTAGGACGTCCAACGTTTCCATAAATGCGTCTTATAGTCGTAGATCGGTTGGCATTGACACCGAGCGAAATCGGCTCAAAGGGAAAAAAATTTCCCTTACAAGGACTAAACATATCCATATAACCCCTGAAATTTTAGAGTATTTAATTTTTTTGTCAATATGGATTCCCCCTACAACAAAAAGGTAAACCATAAAGTGATTTCTATTCGTAGGGTTTTAGAAAGGGAGAAAAAGGGATGAAAATGGTACATATCAAACGACTACTACTAGAAACACGAAATCCGGTTTGTAAATTCCTCTAATTGAGCAGATACATAATATAGGAGTATTTTTTCCAAATTCGAAGTTTTAGGGGGTAAAATGCAACTAGAGGGATACAAATGGTACCAACCAAACAGCTACATCTAGAATAATGAAATTCGGAGTATACATTCCTCTGACTGCGTAGACACGAAAACTAAAGGGGGTTTTCCTAAATTCGTACTTTAAAGTGATACAATGGGTACAGAGGGATAAAAATAGTACCAACTAAACGGCTACAGCTAAAAAGATGACATTCGGTATTTATGTACATCCCTCTAATAAAAATACAATCCCTCGTAAAATAAAGAGATTTTAGAAAGTCGTACTCTTAAGGGGGTAAAATAGGAAAATGGGATAAAAATAGTACCAACCTGCATCTAGAATAATGAAATACGGTGTATACATTCCTCTAATTGCGTAGACACGTAAAATAAACGGATTTTTCGAATTTCGTCCTTTTTTGTTAAAAGGGAAAAAAGGGGATAAAAATGGTACCAACCAAATGGTCGCAGCTAGAATCATAGAATTCGGTGTATACATTCCTCTGACTGCATAGACACGCAACATAAGAAGATTTTTCCAAATTAGTCCTTTTTTACTTTTACTGCAAAAATAGGTTGACTCATGAAGTTAGGTTATTTTGCACTATGTACGTGAGATAATGGATTTTCAAAATTTGTACTTTTGGAATAAAAACAAAATGGAAATAAAGGGTGATTTTTTAAGAGCTTGATAACTTTTTTTTTAAAAAAAACGCATAAAATTTGCAAAATCTCATCGGTTCTTTATTTGAAACGTTAGATTGGTCCATGACATTTACTTTTTATACCCTCCACCTCCAGGATGGGGGTATACTAACTTTGTCATTCCGTTTGTAACACCTTGAAATATTGACCTGAGACCCTATAAAGTATATATATTCTTGATCGTCATAAAATTCTAAGACGATCTAGCCATGTCCGTCCGTCCGTCCGACCGTCTGTCCGTCTGTTGAAAGCACGCTAGCATCTAAACGAAAGGAGCTAGGACGTCCAAATTTACCATAAATGCGTCTTATAGTCGTAGATCGGTTGGGATTGAAATGGGGCGAAATCGGCCCAAAGGGAAAAATTTTTCCCTCACAAGGACTAAAAATACCCATAATAATCCCTACTATTTTAGCGTATTTAAGCATGTTTTTTGAATATGTCTGTTTATATTTGCTTGATATTTGGTATACGTATTACCCTTATAGCAAAAAACTGCAGCATAAAGTGATTCTTATTTGTAGGGGGTGAAATGGGGCAAAAAAGGGATAAAAATGGTACACATTTAACGACAACAGCTAGAAACACGAAATTCGGTGTGTACATTCCTCTAATTGAGTAGATACATGCTATAAAAGTATTTTTTTTTTTTCAAATTCGTACTTTTAAGGGGTAAAATGGGAAAAGAGGGATAAAAATGGTACCAACCTAACGGCTGTACCTAGAATAATGAAATTCGATGTATACATTCCTCTGATTGCATAGACAAGTAAAATACACGGATTTTTCAAAATTCGTACTTTTTGGGGTTAATATGAAAAAAGGGGATAAAAATAGTACCAATCAAATGACCGCAGCTAGGGTCATGAAATTCGGAGTATACATTCCTCTGACTGTGTACACACAAAAATAACTTGATTTTTCGAAATTCGTACTTTTTGGGGACAAAATAGAAAAAGGGGATAAAAATAGTACCAACCAAATGACCGCAGCTAGAGTCATGAAATTCGAAGTATACATTCCTTTGACTACGTAGACATGACTGCGTATACACGGAAAATAAACGGATTTTTCGAAATTCGTACTTTTTGGGGACAAAATAGAAAAAGGGGAGAAAAATAGTACCAACCAAATGACCGCTGCTAGAGTCATGAAATTCGAAGTATACATTTCTTTGACTACGTCGACATGAAAAATAAAAGGTTTTTTCCAAATTCGTACTTTCAAGGGATACAATGGGTACGGAGGGATAAAAATGGTACCAACCAAACGGCTACACCTGGAATAATGAAATTCGGTGTATGCATTCCTCTGATTGCGTAGACACTTAAAATAAACAGGTTTTTCGAAATTCGCACTTTTTCGGGTTAAAATGAAAAAGGGATAAAAATAGTACCAATTAAATGACCGCAGCTAGAGTCATGAAATTCTGAGTATACATTCCTCTGACTGCGTAGACACGGAAAATAGACGAATTTTTCGAAATTCGTACATTTTGGGGTTAAAATTGAAAAAGGGGATACAAATAGTACCAACCAAATGACCGCAGCTAGAGTCATGCAATTCGGAGTATACATTCCTCTGATTGAGTAGGAATCGGAAAATAAACGAATTTTTCGAAATTCGTACTTTCAAGGGATACAATGGTACAGAGGGATAAAAATAGTACCAACTAAATGACTACAGCTAGAATGATGAAATTCTAATTGCGTAGAAACGTCAAGGGGGTAAAAATGGTACCAACCACATGGTCGCAGCTGGAATTATGGAATTCGGTGTATACATTCCTCTGCCTGCATAGACACGCAAAATAAAAAGTTTTTTTCCAAATTTTGTACCTTTTCTATTATGGCAAAAATTGGATGAATCATGAAGTTAGGTTATTTTGCACTATGTACGTCTGATAATGGATTTTTTTGTACTTTTGGAATTAAAATAGAATGAAAATACAACCAACTGTAGCTCCCACTATCTACCAATATTTATGGTATTTAAGCTTTTTGAAAATATAAATATAAGAATATTTATTTTTTGATTTGAAATAAATAATGGTTTGAAATAATTAAAATATTATATTTATTTATAAAATTATTTTTTCAATATTTGTTTTGGTTTGCCTATATTAAAAAAATTATATTTTCCTGTAATATTACTGCACTTCTACGAAAACCGATAACCTCTGTGGAATGCAATCCATGGTGGAGGGTATATAAAGTTCGGCCCGGCCGAACTTAACGCCGTTTTTACTTGTTGAAGATAATTTCATTTAAATGTTGACCGCGGCTGCGTCTTAGGTGGTCCATCCGCTTAGTCCAATTTTGGCATTTCCACGTTTTTGAGTAACAGAGACCCAATTGGTGCGAACGGCGACGAATCGAAAATTGGTGGTCATCATTAACACTGGCCGATACAGCTGCGATATTTTCTTCAGTTCGCACTCTACGTAAGCGTGTTGGTGGTTTAATGTCCAACAATGTAAATTTGGTGCGAAATTTAGTCACAATAGCCCGAATAGCCGCTTCAGTGGGTCGATTAAACTGACCATAAAATGGAAGCGCGCAATGAACTTTCTTAACAGAGCACGCATTTTGATAATAAAATTCAATAATTTGCAAGCGTTGTTCGTTTGTAAGACGATTCATGATGAAATGTCAAAGCATACTGAGCATCTTTCTCTTTGACACCATGTCTGAAATCCCACGTGATCTGTCAAATACTAATGCATGAAAATCCTAACCTCAAAAAAATCACTCTTTATAACCAACTGTAGCACCCACTATCTACCACTATTTATGATATTTAAGCTTTTTTGAAAATATAAATATAAGAATATTGATTTTTTGAATTGATTTGAATTATTTCGATATATATAGTGTAGATGTATTGGTAGCTTTGCCTTATAAGCGTGGTTTGAAATGATAAACATATTATATTTATTTATAAAATTATTTTTTCAATATTTGTATTTGTTTTTGGCTTCCTGTAATATCACTGCACTTCTACGAAAATCGACAGCCTATGCGGAATGCAATCCATGGTGGAGGATGTATAAAGATCGGCTCGGCTGAACTTAATGCTTTTTTACTTGTTTTTTATTTGAATTTAATAATATAGTAAATTATCATTAGTTTTTTTCTTATGTGTATTGTATATATTTATGACAATATTTTTAATATTATAATATGGTACTATATTCTTTTTCATAGAAATGAAAATTATTTGAGGATAGAACTTTTTCCAAATTGTCATTTATCATCAAGATCAATTTCAATGCAGTTTTTCTGAGGAATGTTCTTCAAATATTCCTCTGACTTGAACTCTTCATCTCCCTCCCCACCCGTCACTTTTTATACAACAAAAGCGCGTTTTATTGCAAAACTGAGTATAGGAAAAAACAAAACTTTCACTTCAAAATGCTTTTAATTCAATTATGCATAAACAAAATCATTATGGCTCCCTGTGTGTCGATGTCAATGTGGATGAATATATATATTTTTCAAAAGAACATGGGTATGCTGGACAAAGGAATTGCCATCGCTTTGTTGTCGCTTTTACAAAAGTCATGCACTTTGTCACACCCGAATGATGTGACAACCATAATTGTTTAATCAAATTGTTTGCTACATCCATCCACACAATAAAACAATAAAGTTAATTTTAAAATAATACAACAAGTCCAAACAAGTTCTCAAACAACAATAAAGTTAGTTAAGGAGACCGAGACAATATATGTAAGTTCATATGAAGATGATCTCCATCTACAGTCAGTGGGTATTTCTATCATTCATCCATTCTATGACCAGCAATGTATGTAGGAATGGATGGTTGGGCGATGATGACTGGTGTACATGGATGATTGTTCAAATCTGGATTTGAGAAATAAGTAACAATATTTTTCCAGCAAACAAATTGAGCTGGACAATTAAATTAAATTGATTCCAATAAACGCAAACTAATGAAAGTCGTACCGAAACGATAACACCAAGCAAACGAGTAAGTGAAGACTATGGGTCCCTGGAGGAGTCGAAGTCGGGGAAAACAAGTTGCCAAGCAAATGTGGATGATTCAATTGTCTCGGTATGAATGCACATTCAGACATACATGCGTTTGCACAACTGACCACAGCAATCTGTGTGGATTCTGGATATGATTCTATAGTACTTATCTTTGTGTTGTACACCGGGAGAAAAATGTCCGATAAAACAAACGGGACAATTGGCTGTTCTTGTGAAATTGGTAACGTACTTCAATCCATAAAATTACGCAAGTTATGGTGATATTTGTCCCTTTATAAAAACGAATTATGAAAATATTACAAAAAATTAAATCATAGAGGATTACGCTCAAGCGTTTAGAAATTATAGACTGACTATAACATCGTGCGACAATTTTACATTTTCTTTATTGGTCCAGAGCAAGACCATAGACATATGAAGATCGTGTGTAGAAAAATTGTGTACTCAGTTTTCCATTTCGTGATCTTTTCTCCTTCTTAAGGGTTTTATATTTATATACATATGTTTAAATATAGTTGCTTTAATAATTTATTTTCATACTTTTGCGAGACATACAAATGCGTTTTGTCTATCTAATGAAAGAGAAATATAACTGTTAAAAATACTTAAAATTCTACGGTTCTATGTGTATTAGTTTAGCATTACCAATTATTTAAATTTTCCTGCTTAGTTTATTTTTTACTTTTTAAGGGGAAAAACTTGATAGGGTTGCTAATGCTAAACAAATATCGATATAGGCATGATATTTGAAGTATTTTTAACAGATATTCTCCTCTTTCATTAGATACTCATAACGTATTTGTATGTTTTACAAAAGTATGATAATAAATTATTAAAACAACTATATCCATTGGAAATTTAAAGTCCTTTCAAAAAGGAGAAAAGATCACCACATGAGTACAGAGGTTTTCTACATACGACCTCTAGCTGTATGTGTATATGATATTGTTCAGGTCCAAACAAGTAAAAACGGCGATATATACCCTCCACCATGGATTGCATTCCACAGAGGCTGTCGATTTTCGTAGAAGTGCAGTAATATTAGAGGAAAATATAATTTTTTTAATATAGCCAAACCAAAACAAATACAAATATTGAAAAAAAAAATAATTTTATAAATACATATAATATTTTTATTATTTCAAATCACGCTTATATGGGCATGGCACTATATAAAATCAAAATAATACTTCAAGTCAATTCAGAAAATAAATATTCTTATATTTAAATTTTCAAAAAAGCGTAAGTACCATAAATATGGGTAGATAGTGGGTGTATTTCCATTCCATTTTAATTCCAAAAGTACACATTTTGAAAATACATTATCTCACGTACATAGTGCAAAATAACCTAACTTCATGATTCAACCAATTTTTGTCGTAAAAGTAAAAAGTACGAATTTGAAAAAAATCTTTTTATTTTGCTTGTCTATGCCGTCAAAGGAATGATTCCATGATTATAGCTGCGGCCATATGGTTGGTACAATTTTTATCCTTTTTTCCTATTTTACCCCCTTAAGAGACGACTAAAATCTGTTATTTTCTAAAAAATCTTTTTTTCTAAAATCTATTTATTTTGCGTGTCTACACAATTAGAGGAATGTACACACCGAATTTCATTATTCTAGCTGTAGTCGTTTAGTTGTTACTATTTTTATTTCTCTGTACCCATTGTATCTCTTGAAAGTACGCAGTCAGGGGAATACATACTCCGAATTGCAAGTCTGTAGCTGCGGTCATTAGCATGGTACTGTTTTTATCCCCTTTTTCCATGTTAACCCAAAAAAGTACAAATTTGAAAAAAATCTGTTTATTTTACGTGTCTACGCCATCAGAGGAATGTATACACTGAATTTCATTATTTTAGGTGTTGCCGTTTGGTTGGTACCATTTTTATCGCTCTATTCCAATTTTACCCCTTAAAAGTAAGAATTTGGAAAAAATACTTTTATATTAAGGGAATTTCGTGTCTCTAGCTGTTGTCGTTTGATATGTACCATTTTTATCCCTTTTGCCCTATTTCTTGCCCCCATTGGTGCACGTTTCTGTTATAGGTGGAATGCGCATACCCAATATCAAGTAAGTACGAGCAGATATATTGAAAAAAATATGCTAATTACTCTAAAATATTACGGGTTATTATGGGTATTTTTAGTTCTTGTGAGGGAATTTTTTTTCCCTTTGGGCCGATTTCGTCCAGTTTCAATCCCAACCGATCTACGACTATAAGACGCATTTGTGGAAAATTTCTTTCGTCCTAGCTCCTTTCGAGTAGATGATAGCGTGCTTTCAACAGACGGACGGACATGGCTAGATCGTCTTAGAATTTTATGACGATCAAGAATATATATACTTTACAGGGTCTCAGGTCGATATTTCAAAATGTTACAAACAGAATGGCAATATTAGTATACCTCCATCCTGGAGGTGGAGGGTATACAAATACTGTCACACGTTGTAATAGATTCAATCGTGTGGTAGAGACTACATCATTTCCAAGTGTAATTCAGAAAAGATCAATTGTAATTCAGAACTCGTCAATTGAAATTCAGGAATTCCATTTGTAACTCAGAACTCCTCAATTGATATTAAGAAATTCATTTGAAATTCAGAACATATCACTTGATATTAAGAAATTCCATTTGTAATTCAGAACTCATCAATTGAAATTCATAAATTCCATTTCAAATTCAGAACTCATCAATTGAAATTCAGAAATTCCATTTGAAATTCAGAACTCATCAATTGAAAATCAGAACTTGTTATTTGAAATTCAGAACTCATCAAATGAATTGCAGAACATTTCATACGAAATTCAGAAGTTATCAAACAAAATTCGGAAAACATTTATAGAGATATAACTCGATATACTCCAAAGTCAGTCATACATAAATATATTTTAATTGATAATATTCATTAAAGAACACAATTAATTATTTTAATATGTTGTTTATTATTTGCATTATAAATATGCAATGAAATCAAGAAATAGATTGGAAAGGGGAGAACACAAGCTTTAACAATATTTAACAGGCAATTAATAGCGAATCACTTTTTGAGCATCAATAGACGTGAAATTAAAAACAACAAAAAGAGCACTTTTTTGTAATCGGTACATAATTTTCATTTCAAACTTTAACTTGGCCGAGTTAACCAACTTTACAAGATAAGTGAAGTGTTACCAAAGACTTTCTATATTCAAGACAAGTAATCTCGCTCTTTGCTGTTATTACCGACGCAACGTTGAGAGATGACAGAGAATGCCAATTTTGCAGCCATATTAAATCAAAATATGAAAATGAGGAAAGCAATTAGTACAATCAAAAATATACACGCAAACGAAAAGAATACATATTGGATGTTGTTAAAATAGATGCTAGATGTTGTAAAATATTTTGTTTTCTTAGAAAAACCTTATAAAACAGTAAAATAACAACAAACAGAAGCAAAGAAGCATATGTTACTCTCGCATATCTGGAAGTTAGCATACAAATAGTGAGATTTCTCCTCCTGTAGTTTTACGATCTTTGTGTGTTACCATTCTACTCTTTGTATTAAGAGATTTACATGATTTAATTCCGACGATCTATAAAGCTAAGAATATATACAACCGTAATTAATAAATAATTTACATTGTATGCAAATATCTTTTAAAAAGTTTTACATACGTAGAATATAATTTCTGAATTGATAACTTCTGAACTACAAATGAAAAGATCTGAATTTCATATGAAATATTCTGAAATTCATTTGATGAGTTCTGAATTTCAAATAACAAGTTCTGATTTTCAATTGATGAATTCTGAATTTCAAATGGAATTTCTGAATATCAAGTGACGAGTTCTGAATTTCAAATGGAATTTCTGAATATCAAGTGACGAGTTCTGAAATTCAAATAACAAGTTCTGATTTTCAATTGATGAATTCTGAATTTCAAATGGAATTTCTGAATATCAAGTGACGAGTTCTGAATTTCAAATGGAATTTCTGAATATCAATTGACGAGTTCTAAATTTCAAATGGAATTTCTGAATATCAACTGATGTGTTTTGAATTTCAAATGGAATTTCTGAATATCAACTGATGTGTTCTGAATTTCAAATGGAATTTCTGAATTACAATTGATCTTTTCTGAATTACACTTGGAAATGGTGTAGAAGCGATGGGGACAATTCAGAGGGAAACTTAGAAGGAACGTGTCAATATAATTCAAGCATTTCTTTCTACATTCCGTAGAAAAGTTATGAAGTATTTACCCAATAAGCACAAAGTCGGGCTCGGATCCGATTTGAGTCCGACATCTCGGTTTCTCGCTTTCTCTGTTCCGATTCGGATCCGATTTGAGTCCGAGATGTCGGACTCCGCTTTCTCTGTTCCGATTCGGATCCGATTTGAGTCCGACATGTCGGACTCCGCTTTCTCTGTTCCGATTCGGATCCGATTTGAGTCCGAGATGTCGGACTCCGCTTTCTCTGTTCCGATACGGATCCGATTTGAGTCCGAGATGTCGGACTCCGCTTTCTCTGTTCCGATTCGGATCCGATTTGAGTCCGAGATGTCGGACTCCGCTTTCTCTGTTCCGATTCGGATCCGATTTGAGTCCGAGATGTCGGACTCCGCTTTCTCTGTTCCGATTCGGATCCGATTTGAGTCCGAGATGTCGGACTCCGCTTTCTCTGTTCCGATTCGGATCCGATTTGAGTCCGAGATGTCGGACTCCGCTTTCTCTGTTCCGATTCGGATCCGATTTGAGTCCGACATGTCAGACTCCGATTTCTCTGTTCCGATTCGGATCCGATTTGAGTCCGAGATTTCGGACGCTTTCGATTCAGGTTTGCAGTATAAATTTGGAGTTTTATTTTTATATTTATTAGTTTAGCAAAATAAAAATAATTATAATAATATATATAATAATTATATATTATATATTATATTATATATAATAATTATATATTATATTATATATAATAATTATATTAATAAAAATAAAAATAATTGTAATAACTATATAATTCTCTATCAAACAAATTCTGATTACTAATTGACAAGGAATTGTTTAATAGAGAATTATATAGTTATTACAATTATTTTTAAAACGTAATCTAATTGATTACCAATCTTAATCGCAATCTAACAGCTTATTACTATAAGATAGTTTGTAATCGTGTATACTTACCTATGCTATAAATAAATGCGTAAAAATTGTTGGTTCCTACATCGTTTTGAGTTCGGGTCCGATATCATTTCGAAATCGGACTCAATTCTCGGTCCGATATCGAAGAGGGAATTGCTCCTGTTCTCGTGACCGATCTCGCACCGAAATCGGACCCGTTCTCGAAACCAAATCAGAGAAGTCGGATCCGATTCGGATCCGATGTGCTTATTGGGTATTTATACATTTTTCTTCGAGTGTTTTGAATGTTTGTGTGTGTGTGTGTGAATGTCGATACAAAGAGGTATTATGGTCCTGTTCTCGCAATTGCCGCTTTGTTCGAGTATTTTGATTTATTATTTGAAAATATGCAAATAAATCATGCAAGTGTTGCCACTTACACCAGCATGTCGACAAGTTTCTTTAGTTTTTCACATTCTTTCATATTTTTTAGCTCAACAATACAGTGAAGATTTCAGGCATTATTGTATAAACTTTGTTGAGTTCTGTAAGAGGATATCAAGGATTGTGAGTTCGAGTGGATCAATAAGGATTTAAAATCTTTATGTATCAGAGAACTATTTCTTTAGAAATATGCGATTGGGATTGTTGAACAGAAGCAATTTTTACCTTGGTTCACAATGCCTAACAATAAAGGCCTAACATGCATACATTACATGCAAAAGGAGATTATCAAATATAAAAGAAAAACAAGACCAACAATAATTTAGTTGTTTTTACACAAATAGATTTTGTTACATATGTATCGTCACTCTTAGCTGAATTGAAGTATTTTTTCTGAATGTGCCCCCATTAAAAAGTATCGAAAGTTAATACATGCAATCGCATTTCACCAAAACACACTAAGCGGGTGCTGACTGTCGTGTATAATTTGACTTCGAATAAATATTCAAAAACACTTTATTTACTGGAAATCAAAAATCAAGCAGGTTGCACAAAGAAAACAATTTTTAATGCATTTTTCCATTTCGAGACTTTAATGAGTGCGTCCGGTCATCATAGAGTAGTGTCAGTCATATTTTGCTGCTCAACGCTTCGCTTGATTGCACTTTTCTTTTAAACAGCGACAGCAACAACAACAACAACAGCAAAAGTCATATTTATAAGGGACATTTTTCCTATATATGTATATAGGAAACACACAGCATATGACATCGCTCAAAAAGAACATTCACTCAGTCAATTAGTTAGCCTCTGGTATCTTTGGATTTGTTCATTATTTTCACCCCCTTCCGAGTGCTACATTTGCTCTGCCCTGCCTGGGCATTTCTCTGCGTTGATCGTAATTATTTTTAATGTGACGTTATGCCTTCTCCAACATTAGCTAATATCAATAAGGCGAGTGCTCTGCCCATAAAAGTCTATCCATCCTTTTGTCAGTTCTGTCTGTCTCGCTGGCTGGCTGGCTGGCTCAATTGATTGTACACCACCACTCACTGGGCACTGAGTGTTGCCAAAGATGGAAGGTGTCGTTGGCCATTTCCTGTTCAGAGTGTCGTCATTTGTTAATTTCTTACGCTTTTCAATGAAACCTGAGACATAAATTCAAGATTGAAACTTTTAATTCTTCTTCCAGAGCAGTGGAGTAGCTTCATTTCTTCTCCGTCTGCAGTTATTCTACGTTTGCCCACAATTTTCTTGATATGGAAGCAAACGAACCAAGGAAGTAGCTCTTAACCACTGTAACATTTGTATTGTTTGTTTTCTTTGTTTGGGGTTTGTTTTGTCTTTTCCATTTTTTTGGGTTCCTTAAGGTTTACTTTGGTGGTGTTGTTATTGTTGTTTCGGTTGACATTGATGTTGTTCTTGTTGTTTTCCAAAATGCGTTTTTAAGTGGTGCTCTTTTGACGTTGAGTTGGTGTCGTCTCTGTTTTCTTTTCTTCGATTTGTTGACCCTTTTTTGCAGTTGTCCATCAAAAGGTTTCATCGCTTCGCTTTGTTCTTTTCTTTGTCCCCGTAGCTGCGGTTCATTAAGGTAAGCTGATATACTTTTAAATACGACTGACTGACTGACTGACTACCTTTTGCCTTTCCCAAGAATATAATCTTTAACTAACAATGCGCAATTGTCTTAAGTCATGTAATGGAAATACTAGCTGCATTAAAACAAATTAATGTTAAGTTAAATGTTGCCAGCATTAATGAGATGATACCCCCGCTGAATAAAGCCATGCAGCCAGTCAGCTGTTAAGCGGGCACATATCACAACACAATGTAAAAATAGAAAATTTTCATATTCGAAATATAGTACATTTTTAATTTTATTGAATTCGTCGTTCCTTCCCAGCAAAAAGAAAGCACCCAAAGAAGTGAAAAAGATGTTCAGCTTGTGATTCGGAAGTAGTGAAAATTGGGATCTTCACCAATGAATTTAAAATGGAGTTGTCATAGGAGGGATGTCCTTTATTTTGAAAGACTTGAAAGTTATTTTAAAGTGTTGCAAAGGAACCACTTTTTCATTAGTTTCCATTTCTGTTTTAAAAAATCCGCCGCTGCCGGGGTTAGAACAGCGGACCTTCTGGTTACGCTCTGTTGTGAGTGCTGAATAACCGTTTTGTTCGTTAGAACTGATAAAAGGAAACTTAGCAAAATATTTATTTAGTATGAATTAATATATAACGCAAATTTATATTAAATTAAATTAGCATTAAACAAATTAACACTACTGATATTATGTAGTATAAATAATTAATAAACAAAATGAAATATTTGAAGTACATTAATAAAAAAAATTGAATAAAATTAAGCAAAAAATTTTGTTAAAATTTGTTAAAATTAAATTAAAATTTTGATAAAATTATACAAAATTTATTTATAAAAGTAATTAAAAAAAAACAAGTAAAAACGGCGTTAAGTTCGGCCGGGCCGAACTTTATATACCCTCCACCATGGATTGCATTCCACAGAGGTTGTCGGTTTTCGTAGAAGTGCAGTAATATTACAGGAAAATGTAAATATAGCCAAACCAAAACAAATATAAATATTGAAAAAAAAAATTATAAATAAATATTATATTTTAATTATTTCAAACCATTAGTTATTTCAAATCAAAAAATAAATATTCTTATATTTATATTTTCAATAAGCTTAAATGCCATAAATGTGTGGTTGTATTTCCATTATATTTTAATTCCAAAAGTACAAATTTTGAAAATCCATTATCAGACGTACATGCAAAATAACCAAACTTCATGATTCAACCAATTTTTGCCGTAAAAGAAAAATTACGAATTTGGAAAAAAACTTGTTATTTTGCGTGTCTATACAGTCAGAGGAATGTATACACCGAATTCGATGATTCCAGCTGCGCCCATTTGGTTGGTACCATTTTTACCCCCTTGACGTTTCTACGCAATTAGAATTTCATCATTCTAGCAGTAGTCGTTTAGTTGGTACTATTTTTATCCCTCTGTACCATTGTATCCCTTGAAAGTACGAAGTTCAAAAAATCCGTCTATTTTCCGTGTCTACGCAGTCAGAGGAATGTATACTCCGAATTGCATGACTCTAGCTGCGGTCATTTGGTTGGTACTATTTGTATCCCCTTTTTCCATTTTAACCCCCAAATGTACGAATTTCGAAAAATTCGTCTATTTTCCGTGTCTATGCAGTCAGAGGAATGTATACTCCGAATTTCATGACTCTAGCTGCGGTCATTTGATTGGTACTATTTTTATCCCCTTTTTTCATTTTAACCCCAAACAGTACGAATTTTGAAAAATCCGTGTATTTTACTTGTCTATGCAATCAGAGGAATTTATACACCGAATTTCGTTATTCTAGGTACAGTCGTTTTGTTGGTACCATTTTTATCCCTCCGTACCCATTGTATCCGTTGAAAGTACGAATGTGGAAAAAACTTTTATTTTTCATGTCTACGTAGTCAAAGGAATGTATACCTCGAATTTCATGACTCTAGCTGCGGTCATTTGGTTGGTACTATTTTTATCCCCTTTTTCTATTTTGACCCCAAAAAGTACGAATTTCGAAAAATCAGTTTATTTTCCGTGTCTACACAGTCAGAGGAATGTATACTCCGAATTACATGACTCTAGCTGCGGTCATTTGATTGGTACTATTTTTATCCCATTTTTTCATTTTAACCCCAAAAAGTACGAATTTTGAAAAATCCGTGTATTTTACTTGTCTATGCAATCAGAGGAATGTATACACCGAATTTCATTATTCTTGGTACAACCGTTTGGTTGGTACCATTTTTATCCCTCTATTCCCATTTTACCCCTTAAAAGTACGAATTTGGAAAAAGTACTTTTATATTATGTATCTACTCAATTAGAGGAATGTTCACACCGAATTTCATTTTTATCCCTTTTTTGCCCCATTTCACCCCCTACAAATAAGAATCACTTTATGGAGCACGTTTTTGCTACATACCAAATATCAAGCAAATATAAACAGACATATTCAAAAAACATGCTTAAATACGCTAAAATATTAGGGATTATTATGGGTATTTCGCCCCGTTTCAATCCCAACCGATCTACGACTATAACACGCATTTATGGAAAATTTGGACGTTCTAGCTCCTTTCGTTTAGATGCTAGCGTGCTTTCAACAGACGGACGGACGGACATGGCTAGATCGTCTTAGAATTTTATGACGATCAAGAATATATATACTTTATAGGGTATCAGGTCGATATTTCAAGGTGTTATAAACGGAATGACAAAGTTAGTATACCCCCATCCTGGAGGTGGAGGGTATAAAAAACAAAACAAAATTTTTCCCGCGCCACGATTCGAACCTGAGACTTTCTGGGTGCAAAGCGGACATCTTACTTCTGTGACCCCATACTAAAAATTCGTTCCCATTCACTTGTGAAAATGCTATTCGTAAAATGTTACGAGATAAAAACATATTATCGACTTTTTTCGAAGTTGTTTAAAAGAACTTCCTCAAAAGCGACAAAAATGCACATGGATTTTGAGATGCAATTAAAATGTGCTTCGTACTTCGATTTTTTTGCTGGGTTGTACTTGTTTCATATCATTTCGTTTAGAAATAAATTATACATATACGTTGTTCGTTGCAGTACTTGTTACTAACTTCTATTCTGCCAAACACTTTGACTGCACCCCTCGCACACCCAGTCGTGTCGGAAAATTTCCCATCCGAAAATCTGTAGCGAGCTTTTCTCAAGACTATTAAAATCAAAGGGCATTAGAAACCCGAACAATTAAACGTTCACTTATGTCCATAAACAAAACAATATGAATTAATTAAATGACACCCTAGATACACACACACATTCAGACATGCATAGATACATATGTACGAATGCACATTCATATTAGTTTAAACTAATCTTTTTAAGCAAAATCCAGCCAACCCATCATATTTAAGTCCACATCATACTCATAATCAACAGCGTTCATCTATCAGCATCCATAGATCCACACCAGCGTACAGAGATACATATGCATGTATGCCATGTGTCCCATAAGTTTCTTAGACACACATCATGATCGCCATACAGTAACGTCCAAATAATAATAATAATAATAAGAGCAGCAGCAATGACCACAGAGAATACGAATTTATGAGCAGATAAACTAAAAAATTAGTTGATTTATGGTTTATGACAATGATGGGTGACAAAAGAACGACAGACCATCATCACGATCGTCGTCATCATCGTGGTAGCCCATCGTCCAAAGGCGGAGACATCATCATCAGCAGCAACCCATCTCCTCGTCGTCGTCCACTTTGCACAACAGACAGCTTGACGCAGCCACTGGTTGTCTTTTTATTTGCCGGATATGCTAATCAGACCCCAGAGAGAGAGGAGGGAGATGTAGTATTTGCCCACCACCAACCCAAACAAAAATCAACCTCAAACCGACGGACGGAGCCCGGCAAGCGGACAGACGGACAATCAAATATTGTGGTTTACGATTATTTCATGTTCGTCGCAAACCCTAAACAACAGCGTAGAAACGGAACAGAAACAGAAAAACACTTTGATTTAACACTTCTTGTCAGGAATTGATTGAAAACTGCTGCTGTTGTAGCGAAAGAGTGGTCCCATTCACGCAGGGACTCACCCTCTTGCGAGTGGCGCACTTAAATTTATATGTTTTCTGTGGTTAATAAAAAACTATCATTTAAAATAGCCCATATATGTCTGCATAAACGTTAGCATATAAAACCATAAATAAGGCTAGAAAATAGAGGCGTTCCCGTGCAACTGTTTACGGAAGGGGGTGGAAGGAACTATAGTCTCCGCAAAATATCAGAAAAGAAAAAGTATGCAGAATGTAAATTGTAACGTTCAGACATCGTTCTGATTTCGTAATGACATATAGGAAGGAACATACGTCGATGAAGCAACAAAATAATTCCTGAACAAAAAACCAAAAATTCCTCAGACGCAGAGTTCGGATATGCATAACTACGAATAAAATGGGAATAAAATATGAACAGATCCATATGACTAGTCGTACAGACTTCTGTAAGAAGGCGGTAAGATTTGACATGGAGTTCAGAGAATGTGTAGACTTTTCGGATTGTTTGGTTTGCTGGGATGTGATAGCGAACATTTTAGGTTTAAATATTATTAAAAAAATAAAACGTCACGAAAAGAACAACTCGTTTTCATTCAATATTTTCAAAATAAAGACGAGTTTCACTTTCATTTTCATCGATGATGCTTATTGTTATCATTACGACTTCGTTAATCGTCATAATTGCCGCATTTGAGATTCAGATAAGCTACATATTATTTTCGAATCCATAGCGTATCACTGTTTGTTGGGGAATTTGAACTGGAGACATACTTAGAGATACGGCTGTTTAAGCAGTGGTTGTGATTGAAGCTTGATATCGCTTATTTCTGTCTAAATTATATGGATGCGGACGGCATTTGGCTTCAATAATGTAAGTGTCATACAGCTCGTTTTGGTCAGAAAAAAGTGAATGAGTTCAAATATTTCCTAACATCAAGTTCAATTTTTTTTCTTGAAAAAAGTACATGTTTTGAACTTGATTCTTGTTCAATTTTCCTCAAACTAAGTAAATATTTAAGTAGATTTTTACTAAATCTGAGTAAAATTTTGCTGAAATTTTCCTGAATCTAAGTAAATTTTTCCTCAAACCAAGTAAATTTTTACTTAATTTAAGTAAAATTTTCCTAAAAATAAGTAAATTTGTACTCAAACCTAGTAAATTTTTACTAAATCTAAGTATTTATATTTAAATAAAGTGAGGAAAAGTTTGTTGATTTTTCCACAAAACAACTAAATTTAGCTTAAACTGAGGAAATTTTTACTTGATAAAAGGAAAAAAGTGAACTTAAAATAAGTTCAATTTAACTAAAATAATTCAAACAAATGATTTGGCTTCAGAGTATTGAAAAGTAATACAAACAAGTAAGGAATGACTAAAGTCGGGCGGGGCCGACTATATGATACACTCCACTTTCTATCCGAATACAATTCAATTCGGTAAAAAAGTGAAAACGGTAAGAATTGTTGTATGTTTCTTATCCTAATTTCTGGTCGAATTTGTCAAATCGAGAAGAATATTTGTATCGGGGCTATATCTAAACATGGAATGAAGTGACTCACTTTCACAATAAGTTCTTTCAGTTCAAGTAAACGTGTTATGCCTATTTTGAAGAAATTCGATGGAAATACGTGGTTTCTGGGGCGGAAAAAAGTCAATTCGGGAGTGAAATTTGTATGGGAGCTATATGTAAATCTGATCCGATCAGACCCCATGGGTGTTTCTAGTTGAAATATAAGATATTTTGCATGGTTTGAAGAAGACCTTTTAAAATTTGTGGTTTATAGAGTGGAAAAAGTGAAATCGGGAGTGAAATTTGTGAGGGAGCTATATATAAATCTGAACCGATCTGACCCATTTTCACCATGGTTATTTCTAGTGGATATATAAGATATGTTGCCAAATTTGAAAAAGATCTGTAAAAATATGGGGTTTCTAGAGCGGAAAAAGTCAAATCGGGAGCGAAATTTGAGTGAGAGCTATATATAAATCTGAACCGATCTGACCTATTTTCACCACAAGTCTTTCTACTTTAAATATAAGATGTTTTGGCAATTTTGAAGAAAATCTGTTGTAATATGTGGTGTCTAGAGTGAAAAGAGTTAAATCGGGAGTGAAATTCGTATGGGGGCTATATCTAAATCTGAATCGATTTTCTTCAAATTAAATAGCGTTCGTCCTTGTCCCGAAAAACTTCGTTGTGAAAAGTATCATTTGGTTCTGGCTACAATTGCGACCTGAATCGTGATTACAAGAATAGATGGACAGACAGGCGGACATTGCTAAATTGATTCAAAGAAGTGATTCTAAGACGATCGGTATAATTAACAATGGGTCTATCTCTCTTCCTTTTGGGGTTTACAATCAAATGCACAAAGACATAATACTCTCTTGGAGTGTATAAAAATGACCGCATGAAATATTTCTCAATAGTTTAATGACACCTCTATCATAAAGAGTTGAGCTATTACTCCATGACTGCTGCGAAGGCAGAAGTATCTAAGAAATAAGTCTCTGCAAACGAACGAGAATTGCTTCTTAGTTTAATATTCAAGAATTTTGTAAACAATTTCAAGTGATTTTTTATAAGATCATTAATTCTTAAATGTATGAAGAACTCAGCACAAATTTCAGTAAACACATTAACTTAATTTTAAGGAAAAGCCTATTTTAAGTTAAAATTTCCTAAATGGATATTTTCCCATACAATTTCTTTATATTCCTTATTTCTTACTTAAAACCTTGGAAATTTTCTTTCACACAAGTATGCATTTACTCTATTGTGAGAATTTCTTATTAGATCCAATGGAATGTTTTTAAGTAAATTTACTACTACTACTACTACTTTTTACATTTACTAGGACTTTGAAATTAGGACACTTTACTCATACTTTTTTTTCACTGAACCAACACTCAGGGGATGTCCCCTATAAATGCAGTGCACTGCGTTGGTAGAAGGAAGATAAGGTATTTGCCGGAAGTCGATTCGACATACGGATACAATAGAATTGGATATCCTACCGTCACCTATCAACACCATCGCCCTCCTCAAGTAGCTCCAGTGATGAAGCTGGAGTTCCCGACCATATATGGGAGTTGTATTCCATCTTTGGTCTGATGTAGGTAGTGTAGACATTGAGAAGGTCAGAGGGTGTGAAATATTTCTTACATCTTTTTAAAAAGCCTAAACATTTGAAGGCATCTTTCGACACATCAAATACATGTTTTGTCCAACGAACATCACATTGTATTTTTATGCCAAGAACAACTAGATCATCTGATTGCTCAATATCTACACCGTTCATTAAAATCGACGACACCATTGGATCGGTGAATCGCTTGTGAGACAACAAGGAGCACTGGGACTTACGTGCATTAAAATCTACTCTATTCTCTCGACCCCATTCAGAAATGGAAATCAAATCCTGGCTAAGTGACTCATCCATCAATCGCCTTTTATCCTCAATTTCTTGACGACTTGGTCTATGATCGAATGAGTAAGAATGACAGAGGTTGCTGTCATCCGCGAATGAGTATATTGGATTCACAGTCCGATCCAAGAGGTCGTCGATGAAAATAAGAAAAAAGGAGGGGGAGAGGACAGAGCCCTGTGCGGTTAACCTATGCTCGTCGGATGAGAACCCATCTACAACAACACGTATAGTGCGATCTCTGAGAAAGCTCGATATAAATCGAGAGAAGTCACTACCAACACCAAAAGCGATAAGCTTTGATATGAGTGCGCCGTGCCAAACTCTATCAAAAGCCTTGGAGATATCTAGAGCAACGACCTTACTCTCACCAAGCTTGTGAATAGATCGATTCCACTTTTCGGATAGCAGTGTCATAAGGTCTCCCGTAGATCGATTCCTACGGAAGCCATACTGTCGATCATTGAGTAAGTCATTAGTTTCTAAATACCTCACAAGATGGTGGTTAACCATACTCTCCATAACCTTCGAAAGCGCTGAGCAAATCGCGATCGGTCGATAGTTAGCAGGATTATTAGCCTCACCTTTTTTAGGGATGGGCTGGATGTTCGCAATCTTCCAACGCGCTGGGAAAACCCCTGCACGGTATGCAATGTTGAAAAGATTACGAAGGGGACGGGCAAGCGTCGAAGAGCACTTACATAGGACAAGTGCTGAAATGCCATCCGGGGCTGGAGATTTATTTACGTCGAGGTTTGCGAGAACCCTTTTAACTCCACGTGTTCGAAAAAATATCTGAGGCATAGAACTAGATACATTTTCGATTTCGGGAGTGGTTGATTGCTTTCCGGCAAGGATGAATTCCTTGCAAACATTTCAGCCAATAGGTTAGCTTTGTCAACCGGGTTAGTGAATATCTGGTCATCTTTAATAAGAGTTGGGATAGATGAGGAGTTATCCTTTACTCTTCTCACAAATGACCAAAAGCTCTTACTTCCCCTGGGAGAAGCAAGAACTTTGGCACGAAGACGTTGTTCGTACAGAAACTTTTCACGTCTAAGGACCCTGGCACACATGGTTCTTGTCTGCTTGCGTAGCAGATCAGTTGTGGCATTTTTATTTAAACGCCATTTCCTGAATGCTTCCTCTTTGGATCTGACAGCAGCCTTAATTAATTTTCCTACTTTGAGGGACATTTTTACTAAGCTGAGTAGAATTGTTGAACTAAATATGGATTTTATTCAAATTAAGGAATGTTCTTTTTCTGAGTGCACCATTGGAATTCTTTCTGTGACGTTATTTTATTCGTTATTCCTAGCCTATCCCTAACATATGTACTTTATATTTCAATAAAAATAGGCATGAAAAATCAACTCTTAGCTTAAATCTTGTGTTAAATTTGGGATACCATTTTATATTCATAAATTATCAGAGGGTATTTATATAGTTCTTTCAATGCCAAATTGATCTCAGATCAATATTGCAAAACATTGGAAACGGAATATGAATTCTGAACGTACTTTGGCAAGTTCTGACCTTTTTTCAAGATCATCCTTTTCGGTAAAATAAATCTCATAAACGATGAAAAGTATCACCCTACCCCATCATATTAAACTTCGTGCAGGCCAAGAACGCCACTGCCTCAAGTCGTCATTCATAAATTTATGAATGAATTATTACTATCGTTGTTGCGGCTGCTGTTGTTAATGCAGATGAACGTACAATGTAAAGATGCGGAATGAACGAATGACAGAATACATGAATGAATGAATGAATGGTTGTGCGTCTATCGTCACCAAAGTACACCCGCCCGCACTAGAATGTCGGAAAAAAAGGAACCGATTTGTGATGGTGTCGCTGGTGGTTGTTTCAATGCGGAACTGGAGCAATTTTCAAAAAAGTAGATTTTTCCTACACATCCACATTCACATTGTATGTCGGTATGTCTGTAGAGATGGAAGTATTAAGTAACACCAAGCAACTACACTCGGGCCTAACTAATATTTAAATATATTCACATACAATCTAATATAACAAACTACGAGAGTGACCACAACAATTTATCTTCTGTGTAAATAACAGTGGGAATATTTTTTTTTTCAGTTTTTTTTTTGTACAATCTTTGTCGATTGTTTAACACTTGTTAAACAGATCCAAATTAGTGGTGTCACAGTACAGTGTGAATGGTGTGACATAGGACGAGTAGCATCTTCGTAGAGAACCAAGGGCCGGTCGTCTTAAGCTTCATGTGAAAAACAACGATGCTGCGCATGCGTTGCCCGGGCGGCTGGCAGTGCAAGAACTATATTTTGCATCTACACTCTGCGGCATGATACGCTATCTCTGCCTGACAATCTACTACGCATGCATGTGCCACAGCAATGGGGTAACACTAAAGTGTGTATGGGAATTTATCAGCTTCCACTTTCGTTGGGTCGCATTAAGGAAAGGAAACTATTAAAATGCGCCGCCCTGCGAATGGCTTGAGAAAATGTTGTGCGAGTATGTAGATCACCACGATTTTCATAATTTCGTTGTTATTTTTAAGTTGTGTTTCCATTCGTTTGCGTTTACGAGGAAATTAATTTCGATAACCAGGAGAATAAGAGCAGGCATATGAACCTTACCCTTGCACAACAGCGAAAATTGTTCTAACTTCAGGAAAGCGTGAGAAATTGCACCCTCACTGGCGTTTTTCATGAGCATTCCACATGTGCCTCGCAAGGGTTTCCAGTGTTTCTGGGGGTGCTGTTTGTTGCACGGTATTGCGGTGCTTATGTAAATGCAGCTTTTGCATTTGGTTTGTGTGTTGTTTTTTGTTTCTTCTGTGGCATTTGTTCCGAATGTAATTTTCTGAAAATTATACAGTTTTCCTGTGTTAAATAGTTTGTTGTAGCACTAACAGGACAGGCAGAGGGGGAGTGATTGACCGGTTGTTGCCAGGGTTTGTTTGAGTTTTACCTGTTATGATGTTGCACATTATTGGTTATGCTTGGAGGATTTCCTTCCGGCTGCCAGCACCACCACTTTGGCCGCTATCACCCTTCCCTTTGGGTGTGGGTGAGCATGGACAGGGTCAATTGTTGCATGATTTTTATTCAGTTCCTTTTCCAAAACGGAAGTTTTCCCCGGTTTATTGTTATTTTGTTGTTTTTTCTTTTCAGAAATTCCCATACAATAAAAAGGACGTGTGAGAAATTTGTCTCATGCAACTCCTTTGATTATGGAAATATCACTTCCTTATGCATTAGACAATTTTAATCAGTTCTGGGCAAATCATTTCATGCATAACTATTTCTAGCAGGTGTTTGTCTATGGACATATCCTGAGAACAATTTTAAGTTAAGTGCTTTGTAAGCTTCCTGCGAAATCTTATTATTTGAATATACATTGCGAGCGTCTAGCAAATTAGAACCGCTTTGTTTTTGAGGCAATTCTAATTTCTGGACGTTTCTTTGATTAAAAAAATGAAAAATTTAGCAAATTTACTTCCAAAAACTAAAATAAAACACTTTTCAATTTTTTAATAAAAGTTTATGTGATAAAAACAAAAAAAAAGTAACAATTCAGTCCAATACATTAAATATATTTTTTAATTAAAAATATGAATATAAACAAGTAAAAACGGCGATAAGTTCGGCCGGGCCGAACTTTCTATACCCTCCACCATGGATTGCATTCCACAGAGGTTGTCGGTTTTCGTAGAAGTGCAGTAATATTACAGGAAAATATAAATTTTGTAATATAGCCAAACCAAAACAAATACAAATATTGAAAAAATAATTATATAAATAAATATAATATTTTAATTACATCAAACCATTATCAAAAAATAAATATTCTTATATCTATATTTTCAAAAAGCTTAAATACCATAATTATTGGAAGATAGTGGGTGCTACAGTTTGTTGTACTTCCATTCTATTTTAATTCCAAAAGTACAAATTTTGAAAATCCATTATCAGACGTACATGTGCAAAATAACCTAACTTCATGATTCAACCAATTTTTGTCGTAAAAGAAAAAGTACGAATTCCATGATTCCAGATGTGGCCATTTGGTTGGTACCATTTTTACCACCTTGACATTTCTACGTAATTAGAATTTCATCATTCTAGCTGTAGTCGTTTAGTTGGTACTTTTTTATCCCCCTGTACAATTGTATCCCTTGAAAGTACGAATTTCGAAAAATTCGTATATTTTCCGTGTCTACGCAGTCAGAGGAATGTATACTCCGAATTTCCTGACTGTAGCTGCGGTCATTTGATTGGTACTATTTGTATCCCCTTTTTTCTTTTTAACCCCAAAAAGTACGAATTTCGAAAAATCTGTTTATTTTAAGTGTCTACGCAATCAGAGGAATGTATACACCGAATTTCATTATTCCAGGCGTAGCCGTTTGCTTGGTACCATTTTTATCCCTCCGTACCCATTGTATCCCTTGAAAGTACGAATTTGGAAAAAAATCTTTTATTTTTCTTGTCTACGTAGTCAAAGGAATGTATACTGCGAATTTCATGACTCTAGCTGCTGTCATTTGGTTGGTACTATTTTTATCCCCTTTTTCTATTTTGACCGTAAAAAGTACGAATTTCGAAAAATCAGTTTATTTTCCGTGTAAACACAGTCAGATGAATGTATACTCCGAATTTCATGACTCTAGCTGCGGTCATTAGATTGGTACTATTTTTATCCCCTTTTTTTCATTTAACCCCAAAATGTACGAATTTTGAAAAATGCGTGTAGTTTACTTGTCTATGCAATCAGAGTAATATATACACCAAATTTCATTACTCTAGGTACAGCCGTTTGGTTGGTACCATTTTTATCCCTCTATTCCTATTTTACCCCTTAAAAGTACGAATTTGGAAAAAAATACTTTTATATTATGTATCTACTCAATTAGAGGAATGTACACACCGAGTTTTGTGTTTCTAGCTGTTGTCGTTTAATATGTACCATTTTTATCCCTTTTTTGCCCCATTTCACCCCCTACAAATAAGAATCACTTTATGGTGCACGTTTTTGCTATAAGGGGAATGCACATACCAAATATCAAGCAAATATAAACAGACATATTCAAAAAACATGCTTAAATACGCTAAAATATTAGGGATTATTATGGGTATTTTTAGTCCTTGTGAGGGAAAAATTTTTCCCTTTGGGGCGATTTCGCCCCGTTTCAATCCCCAACCGATCTACGACTATAAGACGCATTTATGGAAAATTTGAACGTTCTAGCTCCTTTCGTTTAGATGCTAGCGTGCTAGATCGTCTTAGAATTTTATGACGATCAAGAATATATATACTTTATAGGGCCTCAGGTCGATATTTCATGGTGTTACAAACGGAATGACAAAGTTAGTATACCCCCATCCCGGAGGTGGAGGGTATAAAAAAGCTCAAGGTTTATCGACATACATATTCAAACTTCTAAGCATGGCGACTTGGAATTGCAATTTCTATAGGAACATACTGAATTGCAAAAGAGTGGATTAGTAGGATATAATTTTGCTTACAATTTGTAAGACAAATTCGACCACATCAGGCTGTAGGCCTGATTGTAATGGTTTTCCTCTGCAAGAAAATTGTTACATGTTGACATATTCTTAGAAACATAGTATGCTGACTTGTCTTATTTCACTCCTCCCTATGTGTCTGTAGAAACCTTCCGAAGCTGTTGTAGCGAATATTTCCCTCTCGGCCAAATTCATACATTCAAACGTTACACACACACACATCCCTTCCTTTGTGTAATCCTGTGCATACAAAACCTCAGCGTTTTCGTTGCTTTCCAATGCAAAGACGTGTTACTTACAAGACATAAGTATTCATTAATAACAGAGTGAAAAGGACAAGAAAACAAAAAAACAATGGATGCGTTTTAATATCAAGCCACCCCCTACAACCTCCAATCAAAGAATTCTGTCATTCCCCCAACCCCTTAACACTCTTGAAAACAAGAAACTCAGGCTCATCTCTTAAAAGCATAAATCTTAAGCATAATAATGCAATGCTGCTGCCCCAGCCAGATTCTCAAAGTATTGGTTTTAATCGGCAAGAAAGGGTTGCTTGCCTCAAGTCTGCAATAAATACTTTTCGTTTATTTCTCGCTTTTTCGGCGTTTCTCATCAGCTTTAACAAACAACACAACAGCCTTATGCTGATGATGACTGACTTTTGCTGCACCACTTGATTTTGCATATTTTCCGAAATGTGGCAAGGGCATGAGGGTATGTGGCGTGTAACATTGACAAAAGCAACAAGAAATCCAACAACAAAAATTTAATTTCAACAAAATTTCTTTTAAACATCTCAGGCTGTACAAGCCGAAGTAGCAGCAGGACAACGAAGAGTTACTGCGAACGTAGAAAAATATCTTCAAAATTATATGCGAACAAAAGAAATTGGCGGAAAATAAAGTGCATAAGAGGTGGATAAATTTCTGCTTAAATATAATGAATAAAATGAAGGCGGGCGAACAGAAGCGGAGCTGTGAGAAGGAATTAGTGGATTCTTTTGGTGGAATTATATACTTCAAGCGTTGGAATATTTTGTTGCTGCGAAGACTTTTGAAGATGATAATCACGGGCCAGAAATCATGATAAAATTAGTCTGCAAATATTAGAGATATTTCCAGTTGTTGTTATGGTAAAAACTCTTTCCGTCTGGACCGATTTCATAATTCCAGCTAAAGCCTTTTGGTTTCTGTCCCACTTTCATTAAAAAGTACGAATTTCGAAAATCCATTATCTTTCTCGACCATAGCGATAATTTCATGGTTCTACACCCTTTCCAATTGATATTGGTAAAATTCGAATTGAAATTGAGAATTTCCATTTCAAATTGAGAAAGTTTCAAATGAAAATGAAAATTTACATTTCAAATTGAGAAAATTCAATTTGAAATTGACAATATTCCTAACATGGCATTATTCTTATGTCGTTGATATTATTTATGTGACGACATCTACATTTGGCTGGGTCGCGGTCCATACAAATGGAAAAACAATTTCCAGTCACAAAATTTTTTTTCCCCACAAAAATAAAGTTTGGATAGTTTCATGACGATTTGCAAAATATTTCGTTTTTAGATGAAGCCGTCTGTTTGCTAAACGCTCCTGAAAAGACCCAAAAAATTCATTTTTCCCGTGTATTTTTTTGCATTTGATTTTTATCAATTTTTTTCTGACATTATTGACTTTGAAAGCTCTTTAAAAACAACTTTTGATTCTTGTCTTAGAAACTTATTGGTCGAATTATTGGTCGTTTATAGTAATTTTTGTGTTTTTTTTTATAGCGACAACTGAAGTACAGGGGTTTCCAACAAGAGGTGTTATTTAGAATCACCCGGTATTTTGGCAGCTGTCACTTTTGAAGCTTCTATTCTTTAACATTTGACAAGTAGAAACTATGCCATTTCGAAAAATGGAACGATACATGCTTCAACAACGCATTGGAATTATTAAAATTCATGAATGAAAATGATCCGGAATTCCATCGAAGAATCATTTTGAGTGATGAGGCCCATTTCCACCTCGGTGGCTACGTCAACAAGCAATATTGTCGCATCTGGGGCTCGGAAAACCCAAGAGTTATTGTTGATCCATCCTCATCGTGTGACTGTTTGGTGCGGTTTATGGTCCGGCGGTGTCATTGGAACTTACTTTTTCGAAAATGAGGTTGCATCAACAGTTTCGGTGAATGGATGTGATGATTAATGTTTTTTTATTGTCGGAGTTGGATGGTATTGATCTGGACAACGTTTACTTTCAACAAGACGGCGCTACGTGCCACACAAGCAACCAAACTATTGCTCTTGTACGGGAAAAGTTTCCGGACCGTGTTATCTCTCGAAGAGGTGATCACAATTGGCCACCGAGATCTTGTGATTTAACACCTTGCGACTTCTTCCTTTTGGGGCCACGTGAAAGTTAAGGTCTACGCCAACAGCCCAGCGTCGATTCGAGACCTCAAAGATAGAATTCGTGAGGCTATCGAGGACATAGGGCAGCCACTTTGCGATTTGGTTATGGAAAATTTCATGAAAAGGATATGCTCCTGTAAGCGTGGTCGTGGTGGCCATTTGGCTGATGTTGCTTTGCATTATTAACGGCATACCTTCCTCTTTATTATGAAATAAATATCCGATCATTTATCTCAAAAAATGGCATTTTTCTTTGAATACCAAAATAACACCTCTTGTTGGAAAACCCTGTATTTTAAAGTAAATTGACGCCGCTCAGTGGTTCAGAATCAAAATCCATCGGCCAAAATTCAATAACTTTTTTTCTAGTAGACATTTTTAAGTTCTGTAAAAAACCAAAATTAAACAAGGAGCCAAAGATTATTTTCATATATTAACTTAAAAAATCGGGAAATCTGATGTATTTGAAAAACGTAATTTCTTTTTTTCCCTTTGTCGAACTGTATCCCACACATTTTAAGAGATTTTGTACTCATTTTTTGTTAGAAATTAAGGTTTCTTAGCTTTATTATGGCGCAAAAACTATGTTTGTGCCAAATATAGTTCGATTGTACAGAATAATGTAAAAAATATCCATTTTGAATAAATGTCTGACTTTGGACCTACACAATATTTTTCCTTCAAAAACCTTCAACGAAATATATACATATTTGGAAAGGTTGAAGGGTTACCCGTTTTTGTAGGGTAACTTTTGTCTGCACGTAATTGCACACTATGATACACCTTACCGGAATAACTATTTCAAATAATTTTGGATGACTTGTATCCTTTGGAACTGTGTAGTCCTGTGAGGAAATTAAATTTAAAAAACTCCAATAAACTACATTTTACTTATAGTTCCAGACATACGTATATCCTCCGGTTCAAGTGTAATGTGGACTGTCGGATAGTGTTATATATAATATACACATGATTCATATATCTGTGGTCACAACCCTTAACAGCCTAACTCGAGTTAGGACACAATTGAGTTATTAACACCATCGTATTCAGCGTATCTAAATTTATTTGCTCTAAATTTTTCATGTTTGTATATCTTCTAGGAAGGCAATTAATCCTAAAAAACCTAATAGCTTAAGTTATTTTTCTAAATTACTGTTTTGGCATAACTGCCTAAGTCAATTTAGGATTACAACAAATATAAACATTATTTTTTCATCATTGCCTAAATCAACTTAAGTCGTTAATCCAAAAAAAAAGAAACAATTTTATTTTCCTAACTTGAGTTAAGCTCTTATTCCGAATTACAATTTCGTTTTTTGATAAACATAAATTGAGTTAAGGTCTTTCTCCGCACTTAAAGTTTTTTATTTAATCTGGAATAATAGCCTAACTCAACTTGAACTTTTTGACTTTCTTTCGTTCAACAATTCATAAGAGCCTAAGTGTATTTTTCGATAATATCTTTTGACTGCGAGAATAAACAACTATTTTTTGTTAACAACTAAGTAAAGAAATTCGTTTCCTTGGAATCTGTAGCAAAGTTTTCCAAAAAACACCTTCTCCTGATTTTCAGTGAAGATTCAAAACTTTAAACTCCTGTACTGAAAATATTGAAAAACAGACTTAGGCTGTTATGGGTTGTGACCACAGATATAGCTTCTGAAACTTTCAGAAGGGCATTTCAACTAACTTTTTCTTGGCTGAAAATAGAAATGTCTGACTATTCTCAATTTCAATAAGACTATTTTCAATTCCATATGAATTTTTCACATACATAATTGGAATTGTCTCAATTTGAAATGTAAATTCTTAATATCAATTAAAATGTTCTCAATATGAAAGGGAAATTTTCAATTCCAAATAGAATTTTCTCAATATGAGAATTCACAATTTCAACTGGAATTTTCTGAAATTTAAATGGAAAATCTCAAAATCAAATGAAATTTCTCAAATTTCACAAATTCAACCGGAAATGTGGTAGATACAACACTCTTATCCCTGTGCCCCATGTTGACCATCTCTTTGTTTTTCGAGTCTACTCAGTCATTATTCTATCTGAATTCGTTTAGTTGGTACCATTTTTATTCCCTTTTCGCTCCGTTTTCCCACCTAAGAATACAAATTTCGCGCGTTTACACATTCTGAGGATTCTAAACACAGAGTTGTATGTTTCTAACTAATTTCATTTGAATGGGAAAATTTTTAGCCTTTCTTGCCCCATTTCACCCTCAACGTTATGGTGTTTGTCCAGGCAGTAAAAACAAATATCAAGTAAATATAATGCTACAATCTTCCAAAATACGCTAAATATTAGGAGTTAATAGGGGAAAAATCCCTGTTGATCAATTTCACCCATTTAGAATCCCAACCGATCTACGACCCAGTCTAATATACATATAAAAATAATACAAAAAATATACATTTTTATATAGTTTTTGGAAAACCACATAACTTACTATACATTTCAATGAAGAAAACTGACATAATGTTTATGTGTTGAATTTGTTGACCCCTAATATATGACCCTATACGACGCCTTTGTCTTCCAACCTCCTCGATGTTTCCCTGAATACCAATTTAACGAAAAGGGTAAACCTTGTAAGTCTTTGCCAAATACTTGGAGGTGTTTTTTTACTCTGTTTCAGCTTTGCTGGTTCAAATGTAAATAAATATATTTTTGTGTAAAACAAAGAAAAAAAGCAAGAAAATTGAAGAAAGGCAAAGGCAAGAAGGCATCCCAAGCACAATTCATTTAACGTTCTGATGTTCTCAGAAAACATTGTGTTGAGAGTGATTTGTGGAAGACCAGAAGAGAGTGTCAGCCCGCCAGTCATTCAGTCAGACCGTGTTATAATAGTACATGTGTAGGAACATTTGATATGACCTCAATTTGAGGCGACATTTTTTGCTGCTGCTGCTGCGGTTAAAAGGACGTTGAAGAAGCGGCACAAGGAACTTGAGGTAAATCAAAATAAATGATGCCAGGTATCTTTTTTTCAAGAATGTTCACTCTTGTGCATCAGAGAAATGAGGGGGCACTAGCGCGAGTGTGTGTGTTTTTCTAATTATGGCAAAAAGTTTTAACATTCGTTGAATTCGTTGCCTTTTCTCTCTGTAATTTCTTTTGATGCGGTTTTCATGCCACAAACGCACACACACGGCAACACTCATGAATTTCGTCAGCTTCACAGCGCCCCTAAGTTGGGAGTCTTATGCTCGGCCTACAATCTAAGGCTGGTCTCATCATTTCCCCAACCCAGCCCCGTCATCATCAGCAGCATGTCATCATTAACACGTTACTTTTCGTTTCGTTGGCTGTGCTTTATGTGTCTGTGTGTGTTGTTAGATCTGCATCTGTCAGCGTTAGCAGCGGCCACCTACAACCGCCAACTCGTCTCAGCTTGTTGCAAGTCCTTTTTGTGTGTCTGTTTTTCCTTTCAACGATTTTTATCTTATAAATACGGTGCTTTTAGAAAAAAATATATGAACATTTTCTCTCTTTTTTCCCCACCAACATCAGCATCTTTTTGCTCGCCCTACCCCCTCCCTTTACTCAAGGATCCGTAGTCCTTCTCCATCGTTCGACTATAACGTTAAAGTGATTATTTTCTTTAAAAAATATAATATAATGATACGAGTTTTTCCGCGCCGTGATTTTTCCACTCCTTCACCGAGCGGGGGTCGGAAAAAAATGTTGCGCGCAAACGAAAAAGCCAAACTTATGACGAAGGAATGATAGTGGTAACGTTGGTGGCATGCAGCATGATGAATTATGCATTATGTACTTGTTCCATTCCAAGTTCATTTGCTTGGAAAGTAGGCTGTGGGTGGACACATTTCTGCAGGTTTCCATTTCTTCAGATGCAAAGTTGCTTTTGTGATTGGTGGCAAAAGCATCGGCGAGCGAGCAAAAACTTATGATTGTGGCCAGAAGTTTTCTGCATCATTATGGATGGGGTTTCAATGGTGAACATTTTCATAATGAACTTTAGAAACTTCATCTCTTAGCGCTGGACAGAAGTTTTGTTTCCTTCTTTCTTCTGCTGTTTCTGGATCTTTTAATTATTATTAAATGATACTTATTCGAACAAATGATTATTCATTTGAGAGTTGAATGACTAGAAAGCTCTTTTTTAATTGGAAACGTTTGCTTATCAACATAAGTCTTGTAAGTCAATACAAGGGGTCATTATATTAAAATAAAAAGTAACTAAAAAGGTTTCAATATTGTGAATTGAATGTTAATTTGCCTAAATACACTCTTTGGGCACACTGTGGAGCATTTATCATCTCAATAGTTCTTGTGACGTTTATGAGTAACAAGTAAGGAAAGGCTAAAGTCGGGCGGGGCCGACTATATAATACCCTACACCGCTCCCTGCGTATGTACCACGCTTTGATTACTAAACCCATTTATTTCATGGGAGCAATTTAATGTAGTTCACATAAATTATACAGTTACTATAAATTCATCTTTAGTCATATTTAACGAATATGGTTAATAATATGGTAATTGATCTAATTATCCGACAGACAAATACAAATTATACAGTAGTAATAGAACCGACATTTCAAAAGGGGGCCTATAACAACATTCGGGGCCTGGTCCAAAACATGGGCCTATGTATTTCTCATTCACGGTAGGTATTCCTGGTTGAAAAATATCATGATCTGCAAAATTTGATGAAGATCCGATGTAAGCTGTAGTTTCTAGAGCTGTAATAGATCAGAACGGGCCCCATTTGGGTTATACCAAAGTATGGACATATGGGCATCACCCAAACAATTCTCATTATAATTCAATTCGGTAAAAAACTGAAATCGGGAAGGATTTTTGCATCCTGTAAATGTATGCGTTTGACAAAAAATTTTAAATCGGAAAGGACATCTGTATGAGGGTATATTGAAACATGGAACGATGTGATCCACGTGTATGTTTATAGGTGGATTAGTTTTTAGTTGGATTATAAGATGTTGTGCCAATTTAAAAAAAAATCGGGTACAATATGTGGATTTTAGAGCGGAAAAAGTCAAATCAGGAGCGACATTTGTATGGGGGCTATATCTAAATCTGAACCGATCTTACCCAATTTCTGCATAGGTGTTTCTAGTTGGATTATAAGATGTTGTGCCAACTTTAAAGAAAATCGGGTACAAGATGTGGTTTCTAGAGCGGAAAAAGTCAAATCGGGAGCGACATTTGTATGGGGGCTATATCTAAATCTGAACCGATCTTACTCGCTTGACCATAAGTGTTTATAGTTCGATTCTAAGGCGTTGTGCCAAATTTGAAGAAAATCGGGTACAATATGTGGTTTCTAGAGCGGAAAAAGTCAAATCGGAAGCGACATTTGTATGGGGGCTATATCTAAATCTGAACCGATTTGCTTCAAATTAAATAGCGTTCGTCCTTGATCCACAAAACTTACTTGTGCCAATTTTTATTAAGATCGGACTATAATTGCGACCTGTAATTTGATTACAACAATAGATGGACAGACGGACAGACGGACAGATAGACAGACGGACAGACAGACGGACAGACGGACATTGCTAAATCGACTCAGAAAGTGATTCTATGCCGATCTGTATAATAAACGATGGGTCTAACTCGTTTCCTTTTGGGTGTTACAAACAAATGCACAAAGACATAATACTCTCGTGGAGTGTATAAAGAGGGATAAAAGTGATACCAGCCAAACCGCTGAAGTTAATACCATTAAATTCGTTGTGTACATTCATCTGACTGTGTAGACGCGAAAAATAAAGGAATTTTTCGAAAATGGCGATAGGGGATAAAAATCGGACATGATTGGATACTTTTAAAACTTTTATGTGTTAGAGTTAATAGCGAAAAAATTGTAACATAACGATAGGGAATAAAAATCGGACATAAATGCAAACTTTTAAAACTTCCATGTATTAGAGTCAATAAAGAAAAAATTGTTCCGTTTTAACAATTTTCGGCTTAACGACAACTTTGTTAATATAACCAAGCAAATTTGCATAGTTATAATAAAACTTACGTCGTAATAATGGAACCTCGCTTTATGTATTAGCGACAGGGTATGACCACTTTCGTCAATATAAGTCTAATCTATCAGTCTACAAAGGAAGGAGAATGCACCATTCCAACTGATGAAAATCATGTGATGTTCACGAACACACATACACATATACATATATTCTTATCCTTATGATCCATTTCATTTCCATTCAAAAGATTAAAACAAAAAACTACAACTAACACACATCATATTGAGACTCAGGCATATTGTCTAAGTTCAAACCTAAGCCTTGCCTATCACACAAAAACACAAGGATGATTAATAAGCATAAAATTAATAACGAGAAAAACGCGGTTTGGATGCTAAACTGCCACCGCCACCGCCTGCGACACTCATCGAGCGAGGACACGACAGCAAACGGAAAACGAAAAAAAATCGTATGAAAATCCAACAAAGAACCTAAGGGAGATGGGTGAAAAGCAATTTCTTTTAATTGAAAACTTATGCGAAAAATATTGCCAACTTTTGTGAAAAACAAATACGTTACACAGAGCGAACGTCACAAAAAAAACGTAACGAAACAAACGACAGAAACAAAGATACAAGCCCTGCCAGCCAACAATACAAGAGCCAACAGAATGCACCAAAAAGCGGTGTGGCACACACATGTCTGTTCCCGCCGCACTTTGGGACAGATCATACTTAACGCGGCAGTAAAATTTATAAAGTTGTGTTAAATGTTTTCCGTTTTCGATTTTTCATGATTTCTTCTATTAAAAAATATTCGCCACAACTTTTTAAATAACACGATAAAAAAGATGTTTAAGACACTTGACAACACGAGACAAATTAACCATATACGGACACCACTACGTTATAAGATACCAACAAAAGTTTGGCCCCAAGTCATGCACTTTTTGTATGGTCCCGAAAGATTTGGGGCCACTTTTGACAAAAAAAAAAAACAAGTAAAAATGGCGTTAAGTTACCCTCCACAATGGATTGCATTCCACAGAGGCTGTCGGTTTTCGTAGAAGTGCAATAATATTACAGGGAAATATATTTTTTTTAATATAGCCAAACCAAGAGAAATACAAATATTGAAAAATTTATTTTATAAATAAATATAATATTTTAATTATTTCAAACCACGCTTATAATGTAATGCTACCAATACGTCAATTCAAAAAAATTATATTCTTATATTTATATTTTCAAAGCCATAAATATTGGTATATAGTGGGTGCTACAGTTGGTTGTATTTCCATTCTATATTAATTCCAAAAGTACACATTTTGAAAATCCATTATCAGACGTACATAGTGCAAAATAACCTAACTTCATGAGTCAACCAATTTTTGCCATAAAAGAAAAAGTACGAATTTGGAAAAAAAACCTTTTTATTTTGCGTGTCTATGCAGAGGAATGTATACAGCGAATTCCATGATTCCAGCTGCGCCCATTTGGTTGGTACCATTTTTACCCCCTTGACGTTTCTACGCAATTAGAATTTCATCATTCTAGCTGTAGTCGTTTAGTTGGTACTATTTTTATACCTCTGTACCATTGTATCCCTTTAAAGTACTAATTTCGAAAAAATCGTCTATTTTCCGTGTCTACGCAGTCAGAGGAATGTATACTCAGAATTTCATGACTCTAGCTGCGATCATTTGATTGGTACTATTTTTATCCCCTTTTTTCATTTCAACCCCAAAAAGTACGAATTTCGAAAAATCCGTGTATTTTACTTATCTATGCAATCAGAGGAATGTATACTCCGCATTTCATGACTCTAGCTGCGGTCATTTGATTGGTACTATTTTTATCCCCTTTTTTCATGTTAACCCCCAAAAAGTACGAATTTTGAAAAATCCGTGTATTTTACTTATCTATGCAATCAGAGGAATGTATACACCGAATTTCATTATTCTAGGTAAAGTCGTTTGGTTGGTACCATTTATATCCCTCTATTCCTATTTTACCCCTTAAAAGTACAAATTTGGAAAAAATACTTTTATATTATGTATCTACTCAATTAGAGCAATGTACACACCGAATTTCGTGTTTCTAGCTGTTGTCGTTTAATATGTACCATTTTTATCCCTTTTTTGTCCCATTTCACCCCCTACAAATAAGAATCACTTTATGGTGCACTTTTTTGCTATACGGGGAATGCGCATATCAAATATCATGCAAATATAAACAGACATATTCAAAAAACATGCTCAAATACGCTAAAATATTAGGGATTATTATGGGTATTTTTAGTCCTTGTGAGGGAAAAAATTTCAATCCCAACCGATCTACGACTATAAGACGCATTTATGGTAAATTTGAACGTTCTAGCTCCTTTCGTTTAGATGCTAGCGTGCTTTCAACAGACGGGCGGAAGGACATGGCTGGATCGTCTTAGAATTTTATGACGATCAAGAATATATATACTTTATAGGGTCTCAGGTTACAAACGGAATGACAAAGTTAGTCTACCCCCATCCTGGAGGTGGAGGGTATAAAAACGATCATTTCTCAGGTTCATATCTTGCAAACCGTTTGGAGTTTTGATTTACTCTCTGAGGCAAAGTTGTAACTCTTGCCATAAAGAACAAAAATTCTGGACATACACTACCTAGAAAAGGTCTGCGTACATTAATATTTTTTTAGTAAAATTTCAACTTTTTGGAATTATTTTTATATTCACGTTTTTTATATTTTTTTTTTTAATTGATACCTTTCTCCGTTCCCACCAATAAAAATGATGCTAGGGAAGTTATATTCGGCTTTTTAATTCAAAAGTTATCGAAAATGCTCGCCCAAAAGTATAAGAAGAGTCTATTTTTGAAACGGTCTGGATTTCTTCGACGAGTAGTACGGAAAAAATGCATTTCAATCGTTAATGGAAGAAAGAGAATTGAATTCGCAAAAAAAAATTGGAAACATGTCCTCTTCTCAGATGAGAGTAAGTACTGTAGTTTTGGTATCAAAGGACGTAAAATTATGTGGCGAAAAAATTGTACTGCTATGAATAAAGAGAACTTAGCACCTACCGTAAAACACGGTGGTGGTGGAATAATGGAATTTGTTGAATCTACAATGAATGCTGTCGATTATTTGAACATTCTCAAAAGAAATGTGAAAGAGAGCGCTGCGAAATTGGGTCTTGGAAGTGAATTTTTATTTCAACATGGCTATTGTACAACACCAAAATGCTACATACACCACCTCAATCACCGGATTTGAACCCCATAGAGCACGTCTGGCACTCCTTGGAAAGGCGTCTACGCCAACATGAAGGCATTACATCAAAAGCAATGCTGAAGGACGTACTAAAGGAAGAATGGGATAATATAACAGCTGAGGAGACCACTAAGTTCGTGGATTCCTTGTCCAAAAGGCTACTGGAGGCTGCCCGATATGTTACTAAAAAACAAACCACCACATTTTTTATACTATTTATAAGATATTTTAATTGTTGTACGCATACTTTTCCTTGTGCCTTATTTTTATGTAATGAGACCAAATTCTTGATAACTTTTGAATTGAAAATCCAAATATAACTATCACTTTTAATGGTGGAAATTGATTAAAAAGATTATAAAAAAATATTAAACTTAAAACTTTTTTAACCTTTTTCCCCTGTTCAGGTCCATATGTAGCAAACCGTTCAAAATGCAAGGAAACATTCAACTACAAAAATGTACCTAAGATTTCACTTTCTAGAAAATATGAACTTCCTAGGAATGTTTCTTAATGCGGATTAGGTAGCGCTTAGGTAGCCCCAAAGGTGAAAATTTTTATACCCTCCACCTCCAGGATGGTGGTATACTAACTTTGTCATTCCGTTTGTAACACCTTGAAACATCGACCTGAGACCCTATAAAGTATATATATTCTTGATGGTGATAAAATTCTAAGACGATCTAGCCATGTCCGTCCGTCCGTCTGTTGAAAGCACGCTATCTAAAGGAAAGGAGCTAGGACGTCCAAGTCTTCCATAAATGCGTCTTATAGTCGTAGATCGGTTGGGATTGAAACTGGGCGAAATCGGCCCAAAGGGAAAAGTTTTTCCCTCACAAGGACTAAAAATACCCATAATAACCCCCAATATTTTTGAGTATTTAAGAATTTTGTATGCGCATTCCCAGGCCCGTGCGCAGGATTTTCCCCTGGGGGGGGGTTTCATCTACACTCATAAAAAAGTTAACCCTATAATGAGTTAAAATTAACTAAAATTTAGGAAACCAAGTACATTTTTACTAAATATATGTAGAATTTTGCTGAAATTTTCCTAAATCTAAGTAAATTCTTCCTAAAACCAAGTAATTTTTTACTAAATTTAAGCAAAATTTTCCTAAAACTAAGTAAATTTTTACTAAATCTTAGTAAAATTTTGCTGAAAATTTCCTAAAACTAAGTAAATGTTGACTCAAATCAAGTAAATATTTACTCAAACTGAGGAGAATTTTGCTGATTTTTTCCTCAAAACGAGTAAATTTTTACTTAAACTGAGGAAAATTTTATTTTATACAAGGAAAAAGGGTGAAATTAATATAACTTCAATTTAACTAAACAAATCAAGCAAATAGTTTTGCGTCAGAGTATGCAAAACTGATACAAAAAATGACAACATGAAATATTTCTTAAAAGTTTCAAGATACCTCTGCCATAAGGAGCTATTACTCATGATTGTTGCGAAGGCAAGATAGGCGCCTTCGCAGTGGTTGTTTAGAATAATTCATAAAGTATTTAAGAAATAAGTCTCTGCAAACGAACGAGAATTGCTAATTTAATATTCAAGATTTTTTTTAACAATTTCAAATGTTTTTTATAAGTTCATTAATACTTAAATGTATGAAAAACTCGGCATAAATTTTAGTAAACATTTTAACTTAATTTTAGGAAAAAACACATTTTTAAGTTAAAATTTCCTAAATGGAATTTTTTCTATACAAAAAATTTCAGATTTTTTTCTCACTTAAAACCTTGGAAATATTCTTCCACAAAAGTTTGAATTTACTCAATTGTAAGAATTTTTTATTAGATCCAAAGAAATGATTTTAAGTAAATCTACTACCCTTTTTTTCTAGTTTTCTAGTAAATGAACTATTTACTATGGCTTTGAAAGATGGAAACTTTACTCATAAATAGTTAATTTTCAAACTTTTTAGGAAATTTTTACTGGAGCGTTTGGAAACCACTCATATTGCCAGGATCTTCGAGAAATATTTTGATACATTGGTCCGACAGACATTGTCGGCAAAATTGCATTTCAGTAATCCATCTATCAGTACAATCAAAGGAATATGTCAGTAAAAGAAAGCAGAAAGTCTACTGAAAGAGCAGATTTTCTGCTGTTAAAAAAGAGACAGCAGATTTGTATCTGCTGAGATGGTAAACAGCTGTTTGGTGTTTTTAGCAATATATATGATACGCATATTGTCCCAAGCTAATATAAAAGAAAATTCGAGCTAAACTCGCTTACGAACGCTTATCTATTTTTATATTTTAATTAACAACAGCCAATTTTAGCAGACTGCAAACTCCAGCTTCATCCATCGGATTGGTCGCTTGTAACATATATGTAGCCAGTCACAAAAATCGCTGCAATTGATGAAAAATCCAAAATTCGCGGTTGCAATTCGTTATATTTTAACTTTCTTCATTCATAATTCTGAAACTTTTCATACACAAATATTCCCCATGAAGTCAGCAATCACATGCCATAGAATTATTTTGGTATTCTCAATATAATAAAAAGTTACGCCGGTTTTTCTAAATATACTTTTCACCATTTTTGACTTTACAGCCACCTTTTTTCCTATTTTGGCTTCATGACTGGGGAATCAAAATGCTATTAACGCGAAATGATGGAATTTGATAGTAAGATATGCCCTAAATCTAGAAAAATGTTTTAAACAAAATCGTTGTAGCGAATTATAACCTTCGGTTTTATGCTGCTCCATTTTTGAACTATTTTATTTCTATTATTTTTATGTTCATAGCCACTTATGCAGTCACAAACTAACGTGCGAGGGGATAGCCAAATCAGAAAATTAAAAAAATAGCTTTAGATAAAATCTTTTCCAAATGTATATGACAGATGACATCCAAATCTGAGAATAGTTTGGCATCAAAAACTCATTTTCGAGAAAATGGTTCATAGCCACTTTTGAATATAAGCCCTCGATATATATTTTGAAAAAATATTACACAAAAACGGTCAAAATCCTCGGCGGTAAACCCTTCAGTCCCGCATTTTTGCTGTGATAAATGCAGAAAATTCCATATGCTTTTTGACAAAGTATGGGTCTAAATAGGATGTCTAAAGAGTTTTGGGGTTTTTAATTTATATAGGACATGAGTAACAGGATGTTTACTCAAAATCTTTATACGCATATTCCGATTAAATAAAAAAATTGGAAATGTTTCATTATTATAATCTTAAATATGTATAAATTCAAATAACAAATACAGTTTTTTGTATTCGATGAAATGAAAGAAGAAACAACTACAAATTTTAATTCCGAAAAAACCAAATAATTGGTATTTTAGAGTTTCGTTTTCCTACGTAGATCCAAGTTGCTGATTTTGTTGTCTCTCTTTTGAATAATACTTGTTACATATATACAAAAAATTCTAACTCTGAAAAATATTTGACATAAGTGATAAATATAACAAACATTTTAGTAAGTTAAAACTCATTTCTTATTGTTTCGCAACTTTAAAGTATATTTAAAAATAGAGACCTACACGCAGAGAAAAAATGCATTTCGTAGAAACGACATTTTAAACACGTTAACATCGTTTTTGAGTTTCTTTTGTGGGAAAAATTAGTTTGTTTGCGGTAAACATGTCATCAGTTATTGTATCATAGTGATTCTTATATACATTTTTTTTACAATTACTAAACGATTTTGTTATTAAATTTCCAAACTTTTTTGCAGTACACAATTAAAAGTTCATAAGATATAGCTCTAGTCGAATGTCAAGAAGTGGTATCGGTTAATAAAAATGAAAATTTTCCGAACAATTTGGTGTCCATTAGCGAAATTAGCACTACACAATCTTTAAATTGGCACAATTCGTTTAGTTTGTTTGTATTTTTCATAACCTTTGTCCGAAATTCAAGAAAGTGTCCACGATTTTTTATGTAATTTTCGTGTTTTCATGATTTCACTTCAAAATTACCATTTCAGACGAGTTATTTTAAAAAAACTTTAAAAATTCTATATTTTATTGCTTCAGAAAGTCTAGAAGGTTTTAAAAAGTATATGTTCGAAACCTCTCTGGGGGGGGGTTTGAACCCCCAAAACACCCCCCCTGCGCACGGCCCTGCGCATTCCCCCTATAACAAAAACGTGCACCATAAAGTGAATTTTATTCGTAGGGGGTGAAATAGGTTAAAAAGGGATAAAAATGGTACATATCAAACGACAACAGCTAGACACACGAAATTCGGTGTGCACATTCCTCTAATTGAGTAGATACATAAAATAGAACTATTTTTTCCAAATTCGAACTTTTAAGGGGTAAAATGGAATAGAAGGATAAAAATGGTACCAACCAAACGGCTGCACCTAGAATAATGAAATTTTATACATTTGTGTATACATTCCTCTGATTGCGTAGACACGTAAAATAAAGGGATTTTTCGAAATTCGTACTTTTAGGGGTTAAAATGTAAAAAGGGGATAAAAATAGTACCAACCAAATGACGGCAGCTACAGTCGTGAAATTCGGAGTATACATTCCTCTGACTGCGTACACACGAAAAATAAATGGTTTTTCAAATTTTTTACTTTCAAGGGTACTGAGGGATAAAAATAGTACCAACTATACAACTACAGGTAGAATGATGAAATTCGCTGTGTACATCCCTCTAATTGCGTAGACACGTAGAGAAAGTCGTACTCTTAAGGGGATAAAATAGAAAAACGGGTTAAAAATGGTACCAACCAAATGGCCGCAGAATCATGGAATTCGGTGTATACATTCCTTTTATTGCCTAGACAAGCAAAATAAATATTGGTTGAATGAATGAGATAATGGATTTTCAAAATTTGTACTTTTGGAATCAAAATGGAATGGAAATATAAACCACTGTAGCACCCACTATCAACCAATAATTATGGTAGTTACGCTTTTTTGAAAAATAAATATAAGAATATTTATGTTTTCAAATGACTTGAATTATTATTTCGATATATATAGTGTAAACGTATTGGTAACGTTGGATAGCCGAATTTTATATACCTTCCACCGACTTTACGTGGAAGTGCATTAGGAAAATTATATTTATACACTCCGCGAGTGTATTCTGTCTTTGTGCATTTGTTTGTAACGCCCAAAAGAAAACGAGATAGACCCATTGTTAATTATATCGATCGACTTAGAATCACTTTTTGAATCGATTTAGCAATGTCCGTTCGTCCTTCTGTCTGTCTTCCTATTCTTGTAATCACGATACAGGTCGCAATTGTAGAGAGAACCAAATGAAACTTTGCACAACGAAGTTTTTCAGGACAAGCACGAACGCTATTTCATTTGAAGAAAATCAGTTCAGATTTAGATATAGCCCCCATACGAATTCCACTCCCGATTTGACCCTTTACACTCTAGAAACCACATATTACAACAGATTTTCTTCAAAATTGACAAAACATCTTATATTTAAACTAGGAACACCTATGGTGAAAATGGGTCAGATCGGTTGAGATTTTTATATAGCTCTCATACTCCCGATTTGACTTTTTCCGCTACCGAAACCACATATTGTATCATATTGTCTTCAAATTTGGCAAAACGTCTTATATTTAAACTAGGAACACCTATGGTGAAAATAGGTCAGATCGGTTCAGATTTATATGTAGGTCCCACACAAATTTCAATCCCGATTTGACTTCTTCCGCTCCAGAAACCACAAATTGTATCAGATTGTCTTCAAATTTGGCAAAACATCTTATATTTAAACTAGGAACACCTATGGTGATAGATCTCATACAAATGTCACTCCCGATTTGACTTTTTCCGCTCCAGAAAACACATATTGTATCAGATTGTCTTCAAATTTGAAACCACATATTTTATCAGATCTTCTTCAAAACTTGCAATATATATATGTAACTAGAAACACCTATAGTGAAAATGGCTCAATTCGGTTCAGATTAATATATAGCTACCATACAAATTTCGCTGCCGGCTTGACAATTTCTGCCCCAGAAACCACGTATTTTTACAGAATTGCTTCAAATTGATCGTAACACGTTACACTTGAACTGGTAGAATCTACTGTGCAAGTGGGTCACTTTATTCCATGTTTGGTTATAGTCCCCACGTAATTATTCTTCTTGATTTGATAAATTTGGTCAGGTCATATTAGCCTATGATTAGGAAACATACAAAAATTTTTCCCGTTTTCCTTATTTTACCGAATTGAATTGTATTTGGATAGAAAGTGAAGTGTATCATATAGTCGGCCCCGCACGACTTTAGCCTTTCCTTACTTGTTTTTATGTAAATTTCGAAATGTGTATATTTTTGACAAGCCATTTATAGGGTCATGGTAGTTATGCATTTGTCACTGGGAACAATATTTAATCAAGTTTAATTAGTAAAATAAGGGAGCGAAAGGAAATAGTAATAATAAATAATATTTTTGGTTACAACAAACTTCTACGCCCATTAGCAATCACGCCCATACCGTTATACCGATATTATGCCGAGTTTTAAGGTTCAAGCTGCATTAGTTTGGTTTCTTCCCCTTATCAACGAATTTCAAAAAATCTTTTTATTTTGCACGTATACGCAATCGGAAAAATGTACCAGTCACTTTTATAATTCTACGGCTTTCCGGAAAAAAATAATTTACATAGGATAGGACCTAGCCCACTGTGCGACATATGTCTGTATATAAGATTAAGTGTTCCCCCCAGCAGACAATGTATGAATGGCAGAAATGTGTTGCAACTTTTGCCGTTGTTGCTGGTGCAACTCTTCGGCACTCTTGGCCGAAAAAACTGTGTATGAGTGAGTGTATGACTGTGTACATCGTACACACACACACACTCGAACTGCTGCACAATGCAACTTTTACTTTTGGCATGGCTGTGTGAGTGTTGCATTGTATCTAAACTTGTGAGTGAATGCATATTATGGCAAATGGTAATAATGGATAGACATATAATAAGGACTTTAGGCATTTTAATGATTGACTTGTAGAGATTGAAATCATACACATACACACCACCCATACCCACATGTGTATCCGCAAATGGACTCGCACCCGCACTCGCTCTTGTATTTCAAACGGAAGAGGACCGACCCACTGCAAATCCACAAAACGGAAAAATCATCCTGACGTAACCATTTGCTAAACATAACAAAGTGCATTCAATGCATATTTCGTTGCACTCGCCGCTCCACTGCAGCCATCCTTGGGAAGGCAAGCAAACAAAAAAAGTTTAATTTTTTATAAACCACAAATCTATCCTCAGATAGATTTCGTCGTTCATACGATACTTTTTTTGCTTTTATACATACAAAGTCTAAAGGTTTTTGGTTTATTTCTAATATCTGAGTGTCTATGTGTGTAAGTGTTTGTGTGTGTGTTGGAAGCGTGTGTGTTTTTACGTGATGAGAGCGGTGATGGTGCATGGGGTGGTGTAAAGATGCATTAAATCCGCAATGCAGCCAATATTGCATATTGCACTCAGTTTGTGTTTTATTACCATCGCCAACTACGCCATCAACAAAATCCGAGTTGTAGGAAATGCTTATCCTTTTTACACAAAAAAGTTCTACAAAAGCTTACGAAAGTCAAAAGTAGAATGTGTTACATATGGGCGATTCCATGTAATAGCTGTCAGGTAGGCTATAGAAACTATCGACACTGGTAAAGGCTGGTTTCAAATGTTTTGATATCAGAAAATAGACGAGTTAGACCTTAAGTGCTGCGATCGGCTTGCAAGCCGCAGCTGAGTCGATTTCACGATGTCTGTCTGTCCGTCCGTTCATTGCATTTGTTGTCCGATTGCGGCGAAATTTGCCAGCATAGGGACGGTCGGTATTGAATACGAAGAAAATCGAATCAGATTTAGATAGAGCCCCCATACAAATATTACGGTTTACCCTACTACTGCTCTAGAATTTATATTATAATCTATATATATATAAACAAGTAAGGAAAGGCTAAAATCGGGCGGGACCGACTATATAATACACTCCACTTTCTGTCCGAATACAATTCAAGTCGGTAAAAAAGTGAAAACGGGTAGAATTTTTGAATGTTTCCTAATCATAGGTCAATATGACCTGGTCCAATTTGTCAAATCGAAAAGAATATTTGTATCGGGGCTATATCCAAACATGGAATAAAGTGACTAACTTTCACAATAAGTTCTTACAGTTCAACTCATTATGCTCACTTTGAAGAAATTCGGTGAAAATTCGTGGTTTCTGAGGCGGATATAGTCTGTCCGGGAGCGAAATTTGTATGGGAGCTATATGTAAATCAGAACCGATCTGACCCATTTTCACCATGGGCGTTTCTAGTTGAAATATAAGATATTTCGCCTAATTTGAAGAGGATCTGTTGAAATATGTGATTTCTAGAGCAGAAAAAGTCAAATCGGGAAATTTTTATAGGAGCTATATATAAAACTGAACCGATCTGACATATTTTCACCATAGGTGTTTCTAGTTTAAATTAAGATGTTTTGCCAAATCTGAATACACTCTGATACAATATGGTTCTGTCTACAATTGCGACCTGTACCGTGATTACAAGAATAGATGGACAGACTGACGGCCAGACAGATGGACAGACGGTCATAGTTAAATCGATTCAAAAAGTGATTCTAATCGATCGATCGGTATACTTAACAATGCGTCTATCTACCATCCTTTTGGGTGTTACAAACAAATGCACAAAGACATAATACTCTCGTGGAGTGTATAAAGAGTTGTGTTACTGATTTTTCGAAATTTGTACTTTTAAGGGGCGAACGGGACAGAAATTATTTTCAATTTCAATTTAAATTAATTTCTGTACCTTTAAGGGGTGAGAGATACAAAAAGGGATAAAAATGGTACCAACTAAAGTATTGCAGCTAGATTCGTGACATTTGATATGTAAATTCCACTGACCATGTAGAAGTGCAGTGAAATGGGATTTTTCGAAATTTGTACTTTTAAGTGGTGCGCGGGTCAAAAATAGCTTTAGCCCTTTAATTACATAAAAGCGGAAAATAAATGGATATTTTCACAATTTGTACTTATAAAGAGGATGCACTGAATAAATTTTTCTGCATAATATTTATACCTTTTTTCATAAATTTAGTGAATCTTTTCTTAATATGTATGAAATATTCATAAATAAAATGAAATGTTTTATAAAATCTTTTCATAAACATTTCATAAAAGAAAATTGTTAAATTAGTGAAACTTAGTTTCATAAGATCAAATAAAGATTTCATTGTATTAAAGAAACTTTATTCGGTTGAATGCTAGCAATTCTCATTTGTCCTCTGTTAACTGTGATTTACCCTGATTTAGGTCAAAGACATACTCATAGCAAAGACTCTCGCAATGATGGTGTATGTTGATTGGTTAGTCAACATGTCAGACCTTTTTGCTTTTTTGTTTATATTGGAAACTGCAGTACAAATTATTAATATCTATGAAACTTTTTCATAAAATTAATGAAGTTTCTTCATAAAATCTATGAACATTTTCATAAATCATATTATGAAAAATAATGAACTTGTATGACTAAAGTTCATCGAATGAGGAACTGCATTTCATAGTTTCTAAGAAGTGTTTCACAAATTTTATGACACTTTTCATTGATCTGTGCTTTATGAATCATATTTCATACAATTTCATTTTACATATCACCAAAAGAAAATTTATTAAATACTATGTGGGCACATGCATTGGCAAAGGTTTGACACACATGTACCTCCGATTACATTACATAATTTCAAAGGATATCAGAAATGAAGTAATCAAAAATTAAAACCGCGTATTAAATGTTTTAAGTTTAATATTTTTAATATCGCATTATTATTGTGTGAAACGACTTTCGATGCGATTATTGAAAGTGGGAGAGGAATCAAGCGATTTCTCTCACCAAAAATCGTTTTACACAATCGCGTAATGTAAAGGCTGCTTTACAAAGGATCACGATCAAAGTTTGCATATCGTAATTTATTTCATATAGGAATATCTAAAATGAAAGTGCACTAAATAGGTCTAAGATCTTCATACAAATGCCACTCCGATTAAATCGCTTACCTCTCTAGAAACTTCATATGCTATCGGTAATTAGCCAAATTTAACAAAACATGTTATATTTGAAAATATATCATACCAGCTCATGTTTTCATAGACCCCCTGTAACAACTCCGATATTAAATCGGATCCTTTTCAAAATTGTCAGATAACAAAAACCTATAGGAAATGTTGTACAGACTGGTCCATGTTTTGCACCATACAAGAGTTACATACTCAGAAGTTAACTAAAGATGAATTTATATTATAGTGATGTAAATAAAAGCTTTGTGGGGTGAAGGGTACACTGAAAGAATTATCTTCATAATATTTATGATTTTGTCGTAACCTCAGTGAAAATGTTCATTAAAAAGTCGACAAAGAAACATTTCATAAAATGTATGAAACATGTTTCTTAAAGCACAAATCAATGAAAAGTGTCATAGAATGTATTAAACATTTCTTAGAAACTATGAAATGCAGTTCTTCGTTCGATGAAAAATATGTTTTCATTACCGGGCTAATTTCAAGTGAAAATATTAAGACACTTGTGAAATATCCAATCCATCTAAACGAAGAAAACAAATTCCTTTAATAAATAGTGAAGTATATTTTAGTCTCAACACAGGCAATTTCTTGAGTAAAAATCCTCCTAAAGCTTTACTAAAAAACACTATCATAAATTGAACATTAGGCCTGTTTTCTAGCGACATGCTCAATTTTAGAACTTGAGGAATACCCCATATTCCAAACATGGACATACGTTCGAAGATATGACTTGCGTTTATAGGCCTTGGTCTGCTACAAACAGATAATCACAATTGTAGTGGTAGTGGCTGCAGCAGTGTGTTCCTCACAGTAGTTGGTGTGTTTGTGCCATAAAGAATATGGGCTTGTTTGTTATGAGTTTGATTTGTGAAATTGAAAAAAAGGAAACAAACCGAAGCCGAACTGCTTTAGCTTCTCTAGTGTTTGCATCCAATGCAAGGCAAATCCTTCAAAAAAGTTACTGATTTTTTTCCAAATGTTATAACTCGTATCCTTTTTTGGCGGCGTGCGTGTGTGTGTAGTGCATAAGTGTTTGCAAATGCACCACATACTCGTATGCATTTGATTTGGTATTGCTTCCTTTGCCGTGGTGTGGGTGCATTGTGCATGTGCATTGGCCGGATGTTTGTTTGCGGACGGGTGTCTGTGAGTGAGTTCGAGTGAGTGTGTGTGTGTGTGTCTTATGCATTTCGTATTTGGCGTTGAGTCGTCGAGTATTTCGTCTGGGGGCGGTGTATGGAGTCTTGGGTGGGTTAGTTATCATTGATGGGCTCCTTCCTCGCCACTTGGAGAACTCGTTATGTTCGGCTGGCCATTATCCTTGCTTATGAACCTCGCTTTTGGTGCATTTTTGGTTGTACGTACGAGTGTGTGTGTGTGTACGCCGCTACTCTTTGCCAAAATGCATTGTACGCTCACACACTCACTCACACATACGCAGCTAGCCGAGCAACTGCATTTGCTGCATTGTCAATGCTCTACTTCAGACATTCGTAGCGATGCTGGTTTGGTTTCTTTTGAAGCGATGGGGCCGGCCCGGCTGTAGCGAGGAGCTTCGCTTTGCTTTGCTTTGCATTTTTTTGAGGTTACTTTTGATGCGGTGGTATGAGTCGTCAAAATGCAAACTTATAAAAATCGTTGTTTTGTCTGTGATTGCATTTCGCTGGTGGTTTATGTTTGTTTCGCATTCATAATTACATTTTGCCTCTGGAGTACATATGCATTGCATTTAGAGTGATGTGAAAGAAACAATAAAGTTAAAGTAAAAGACAACGGCGCCGCCTGCACTGCATCGCCGAGAAGGAGGAGGAGTTGGTCAGGATGATGGTGGTGGTGTTGATTGCCACCGCCAACATTGGGTGGTTGTGTGAAGAAAGACCATACGCTGGTAGTATGTTGTCGCTGAAGGACTAGGAAGGGGAGGTACATGTCGAAAAAGAAAATTAAATTGTATTGCATAAAGAGTATTCCCAAAAGGATATAATGCCATGCAATGCCAACCAAGTATCAAGTCAAAAGTCTAGACGTTGTGTAAATTCACTATAGAGAGATATCGTTTGTCCGAAAGAGCATGTTTTACAAGCGAATACAAAGTGCTGATCTGGAATGGAGGACTGTTTTTCTTAGTTTAAGTTAGAGCTGGCAGTAATTGACAGTAAATTAAAATCGTTTTGCGTACGAAATGATTTTCATAGTTTGAGGCAAACAGGTCGATTGCGATCATGCATATCCCATATTAAAAGGTATACGAGGGTCATTATTTTATTGTCAGCTTAAATGTATTTTTAATTTTCTTTGTTTTTGAGTAGAGTCATAACAGCTATATTTATGTTGTTTTCTTCGTTAGAATACCAACTTTTTATGTTTTTTTTTTCGTGAATGCTAGTAAGAAAATAACAATATATATTTTTATTTTTTATGGATTTTTGTGTGTATTTTAATATATATTGTTTTTTGATGTTGATATAATGGAAGAGTTATAATTTTTTAGGTCTATAGATTTTCATTAGATTTGTATGGGGTGAGTTTCACATAGAATTTTCCAAGGGCGAGATTTAATACAACTAAGGTCCAAACTCCACCAAAACTTCACGCAAACCTTCTATATGATTGTTGTAAGCATAATATGTTTACGGCTAAGACAATTGAAGGGCATCATATGGTTGATGATTTTAGGTAATCATAACACAGTCGTAGCTAAACATGAAATGACTATAATGATCATATTATGATTACCAACTGCAATACCATGATTATCATATTGTGCTCTTCGAAAATGGGTGAAACTATCATATCTGGAAAAGCATTTGTGCCAAAATATAATACAACACGGTGCCATATTTGAAGGCAAAAAATGCGAAACATGTGGCTTCTATTGCGGTTATATCAAAACATGGGCCAATGCGATCAAATGTGCCAGCTAGAATGATAGTATCCAAAAAAAGAAATGAGATATGCCAATTTTTCTCTTTACTTTTATCAGATCTCTAATTTAAGAACTTTTACTTGTGACATTTATAAAAAATTTACCCTTACAATAACATTTCTCATTTAATGCGCACCAAAATTGTCTTTAGTGGTCTAAGTCACACAATATCTACTGACATTGATGTGTGGTGATGTAAACAAACATTTTTATACCCTACACCACTTCGTGGTCTAGGGTATTATAAGTTAGTTTTCCGCCAAATGTTTGTAACACCAAGAAATAATTGAGCTAGACCCACCTTTAAGTATACGGATCGGCTTAGAATCACCAGCTGAGTCGATTTAACAATGTCTGTCTGCCCGTCTGTCCGTCCGTCCGTCCGTCTGCTGTCCATCTAAGCTTGTTCGCACTCTACAGGTCGCAATTGTTGTCCGATTGTCATGAAACTTGGCAGAAGTTATTTTTTCTGGCCAATGACCATCGGTATTGAATTTGGAGGAAATCGGTTCAGATTTAGATATAGTCCCCATACAAATGTCGCTCCCGATTTGACTTTTTCCGCCCTATAAAGCACATATAGTACCCGATTTTCTTTAAATTTGGCACAACATCTTATAATCCAACTAGAAACACCTATGCAAAAATTGGGTAAGATCGGTTCAGATTTAGATATAGCCCCCATACAACTGTCGCTCCCGATTTGACTTTTTCCGCTCTAGAAACGACATATTGTACCCGATTTTCTTTAAATTTGGCAGAACATCTTATAATCCAACTAGAAACACGTATGCAAAAATTGGGTAAGATCGGTTCAGATTTAGATATAGCCCCCATACAAATGTCGCTCCCGATTTGACATTTACCGCTCTAGAAACGACATATTGTACCCGATTTTCTTTAAATTTGGCAGAACATATTATAATCCAACTAGAAACACGTATGCAAAAATATGGTAAGATCGGTTCAGATTTAGATATAGCCCCCATACAAATGGCGCTCCCGATTTGACATTTTCCGCTCTAGAAACGACATGTTGTACTCGGTTTTCTTTAAATTTTGCAGAACATCTTATAATCCAACTAGAAACACGTATGCAAAAATTGGGTAAGATCGGTTCAGATTTAGATATAGCCCCCATACAAATGTCCCTCCCGAATTCACTTTTTCCGCTTTAGAAACCACATATTGTACCCCATTTTCTTTAAAATTGGCACAACATTTTATAATCCAACTAGAAACACCTATGCTGAAAGTGGGTATGATCGGTTCAGATTTAGATATAGCCCCCATACAAATGTCGCTCCCGATTTGACTTTTTCCGCTCTAAAATCCAGATATTGTACCCGTTTTTCTTTAAAATTGGCACAACATCTTATAATCCAACTAAAAAACCAATGGTGAAAGTGGGTAAGATCGGTTCAGATTTAGATATAGCCCTCATACAAATGTTGCTCCCGAATGTTAAACCGATTTTGGCCAAATTTTACATATTATATTTCACCAATAAACAGACATGGTGAAAGCGCGTCACATAGTTCCTGGTTTCAATATACCCCCATACAAATGTCCTTTCCGATTTAACATTTTTTGTCAAACACATACATTTACAGGATGCAAAAATCCTTCCCGATTTCAATTTTTTACCGAATTGAATTGCAATGAGAATTGTTTGGGTGATGCCCATATGTCCATACTTTGGTATACTACTGTATAATTTGTATTTGTCTGTCGGACAATTGGATCAATTACCATATTATTTATCATATTCGTTAAATTTGACTAAAGATGATTTTATAGCATATAAATTATATTCATATAATTTATATAATTTGTATGAACTACATAAAATTGCCCCATGAAATACCTGGGTTTAGTAATCAAAGCGAGGTACATACGCAGGGAGTGGTGTAGGGTATTATATAGTCGGCCCCGCCCGACTTTAGCATTTCTTTACTTGTTTTTCTATTCTATTATTTTTTCTATTGTAAATATATATTTTTGTATTGCACTTTTATTTATATTTTTTTCTGAATACGTAGATCTGTAATTATGAATATTCTTATTTTAGCATATATTATATAGGACTTTTATAGTAATTTTGTATTCTTTTTTTAAAACTCGTCTAAAAACATTTTCGCATTTTGTAAAAAATGTACCATTGGAATGACGCATAAATGATGAACATAGGATATGAGTCATTCCATGTCAAGCGGTACTATTTTTGAACTTTGTTTTGAATGTTTGTGTATGTATTCTTCTCATAAAACTGTTGTATACATATTTTTGGAAAAAATAGAAGCATTTTTCACGAGTCAATTTCACAGTGAAAAATAAAATTTTTGTGAAAAAGCCGTGTTCATTCAATCGCCTGTAACTCCTCAAATACTTGAGCGATTTTAATATAATATACTTGTTTTGAAGACAATTACAATTACAATATTTATAAACTTTAGTGTTCTTAAATGTGTTCTTTTATTTTGATTTTTGAAATTATTACATGAATTATTTTTTTTGAAACTTTAGTGTTCTTAAATGTCCTTTTGAGTGACTGTGTGAGTTTGAAAGTGGTGACATAATAAAATAGAATAAAATAGAAGCCATCTATTTTAACGGCGATAGATTCAACACAACTCTTTGAAAATATTGTAATTTTTTCGTTTTTAAACTGGCCATAACTCGTGAAAAAATCTATTTTTTCCCAAAAAATATGTGTACAAAATTTTTCTGAGAAGAATACATAAAAATGCTGTATACATATTTCAATACAAACACATAGTACAAAACAATCGCAGCTATAGAAGTCACTTGAAATGGAGTAAAAACAGTCTGAAAATGTCTTTTCTGAAAATCCTTTTTATGTTACAGTATTTTTACATTTACACGAACATTTTTTTACATTTTATCACGTAGTGGTGTCCATTATATTTTTTCGTGTTGCACTTTGTAATTGTAGTAGATCGATTGCCATTGAAAATGGACCAAATTCACAAGAACTGATAGGGCCTCCAAAATTTTGTAATATTTGTGATCATTTTTGAGTGATTTCAGCATTTTATTAATATATATAACCGAAGACAGTACTGCAAATGGTCATATCTGCCACGCCCCTTTTTGAGTTGCTGTATAGTATTCAGTCCAATCTTAATCTTTAGGCATTTTAACTTATTTTATATGAATATAACAAAACGATAAAATAACATTACTAACTTACAATTAAATGAAGCGGTTACAGTTCAGAGTTTAAACGGATAATTCCATTTGGATGCTTCAGACTTACCTAAAAAGAAAAGAAGTTATATTGAATTAAAATATGCTACATATATCTTGTTCTTGATAGTTCATGGGCTGTACAAATGTCCAATCAGTCCGATTTGAAAACTTATGTTTGTGCAGGCGAATTTGACCGAGGAAAGTGGCTGTTGGTGTTTCTGTAGCCTTGTTCAACTATATTGTTAATGGTTAACCCTGGCAGTGTTTAGACACATGTAGGAATTATAAATTATAAAAACATTAAATACATCATAAAAAAAGGAGGTATATCTTTGGTGGAATGACATATCGGTGGATTCCGCTATTTATCTTCTATGCTTTCCTATACTCTGTAATGGACCTAATATTCTTCTCGAGCTACATATCAGATCAGATTCTAACTGGTGAGAGATCGTTTGTCTCAGTCTGGACTTAGCTTTTCGCCAGCCATCCACACCTGCGCAGAGAATTATTCCAAAATCGAAGACCAAAACGCCCATTTTGTGTATCGCAATGATGTGGCAGCATTTCGACGGCAGTTAGCCAGAACAGGAATGTTGATATCGGAACAGAAATCCGTGTTTCCTCGTGCAGTATTTCAGCTGAGGACATATACAGAGAATCAAATTTATGTTTCTTCTATATTACAACCCTTTACTGTCCTGCACTACTATCCTTAGAGTTATTTTAATCTATATATATATAAAAGAGTTGCGTTACTGACTGACTGACTTATCATTGACCAGCCCCCAGACCAATCGGTTGAAGTTTTACGAAATTCGTACTTTTGGGGGGTAAAATGGGACAAAAAGGGATAAACATCGAACCCTTGTCCTGACTAAACGGCAGTAGCTAGAAACATGACCATGCAGACGAGCTACATACAGGGATTTTTCGAAATTTGTACTTTTAAGGGAGAAAAGAGACAAAAAGGGATAAAAATGGTACCAATTTAAGAATTGCAGCTAGAATCGTGAAAATCGGTATTTACATTTCTCTGACAACGTAGACTTGCAAAATAAATTGATTTTTTGAAATTTTTACTTGTAAGGGGTGAGCGGGACAAAAAGGGATAAAAATGGTACCAACTAAAGTATTGTAGCTAGAATCGTGAAATTTGGTATGTAAAATCCCCAGACCATGTAGAAGCGAGTTAAAGTTGGATTTTTCAAAATTTGTACTTTTAAGGGTTGCGAGGGACAAAAAGGGATGAAAATGGTACTAATTTAAGTATTGCAGCTATAGTCGCGAAATTTGGTGTGTAAATTCCTCTCACCACATAGAAGCGGAATATAAATGCAGTTTGTACTTTTAAGGGTTGCGTGGGACAAAAAGGGATAAAAATGGTACCAAATAAGGTATTGCAGCTAGAATCTTCAAATTTGATGTGTAAGTTCTTCTGACCATGTAGAAGCGCAGTAAAATTGGATTTTTCGAAAATTATAGTTATAAAAGGCTGTGTGGTTGTAATTTTTTGTTAAAAACTGGGCAGAAAATGATAAAAAATATATATACGAAGGGAGTTCAGCTAAAACAGTGCACATCGATAAGCACATTCCTTTGACTGTAGTGCTATGTTTCCAATTTACTATTTTAGAAAAGAAAATCAAATAAATACTATCCTAAAATAGAGACGGATAATAACAAATACCTGGCTTTTTCTCGTGCGAAGCAGCGGGTACTGCTTTACTGCATAACTAGATGTTGTATACACTACTTTTCATCATCCCCATAAAGAATACCCACATTCTAAAGATGGTGGTATTAAGCCAAACCAAGTTTGTCACGTGAAATGCCCTCAGCGGGCCAGGAATATTAAACGTGATGATATGCAATTGAACAAGTTTCGACCTATATATGGCCTAGTTGGAGTCACATAGACGGAGGCTACATAATACAATTTATTATATAAAGAAAATAAATTGGTTTATTTAGTGCGGAGTACAAAAGCCTACGTGTTTTACAACCAAAAAAACAGAGTTTCCTCTATACAGAAGTTCCACTGATTAGTTATCCCCAGTTGAGTGTGGTTCTCGTCCTTTCCATTGCCAGAAAATATCCTTCGTAAGAAGAAAAACTTGATCGCAAAAGTTGGCAATTGAATCTAAACGTCAATAAAAGTTCAAACAACACTAAAGCTAAAACCATATCTGTAAAGAAAATAAACGACATCGCCATCTATAAGTCGAAATAATGGTATTACCGTGGACGCATCAGCCGAGATCGATCGGAACGTGGTCGATCTTCAGCACAGATTATAATTTGCTATAATCTTTCTAAAATGACCTAAATAAATGGTAAAGATTATTCGCTCTCAGTATTGCTTTTCGAATAAAGCCTTCCAGATATCAATTCCAATTCGATTTTTTCCCTTTTTCCAAGATACAGTAATACAAAAACTCACCGCCAATGACGAATACAAACAAGATAAGGACAGATATAGCTTTTGTCCGCATCCAACACGTGTTCATAACTTAGGACATTTATTTATTTAAAATATATTGGATTCTATTTAAATTTTTTAAATATAGGAAAATTTTATTTGAACAGGGATATTGTCCTGGCTCAAGACCATTTTGCATCTATATTTAATAGAATGCAAATTTATTTACAAATGAAATGGTGGCATTTATTACTTGGCTGCAGACTACCACGATCATGATTTGGACAATGTCAAAAGTCTTTTCAAGTGGCTTCGCAGCGACTTTTCAACATCAAAACCGGCCTCTATAAGGAGATGATTCTCACAAACGAACGAGAAGCACAACTCACTTGCCGAATTTGTGTTTAAAAAATCGCACCAAGTAATAAAGTACTCATGCCGTCTTACAAGCATCTCATTGAGTTGCATATGTAAGTATGTGTATATGCAGGTGAGTTGTGCTTCTCGTTCGTTTGTGAGAATCATCTCCTTATAGAGGCTGGGTTTGATGTTGAAAAGTCGCTGTGAAGCCACTTGAAAAGACTTTTGACATGGTCGAAATCATCAGTTCAAATCAAATATTAATTACAGACCAAACAAGTAAGAAGGCGTTAAGTTCGGCCGGGCCGAATCTTATATACCCTCCACCACGGAGTGCATTCCACAGTTTAAAGGATGTCGACTTTACATAGAAGCACAGTACCATATTACGAAAATTGTGATATTTTTATGCACATTACTATATTTGTTTACTATTTCAAACTATAATGTATACTTATGCGCACTGTTTAAAATCGACTACTATATATAAATAAAATGCTGAAATTGTGAAAGTGAACATGCCTAAATATTAGGCGATTGTCAGTCGCCATTAGAAAGAAGCATTTTCAGATACAGACAAAGTGATAAGAAAAGTATAAATTTTAAAGATATCCCCATTCGCCCCATTCTCCGCCCAAATGTACAAATTTCGAAAAAAAACTTTTTTCGAGTATTCATAGTCAGAACGAATTTCATGATTTCAACTTCAGCGGTTTGGTAGGTCCAATTTTTATCCATCTTTTTAATTATATCCTTTAAAAGTACGAATTTCGAAAAATCCCTCTAATTTATGTGTCTATGCAATTAGAGGGATGTACACACCGAATTTCATGATTCAAGCTGTTGTCGTATCATTGGTACCATATTTTATCCCTTTTTGTCCCATTTCGCCCGCTAAAACTTTTATGAGGAATGTCCGCAACAAATTTTAACTGTTTGAAAATAAGAAATTTAATTAATAAGCCAAGGCTATCAATATTTGTTTACTATATATATTGGATATAATCTTCAATTCATAAAGTAAATATAAGGGAGCAATCATAAATACCCTAAATATTGGGGGATATAGAGTGTACTTTCAGCTACAGTCGTTTGGTTGGTTGTATTCCCATCCTATTTTAATTTCAAAAGTATAAATTTTGAAAATACCTTATCTCTCACGTACGCAGTATAAGACAACTTCATGATTCTACCATTTTTTTGTCGTAAAAGCAACAAAATATAGTACGAATTTGGAAAACAAAATATTTTACGTGGCTATGCAGTCAGAGGAATGTATACACCGAATTCCATGATTCTATCAGCGGCCAATTTGTTGGTACCATTTTTATCCCCTTTTTCCAATTTTGCCCCCTCAAGAGTACGACTATCTAATATCTCTTTATTTTACGTATTTACACAATTAGAGGGATGATGTACACACTGAATTTCAGAATTCTAGCTGTATTCATTTAGTTGGTACTATTTGTATCCCCTGTAGCCATTGTATCCCTTGAAAGTACGAATTTGGAAAAAACGTTTTATTTTTCGTGTCTACGCAGTCAGAGGAACGTATACTCCGAATTTTATGGTTCTAGCTGCTGTCATTTGGTAGGTACTATTTTTATCCCCTTTTTCCATTTGAACCCCAAAAAGTACGAATTTTGGAAAGTTCTTTTATTTTACGTGTCTACGCAATCAGAGGAATGTATATATCGAATTTCATTATTCTAGGTGCAGCCGTTAGGTTGGTACTATTTTTATCCCTCTATCCCCATTTAACCCCTTAAAAGTACGAATTTAGAAAAAATACTTTTATATTATGTATCTATTCTATTAGAGGAATGTACACGCCAAATTTCGTGTTTCTAGCTGTTGTCATTTAATATGTACTATTTTTATCCCTTTTTGTCCCATTTCGCCCCCTACAAATAAAAATCACTCTATGGTGCCCTTTTATGCTATAAAGGGAATGCGCATTGCAAATATCAAGTAAATACAAGCTAATATGTTCAAAAAACATGCTGAAATGCTCTAAATATTAGGGGTATTCTCAGTCCTTGTGAGGGAAAATTTTTTCCCTCTGGGCCGATTTCGTCCACTTTCAATCCCAACCGATCTACAACCATAAGACACATTTAGGAAAAATTTGAACCTCCTAGCTCATTTCGTTCGGCCGCTATCGTGCTTTCAACAGACAGACAGACAGACGGACAGACGGACATGGCTATATCGTCTTAGAATTTTACAACGACCCAGAATATATATACTTTATGGGGTCTCCGATGAGTATTTCAATGTGTTACAAACGGAATGACAAAGTGAATATACCCCCATCCTGGAGGTGGAGGGTATAAAAATACAAACGAAAAAACTAAAATATAGGAAAATCTCAACTAAACTAGGGAAAATAAATGATCTTCAATTTCTGACGATAAAGGTTCGGAATAATTCCCATTAAGTTGAGTTAATTTCCTATTAAACATCTCGATTAGACTGTCTGCAATAGGTTGGTTGGCCTCTCGCATGGGTGTGTCAAAGACTTTTGACATGGTCGAAATCATCAGTTCAAATCAAATATTGATTACAGACCAAAAAATACAAACGAAAAAACTAAAATATAGGAAAATCTCAACTAAACTAGGGAAAATAAATGATCTTCAATTTCTGACGATAAAGGTTCGGAATAATTCCCATTAAGTTGAGTTAATTTCCTATTAAACATCTCGATTAGACTGTCTGCAATAGGTTGGTCGGCCTCTCGCATGGGTGCGTCAAGTAGTGCATTAATGCATCGATGTCTGTAGTAAGAAGGCGCTATGAAAATGGTAAAGCTGTCTAACCGAGTGTATAGCCAAAGCTGTGATGTAGAAGGCAAAGCTTTTCATGGGTTCTTGTGGAAAGAGTGCAAGAAAACAAACCATTACAATATTTTCCATTTTCTTGGTGTCTTTCTCTTTATTATCTTCCACCAATATAAGTAATAATCTTGTACAATATCTTGTAGCACAACTAGATAAGCATTTTTGGAAATTGACTCCTACGCTACAATTTATACTCTTACTTTTTGTGGACAAAGTCTTGCTTTAATTTAGATTAATCATTTCAAGTAAATTCGAACTATCCGTTAGCCAAAAGTAAATACTAGCTCTGTTTAATTGATACCACGACACGCCATGATATCTAAAATAATATTAGCGTTATGGTGTGTATAGTTGACCTGTTTGATCTTTCCACTTTCACAAAAACAAAAACTTCTGAAAGTGGAAGGAACGTTTTGTTTTTTAAAATGTAACGCCCCTGAGGATGATCGACGAAGTCGTTCGAAATATCGGGAACAAAATTGAAAAATAAAATAATAAACAAACAACATCTTGTTTTCATTTACTTGAGACCTTAAGCCGAACAATAATACAAACCAATAATATTAGCGCTTAACTTATATATGTGATTTTACACAGGTCCAAAGCTAACTGAAAATTAAATTAGCCGTTTGCATCTGAATGTAAATAGTTGGTACTTTTCAGTGATTTCAAAGTTGTATCATGCTCAGCTCATTGATTGTAGGTTTCTACCAATGTTTCTTCTATCAACAGATTTGTTTGTGGTATTATTTGTACTTTGTATGAAGAATGATTACTTTTAATTCTCAAATACCTTATCCACCACTCAAAGCCTTATTGTTTCTTCCTAAACTTGTTGTCGACCTTCTGGCTTTTGATTTGCAAATTGAAGCGCACCCTACCATGACCCACTCTACCACGAAAATCTCGCTCCACATTTTTGGCCCACAGCGTACAATCAATTCTATACATTAGATTGGGTAAAACATTTAAAATTCGAACAGCAATGATACGTTGAAAATCCAATGAATTATAAAATCTTGAATTATCTTCGCCAAAATGGTCGACGTACATATGGTGGGGTTCATGTTTTATAGCCTGCGATATATCCGCCACAGAAGCATTATAAAAACGTTGTGGAATATATTGAATCGTGGCAATGGGGCTTGATTGACAGGAAACCCATAAACGGCCTTTGGATTCCAAGGCAGTTAACGTTTGCAAATATCTGTAAAAATCGCGAGGTGCATCCGGGGGCAAATCATGGGGCCGTTCAATGGTTTCGCTTTTAAAGCCCACTATGCGATTGAGTTTAAGGAAAACACAAGGATTTCTCTCTTTATAACCGAATTCATTTTCACTCGTGCAATTGCCAAAATAATCTCTGGGAATGGTGCCATATTTTCTCAGACTATGCTCAATGCGATCGACGTACAGAGCCACTTCGTCTTCCTGGTCTTCATGATATTCAATTTTCAAGTCCTTGTCAGCGGAATTTACAGACGGTTCAAAACTGAAGCCTGGCTGTTTTAAATGCCATTTGGGATTGTTGTTTGACACGGTGCCGCGAAATGTCATATAACAAAGGCCCCAGAAGATAATGAGGGCCGCATAGAAAATCATATAGAACATTGCCAGATAGAGCCAACGCCTGGGTGTACGCCCCAGATATGTTCCATTTTCCAGATCAATGATGTGTTTATTCCAAGGCTCTGGTCTACGAATGTACTGTCGTTCCTCTTCGTGGCGGAATCGTTTGCGTAATTGGAAAGGTTCATCGGAATTGTACATATTTTCAAAAAAAAGTATATAAATATAACTGTTCGATTTTAATAACAATCTTGTTTGACAAATCTAACATGGCACAATTATTGAGAGTTTCCCAATTTATTTATATATTTTAATAAATACATCACAAAATGTTATCCACCAATATGGCTCGCTTTCGATTGAATGGCTACGCAAAACTTCAAAATTGTCGCTTTTAAGCAAGCAAGCAATTCCATTTTCCTCAAAATTAAGACCGGCCAAAATATTGCAGTCAATGGACATCATAATAAATCCACGAAACAAGTCTTTCGACATTAATGCGAAGAATGATAAAATTACTATATTTCGGCGAGTCGGAGCCTTGCTTGTTGGTTATCTTATTTGCGAAGTAAACAGATTACAATTGAACATAGCTCCTCAATAAAGCGTAATATTTGCGAATATTTTTTTGAGGAATATTTCATCTTAGGCGAAAATTAAAGTGAGCGAAAATGTCATTTCATCTGTTTGGTAGGAAATACGGTTTCTGTGATTGGTGATCGATACAAAACCATGATCAACGAGTTTCCATTGCCACAAGCTGATGAGAACTTTCGAGGGTGTGCGACTCAGTCCTGGACAATAGACTCTCCATCGATCTCAACAACTCAATATTTAACGCACTAACCTGAAGCGAATTTTTCACAAAGACCTATCAAAGATAATCGAAATACATAGATAAAATAATTGTAGTTGCAGCCATGACCACTAGGTGGCGATGTGTAAAAAGTAAATTATATTTCAATCAAAGTACTTTCTAAATCACTCAATTGTGTTCTCTCTTTCGCTTATAATACTGAAAATTTAAAGAAAGCGAATGAAGTAAAAGTTACTACCAATGATTTTTATGACTCTACGTCAAATACCACACTTCAGTTTATTTAATTTTCCATTTATTGCAGTTTTTAGAAAAAAAGGGAAATTTTCTCTCCAAAATGATATTCAGTGCCATCTAAATAATTGTCTTCGTACTATGCATTTCTCTGAGAATTTCGTTTAATCTATATATTTCCATTATCTTTGGATCTATTGGATCAGCAAAACTGCCACATCTGGGGATCGGAAAACCCACACGTTATCGTCGAGAGGCCAATGCAGAGAGTGACAGTTTGATGCGGATCTTAGAGCGGTGGTATCATTGGCCCATTTCTCTTTGAAACACTATTTTGGTTAACCATGAACGCTACAGAGCACTAAGGTCCCAAATCCATATTTTTGGCAGAAATTCGAAAATAAATAAATTAGAAATAGTTGAATGTGTACATATTTTATTAATGCCAACACTCCAAGCAATCAAGAAAATGATGGCAGCCTGAGAGGTATTTAAAGTTTGGCGTTGAAACAAGTGGGATTAATTCGGGTCTAAAGCAGTTATAAAAAATACTTCAAATAAAGAAAGAAAGAAAATAATGAAGTGACTATATGTTTGAAATTGAATGCCGGCGTAAGTAGTTGAAAAGTTATATTTAATATTTTGTATTTACTGTCGACTTATCACTTTTCTTTAGTGTTGTAATTTTGTCGTGAACCAAAAGTTAGATGAAGGACTCAACTTCACTCAAAGTGTAAATGTGAAAGCGTTTGTCTGAGTGTGTAGTTTATGGTGGAGTGATACATCGATGTTTTTGTCTCGACGAGGCCGATTTTTTTGAAAATCGACATACTTCCTTAGGAAGAGTTTCATGATTTTATGCGAGCTTTAATTTTCTGATATTAGAGTGGTACATTAGGGTAGTAGCAACTGAGATATGATGGGTAAGTACCAGAAGGGGGTGCTTGAGCTCAATGACTTCAAAGACAAAAAAATCGGCCTCGTCGAGACCAAAACATCGATGTATCACACTTTAAAATCCGTTTATAAATGCAGAAGTTATATAGAAAAATGTAAAAGCGCGACCCCTACGTTCGGCATAAAAAAAATAAAAAAAAATTTTTTGAAACTACCTTTCAATAATACTTCATATTCGAAGGTGTACGGCGAACTTTTTTTTTGAGGTACGCCCTAATGAACACCCCTACTATTGAGATTGATAAATTTAAAAAATCTAACTGAAATTCCAGGGGGGGAATAGTTCTGTGGTGGTATTAGATCACTCCAGCCAACCCATTGCTACGCCAATGGTTATATATTGAATTTATATGGGAGGTGATAGTGGGTGTGGTCCGATCGGCCCAATTTTTTTACGTATGTTATGTCTAGCAAATGTGCAATATTACAAGATTGTATCTTTAATTTTCGACTTTATGCCATAAAAAGTGGATTTGGGAACAGTGTGCAAAGGCATGATAAACTTTTTGTGGCTGGAGTTTGAAGACAAGGACCTGGCGGTCTTTGTTTTAACAGGATGATGCACCATGCCACACGGCCCAGGCCACAATACATTGCACCAAATTTACTTAAAAACGAGAAATTAAAGTGCGTGTGTCATTGCATATATGAAATTTCGAACACTGATTTTTTATAGATCTACAAGACATAACGAATTACTTGAAAGAAATACACTGTGAAACATAGTATTACACACATCGACAAAATGCCAGACTCCCTGACATATACAGAAATTGCGTGAGCGTGTGTTGACATCACAGAGCATCTCACATGCGGTTTTCCCTAATGCCAGCCAGGATCATATCAATATTATCGACTAGAAATTGGGTCTGACAGAGCTACCATTCGGTCATAGACTAATGATCATAGGCAGCGATACCCGTTTGCTGTACATTACGGGAGATAAGTGCATCTGCTAAACTCCAAGCCAATGGACGGGCAGGCGTAGGAGTGAGGCTTTTTTTATGAAATGTTGTTATTTACTTTGGTCAAATAGACTCTCTGGATTTCCGTTGTGTAACCGAGAGGGCATCATACTGTGTTCGCAGTGCATTCGAGTCGGAAGCCCAGTTCAATGCTAATGAAACCCAAACAATGGCAGCGAAATAAAGGCCGATTCATTGTTTCGCTGCTGTTGGTGTTTTTCTCAACTTCATCGCCCATTCCGCGGCCAAGCGAGATGTATACCCTCTTTAGTGGTTTCGTATTTGTTTTGTTTTTCTATAATGTCCGCTTCCAACTGTCCAACAATCCATGAATGAATGGGGAGTCGGTCGGACATTTGCTGTTTGCTTTACATTTTTGGTTTTAATGCAATTTGCTGCTGCTTCAGTTGCTGGTTTTCTCTAAATTTTATTTTCATTATTACTCCCCAATATTTGAATTTGTTTTAAATACTTGGTCGTTTCGCTGTTGTTGTTGTTGTTGTTGCTACCATTACTGGGGGACCACGTTTTCTTAGTCCTTGTTTGCAGGTCCATCCAACAGCCATCGCCCGCCCCACCCCGTTACCACCACGCCATCCATGTCCTTTCTGTCCGAAATGGGGAATAAAATTATAATGAAAAAATTTGCATCCGCTGCATTTATTTATTTCCATTGTTGTTGTTTTGCCTCAACTCAACTCTACGCTTCTCCGTTTCGTTTCGTTCCGTTGCGTTGCCTTGCTGTGTGCTGCGAAAAAGTTCTTGTCGACCTCTCCATCTTCTTGTTCTTCTCTCGGTTCCTTCGTGCTCCCTTCGCCCCTTCTTCTTAAAACTACAAAAGTCATCTTTGAACTTTTTTTGCGTTTCGTTTTAGGTTTTTGTTGTTGTTGTTGTTATTTTCGTTTTTGTTTTTAATTAATTAATGTGCCTTCTGACGGTGGTGCCACTGCCACTGCTTGTGTACGGGCCGCTCCAAGTACATTTTCTACAACTTTTGTTGCAAACTCTTCCGATGCTGCTGCTACTGTGAGCGTTGTTGTTGTAGGCTCCGTTCTTGGTCTTTACATAATTTAAGCAGTTGTTGTTGTTGCCGCAGCAGAAAAATCCGGTACTTGTGTTTACCTTTCAAGTTGTTCGCTTCTGGGCGGGGAGAGTGAGCTTCATGGTGTTGGAGATTTTGTTATTGCCTCCTTCGAAGGGGTTGAGAGTGTATTTGGTTGTTGTTCTGACAAAAAAACACAACAATTCCTTTAAGTTTTTATTTTAAATTTGGCAAAAACGGGGCCAGGGTAGGGGGTGCCGAACAGAAGAAGTTCAGGTTGTTTTGAGGGAAGCTGGAATAGTTTAAGGTTGTCATTTAACACACCAGTGGTTGTGAAGTGTTTCACCTCCAGCTTTCTCTCAAATACAAGATCTACGGCATGGGACAAGGAAGTTCTCGAAGTGAAAATTCAGCAACTTCTTTCTTTTCATTTGCTTATTTCAAGGTAAGATCAAAGTGTTTTCTGTCGCTGAATATATGATGATGAGGACTGTTGCTTGAAGACTTTGGAAATTGTAGGATGTGAGTGTGTCCATTAAACTTAATTAATTTGAACTTAATGGTCTTAACTGGTCGTTAGATCTTCCAGGTTTTGAACTATGCCACCCACGACATTTGTCGCTAAAATATACCACAAAAGGCGTTGTAATATTGTACAGGGTTTTCCCACAAGAGGTGTTATTTTGGTATTCAAAGAAAAATGACATTTTTTAAGATAAATGATCTGATATTTATTTCATAATAAAGAGGAAGGTATGCCGTTAATAATGACAAAACAACATCAGCCATATGGCCACCACGACCACGCTTACAGGACCATATCCTTTTCATGAAATTTTCCATAACCACATCGCAAAGTGGCTGCCCTATGTCCTCGATAGCCTCACGAATTCTATCTTTGAGGTCTTGAATCAACGCTGGGCTGTTGGCGTAGACCTTATCTTTCACGTGGCCCCAAAGGAAGAAATCGCAAGGTGTTAAATCACAAAATATCGGTGGCCAATTGTGATCACCTCTTCGAGAGATACACGGTCCGGAAACTTTTCCCGTAAAAGAGCAATGGTTTCGTTGTTTGTGTGGCACGTAGCGCCGTCTTGTTGAAATTAAACGTTGTCCAGATCAATACCATCCAACTCCGACCATAAAAAATCATTAATCATCTCTCGATAGCGCAATCCATTAATTGTTGATCTCATTTTCGAAAAAGTAAGGCCCAATGACCCCGCCGGACCATAAACCGCACCAAACAGTCTCACGATGAGTATGGAGAGGCTTCTCAATAATAATTCCTGGGTTTTCCGAGCCCCAGATGCGACAATTTTGCTTGTTGACGTAGCCACCGAGGTGGAAATGGGCCTCATCAGTCAAGTTGATTTTTCGATGGAATTCCAGATCATTTTTATTCATGAATTTTAATAATTTCAATGCGTTGTTGAAGCATGTATCGTTCCATTTTTATACACTCCACGAGAGTATTATGGCTTTGTGCATTTGTTTGTAACACCCAAAAGGAAGCGAGATAGACCCATTGTTAAGTATACCGATCGACTTAGAATCACTTTTTGAGTCGATTTAGCAATGTCCGTCTGTCCGTCTGTCTGTCCGTCTGTCCATCTATTGTTGTAATCAAATTACAGGTCGCAATTATAGTCCGATCTTAACAAAAATTGGCACAAGTAAGTTTTGTGGATCAAGGACGAACGCTATTTAATTTGAGGCAAATCGGTTCAGATTTAGATATAGCCCCCATACAAATGTCGCTCCCGATTTGACATTTTCCGCTGTAGAAACGACTTATTGTACCCGATTTTCTTTAAATTTGGAACAACATCTTATAATCCAACTAGAAACACCTATGTAAAAATTGGGTAAGATCGGTTCAGATTTAGATATAGCCCCAATACAAATGTCGCTCCCGATTTGACATTTTCCGCTCTAGAAACCACATATTGTACCCGATTATCTTCAAATTTGCCACAACATTTTATAATCCAACTAGAAACACCTATACAGAAAGTGGGTAAGATCGGCTCAGATTTAGATATAGCCCCCATACAAATGTCGCTCCCGATTTGACATTTTCCGCTCTAGAAACCACATATTGTACCCGATTATCTTCAAATCTGGCACAACAGCTTATAATCCAAGTAAAAAACTTATGGTGAAAGTGGCTAAGATCGGTTCAGATTTAGATGTAGCGCAAATATAAATGTTGTTCCCAAATGTTTAACCGATTTTGGCCAAACTATACATATTATATTTCACCTATTTCGTTCCAGATTTCAGTATACCCCCATACAAATGTCCTTTCAGATTTAAAATTTTTTGTCAAACACATACATTTACAGGATACAAAAATCCTTCCCGTTTTCACTTATTCGCTGAATTAAATTGTATTCGGATTGAAAGTGGAGTGTATCATAGAGTCGGCCCGACTTTAGCCTCTCTTTACTTGTTAGTAATGGCATAGTTTCTACTTGTCAAATGTCAAAGAATAAAAGCATCAAAAGTGACAGCTACCGAAATACCGGATGATTCAAAGTAACACCTCTTGTTGGAAAACCCTCTATCGTGTAAGTTAGCTCACAAAGCCATTTGACTTTAGTTAGGGGCGCTACTGCATCATTATTGCTGGTGATGAAGATTTATCTAAACCAAATAGCATTGGTCGTTCCGAGATTCACTTTCAGTGAATATAAAATCACAGCTAATCGATTGAGAGATCATTTCCTTTGTTTCTTCCGATCCCAGGCGACAATATAATCGTCGTTGACAATGTGAACACATTATCAGACATTAATATGACGTCGTGGTGTATTATGGTACACCAACGTTGCCGCTTAATTTTCTAAATTTCCTTATTGTCATAAATAGATCGGAAATTGCAAGTAATTTTGTACCATCTACATCATTTTCAAGTGTAATTCAAAAGACACCATTTAAAATTCAAAAATTCCATTTGAAATTCAAAAAATATCATTGGAAATTCAAAAAATAGCATTTGAAATTGAAAACTCATCGTTTGATGTATTTTGAATTACAAATGACGAGTTTTGAATTTCAAATGAAAAATTTTGAATTTCAAATGGTGTATTTTGAATTACAAATAACGAGTTTTGAATTTCAAATGACGAGGTTTGAATTGCAAATGACGAGTTTTGAATTACAAATGATGGCTTTGGAATTACAAATGAAGAGTTTTGAATTTCAAATGATGTCTTTTGAACTTCAAATGATGTCTTTTGAACTTCAAATGATGTCTTTTGAATTTCAAATGATGTCTTTTGAATTTCAAATGATGTCTTTTGAATTTCAAATGATGTCTTTTGAATTTCAAATAATGTCTTTTGAATTTCAAATGATGTCTTTTGAATTGCAATGACGACTTTTGAATTTCAAATGATGTCAATTGATATTTTTTGAATTTCAAATGAAATTTTTGAATTTCAAGTGATATTTTTTGAATTGCAAATGGAATTTTTTTTCAACTGTTTTTTTTTTTTTTTGAATTTCAAGTGATGTCTTTTGAATATATGAATGGAAGTCGACTTCCTTCATATGGCCACCGCGGGCACGTAGGCAGAGGTCGATTCGATGGACCCAATTTTCGATGACTCGATCACACATTTCGGCCGCAACGGCCGCTATTTCGCATTCAATGTTGGCTCTGAGTTCTTCCAACGTCGTCGGCTTGTTGGCATAGACCAAAGATTTGACATAGCCCCTAAGAAAAAAGTCTGGAGGCGTTAAATCGCACAAACGAAGCGTCCAATTGACTGGTCCATTAACACAGATAACTGGTCCATTAACACGTTCACCAAACTTTCTCTTCAATAAATCGATTGTATCGTGTGATGTGTGGCTATATCGGTAATCAAGGCGCGATGACGATCACCATTCACAGTAACGTGACAATCGTGATTGTCGATTTGGCCCATGCAAACCGCAACAAGCAATTTTTTTGTGGATGAAGTGGTGATTCATGAAGCACATGTGGATTTTTACCAAACCAATAACGCATATTGTGCGTATTGACGAACCCATTGAGCCAAAAATGAGCTTCGTCACTGAAGATGATTTTGCGATGAAATTCATCATCTTTCCGCATCTTCACCAGAGCCCAATCGGAGAAAGTACGTCGCGTCAAATGGTCCATCGGCTTCAATTCTTGAGTGTAGACCAAGATCTTTACGCAAAATTCGCCATAAAGTAAAGGTCTTGGCGATGCCGGGGAATAGACTGATTTGGATCGTTTGCTGCGAACGCCTTAACGGCAGCGAATTTTTCGTCACTTCGACCAACCCGTTGTCTCACCGGCACGGCAGCATCACACAATGAATATGTAGACTCAAATTTTTGCACTAAACTTGTTATTGCTTGTCTACTAGGGCGATAATAACGACCGAAAATTGGAGTTAAAGCTCTTAAAGTTGCGGTCTCCGACTCCGAATTTCGGTAGTACATTTTATAATTTGCATACCTTGTACGTTCGTGTACTTTACCATGATGAAAATGTTGAGTTTATTGAAAAGAAGGAAAGTAACGGTTATATGATCAGTGAAATAGAGCGTTTACAAATTAAATTCAAAGTTGTCAAGTACCTATTGGAAAATACGTTTTTTGACGACAAAGATCATTACGACTCAAGTCTCTCTCGACGTTGGGTTTTTTCTTGGACAGTTGGACTTTCTCTACAGTTTTAGATTATATCGGTTGTTGAGCCCTTATTTTACCGGTTATATAGACTCGTATCCTGCACCACGAATTCTTGAGGCATTTAAAAGCAACGTTGTCTCGTTACTGAAAAATACTCACGCCAGCGAACTGTGGCATACTTTTATATTTCTTAGTTGAAGAACGCCCATTAGCAATTGTTATAAATATTTAAATTTGTTGATATATTTTCAAGTGTAAATATAAATCCCTGGACACCGCAACTCCTTAGCATGTGTGTTGGAATTGTTGCCGCGGCCACCTAGGCTCACCCCCCAACCAAATGACTTAACCATTCTACTACATGAAGATATGATAATTATTTCTTTGAAATTTCAATTACATTTCATTTCCTGCCTTCAAATTATAATATGATAAATACAAAAACCGCGTAATAAACAAGATGCGCAGCTCCTCCCGTCTCTCCTCTCCTGATCTTTCTGGGTCTTCTTCCATTTCACATTCATACTTTTAATGATTCAACCATCATCGTATAGAAATTCAAACAACCAAATGAATATGAAGAACACCGCACTGCATCACACCGCCCCGGCACACATCACATCCTTTCACATCTTTGTTTTGTTCGGATTTCATTTCAAAGAAATACTAAAATTCATTTATCCTATTTACGTTTCCATAACTTTTGTTCTCCTTCGCCTTCTCCATCATCTGCCACTGTGTCTTGGTCGCTTTCGTTGCAATTTCTTTTTGTTTTCATACAAGTTTCTTTAGCAGCAGCATCGTAGCCACAATTTCACGGCGGATGAAGCTGAAGATGATGGTGGAGTGGAATGGCTTGGTGGGAGAGGTATAGAAGACTGGTATTTGTTCTCCGCACTGGGCTTAACGCAGAAAGACATTCAATTTGGAGCAAAAGGCATGAAAAGAAAACTGAAAGAAAATAAAATGTTTGTGAGGAGTGTGCAGAGGAGTGGAGAAGAACCAGCAAAAGTAGAGCCATTCGTTATTCATAATTTTTTAGGTTTTTGGGGTTGCAGTGCCACAAACCGGCCACCATGTGCATCGACGTGAATGCGGCATAGGCCTCGGCATCAACATCATCCTGGATGTGCGAGGGTCTACAGGAAAATATCATAAAGGTAGAGTCTATCTCCTTCTTAATGGCTCTGAAGACTTGCTTATAATTTTACAGCTAATATCAACGCAGTTAATGTGAGGGAAGCTCAAAGATTTAAAATAAAATTGACAGTATTACTCTGATCATTATTATTATTTTAAAGTTCATTCTGGGAATTATTGTAGTTTTGAATTATGACTATTATTGTTATTATTTTATATTTTTCTTTATTGAATTATTGTTTTTTATTGATCGGTTATTCCAAAGCTAGGAACATACATTGCATGGAATAGTTACATTAGGTTATTAGGAATAGGTTGTACAGAATAGATCACTACACACAATAATTGTATGAATGGCAGAGACCAGTCACCATATCAGAGCTCGCAACAACTCTAAATAAGGGCACCCTGGGTTGGGACCTTTCAATAAGACTGTACTTAAGATAGTTCATTCCATGAGACAATAATTTGCAAACTTCAGACATTTTACTTTTATATGAAAATAAACGATTCTCTCAAAATTTAATACAGATAAAAACAAAACTCAAATAAGATATTTGATATATATATATATTGATATTTGGAGAATATTACAACTGCAAAGTATTGTATAAAGAAGATGTATTTTTTAACAGCATGACAACTGAACATGACAAGCACGTGTACTTGGGTCACGAAATAAATTGCCAGAAGTGAAGATTGGATTGTTTAATGATAATCTGCAAATATTGCGTCGCTGGGTCTTGCCATCTGTGCGCCAAACGCTTCTGAAAACGCCTCTAAAAATCATGTTTTTCCCGTGAAATTTTTATACCCTACACCACAGGTCTTTGTGCATTTGTTAGTAACACCCAAAAGGAAACGAGATAGACCCATCGTGAAATTTTTATACCCTACACCACAGGTCTTTGTGCATTTGTTAGTAACACCCAAAAGGAAACGAGATAGACCCATCGTTTATTATACCGATCGACTTAGAATCACTTTCTGAGCCGATTTAGCGATGTCCGTCCGTCTGTCCATCTATTCTTGTAATCAAAGTCCAGATCGCAATTGTTGTTAGAACTAAATGAAACTTTGCACAATGAAGTTTTATGGGATAAGGACGAACGCTATTTAATGTGAAGTAAATCAGTTCAGTTTTAGATATAGCCCCCATACGAATTTCACTCCCGATTTGACCCTTTTCACTCTAGATATCACCCATTTCAACAGATTTCCCTCCAATTTGGCAAGACGCCGTATATTTCAACTAGAAACAGCTCTGGTAAAAATAGGATAGATCGGTTCAGATTTATATATAGCTCCCATGCAAATGTCTCCTCCGATTTGACTCTTTCCGCTCTAGAAACCACAAACTTTGACAGATTTTCTTCAAATTTGGTAAAACAGCTTATATTTCAACTAAAAACAGCTCTGGAGAAAATGGGCCAGATGAGTTCAGATATATATATATAGCTCCATTACAAATTTCGCTACTGAATTGATTATTTCCGCTCTAGAAATAACATTTTGGAACAGATTTTCTTCTAATTTGGCACATCAGCTAATGATTCAAATAGAAATTACTACAGCGAAAGTGGGTCACATCGGTTCAGATTATATATAGCTCCCGATTTGATTATTTCCGCTCTAGATACCACATATTTAACACTCCATAGAAAACCTTTGCTAAACATGGGTCAGATCGGTTCAGATTTGTATATGGCTCCCATTCAAAGTTTGTGTTCAAATTTTCTTACAAATACAGATAGAAGTATGGAATTTGTAGTATATTCTCCTGTTATAGCTGCATCGTATATCACCCGGTTCAAATGTAATGACCTTTTTATATCCCACACCATAGGGTATAATTTTTTTTCAAGTATCTTTATTTGCAATCTATTTACAGAGAAAATATTATAACACAATAACACAAAAAATTAAATAGAAATTATTTGAATTCTAACACTTATCCTATTTTACAATTTTGGCTATAGGTTTAAATATAGTTTTATGGCAGTTAGGTAACAAAGGGCAAATCAAGGGCATGACGTCGTTTCAGTCTTCTAGATTCATTGCTATCATCTAAAAGTGTTAAAGCCAATAGATTAGGATGTAGACTCAATCTATTGAGATAATTACTGCTATATCTTCTAAACTTTGGAGATTTCCAGATCTTTATGAATGTTTTCATTTCTTACAAACCATTAGTGAATTATTGATTAGCCTCAGTGTTTTAGATTGATATGTTTGCAGAATTTCAACATTTGAATTGCTTGCTGTTCCCCAAAGCTCGCTTCCGTATGTCCAGATCGGTTTTAATGTTGTTTTATATAGGACAACTTTGTTCTCCAAACATAATTGGGATTTTGGGCCTAAAAGCCAAAACATTCGCTTTGTCTTAATCTCTAGCTGTTTTCTTTTTTGCTTTTATGTGACGTTCCCATGTTAATCGTCTGTCTATATTCAGACCTAGGTATTTCACATAAGTCGATGAGGGTAATCTGCTTTCCTAAGTGTGAATGTTACATGTGTAGATTTTTCAGGATTAACTTTAATGTTCCACATCTTCAACCAAGATTGAGTCAAGTCAAGTTGTTTTTGTATTATATTGGAAGCTTCCACAGGTGACTTGTTAACGGCTAGTATGGCAGTATCATCAGCATGCGTTGCTACTGTTACATCGTGATTGGTAGGAAAGTCAGATGTAAATATTGTATATAAAACTGGGCCCAACACACTGCCTTGTGGAACTCCGGATTTTATGAAACCAATTTCCGAATCTTCGTCATTTATGTTCACGTAAAATCTTCTTTCATCTAAATATGATCTCATTAGCAGGTAAAAAGATGTGGGTAAGAGTGATTTCAGTTTATATAACAATCCAAGGTGCCAAACTCTGTCGAAAGCTTGTTTGACATCTAAGAAAATTGACGAGCAGTACTGTTTATTTTCAAAACACTCCCTGATAGTCTTGACTATTCTATGGCATTGTTCTGAAGTTCCATGGCCATGTCTAAATCCGAATTGGTGGTCAGGGATGATATTTAGAGTTTCTAGGACGGGAGAGAGTCTTTTCTGGAAAAGTCTTTCGAACAGCTAATAGGGTATAATGACTAAGTGTAGGGTATCATATAATCGACCACGCCCGACTTTAACCTTCCTTACTTGTTTCATGTTGCATTTTTGTCCAAATTTTTTTCTGGATTAATAGACACTTGGAAGCAATTTAAATCCAATTTTTTTTCTTGTCTTAGAGTAACTCGTTGGTCGTATTATTGGATTGGCTGTTGTGGTTTTCAAGGTGACAGCTAAAAACGCATATATCTTGTAAACATTTTTTTAAAAGGTGTTATGAAAAATAAATAGAAGGAATCAATATCTTTCGAATGATACCTAAATGATGAATAGCGGACAAAATATGACGTCACTGACGCCATGTTTGTAAAATAATTTAATGCAGGAGATGGATTTTCAGAGCCAAAATTGTCAAACTCGTTTTACAAAAATGAGCGCTGCGGCGTCATTTTCCTTCCGATTTTCATTATTCAGGCATCATTTGAAAGGCCGCTAACTACACTTATACCAAATATGAAATTGACAATTGTCACTATGAAAAAACACAAAAAATTATTACAAAGGTCCAAAAATTCGACCAATAAGTAAATCTAAGGTAATTTTGTACCATTCAGGAACGTTTAGCTCACAGACGGCTTAATTTAGGAACGACATATTTTGCAAATCATTGTACATGATAACATTTGGAAGAAAGGAAAGAGTTGGCAACTGGCCTCGGTTTCAGTTACCTTAACAAGCAAAATTGTGTAATACACACGAGATCCATCAAGTTACAGTACTTCCAGAGAAAGTTTTAGCGTGGTGGTCAATTAAAATAGAAGATCGACTTTATGCGAATGATAATTTTATACATCCAGCGTTTGAATATAAATTAGGACATATGATTGAATGTGCCGCATTATGTACAGTGTTAAAGAAAAACGGACCTATTGTCTTTAAAGACGTCCAAATTTCCCGTTCAATTGTCGAACACAGGGCAGTACAAACCAATGACGTCATGCAACCCCAAAGTAAGTAATATCCTGACGTTAAATCGCAAGTTCCAGTGGCCAATTGAATTGAATGTCCTGTTTGAAAGTCTGTCTACAAACAACATTCCATCACATTCGGTCATGAATTATCGGTTTTATATTGGACGCTGTTGATAGTAACTTCTCATCGTTCTGATTTTTAATAAAGCAATGGCCAACGATTTGCTTGAAATTGAACCATGATTTTCGAAATAAATTTGCATAGTTTGCAAGAGTTGTTGACGAAATGGCAAATCGAGTAAAATCAGTTAAATTGATAGTGTTGACAGATCTGGCCAATTTGTGTAAAAATAGTCGACAATAGTGCCAATACTAGACGACTTTCAAATTTTTGATAAGTTTACAATAGAGTAAGAAAATTTTCATCATTTAGGAAAAGCTTCACCTATTATTTCTAAATACAACTTCAACTTCGTGGAAGACATCTGACTTTCAGCTCATCAAATAGCGTTATCCATTCGATCTATACAGTAGATCATTTTAAGTAAATATTAAACCAGGTAGTCAGCATCTCCTGCTCCCCACCACCTTGTTACATTAGGTCCTGCTTATTGTTGTAATTAGAGAACCGCCGGGAAATTATGTCTCAAAAATCGCCTAACAACATCTGTTACTTGCCGATCAGCCCTCGTACGCCTGTGCCTGGGTTAGTGTGTGTGCAATGCACTTGTTGTCAAAGCTTAATTGAAGGCATCAAGATTTGTATACTTTTACAAACGACTTGGCATACAAACAACAGCAGCTACAATAACGAAAGTAGAGGCGGCAGCGACAGCATCAGATTGCATGGCACCGCATCGCAAGATGCAGCAGCAACATTCTCAGGCAGTCTCAGACTACAACCCCTTGCAACCAGCGAATGTATGGTGGCTGCTGCTCGGCAAATCTTCCTTTCTTTCTTTCTTTTAGAATTTCTTGTCGTTGCTGTGATTTGTTTTTTCTTTCCGCCTGCAATTCTTTTTGATGAATCTTTTGTTTGGTCGTCGTCGTCGTTGTTGTTATTTCTCTGCTATATCTTTGAACGTTTTTCGTTGTTGTTGTTGTTGTTTTGGATTTGTGCATAAATGCACAAATAAGAGCTTTTTTCTTCATGTGCTTTTTTGTGTTGCTACAGTTTTTGTTGTATTTTATGTTTTAATGTTTATTTCTCGTTTTCTGTGAAGACAATTCCAAGGTACACAAAGACACTTGAAATTAAGTAACGACAAATTGTATACCTACGCGCAAAGTCGGTTGGTTTCCTTGCTGGTCGGTAGAGCAGGAGGCTTGTATGGGTGGGACGTGCGTGTGTGTGTGTGGAACTCATACCTCATGGGTTTTGAGTAACGAATGCAATTAAGTCTCAAGTTATTAACTTAAATAGAATAGAATAAAGAGACGACGAGCGATGTGGCAGAGCTGCGGGAAAGGGTTGCTTACACTGAAAGAAAACCGGTATAGAAACGATCACTCTGGAGATCTTTCGAATGTATTGGATATTCGTAATCAATATTTGATTTGAACTGGGATATTGACCCGGCTCAAGACCATTTTGCATCTTTATTCAATATAATGCAAATTTATTTACAAATGGCATGGTGACATTTATTACTTGGCTGTTCCATGATTTCCACCCTGACAAAGGTTTTCTCAAGTGCCTTCGCAGCGACTTTCAACAACATACCCGGCCTCTATAAGTAAATGATTCTCACAAACGAACGAGAAGCACAACACACTTGCCGAATTTCCGTTATTAAAAAATCGCACCAAGTAATAAAGCCCACATGCCACCTTACAAGCATCTCATTGAGTTGCGTATGTAAGTATGTATATATATATACATATATATATTTGAACGTTTTTTTATAGTGTATATAAATAGACGCCAATCATTCAATAGGGTAGATCCCTTTAAGACGACAAATCGCGAGTGAGGGATCATATAGAAACCCTCGCCGTTATAACCCGCATTTAATGCACAATTCAAAGTTTTTCTAGATCAATTAAAACCGCCAAAGTAAAAATGGTTTAAGGTTGGACTACAAACAGAAACGATATAATCTATTTTATTGTGTTAAGGGACTGTTTTTGTAACTAGTGATTTTAAAAACTAAAAATTTTAAATTTAAAACTTTTGACATTGCACAGAAAACAAAAAGTGGATGTTTTACAAAATATCGATATTTTAGTTTTTGTGTTATATTCGAAGTTGTAAATTTTTTTCCTTAACCTTAAATGCTTCAAAGTGGCTATGGTCGCCACTGAATGAAAAAGAAAAATTCATTGCACTTATGAAATCTTACGTTGAAACGTATCATTGAATTGAATAGTATCATTAACATAACGTAGAATATGCATTAAATTAACAATTAATGAAGAATGTTCCATAAGTATTAGATGAATGGATTATAGCTATTTTCCAATGAAACATTGTGATTATATTAATGAGCCACGTTACATAAATATAATGAAACGATTTAATAAAACGGAATACTCGTCATTGATGCGATTATATAGTGTCATTGCTGCAAGGAAAATGTTTCATTGATTAGTGAAATTTATTGTAACAAGTGCATTACAAATTATTAATAGTACAACTTTTCTCTCTGTGTGTTCTCCTTAAATGCCTTCCTCTCTCATGCAATGCTCTCTTCAGCCAAAGGCAAATGCCAGAATCCATCCACCTGTAAATCAACATCATCCATTCAGTTAAGCACACACAATTGACATTCGAAAGATAAGAGATACAAGTCTTCGGTGGTGGCAAGAGTTCCTCAAAACACAGACACACTCACACACTTACACACTCATTTAAGGACAGGCATCAAACAAATCCAAGAAGATGGTAAATCTATGCATGCTGATGATGATGAGGATGGTGCAGGCTGCAGATGAGATGAAGGAAATGGTGAAGCACATATGAGGTCAATAGATTTTCACAAGGATATGTATCCTTGTTCTTCTTCTTCTTCATTTGCTGCCACATACATCCATCCAGTCTTATGTATATTCATTTGCAGACGAAGATTTATCTTTTAACTAAGCAAACAGAGCATACTCGTACAACAACTCATCCATTGCACAACTCATTCGGGGTTTGTTGTATTTGCTTAGCAAATAAATTCGAAAAAGGCAAAAAATAACCGAGAAATGCATGAGTTGAAGTTTGACAGTGGGGATATGTTGATATATGCTTTCTTTTAAGACACATATCTACATGAGAGTGGGTCAACGAATAATTCGACATGCATGCACGAGAACCAGTCCAGAGGTTTTCAAATTAGGGAAATCGGCCAAAAGGGAATATATGCCCAGCAAAGAGTGCCAAACTGGCCTATATACATATGCCACGAGGTCGAGAACATTTCGCAATATAACTTGTTTGCTGCACCGCCCTATAGTGGGGTGGTCTTTATAATTAATAAAATTTTGCCGCTAATTAATGGACTCGAAAATGAAAGGGCATAACAACATAACACATTAAGTGACAATAGCTGGAATTCTGTAAATTCGTAAACTGACGAGATATTTTAAGATTCGCACTTTTAAGGGGAGAAATGGGATAAAAATACTACAGACGAAATGACTGAAGCTAGAACAAGTAAAAACGGAGAAGAGCTGTAACATTAAAAGAAAAAGGAAATTGTTTTAAAATAGCCAAACCAAAACAAATAAAAATATTGAAAAAATAATTTTATAAATAAATATAACATTTTTATTATTTAAAACCACCCTTACAAGGCAAGGCTCCCAATACCTTTATACTATATATGTATATCGAAATAATACTTCAAGTCAATTCAAAAAGTAATTATAAGACAGCAATCTTCAAAAAATCATACATATCAACAAATTTTTGTCGTAAAAGTACGAATATGAAAAAAAAACACTTTTTATTTTGCCTGTCTATGCAGACAGCGGAATGTTTACACCGAATTCCATTCTAGCTGCTGCCATTTCGTTGGTACCATTTGTATCGCCTTTTTCCCACTTTACCCCCCTTAGGAGTACGACTTTCTAAAATTTCTTTATTTTACGTGTCTACGCAGTTTCATCATCCTAGCTGTAGCCGTTTAGTTGGTACCATTTTTAACCCTCTGTTCCCATTGTATCTCTGGAAAGTACGAATTTGGAAAATCTTTTTATTTTTCGTGTCTACGCAGTCAGAGGAATGTATATCCCGAATTTCATTACTCTAGCTGCGGTCATTTGGTTGGTACACTTTTTATCCCCCTTTCCCATTTTAACCCCAAAAGTACGAATTTCGTAAAATCCTATTGTTTTACATGTCTAAGCAATCAGAGCAATATGTACACTGAATTGCAATATTGTAGGTGCAGCCGTTCGTTTGGTACCATTTATATCCCTCTATTCCCAATTTACCCATTAAAAAGTACGAATTTGGAAAACATACTTTCATATTATGTATCTACTCAATTAGAGGAATGTACACACCGAATTTCGTGTTTCTAGCTGTTGTTGTTTGATATGTACCATTTTTATCCCTTTTTGTCCCATTTCATCCCCTACGAATAAAAATCAGTTTATGGTGCACGTTTTCGTTACAACATGTTAAAAAAACATGCTTAAATACTCTAAAATATTAGGGGTTATTATGGGTATTTTCAGTCCTTGTGAAGAGAAATTTTTTTCCCTTTGGACCGATTTGGCCTAGTTGCAGTCCCAACCGATCGATACGACTATAACACGCATTTATGCAAAATTTGGACGTCCTAGCTCCTTTCGTTTAGGTGATAGCGTGCATACAACAGATGGCTAGATGGTCTTAGAATTTTATGACGATATAGGATCTATACTTTGTAGGATCTCCCCATCCTGTAGGTGGAGGGTATAAAAATGAAATTCGTTTTGCATGTCGCTCAGACTGTTTAGGTCATTCGTAATATTTGGCACTCCCGGTGGAGGGTATATAAGATTCCATCTGTGTTAAATTTCTAACACAGTTCAGAACTATTATAAATTTTTCTCTTTTTCAAATCTCCTTAAGAATGCCAAAATTTATATGTTGCTGATAACTGTTTCTGTTTCGCTCGACTGCGACCCACTTTAAAATATATATTTATATATGTGTGTGTGCTTGTGTGTGTTAGTATGTGTAAGTTGAAACTTAATTCATGCTGAAAAGGAAGAAACGATTCTGCAGTCATAGAAAAGTTGTTCCGTCTTTCTGTGAGCGTGTTTGCACAGAATAACGTAAGATAAGTCTAACGACTTTAGGTACGACTTATTTATGGTTATGTACGTATGCGTATGTATTATTGCGCCCGTGTGTTTTATCGTGTATGCACATAGGCATTCACCTGTAAACGAGGGACGTTTAAGAATGTGCCTCAGCTGCCGCATACCAGAAGAATGACTTGTTCACAAACATTTTTAGGCAATATCCGAATGGAAGGATATAAACCCACAAGTACCATTATTGGTCAAAAATTCTCTAAAAATATGATAACAAATATAAAGTTTCAAATTTGTCTAATACTTATTCGTATTGACACATATGCTGACGGTGGCGAGGACACTCTGGCATCAATCACATTTTAATAAATATCCTGACCAGATGTGTAGCGACCTTTGACTCAAACAATTTTCGAATTGACCTCGTATCACATCTTGCCACTTTTTTATGCCACTGCACACGGCACTGCATCACAGATGATGCACATTTGAGACCACAGGATTCTCCGTCGTCAGCATCGCCATCGTTGTTGCTGTTGTTACTTTTGCTTAGTATGCATCATTAAAATTTCTTGCTTTTGTAAGTTTTCTTCATTTGGAAAAATACTAAAACTAAAGCTGATGCATGACGACGAGGCAAAGCTGAGGAGGATCTTGTGTGTGGTGTGGATATGGGAGGGTTTCAGTTTTATGAAAAAGTTATGGTTATCTTATATGTTCATATATAAATATATATATATAGATATGGCCGAGTGTGTGTGTGTGTCGGAGACTACACATACACACTCATAAGTTTATATAGAGTAGACACATACATATGTATGTGTACACATCCGCAAGTTGAAAGAAGTCACCTTAACACCAAGATTTATCTGCAGAGTTTTCTTTTTAATGGCTTAGAATTCTTTATGTTTCGAGGATAAATTGTGAGGATATGAATTTGCATTGGTTGGATGACACACATTCCTACAGAAGCCTTCGCACACATACACACACACCTGTGCAATTATTATTGGATTGAGCTTAGGGTTAGGTGGGGCACGAGATTGCTGCATTTGCCAACAGTGAAGGCTGGTAATGCTGCATAGGAACCGGAAATTTTTATACAGTACATTTAATATTCAAGTGAAGAAATAAAAACAAAACAAAAATGCAAAGGAATTCTCTGTAGTTGTTACATAGAAAGGTAAGTTTTTATTAAAAAAGAAACTTAAAGTATTTCGAACAAATTATCCAGCAAATGGAGAAGGACACGCGTTTGCATTTTAAGGGAGAAATAATGGATTAGGTCATCATCGTGAAGTTACAGATTTGTCTATGGAGGTAATGGAAAAGTTTATGTAAATGAAACAGAGCCCTAGAGTGATTCCAATGGTATATAAATAACAATATCCAGGGACGATCAGCTGTAGAAGATTCGATCGTGAGTGAATTGGTGAACTTGTAAATCATTAAAATTGCCCGAAACTATGTATTTCTGTTTTTATAACCTCCACCTGCAGGATGGGGGTATACTATCTTTGTTATTCCGTTTGTAATACCTTGAAATATTGACCAGAGACCTTAAGACGATCTAACAACGTCCGTCCGTCGTTGAAAGCACGCTAGCTTCCAAAGGAAACTAGCTTCGACGTCCAAATTTAACATAAATGTGTCTTATAGTTGATGATCGGTTGGGATTGAAAGTGGCCATAAAATATCCTGATTTATTAGAGTATTTCATCATGTTTTTTTTTTTGACTAAGTCTGCTTATATTTGTTTGATATTTGGTATGCGCATTCCCTTTATAGGAAAAACGTGCTCAATAAAGTGATTTTTGTTTGTAGGGATGAAATGGGCCAAAAAGGGTACCTATCAAACGACAACAGCTAGAAACATGAAATTCGGTCTGTACATTCCTCTAATTGAGTAGATATACATTCCTCTAATAATATAAAAGTATTTTTCCTAAATTCGTACTTTTAAGGGGTAAAACGGAAATATAGAGGGATAAAAATGGTACCAACCAAACGGCTGCAGCTACAATAACGAAATTGAAGATTAATGTTTACACCATTCATCTGATTCCGTAGACAGGCAAAATAAGGGGATTTTTCGAAAATCGTACATTTAGGGCGGTAAAATGGAAAAAGGGATAAAAACTGTACCAAATGGCCGCAGCTAGAGTCAAAAAATAATATAAAAGTATTTTTCCTAAATTCGTACTTTTAAGGGGTAAAACGGAAATATAGAGGGATAAAAATGGTACCAACCAAACGGCTGCAGCTATAATAACGAAATTGAAGATTAATTTCGTAGACATTCATCTGATTCCGTAGACAGGCAAAATAAGGGGATTTTTCGAATATCGTACTTTTAGGGGGGTAAAATGGAAAAAGGGTTAAAAACTGTATCAAATGCCGCAGCTAGAGTCAATAAATAATAATAATAAATAAAAAATAAAAGTTTTTCAAAGTCGTACTTTCAAGGGATACATTGGGAACAGAGGGATAAAAATGGTACCAACTAAACGGCTACAACTAGAATAATGAAATTCGGTGTGTACTTCCCTCTAATTGCGTAGATACGTAAAATAAAGAGATATTCAAAAGTGATTATTTTAAATGGGGGAAATCGGGAAAAGGGGATAAAAATGGTACCAACCAAATGGATGCATTTAGGTGTACACATTCATATGGCTGCACAGACTAGCAAAATATAAAGATTTTTCCAAATTTGTCATATCATTTCTTTTTCGGCCCGGTCGAACTTAACACTGTTTTTTATTGTTTTCCTCAAGCTAGGATAACGATCGGCAAGATTTCTCATAAATGTAATCGACATTTAAACATTTTCCTGTAATTTTCTTTGTGGATTATCGAGAATGAAAATGTCGAAAATGAATTTTGCACAAAATGTTTTTAATTGTAATCGGTTCAGATTTTGACTTAAACCCCATGAGAATGTTAGTCTTGATGTGAGTGGAGCCTATATTAAGAAGAAATATAGGCCTTACTATAAGTGTCTTCTTGGCTCAATCTCTAACCTCTACAGCTGTCCAAGTATTTCAAACTATTTTATCCGAATTTTAAAACTGAAACTCACACTTTAATTGAAATTTAAAACATCCAGTATTGACCTTAGATTATTGTGAAGAGAGAGAGAGAGACAGAGATAGTGGTTCCCTTTCTGTGAGTACAAAAATTGCGCACAACTCAGGGATGGACTGAAGCTATCCTGGGATTATTTGCAAAGTTGTAGAAAGCGGCGGTGAGTATCGTTGTTCTTAGCATTTCCTTACTTGTTTTATTTAATCCTACAATATTTGACAAAGGAATGCGACTGGGAAATAAGCTATTGATCGTAACAAGTTACAGTGTATTCAATTACGTTTTCAAACACATATGTATATGGGCTATTGCAAAGGAAGTCTGCCGCCTACCCACCAAAACAATACCCTAAGGATTAGCAAAAAAATATCACAAAAAATAGAATGTGAAAAGGGGAAAACCAGCATAACAAATTACAAGCCTTAAAGTGTTGGTGCGACGACAACATTAATAAAGAGGATGTGAACTGCTTGTCCATAACCCCTGAAATCAAATAAACAGCAGGTAGCGACTTTATCCTTTGGTTTGTGGAAGCACTGATCTCTCTACCCTGCACTCTCTATTACCATGTGTGGGTTAAGGCCCTCATTCATAATCCAAATCTAGAAAACTAAATATATGCAATCCAGGACAAAGGAGTCTTAATCTTTAACATAAATAAAGACAAAAAAGCCATGAAGTGAAATTGTTTTTCGTAGTTTTTCTTTTTGAATAACAAACAATAACAAAGGATCTTGACAAATATCCTCACATGTGAAATAAAGTGAAAGGATAGCACAACTCAGAAATGCAAATAGACGTTCATGCATGCATATGTCAAAGGAACAATTGATGAATGAATGAATCAATGAAAGGAAACAATTGCAACTCCATTCATTCATTCATTCATTCGCACATGCATATATGCGTGTTCCACATTCGGCTACTTAAATGCTTAAAAACCATAGAAAATTTGTTATAATAAAATTTTGGAAAACATACAGCATTCTCTCTCTCTGAAGTGTTTATTTCTGTTTTCTAAAGTGCGAGAAATAAAGAAGGAAATAAGCATTTTGGGCCATTGTCTCCTCTACATATTGCCTCCAATCCTTTTGACCCCTTGCTTTGGTCTAAGGACTCATATGCATGCATGTATGTATGTAGGTACATATGCATGAGTTATTGTGTCCCGGTGGGGGTAATGAATGTCACCGTGTGGTTTCTGTGTGTTTCTTTGCATGTCTGTCAGTCTGACTGTTTGGCCTTAATTATTGTTGACATTTGATCGGTCCAACTGCATCTGCTTCTCGGCGCACAATAGAAATGCATCTTTTTCTTTTGGGTTTTCTGGTGCCGAATAATGGGTATTATCAAAAGAGTTTTTGATTTCTTTTACTTTGTGACATTAGCGTGGTAAGGGGTTCTTTGTTCTTTTTAGCATTTCATTCAAATATTTTTGCATGGTGGTTGAAGAAGGGTTGTAGGGTAAGGGCATCTTGAGAAGAAATTATTTGCAGACACACTCGTTACTGACACTCGAAAGAATGATAATGGTGGTGGTTGTCTTAATTTCGAGATGATAATTTTCCTTTCACTCCATCGCAACTTCTTGGCGGACCTGAGGTGTAGGAGCTGGTAAATTTACAGAATACCAGTCAGGGTGTAACTTTTGCTCATAAGAGTTGCTGATATTTTGCCTTTTTAGAAGTTTTTCGGAATTTTGTAACAAACTAACTGTTATATGTCTAAGATCGTACAATAGAATAATTTATTTTTAGAAATAAACTTAAAATTTTTCAGATTAGGAACGACCTATAGGAAATTTAAGAGGTCATAAACAGCTTTTAATTCTTTAACAGCCTTCTCTCGGAATGGTCCACTGTAATAGCTGGTATCCCAACGAAGAATACAAGGCATACTTGAAGAAAATCTTTGAATAAATGTAGAAGTAAGAAAATATCCAAAAAATATCGTATTTTTCTTGGTACAAAAAACCCACAAAAATGGAAAAATAAATTATTATCTGTTATATTCTAATAGCTAACATCCGAACGAAGAATACATACATATTTGAAGAAAATCTTTGAATAAAACCAGAAGTTATGATCCTTCTTGTAGAAGTAAGAAAAATAAAGTTTAAATAGCGTATTTTATTTTTAGTAGGAAAAATCCATACAAATAGAAAAATAAACCATTTTTTACTATTTTCAAATAGTAATCATCCCAACGAAAAAAACGAGGCATATTTGAAGAAAATCTATCGGTAAATATAGAAGTTATGACCTTTCTTGTAGCAGTAAGAAAATATCCAAAAATCATGAGAAAAAGCCCATAAAAATGAAAAAAAATATCCTTTATTATTTTCGAATAGCAAACATTCTAACGAAGAAAACAAGGCATATTTAAAGAAAAAACTTCATTCGCACATTGAAATATTACATTGCATCAATGAAAATTATCATTGTTTTTAGGTCAAAGTAGTGCTTCAATGATACAAACTAAAAAGCTTTATTAAATTAAAAACAAGTAAAGAAAGGCTAAAGTCGGGCGGGGCCGACTCCATGATACACTCCACTTTCTATCCGAATACAATTTAATTCGGTGAAAAACTGAAAACAGGAAGGAATTTTGTAACCTGTAAATGTATGTGTTTTACAAAAAATGTTAAATCGGAAAGGACATTTGTATGGGGGTATATTAAAAGCTGGTACGCAATAGGTGAAATATAATATGTATAGTTTGGCCAAAATCGGTTAAACATTTGGGACCAACATTTGTATTTGGGCTATATCTAAATCTGATTATAAGCTGCTGTGCCAAATTTAAAGAAAATCAAGTACAATATGTCGTTTATAGAGCGGAAAATGTCAAATCGGGAGCGACATTTGTATGGGGGTTATATCTAAATCTGAACCGATCTTACCTAATTTCTGCATATGTGTTTCTAGTTGGATTATAAGATGTTATGCCAAATTTAAAGAGAATCGAGTACAATATGTCGTTTATAGAGCTGAAAATGTCAAATCGGGAGCGACATTTGTATGGGGGCTATATCTAAATCTGAACCGATCTTACCGAATTTTTGCATAGGTATTTCTAGTTGGATTATAAGATGTTATGTCAAATTTAAAGAAACAAACAAAAGTTTGCACAAGTAAGTTTTTTGGATCAAGGACGAACGCTATTTAATTTGAGGCAAATCGGTTCAGATTTAGATATAGCCCCCATATGAAGTTCAGTCCCGATTTGATATTTTCCGCTCTAGAAACCACATATTGTACCCGACTTCCAACTAGAAACACCTGTGCATAAAATGGGCTAGATCGGATCAGATTTATATATACCCGATATATGTACCCGATTTTCTTCAAATTTTGCTTAACACCTTATAATCTAACTAGAAACACTTATGCTGAAAGTGGGTCGATTTTGGCCAAACTTTACATATTATATTTCACCTACAAACATACACTTGTGTCACATCGTTCCATGTTTCAATATACCCCATACAGATTTATCATTTTTGTGAAACACATACACTTACAGGATAAAAAATCCTTCTCGATTTCACTTTTTTACCGAATTGACTTGTAGTGTGAAAGCACTTATTGTGAAAGTTAGTCACTTCATTCCATGTTTGGATATAGCCCCGATACAAATATTATTCTCGATTTGACAAATTGGACCAGGTCAAATTAGCCTATGATTAGGAAACATACAAAAATTCTTCCCGTTTTCACTTTTTACCGATTTGAATTGTATTCGGATAGAAAGTGGAGTGTATCATAGAGTCGGCTCCGCCCGACTTTAGCCTTTCCTTACTTGTTTTTGTATGGAATTTGCTCGCTTAACAAGAAAGTAGCTAACTACTCTCTTAGTTGTGTTGTCAGGTTTTTCCTGTTAATCCATTTAAGAAAAACCAATGTGTAGCAACGTTGCCACCTTATCAAGTCTCTTAACTGTAAGCTAGTAAGTACAATCGAACCTTTTGTTGTTTTAGGGGCTAATTTGGTCAACTTTTTATTGAAATTAAACTTATTAATTTCATTTTTTACCCAACGTTTCTCTGGCTTGTTTCCAGCTAATTCAGGGGTCGGTTTATTTGAAAATCCTACCAACAACAACATATGTGTAATTGAAAAAATTATTTGGTAAGTTCCATTGATAAGTATTTTTTCATTGCTGTGAAATTGATTCGTGGATATAAAGCAGATATTTCATTGCTACATCAAAAAGTATTAATAGAAACAAGTAAAAATGCATTAAGTTCGACCGGACCGAATCTTATATAGCTTCCACCATGGAGTACATTCAACAGTATTATCAGCAGATTAGAGGCATAGAAGTGCACTACCATATTAGGAAAATTGTGATGCTTCATTATTATAATATCTCTACTCTATATAGCTCTACTAAAGAGTGATTTTTTTGAGGTTAGGATTTTCATGCATTAGTATTTGACAGATCACGTGGGATTTCAGACATGGTGTCAAAGAGAAAGATGCTCAGTATGCTTTGACATTTCATCATGAATAGACTTACTAACGAGCAACGCTTGCAAATCATTGAATTTTATTATCAAAATGCGTGCTCTGTTAAGAAAGTTCAGAAAGAAAGAAATTGTGTTCAGCGACGAAGCTCATTTTTGGCTCAATGGGTACGTAAATAGGCAGAATTGTCGATTTTGGAGTGAATATCAGCCAGAAGCATTGCAAGAGCTACCAATGCATCCAGAAAAAGTCACAGTTTGGTGCGGTTTATGGGCTGGTGGCATCATTGGACCGTACTTCTTCAAAGATGATGCGAATCGTAACGTAACTGTGAATGGTGAGCGCTACCGTGAGATGATATCCAACTTTTTTTTGCCCAAAATGGAAGAACTGAACTTGGTTGACATGTGGTTTCAACAAGATGGCGCTACATGCCACACAGCTCGCGATTCTATGGCCATTTTGAGGGAAAACTTCGGAGAACAATTCATCTCAAGAAATGGACCGGTAAGTTGGCCACCAAGATCATGCGATTTGACGCCTTTAGACTATTTTTTGTGGGGCTACGTCAAGTCTAAAGTCTACAGAAATAAGCCAGCAACTATTCCAGCTTTGGAAGACAACATTTCCGAAGAAATTCGGGCTATTCCGGCCGAAATGCTCGAAAAAGTTGCCCAAAATTGGACTTTCCGAATGGACCACCTAAGACGCAGCCGCGGTCAACATTTAAATGAAATTATCTTCAAAAAGTAAATGTCATGGACCAATCTAACGTTTCAAATAAAGAACCGATGAGATTTTGCAAATTTTATGCGTTTTTTAAAAAAAAAAGTTATCAAGCTCTTAAAAAATCACCCTTTATATATAAATAAAAAACTTGAAGTGGAATCAAATAGATAACATTACGAGTAGAAACAATTTCCCTCAAGGCTACTTTCATAATTTGTGATTTCTTGATTTCAGCTACAGCCTGCACCATTTTGATAGGAAAAGTTCTAATATTGAAGATCAAATATGTTACAGATTGGAATATACACACCTGGTTTCATGATTTTTGCTACAGCCGTTTGATTGGAACCAGTTTCACTTATTTTTCAATTTTGACCTTAAAAGTGTGAATTTAGATAAGCTCGTACCTCTTTTTTCGGCGTCGACGTAGACAGACGAGTGAAAATACTAAATGCCATGATTTTGGCTACAGCCGTTTCATTGTTGCCCATTTTAATCCCATTTATATCCTGATGGTACGAATATCGAAAGATGTATTTATTTTTCGCGTCCACGTAGTCAGAAAAGTGTACACACTGAATTTCTTTGGGTGGTACCATTTGTATCCCCCATTCGCCCCATTTTCCGTCAATAAGAAAAATTTCGGAAAATTCCTTTTTGTTTCACGTATTCACAGTCAGATGAATGCATACACCGAATTTCATGATTTAAACATCAGCGGTTTGGTTGGTGCAATTTGTATCCCTCTTTTCCAATTGTATCCCTTAATTGTGAAAAATCGCTCTATTTTAAGTATCTACGCAATTAGAGGGATGTGCATTCCAAATTTGGTGCTATCACGCTACAAGAGGAAGGTACACAAGTGCACAAATTTTTAAGATTATTGCTTAATCACAGGTGTATATTATATTAAAGCTGAAACATAGATTATAATATAAGTGAAATTGATAAAAAAAAAACTATAATTGATTTAAAACGTATTTATTAATATTGATCTTCTTGATTATTTTTCTGAATTGGTAATAGTGTACTCATAGTTTCACAAACTTAAAACTCTTTATAATTAAATAGAAATAAATAACGCATTAAAATACATAGTTCAATCAATTGCGATGCAAACAATAAAATATGATGAAGGGGAAATATTAGATTCGTGGTTGTTTTTCTTCTGTTATTAGATTGGTATCAAATTGTAAATACAAACGAACAAATACAAGCAAATTCTACGAACATTCTTCTTGACTCTTTCTAACATCACGTGCAACTTTCCTTTTGAAATCTGGATACGATTCTCTCCATTCCTTGGCAGCATCAACGTTAGCTGGAGTCATCGTTTGGATCTGCCAGCACTGATATCATAGATATCAAAATAGTCTCTACTGTACGGACTGGTAACTAACTTTCGGAAGCCTTGTCATATCCCCATTTATCGTCTCCAGGTTCATGAAGGATCGAAATGCAAACATCACTATTTTTTGCAATATTAGGATGCCAAATTTTAGTAACGAACTTCATACGGGGTGGACGTAACGGGTACTCTTTGGGGCAGTATAAATGAGCTTTCAAAAATACACCTTCATAAAGAGTATCTGGTGTCCAATAATAACCACTTCCCATCTAAATATGTCGTTTTCATCAATCAATCCAGCTGAAAATCCCTCAACAGGGATTTTATTTATCTCTGCCAATTGTTTCTTCAATAGCAGCGAGGATTGAAGCTCAGACATTTTATTACAAATAATCCTAAAATATGCTAAGTGAAGGTAGGGGGTATTTTCAGTCCTTGTTAGGGAAAAATGTTTCCCTCTGGGCCGATTTCGCCCACTTTCAATCCCAAATGACCTGCAACCATAAAACACATTTAGAGAAAATTTTAACTTCCCAGCTTATTCCGTTCGGCGGCTAGGGAGGGCATGGCTTGATCATGGCTTAGAATTTTACCACGACCCAGAATATATATATATATATATATTTCAAGGTGTTAGAAACGGAATGACAAAGTGTATATAACCCCATCCTTATGTGGGGGTATAAAAATTATCCTTATAGCTAATTAAGCTGTACACTCTCTCTGACAATTCATGTAGTCGTAACTCCTGACGTTTATTGGAAATTCCAAATACTTTCCCAGCTTAATTCATTTCATTGCTTTTCTTTTTATTTTTCAATATCATTGCTTTTGTCATTTGCTGTTCAGCAAAATCTGTGTTTGCCTCAATTTGCCTGTAAGGGTTACTTTCAAGATTACTGATTTACTGTGGAGATCACTTTTGATTCCTTGAAGGACAGCTGGCAGGCACATAACAATAGACCCCTCAAGGTGTTAAAAATGCAGCACAATCGAAATGATTGATTTCCATTTTGACGCCTAAAGGCACAACCACTGAATATGATGGCATTCTGATTAAACGAAAATATTTTTATATGTATCGGATATTTGGCAATTCATTTGTATCGTCCTTGCAACGAGAACCACAAAAACCGAGCTTTGTCTCAGTCGTTAACAGAGTCTCTTTCTGTGGTTGATTTTTTTAATTTTTTTCCCCGTCCTCAGCTTTCATTCTTTGTCATCCTATACGAATGTATATATGTAAGTGTAAGAGTTTGTGTGTGACTGTATCTGCAATATTTTGGCTGTAACTGCTGCAATTTCTTGAAGCATTTTTTCTGTTTCTTTGCAAAAATATTTAATGCATCATCATCACCATCACTTTGCCGAGACAGGACAAACAAACCCATTGGAATCGTGTTTTTGTTTTTTTTTTTTTTTGCGAGGCGTTCATTTCTTCGTGTCGGCGCCCATGGGGTGGTAGGACAAAAGAGTGGGCGGTTGGGTTGGAGGGTGTTCTGAAGACCGGAGATGCCAGTGTGGCAGATATTAAAAGTGTCTTGTCGTGTTGTCTCCTTTTTTCTTTGTGATTTTTGCTTGTGGTCAGCTTTGTTTTAATTATTTTTGTTTGATTGTGTTCGGGGTTGATTTTTTCTCTGCTTCAAATAATATAAGATTGCACTACGGAAAGATTGATTAAAAAATACTTTTTTTATTAATCTATGCAAGGAGGTTCATGTTTGAGGAGACATCCGGATGCGTTTGGAAATTAATATTTTTGTTCTATTTAAGCTAAAGCTTAAACAAAGTTCTTTGGACGATGCGAGGAAAAATCTGGAACCGTTTGGGAATTAACATTGTGTTCTTAATCTACAGCAATTTTTGCGGAATAGGTTCTCTTCGATGAAACACGTTGCCATTGTTAATCTATATATAAAACTAATGTATGAATGACCGATCACTGTCCGGACCAAACTTCGGGAGCTAGAATCGTGAAATTTGGGGTGTACGTTTCTTACATCGTAGGGAATAGAATTTTTTAAATTAAGATTAAAATGAAAAAAGGGAGGATTTGAAAATTCAATTTTGTAGTTTCAATTACCTTAATATAACTCCGCACAACTATTTAAAAAAAATTGATACGGATGATATACGTCTAAAACTATAGACAAAATAGAGCTACAATTTTCAATGAATAACATGAAAAAATGAAAAACTAAAAACACCATCTAACTCCACGTTGCCTATATTTTCAGATTTATATCACCCCGTAAGTATAGTGTAACTTATCGGTCTCAAGACCGACACGAATTGCCTCAGCCTACTTGCAGAAGTCTTTCACTTTAAAACTAGCACCAGTTTGTAATTCAGAGTAGTCCCTAGGCCGAAAACCTCAAGTGTTAGCACAGGAAAGATGAGTAATTATTCCTGAAATGACTTCAACAACAACTATACAATCTTAGTTCTGGCATATTAAATACTAATGACTTTGTTGATGTTGATTTCAGATGCAGCCAAGCATAAAATCAATGACATTTAGAAGAATCCTTGTCCAGTTGCTCGTAGTCCCAACGATGTCCCTTAAATGCTGCAACACCAACAGAAACTTCTTAACATAAGTCATATTTAATGGATGAAATGATGAATCTCCAACCATGTCTATTCTCCCTCCACACTGAAGTGATGACAGTTGATGACTTGAAATATGAAGGACTTTACAGAGGTTAGCACTCAACCGCAAGGACAGGATAATAGCCGCGAAAATAGTGAGCGTATCGCGGACAGTACGCTGGGGGCACAAACAAATAATAAACTGTTTGAGTATACAGCCTGCATTATCGTAATTATTTTTGCGGTACTTTAAGTTCAAGCAAATGGATGTGAAAGAAAAGTACGAAAAGAAGAAAAACATTTGAATGACATTATTTTTTGTGTTACTTTTTTCCCTGTTGAGTTGTCATTATAATATTGCAAAATATCATAGTTGCGGATCCTGGAGAAAACTTTAGATTAGGGGAGCATAATAGCAGCATTCTGTTTAAAGGACCAAAACGTCAAGTTATTATAATGTTATTAACGAGTGACCTTAATTTAAGGGATACTTCATGAAGTGGCGTCAATATTATATACTCCATTATAAAATATTATCTACTCCACGTTTTAACTCACAATAGAATAACAACCAATAAATTAGAGTTAACACATATCTCGGACATAAAGAAAGGATCGGTTTTCAAATTATATATTTTTCATTTTCGCTACGCAGAGTACTGATTTTCTGAATAACCTTTGAGGTTGTCTACACCTGCGTACTATACATAACACGGATTCGCATGTGCGATGATAAGATATCACTACAGATAGCATTTTATTCGATTAATCAAATAATATTGTTCAAACATTTGATCGAATAATGAAAAAGCATGATTTTCGAATATCGCATAATTTGCCTTAAATTTTCGATAAATCGACATTTTTTGTGTAGAAAAATGCTAAAATCGACATTTGGTTTGTATAATATATTGATTTATAATAATCTATACATGATGTAAGTAATTATTGAGATAAAATATTTTCTATATGTATATTAAGATGGGCAACGAAAATAAATTACCGCTGCAGAACTGAAGATTGTTCTGTTTAATGATGATCTGCAACATATGTCTTCGCTGTGTCTAGTCATCTGTGAGCTAAACGCTCCTGAAAACACCTCTAAAAATCATAATTTTCCCGTGTAATTTTTTTGTGTTGCATTTTTGTTCAAATTTTTATACCCTACATCACAGGGTATAATGTCTTTGTGCATTTGTTTGTAATACCCAAAAGGAAACGAGATAGACCCATCGTTTATTATACCGATCGACTTAGAATCACTTTTTGAGTATATTCTTGTAATCAAAGTCCATGTCGCAATTGTTGTTAGAACTAAATGAAACTTTGCACAACGAAGTTTTATGGGATAAGGACGAACGGTATTTAATTTGAAGCAAATCGGTTCAGATTTAGATATAGCTCCCATACAAATTTTGCTTCCGATTTTACTTTTCCCGCTCTAGAAACCACATATTTCAACACATTTTCCTCCAATTTGGCAAAACGCCGTATATTTCAACTAGAAACAGCTCTGGTAAAAATAGGATAGACCGGTTTTACAAGGTGACAGCTAAAAACACATATTTCTTGGTAAGAGGTGTTATGAAAAATTAAATAGGAGGACTCAATACCTTTCGAATGATGCTTAAATGATGAATATCGGATGAAAAATGACGTCACCGACTCCATGTTTATGAAATAATTTAATAAAGGAGATGGATTTTCAGAGCCAAAAATTTCAAACTATTTTTACAAAAATAAGCGCTGCGGCGTCAATTTCCTTCCGATGTTCATCATTTAGGCATCATTTGAAGGGTATTGACTGCCGCTATTTATTTTAATTTAATACTAACACCAAATGCGAAAAATGTTTTTGTTCTCACTATGAAAAAACACAAAAAAATAACATAAAGGTCCAATAATTCAACCAATAAGTTACTCTAAGACAAGAGTCAAAATTTATATTTAGCCCTTTCAAAGGTCTATTATTTCAGAAAAACATTTTCGACAAAAATGCTGCACAAAAAACCAAGTAAGGAAAGGCCAAAGTCTGGCGGGGCCGACTATATAATACCTTACACCACTCCCTGGAACTGTATTAGAGTAGAATGGGGGCCCAAATTGTATGGGGGTTATACCAAGATATGGACCCATATCTTTGACTTTCATTGTATGTATTCTTAGTTGAAATATAATATAATCTGCAAAATTGGAAATAAACTTGCGATGTAAAATGTGGGTCCTAGAGCGGTAATAATAAAAATGAGGGCCCATTTGTAAGGGCGCTACATTAAAAAGTGGGCCTTTATTGATCACTTTCAAAGTAGATATTCTTTATTGAAATGTAACATGGTCTGCAAAATGTTATTAAGATCCAATGAAAGATATGGGTTCTAGAGCTATAATAGTGTAAACTTGGGGCCCATTTGTAAGGGCGCTACATTAAAAATTGGGTATTCTTTATTGAAATATAACATAATCTGCAAAATTGTATCAAAATCCAATGTAAGATGTGGGTTCATGAGCAATAATAGTGTGAACTGGGGCCCATTTGAATGGGGATTATATCAAACATCGGGACAGACATCGTTAAATCGATTCAGCTGGTGATTCTAAGCCGATCCGTATACTTGAAGGTGGGTCTAGCTCAATTATTTCTTGGTGTTACAATACCCTAGTCCACGAAGTGGTGTAGGGTATAAAAATACAACATGGAAAACATGATTTTTTGAGCTTTTAGCTCACTGACGGCTTGATCTAGGAACGAAATATTTTACAAATCATCATTAAACTATCCAAACTATATTTTCGTGGGGTGGCTGGAAAGTGTTTCTCATACACCTGCATAGTTACTCCTCTATAATTTTTTTTTGGAGGACTAGACAACTTCAAGGTTAACTGAAATATGTTACCATTGTCGATATTTTCAAAATTTCTGAGTAAAATCATCGATGATGCATTTGTAAGTCGCCTGAAGGTCAAAATGAGATTGTTTAAGCAATGAATGTTAGCGGATTCCGAATGGATGATAGTGATGTGGACAACATGACGGCTTGATCTAGGAACGAAATATTTTACAAATCATCATTAAACTATCCAAACTATATTTTCGTGGGGTGGCTGGAAAGTGTTTCTCCATTTGTATGGACCGCGACCCAGCCTACTGTATAAACATACACCTGCATTAGTATTAAATTCTAATTTGATGCGTTTGTTCCATGGACTAAATCACAAAATTCGAATGAAATTATGAAACTTATTTTGATCGATCTTTTTCGACAAGAAATGACAAAAAATACAAATTAAATATTTTAACAAAATTTTCATTTTCACCGGATATATGGCAAAAACTATTTGTAGGCATGACATTTTTGTAATTTTTTAGATTACATATTTTTATATGTATATACACCTGCATTATTATTAAATTCTACTTTGAAACTATAATTTGATGCGTTTGTTCCATGGAATAAATCATAGATCTAAACCAGTCGAATGAAATTGTGAAACTTATTTTGAATTGCCAAAGTAGTATATAAAGCTCTTCACGCTAAAATAGCATATACAACAAAATTTCTTGGATTAAAATTCGTCCATGCTTTTTGGAAGATCGATCTTTTTCGACAAAAAAATGTGGGTATTTCGGTAATGTACGGTAGACAAAAAATAAAAATTTTATATTTTTGCAAAATTTTAATTTTTGCTGGATAAATGATTGAAATTATTTGTCTGCATGAAATTTTTGTTTTGTAATTTTCTCTGATTTTTTTTGCATGAATATTAAGATGCAATGTCGCTCGTAAGATATACGTAGTCAGTCGCAATTATATCAATAGTCAACAGTTCGCGGTTCCAATTGCATTTATTTTAACTTTCTCTAGCTGGGTTTCTGAAACAATTCTGTGACAAATATTCCCTATTTATTCAGCAAGCATATGCCAAAAAATATTTCGGTATTATATATGATATGAAGTTACGCGGGTTTTTCTAAAGTTACTTTCACAATTTTTGACTATATAGCCAACATTTATCCTAGTTCACTCTTATTTTAGCCATGTTTAAGAAGTTTTCTAGATTTCGGGTATATTGTGTCACCAATTTCCATCATTAATACAACATTTTGCTTCTAAATTAAAGCTAAAATAAGAGTGAAATAGGCATTTTTTCGAAGAAACTTTTAATCCTTAAATGGTCTGTTTGGAATGTTTTTTTTTTTTTTGATTTTCAAGAAAAATTGTTCAAATTAAGATCTTTCACAAAAATTTTCCTCATTAAATTTCGCAATATAGTTCTGACAATAAGAATGCTTTCACACATTAACTTACAACCCTTTTTATACCCTGAGACCCTATAAAGTATATTCTTGATCGTCATCAAATTCTAAGTCTAATATAGCCATGTCCGTCCGTCTGTTGAAAGCACGCTAGCATCTAAACGAAGGGAGCTTGGACTTCCAAATTTTCCATAAATGCTTCTTGTAGTCGTAGATTGGTTGGGATTGAAAATGGGCAAAATCGGCCAAAAGGAAACAAAAATTCCCCTGGCAAGGACTAAAAATACACATAATAACCCCTAATATTTTAGAGTATTTAAGCATGTTTTTTCAATATTATAAGGCATTCCCCTTATAACAAAAACGTGCACCATAAAGTGATTTACATTCGTAGGGGGTGAAATGGGGCAAAAAGGGATAAAAATGGTACATATCAAACGACAACCGCTAGAAACATGAAATTCGGTGTGTACATTCCTCTGACTGCATAGAGACGTAAAATAAAAAAGATTTTTCCAAATTCGTTCTTTCAAGGGATACAGTGGGTACATATGGATGAAAACAGTACTATAGATAGAATGATTAAATACACCGAGTTTAAGCATCCCTCTAATTGCGTAGACACGTAAAATAAAGAGATTTTAGAAAGTCGTACACTTAAGGGGGTAAAATAGGACAAAGGGTATAAAAATAGTACCAACCAAATGACCGCAGATAGAATCATGAAATTCTGTGTATACGTTCCTTTGACTGCATAGACAAGTGAAATAAAAAAAATTCCAAATTCGTATTTTTTAAATTTACGGTAAAAATTGTTGAATCATGAAGTTAGGCTATTTTGCATTATGTACGAGAGATATTGGATTTTCAAAATTTGTATTTTTGGAATTAAAATAGAATGGAAATACAACCAACTGTACCACACACTATCTACCAATATTTATGGTATTTAACCTTTTTTGGAAATATAAATATAAGAATATTTATTTTTTGAACTGACTTGAAGTATGAATTCGATATATAAAGTGTAAATGTATAGCCTTGCCTTATAATTAATTTAATAATTTATAAACAATTTTTTGAAATATTTTTTGGTTTGGCTATATTAAAAAAATATATATTTTACTGTAATATTAATGCACTTCTACGAAAATCGACAGCCTCTGTGGAATGCTGGAGGTGGAGGGTATATAAAGTTCGGCCCGCCTGAACTTAACGCCGTTTTTACTTGTTTTCTTTGATCTCTATAAAAATATTTTCTTAATCTGCTTTTTTAATTTGGAAAAAAATCCTTTTAAATTTATATAATTTTAAATTACTTTTAAAAAGTACTTGTGTTCTCTTCGACCCAAAAAATTAAAACTTTCACCCGCTGTAAAAAGACACTGAGAACAGTTGGACTAAAAGTTTATTCTACAAAAATGAACTGCTCAACATGCCCTTTCAGAATTATAGCGTCGCTATTCCAATCAAAAAGTCTTAATTTGTCGGACAGCGTTATTAATTATGCTTTATTGATCGGTTAATCGAATAAATGTTGAAGTGTAATTAGACTAGACATTCAATATTTTGGAAGAAGAAATTTTTAATCAAATTATATCAAATTAAAAGTTTAATTAATAAATGGAACGTTTGAACGCATTGCGTTTTTTTAAAGAAAATATATTTTGCTCTGATTTTTGGTGTACTGAGGTTAATCTAGTTAATGGATGAAAATGGATTCCAATATGTTCGAAATGTTTAATAAAAAAATTGCCAGTAATAAATAAATATTTCTAATATTTTTGTCGTGCTTATCGGTATAAAATACATTAAAAAGTAGTCTGAACCTCGTTACAAAATGGAAATTTTTCAAAATTAAATAATTATATCTAGTCTAACCAAAATCGGTTGAATAAGTTACAGGCACTGGAATTTTTGTCTTAGTCGAGGCAGATCACTTTGATCACTCACTCAGATAAAGTTGAAATTTAAAAATTGAGTTTGAACAATTTGTAGAATATATAGTTGCCCTACAACTGAACATTTACTACGCTGAACTCTGATGTTTGTGTCTCGAGATATAATTAAAAAAAATCAAAAATTGAAGGTAAAAATTAAATATTTAATGATTAATAATAATACGAGTTACAACAAAAATATTTTTCCACGTTTGTACGTAGTAAAAAATGGTTAGATTATTTTCAACATTAACATAAGTAACACTGTACAACAATTTCAAACTTTTTCCAAAATTACGGGGTTCTGACAATAAATTCTGAAAGAGGAGACTAAAAGTGGGAGAAGTGGAGGTATGTTTAGGGACAATGTTGACGAGGCAAAATTAATTGGGGTCGGTCTTACACTTCTCCCCTCTAGGGTCTACTGCGGGACAGTTTTGGGGCTTTTTTTCATAAAAAATATAAGAAATAGGCAAATATATGAGGACCTCCTTAAGGGTTGCAGATGGAGGGTAGGTGTGTTCTGAAAAAATGTAGGGGGTGGGTCTTACATTTGACCCCACCAGCGGTCTCCGGTGGGGACAAATTTTATAAAAAAAAAATATTTTGTGTGTGTTCGAAATAAATGTTGGGAAGGGAAAATTAATGGGGGTCGGTCTTACATTTAACCCCTCTGAGGGCGACTTCGAGGTAGTTTTAGGACTTTTCCTGTATTTTTACCACTTACATTTAACCCCGATGAGCGCCCACTTACACTCACCCCACCACCCCCATTTTTTGGCTCATGAATTTTATTTCCGAACCTCACAAAATAGGGGGTTCTAGCATATCAAAATCCAAAAGTCGTGACTATCCCACCCCTACTGAACAATAACTACATTAACCCTTAATGGGCAATCTTGAATTTTATTGATTTTTGGAGTTTGTGTAAAGTTTTCGGTTTTGGTGTGTTGTGACATATTTAATAAAATTTTATGGCCAACATCCCTGCACTCCCCCCTTTGCGGTGTGTTTTTACGATTTGTTAAAATAAAGCCAAAAAGTGCCGTTATGAGGGGTAGTTAGAGGGTTAATATGTTCTACAATTCTATTCTATTCTATATCATTCTATTCTCTATATCATTATCTACAAAGTTCCTGAACATTCCCTATGCCTCAGATGTAAAGAATCCATAGTTTTATACACCGATATGCTGCAAAAAGAGGCCAGAGTTGGGAAACTTTAATCGTCTATAAAATGAAATTCCGATGAGATCTAAAAAAACGCCGACAAACGTGTATTTTTTTTTTGGTCTCATATTTCAGAATCCATTGTCAGAATCCCGTAATTTTTTTTCGTGTTGTACTGTGTAATCGTTGTCATAATCGGACTGTGTGTCTAAATTTTAGATGTTCTGAATGCATAGTTACTCCTCTATAAATTTCTTGGAGGACTAGACAACTTCAAGGTTAACTGAAATATGTTACCATTGTCGATATTTTCAAGATTTCTGAGTAAAATCATCGATTATGCATTTGTAAGTCGTCTGAAGGTCAAAATGAGATTGTTTAAGCAAAGAATGTTAGCGGATTCCGAATGGATAATAGTGATGTGGACAACATGTGGTATGGCACACGCGATTCAATTATTGCATGAGACATTTCCTGTTCGTATACTCTATCGTTTCGGTGCTGAAATTAGACCCCAAGGATCATGGCATTTCTTTCTAAGGAAGATAATTTAATTCAAAGATCTGTTTCGAGAAGCCCACATCCACCTGTGCATTCAACGCAGCATTAATGAATATGCATATTAAAGACCATATAAAATTTTGAACACACTTGTTATTTGCCTTAGATGATTTATGTTAGACTAAAAACTAGAAATGAATAGACTGATTGACAAGTCTGGAGTACATTTTGAGATCTAATCTAATTCCCTGCTTTCGATGGCCTATACAAAACAAGAAACTTGAACGACGTAGAGAAGTTTTCGGAAAATTGGAAGCGTGAAGGTCCTTTTTAAAATACTGACATCATTCCACGAAAAACAGTCCCAAACAATGCATTATCATTAGCCTTTCTGTTAGTAAAAAATTATATAGAGCTCAGTTCATTGATTGAGAGAAGCTCTTGTGGCTTCGGGGATGTTTTTGGCTCATTTGTTTTTTTCATTTTCCGTATTTTTAAAAGAAACATAGGGCCTCTGATTGCCTTGAAATGCATGTTAGCATTTTTTTGTAATTATCAGAATATGATTGCAATTTAGGGGCAACTGATTTCCAGTCATTATGGTTCAATGATTGCTTTCCTCGTTGGGGTTTTCACCTCATATCACATGCTGTCGGTTGCGGCACGCGCTATTACCTAACACCTGACGGCACAACAGATCGGAAGAAGAAATTACATTTTAAAAACATTTGGTTACATTCAAGTAAAATCAAAAGGAACAAAAAAGAAAAGCAAAAAACAGCAGATGATACCAATCTGATCAAATGATGTGGCTGCATTGAATTTGTGCAAAGCAGATCGAAGACATTGGAAAATAAACAAACAAAACAGATTTCAAAGATTTCCTGTGATCATATGTTAAGACACACACACACACAAACAACAAAAGAAGAAATCGTCCTCGAAACACATACACCCATACACGATCATTGGCAAACAATGTCCTTACAGAAAAAGGACGACAGAAGGTTAAGTGTAAGATGATGCACCCAAAACACAAATCAATGCCGGCACAAGATGTACCGAGCGAGGACTTTTGCACATTTGCTGTGGAACGGCAGATGAAACTTTGTTGAATACCCCTACACACATACATACATACAAGCGCGCGCATGCTTAGACACCAGAAAAAAAGATGCATTTCTATCCACAGAGGCCGACCGATACTGATTGAACCCCGCACGAAGTATGTGCAACATGCCGGTGATATCGATTACAGCATAAACATAAACACGTTCTACATTTCGTTGTCTTTACGGCCACAACAATAATTGGCCGGATTTCGAGACCTGACATGATGATGACATTGCAGCTCCTTTTTATGTTGCACCTTTTTCTTGAACTCAAACTCAAACTGAAAATTATGCATAAATGCAACGTGCCAATTTCTGTCTTACATGGATCATTGGCTGTATCACATCTTTGACTTTTCGCCTGCAGATCGATGGATTTCCTTACAAAAGCGGAAAGATGAAAGATCCATCGGAATGGTGAACACATATACATATATAAAAGGCTAAAGGTCTTAAGTTTTAAGAGAAACAAAGAAATTTTGATATTTCTGTTTTTTGGTAATAAAATTCCACAACTACGCGCATGTGTTCGAATGTCGCGTATTTATTACGCTTCAATGAATTGTAGGTTCATTTTCTATCCATTCAAACTGCTTTCTAGCAACATGCTCAAAGGAAAGGCAACATAATGCTTGCCATATGCTGTCTCTGAAGTGTTACAACCTTAAGTTTTTGATCATCATCGTCGTCATAATCATCGACTGCTGATCATAGATCATGTTGGTAATTATATGGATAGGACTGGGAGTAGTACCTTCCTTTTAGGGGGTTGATTTGTTTTATTTCTTCGCAATGAAAACTACACATTCCAATTTTGTTTTTATTACTGCCTGTCTTAATTTGTAATTATGTCTTGCAGCACTGGCTTCACTGACACAACGTAGTATGTGTGTGTCTGCAATAGCGCCGTTGAACGTGCATTTCAAATCACCCGCTTATACTACATTTCAGCTTTCCACCCAAACGTCTATTTGGCCTACTTTAGAGTGAGCAGTGGTGCGCGCGTACATCTTTTAACATTGAGGCGGCCGCTTCGGTTGTTGCTACCATCGATTGCCATCGTCGTCCCAAGTATCTCAATTACAAGTATATATTTAATCCACTGGCACTCTTACATGTGTAGTACATACATACATATATACACATATTGCATAATTATAATATGCTAATGAGTTTTATAGCGAAAATTGCATTTCATTGCCTCGAAATGGCACAAATTGTCAATAGGTTCGTGGCTTGCCACTCTGGTTGACAAACCCATTACAAACTTAAGTACCCGCACGCCGAAACCGAAACAGAAACGACAACAACCAACAAAACTTAACAACCTTCTTTGTTTGATACAAAAGAAATACAACTTTTGAATTGTGGAACGTTCAGTCTTTCACCATGAATGGGAACGGTTTTGGGTTTCTCGCAGCATGTTGACCTAAATACAAACAGCGATTGGACCGACAACATTATTATTCGTGCATGATTCGATCAGAATCCGCTAATATTCAAACTTCATCTAATATAAATTAGAATATGGAGGGAAAATGTTAAGACTTCCGTCCGTGAGCTGAACAACCTTAATTTGTGTTTCGACACCACTAAGGGTTTTCATCGATTTCGGTTTTATCGAGACAAAAATGGATAATACTATGAGAATGTATCTGAATTATTATGTAGTGGATTGGAATTACTATTATAATACTTGTTTTGCAAATTTCATTAAGTTTTGTTTATATTTTCCTTCACAAGCAAAATAATGAAACTCTTTCTTACACAGAATGTAAAATTTCATTATCACAATGAACTGGTTTCATTTATGTGTTTTAAAATTTCAGTAAGCGTATTTTTATTTGGTCTACAAGAAGTAAATTATCATTCTCGTTCATTTCACTTAGCTTGAGTATTGTGGTTTCTGCTCCTAAGAATTGTTACAAACCATATGTATATTAGAGCGTACCAGGTTACAAGTAAAAAAAAAGTTCGCCGTACACCTTCGAATATGAAGTATTATTGCAAGGTAGTTTCAAAAAAATTTTTTTTTATTTTTTTATGCCGAACGTAGGGGTCGCGCTTTTACATTTTTCTATATAACTTCTGCATTTATAAACGGATTTTAAAGTGTGATACATCGATGTTTTTGTCTCGACGAGGCCGATTTTTTTGTCTTTGAAGTCATTGAGCTCAAGCATGATTCATGATTTTATGCGAGCTTTAATTTTCTGATATTAGAGTGGTACATTAGGGTAGTAGCAACTGAGATATGATGGGTAAGTACCAGAAGGGGGTGATTGAGCTCAATAACACGCCCGATTTAAAAATCGCTCATCGTACAAGAAAAATCGTATTCTAGGAGCAAAATACGAAACTTTGCCGAAGGAACCATACCTCTAAAACGAATTCTGATGTTGCGGAATTTTACCCGTAGGGTCAAACGGAAAGCTTGCTAGCAATTGAATGTGTCGTTCCGTTCCTTTGATCCTAGAATACGATTTTCCTTGTACGGTGAGCGATTTTTTTGCCTCCATACAAATCGACCCGGCCTAGTACAGTCAAATAAGCAATGTTAAGGGTATTTTTAGCTTTATTTGTATAACCTACACCACTTCGTGGACTATATATAGCCCCCATACAAATGTACCTCCGATTTACAATATTACATCTCTAAAATTCACATTTTACATCGGATCTTGATCAAATTTTCCACACAATGTTACATTTATACTAGAAACGCCTATTTTGAAAGCCAGCTATATAGGTAAATGTTTTAGTATAGCCCCATACAAATGGACCCCAGTTTGGACTATGATCGCTGTAGAACCCACATCTTACATTAGATCTTGATAAAATTTTGCAGATCATGTTATATTTCAATAAAGAATACCTACTTTGAAAGTGATCTATAAAGGCCCACTTTTACATGTAGCGCCCTTACAAGAAGTTTTTCAAATTTTGCACAATATATTATATTTCAACTAAGAATACATACTATGAAAGTCAAATATGTGTCCATACTTTGGAATAACCCAAATGCGGCCCCATTCTACTCTATTACACCTCTAAGAACTACGTCTTCCATCGGATCATGATATATTTCAACTAAGAACCTTACATTGGATCTTGATAACATTTTGCGGATCATTTTATATTTCAACTAAGAATTCCTATTGTGAAAGTAATCTATTAGGGCCCACTTTTCAATGTAGCGCCCTTACACATGGGCGCCAATTTTTATTATTACAGCCCTAGAACACACATATTACATTGGATCTTGATAATATTTTGCAGATCATCATATAAGAATACTTACTTTGAAAGTGATCTAAAAGGTTCCTCTTTTTAAAATAACGCCCTTATAAATGGGCCCCCATTTTCTATTTTTACCACTCCAGAATCCATAGTTTACATCAGACGTTTATCAATTTTTGCAGATCATGTTATATTTCAACTAGAAACAGCTACTATGAAAGTCAGATATATGAGTCCATATATGGGTATATCCCCATTCAAACCTTCACTTCACATCGGGTCTTGATCAAATGTTGCAGATCATGATATATTTCAACTAGGAATACCTACCGTGAATCAGAACATGGGCCTGTATACCATGTTTTTGGCACAGGCCCCAAATTTTGTGATAGACCTGCCGCCAATTTTCAATAAAACCTACCCATACTAAAAATTCCCATTCACTTGCGAAATTGCTATTCGTAAAATATTACGGAATATTAACATATTTTAGACTTTTGTAATGAACTTCCTCAAAAGCAGGGAGAAATGCACATTTGGATTTTGAGATGCGACTGAAATGTGATTCCTACGGAACTTCCAACTTTTTTAGCTGGGTTCATATTACCATGGACCATATAAGTGGACCATTACGTAAATATATTGTCACCGCTCATATGCACCTTCCGATTTATTGATAACACTCTGGATGCACTTATTACAGCCAATGTTGATGAAAATACTTGTTATATTTTTCACTAGTCGCAGCTACAATGAGATGGCATGACACCGATTTTGTTTGTATATGGGCCCATCATATGAATGAGTAACATAATGTAAATTATTTTCATCAATTTTACCATATTCGTTAAATTTGACTAAAGATGAATTTATAGTATACTGTATAATTTATACGAACTACATAAAATTCCACCCATGAAACACTTGGGTTTAGTAATCAGAGCGAGGTATATATGCAGGGAGTGGTGTAGGGTATTACATAGTCGGCCACGCCCGACTTTAGCCTTTCCTTACTTGTTTTTTGATGCAACATTTATATTTGCGTTTCAGTAAATCAATGAAACAACGTGTCTATACATTAACTTAACCTTTTAATACAATGACAATGTTTCATTGTATTAATGACACTTTATATTAATATAACGCTAATGAAATATAGTTCATAGACTTAATGAAGCATTTTACGTTGTATCAATGATGTTCTACGTAGGTGCAAAAACAATGACAGATTTCCATTGATGCAATACAAGATTTCATTGGATTTTCTTTCAGTGTTCGGCTCGAATTTCTCTACCGACTCTGTAGCGTTTTTAATTGAATAGCGCCACAATTGTAGGATTTATAAATTTCCTGAAAACTATTTTCACAATGTTGTCTTTTTGTTATCTTTACTTGCAGAGACCTCGCGTCTTGCTGGCAACTATTCAGCTCGACTTCAGATTGCATAAGATACTGCAAGTAAACTATGGTGAAAACCAAAAAAATATCCCATAAAAATTTTATTCGTGTTGTAGAAATTAATGTATATTTTCTTTGTCGTTTTTCTCGAAACGATGTTAATTTTTATTTGTCTCTAAAAGCTAAATTATCTTCTGATTATATTGATGTAGTGAAAGGGACGGTGTAAAATATGTATTTGAGGTTGCCAGGACATTCGGAAATATAACACCGTGTGGCAATTTTACATTAATTTCATTGGACCTGAGCAAGGCAATATGCAGGATTTATAATTCCCTAAGGATATTGATGTTTAAATAATTTATTTTCATGCTTTAGCATGAATTCATAAAATCAAAAACATTTATGGATATTTATACACTCCACGAGAGTATTATGTCTTTGTGCATTTGTTTGTAACACTCAAAAGGAAACGAGATAGACCCATTGTTAATTATACCGATCGTCTTAGAATCACTTTCTGAGTCGATTTAGCAATGTCCGTCTGTCCGTCCGTCCGTCCATCTATTCTTGTAATCACGATACAGGTCGCAATTGTAGACAGAACCAAATGAAACTTTGCACAACGATGTTTTTCGGGATAAGGACGAACGCTATTTAATTTGAAGAAAATCGGTTCAGATTTAGATATAGCCCCCATACGAATTTCACTCCCGATTTGACTCTTTTCACTCTAGATACCACACATTATAACAGATTTTCTTTAAAAATGGCAAAACATCTTATATTGTAACTAGAAACACCTGTGGTAAAAATGTGTTAGATCGGTTCACATTTATATATAGCTCCCATACAAATTTCTCTCCCGATTTGACTTTTTCCGCTCTAGAGACCACATAATGTATCAGATTGTCTTCAGATTTGGTAAAACATCTTATATTTCCACTAGAAACGCCCATGGTGAATATCGGTCAGATCGGTTCAGATTTATATATAGCTCCCATACAAATTTCGCTCCCGATTTGACTTTTTCCGCTCTAGAAACCACATATTGTATCAGATTGTCTTCAGATTTGGCAAAACATCTTATATTTAAACTAAGAACATCTATGGTGAAAATAGGTCAAATCGGTTCAGATTTAGATATAGCCCCCATACAAATGTCGTTCCCGATTTGACATTTTCCTCTGTAGAAACCACATATTGTACTCGATTTTCTTTAAATTTGGCACAACATCTTATAATCTTACTAGAAACACCTATGCAGAAATTGGGTAAGATCGGTTCAGATTTAGATATAGCCCCCATATAAATGTCGCTCCCGATTTTACTTTTTCCGCTTTAAAAGCCACATATTCTAATCGATTTTCTTTAAATTTCGCACAACATCTTATAATCTAACTAGAAACACCTGTGGCTAAAGCGGGCTAGATCGGTTCAGATTAAGATATAGGCCCCATACAAATGTCGCTACCGATTTGAATTTTGCGCTCTAAAAACCATAAATCGGGTACAATATTTTCTTTAAATTTGGGACAACATCTTATAATCCAACTAGAAACACTATGCAGAAATTGGGTAAGATCGGTTCAGATTTAGATATAGCCCCCATACAAATGTCGCTCCCGATTTGACTTTTGCCGCTTTAAAAGCCACATATTGTGCTCGATTGTCTTTAAATTTCGCACAACATCTTATAATTTAACTAAACAAAACTATGGTGAAAGTGGGTAAGATCGGTTCAGATTTAAATATAGCCCAAATTCAAATGTTGCTCCCATAAGTTTAACCGATTTTGGCCAAACTATACATTTTATATTTCACCTATTTCGTTCCAGGTTTCAATATATCCCCATAAAAATGTCCTTTCCGATATAAAATTTTTTGTCAAACACATACATTTACAGGATACAAAAAACCTTCCCGTTTTCACTTTTTCACCGAATTGAATTGTATTCGGATTGAAAGTGGAGTGTATTATAGAGTCGGCCCGCCCGACTTTAGCCTTTCCTTACTGGTTTTTTATTAAAATTCCAATTTTCGTCGAAGGTACCTTTTATATTTGTACAATATTGCAATCATGAATCCGATCATGACCGGTAATGCATTCATCAAACACATGGAAGTAAGGATTATAAATCTTCTTAATATCACTCTCTCGTAGAAGTAGTGGACTGTTCCCAAGTTGCCTCTAAAACTTTTTAAACAAAGTATTTTGTTGGCGCAAAACAAAAAAACATAAAAACTGTAAAAATTAAACAAAAACTTTTATTTTTTATGTTTTTTATCATTTTTTGGCAACTGTTCCTAAAACACTACTTCTACGAAGAAGATTTGTAGCGACACTGCCTTCTTTTTAGCGTATAACTCCGACATCATCGGAGTTATACTGCCAAATTTACAGTACAAATACTAAAGATAATTGGAATTTCAGTAAAAAGTTGATCGGTGAGTGAAAGTTCGTGATATAGCTGACATCCTTCGCATCTCAAAATGCAATATCGGTTACACTTTTCATGAAATTTTGCCTATGAAATATCTGTTAGCAAGATGTTTAGAAAGTTTGTTGACAACCATGTATATATACAATCGTGCTATCAAAGAGAAAAGTATCTGAAGCCCGTGTATTTATTTTCACGGAAACGAGAATTAATGTTCCCAGCTTAATGCAAGGATTACCACATAGCCTATTGGTGACATACCTAAATGGCTAATGCTAAAGCCTACTGGTTTCTGGCTAAATTAAATGTGTGCTTTGAAATATATGTAAGGATATACAAGACACGTAGAGTAAACTTTTTAAGAAGTATTTCTTATAAAAACATATATATGTATATAGGTAATTGCAGTCGTTCAATAAATTCCCCATCTACAGTGAAATTCCCCTAACTCGAAGTCCCCTAACTCGAATTTTTCCCTAACTCGAACTGTTATGTACGAATCTTGGATTCTCAATAGCTTTTTCTTATGTGTTTTTCTCCGTATGTCGAATTTCCCCTAACTCGAACTTTTCTGTAAGTCGAATTAAAAACTGATACAATTTGTGACACTTACTATTTGAGTTTATTCCCGTAACTCGAATTTTTTGTTTTGCTAATTTAATATTGTTTTCTCGTTAATAAGTAGTACATACATACATATTTTGGTGGCACTTCTTTGCGAAGCCTTTAATTCAGTGATGGGCACCGCTCTCTTTTCCTATGCACAGTGCATAGGAATGAAAATGCTGCTTCTGTCACGGAGAGACACATCGTGTACATATAAAAAATGTTTAATTTCCATAACTCGAATTTTCCCTAACTCGAAGTGTTTTGTCGTGCCCTAGGCGATTCGAGTTAGGGGAATTTCACTGTATTTTCTTATTGGCCAATAGCAATAAGTCGACAAGAATCCAATCAGAAAACCCTACGACAAAGAAAACAAGCAGGGATTGCCAAGAAACCGTATGGAGCGAAAACAAAAGAGAAACCCCTAAATAATATAAACACAAGACAACGAACACCAATGACAAAAAACATACAATACTCCGCATTTGCCTTTAGTCCAGAGATTTTAAGAGACCTAAGAAAACTAAAACAGAGTGAACCACCATACACACACTTACTGGCCCAACGAAGGGGAAGCAAATCCGAAGGACTCGTCGTTGGACGTGCACAAGGAATATAATAAAAAAACACGCACCCAAAAAGGCAAGAGAAGCAAAGAGCCGATATGAATTCGGATTCCTAAGAAAACTCACACCATCCAAACAAGAAAGCAACCGCACAATTCCTGGCACACACACACTCTATTTCGAACCAGGATTGGAGCCAATAACACGGCACGGCGAATCTTTCTGAACACTCACACCACACAAGACACAGCCAAAGAAATACATATATTAAGCATACGCACACTTCCACAAAGCAGGGGAAAGGGAAATAGAGAGCCCTAAGAAATACCATGCCAAACCAAAATACGCACAAGTTCGAATGCGCTCAAAAAAAAAAAAACTGAAGGAGAAACTACATCGCCTTATAGCAACACTCACTCTAAGAAAACACGTACACGCACACACAACAAACCCAACAACACTTCATCAAAAACCCACCAACCACAGCTGCCGCAGACCATGAATAAATACAACAACGGCGCCGAACGAATGTCTTACGACTTGCTCACCTCAAACCAAATTCGCCGCAAAATTGCCTCTTCTGTTGTTCTTTCGTGCCGATACCCTTCAATGCCATTGATAGTGTATTAATTTCTTCACAACATTTGTAAGACATAAAATTTTCAAAATATTCTATGGAAATTACTATATATTTCAAATTAAATTAATTGGAAATGTTTTACACTAATATTGCGAATATTCATTTCGGGAGGAAAAAATCTATTGAATATCTGACCAACAAATTAGATGTATTTTTGTACAGAAAGATATATGAAAATCCTCTTCAAGTAGGCACGCGATTCACGATGAAGAGACCTTAAAGAACTGCTCGATAGGCTTTGACATTTTGAGTCATTGTGTCACCCACCGTTGGTGTTCATTATTCCAATTTTCGACCTTTTTTATACCCTCCACTAGGGTATTATGTCTTTGTGCATTTGTTTGTAATATCCAAAAGGAAGGAAGGATAGACCCATAGTTAAGTATATCGATCGACTTAGAATTATATTTTGAATCGATTTAGCAATGTCCGCCTGTGTGTCCGTCCGTCCATCTATTCTTGTAATCAAAGTACAGGTCGCAATTATTGTCCGATCCTAACAAAAATTGGCACTATCGAGTTTTGCGGCACAAGGACGAACCCTATCGGTTGAAATCGGTTCACATTTAGATATAGGCCTCATACAAATATCGCTCCCGATTTGAGTTTTTCCGCTCTAGAAACCATATATTTTAACCGATTTTCTTCAAATTTGGCGCAATACTTTATAATTCAACTAGAAACGTCTGTGGTGAAAGTGTGTCAGAACGGATCAGATTTAGATATAGCTTCCATACAAATTTCGGCGTCCATTTAACTTTTTGCGCTCCAGAGACCACATACTTCAACCCATTTTCTTCAAGTTTGGTAAAAACCCGTTTATTTCAACTGCAAACTGTTAAAAGTGAGACAGATCCCAGATCTCCCATACAAATTTCGCTCCCGAATTGACTTTTACCCCTCTAGAAATCACATATTTTAATCGATTTTCTTCAAAATTTGCGCAATACTTTACAATTCAGCTGGAAACATCTGTGGTGAAAGTGTGTCAGATCGGTTCAGATTTAGATGTAGCTTCCATACAAATTTCGACGTCCATTTAACTTTTTGCGCTCTAGAAATCACATATTTTTTACCGATTTTCTTCAATTTTGGACCTTATATTTGAATTAGAAACGTCTATAATGAACGGGCTTGAGATAGGTTCCGATTTAGATATAGCTCCCATACAAATTGCGGTCTATATTTACATTTTTGCTCTCTAGAAACCACATATTTTAATCGATTTTCTTCAAATTTGTCGTAGCATATATTAAACTGGAAACATTTCACCATAATGTTGGTCGATATGGAGCTCATAAAAATATCGCTCCCGATTTGAATTTTTCCGCTGTAGAAATCATTTATTTTAACCGATGTTCTTCAAATATGGCAAAATACATTATATTTCAACTTGCTATAGTGAGAATGGGTCTCATCTGTTCAGGTTTTAATACAACCCTCATACAAATGTTCCTCCCGATTTAACTTTTTTCTCTCAAGGTATTAAAGATGTTGATCAAATTTAGCAAAAGGCGTTATATTTTAGCTGGAAACATACATTGTGAAAATAGATCACAACGGTTCATCCCATTAATAAACGTTCTCGATTTCCCTTATTACCCGAATTCATTTGTAATGGGGTAGAAAGTGTATGATATCTTATTGTCGGCATCGTCCGACTTTAGCCTTTCCTTACTTGTTAAGAAGTGGTTCGTATTTCTAAAGTTTAACCCCAAAAAGTTAATTGGATTATCCGTTCTGTATGACTTTCTTCGCTCCTAATGCAGCGATTTTGCTTATTGACATTTCCATTAAGTCTCATCACTGAATAGAATATTGTAATGGGTTGACTTTTCAAAATAAATTTGCACAATTTGCAAAACTTGTTCTTCGGTATTTGCCGTCTTTTGCCAGAGTTCAATCAGAAGCAGAAACATTTTAAGTCAGACATCGGAACGACAAGACGAACATTTTATAACAATACCCAGCAAAAAAGAGAGCACCCAAAGAAGTGAAAAAGATGTTCATCTTGTGATTCGGAAGTAGTGCAAATTGGGATCTTCCACCAATGAATTTAAGATGGAGTTGTCATAGGATGGATGTCCTTTATTTGGAAAGACTTAAAATGTATTTTTAAGTGTTGTAAAGGAACCACTTTTTCACTTGTTTCCATTTCTGTTTTAAAAAATCCGACGCTACCGGAGGTAGAACAGCGGACCTTCTGATTGGTACTACGGCACTCTAACCATCTTAGCTATCCTCTGTTGTGAGTGGGGTATAACTAAAACAAATCATTTAGTTCGGTAAAACTGACAATTGGGAACTTAACAAAATATTTGTTTAATATGAATATATAACGCAAATAATAATATATAACGCAAATAAATACTAATTAAATTTAGTATTAAATAAATTGACACTACTTAATTTTACTGATATTATGTAGTACCAATAATAAATAAAAATAAGAAGTATTTTAAGTACATTAAAAAAGCAATAAATTTGTATTTTTTAATCAACAAATTTCAAATTGTCAAAATTATACAATATTAAACATTGTTTATTTATAAAAGTAAAAAAAAAATTAAAAAAGTTTTTTCCCGAGCCAAGATTCGAACCCGAGACCTTCTGGGTGTAAAGCGGACACCTTACCTTTGTGGCCCCATACTAAAAAGTCGTTCCGTCAGTTGTGAAAATGCTATTCATAAAATGTTACGTAATATTAACATATTATCGACTTTTTTGGACGTTTTAGGAAAAATGCTAATTTGGATTTTGAGATGCGATTAAAATGTGCTTCCTACGGAAGTACTTCCATTTTTTTTGCTGGGTATGCTATGAATTCTAACAGAAATCTATCAGCGCAACCTTTCGAAGACGAAGAAGAGTGTGTAAGATTCGACCTTGCCGAACTTACCTGCACTAGTTGTTCTTGTTTTTATTTTTTCATAATGCCTCGAACACGAACAAACAGAAGATAATTTACTCAATACCCTTACTCATACCCCTGACACATACACTAGTGCAAAGACATGACACAGTCGTAAGAAATACGAAATACACACAAATGTTCCTACCTTTAGAAAGCAGATAAACAAATGCTCTAAGAAAGAGAAGCAACTAAGAATTCGTTCGTAGCGCTGTGTTAGTGTGCGATGAGTGAGAAGACGACACAACTTCCAACCTTGGCAAAAGTAAACCCCAGAGACGACTAAAAGTCTACTGCAACGGAATGCCAGGCGACAGTTGCGTGTGATATTTCTTCAAGACTGGTTGGTAGCGAAATTCTTCGAGGAGAAGGAGTTCGTACCGTAGAGACCGACCAGACCAGACCGGCTCGGCATGGCTGGCTGTCGTTAAGGTTGTTATGGCAACCTCAAACTCAAACCATAAAATCAACGAATTGGAGAGGCGTAAAGTCTTAGATAAACATTTGTCTTGTCTTCATCGTCGGCATGGCACGATGATGGTTTGCGGTGGTATGGTGTGATGATGTGCGGATGCCACTTTGGCTGTGCTAAAGTGTGAATGTATCGTCTTAAGTGCCTCAATGGGATTATTATGATTGCTGTAGTTGTTGTTGTTGCTGGTAAGTTAAATGCTGTGTTTATAACTTAAATGCTCTCAATTACTTATCTCTTCCTTTTGTGTTGTTGTGCTGTTGGCTGCGGTGTATCTTTCCATTCCAGATGGCTGGCTGTTCCCTGTTTAAATAATGGTGCGTCTTATCACTTGTTGTCTTGTAGACAAGTGGGCGTTTTGCCTATGTGTTTATTAAGTGTTGTTCGCCGTTCGTTGGTGTCTGTTCATGGCTCATTATGATGATGCTGCTGATGTTTATTCTGAGCAAACGGAGCAAAAGAAAGGCGTGAAAAGTTAATGACAAATTAATTAGGGCTCCAGGGGGATTATTAACTAAAAGTCAAATAATAGCAACGACACCTAAGAGAACAGCTTAAGTAGGGGAATTCCCACACACAGTGTAGTGCAGTGATTAATTTCTTGCAACAAAAATTAAATGCTAAATAGTTGAAGTGATTTATTTAGAATGCGATAAATAAGATATTTATGCAATTCAAATGTTTATAATGGATATCTTTTAAATCGATGAGGAAGTTTTAATTATTTAAATTTCATTTTAACTTATTTGTCGCTGAGAAAAATAAAACACATCTCCGTAATAGTTCGAACAATGTTGACTTGCAAGGCGTGCAAAGTTTCCGGTTTGTTCGCATAAACCAAACAGTGAGTTTCATGGATGTAATAGTGTCTCGTAGAACCTTCTTACTCCAAACATGTCATTTGTTCACTGAGCCAAAAAAAGTATAGTTTTCGCAATTTTTGCCCAAAAATAACCGATGACTCTGTTTACTATGGGTCCATCATTGGTCTAAGCTAAAACAAAATATGGATAAAACTACAAAATTAATTTTGATAAAAAGCAAACCGGGAGGAAAAGATGGACAGATATTCGGAAAGACATTAATCCAGAGATTAACTGCACTGAATGCATTTTCCTTCATGATATTTATTAAACGATTTCATAAAAGGGTTTTTTATACATTTAGAGAATTTTTTCTTAATATGTATGAAAAATGCATAAATAAAATGAAATGTTTCATACAATCTTATCATAAACATTTCGCATTTCATAAAACAAAATTGTTAAATTAGTGAAACTTAGTTTATGACACTCAAAAATCAAATTAAGATTTCATAGTATTAAAGAAAAAAATCTTAAATATTATGAAATATATCATAACCAATAAAATATTTGTGTTATGAAATGTCTTCATAAATATAATGAAGGATTCCATAGTTTTTATGAAATGTTTCATAACTTACAACTACAGTTTGAGTGTGTCGACTTTATTCGGTCGAAAGCTAGCTATTTGTCCTCTGTTAACTCTGACATAAGTATGAACCCTGATTTTGGTCAAAGACTGACGCAATAGTGGTGTGTGTTGATTGCTTAGTCAACGAGTCAGGCCTTTTTTTTGCTTTTTTATATTGGAAACTTCAGTATAAATTATTGCTATTTATGAAACTCTTTCATAAAATTAATGAAGTTTCTTCATAAAATCTATGAAAATTTTCATAAATCATATTATGAAAAATAATGATATTTTATGAAAAAAGTTCATAGAATGAGGAACGGCATTTCATAGTTTCTAAGAAATGTTTCATAAATTCTATGACACCTTTCATTGATTTGTGCTTTATGAAACATGTTTCATACATTTTATGAAATGTTTCTTTTGCGACTTTTTAATGACAATTTTCACTGAGGTTAAGACAAAATCATAAATATTATGAAGATAATTCTTTCAGTGTGGTATAGTTATAATGAACTATACCTTTTGATTTCTACATACAAATGACTGAAAAGGGCTTGGTGTAGTGTAGAAAAGATTGATTGCACCATGCAACAATTTTACATTTTTTCATTGGAGCTGAACGAGACCATATACATATGAAACCAGATCGTATGTCGAAAAGCTGTGAACTCTGTTTTCCTTGCAGTCATCTTTTCTCGTTTTTACACGACACTTAAGGATATTGAAGTTTTATAAATTTATTTTCGTATGCGATATGGATATCAAATGAAAGAGAAGAATGTCTGCTAAAAATACTTCAAATTTCATGCATATATCAGAATTAGATAAACTTTAACAATTATTTCAAATTTACCCACTTAAAAAGTTAAATTTTAATCATTTTTATTTTTAAGAAGGAAATTTGAAATGGTTGTTAAAGCTGAACTTATTCAGATAGGATCATGAAATTTTAAGTATTTTTAACAGATATTCCTCTCACATTGCCTTTGTATGGCTTAGAAAACTACGAAAATATATCCTTTGGAAATAAAAAGTCCTGTAAAAGGATGAAAAGGTCACCAAACTGAAAAACTGAGTACACAGTTCTCCTATAAAACATGTATATTAGGCTGGGTCGCGGTAAATGGAAAAATAATTTTCAGTCACCCCACGAAAATAAAGTTTGGATTGTTTAATGATGATCTGCAAAATATTTCGTCACTGAGTCAAGCCATCTGCGCGCTTAATGCTCCTGAAAACACCTTCAAAAATCATATTTTTCCCGTGGAATTTGTTTACGTTGCATTTTTGTCCAAAATTTTCCTCGGAAGCACTTTATATATAAATTTTGATTATTGTCTTAGAGTAATTTTTTGGTCGAATTATTGGACGGTTAAAGCAAAGTTTTTTCGTTGGCAGTATTTTATAAAAAAAATAGCAGTCAATACCTTTCACATGATGTCAATATGATGAACATCGGATGGAAATTGACGCCGCAGCGCTCATTTTTGTAAAAAGAGTTTGCAAATTTTGGGTCTGAAAAGCCATCACCTGTATTAAATTATTTCACAAATATGGAGTCAGTGACGTCATTTATCGTCCGATATTAATCATTTAGGCATCGTTCGACAGGTATTGATTCCTTCTATTTATTTTTCATAGCCACTTTTACAAAATATTATTAAGAAATATGAGTTTGTAGCTGTCACTTTGAAAACCCACAAAAAACAATCTAAACGTCCAATAATAATACTGAGTTATTCTAAGGTAAGATTACAAATTTTTATTTAAAGTGCTTCCAAGGGTGTATTAAATCAGAAAAAAAATCGACAAAAATGCAACATAAAAACATGACTTTTAAAGGTGTTTTCAGGAGCGTGTAGCTCACAGATGGCTTGACCCATTGACGAAATATTTTGCAGATCATCATTAAACAATCCAATCTTTTTTTCGGGGGGGGGGGGGGGGGGGGGGTGGGGTGTGTCCACAGTAATTTATTTTCGTGACCCTTCCTAATGTATATGATCTTGTTCAACTCCAAAAAGTAGTGTCGCACGGTGTTATACAAAATTTTACACAATAAAGTACGTGAAGCTATTTTCAGTTGAAGAAATCATTCTAAAAGACAGCAACATTCTTAGTTTTCTGGCTTGTATGGTGTACTCTATGGAGGAATAGTATCAATGAGTTTTTGACAACACAGATACATATTTCAGATTGATATTCCTTTCTTTAGTTGATCAGAATAATTAATTTGTTTTTAACTAAAAAATCTTTCTCAAATAGTTTCCTTTGTTTAGGGGGGAGGATAATTTTATCCGGTTTTGTAGAATAATTTATTGGTATTTGCTCTAAGTAAATCATCTTCAATTTCAGATTTATTCTTCTTCTTTTTTATGAGAATTCTAATTCTCTTAAAAATGTATCTGTTTCAGTTGCTATTATAAAGGGTGATTTTTTAAGAGCTTGATAACTTTTTTTTTAAAAAAAACGCATAAAATTTGCAAAATCTCATCGGTTCTTTATTTGAAACGTTAGATTGGTCCATGACATTTACTTTTTGAAGATAATTTCATTTAAATGTTGACCGCGGCTGCGTCTTAGGTGGTCCATCCGCTTAGTCCAATTTTGGCATTTCCACGTTTTTGAGTAACAGAGACCCAATTGGTGCGAACGGCGACGAATCGAAAATTGGTGGTCATCATTAACACTGGCCGATACAGCTGCGATATTTTCTTCAGTTCGCACTCTACGTAAGCGTGTTGGTGGTTTAATGTCCAACAATGTAAATTTGGTGCGAAATTTAGTCACAATAGCCCGAATAGCCGCTTCAGTGGGTCGATGAAACTGACCATAAAATGGAAGCGCGCAATGAACTTTCTTAACAGAGCACGCATTTTGATAATAAAATTCAATAATTTGCAAGCGTTGTTCGTTTGTAAGACGATTCATGATGAAATGTCAAAGCATACTGAGCATCTTTCTCTTTGACACCATGTCTGAAATCCCACGTGATCTGTCAAATACTAATGCATGAAAATCCTAACCTCAAAAAAATCACTCTTTAGAATATATCGAGTTCTTGTTTATTGACCATCTCACTGTTGTCAACAACTGTTATTGATGGAGAAAAATGATTATCTTGATAAGAGTAAATAAAAAATAAAAACAAAGAGATTTCTCTGAGAGAGAATTATTCTCATTTGTCGATTACAAATCTTTCATAGTTACAATATTGTTACTCAACGCATTGTCAGTTTTTGACGAAGTTCAGTTGCTTCCACCGAATTTATGGAGGTCTTGCAATTAAGTGAAAAATTCTCGTGAGACGATTTTCCTTTGTTCAGTGTTGTTACAGTTTCTATGATGAAAATAAACACTCTTTCCGAGGAAGAATTTTTCTCAGTTACGAAGAATATAGCATTCGCTGTTACTGTAAAGAAAATATTCTTTTATAGTAGGGCTGTTTTTTTAAGCCGGGATATTAAAAATTTAATTTTTTGCTCAAAATAAAAAATTATTTTTTCACATTGTCGCCAACTACAATATCAAATTTTCAAAGAAATATTTTGTCTTGATTTTTTTTACTTAGTCTCGATAACCATAATTTTGACTTACACTGGATAATTATCCAGGCTAAGTCCAAAATTTTTAACACAAAATTATCTTTGCAAAATTTGTTTTCACACACACATTGATACAGCTTTTGGTGACAATTTAAAAAAAGGTTTTTTATTTTGAGTGAAATTTTAACATTTTATATAGATTTTTGTTATCGCAGCTTAGTTATCCAGTCTTAAAGGAAGACAGCCATAGTGTTATAGCTCAAGTTCTCTCTTTTGAGGAGCATTTTCGCCTTCTGATAAAGGTAGTTTTAGATCCATTATATGGAGGCATAACTAAAAATTCATAACAAAATATGTTCTCCTTCGATAAAATGAAAATTAGAAAACCCTTTTCTATCTGATTTGCATGCAAGGTCTCGCCGTTTGAGACTTTCTGCTATTTTCGGATTCAATTTGAGAATGTGTTCGAATCTAACTTTTTCGTCTTAAGGCAAATGTTGGCGTGTCGCTGGGACAGGTTTTTACAGATGGTCATACGGTGTTGTCTGTCGAAAATCTTTAAATCTGTTCCTTAGTCCGTCACCTTAACAATATCTTCTTTTCGGACTAGTGACCCATAAAAAAGCGCACATTACCCCATTTGTTTATTTTGCTCACATCTGGGTCATTACAGGCCGTCATGCAGAGAAATATCCTTTTCTATCCTTAAATGGCAATACAAGAGTTGAGAATAAACTGTGGCAAAAAGTTTCGTTAGATGTCAACGGGAAACCCCGAAAAAAACAAGAGTGGAATGCAAGCAAGTAACAATTGTTTTCTGCAAAAATAAGGGATCCTTTTAGATGGTACTGACTGTGTATTGGCATGTGTGGATGTGTGCGACAACAAACACACAACTACACATACTCGTTCGTACACGTTGTTGTGCTGTTCATGTTTTGCTGATAATGTGTTTGGCACACATTTATTTTCTTGTTCTAACAATATCCTGTTATGCTAGCAAATACGAAAAAAGGATAACAAAAGATTCGACATATTCGCATAATGCACAAACACACACACACACTCACATGCAGCTACAGATACGTGAATGTTCGGGAGAGAACAATACACAGACGCGCAGAGGTAGACAGTGCGATATGAAATCTCTTGTAAAGGTACAAGGATTTGTTGGGTTTCTGGGTAGGAACGTTAACGTTCACTGCAAGAAAGGTACACCACCGAAGGCACTCACTCGAATTGAGGTGGTGGTAGGGTCGAGTTTTTGCCAGTGACTGGAGGTAAAAAGCCAAAAGAGGCAGCTGCAATTGAATTAATGCCATTCGTTGTGAGGCTGATGACGATGATGGCAAAACAATGCCTACGATGTTGCTTGTGGCAAATGCAAAAAAAAAAAGAAAGCGAAAAATGTGTGCAGCAACAATTGCTTAAAGCAAATGTGACGGTAATAATGATGAGGTCGATGGCGATGCTGTTGCTGCTGCTGCTGCCACCAAAGATGATGTTGATGTTAAATCAAAGTGAAGCACAGGAACAAAGCACGCTGGCACTCACGTGTATAATATATGTTTGTATGCGTGTATGTGTGGTGGCCTGACAGGATCAAGGACGAAATTAAGAGACATGAAAAAAGTACAAATACACACTGAAGAAGGAATGGAAGCATAGAGACTGCGAGAAAAAACAAAAGGTGTTTGGTTGTGCTCAGGAAAGGGGGTATGTGTAGCTGCCACTGATTTACATGAAGTTCGACGATGATAATGCTGCTGATGGTAATGAAGATGACAACAGACTAATCTTTTTTCGGTGGAACATTTTCTAGAAAAAATGTAGACTATTTGCTGAAAAAAAAAAAACAAAAAAACAGAGATTAAATAACACCCTTAAATGATCCACTTTAAATGTTTTTAAGAGAACGTGCGGACTGTACTCATATAATCGATGGAACTTCTTCAACAAAGAGGGTGAAAAGGTATGTTCAAATCATGAACAAATCGTTGCAATGAATGTATTACTTGTCACCGTCAAGGCAGGTATTTCTTCAGAAAGCGTGGCCGAACTTTAGTTTATAAATAGAATATAGATAATTATAATAAGAGTTATGTTAAGTTATGCTCAAGATCATAATGTTTTATCACTCTAATGGACTCCGCAGTTTCGTTAAAATGATTACACCCGAGAGTTCTATTTTTGCATGACAGTTATGCAAACTTCCCATTGTTATTAGCTTTTCAAAACCATCATGTTAATGTAGCCCTAAAGGTCTAAAAACGTGGATAACGCGTTTTGGAAACTTTTCTTGCGACAACTTTAGTGTGTGTTTGGATTCGTCATCTTGTTAGAACCACATGTCGTTTACGTGCACGCAAATTAACTGAGATCAGAAAACTCAGATATTATGAATTAGATATTACGAACTATGCCAACGACACCATCCAAAAAAACCTACACCAAACTGGATCGAGACGGGTTGCAATTGAATCTGTTCGTACTGCCAAGGATTAATTTCAACCCAATCGCAACAATTTTGCTCGTTCACGAAGCCGTTTAATAAAAAATGTGCCTTATCACTGAATATGACTGTTTCACCTACATTTTAATACATTTTTACTGCATTAATCAGCGAACAAATGCATTTTTCAATCAGTCCTTGATTCAATTGGATAAAAAGAAAGGTCGCAGATAGGTCAAGTTTAATTGTGTCTGACACTCCTTCTTCTATAATTAACACCTTATTTGTATACCCTCCACCTCCAGAATGGGGTTATATTCACTTTGTAATTTCGTTTGTAACACCTTTAAATATTCAACGGCGACCCCATAAAGTATATATATTCTGTATCCTGGTAAAATTCTAAGACGATTTAGCCACATCCGTCAGTCTGTCTGTTGAAAGCACGCTAGCTTCCGAACGAAATGAGCTATTAGGATGAAATTTTCCGTAAATGTGTCTTATGGTTGCAGATCGGGCGAAAAGTGGGCGAAACCGGCCCAGAGGGAAAAATGTTTCCATAACAAGGACTGAAAATACCCCTAATATTTAGACTATTTTTAGCATTTTTTAGAAAACTTCTGATTTTTATACACTTGAAATTTGTTTTATACCTTCCTCTAGCAATGAGTATTCACCAAAAAGTATAAAAAAATGTAGCGGGTGAAATGGGACAAAAGGGATAAAAATGGTACCAATGCACTATGGGTCAAATGACCCATTTCACTGGCCAAAAGTCATATAACTTAAAGTCTGATATAATGTTAACAAAAATGTATAGATATAGTTTGGAAAATGTAAATTGTGAAGAATTAAGAGAAAAATTAATTCTTTTGGAGCCCCTATAAAATTCATGGCCCTTAACCTTCTTGGGAACGTAGGTCACTATATTATTCTTTACACAACATTCTAAGCCCCTGCATAATTGCAATCCGCGAATTTATGAACCATATAAATCTAAAGACATGATCCTATTCATTTTTGCAATAGTGAAATATAATGATATATAATGAAATATATGATATTATGAAATTTTTATATATGTATTATATTTTTTGCTTGTGTTATAAAGAAGTCAAATCGGAAGAGATATTTGTATGTTAATGATATCAGGAAATTTACCACAGTATTCCATTATTGTCATAATTTCTTCTTGTTGAATTGTGATATGAAAAAATTACGAATATAGATGGTGATATATGGCTCTTGTGCGGAAAAAAATCAGGTTGGGAGTTTATAGTTTCATGTCAAATGTTTGTAACATTATTGAACTGTTAACGAACAAAATCGGTTCAGATTTAGATATAGCCCCCATATAAATTTCCCCCATTCTGGTCAAATTTGACACATTACTCTTATTTTCATCAAGACAACCTACTATTAATCTAGATATAGGTCCATGTGTGGGTGGTATGGTGTATCATATAATCGGTTCTGCCCTACTTTAGCATTATTTAGTTGCTTTACTTAGATATAATGTATTTAACTTAAGTCTACATCGTTTTCTAAGTGCTTTTGGCCACTGAAATGGCCAATGCGACAACAGCTAGAAACTTGAAATTCGGTATGAACATCCCTACAATTACGTAGACACGTAAAATAGACATATTTTTCGAAATTTGTACTTTTAAGGGATACAATTGGAAAAGAGGAATAGAAATTGTACCAACTAAACCGCTGAAGTTAAAATCATGAAATTCGGTATCTGCATTTATCTGGCTGTGTAGACTCGAAACATTAAGGATTTTTTCGAAATTTGTACTTTTAGGCGGAAAATGGGGCGAAAGGGATAAAAATGGTTGCAGTTAGAATAGTGAAATTCGGTGTGTATATTGCTGTGACTGCGTAGACACGAAAAATAAAGATATCTTTACCTTTAGGATAAAAATGGTAACACGCAAATGGTTCTAGCTAGAATCATGATATTCAGTGGTTACACTCGTCTGTCTTCGTAAACACACACAATATGAGTATTTCTCCATAATCGTACTTTTAGGATCAAAATTAAAAAAACAAGTAAAAAAGGCGTTAAGTTCGGCCGGGCCGAACGTTACATGTCCTACACCATGGATTGCATTCCACAGTGTCTGTCGATATTCGTAGAAGTGCAGTGATATTACAGGAAAATATATATTTTTTTAATATAGCCAAACCAAAACAAATACAAATATTGAACAAAATAATTTTATAAGTAAATATAATATTTTTATAATTTCAAACCACGCCTATAAGGCAAGGGTACCAATACATCAATTCAAAAAAATAAAAATTCTTCTATTTATATTTTCAAAAAACTTAAGTACCATAAATATTGGTAGATGTATTTCCATTCTATTTTAATTCCAAAGGTACAAATTTTGAAAATCCATTATCAGACGTACATAGTGCAAAATAACCTAACTTCATGATTTAACCAATTTTTGCCGTTAAAGAAAAAGTACGAATTTGGAAAAATGACTTTTTATTTTGCGTGTCTATGCAGTCAGAGGAATGTATATACCGAATTCAATGATTCCAGCTGCTGCCATTTGGTTGGTACCATTTTTACCCCCTTAAGAGTACGACTATCTAAAATCTCTTTATTTGACGTTTCTACCCAATTAGAATTTCATCATTCTAGATGTAGTCGTTTAGTTAGTACTATTTTTATCCCTCTGTACCATTGTATCCCTTGAAAGTACGAAAAATCAGAATTTCGAAAAATTCGTTTATTATCCGTGTCTACGCAGTCAGAGGAATGTATACTCAGAATTCCTAGCTGCGGTCATTTGATTGGTACTATTTTTATCCCCTTTTTTCATTTTAACGCCAAAAAGTACGAATTTTGAAATAAGAATCACTTTATGGTGCACGTTTTTGTTATCGGGGGAATGGGCACACCCAATATCAAGTAAGGACAAGCAGACATATTGAAACCAGTAAGGAAAGGCTAAAGTCGGGCGGGGCCGACTATACGATACACTCCACTTTCTATCCGAATACAATTCAACTCGGTAAAAAGTGAAAACGGGAAGAATTTTTGTATGTTTCCTTATCATAGGCTAATATGACCTGGTCCAATTTGTCAAATGGAAAAGAATATTTGTATCGGGGCTATATCCCAACATGGAATAAAGTGACTAACTTTCAAAATAAGTTCTTCCAGTTCAAATATAACGTTTGGTGGCCACTTCAAAGAAATTCGGAGAAAATTTGTGGTTTCTGGGGCGGAAAAAGTCTATCCGAGAACGAAATTTGTATTGGATCTATATGTAAATCTGAACCGATCTGACCCATTTTCACCATGGGTGTTTCTAGTTGAAATATAAGATATTTTGAAAGATTTGAAAGAAATCTGTTTAAATATGTAGTTTATAGAGCGGAAAAAATCAAATCGGGAGCGAAATTTGTATGGGAGCTATATATAAATCTGAACCGATCTAACACATTTTTACCACAGGTGTTGCTAGTTGAAAAATAAGATGTTTTGCCAAATCTGAAGACAATCTGCTACAATTTGTGGTTTCTAGAGCGGAAAAAGTCAAATTGGGAGCGAAATTTGTATGGGAGCTATATATAAATCTGAACCGATTTGACCCATTTTCATCATGGGCGTTTCTAGTTGAAATATAAGATAGTTTGCCAAATTTGAAGACAATCTGATACAATATGTGGTTTCTAGAGCGGAAAAAATCAAATCGGGAGCGAAATTTGTATGGGAGCTATATATAAATCTGAACCGATCTGACCCATTTTTACCACAGATGCTTCTAGTTGAACTATAAGATGTTTTGCCAATTTTGAAGAAAATCTGTTAAAATATGTGGTATCTAGAGTGAAAAGAGTCAAATTGGGAGTGAAATTCGTATGGGGGCTATATCTAAATCTGAACCGATTTTCTTCAAATTAAATAGCGTTCGTTCTTATCCCGAAAAACTTAGTTGTGCAAAGTTTCATTTGGTTCTGTGTACAATTGCGACCTGTATCGTGATTACAAGAATAGATGGACAGACAGACAGACGGACGGACATCGCTAAATCGATTCAAAAAGTGATTCTAAGTCGATCGGTATAATTAACAATGGGTCTATCTCTCTTCCTTTTGGGTGTTACAAACAAATGCACAAAGACATAATACTCTCGTGGAGTGTATAAAAATATGCTTAAATACTCTATAATATTAGGGATTATTATGGGTATTTTTAGTCCTTGTGAGGGAAAAATTTTTCCCTTTGGGGCGATTTCGCCCCGTTTCAATCCCAACCAATCTACGACTATAAGACGCATTTGTGGAAAATTTGAACATTCTAGCTCCTTTCGTTTAGATGCTAGCGTGCTTTCAACAGACGGACAGACAGACATGGCTAGATCGTCTTAGAATTTTATGACGATCAAGAATATATATTCTTTATAGTGTCTCAGGTCGATATTTCAAGGTGTTACAAATGGAATGACAAAGTTAGTATACCCCCATCCTGGAGGTGGAGGGTATAAAAATATAAAAGTGGTACCAAGCAAACTGATGTACCTAGAATCATGAAATGAAAAGATGTGTTGATTCCAATATGGACGCGAAACATAACGGATCTCTGAAATTGGTACTTTTCTTATCAAAATTATACAGTCACTCTGTTTTTAAAAAATCGCTGAACTTTGTATATTTCTATAAGAACTTAAAAGTACGTCTATTTTTGGTAGCGTCCGTTTCAATGTAAAATTGTTTATAATTTGTACTAAATCCAGACGATATATTTTTAAAGTTTAGTACTCTTTAAGCGCTTTAGAACACTAAAAAGTCTGATGGACTTTTTCAGTTTCTTTTATATGTTTGGCGTAGTTTAAGGCGTGCGAAAGTCGCATCCGGGCCAATGGGAGATTCCCATATGTATAATTTCGGTTCTAACAGCAAAAGGCGGTAGCTACGAATGATTTCCACGTCATTCATTTAACGAAATACTGTCATCAGCGAAACCTTTTATTGAATTATGTTTTGTTTCACCAAAAAACATGTTGATTTTTAATGTCAAAATTCAGATTGTTCCGCGGAAAGCCATAACAACAATATCTTTCCCCTTTCCGAATTTGAAAAATAAAGGTATATTAACTGATTAGGAACATTGTAAATTTGACATTGTTTGCTTCGAACAATTTACTATGTAAAGAGTTTTGTTTGGTATACAACTTCTTGGTTTCCTTTATATCTGTCCTTTACCTCCTTCTTCACTTCCTTCCCATGTTCAGTACACAGAAAGAGTTCAATTAAAACCAACTACAAATTCCAATGAATTCCCCTATAGCAACGACTATGCTCTACCACCCAGCAGATGTTCGTAGTCCTTGAAGTCAACAAACTTTGTGTCAGTCTTCCTCTCTGGGCACACACTTACGTACACATGTGTGTGTGTATGCATACATCTCCCCCCTTCACACGGCCAACATCACTGCTCAGTCCACAACAAAAGACAAATAGCGTACACCTTTTGTTATTCCATCTTCATGGTATACATAAAACGATCCTCGAGGACAAACCGATTCGAAAATCGTCTACGTACTCCTGTATGTATGACGGTAATGCACACACAATCATAAGTAAATAAAATTTAACAACAATAAAGGATCAAAGCAGTTATTCAAGGACTCGTGCCACTATCAACGCGAAGAGCATTATCACGTGGAAGAAAGAAGGCTTCACTTTAGGGGTGGTTTGATTCCTCCGCTGAGTCATGGTGGAACTAATGATCAAAGAAAGGAACAGGAACTTTTGTTTGTTCGATGCGGAGCATTAGAATTTCGGTGCGGTTTTGCTTGGCATACCCAAAAACGAGCCGTACACACAGGAAACGCCTCACGGGGTTGAAAACGTTGATGGAAACTCGTCATTATTGTTGTAAATAGTAGACGGTGAACAACAGCTCTGAGCATTTCTTATCTTGCAGAAAATAATTCGTTATCGTAATAAGACCCCCTCACCATCAAGATCCCTCAGTTTTCCGTGTATATAATGAGAATAGCCAACGAAACATGCCATGTTAGGAAAACAGTGGAAAGCTTGTCAGAGGCTCGCCAGAGAAGGGAGTAACACTCGCACTATAAAAGTGACAGATGTCCTTATGGAATGCCATTCGACCATTGAAAATCAACAGCGGCAGAAAATGAAGAAGAACGGCAGAGAGAAGGATAAGTAACTGTTGTTGAGCCTGCTGCATGGATCAAGGGGTGGCATGGCAACAACTACAAATATACAAAAGAATTTGCAGAAGTAAACAGCGCGTGCGTGGCATGTGTCGTTGCCATTTGAAATGAGCGCAATTAAGAAGCAGTTTGAGTTCGTCATTAAAATATTTAAAATTTACATAACGTTGAAAGACGATACTGGTTTTTATATTATTATATTATTATTTTTGGCAGTTTGATTATTTACTGTTGTTGGCAAACTATTTTGCAAATGAGCGATAGAGTTTTTTACGAAAATTCAAAAAATCAAAAAATTTAGGAAAAATGTAGATCTTTGGTGGAATTCTAGTTTCTCAATCTGTGTAAAATCTAGAAATCTTTGGATGAAATATTAATATTTATACACTCAACGAGAGTATTATGTCTTTGTGCACCCAAAAGGAAACGAGATAGACCCATTGTTAATTATGCCGATCGACTTAGAATCGTTTTAGCAATGTCCGTCTGTCTGCCCATCTATTCTTGTAATCAAAGTACTGGTGGCAATTGTAGCCATAACCAAATGCAACTTTGCACAACAAAGTTTTTCGAAATAAGGACGAACGCTATATAATTTGAAGAAAATTGATTCAGATTTACATATAGCCCCCATACGAATTTCACTCCCTATTTGACAGATTTTCTTCAAAATTGGCAAAACATCTTATATAGGGTGTTTTTTATTGAGGTATAGAACTTCGAATTGAAATAAAACACAAGAAAATCGTTTTAATGTCCATCAATTTGGCTTTATTGGAAGGATAATTTTATGCCATTTATGTTTAAATATGATTTCGGGCATGTGGCCGCCGCGGCTGGCTCGAATATAGCCAATTCTACAGGTCCAATTTTCAACCACTTTCTACAATTGCTGTGCAGCTCCAATTGCTGTGCACGGTGGCGAATCGATTCATTCGGGTCCTCTTCAACACTTTGCTCTACAGCGGCAATTGTTTCTTCGGTGCGCACTGTTCAACGTCTCTGCGGATGCGCATTATCACATAGAGTAAACGTAGTGCGAAAACGATCCATGGTTAACCGAATTAATTGCTCTGATGGACGATTATGTCGACCATAAAATGGTGAACTTCGCGAACTGAACCATTACTTTCGAAATAAATTTGCACGATTTGCAAGCGTTGTTCTTTTGTCAACCTGTTCATGATGAAATGGCAAACCAAACTAAAATAAATCACTTGACAGCTGACAAAATGGCCGCCAGTTAAAAAAGTGATGCCAACTTAAAGTTCTATACCTCAATAAAAAACACCCTATATTTCAGCCAGAAACACCTATGGTGAAAATGTGTTGGACCGGTTCAGATTTATATACATTAGGCTGGGTCGAGTTCCATACAAATGGAAAAACAAATTCCAGTCACCCCATGAAAATAAAGTTTTTAGCTGTCACCTTGAAAGTCCACAAAAAAAACAATATAAACGTCCGATAATACGACCAATGAGTTATTTTAAGATAAGTATAAAATTTTTTATTTAAAGTGCTTCCACGGATCTATTAATTCAGTAAAAAATTGGACAAAAATCCAACACAAAAATATTATATGGGAAAAACATGACTCTAGATGTGTTTTCAGGAGCGTTTAGCTCACAGATGGCTTGACCCAGTGACGAAATATTTTGCAGATCATCAATGGACAGAAAAATGTTATTGAAGCTTCAGTCGGCTAAACCGACTTATATATATCCTCACTCTCAGAGAACATACAATTGTATGTAGGGCAGGATAATTTGTGTGTTCACATTTATAAAAGAATTTTAAAAACATGATCAAATATCAAGTCATAGTCTCTTCCATGCTCCAGTATAGAAGTTACAATTGTGTGGGAGGTACAAAAAGGGGCGTGACTAAAGCGTAAATATTTTTTAGGTTTAAACTGATTACAAAAACATTTTTAAATTTCAAATTACAAATAATTTTGACTACCCGTATGAATGTTATATCGGTTTCATTGTAACCAAAGTTTATGACACTTTGTGTGGGAGGTACCAGAAGGTGTGTGGCAATTTCGCCCATATTCCATGCGAATGTAACCACTAAAAAGGCGTTGCTAAATATAAAATTTCACAGTATTCCGATCATCAGTATAGAAATTATACCAGCTGTAATTTTGCGTAGTTTTGCGAGATTTGTGTGGGAGCTACTGGAAGGGGCATGGTAAAACCCGTGATATTTAGTGCACTTAAATTGATTATAAAAACATTAGCAAATACCAAAATATAGCTGATTCCGATTAGCCGTGTGGAAGTTATATGGGTTTTAATTTAACATTGGAATGTGGGCTATTTGTATGGGAGGTACCAGAAGGGGCGCGGCAATTTCGCCCATCTTCGAACTTATACTAAGTTTGAGAAAAATATTGCCAAAAATATTACTCCTTTCGAGAGTTATCGTGTACACCAGACAGCCAGACGGACGGACTAGCGGACATGGCTCAAACACCTTAAAAAGTCGTGAAACAAATTTCGTCCTAACATACTTTGGGTCTTAAGTCACTCCTTCAATGCGTTACACTTTTTTCTGTCACAAATGATATATAACCTCCTACTCTGTAGAGTGGGGGTATAATAAAATAAATGAGTTTTGGGAACATGTAATTTTCTCCAATAAAGCTAATTTTATACTTTTCGATCGGATGGGCACGTATGGCGTGTGGCAGATGAATGTTCATTGATGAGACATCAGAGTGCTGCAAAACTTAATATTCGCGACAGTTATTACTTTTTACAAGAAATGGTCCTAAGCACACCGCTGCTGATGCTAAGATGTGGATGACATACAATTCTGGCGGAGTCATTTTGAAAACGCATCTAAAATCATAACTTTTTCAAAAAAGCTCATCTCAGAGAAATATATCTGACTGAGTGCCCCAGATTTTAGTTTTACAACTTCATAAATTTACTAAAAAAATTGTGAAAATTTAGTTAAGTTTTTGGTTTTGTTCCAGGACTACCAAGACTGTCCCAATGAAGTTTTTACTATATATTTTATATATTTTTGTTTACATAAATAAGTGAACAATTTTTTCCTTGTTGTTGTAGGATAAAAGTGGACATATTAAATAATATTTAGTTTCATACCACCACGTATTTTTTGAAATATTATTTTGGTTGGACTACCATGTCTTTTGCTGCTCAATGTACAGGGTGATTTTTTAAGAGCTTGATAACTTTTTAAAAAAAAAAACGCATAAAATTTGCAAAATCTCATCGGTTCTTTATTTGAAACGTTAGATTGGTCCATGACATTTACTTTTTGAAGATAATTTCATTTAAATGTTGACCGCGGCTGCGTCTTAGGTGGTCCATTCGGAAAGTCCAATTTTGGGCAACTTTTTCGAGCATTTCGGCCGGAATAGCCCGAATTTCTTCGGAAATGTTGTCTTCCAAAGCTGGAATAGTTGCTGGCTTATTTCTGTAGACTTTAGACTTGACGTAGCCCCACAAAAAATAGTCTAAAGGCGTCAAATCGCATGATCTTGGTGGCCAACTTACCGGTCCATTTCTTGAGATGAATTGTTCTCCGAAGTTTTCCCTCAAAATGGCCATAGAATCGCGAGCTGTGTGGCATGTAGCGCCATCTTGTTGAAACCACATGTCAACCAAGTTCAGTTCTTCCATTTTGGGCAAAAAAAAGTTGGATATCATCTCACGGTAGCGCTCACCATTCACAGTTACGTTACGATTCGCATCATCTTTGAAGAAGTACGGTCCAATGATGCCACCAGCCCATAAACCGCACCAAACTGTGACTTTTTCTGGATGCATTGGTAGCTCTTGCAATGCTTCTGGCTGATATTCACTCCAAAATCGACAATTCTGCCTATTTACGTACCCATTGAGCCAAAAATGAGCTTCGTCGCTGAACACAATTTCTTTCTTTCTGAACTTTCTTAACAAAGCACGCATTTTGATAATAAAATTCAATGATTTGCAAGCGTTGCTCGTTAGTAAGTCTATTCATGATGAAATGTCAAAGCATACTGAGCATCTTTCTCTTTGACACCATGTCTGAAATACCACGTGATCTGTCAAATACTAATGCATGAAAATCCTAACCTCAAAAAAATCACTCTTTATATCTATACTCTAATTAGCCTGATTTGGATATGGAGTGTGTCTGTTTTATTAATCCTTGGCTCCTTATTTCGAAATTTAAGGGGATTCTTCATTGGGGCTCATTGTAAGTATGGGCCCAATCTTCTTTATATTTCCCGAACTTCTGCAGTTGCCTCCCCATGATGGCCCCTTGCATTCAATCGTTAGCTAGGACATTGCTGTTGTAATCGATAAATCACTTGAAGGTTTTCTTAATTAAAACTTTTTCTTAATACATTTCTCATACACACACAAACACTCATGTATGCATACTCAAGCAACCACAAGCACACTCACACATCCACACACATGCCTACAGGATATAATGAAGCGAAGAAGAGAGTAAACTTTTTGATTAACACAATAAACCGTATGTAAAAAATTCAAAAAAAAAAGAATGTAAAACTAAAACACAATAGATTGGAAATATAAGAACATCGAAGAAGAAAAACTAAAGAAGTTTAAAAAACCCCCAACACAGATACTTAAATGCAAACTCATGTTCATACTCACACCCACGGCCACACATCGAAGGATAACCATTCACACGCACACAGACACGTGTAAACGATTTACAAGGATAAGAATGCAACAAAAAACAGAACAAGAAACTAATGGTATAATGGTAAAAACAACTATTAAAACGTTAAATCAAGCATAAAATTAGATAAAATAGTTTTGAAAACTATTAACGGAAATCAGGATAGGGGGAGATTGAGAATGGGAAACGGAAGTGCTAAGAGTAACATTTGCGGATGGTAAAAAACTCCAAGATTATTTTCAATTTATTTGAATGGAAATAAATGTGAAAAAGAAGCCACGTTCAAGACTTAATGAAATTAGCTTTCATTAACTTTTCCTTTTTTTGTCTAATGATTGAATGAGTTTAGCTGTTGTTGTTGCTGCTGTAGTCGTCGCTCGATTCAAAAGGGCCAATACTTAATGAGATGTTAATTTTCGACCCTTCAGACGGAAATAAAAAAGAAACAAAATACTCTCAAGAAAAAGGGGTATTTTTGCATTTCCACTTTGTTACTTGTGGCAGTTTTTTTGCGAACATTTTTGCAGGTCTTGGTGATTTTTCGACTTTTGAATTGGCAACAAAAGAAACCGGAAGTCTTTGTTGGCAGCTTACCTTGCAAAGTAAATAAGGCTAATAATGAATAGCACTGGGAGAAATGGACATGACTTAGATATTTTACTTCACTAGCAGATGATAGAATTCCTATAGAAAAAAAGTGAAATAGTTTCACATACAATTCTTTGGAGCGAAGAACTTTACTATGAAAAAGTTGATAGTCCCAAAAACCAGAACTACAATGCAGAGATACAAGCCGACCGATTTTAAGCCGACAAGCCGCCGCCGATTTCATCGGTTCACATCGACTTCAACCACGCCGCCCATTTCATCGGCTCATATCGCCGCCAAGTTCTAACTCCGTCAAATCTTACTACCAAAATAGACAACCCACTTAAAATTACAAAAGAAAATATAACTGTCGACTTAGACAACCTACTACTGTGAAATATATGGATCTTTCTTTGAATTTGGTATCCCACTATATGATGACGTTTATAGTAAGTTGAATGATGTATTTTGATTTGAAAGTCGCATTTCCTGTAATGCCTCACAAAAATATTTATTAAATTCATCCATATTATAAATTTTAGGAATGGATTCCCACTCCCAACAAATAATTGTATGGGATAATAATATGTAATTATCGAAACATTTGCTAATATTGGCTAATATTAACAAACATTGAATTACTTGCCAAAAAATAAGAGAAAATGTATTAAAAACCAATAGAAATCATTCCTTTATTTTCCCAAATTTTTCAATAAAACAGAACGAGCCGACAAATCATCCGAAAACCGCCGCCGACGCATTTTGAGTAGCGCCGCCGCCGCCGATAATTCTGGGTCGACTTGTAACTCTGCTACATTGAAAGAAAACTCGTTCTTTGCATCAAAAAGAAACAGATACGTTATTGTTATTTCGCTGCAGCAATGAAATGTTAAGTTCCCACAACAAAATTCGACGTTGCTGCAACGATTTGAACGAAACCTGTTCTTCGCACTATTCATAGTTTCGTTCTAGTAATGAAACTGATATTGTTGCAGCAGCAATTAATTTTATTTTTTATTTTTTTTTTGCTGTGTGTTTTTCGATAGGTAAGATGTAATTCTCATTAATGATGTTGGAGTTCTACCTTTAATAGTTGAACAATCACTTCGAGCTTCGCTGCTGGTGGACATCACGGAACTAAATTCTGTGCCCTGAAAGTAAAACGTTAACTAGGCCGGGACGAATTTTGCATTTGAAAGTCCACTAACGTCTACGTTCGTTGCTGTAATGAAACTTCATTTTATAGATATTTTAGTTCAGCATATGTGTATATTAGGCTGAGTCGCGGGCCATACAAATGGAAAAAACAATTTCCAGTCACCTCACTAAAATAAAGTTTGGATTGTTTAATGATGATCTGCAAAATATTTCGTCACTGGGTCAAGCCATCTGTGAGTTAAACGCTCCTGAAAACACCTCCAAAAATCATGTCTTTCCCGTGTAATTTTTTTACATTGCATTCTTGTCCAAATTTTTTTCTGAATTAATAGACCCTTGGAAGCACTTTAAATATAAATTTTGAGTTTTGCCTTAGAGTAACTTATTGGTCGAATTATTGGACGTTCGTTTTTTATAGTATTATGAAAAAATAAATAGCTGCAGCCAATGCCTTTTGTATGATGCCTATATGATGAACATCGGAAGGAACTTGAAAAAGAGTTTGAACATTTTGGCTCTGAAAAGCCATCTCCTGTATTAAATTATTTCACAAATATAGAGTCAGTGACCTCATTTATCGTCCGATATTCATCATTTAGGCAACATTCGACAGGTATTGGTTCCTTCTATTTATTTTTCATACACCACCGTTTACAAAATGTTACCAAGAAATATGAGTTTGTAGCTGCCACTTTGCAAACTCACAAAAAATCAATCTAAACGTCCAAAAATACGATCAATGACTTACTCTACGACAAGAATAAAAAATTTTATTTAAAGTTTTTCCAAGGGCATATTAATTTAGAAAATAAATTTGGCCAAAAATCCAACATAACATTTTAGAGCTGTTATCAGGAGCGTTTAGCTCACAGATGGCATGAGCTAGTGCCTAAATATTTTGCAGATCATCATTAAACAATCTAGTCTTCATTTCTGCGAGATGACCGCTGTAATTTATTTTCGTGACCCATCACAATGTATATATTTTTACAACATTCTTGTTAAAATTGGAATTGGTCTCCATCAAACATTCAACCAGTCACCTGACTACCATTGACTTTATAAATAAAATTAAGTTGTCTTCAATACCACATGGAACAACCAATTTCTCTAGGTGTTCCCCAGCAGCAGTAGTAGAAACGTTTGCATATCCTTTAAGGCCAGTACAAAGCAATATTTTTCTTCTGTTTCATCCTTTCGTTGGTTGTTCCTTTTTTGCTTATTCTGTCCAGTATCCGCAAAGTTTTGCGACAAGATGGACTTCTTGTAAAATAAAGCCAACGAGAAAGAAAAAACGCCAATGAGAAAGAAAACTTTCCACAGCTAAACAATACGGTTTGGTAAACATTGCGGGTGAGAGTGTGGTGAGATTTACGGGCATTTTATGGTAAAGTTTTTGTGTGCTGAACTGTGGGATGTTGTGTGTCCTAACCGGAATTATTGTCATAATTGTGGCCTGGCCTCAAGCATTTGCCGAGCCACACTTAAGGCGTTGCAAAAAGACACTTGTCTTGTAAGATTTGTGTTGTGCAGACTTGTAAAATGTTGTTGAAAATTCGCCACTTCCTTGGGACGGAGAACACAACATAAATCTTGAGCCGGTTTCTTTTGTGTGTTGTGATTCAGTTATTTACATTGTGGATGGGAAAATTTTATTGAAATCAACGTCCATACTCATCCTTATCGCAGCCAAAATTAATGTTAGAAGAGCTGTAATCGTCGACATCATCATGAAAGCATGGCTATTTTGTTTGGCTTGGGCCGTAAAGGTTACAATAAGGTCATGAATACCAAATAAATTCTATGGCTTTTCAATAATAACGAATGCTTAGATTTTTACCAGTAGCAGAGTTTGAGGTTTTGTTTTTCTTTTATGGTTTTGTTCTTTTTCTGGTTTTTGGTCTTTTGGGAAAGTTTCAAGAAACTTTTGAGACTTTTGTTTCATGGTGAGTGTGTGTGCGTGAATGAGAGCGAAGGCAAATGTTGAGTCTTGACCGGACATAAACGGAAGGTAATAAATTTCGATTAAATGATAATAATGATATCCTTTAGGATAGGTCAAGAAATTATTCAAATGCAAGTGGACGATGCCGGTAAGAAATGGAAAAGCATGAATGCATTGAAAATACTTTAAAAAATGACAAGAGAAAATTTAAGGTCTGTAATTAAAATTTGTTTTGAACTGTTTTGGCTCAAGACCACTCGCAACTATATTTTATGGCAACATTTATTACACACTACCTATATCATGATTTCCAGCCCGTGAGCATTCCCGGCGATTTTTCAACTAAATACGCGGACTCTTTAAATAAATAAAACGAATGAGAACCAAACATCACTTTCCGGATATCAGTTGAAAATATCGCATCAAGTGACAAAGATCATATTGCCATCTTACAAGCATCTAATTGATATAATTTGATTCTTCAGTATGATATTAGATACCTTTTAGGAATTTGATTTGTCAATCACATCTGGTAACGCTGGTTGTGGTCAGATTGCTTTGTCATAATCTCCATTTACGACCCATTACAGCTCATTTAAGTGTAATGTAAGGGATTTGTAGGGCTGTAAGCTTCTATTTCAATAAGAGTAAAAATTTCACCATGATTTCATTAATAAATAATATTTCAAAGCATAGAAAGTAATAATAGAATAATTGACTTAATCCATGAGAAATGGAATATAAATATAGAAATTTTCCTTAGCTTTTCCGATTTCAATGAAAGTGTGTACTTCAGAATAAGGGAAATAGAACTGTATTGCCCGATTTTTTTAAAAATATGAAATTGTCGACGTTAGTGTGGTTCGAGATTTCATATAATATTATGAAATCTTATATACACTTATATATACTCAATAGAAAAAGTCTTTCAACTTTATAAGCTTGGAAATCTTTCTATATTTAATTGATACCTTTCAGCAATTTCCACCAATAAAAATGATACTAGGAAAGTTATATTCGGATTTTTAATTCAAAAGTTATCAAGAATTTGGTTTCATTACATAAAAATACGGCTCAAGAAAAAGTATGCGTACAACAATTAAAATATCTTATAAATAGTATAAAAAAATGTGGTGGTTTGTTTTCTTAGAAACTTGTCGGGTAGCCTCTTCTTTTCAGCACCACCAGTAGCCTTTTGGGCATGGAATCCACCAACTTAGTGGTCTCCTCAGCAGTTATATTATCCCATTCTTCCTTTAGTAAGTCCTTCAGCATTGCATTTGATGTAGTCTCTTCTTATACTTTAGGACGAGCATTTCCTTTATATCAGACGGTTTTGTGCTTCTTCTTTCCTTTACAGTTCGAACTATGGTCCTTTCCTCTCTTTCAGTAAAACTTCTCGGGCGGCCAGAACGGCGTATTGATACAAATGTTCCAGATTCTCGAAAATTGTTGATAACACGCTGAATAGATAATGACTTCGCTCCACCATAACTCCTATTTCCCGCAATGATTTGCCTGTTCTTCATAAGTGTACAATAATTGTCCTTTTCTTTTAGGAGGCATGTTGTAAACTGTATACAAAAAAACCAAATATGATTAAGCTCAGTACACTTGAAGTGAAAAATGTGATTGGTGTGAAAAAACCCAAGAAGAATTGTGTGATTCCCCTTTTTTAAGCATTTGTACGCAAACTTTTTCTTGCACCTCATTTTTCGGTAATGACACAAAGTTATCGATAACTTTTGAATTACAAAGCCGAATATAATTTCCCCAGTATTATTATTATTGGTGGGAAATGCAGAAAGGTATCAATTAAAAAGATTATAAAAAACGTGAATATAAAAGTAATTCCAAGTTAAAAAAGTTGAAATTTTACTAAAAAAAATATTAGTGTACGTAGACTTTTTCTAGTTAGTGTATTTTTTTATTTTTTTCTTAATTTTCAAAAAAGTACCTCCTCGTTTTTTAAAATTTATATTTTTAAGAACATATAATAGTGTCAGTAAGTCTCTCCATAAGTCTCATGACTTATTCTATAACAATTGTAAACGTGATTGTAGTCGAAATCTAAAACATTTATTTTAGCCATAATTGAAATAACTTACTTTAAGCTTCAACAAAGTTGTGAATGTTTCCGACTAAAATTAATCGTTGGTTTGTTTAATATAACGAAATAGTATTCATTGGTGGAATGATAAATATTTTTGCATAAAACTAAGAAAAAATGGATAATATGAAAATGTTTGACTGGATTATAATGTAGTTGTTTATATTCACTGTAAGAACATTTGTTTATCAGATTTTATTATGCGTAGTCTACTTCTTCGTCCGCAAACAAAAAACATTTCATCATCGACATGAGCTGTTTCCCTTTCTAATGTATCCATTCATTTTGGCGGGTAACTTGGCGTGATAAAGCATGTAATGCCACTACTGCAACGAAAAAAATGCTCTCATCAGTGAAACTTCTTCAATACCACAACGACACTATATAATAGCATCAGTAACTAACATTCATTTTCAATATATTAACGCAACCTGTTTCAATAGTATAATGACAATGTGTCATTATAGCAATGCCACTTTACATTAATCTAACTCTAATGAAAAATTCTTCATTGATTGTTAATTTAATGAAACATTCCACCTTGTATATAATAAAGCTCTACGTAATGACAAGTTTAATTGATGCGATATAAGATTTCATTGGGGGAACAAAGCTTTTTCTATAAGTGTACAAACAATGTTTAGATATATAAAGAGTGATTTTTTTGAGGTTAGGATTTTCATGCATTAGTATTTGACAGATCACGTGGGATTTCAGACATGGTGTCAAAGAGAAAGATGCTCAGTATGCTTTGACATTTCATCATGAATAGACTTACTAACGAGCAACGCTTGCAAATCATTGAATTTTATTATCAAAATGCGTGCTCTGTTAAGAAAGTTCAGAAAGAAAGAAATTGTGTTCAGCGACGAAGCTCATTTTTGGCTCAATGGGTACGTAAATAGGCAGAATTGTCGATTTTGGAGTGAATATCAGCCAGAAGCATTGCAAGAGCTACAAATGCATCCAGAAAAAGTCACAGTTTGGTGCGGTTTATGGGCTGGTGGCATCATTGGACCGTACTTCTTCAAAGATGATGCGAATCGTAACGTAACTGTGAATGGTGAGCGCTACCGTGAGATGATATCCAACTTTTTTTTGCCCAAAATGGAAGAACTGAACTTGGTTGACATGTGGTTTCAACAAGATGGCGCTACATGCCACACAGCTCGCGATTCTATGGCCATTTTGAGGGAAAACTTCGGAGAACAATTCATCTCAAGAAATGGACCGGTAAGTTGGCCACCAAGATCATGCGATTTGACGCCTTTAGACTATTTTTTGTGGGGCTACGTCAAGTCTAAAGTCTACAGAAATAAGCCAGCAACTATTCCAGCTTTGGAAGACAACATTTCCGAAGAAATTCGGGCTATTCCGGCCGAAATGCTCGAAAAAGTTGCCCAAAATTGGACTTTCCGAATGGACCACCTAAGACGCAGCCGCGGTCAACATTTAAATGAAATTATCTTCAAAAAGTAAATGTCATGGACCAATCTAACGTTTCAAATAAAGAACCGATGAGATTTTGCAAATTTTATGCGTTTTTTTTTAAAAAAAAGTTATCAAGCTCTTAAAAAATCACCCTTTATAAGAGAAAGAAAGAAATAAATGATATGTGTCCTAAATATTAGGGGATATTTAGGAAAAACAATTTTTCCTCTGAACCAATTTCGGTCATTGGCAATTCCAACCGTCCACACAGTCAGAGGACCTTACAACGAATTTCATGAATCCAGCTAAATCAATTGTCATCACATTGTGATCCTACAAGTTCGTTGTATGAATCCTACTAATTTCATGAGGCTAGCTATATCAATGTGGTCGGTACAAATTTTAATCCTGTATTTTGACTAGGGTTTGCATTTTCCCGTACTTTTTATTTCCCGGGAAACGGGAATTATTTTTTCAATTTTCCGGGACAGCACGGGAAATCGTCAACATACTGTTTACCATGAGTTAAGCTTATGTTTTCCAATGAAACATTCACATTTTATTGAAGTAAAATAAATATATATTTCACAACGAACCTGTTCATATAATAATAAAGCGCAATGTGATATCAATTTAAACATCTTTTCAAGTTTCAAAATTAATTAATTAATAGATATTTCTTATTTTATTGGAAAATGTGGGCGCGACGGAGAACGATCGTTCACATTAATAGTCAGTGGAGCATTAAATGAAATGTTTTTTCTTTGTCCTGTCGCTTCGAAAGCTTTAAACTCTTTATTTTTGGCGTTCGGATACACGCCCAAAATCTACTTTTCCCGGATTTAAAATTTTTAATATGGGCATCTCCCATATATATATATATATATATATATATATATATATATATATATATATATATATATATATATATATCATATATATATATATATATGATATATATATATTTATATATATATATATATATGTAAATGAAGGTCAGAGGTTATATTTTGTTCCTAGATTTATGAAATATGAGAATTATCTCTTAAATTTTTTAAATTGGACAAATTTCCACTCGTAGTAATAAAAATTAGTAATTTTCGTTATAACATTTCAACTTTTAACAAAAATAAAAAAACAAGTTAACTTCAAGTTTCATAATAAAAAAGTTATCGAAATAACGAAAAGATAAAGTTAAAAGCTATTACTGTGGTCTGGTTTTTTGGTAGACCTTTTTTGGGAGATGCCCATATGGAGCTTGACAGGAAAAATCCGAAAAAGTGGATTTTGAGTCTATGCCCGAACGCAGCTTAAAAATATTTTGTCATCCAATTGTAATATTTGACATACGACGTGATCTAAATTTGTATTCAACATTTTTAATTTTATTGTGGAATTGATGGAAAAAATATGCGAAGAAATATGTAAAATGTTCTACTGAATTCCCGCGGTATTCCCCTACGAAATTCCCGGGATACGGGAGATGAAAAATGTGCGAATTGCGGAAAATCCCGGGATGCAAACCCTAATTTTGACGCGAGTATCGAAGATTCCTTTATATACCCATCTCCACAGATTCAGTTGTTTACTTTTAATTTATTTAATTTTTCTTTCTGTTGTCGTTTGATTTATATCATTTGTATCCCTTTTTGTGTTATTTCATCTCCTAAAAGTATGAGTAACATTATGGTGTGCGTTCATGCGGATTGACAGGTGGACATGACTAGATCGTCTATGAATTTTACCACGACCTAGGATGAACATTTCAAGGTGTTGCAAACGGAAAGAAGAATATTGACTCCATCCTAAGGTGGAGAGTGTTATGAAATAAATATTACTAAATATTTTTTGTTGTAATTTCAGACGACTGCATAGCATTATAATTAAATAATGTTGCCCGAAATATTCTCAGGAACAACCTGTTAACACTGCCCCACCTAACTTAAATCATATCATACATGCCGCATATTTAATTTATTGTATTCTCTCGGAAAACAAGCCAAACGCATATCAACTCCCTATCTGCCCGACAAACGGAAGGAAATCATTAAAGGTTGCATGCTACAGCAACAACACAAATTCAAACTTCAAATCCTGCCCAAGCCTTGCGAAGCCCAACTCTGTGAAAACAGGGTGCGTGAAACAAACCAAATTCATAATATCCGAGTATTGCAATTGAACGTTGTGGGAGGAAATATAAAAAATACTCAGTGGAACAGGCGAAACTTGAAATGACAATTAACGGAAATGAGGGGTGTTTAATTTAGATATAAACAATTCGAAACTTGGAATTAACTAAACAGAAAAACAACACAACCAGAACACAACCGAGAAAAGTTTCCATAATACAAAGTGAGACGGAAGGAAGGAAGTAAACGGTGTGTGGGCGAAATTTGAAAGGGGTGGATGGAGTAAAAGGAAAATGCAACAGGTAAAAAGTACAACAATATTGACTAACTCCGCTGAAAGCAAATAAAAACACTATTCTCCGAATTAAATATAGATCCCACAATTTAGGTTATCAAAGTTGCATTTAATTGAATAAATCGCTGTTGATAATTTTTATCTGTGAATATACGGTTCTCGGTAAATAAACGACACACTTTTGTAATTGCAGTCATTGGCCGTGGTGATGGTGGTGGTTGGTGGGGTGCCCATAATGGGTGGTTGCATTTGACTCGTAATCACACTTTTTTGGTTGGAATCAAAAGCGCAACATGTCAATAACGACCGTATGTCCGTGTTTGCTTGCGCGGTTTGATTGGGAATTGCATTGTATAAGAGGTTAATCCCGTTTTTCGGATAAATTTGAAATGTTCTGATAAGCAGGAAAATTTAGGAAAATATTGTCATCAATGAGTCGAAGTGATTTTTTTGTTTATTTATATGTCCTCACAGAGTTCAAATATGTTCTCAGAACTTATTTTAATTTGTCAATAAATTCCCTTAAATTGGAAGAAATGGCACAATGTAACCACAAATATCCATCTGATATTTGTAAGTAGAGTGAATTTTCTATTACGCTTTGTGGATTTTTTCATAATTTAGTCATATCATAATAGAGGTCTGTGATCTTAGATCTTATTCAAATTAACGGAAAATCAGATAAACGGGAAAGGGATATATTTTTAGATTTGGTCATCACCAAGGTATCTGTCGGTACAATATGAAAAAATATGTGAATATATAATAAGTAAGGAAAGGCTAATGTCGGGCGTGGCCGACTAGCCGGAAAAAATCTGAACTAATCAATACAATTTATTATAAACCTTACATTTGGTTGGATAACCACTATTTTGAGTAATAGCTGTGCATGTTCTTGATATACTCTCAACTATCATATCATATCAGGAATTTTGAGTTTCATTCAAAAAAATCGGGCAAATTTTTGGGTTTTATTGCTATAATATGTTGTTGAAGTTCATTCCATAGATGCTCAATAGGATTGAGATCCGGTGACTGTGCTGATTTTTTCTGCACAAAAAAGCTCTTCACTGGCATTAAGTGTGTTTTGGTTTGTTGTCGTGCATAAAACGACACTTAAGTGGCATGTTTTTATCTGGTATCATAGTATCAATAAGTAGATTTTTGTAAACATACTGATCCATCAGTGCATTAATTTTGTGTATGTGACCAACACTCTGTCCAGAAAACGCCGTCTCAGATTTGTACTTTGGGCTTTGCTGCATGTTTGGAGGGCACAATTCGTATTGTTTCCCATTAGATCCGAACCGACGAAAGTTCGATTCGCCAATCCAGGCGATATTTTCCCAAAAATCTTGGATTTTTCTAAATGTTCCTGAGCAAATGAAATTTGAGACTGTTTGATAATTGTGGCTTATGTTGAAAAATGCATCCAAGTAAATTTTTCTCATTGGTACCACTTTTTATGGTTCTTGAAGAAACGCTAATGTTAAATTTTGCCGAAAGATTTCTATAAATCATTTAAATGAATCTGCTACGCAGGTTCTATAAATTAAAGAATCCTATTTATTGGTTGCTTTTCATATGCATAGCTCCCATAGCTCCCATAAGTGCCAATATGGCTTATCAATCTGTCTGGATCAATTTAGAACTTTTGGAGTATCCCCAGCGGGACTACAACTGTCGTTCAATTGCATAATAACCTGACTCTGCACCTCAATGCACCATTTTCCTTTAGCAATGTCTAATTACAATTTTTTTTAAATAATAACTTCCATTTGAGTAAAAATTACCAAAACATATCAATTAATTAATTTAAACGCAAAAAGAAACAGAAAATAACAACTTTTATCAGGAGTGCTAAATTTGTGTCCAGCCCAGATTACGAATTACGTGGAAATACATGAGAGTACGTGAAAAAGGCACAAAAGAATACGAAAAAAAATTACGGGGCATACTGATCACACCATAAGCAACACTTAAAAACAAATGTTTGGTTCAGAGTTACAAGCCGAACAAGAATTATCGGCGGCGCTACCCAAATTGAGCCGGCGGCGGCGGCTTTCGGCTGATTTGCCGGCTCGTTCTGCAATTCGATCACGCCTATTTATTTGACAATTTTGAGAAAAGGGAAGGAACAATGTATTGGTTTTTAATATCTTTTATTTTATGGCAAGTAGTTCAATAGTCCTTAATATTAGCCAATATTCCCATAATGTCATATTATTATCCCATGCAATTATTGTTTTGGGAGAGGGAATGCACTCCTAAAAATTATAATATGGATGAATTTAATATATATATTTTTGCATTTACTGCTTTTCATGTGAGACATATTAGACCAGACATCTTAAATATCATAATCCTTCCAAAGAATGTTAAGGCTATACCTTATATACTTTGTACAAATTAAAAAAAAACGATTAAAATGGGTGGTTTCTAAAGCAGAAACAGCTATATATATATGTCTAAACCTATCTGGCCCACTTTCACTTCAAATGTTTCTAGTTGAAATATGAGTTGTTGTGCCAATCGGTTAATATGAGTGGTTTCTAGAGCGGAAAAAGTCAAGTCGGCAGAGACATCTGTATGGGAGCTAGTATATATAAATCTGAACCGATTTGCACCTGAGATGTTTCTAGCTCAAATATAGGGTTCGCCAAATAACTTTTTTTGAAATGCTATAAAAAAACTACTGAATATTTTCTCAAATTTCTTTTTTTATTTTAAAGTACAATCCTTCCGGTTAATAATGGAAAATAATTTCATTCAAATGGCTGCCTCGGGCACCCCAAAAATAATAGTCCAACGGTTGAATAGCTGAAAAAAACGTTAGATGGCGGACCCTATATAAGGTATTGTGCCAAATTTGAAGCAAATCTGTCAAACGTCAAATCGGCAGCAAAATATTTATAAATTTTCGTAAGGATCGGACAATAATCGCGACCTGTGCTTTGATTACAGGAATAGATGGTTGGACGGACAGACTGCTTTTTTTTCAATATGTCTGCTTAAATTAACTTGATATTCCCCTTAGAGCAGAAACGTGCACCATAAAGTGGTTCTTATTCGTAGGGTGTGAAATGGGGCAAAAACGCATATAAATGGTACCTACTTTTTTACTTTTGCGGCTAAATGGGTAGAATCATGAAGATAGGCTATCTTATACTGCACTATGGTCCCAAGTCTATATTTTTTGGCAGAAATTCAAGAAAAATTAAATTGGAAATTGTTAAATGTGTATATGTTATCTTAATGGTAACACTCCAAGCTACCAAGAAAATGTATTGGAGAAAAATAGGTGGCAACACTGCAAGCCTGAGAGGCATTTAAAGTTTGCCGTTGAAACGAGTGGGATTAATTTGGGTCTAAAGCAGTTATACAAAATACTTAAAATTAAGGCGCAAAAAGAAAATAATGAAGTGACTATATTTTTTGAAATTGAAGGCCGGCGTAAGTAGTTGAAAAATTATATTTAACATTTTGTGATTACTGTTGTCTTGTCAGTTTTCTTAAGTGTTGTAATTTTGTGATTCGTAGTGAGCATAACCTATAAATGTCGCGGACCAAAAGTTATATGTAGGACTCAACTTGACTCAAAGTGTAAATGTGAAAGTGTTCCTCTGAGTGTGCAGTTTATGACAGAATTAATATCTCGGCGGCATTTTTCGGCAAACTCCTACAATTGCCACTTTATTTCAGCACAATTTCGATTCGCCATAGTACACATATTTGATCATATCTCTGAATCAGATTTGTGTATGAGACACATCAACATCTCATTTTAAAGGTATTGAATGTACCTTTCAAATGGTATATAAAGTCATTAAATTTTCTGTACATATGTAGACATTTTATATTACTCCCTGAAATAATTATTTAAATTGCAGTGTCAAGTAGAATATTTGTATGCTATATTTTGCATTTGTAATAATTGTCAGAAAAACATTGTTCCTCAAAGCGAAATAAATTTCATTATTTTAAGCATTCATAAAATTTAGTTTTTGGTTACCCTGTACTAATAAAGGGTGATAATTATGTTGGTTATATAGTGAGTTTATATGGGAGGTAGTAGTGGGCTGGTCCGTTCGGCCCAATTTTATTTTTTATTTTTAAAGTGTGCTATGTCTAGCATGTGTGCGAGAGAGAATGGATTTTCAAAATTTGTACTTTGGAATGAAAATAGGATGGAAATTCAACCAACGACTGTAGCTGGAAATGCACCCACAATCCCCCAATATTTGGGGTATTAAAGTTTTTTTTTTGAAGATTGATGCCTTTTATTTAGTGAAATTGACTTAAAGTATTATTTCGATATATATAGTATAAACATATTGGTAGACTTGCCTTATAAGCGTGGTTTAGAATAATCAAAATGTTATATTTATTTATATTTTTTTTTTTAATATTTTTTTTGATTTGGTTTGGCTATATTAAAAAATTTAACATTTTCTTGTAATCTTACTGCTCTTCCACGAAAATAGATAAAGTTCGGCACGGCCGAACGTAGCGCCGTTTTTAGCTGTTTTAAATTCATATACATTTTAATTTATTTTCTAATTGTAATTTAATTTATAAAATTTGTAATTGAAATTCGATTTCAATCTTTTGTATGCATCTCGATAGAAATATCGTTGTTTTGTATGAAGACATACCTTTAAACTTTGACAAGCGGACTTATGTGCACAGTCAAAAGTATCCGCTCATATTTTTTGGTCGCATGATTTACTTGGTTGAAAAGAACAACCAGAATGATGTCTTTTGCTTGACATTACATCGCGACAATGTCGACCGCGACCACGTCCAAACGCCGACCAATAAGAAACGGAACTTTATGAACACTTTGTTTATTCACATACACAATCACACACACACACACACGTATGATTACCACTACTAACTCAGAAAACACTCTTAAACTTAATACGCTGCATATGTGTAGTTGATTCGGAGACATGCAACAGCGACAACGGAGCGAAACCGAAGACCATGTCACGGTGGCCAATAGAAAAGCAACACTTAAACTTAAACGCTTAGATATGCCACTAAAAACAACAGCAACGACAACAACTACAGACGAAATGAAACCAACCTAAATCAAATCAAATGAAACCAAAACAACAACACACTGTAGATGTGTGCTCCGGGCTGTGTTATTGTTGTTGCTTCAGAGAAGATAATGAAAGATAAGTGTTTTTATATTAAAAAATAAAACAAATGCCAGCCCCACCGATACACATTCACCAACATTGTCGGTCCGAATGTATAACAATGACGCTACGCTTTGATGACTCTGAATAAGCGATCGGATCTCTGTCGGCCACCCGCCCGCTCCACAGGAACCGACCACCTGAAAAGCACAGTTCCCCTACCCATAACCAACTGTTTAAGGCGAATTCATTTTAGGGGCGAATATGCAATCAACCGGGGACACACAGACACACTCGCCTACTCTTTGGAAAGCAAGAAAACTTGCTAGCAAGGCAAGCTACTCAGAGATACGAGTATGAGATACAAACACTTACAAGCGAACAATACAAGTTTATCGTAAAAAACACTCATCGAAGCTAAGGCACCACCCAGTTTTGTGTTTTTTTTTTTTTTTGATTGTTTTGTTTGGAGAGCCTATAGAAATCCAAAGAAAACTACACCCACCTCATGATGCCAACAATTGATTGAGTGAGTCCAACAGCCATGACCAACGAAATACGTACGTATCCCAAGTGAATCGACTGCGTTGTATTTTAAAGACTTTGGAATTATAAAGAATTTTAAGGTGGCTACAAGAGTGCTCCGCGTTTTGAAAGGTTTGTTTTGTTGCATTGTTCGTTCGATATTAAACCAAACAAGATGTCTTCCATTTCCGGTTTTGTTTAAATCAATTTAGGTTGGTCATGTTTTTTTGTAGAGAAATGAAGTTCGTTGTTCCTTCCTTGTACAGAGTTACGTGTAAAGGGGGGGAGAAAAAGCTATACGGAATACAATGCTACATTGCAAAAACGTGTTCTGTCATCGAAAATAGTTAGATTCTGTTGTTGTCATATTCGATCGTTTATTATATTTAAATCGATGAATATTTGTCGAGTAAACATCTTGTTGACACATATGTACATGATTTGCATGTACATATGTAAAGAGTGATTTTTTTGAGGTTAGGATTTTCATGCATTAGTATTTGACAGATCATGTGGGATTTCAGACATGGTGTCAAAGAGAAAGATGCTCAGTATGCTTTGACATTTCATCATGAATCGTCTTACAAACGAACAACGCTTGCAAATTATTGAATTTTATTATCAAAATGCGTGCTCTGTTAAGAAAGTTCATTGCGCGCTTCCATTTTATGGTCAGTTTAATCGACCCACTGAAGCGGCTATTCGGGCTATTGTGACTAAATTTCGCACCAAATTTACATTGTTGGACATTAAACCACCAACACGCTTACGTAGAGTGCGAACTGAAGAAAATATCGCAGCTGTATCGGCCAGTGTTAATGATGACCACCAATTTTCGATTCGTCGCCGTTCGCACCAATTGGGTCTCTGTTACTCAAAAACGTGGAAATGCCAAAATTGGACTAAGCGGATGGACCACCTAAGACGCAGCCGCGGTCAACATTTAAATGAAATTATCTTCAAAAAGTAAATGTCATGGACCAATCTAACGTTTCAAATAAAGAACCGATGAGATTTTGCAAATTTTATGCGTTTTTTTTTTAAAAAAGTTATCAAGCTCTTAAAAAATCACCCTTTATATCAAGCCGTCAAGCCGTGAGCTAAACGCTTCTGAAAATACTCCTAAAAAGCATGATTTTCCCGTGCAATTTTTTGTGCTCTATTTTTGTCATTTTTTCTGAAATAATAGACCCTTGATAGCATTTTAAATATATATTTTTGATTATTGTCTCAGAGTTACTTATTGATCGAATTATTGGACGTTTATAGCAATTTTTTGTGTTTTTTCATAATATATTATAAATTTATATTCATATCTTTAATATAAAATTTAAAATTTTAAATTTTTTAATAGCAGCAGTTAATACCTTTCGAATGATGCTTAAATGATGAAAATCGGAAATAAATTGACGCCGCAGTGCTCATTTTTGTAAAAAGAGTTTGCAAATTTTGGCTCTGAAAATCCATTACATGTATTAAATTATTTAACAAACATGGAGTCTGTGAAGTCAGTTTTCGTCCGATATTCATCATTTAGGCATCATTCGAAATGTATTGATTTATTCTATTTATTTTTTATAACATTTTTTACAATATGTTTCCAAGAAATATGAGTTTTTAGCTGTCACAATATAAACGTCCGATAATACGAACAATAAGTTATTCTAAGACAAAAAAAAACCAGTAAGGAAAGGCTAAAGTCGGGCGGGGCCGACTCTATGATACACTCCACTTTCAATCTGAATACAATTCGGTGAAAAAGTGAAAACGGGAAGGTTTTTTGTATCCTGTAAATGTATGTGTTTGACAAAAAATTTTATATCGGAAAGGACATTTGTATGAGGATATATTGAAACCTGGAACGAAATAGGTGAAATATAAAATGTATAGTTTGGCCAAAATCGGTTAAACTTATGGGAGCAACATTTGAATTTGGGCTATATTTAAATCTGAACCGATCTTACCCATTTTCACCATAGTTTGTCTAGTTAGATTGTAAGATGTTGTGCGAAATTTAAAGAAAATCGAGCACAATATGTGGCTTTTAAAGCGGCAAAAGTCAAATCGGGAGCGACATTTGTATGGGGGCTATATCTAAATCTGAACCGACCTTACCCAATTTCTGCATAGTGTTTCTAGTTGGATTATAAGATGTTGTCCCAAATTTAAAGAAAATCGGGTACAATATATGGTTTTTAGAGCGCAAAATTCAAATCGGGAGCGACATTTGTATGGGGCCTATATCTAAATCTGAACCGATCTAGCCCGCTTTAGCCACAGGTGTTTCTAGTTAGATTATAAGATGTTGTGCCCGCATTAGCCACAGGTGTTTCTAGTTAGATTATAAGATGTTGTGCCAAATTTAAAGAAAATCCATTAGAATATGTGGTATTTAAAGCGGAAAAAGTCAAATCGGGAGCGACATTTATATGGGGCTATATCCAAATCTGAACCGATCTTAACCAATTTCTGCATAGGTGTTTCTAGTAAGATTATAAGATGTTGTGCCAAATTTAAAAAAAATCGAGTACAATATGTGGTTTCTACAGAGGAAAATGTCAAATCGGGAACGAAATTTGTATGGGGGCTATATCTAAATCTGAACCGATTTGACCTATTTTCACCATAGATGTTCCTAGTTTAAATATAAGATGTTTTGCCAAATCTGAAGAAAATCTGATACAATATGTGGTTTCTAGAGCGGAAAAAGTCAAATCGGGAGCGAAAATTGTATGGGAGCTATATATAAATCTGAACCGATCTGTCCGATATTCACCATGGGAGTTTCTAGTGGGAATATAAGATGTTTTACCAAATCTGAAGATAATCTGATACATTATGTGGTTTCTAGAGCGGAAAAAGTCAAATCGGGAGCGAAAATTGTATGGGAGCTATATATAAATCTGAACCGATCTGTCCGATATTCACCATGGGAGTTTCTAGTGGGAATATATGATGTTTTACCAAATCTGAAGATAATCTGATACAATATGTGGTTTCTAGAGCGGAAAAAGTCAAATCGGGAGCGAAATTTATATGGAAGCTATATATAAATCTGAACCGCTCTGACCGATATTCACCATGGGTGTTTCTAGTGGAAATATAAGATGTTTTACCAAATCTGAAGATAATGTTTTGCCAATTTTAAAGAAAATCTGTTGTAATATGTGGTATCTAGAGTGAAAAGAGTCAAATCGGGAGCGACATTTGTATGGGGCCTATATCTAAATCTGAACCGATCTAGCCCGCTTTAGCCACAGGTGTTTCTAGTTAGATTATAAGATGTTGTGCCAAATTTAAAAAAAATCGATTAGAATATGTGTCATTTAAAGCGAAAAAAGTCAAATTGGGAGCGACATTTATATGGGGCTATATCTAAATCTGAACCGATCTTACCCAATTTATGCATAGGTGTTTCTAGTAAGATTATAAGATGCTGTGCCAAATTTAAAGAAAATCGAGTACAATATATGGTTTCTACAGAGGAAAATGTCAAATCGGGAACGACATTTGTATGGGGGCTATATCTAAATCTGAACCGATTTGACCTATTTTCACCATATATGTTCTTAGTTTAAATATAAGATGTTTTGCCAAATCTGAAGACAATCTGATACAATATGTGGTTTCTAGAGCGGAAAAAGTCAAATCGGAAGCGAAATTTGTATGGGAGCTATATATAAATCTGAACCGATCTATCCGATATTCACCATGGGAGTTTCTAGTGGGAATATAAGATGTTTTACCAAATCTGAAGACAATCTGATACAATATGTGGTTTCTAGAGCGGAAAAAGTCAAATCGGGAACGAAATTTGTATGGGAGCTATATATAAATCTGAACCGATCTAACACATTTTTACCACAGGTGTTTCTAGTTACAATATAAGATGTTTTGCCAATTTTAAAGAAAATCTGTTGTAATATGTGGTATCTAGAGTGAAAAGAGTCAAATCGGGAGTGAAATTCGTATGGGGGCTATATCTAAATCTGAACCGATTTTCTTCAAATTAAATAGCGTTCGTCCTTATCCCGAAAAACATCGTTGTGCAAAGTTTCATTTGTTTCTGTCTACAATTGCGACCTGTATCGTGATTACAAGAATAGATGGACGGACGGACGGACGGACGGACGGACGGACGGACGGACGGACAGACAGACGGACATTGCTAAATCGACTCAGAAAGTGATTCTAAGACGATCGGTATAATTAACAATGGGTCTATCTCGTTTCCTTTTGGGTGTTACAAACAAATGCACAAAGACATAATACTCTCGTGGAGTGTATAAATATTTAAAGTGCTGCCAAGGGTCTATTAATTCAGAAAAAATTCAGTCAAATCATGGGAGACATTTGTATGGGAGCATATATAAATCTGAACCGATCTGGCCTATTTTTACCAGAGCTATTTCTAGTTAAAATCTGTTGAAATATGTGGTTTCTAGAGCGGAAAAAGCAAAATCGTTATGTATCTAAATGTGAACCGATTTGCTTTAAATTAAATAGCGTTCGTTCTTACATCATAAAACTTCCTTGTGCAAAGTTTCATTTAGTTCTAACAACAATTGCGACCTAGACTTTGATTAATAGATGGACAGATGGACGGACGGACATCGCTAAATCGACTCAAAAAGTGATTCTAAGTCGATCGGTATAATAAATGATGGGTCTATCTCATTTCTTTTTGGGTGTTACAAACTAATGCACAAAGACATTATACCCTGTGGTGTCGGGTATAAAAATGACACGGGAAAAACATGATTTTAGAGGTGTTTTTAGATGACTTCGCGCAGTGACTTTTAGGTGGTGACCGCATCAATTTATTTTCATTGCCCATCTTAATGTACATGTATAAACTGAACTTTGCTTCTAGGTCATTTAACAGATACAAATTAATTCAACTAATCCATAAATTTTGTTCGATTAATAAAATATCATGCTTTTCGAACAACGAATAATTCGAAAAAAATGTCCCGTTATTTTTCCCCACTTATAATTAATACTAAATTCGACGTCCGAATTGTGTTATAAATTGATTTATTGTTCCATAATTAATGAATATACGTCAGTCCCCATCTTTTAGGAAAAGTTTGCGTATACTGGATAAATATGAACAATAACAACTACAAAGAGCTTGCAGCCTTAATAGACAAACTTTATTATTAATTTCTATATTAAATTCTATAGCCTTTGTTTCCATTAAGCGTTTACGAATACACGATTAATCGAATAGCTTGAAAGTGCGAATAAATGGATAATGTGCGAATGAGTTATATTTTCCTTATTAAATAGAACGTATACGCCACCTATATTGCGCTGGATATTTTTATACACTCCACGAGAGTATTATGTCTTTGTGCATTTGTTTGTAACACCCAAAAGGAAACGAGATAGACCCATTGTTAATTATACCGATCGTCTTAGAATCACTTTCTGAGTCGATTTAGCAATGTCCGTCTGTCTGTCCGTCCGTCCGTCCGTCCATCTATTCTTGTAATTACGATACAGGTCGCAATTGTAGACAGAACCAAATGAAACTTTGCACAACGATGTTTTTCGGGATAAGGACGAACGCTATTTAATTTGAAGAAAATCGGTTCAGATTTAGATATAGCCCCCATACGAATTTCACTCCCGATTTGACTCTTTTCACTCTAGATACCACATATTACAACAGATTTTCTTTAAAAATGGCAAAACATCTTATATTGTAACTAGAAACACCTGTGGTAAAAATGTGTTAGATCGGTTCAGATTTATATATAGCTCCCATATAAATTTCTCTCCCGATTTGACTTTTTTCGCTCTAGAGACCACATAATGTATCAGATTGTCTTCAGATTTGGTAAAACATCTTATATTTCCACTAGAAACACACATGGTGAATATTGGGCAGATCGGTTCAGATTTATATATAGTTCCCATACAAATTTCGCTACCGATTAGACTTTTTCCGCTCTAGAAACCACATAATGTATCAGATTGTCGTCAGATTTGGTAACACATCTTATATTACCACTAGAAACTCCCATGGTGAATATCGGACAGATCGGTTCAGATTTATATATAGCTCCCATACAAATTTCGCTCCCGATTTGACTTTTTCCGCTCTAGAAACCACATATTGTATCAGATTGTCGTCAGATTTGGTAACACATCTTATATTACCACTAGAAACTACCATGGTGAATATCGGACAGATCGGTTCAGATTTATATATAGCTCCCATACAAATTTCGCTCCCGATTTGACTTTTTCCGCTCTAGAAACCACATAATGTATCAGATTGTCTTCAGATTTGGTAAAACATCTTATATTTAAACTAAGAACATCTATGGTGAAAATAGGTCAAATCGGTTCAGATTTAGATATAGCCCCCATACAAATGTCGTTCCCGATTTGACATTTTCCTCCACATATTGTACTCGATTTTCTTTAAATTTGGCACAACATCTTATAATCTTAATAGAAACACCTATGCAGAAATTGGGTAAGATCGGTTCAGATTTAGATATAGCCCACATAAAATGTCGCTCCCGATTTGACTTTTTCCGCTTTAAATGTCACATATTCTAATCGATTTTCTTTAAATTTCGCACAACATCTTATAATCTAGCTAGAAACACCTGTGGCTAAAGCGGGCTAGATCGGTTCAGATTTAGATATAGCCCCCATACAAATGTCGCTCCCGATTTGACTTTTGCCGCTTTAAAAGCCACATATTGTGCTCGATTTTCTTTAAATTTCGCACAACATCTTATAATCTAACTAAACAAAACTATGGTGAATATAGCCCAAATTCAAATGTTGCCCCCATAAGTTTAACCGATTTTGGCCAAACTATACATTTTATATTTCACCTATTTCGTTCCAGGTTTCAATATATCTTCATACAAATGTCCTTTCAGATATAAAATTTTTTGTCAAACACATACATTTACAGGATACAAAAAACCTTCCCGTTTTCACTTTTTCACCGAATTGAATTGTATTCGGATTGAAAGTGGAGTGTATCATAGAGTCGGCCCCGCCCGACTTTAGCCTTTCCTTACTGGTTTATTATTATTTTTGCAATTCTTTGTGGTATACAAATAGTTGATTGTTGATTGCTGATATTTAAACTATAAATATGAAACTAACATATGAGTCATTCCATGTCAAGCGGTACGATTTTTCACCTCTATAGTTGCGATTGTCTTGAAAGTGTGTGTATGTATTCTTCTCATAAAATTATTGTAAAAGGTGTGTTCACACCATCGCACTATAGGGCAAATGACCCATTTCACTGACCAAAAGTCTAATTTTACACTTTGTTTCTCTATATATTTGATGGCAAAATCTTTTAAAGAACACATCAGAGTAACAGATTCTTCATGGAAGGTCTACAACTAGCAATTTTGCGGTTTTTACAAAATACTGCATTTCGAATTTTGAGAGTGGTGTTCAAGTGGACACTATTTATTCTGATTTCTCTAAAGCTTTTGACAGAGTTCCTCATAATGTATTATTGTATAAATTAATGAGAATTGGCTTTCGTTTGAAATTATTGATTGCTTCCGAACATATTTAATAAATAGACACTGTTCGGTATTTTTAGATGGTTTTTGTTCAGATAATTGTATTCCTGTTTCCGGTATCCCTCAAGGTAGTGTATTAGGTCCGTTGTTGTTCAATATTTTTGTTAATGATATTGATTACTGTTTTTTGAATTCTAGGCATCTCATGTATGCTGATGACCTAAAGATTTTCATATTGATAGATTTTCCCGTTGGTCTACGTGTAATGGTCTAGCAATCAACCATTCAAAGTGTTTACAAATTACTTTCCACAGATGCCGTAATTCAATAGTTTCACAATTCAATATTTCAAGTCATAATTTGGGTGTTGTATTTGAAAAGCTTGATTTAGGTGTTTTGTTTGACTATAAGCTAACTTTCCTCAGTCATCTAAATTATATTATCCCTAAGGCTTATTCAGTTATGTATTTCATACGTAGAAACACTGCTGAATTCCCAGACCCATATGTGAAAAAGGTTTTATATTGCTCTTTTGTTCGATCAAAAATTGAATATGCTGCTTTTAAATGCTGAGCCCAAATGCATCAGTACATATTAATCGTGTTGAGAAGGTTCAAAAGACGTTTATGAAGTTTGCTTTAGACTCTTTAAACTTTTCTGCACCATTTCCATCGTACGAAAGTAGATGTTTGCTTCTATCTTTAAAATCTTTGACTTCTAGAAGAGATGTACCATGTTTTTACATGGTATTATTAATGCTTCTGTGGATTGTCCGGAGTTGCTATCACTCATCCAGTTTAGTGCGCCGGCCCGATCTTTGAGACATTTTTCTAATTATGCTTCTAATGAACCCTTGATTAAATCGATGAAACTTTACAACACTATTTGTGAGTTTGTAAATTTTTCTATTTCTAGTCTTATGTTTAAAAAATTGTTAAATAATATAATTAATTAGATATATTATTGTTATACTAATTTTAATATAAATACTGTAAAACATTGCTGGTCTGCAAGGATTTATATCCATAGACTTAATAAATGAAATGAAATGAAATGTTTCATATACAGCTGAACCAGCAAGCTCTCAAATAAGTATTTTTATAGTTTAGTTGCAAAATGTACGCAGGTTTCTGCTTTTATTCTACTTTGTAAGTAAGCGTTTTCTCAAATTTGGTGGACAATACATTGTAAGTATTAATATGGAAGATAGTGCACAAGGTAGGTATTTAAATTGTGTGATAAAAAAGTTCGTGTCTCGTTTCTAGTTGTGTAAAAATGATAAATATTTGAAGTATCCTCGTGTCGGGCGCTGTAAATTTAAAAATGTGAAGTTATATAGTCTATTAAAATTTCGGGACGGTTTGGAACAATAAAGCTAAACATAAAATTAAAGCTTGATATGTTGTGAACATATTAATTAATATCTGGTTTTGCACATGTTTGCACCTCGTTGAAAATATCACTCTTTTCAGATAAACTCACTATCCAAAATGTCGAAATATTTAACATCTGGACAAACATCGCACTGAAGAAAAGCGAGAAGTTGTAGTTTATGATTATATCCTTTGTAAGATTGGGGTTAAACAATTTTCAGAAGGAAAATATATCACAGTTAAAGGAAAGTATAAGACATTTTTTCGGTCGTTATCTTTAAAATGGAAAAAGCATGCTAACGAGATTTTGTCGGCATAACGGTTGGTTGAAAGAATTTCCTGGGACTTTAGGAAGACCTCGGGTTCAATTTTGTGACAAATCTGGCCGCGGAAAGAGAAGAGTAGTTTATAAGTATAACAACAAAATTACAATAATATCGGTATATGCTGCAGCAACATCAGCTCCGAATCAAGGACAAATAATACTTGAAACAGTACTTAAAGAAACCATACAAAGAAACCCACACAAGACCATCGATGAAGTCAGCATTTTTCCAAAAGGATCCAATGTCAGTGAAATTATTTTTGCGTAGTGGATTTATTATTGAAATAATACCTTTGGTTAACTATGACGTCACAGTACATAAAGTGCTTATCCATTCGAAAAAGATTATGGAAAATTCGTCACTTCGTGTAGATTATTTTTTGGAGATTCTGCAGCATTCTCGTCATAAAGTATATAAGGCTGATAGATTACAGCACGCTCAAAAGAATAGCCATACAAATTATATACTAGATTTAACAGAGCCATGGATACATCTGATCCACTGATTTCCGCGATATGCTAATACGGCAAGCGAAGCGATTTCCGGAATTAAAAGAATTTTAAAAATTAGTTTGGTAACATGGCGGTGGTGTAGGGATCTATAAATCGACTTTTGGGAGGAAAAAGTCGAAATCGACTTACCATTGACAAAAGTCGAAAATTCGACTTTCCAAAAGTCGACTTTTGTTTTCGACTTTGTGCATCAATGAATTTAAGTTTTTGACTTTTTTGAGTTGAGTTTTTTACTTTTTTCGCTCTACAAAACACATCCTTTATCCGATTTTCTTCAAATTTGGCATAACAACTAGAAACATCTATGCAAAAAGTGGGTAAGATCGGTTCAGATTTATATATCCAATACAAATGTCTCCCGATTTCGTTTTGATTTGGTCTATTCGTCTTTTCAATCATTTGCACTGTCGTCTATTTATTTTTTTGCAACAGTCCAAAAGTCGAATTTTCAAAAGTCGAAAAATCGACATTTAATATATTTGCAAAAGTCGAAAAATCGACTATTCATATATTTCCAAAAGTCGAAAAATCGACTTTTTGTTCCAACTATACATTCCTATGCTGTTGAAGGTTATAGAACCTAAGAGAACGATGATGAAGAGGACACTTAAGTGATCAGCAACCAGTATCCTTGACAAATTATATTTGGAAAATCAAATTAAATTATGTTTGAAAGGATTATACTTGAAAAAATTTAAACAATAAATAGAAAGTTGTCGTGTAAAATTAAATTACTTAATGCACAGAATTTTGAAAATAAAGGTTTAGGATTTTAGGATTAATTTTGAGTTTTTAATTAAAGAATAGCGTTTGGCAAGAAGAATATGTAGTTTTCTGTACTTAAATTGCTCAGTTAAATTAATTATTTGAGGTTTAACACTTTTGACCAGTGAAATAGGCATTTGTCCCATAGTGCATCGCCTGTAACTGCTGAAATAATCGACTGATTTTAATGTGTTATATTTTGTCTTGGCGGTAATTTCAATTACTTTATAAATATTGGTGTGGTGTGTCATAAACGCGTTAGTTTTTTTAAAGTTTTTACAGTATTAATTCTTTTATTTTTTAATTTGATTGTTCTTAGGTCTCTTTTTAAGCGACTGTGTTTGGTTTGAAAGTGGTGAAATGATGACTTCTATTTTTACGATTTTTTTTACAAAAAAAAAATCAAAACAATGAAATTTTTTTCATTAGCTCAAAAACACAAGGTTAAATAACAATGAAAAATTCAAGAAAAAAGATAATGGAAAATCTCACACTACAAGAAAATGGAAAAAAATAAATTTTCCATAATCTATTTTTATACCCTCCACCTCCAGGATGGGGGTATACTAACTTTGTCATTCCGTTTGTAACAACTTGAAATATCGACCTGAGAACCTATAAAGTATATATATTCTTGATCTTCATAAGATTCTAAGACGATCTAGCCATGTCCGTCCGTCCATCCGTCCGTCTGTTGAAAGCACGCTAGCTTCTAAACGAAAGGAGCTAGGACGTCCAAATTTTCCATAAATGCGTCATATAGTCGTAGATATACTGCTCTTCTACGAAAACCGACAACCTCTGTGGAATGCAATCCATGGTGGAGGGTATATAAATTTCGGCCCGGCCGAACTTAACGCCGTTTTTACTTGTTTCTGATTATTTATCCGTCTATATTTTTTCATTTTTGTTGGCAACACTTTACCGCCGAAATGGTGGCAAATTAAAATTGCATGAATTTTGGGACACCATAGTGATTCCAAACAGCAATAATAATAGCATAATGTGGCATGCAATAAAATTTCCGAGGGATTCTGACATATGTCTGAATATGTACTAGAATTCCTATCCCTCTTTAGGCTTGACATAAATTCTAAACGATCTGCTACATTAAATGTCAACAGGTACTCTCAATAGTTCTCAATATATATTATTTAGCTATGAAACACCCTACTGGCCATGCCACAAACCGCACTTGCTACAATTCCACCTTTCGATACAACGCAACGGTTGCGTGCAGCATACCAGGGCAGGGGTGTATGGATGGCTGGCTGCTTGGCTGGTGGATGATGGCGTTGGGTTGATTGTGATGGTGGAAAAGCGTTAAATTGTACTGCAGCCACTATCACAGCCATCGATAACGATGGTATGTGCCATACAAGTCTTCAACAACAACAATAATATTAACAACGCAATCTTTCAATATTTTTGCCCCCCCCCCTTCCCGCTTTGGTTTCAATCACAAAATTGTGCTCAGGTTACCAAATCATAGAGTACAGCCCAACCAGCCAGCCAGTGCAGGTGTTTCCACCGCGTAATATGAGCGCTTATTAACAGAGTTCTTTTTGTGCTTTATGACCGGCCTGGTTTGGCTTTGGCCTGTGTCAAAGAGGCAAAACCTTAACATCATTTGGTACGTGGTGTGGTACACGGTACCGGATGTGCAGTGCAGACTTTGTCATGCAGCAACAAGCTATACAAAATTGGTGGGCGATGGTGATGGTGGCTACTAAAAGCGGAACTACTCTTGAAAGATTTACGGCTTGTGATCTGTTTTCGAGAACTGCAACAAAAGCATTGAACAAAGCTTTGTACAAAGGTAAGTCAGGCAAGTTATGGCGATGACGATGGTAAGTATCGGAAGTGGCCTAATGTATATTTGTGTTTATGTCACCCTGGTGGAGGAGTGTGAGTCATATCGTGCTGGCCATTATTATGCGCAGGGAAACAACTGTTGCATGCCTCAGTTAATGAATGAACGAAGGCACAATAAGATGCGAAGGGAATACTAACTTGATAACAAATATTTTATATTTTTTAACACAAACATTTTTATTTATATGTTTCAGGACTGTGGACTCGTGGCAAAAATGTTCGACTTCGTGTCCAACATTACAGAGTCGACTCCGGATATTCACAATAAAATTACTTTACACCACACTGTGGAATATGGTTTTATATGTTAGTTTCATGACAAATGTTTGTAATATCGAGAAATAATTGACATAGATGATCGCTAATGAATGTGAAGAAAATGTGTATATATTTTGATATATCCCTCATAGAAATGTCCCTTCAAATTTGAATTCCTACTGCTTTAGAATCCACAAATCTTGTTTAAATCCGGCACAACTGGCTATATTTCACAGCAGTGAAAGTGGGTCAATGGGGCAATGTTTGATAGAGTCCCCAAATTTGACATAGACATAAGCATAGAGACATATAATGAAAGAGCGCCACATAGGTCCACGTTTTGATATATCCCACATACAATGTTCCTCCTGATTTGACTTCTTGGCGCTCTAGATGTCTCAAATTATATTTTTTTGACGCCATTATTTAGTTTTTAGCAAGCAAGGGAAAATAAAGAACCACGTGTTGATAAAATCGCACCCTGGATTCGGATATTTAAAAAGTTCCACTGGCAATTTAAAACCTTTTAATGGCGTAGAGATTGGATAAAAATCCCTTAGGCCCGGACAAAAATTCTTTCCTTTCCTTACTTGTTTGTAAGTGAGGAAAATATTTCTAATTTATAAACAAAACATTTGTTAAATAAATTTTAATTGCTATATTTTTCTCGGCAGCATATTTTAAGATTTATAAATATCTTATTTACTAAAAATAAAATTTGTAGTCAAGAAAACAGTTTGAATTTAATATAGCGTATAAAAGCGCTTACCCGGAGTCGGAGTGTAGATTTCTTTTACTCCGAATCCGGATATACGCTTTTATACTGATTCCAGCAAAATTCTCAAACTCCGACTCTGTCTCCGACTTGATACCACCGATTTAAAAACTAGTTATTGATGAACGTAATGACCCAAAATTACTTCCCCGACAGAGTTTAGATCAGAAAATAGTTTTTTTATGTCCAAGATATACATATGAGTCCAACGGAAGAAAAAAATCACATGGCTGCGATTTGGAATATTTTCTTTAAAAAATATTACTTATTTATTTCATATCTAGCACTATTAAAATTATAATTAATTGTGAAAATATAAATCAATTATATAGGAAAATAAGCACTAGCAAGTACTTAGTACGTATTTCTGTTTTGTAGTAAGTAAAGTAAAATAATTAATATTTTCTTATGTAAAGAGTGATTTTTTTGAGGTTAGGATTTTCATGCATTAGTATTTGACAGATCACGTGGGATTTCAGACATGGTGTCAAAGAGAAAGATGCTCAGTATGCTTTGACATTTCATCATGAATCGTCTTACAAACGAACAACGTTTGCAAATTATTGAATTTTATTATCAAAATGCGTGCTCTGTTAAGAAAGTTCATTGCGCGCTTCCATTTTATGGTCAGTTTAATCGACCCACTGAAGCGACTATTCGGGCTATTGTGACTAAATTTCGAACCAAATTTACATTGTTGGACATTAAACCACCAACACGCTTACGTAGAGTGCGAACTGAAGAAAATATCGCAGCTGTATCGGCCAGTGTTAATGATGACCACCAATTTTCGATTCGTCGCCGTTCGCACCAATTGGGTCTCTGTTACTCAAAAACGTGGAAATGCCAAAATTGGACTAAGCGGATGGACCACCTAAGACGCAGCCGCGGTCAACATTTAAATGAAATTATCTTCAAAAAGTAAATGTCATGGACCAATCTAACGTTTCAAATAAAGAACCGATGAGATTTTGCAAATTTTATGCGTTTTTTTTTTAAAAAAAGTTATCAAGCTCTTAAAAAATCACCCTTTATATATAATGTTTCGAGTCGAAAGCATCTGATGAATTGATGTTTTTGCTGTGTATGGTTTGAAGTGCTGGACAGTCGAAAAGTATTTAAAGATTTTTAAGACGTGTCTTAGGATAAAAATCTTAAAATTTTATTGCAGTATCATTGTTTTAGGCATTAAAATTTCGCAACTGTTTTAATGAATTTTAAAGTTCTATACCTTGTTTGAAAGTTCTTAAGGAATACCTCAATCGATTTAAGTAATTTATGGTGATGCCGTTTACGTTTTATAAACATTTAATTATTTTTAATTTTGGTCTTGATTTTTAAAAATGATTACAACATTAATCATATTTTTTTTCATTAATAATTGTTTACATACATTAAAATCTGGATGTTTTCTATATTCTCTGACAGATTCAGTGGGCCATTTAAAAACTCATCATAACCTTATAAACAAACTATATCTATTTGAAATAATTAAAATAGCCTACTTTAAGTTGGTTATGAAAATGTGGATGTTCTCGAAATAAATTAATGTTTGGTTTGTTTTATTCATTTTCACCAATCGGCTTTCTTACTAGTCATTCGTCCTGTCATTTTAAGAAAAAAAATTACGATGGACTATGGCCATTGCCTTCCAGAATAAGAAACAAGTAAGGAAAGGCTAAAGTCGGGCGGGGCTGAATATACACTCCACTTGCTATCCAAATACAATTAAACTCTGTAAACAAGTGAAAACGGGAAGATTTTTTATATGTTTCCTAATCATAGGCTAATATGACCTGGTCCAATTTGTCATATCGAAAAGAATATTTGTATCGGGGCTCCAAAACATAGATTAAATGTGACTAACTTTCACAATAAGTTCTTCAAGTTCAAATAAAACGTGTTATGCTCACTTTGAAGAAATTCGGTGAAAATTCATGGTTTCTGGGGCGGAAAATTCTATCCGGGAGCGAAATTTGTATCGGAGCTATATGTAAATCTGAACCGATCTGGCGCATTTTCACCATGGGTGTTTCTAGTTGAAATATAAGATATTTTGAAAGATTTGAAGAAGATCTGTTAAAATATGTGGTTTATAGAGTGGAAAAAAGTGAAATCGGGAGTGAAATTTGTGTGGGAGCTATATATAAGGTCCGCCAAATAACTTTTTTTTTTTTGAAAATGCTATAAAAAAAACTACTGAATATTTTCTCAAATTTCTTTTTTTATTTGAAAGTACAATCCTTCCGGTTAATAATGGAAAATAATTTCATTCAAATGGCTGCCTCGGGCACCCCACAAATAATAGTCCAACGGTTGAATAGTTAAAAAAAAAAACGTTAGATGGCGGACCCTTATATAGCTCCCATACCAATGTCTCCTATGATTTACTTTTTCCGCTCTAGAAACCACATATTTCAACAAATAACTTTTTTTGAAAATGCTATAAAACTAACTACTGAATATTTTCTCAAATTTCTTTTTTTATTTGAAAGTACAATCCTTCCGGTTAATAATGGAAAATAATTTCATTCAAATGGCTGCTGAGGGCACCCCACAAATAATAGTCCAACGTTAGATGGCGGACCCTATATAAATCTGAACCGATCTGACCCATTTGCACCATGGCTGTTTATAGAACAAATAGAAGAAGAGGATCTGTTAAAATATGTTGTTTCTAGAGCAGAAAAAGAAACATCGTGAGCGAAATTTTAATGGGATCTATATATAAATCTGAACCGATATGACCTATTTTCTCCATAGGTGTTCCTAGTTTAAATATTAGATGTTTTGAGACAATCTAATACAATATGTGGTTTCTACAGCGGAAAAAGTCAAATCGAAATTTGTATTCGAGCTATTTATAAGTATAAATCTGAACCGATCTAACACATTTTACCACAGGTGTTTCTAGTTAAAATATAAGATGTTTTGCCACTTTTGAGGAAAATCTGTTGTAATATGTGGTTTCTAGAGTGAAATCGTCAAATCGGGAGTGAAATTCGTATGCGGGCTATATGTAAATCTGATCCGATTTTCTTCAAATTAAATATATAGACAGACAGACAGAAGAACAGACTGGCATTGTTAAATCGATTGGAAAAGTGATTCTAAGTCGATCGGTATAATGGGTCTATCTCCATTCCTTTTGGGTGTTACAAACAAATCCACAAAGACATAAACTCACGTGGAGTGTATAAAAATTGTTTGCATTTTTCAGATGATGTCTAACGTAGGAAATATGCACACCACCAGGAAGGGACATTGTATCGGCATTCTATGTCTCGGCTATTTAAATCTGAACCGATTTTCTTTAAATTAAATGCTTGTCCCTAGTCGATAATGTTGACTTCGAAGAAATTGCATTGGAATCGAACAAAAATTTCAAACTGTGTTCATCACAAGAAGGACGGACGGGCATGAAATTAACTTATATTCCCCATTCTGCGGAGCAGTTTAGTTTATGAACTATGACTATGTCTTCGCTATCTATCCCATGACTTCTGAGTAGTTGAATTCCCCTCACAATTGCTCTTCATCGCGCCACTAAATTCTGTTTTGCCACTTCATTCAGTAATTTGATAACCACTGCTGTTGTTTGCATGACTATTATTATTTATAGAATAATGAGCAATATATTTTATTTAGAACGCAAATTCATTGAATTTCAAAAGGAAATTTAAATAAAAAACAAGACGAATAGCCAGCCACATGAGTATCTAACAATGAATAATGTACATACAAACACACACACACATACATATTTCGAGAACACAAGTAAACATGTTCCAGTGATTATCTAGAATCTGCCAGAGAAAATGGACTAGCAAGCCACCATCATCCACAACATCATCATCATGGCATGACATGGAATCAATCTAAGCTACAGGCCACGATGCATGACAATAGACACGTAAGTTTTGTGTCGTTTGGTCACAGAATCTGAAAAAAGTGTTATGGGTTCTAACGAACGATCTACACACTATTCGAATAAAGTGAAATGTGTATTTTAAGTTTGCTTGATAACACTATGCAACAAAAGTAAAAATGTTTTTTTATTATGATTATTATTTATTTTTTGTTATACGGGCTGGTTTGGTCAACTTTTTTATTTAAATGAAACTAATTTATTAATTTGAATTAGCCAACCTATCTACAGCAGTCACTATTACTAATTATTATAAAAAAAACTGGTGATAATAATAGTAAACAATGCATTGTAATTGTGGTTTTATGTTTAACAATTTTCAGATTTTATCTTTTTCCTTCTCCTGTAAAGTAGTGAACAATTGAGGTCCTTTCTATATTAAGTCAACTCGTTATGCCTGGCAAAAACGTTGCAAACCTCGTAACTCATTCAATACACCCAAACCAAACCAATGACGGTGATGATGATGGATACCAAGTTGTGTCCGACAATAGAAATACACGACATGCCAGTGTAAACAAATCGTGTATCGTGTACTCACATTCGGACATACCACCCATGCCCGTGCTACTTGTTTATGACTAGAAACTATAATAGAACTGTGTAAAACACACACTCGTGGTTACTCGTACATCTAAATGTGGAATTGTCTCACTGACGATCTCCAAGTTTTACGCCTGGCTGAACAATTTCGAAAACCCCCAAACACAAAAACGCGAAATTTATAGATGCTTTTCTATTCGTTTCCCTACAAATTGCAAACAAAAACAAAAAATAGACAGCACCACTTGTTATGGGTGTTAGTTTCGTATCGGACCAAAGGTCTGTCCCAACGTAGCACAGTGGGGGATTCGGAAAAGTGTTTGGATATGGTGCAACAATTTTTAACATTCATTAATATAAATTCACAGAAAAATCGTCAGGCTATGTCAGGTCCTACCAATCTGCCATTGGGCAAGTATTGATAATCCGGCACATATCTACTTTTCGGGATACTAAAAAATAAAAAAAATATTTTTTATCGGACAATTTGTGGACATTTGCAATTATGTCATTCTGAGTTAAATTATAATTACAAATTCATTTCGTCATGGTGATTCCATTGGAGCGGGTGTGACACTTTTGCTTAAATATGTTTAAATATCTCCCATATTCATTGACTGAGATTTTTAAGTTAAGCGGTATATTATTGCAAATATAAATATGTCTTAGCGTTTTAAATATTGTAGATATACAGCAAACAAGAGTGTCACGGATGTGGCCTTAGCTTTGAAGAAAATCTTGAGGTTTTACTTATTTTCTTAAATTCGGTAATGTTCTTCCATTACATGACTTTATTAATTTTTGCTAATCGAAACAGTAGTTCATACACTTTCTTCTAAAGTATAGGTTACCGACATCTCTTCATGAATATAGGAAATATAGTATAGGGTGTTTTTTATTGGGGTATAGAACTTTAAGTTGGCATCACTTTTTTAACTGGCGGCCATTTTGTCAGCTGTCAAGTGATTCATATTTAGTTTGGTTTGCCATTTCATCATGAACAGGTTGACAAAAGAACAACGCTTGCAAATCGTGCAAATTTATTTCGAAAGTAATGGTTCAGTTCGCGAAGTTCACCGCAAGCTCCGTCCATTTTACGCACGTCACAATCGAATTATTGAAGGAAACATTCGATGAGCGCATAATTTCGCGGAATGGACCTGTCAATTGGCCACCAAGATCGTGTGATTTGACACCATTGGATTATTTTCTTTGGGGATATGTGAAGTCGCTCGTCTACGCCAACAAACCAGACACGTTAGGGGACTTGGAAGCCAACATTCGTGGCGTTGGTTGAAAATTGGTCCTGTAGAATTGGCTATATTCGAGCCAGCCGCGGCGGCCACATGCCCGAAATCATATTTAAACATTAATGGCATAAAATTATCCTTCCAATAAAGCCAAATTGATGGACATTAAAACGATTTTCTTGTGTTTTATTTCAATTCGAAGTTCTATACCTCAATAAAAAACACCCTTTATATGTAAATTGTAACGGGCGTAATATTGAAATATAATCAAAAATATGTATTATGAGAACTATAAACATTACGAATGTTTATCGCAGTTTTTTAAATCATAAATTGATTTTGAAATTTTGCCGAAAAAAGGACGCTTTACGTGGAATCACCCTCATGTAACATTGAATTATTCATAGGAATAGGATCGAATAGAGTATATGTGTGGGATTCTTTCCAAAACGGATCAAAGAATAATAGATAATAATGTTTTTTAATATTTTAGCATATCATAGCATATACAGAGTTAAGAACATTGGAGCCGGTTTCCGCGCAAGGAACGATAGGTACTGATATCTATATTCCATAATACACACGAGGTACAGTGAAGACGAAACATACCGTACAACAACAACCTTTGCATTGTTGCGATCGATGCGAGCACATGCATAACATTGAATTGGCAAAGTGAGATTTTTAGTGTGTCGACTTAGTTCGGTGGAATATTTTGTTTATCAGCGCTTCTCATTTGTCATATGTGACCGCTGATACTAATATGAACCCTGATTTAAGTCAAAGACATACATTCGTTGCGAAAGTTCTGACGAGATGGGGTAGCGCCCATCGAAACTGCGCAGTCAACTTTTAGCTGCAACAATAAAGGTCTCACTGTGCCTTTTTGCTAATTTTGGGTTCTGCTGAAGACTTCAGCACAACCTTTGGTCTTAAACCAAAATAAATGACAACACATACAACATAACAGACCAACTATACATACAAACAACAACTATAAGCCATATTTTTGACGCGAGAAGATGCGTTTGAAAGATGTTTTCGTATAAAATTGTATTTAACCCGAATGCCGCTAGCGTGACCATATGGCCACAAACAAAAGACGTTCACCAAAGTTTCTGGTGTGGACAACTGATAACATGAAAGTTTTATCTCAAAATTCGAAAAAATATTTACAGCAAAAAATATTTAATTTTCTACGAACTTAAACCCCCTTCTATTATAATTATTTTTTCTATGGAAGTAGCCAAAAGCGATTACTTTCAATCACAAAAAAACGAATTCATGGGACCCAAAGTTATAAATTATAATAAATAAATTATATAAATTTGTAACACCAAGTAATAATCAAGTTAGGCACACCTTTAAGTATACCGATCGGCTTAGAATCACCCCCTGAGTCGACTTAACGAGGTCTATCTGTCCGTCTGCTGTTCAAAGCTTGTTCGCACTCTACAGATCGCAATTAATGTCCGATTGCCATGAAATTTGGCAAAAGTATTTTTTATGCATAGGACCATCGGTAGTTAATTTCCATACAAATATTCCTATAATTCACACTATTATTGCTCTCGAATACACATTTTACATGGGATCTTGACAACATATTCAGGATCGTGTTATATTTGAATAATATGCACATTTTACATCGGATCTTGTAAAAATTTTCCACATCATGTTATATTACAAATAGAAACACCTACTATGAATGTATACCATATGGGCCCATGTTTTGGTATAGCCCCCCTACAAATGGCTTACACCATTATTGCTCTAAAACCCTCATCTTATATCGGATCTTGCTCATATTTTAGAGATCATGTTATATTTCAACTAAGAACACAAACTGTGAAAGTGATCTATATGGGTCCATGTTTTGGTATAGGCCACATCCAAATGGTCCCACCAGTTTACACTACTGCAGCTATAGAACCCACATCTTGCATCGCATCTTAATAGAAAGATGAAGATCGTGCTATATTTCAACTAAAAAGACTTACTGTGTATGGAATCACATAAAATAATGCAAGAATTGTTAAATTTTGCCATATTCGGCAAATTTGACTAAATATGCATTTAATTAATTTATATGGACTGCATAAGATTGACCATCGATACTAAAATTACTTGGTTTAGAGAGGTATAGATGCAGGGAGTGGTGTAGGATATCATATAGTTGGCCCCACCCGACTTGAGTCTTACCTTACGTGTTTTGTAATTAACTATGTCATAAGTTTGGAAATTTAGAAAACAGTAGCCTAGATAGATAACCACGGGTTCGAATTTTCCAAATTGATTAGTTCAAATTGAATAATAGTATGCTACGTCTGCAAAGTTTATTTTTATACGGCTAAGTTAGACCCAATTTACATGCTGACTTTTTTACTTGGCTCAAGAATCACGACTTCCGAATTTGTAGGCGAACGACGCACAGTGGGGCATTTTAACTTTTTTCGCTACAAAAATAACTTCTGAAATAGGGAACATAATTACAAAAGTAAAATTTTGTTGTAAAGAAGACATCATAGGCTTTAAAATGAGACCACGTATTTCATCCTATACTTATTGGGAGCTTTAAAATCAGACGTTGAATATGGATTTTCTTTCTTTTCAAAAACATCATATTTCGTGTTATTTTACACTTACTTTCTTGTTACCAAACTAATCATTTTTCATTTATATTTGATCTAACACAACATACATTCACATATTTAGTAATATAATTAACTAACTAACTGAAATCCGCCCGCTTCTCCAGACAAAAACACGTACCGAAAAATCAAAATTCGGGTTTATATTGTTTTTTTTCGTGCTCAGTAATATATATGTACTAATTTTTATAAAGTTATTATCGAACACATTTTTGCCATGCCCCTCCCGCCCTCAAAAGCTAGTTTTTTAATATATAGCCTATATATCCTATCTGTATGAAGTTCCAAATCGAGACAAAAGTTTTTATAATATTAATAGGGATATATATTTAATTTATGTGGAAGGTGCCACACCCACTTTTCTCGTACCGCCCACTTTTCCACAAATTTGCACATTCATATTCAATGAACTCACACAAGATTTCAAGATTCTTGTTGCCATATAACAGAATATATATTGGGTTCTAATTTTTAGAGAATATGGCACTCCTATCTTTCAAATCCCGCCCATTTGTATCTTGCCTACGTAATTGAAAACTTAATGAACTCATAGAATTTCAGGAAACTCGGTGTCTTGTAAGAGAAAATATTCTATAACTGGTTTTAGTTTATTATGGTATGTGCCACGCCCTCTTCAAAAATTCCGCCCATTTTCTCGCAACTACCCAGGCTAATAGTGGATGGAATTACATAAAATTGCAGAACCCTCAGTGTCATAGAAATGAATATATCAAATATATTAATAGTTTTTAATTTTGTATGGGAGGTACCATGTCCCCTTTTCAATTCCTCCCATTTTTTGCACAACTGTCCGTATTACTACCCAATGTACTCTCACAAAATTGCATGACCCTGACTGTCATATTACTCCAAATATGTTGCTTTTTCAAATGCGAAAAAAATAAATTTGTATTGGAGGTGCCACACTTTTATTGTACTAACATGCGAATAGGCAATCGGCAGCCAACTTGAATTGAATATGGCAGAGTAATGTGTACTAAATCACCTAAACGTAATGTCTTCAAAACTTTTTTAGTTCTATTCCACCAAAGTTGAAAAACGGTCAAAATATAGTGTTTTTTTACTATCTCGATTTTTGGGTAACTAAGCCACAGAAACCACCAATTTTTGTTTCATTCCATTTCATTTAAGGTACATTTCAAACGAGACAAAAAACGTAAAAATTGGGTAGATAGTTTGTCTGTAACTCAATTATGAATCTACAATTTGTTCACTTTTTGTTTTTTTCTTGAGTTCTGAAGAGATGAATCAACTTTGAGCGGCTATATAAACCACAATTTTTGTCCGATTTTGAATCGGTTTTCGGATTTTTGATCGGTAATAGGTTCTCTATTAATTGGTATTATCAGTTTTATCAAAAGCTTTTATCAAATTTTCGACTTTTGCCACTGATTCCTGGCAGAGGCCCCACAGTGCGACGTAGCTTCTCTACGGGGCGGAAAAAAAGTTACGAAATGAAAATTTAAAGGGGTTTTCGACATTTTCAAATTTATATTGTTTTGATCACATGACGAAAGATAAACGTCAAACAGAGTATCCAAAACTCATCGTGTAAATAGGAACTTATTGGGTCTAACCCAATTAACAAGGAGACTTTTTTACTTGACTCAAAAGTCATGACTTTTGCAGAGTAGCTTCAGGGGTAGAAAAAAGTCATAAAATAGAAATTTGAGAGATTTTTGACATTCTCTTGTAGAACTTTCAAATTTATATTGGCTGTATTTGGTATAGTATTTTATATTTTTGATAAATTGTATATTTTTAGTAAATTTTGTATATTTACAAAAGGAATCAGTAAGTGTAACTAGCAATGTGCTGTTTTAAAAGTTTTCAGGACTGAAATTTCGTTAAAACCGAATCGAACTTTCTTGGTCCCCCATTGTGCGTCCGTCTGTCCGACCACTGAATTCGCGTTGGATCTGTTTATGTATGTATTTAAGGTTGGGCGTATGTGTGTGTGTGTTGTTGGTGATGCCTACACATACATACACACGAGTACGCTGGACATTTCAGCAAATGGTGGAGAAATTAAGTTAGCAAATGACTTGTAGAATAAGCTTGTTTTTTACGGAAATAACTACAACAACAGCAGCGGCGAAAACGACAACGACAACGGCAACGACAGCGACAAATGATAATCAAGTATAATTTATTTCAAATTGAGATCGACCATGTATCCATTAGATACGACTAGTGCGGTTGTTTTTGTTTAGTGTTTCTGTTGTTGTCTATGTTGTTTTCGCTGGCTGGCTGGTTGTTGTTGTTGTTGTTTTGTGCTTTGTTTGCATGGTTTGTGTGTAGCAAGAAATTAGACTTAATTCACCGGTTACCACTCCCCCGTCCATAAATTACCACCCTCTCGATCTCTTGGTTGTTTGTCTCGCTCTTTCTATTAATGTGACCATTACAGCGTGCCCATACACTTGTTTTATCTTTGTTGTTGTTGTTGTTTGCTTTAGCGGCGGCGGCGACGACGTACCGATAACCGGATGCAGGAAAGTCTGCACTGTAAGTCTCAATGATGGCCAGTCCACTGATGTTGATGATGATGATGGCGGAGTGGTGTGGTACTGCCACAACAACAGGTATTGGCGACGTATTTCGTTACGCTGATGGATGGCCGTTCGATGTCGTTTCTGATAAGCGTTCATTTAAAATCATTCATGCGTTTTACGGTGGAAGGTTTCATTTGAGTTCAATTGTCTAAATACATACATGGCTACAGTCTCAGTCTTATTTATGGGTATATGTATCCTTTTGAATGACATCCTATGCGTTTTCTTTAGCATTGGTACTTTGCAATCTTAAGGAAGATTTCCTAGAAATGACGAGACAATTATCACATAAACTTGCCCATGTTGCATGATCCGAATTCTGTTGTCAGTGTCGTTAACTAGCATCCTGTGCAGATAATCATGATGCAGATAATCAGATGTTAATTTTTAAGAGGAGACTACTAATAAGTGTTTTTTAAATAGACCGAACCGAAAGTTTGCAGCTTTTTGATCTGACGTTTCGGGTGGGAACGCTGTCACACTATGACACTTATATTCCTTGTCACCATTTCACCATGAAGCGCTGCACAATACAACAACCTACATTTTAATCTAGTCCGCACATAACTGAGGTTGCCCCATACCCACTAGGGTATCAGTGAATCGCTTGTGCGACAGCCAGGAGCACTGGGTCTTATGTACATTAAAATCTACTCAATTGACTCAACTCATCCATCAGCATCCGTTTGACTTTAATTTCGTGAAGAATACATACGAATGAAACCAATCGCATGGTCTGATCCTAAAGGTCGTTAATGAAAATAAGAAAATCTGCGCAACGTAGTTTTCTGACGCCTAACGTTCCTTGATGACTTCGCTGTAATCTGGCCATATCAATGTCAGTGATATGCCTTTTTAAGTGTGTGGTCAATCAAGACCATTTAGTCGGCGGATTTGGTGAGCAATCGGCATTTTGGTTGCTAAGTGATGCAACTGCGTATAGAAATCGCCAACATTTTTAATCGGAATGTTTTTTTGTTAATATACGAATTATTTACGTCAAAATTAGCTTCCAACCGAGAAAAAAATTTAACGAATTATAGCGAAATTTAAGCAAAAGAGATCGATTGCTGATCGCAGCAGTCGCTCAACGATTGGAAAAGACTATGGCTACTGTTGCTGAAAATACACTTGAACAATTTCTCGCCGTGTTCAAGTTCTCAAACTTAAGATTAACTTCCTTCCACCCCAACCTGGGGGAAATTTTCGAAAGTACCTGGACAGACATCACTATAACGTACAATTATCACACACTCTTCGTACGTTCCTTGATTTGATACTAGAACTATTGAAAATCCGAATTTGGTCAAAAATTACTTCTGGTGGGGCTAATTTTCAGTTGAGCGATTTCGTGAACTTGCAAAAAAATTAGCATTTGGGGAGAGCAAGCTGTGTGTTGTATAGGAATTTTTGTAGACAGCCAAGATCGAACCGCCTAATATCTACTCTAGTTGGTCTATGCAGAAGCGTCTTAGTTCTGAGTTCTTTGTCTGAAAACAGAGCTAACGAGCAGACGATTTGACGATGATATGATTTACTTTAAGTACCGTTGCTCCGACGTTGGTCGTAAAAAGGATAGGGTCTTTCATCCACTGTCTTGAGCTAATTTAAGTGAAAAACTTAGATATTTGTGATATATAGAGACAAACCTGATCTGAATATAACAAAAAACAAGTAAGGAAAGGCTAAAGCCGGGCGGAGCCGACTCTATGATACACTCCACTTTCTATCCGAATACAATTCAATTCGGTGAAAACGGGAAGGTTTTTTGTATCCTGTAAATGTATGTGTTTGACAAAAAATTTTAAATCGGAAATGACATTTGTATGAGGACATATTGAAACCTGGAACGAAAAAGGTGAAATATAAAATGTATAGTTTGGCCAAAATCGGTTAAACTTTTGGGAGCAACATTTGCACTTGGGCTAAAAAAATCGACTACAATATGTGGTTTCTAGAGCGGAAAATGTCAAATCGGGAGCGTCATTTGTATGGGGGCTATATCTAAATCTGAACCGATCTTACCCAATTTCTGCATAGGTGTTTCTAGTTGGATTATAAGATGTTGTGCCAAATTTATAGAAAATCGGGTACAATATGTGGTTTCTAGAGCGGAAAATGTCAAATCGGGAGCGACATTTGTATGGGGGCTATATCTAAATCTGAACCGATTTGACCTATTTTCACCATAGATGTTCCTAGTTTAAATATAAGATGTTTTGCCAAATCTGAAGACAATCTGATACAATATGTGGTTTCTAGAGCGGAAAAAGTCAAATCGGGAGCGAAATTTGTATGGGAGCTATATATAAATCTGAACCGATCTAACACATTTTTACCACAGGTGTTTCTAGTTGAAATATAAGACCAACTCCAATTAATCACTGCCGAAGTTGCGATAACGAACAGAAAGATGAGATAGTAAAGAAGGCAGTTTTGTACTTCAAATTTACTTCCAATTGAAAAAAAACTAGTAAAAACGGCGTTAAGTTGGGCCGGGCCGAACTTTATATACCCTCCACCATGGATTGCATTCCACAGAGACTGTCGATTTTCGTAGAAGTGTCGTAATATTACAGGAAAATATATATTTTTAATATAGCTAAACCAAAACAAATACAAATATTGAAAAAATAATGTTATAAATGAATATTTTTATTATTTCAAACTACGCTTATAAAGCAAGGTTACCAATACGTTTACATATCAAAATAATACTGCAAGTCAATTCAAAAAAATAAATATTCTTTTATTTATATTTTCAAAAATCGTATATATCGTAAATATTGGTAGATAGTGAGTGCTACAGTTGGTTGTATTTCCATTATATTTTAATTGCAAAAGTACACATTTTGAAAATTCATTAATTCGCGTACGCAGTGCAAGATATCTAAACTTCATTATTCTAGCCATTTTTGTCATAAAAGTACGAATTTTGAAAAATCTTTTTATTTTGCGTGTCTTTGGAGTCAGAGAAATGTATACACCGAATTCCATGATTCCAGCTGCAGCCATTTTGTTGGTACCATTTTTATCCCCTTTTTCCTATATTACCCCCTTAAGAGTGCGACTTTCTAAAATTTCTTTATTTTACGTGTCTACGCAATTAGAGGGATGTACACACCGGATTTCATCATTCTAGCTGTACTCGTTTAGTTGGTACTATTTGTATCCCTCTGTACCCATTGTATCCCTTGAAAGTACACATTTGGAAAAAACCTTTTTATTTTTCGTGTCTACGCAGTCAGAGGAATGTATACTCCGAATTTCATGACTCTAGCTACGGTCATTTGGTTGGTACTATTTTTATCCCCTTTTTTCCATTTAACCCCAAAAAGTACGAATTTCTAAAAATCCGTTTACTTTACTTATCTACGAAATCAGAAAAATGTATACACTGAATTTCATTATTCTAGGTGCAGCCGTTTGGTTGTTACCATTTTTATCCCTCAATTCCCATTTTACCCCTTAAAAGTACGAATTTGGAAAAATACGTTTATATTATGTATCTACTCAATTAGGGGAATGTACACACCGAATTTCGTGTTTCTAGTTGTTGTCGTTTAATATGTACCATTTTTTATGGCTTTTTGTCCCATTAAACATCTTGCCCACTTTATGGTGCACGTTTTTTAATGGGGGAATGCGCATACCCAATACGTATTGAAAAAATATTCTTAAATACTCTAAAATATTAGGGGTTATTATGGGTATTTTTAGTCCTTGTGAGGGAAAAGGTTTTCCCTTTGGGCCGATTTCGCCCTGTTGCAATCCCAACCGATCTAAGACGCAGGAAAGCCCATCGAATTTATTTTAAAGTCCACTTGGAATTTAAGGATAGCAATGTGATGGCGAATTACTGCAGTGCTATAGTCTACTCAAAACAACAAGAACAAAACAGCAAGAAACCGTACTAGCTTTGTGGATGATAATCGCAGAGGAGCGACTGATTCAGCTGGACCCGGCAGAAATGGTGAGGAAACTCCCCAAAATCGTATTAGAGTAAATGTCGCCGAGTAAAAGTGCGCGAGCTAGCGAAAAGGTTATTGAGCTTTGCAAATGAAGATATTGTCTGGGTTTTCTTTTCTCTCAAGCAATTCGTTGGCTAAGACATCTTAATGCCACGAATCGAGATCTAGTATGATGGGGAAATACTAAGCTTTGTTGATGTTCCTCGAGTTTGTGGTTTTTGATGCTTAATTTATTTATTGGAATGCATGAAGAAGGTAATATTCGTCAATTTCAATGCAGGGAATAATCGATCTATGGATGACTTTGAATTCAAAAATTTTTATAGTTTCATTTTATCAACAATTTGTTGATAAATTAATTAAAGCAATTGTTAAAACTTTATTCAATTTGCCTCAATATCATATTCATTCGCTAACAAACGTGTATAGAAACTTTCTACCCCTTCCGCCAGGCTAGCGTTGAGATGCAACAACAATTCACGGGGAGAGAAACAACAGCAGCAGCAATATCTAGCACTTAATACGCTTCCTTAAACTTGTAGCCTCCACTCGTTTCTTATTAAAAAATACACTCACACCAAGGCAAGTCGAAGCATACACATACGTACATAAATACCAGGGAAAAGGCAATCTCCTCAACTTGGAAATTAACACTAGAACGACTACCCGAACCCAAATACAAGGATGCAACATCCACCACAGCCATACTGAGAGGCAGTCGCAGGAGTGGCTATGGCAGCATGCCTAAGTATTCAAAAGAAAAGGAAAAAACTAAAGTTATGGAGGTGTGTGGGGGAGCAGGAGTGTATTTCTGGCACTACCAGTATATTAATGTCTACATGAGACTGTAAGTCAACTTTAATTTGCATTTTTCACAAGTGGCCTTAGGTGCACTTACTTAAAGAACCAACGTAACGGGTAATATACTGCACAGGCATACATACATATGTACTCATACATAAATATATTTAGTTATGCTTATGTACATAAATAGAAATAACAATTTTTTTGCAGTGGAAAAAAAAAAAACAACTTACATATGAGTTAATAGAAACTTACACAAAGAGGACCGGCAAAGTAGCAATCCAAGTACAGACGAGAGCTCTAAGTATAACGGCACACAATTGCTGCAACAAATAAAATAACACTTTTCGTGTATGAAGGCTACCCCCTACCTGCACCAGTCTCACATGTGGCCAGCAGCAACGACTTGCATATATATATATTTTCTGCTTTGCAAAGTAGTTTTTTCTTTCTTTTCTAATGAAAAGTCTAGAGAAAAGGATGCAAAAGTTTTGGCAATCTGTTCGATTGGTCCCGAATAAAAGCATAACAAACATCCAAGATTATGCACTGATATAGGATAAGTAGTGTTGAGCTTTAGCCTGGGCCGAGGTGGTAAAATTCAATAATTTCAATTAGGCAAGTGCGAGCTCATTGAACCTAAGAAATCCACCGTGGATACCATTTTCAGGGGAATAATTCCTCAGCAGCTTGTTTAGATTTTTATGCAAATTTGCATCTATAAATACTAGTTTATCACTGTTTTTAGAGATTATTAATCGCTATTAACTCCTGAAATATTTGAACGATTTGAATGTTCAAGATTTAAGTGTCCAGAATATAGTTTGAAAATAAGAACAGTTGTTAATCAAACAATTTATTTATTATACCCTCCACCTCCAGGATGGGGGTATACTAACTTTGTCATTCCGTTTGTAACACCTTGAAATATCGACCTGAGACCCTATAAAGTATATATATTTTTGATCGTCATAAAATTCTAAGACGATCTAGCCATGTCCGTCCGTCCGTCCGTCCGTCTGTTGAAAGCACGCAAGCATCTAAACCAAAGGAGCTAGAACATTCAAAATTCCCATAAATGCGTCTTATAGTCGTAGATCGGTTGGGATTGAAATGGGGCGAAATCGGCCCAAAGGGAAAAATTTTTCGCTCACAAGGACTAAAAATACCCACAATAATCCCTAATATTTTAGCGATTTAAGCATGTTTTTTGAATATGTCTGTTTATATTTGCTTGACATTTGGTATGCGCATTCCCCTTATAGAAAAAACGTGCACCGTAAAGTGATTCTTATTTGTAGGGGGTGAAATGGGGCAAAAGAGGGATAAAAATGGTACATATTAAACGACAACAGCTAGAAACACGAAATTCGGTGTGTACTTTACATAGATAAGTAAAATAGATGGATTTTTCAAAATTCGTACTTTTTGGGGTTAAAATGAAAAAGGGGATAAAAATTGTACCGCAGCTAGTCATGAAATTCGGAGTATACATTCCTCTGAGTGTGTAGACACGGAAAATAAACTGATTTTTCGAAATTCGTACTTTTTGGGGTTAAAATGAAAAAAGGGGATAAGAATAGTACCAATCAAATGACCGCAGCTAGAGTCATGAAATTCGGAGTATACATTCCTCTGACTGCGTAGACACGGAAAATAGACGAATTTTTCGAAATTAGTACTTTCAAGGGATACAATGGTACAGAGGGATAAAAATAGTACCAACTAAATTACTACAGCTAGAATGATAAAATTCTAATTGCGTAGAAACGTCAAGGGGGTAAAAATGGTACCAACCAAATGGACGCAGCTGGAATCATGGAATTCGGTGTATACATTCCTCTGACTGCATAGACACCCATAATATTTTTTTTCCAAATTCGTAATTTTTCTTTGACGACAAAAATTGGTTGAAACATGAAGTTAGGTTATTTTGCACTATGTACGTCTGATAATGGATTTTCAAAATTTGTACTTTTGAAATTCAAATAGAATGGAAATACAACCAATATTTATGGCTTTGAAAATATTTTTCAAAATATAAATAGAAGAATAATTATTTTTTTAATTGACGTATTGGTAGCATTGCCTTATAAGCGTGGTTTGAAATAATTAAAATATTATATTTATTTATAAAATTAATTTTTCAATATATATTAAATAAATATACTATATTAAAAAAATTATATTTTCCTGTAATATTACAGCACTTCTACGAAAACCGACAACCTCTGTGGAATGCAATCCATGGTGGAGGGTATATAAAGTTCGGCCCGATCGAACTTAACGCCGTTTTTACTTGTTTTTTCTTTTGATTTGAACTGGCTTATTGTTCTGCTTTAAGAGCTTTGTGCATCTATTTATATTAATAATTAATATATAATTTATTTTATTTTTATGTAGAGTATACTAAAATAACTCTATGGCCAAATATAGAAACTATGGTCTATAAATTGAGAATTCCACGTACAATTTCCCCTTGTAATGATTCATAAGTTGACTAAAATTTTGTATGAGAATTTTATCGAGGTATTAATATAGGTATATCAATATAAAAACCTGCTAAAATACAGTTCAAACAGGCAATTGCAAAAAAGGCTAAATAAAATGTAAAAGAATATTTCTTTTTTAATTTAACAATCTAAAACACAGCTTTGTTTAACATCTAGTTTTATTTTAATTGGATACTTGATTCTTGATAATTTAAATTGAACTGAAATTGGCAACTAGTTATTTATGTGCCTAAAAGACTTACATAGACGGCAAAATCAAAGTTATACAGGATAACTTCATAAGTGTGTACTACTATGAAATTATGTAGAGGATCTTCATAAAACTGTGTATTGCGAGTTATTGATTTTATTAAAAAAAAACTAAAATCAAAAATGGTGATGCTTTTGGTAAATAGGAAATGATATAAAGAAAATAACTATTATGTTAATTTACACAGTTTAGTATTAAAGTATTAAATTAGTTTTTGTTGTAACTCTTACTCAGGTTCGAGATCATTTAAATTAATTTACACAATTTAATGTTATTAATATCAAAAATTTAGTCCTAATAACACTGTCCAACAATTTAAGATTTTTTGATTTGAACAGTTTAAAGACTTTTTATTTTTGAAAGGGTATGTTGAATATTTTTTGCACAATAAACTTATAGTCCAGCTGGTCTGAGCTAGCCCTAGCTCCTCTCTTTATGGATCAATTTCAATATGAAAAATATAATTTCAATGTAAAAAATACTTTTAAAAAGGACATTTAAGTACTAAAATACGAAATCCTACGAAAAAAACCGGCAAATTTTAGTCGGGGTCACCAGGGACACCAAACTTGTAAATAAAGCTATTCACGCTTAAATAGCAAAATAACACGCCAAATTATAAACAAGTAAGGAGAGGCTAAAGTCGGACGGGGCCGACTATATGATACACTCCACTTTCTATCGGAATACAATTCAGTAAAAAAGTGAAAATGGGAAAATTTTTTGTATGTTTCCTAATCACAGGCTAATATGACCTGGTCCAATTTGTCAAATCGAGAATAATATTTGTATCGGGGCTATATCCAAACATGTAATGAAGTGACTAACTTTCACAATAAGTTCTTCTATTTGAAGTATAACGTGTTATGCTCAATTTTAAGAAATTCTCTGAAAATACGCGGTTTCTGGGGGATCGAAATTTGTATGAGAGCTATATGTAAATCTGAACCGATGTGACCCATTTTCACCATAGGTGTTCCTAGTTTAAATATATGATGATATATGACATAAAATACACATGAGTTATGTAGTGTTTTTAATTGAATTAAGCTAACTAACTAGTACTGGTGCAGGGAGTGTTTGCTTAAATAATAGAAAAAAAAATAGAATTTATACCTGCATTAAAGCACTTTGTTTTAGAAATAAATATGTGCATATATGACTTTTATTTGGAATTGAAAAATTCACATTTTAAACGAAATAAAATGAAAATAAAAGAATTAATAAATATGTGCGACTCACGAAAAAATCACGTGAGTCACTCAGAAATTAGACTCACGCACGAACATTTTTTCGTTCATCACGTTCACGCACGCTCACGTTGGTAAACTAAATATTGCTCAAGATCACGTGTGAATCACGCAATTCACGTGAGTCGCGCCCATCTCTAATACCATTCTAACTTAAACAAACATTCCCCATATTTCTTCCGACAACATATTAAATCTCAAAGCACACACTTCTGAAACGGCCCTCCTAGAGCATACGAGCCACCACGTTACATGACGTTCGTACAGATATTCGTTGTTCTCTTTTTTCTAAGTCCTAGCGTGGGAATATTATGCGAATGAGCTTGGGACATAAATATAAAATAACAACACCATAACCACCCACCACCGACCGACTCTCTTAGCCAGAGACACTTGCTTACTCAGCTCATGGAAAAATGCTTAAGACTTGTTTCCTTGCTTGCATTTTGTCATTTAAGCTGAAAATAATTACAACTACTTGTAGTCCTTATTCTTGTTCACTCTTTTTTCTATCGCTCAATTTTGCCGTTGCCGTTCTGCATTTGTGTCTCTCGGTACTTTCTGCATACTTTGCTGGCAATACTTGTAGAAATTTCCGTTTCCTTTAACATACTCGTGTGAGGCAAAAATAACATTGCAACAACATACGAACACATACAAGCTGTGCTAACACGTTGGATGGTACACTCTAAGAAAATTTGTTCGAAAAACAGACTCACATGATTTAAAATGTTTGTGTTGCAGAGAAGAAAGTGCAGCTGATATTTTGTACAAAATCCAATGGGGTCACTTAAGCTCTCGTCGATGTGAAGATGAATTCGGCCCCACCCCTGAATTTCCCGAAAATTTGCTCACATATTGTACTTTACGAATGGAAGGAATGGAAAGGTAGAATAGGTTGAGTTTTAACACATCTGGTTCAAATATACAGCCATATCTTCTAAAGTATTTATTGCGCAAAACTCATTTAAGTATCATTTATTTTTACAAAAGTCAAAGTTTGCTTGGGAGTGCTATTCAAAATAATGTAATATGGTGATTTGGCACTGCTGACATTTCAGAGGACATCTAGAATTTCGAATTTATTTCTCTCAGTGTAGCACAACAGCCATATAGTGTGTAAAGTTGTCGTGTATATAAAGTTGTTTCCTTCATATTCTCTATGAGCTGTTTTTTTCTGCGAATATTCGCAGTTTGTTTCTATTTTTTGTTGGATAAACTTTTTCTCATGCATTTGCTGTTTGCATCCATCCTATCGTATGTGGCAAAAGGATTTGTGCTTAGGAGTATTTTTTTAATATCTAAGAATTACACAAGATATGTGTGGACGGGTTAGGGTTTGTAGGTGTGAGAGGGTATGTACAAGATTTAGGTTGAAAATAACAACAAAGATGCAAAAACAGAGAAACGTCATGTAATAGTTTTGTGTGTGTGTTGCCTACAAAAGTGGACGTGTTAACATTAACCCTTTGAGGAAAACCAAACCAAATTTCTGATAGGAACTTTCGAACTCAAGCTTTGATCATTGGCGAATGAGAGAGAACTTCGTATAAGCACAGAATAATAATTGTTTTCATTTCGATTTGATTTTGAAATTGAATTGTGAACTGATTCATGACCTCTTTGTATCTATATTTTATAGAAAGCAAATATATTTACAAATTGTAATTTGGTATTTGGCTGTGCATAACCTTATCAAAAGGATTTTACATTCTTCTAAACGAAAGAGAACTCATTATTCAATTTTCGAGTATAAGCCAAAAAAATCGAACGCTAGTAACAGAATACGCCATTACCATCTCACAATCTAATCGAGTATCGAAACAATAAAATCGATTTATTTTATATATGCAATAGGATGGTCACGAAAATAAATTGCAGCGGTCACCCACCACAAATGAAGATTGGATTGTTTAATCTACACAATATTCCGTCACTGTGCCAAGCCATCTGTGAGCTAAACGCTCCTGACACACCTCTAAAAATCATGTTTTTCCCGTGTAAGTTTTTTAAGTTGCTTTTTTTGCCCAAATTTTTTTCTGTGTTAATAGACCCTTGGTTGCACTTTAAATAAAATTTTGTATTCTTGTCTTATAATAACTCATTGGTAGAATTATTGGGCGTTTATATTGGTTTTTTGTCGGTTTTTAATGTGACCGTTAATATCTTGGAAACATTTTGTAGGAGGTGTAGTGCAAAATAAATAGGAGGAATCAATACCTTTCGAATGATGCCTAAATGATGAATAACGGACGAAGAATGACGTCACTGACTTCATTCTTTTGAAATAATTTAATGCAGCCGATGGTTTTCACAGCCAAAATGTTCAAACACTTTTTACAAAAAAGGGTGTCGCGGCGTCAATTTAATGTTATTTTATTGCTTCACGACTTGTAATTCTAAGCCTATTGGCAGATTTAATATAAATTACAAAACGCGTAGTAAAAATTATTTCTAACAGTGTTAAAAAACTACTCATTCCGATGTTCATCATTTAGGCATCATTTGAATACGAAAAAGTTTTTAGTAGTCACGGTGAAAATCCACAAAAAATACTATAAACGTCCTAAATATAATTCGACCAATAAGTTACTCTAAGACAAGATCCAAAGTTTTCATTTAAAGTGCTTTCAAGAGTCTATTATTTTAGAAAAAAATTTGGGGAAAATGTAGCACAAAAAAAAAAACCAGTAAGGGAAGGCTAAAGTCGGGCGGGGCCGACTCTATGATACACTCCACTTTCAATCCGAACACAATTCGGTGAAAAAGTGAAAAACGTGAAAGGTTTTTTGTATCCTGTAAATGTATGTGTTTGACAAAAAAATTTATATCGGAAAAGACATTTGCATGAGGATATATTGCAACCTGGAACGAAATAGGTAAAATATAAAATGTATAGTTTGGCCAAAATCGCTTAAACTTATGGGAGCAACATTTGAATTTGGGCTATATTTAAATCTGAACCGATCTTACCCACTTTCACCATAGTTTTGTTTAGTTAGATTATAAGATGTTGTGCGAAATTTAAAGAAACTCGAGCACAATATGTGGCTTTTAAAGCGGCAGAAGTCAAATCGGGAGCGACATTTGTATGGGGCCTATATCTAAATCTGAACCGATCTAGCCCGCTTTAGCCACAGGTGTTTCTAGTTAGATTATAAGATGTTGTGCCCGCTTTACTCACAGATGTTTCAAGTTAGATTATAAGATGTTGTGCCAAATTTAAAGAAAATCGATTAGAATATGTGGCATTTAAAGCGGAAAAAGTCAATTCGGGAGCGATATTTATATGGGGCTATATCTAAATCTGAACCGATCTTACCCAATTTCTGCATAGGTGTTTCTAGTAAGATTACAAGATGTTGTGCCAAATTTAAAGAAAATCGAGTACAATATGTGGTTTCTACAAAGGAAAATGTCAAATCGGAACGACATTTGTATGGGGGTTATATCTAAATCTGAACCGATTTGTCCTATTTTCACCATAGATGTTCTTAGTTTAAATATAAGATGTTTTGCCAAATCTGAAGACAATCTGATACAATATGTGGTTTCTAGAGCGGATAAAGTCAAATCGGGAGCGAACTTTGTATGGGAGCTATATATAAATCTGAACCTATCTGACCGATATTCACCATGGGTGTTTCTAGTGGAAATATAAGATGTTTTACCAAATCTGAAGACAATCTGATACAATATGTGGTTTCTAGAGCGGAAAAAGTCAAATCGGGAGCGAAATTTGTATGGGAGCTATATATAAATCTGAACCGATCTGTCCGATATTCACCATGGGAGTTTCTAGTGGGAATATAAGATGTTTTACCAAATCTGAAGACAATCTGATACAATATGTGGTTTCTAGAGCGGAAAAAGTCAAATCGGGAGCGAAATTTGTATGGGAGCTATATATAAATCTGAACCGATCTGACCGATATTCACCATGGGTGTTTCTAGTGGAAATATAAGATGTTTTACCAAATCTGAAGACAATCTGATACATTATGTGGTCTCTAGAGCGGAAAAAGTAAAATCGCGAGAGAAATTTGTATGGGAGCTATATATAAATCAGAACCGATCTAACACATTTTTACCACAGGTGTTTTTAGTTACAATATAAGATGTTTTGCCAATTTTAAAGAAAATCTGTTGTAATATGTGGTATCTAGAGTGAAAAGAGTCAAATCGGGAGTGAAATTCGTATGGGGGCTATATCTAAATCTGAACCGATTTTCTTAAAATTAAATACCGTTCTTCCTTATCCCGAAAAACATCGTTGTGCAAAGTTTCATTTGGTTCTGTCTACAATTGTATCTGTATCGTGATTACAAGAATAGATGGACGGACGGACAGACAGACGGACATTGCTTAATCGACTCAGAAAGTGATTCTAAGACGATCGGTATAATTAACAATGGGTCTATCTCTCTTCCTTTTGGGTGTTACAAACAAATGCACAAAGACATAATACTCTCGTGGAGTGTATAATTACACCGGAAAAACATGATTATTTTCAGGAGCGTTTAGCTCACAGATGACTTGATCTAGGAACGAAATATTTTGCAAATCATCATTAAATAATTCAAACTTTATTTTCAAGTTGTATGGACGTCGACCCAGCCTAATAAATAATAATATATATAATTTGTTGGCCGAATTTGTGAGCTCCTCAAAAAAATGTTTTCAAACAATATGGATGAAGCGTCGGATAATATAAATCCCAAAAATCTAATTATTTAATTAAAGCGCAAAACCAAATCTATTTTTAAATTTGTGGTACTTTGCATTTCGGGATATAATATCAAATTATTTTATGAAAATCGAAACGAAAATAGTGAACAGAGAGAGCGATTCTACGCTTGGCGTTCTTTAAGAAATTTAAAAGTTTTGTAAAAATATACATTTAATTTATACATTGTGAGGTTTTTTAATAATAAAGTCCCGATCAGTTTTTTTTCATATTTTTGTTTTAATTTTTATTCATCATATCAGCATTCACGCGATTGAACTGACGAAGAAGTTTTGTGTGTTTCTGTTTATTTACAATTAAATTCCTAAGGAGTGTAACACCGTTCGACAGTTCATTTTACACTTGCAGTAAATTGGCGTTCTTTGTTTTTCATTTCCACATCCTGTTTTCTTCTTCAAAGGACTATAAAGTTTCAAAGTATACAATTTCTCAAAAAAATATTTTAAATACTTATTCGAAGCATATTAAATGCATTAATTTAGCTTAACAACCATTTCAAGTTTTCACTCTTAAAAAGTAAAACAAGAATAAACTAAATAAACTAAGGACGGAAACTTGAAATGGTTGTTAATGCTAAACCAATACAGATAGAAGCTTGAAATATAAAGTATTTTTAACAGATATTGACGTTTTTAATCTGATACTTATACCGGTATCAGAGGATGCGATTAAGTATTTAACATATTTTTTGAAAAATATTATACTTTGAAATTTGTAGTCCTTTGGAGACTCAACAGGATGAGCGAATGAAATACTGATAACGTCAACTATCTCCTTTTGGCCTATAGTTTCAGACATGTGTAAAATTTGTATTATTCACCGGCTTGATGTCATGTATTCCTGCCGAATTGAATAATAAAAAATATTAAAATAAATTGTAATATTTAAATAAATAATATTTAAAATAAATTGTATATTTTTATTGGCAGAAATCATTAGAAAATACTTTTGTATATTCAAACTACAAGCTAAAATATCATTTTACTGGATTGACGATTGTCAGAAGATACTTTAAGACTTTTTGATTGCGCAAAAGTGTTACATGTTTAAATATATTTAAATTTTAAGTCTCTACTAAATTAACGACAAAGTTAACATCAAAATGGTTATGTTAAAAATTCAAAATTCTGGTATGCGTACAGATTTTTTTGCACCGGCGGGTGTAAATTCTTGAAAGGTCTAAAGTCATATACTTTGTGAATATATTTCGAACAAACACTCTTTTGAATGTATAATAAAACTATGAAACTACAATTTCTAATAAAAACGACAAAGTCGAAAACGAAATTACGTTTTTTTAATTTTCTAACTCCGAAACTGTCTAATATGAAAATAAGAAAAGTAGCTAACTAAATTTACCTTGTGGATTTTTCAATGCGGACATTTCAAAAAAATCCTTTGGTCTTTTGCTTAAGTTTTTTATAAAACTTAAAAATGTTTACAGATCAAAAGTTGTTTAATTTTGCCCGATGATAATTCATTCTGTTAAATTCACAAAAAAATAATCTGAACGATACGTTATAATTCAGGTAATAATTCCACTATTTTCAACCTTCCGAAAATAAATTTTGTTATCAAATATGTATGTTTTTTAAACGGATATATTTTATTTATAACGGATAAGATATATATGAGTCATTCCATGTCAAGCGGTACGGATTTTGACCTCGATAGCTGCAATATACTACTTTTTCTTTGATTTTTCATTATTTTTAATCCTTGTGTTAATAAACTATTGAAAAAAGAATCTTTCTGGCGATTTTTCAATTAAATTCTGGTTGATTTTGCAAGAAAAAAATCGTAAAAAATAGAAGCCTCCATTTCAGCACTTCCAAACTAACACAGTCACTAAAATAGACATCTAAGAACACTACTTAAAAGTTTAAAAAATGGATTAATTTCGCAAATCAAAATAAAAGAAATACAAATGTAAAAACTATAACGCGGCTATACCATTCCACAACAAAATTAAAAAATTAATTGAAATTATCTTCAAAACAAGATATAGTACATTAAAATCGGTTAAGTATTTCAGGAGTTACATGCGATTGAATGAACACACCACTTTGAAAAAAATGTTTTTTCCACTCTTAGATTGGTCATAATTGGCAAAAACAAAATTTTCTTTTTTTTTCCAAAAATACGTATACAATATTTTTATAAACTTTCAAAACAATCGCAGCTATCAAGGTCAAAAACCGTACCGCTTGACATGGAAGGACTCATATATATCTTTAAGTGCGAGCAAAATTAAACCGGCTCCAGCATTTTATAATGTTTGGACTCCGACTCCTACTCTGGAGTCGACTGCGGATGTCCAATCAATAATATTTAGTGGTGTATTTTTTTCAATAATTGTAATAATGCATATTTTTTAAAGAAAACCCGTTTTATTTTATAAGACAAACAAACAAATGCATTTCTATTTAATACTGTTATTGTTAAGTATTTTTTTAATTAATTATACAAAATACTATCGAAACAAAACAAAAAGATATTCTTTAACTACTAATAAAATTGATCGATCTTTCATTGAGGCACGAATATCACTTTTTAAAAGTTTTAGGGCGGAAAATAATCCCTCTACGCTCAGTTGAGTAGCTGCTACTAATACCACATGACGAATAATTTTCGGGTAATATCCAACTACTTCGTAGAAATCCTTTTTGTCTTTTCTGTCAAATTTTTTTATTTCATCCAAGTTTTGTATTTCAACGGGATCATTTCTTAACCATCCAGACTTATTTTGCTCCAAACTATCCAAATACTTTTCGAAAGAGTTGATTCGTCAGATGTATCGCACAATTGAGAACCATGTGGACTAAAAGTTGTTTGCATTATTTCTGCCAGTTCATATAATCTTTGTCGTGCCACTAAAACATGATAATGGTTTAATATCGAACATTGAAGAAACAATATCGTTTGCAATTTCATTTCCAAATTTCACCAATTTAAATTTCTCCATTCCCTGTAGAAACCACCTGGTGTCAAATTCTCGCTTTGAAATTTGTTGGTTACATTATAAGGACCCTGCTAAACCTTTTCTAGAACAATGGCTTCATCTGAATATTTTTCTGCTAATGCGAGGTCATTATTGTCCAAATCGCTTAAACAACTTTTTATTTCAATTAGACGTTTCAGCATTAAATACCTACTTCCCCAACGAGTCGCTGGATCTACAATAGCTCCTTAGCCGGTACGTCTCTTTAAAATTCCATCAATAAATGAATACCACATTAACTTTAGTTTTACTTTAATTTTTTTACATTTATACACAATTATAAAAATTGTGTTCACAGAACATGTCTCAAACTAATATTTTAAGATTTAAAGCCTTTATTTATTCAATTTTTTCAGTCAGGAAATGTATTATAATTTCTAATATCAAAAAAAACATTTACCCGGAGTCGACCATTTTTTTTCGACTCCGACTCCAATTCCGACTCCAGCTAATTTTTTCCGACTCTTAGACTCCGACTCCGACTCCACAGCCCAGTTTAATTGTGAGAATATATAAAAAATCAACTTTATAATCTAGAGAAGTTGAGATAGCATATTTGGAGACATTGTGTCCCTTGCTCCTCATTTGATAATTCTTATTGGTCCAGTTTTTATGACCATTAAGAAAAATCAACAATCAAATGAATTTGATGGTAAATGAAAGCAGAAATACTGCTGCAAAGCCAGATTTTCTGCTGAAAAGTGTATATCAAATTTGGCGTGTTTTATTTTATTTATTTATTTTTTTTTATTTTTTTCATTTATTTATTTTTTTATTATTTTTCATTTTCATATTGAAAAACGTAATAATCATACAAAATGGAATAAGCCAAACACTTTAACTAAAAAATATTTGCCAAATTGACTTCCCCATAATTTTTTTAATCTATAATAAAATCTACGTTTAAATTTGTATATTAAAAATTATTAATATAAAATATAAGATGATCAATGTTACCAAAAACCATTTTAGGGCGCAACAGGAGAAGAAGAAGACGATTAACGTCAGAATACGATCAATAAGCTAGCGAAAATGCTAGCTTGTCAAATAAAAGTCAAAAAGTTGTTTGCTGATTTTAGCACTTTTGAATAGAAAAGTATATTTAAAAAAATATATTGAAATTTTAAGCAGCGTGCTGCAAATCATCTAAGTCAGGGAATGAATGAATTGTTTCTATATAAAAATTACCTTTTTTCCAGGGCATATGCTATGGTTTTTGGGACACTTTTGCATTATTAAGTCAATTTCTCACACGGTGGACTTGAGATGTTTTTTCAGCACACCGACGATGTACAGAACAGTACGGCATACAAATATAAACATAATTAGAGATGATCTCATTTAAAAAAAATATTTTTATTTATTTAAAAATTCATATTCTTCCTCATAAACTTATCTTAGCAGTATTTATTAAAAAGGCGCATACTACTAACTCCTTAAAAAGACTTAAAACTAATAGATTTATCGTATATATATAATAAATATAATAAAGATTATCATAAAAACTTAAAAAAGCTAGAATTTAGGGACGTTGTGGAGTTGTGGGAAAGTGGAGTTTTTAGTCAATGCCCATAACTATTCTGAAGCGTTTGGGTACGCTATTATTTTGTTATTGCAAAAGGGCCGGAGTAAAATATTTTTGAATCTGACGGTATTAACGAATTTCTGCCAGCCTTTGCAGCACTTAATGGGTTAATTTGGGAAGGCTACTTAATCATGAAACTCTTATGAATGTTTCACATAAGACAAAGAACAAACAAAATCACTTTTTTCTCACAACGAAAATATGAAAAACAATGACGGAGAAAAAATTGAAAAAAGGAAACCTCAAAAAATAAAGCTGAATTAAAACAAATCCGCTGACGTCTAAAAGAATCTTCAGAAGGGTTCTTAATTAAAACGGAGCGGAGAAAATGTTTAACACAGCAAAGCAATATAACAAAAAAACTATGTCTGCTGCACAATTCCTTGCAGCCTTTGTCCAGAGGTCTCTTAAAGGTCAGTACATGGTCTGGCCAGGTATTTCAATGAAGGAAGAAATTAACAATTCTTTCAGGACTTACCTAAATTTAAGCGGCTTTCTCATTGGATAACTTCTCGTTATGGTGTAATCTAAAATGAAATTTTTGCGAAAAAGAGATTTTGCGATTAGTATCAATTGGCTTGTGAAATGTCATTGTGAAATTTCTGTACAAAATTAAAATCGAATGAACTGAAAATAAACGAGTTGCTGTTACTGTGTGTAGGTGTGTGTATCTGATTACGGTCTAAAATTTCCTGTATCTGCCCTAAGACTAGGAAGTGATTTAAGAAATCAATATCATTTTCTGATTGACATTCGAAAAAAATATAAGTAATCATCATATGCTAGTTTATCTTACACAGAACTCAGTGTTGACTGTAAACCGTAGTCTAATCTAATAATAAAACGCCCCCAAATTATCGTAGAAAAATTCATTTGCTAGGCTTAAGTTTGACTTTAAGAAAATTCACAAAACATACAGTCGCTGATAAGAACATATTCCGAGTATAATATACGCCTCTTAATTCTTAAACAAAGACCAACAATTTTATGAATGAACGTTAACTGAGTTGCGCCTAAAAACAGGCAGTGCTTTAAATGCAAATAAAATATTCTTGTACATAAATCAAAGAGCAGACTTTGGAAGAGAATGGTATAGACTTGTAATATTAAGTCGAACAAGATCATAGAACATTGGTACGTACATATTTATTTATATGTAATAGGCTGAAGTTGGCTTTCTGTAATAACAGCAAGATTTTAAATGTATGTGACCGATGGACGTCTGCCTATAGATGTCGGTGATAGTAACACTAATAATGTTAATGGTAGAAAATCCAATGAAGTTCGAGGACGACATCATGTGTAAAAATATGTAATTTAGGTGGCAAATGTGATTTTTAGACAGTTATTCCATTTGTTTGGTTTTTAACATCGATTCGAACTGTAGAAATAGTTCTGACCAATATAATTACCACTGAATAATATATTGCTCTGTCTAAGAAGAGATTTTTTTCTGGACTAATAAGATATTTCTTATATTCTGGATAATTGACAAATAAATACATACATTTTCCAAATTCCTTTGTAATATTTGAATGAATTTTTTAAAGCATTATTTTGAACCATTCGAAATTATAAGAGATAATTCTGAGCAATATAAGGTTCGGTGTTAAATTACACTGTGCGACAGTACAAAAACTCTGCGAAGTGATACTATTTTTCTTGTAGATATTGTCGAGTAGAAAAGGAATCTGTATTTGAAATTTGCCAGACAACCCCAAAATCTTCAGTTTCGGTTAACAAGACCGAGACCAAGTTTTCGTACCTTTGCACACATATAAGCCTTTTGATTGTCATTATTGGTTATCAACCGATTTTTACTTTCACATCGGATTTCGCTAAAATAAAATTGTTGCAAAAATACAAGTTTTGGTCATTCCAGTTCAAATCTTTCATAATTTTACGAAGTCATTAAAAACACATCTTCTTTTCTAATCCGATGTGGAAGTAAAAACCGGTCGATAACCAACTAAGTACAGGTCGATAACCAACTAAGTACACTTTTACTCGTAACTCATGATTTTGGGGGTGTCTTGTAAATTTCAAATATCGATTCTTGTTCTACTCGACAATACCTACAAAAAAATAATATCACTTCCCAGAGTTTTCTACTTCATTTTTTTTGTAGCACAGTGTTATCGCTCTGGCTAATTTTGCAGCTTACTTTATCTGATATCTATTTATTAAGAAACGTTTTCATTCTTAACCATAAGTCCTACTTTAATCATAATACATATGGGCATCCCCCCAAAAAGGTCTACCAAAAAAATGAAATCAGACCACACTAATAGCTTTGAGCTTTATTTTTTTCCTTATTTCAACAACTTTTTTTATTATGAAACTTGAAGTTAACTTGTTCTCTTTTATTTTTATTAAAAGTTGAATTGTTAGAACGGAAATTACTAAAATTTTTACTACACGTGGAAATTTTTGTCCTGTCCGTTTTGTCGCGTCCGTATTTCTGCTGTACCTAATTAAAAAAAATTTAAGAGATAATTGTCATATTTCATAAATCTACGAACAAAATATATACTCTGACCTAGGGATCTATAAATCGTCTTTCGACTTTTGGGAGGAAAAAGTCGAAAAGTCGAAATCGACTTTACCATTGCCAAAAGTCGAAAATTCGACTTTTGTTTTGGACTTTGTGCATCAATGAATTTAAGTTATTGAATACCGATTTGACTTTTTTCGCTCTAGAAAACACACCGTTTATCCGATTTTCTTCAAATTTGGCATAACAACTAGAAACATGAGCGCCCCAATAGTCGAGTTGGTAGCGTGCCCGGCTATCAGCGTGGGGGTTGTGGGTTCGATTCCCACCAGAGGCTCTGGTCTGTCGCTGCAATAACTAGCTACAATGGTCTTAGTCACCCCGGCTCAATCCCTGGACCCAAAATTAGAATATAAATTTACTTTGTATTGTAATTCATAATAAATAAATAAATAACTAGAAACATCTATGCAAAAAGTGGGTAAAATCGGTTCAGATTTATATATCCAATACAAATGTCTCTCGATTTCGTTTTGATTTGGTCTATTCGTCTTTTCATTCATTTGCACTGTCGTCTTTTTATTTATTTGCAACAGTCCAAAAGTCGAATTTTCAAAAGTCAAGTTTTCAAAAGTCGAAAAAACGACTTTTTGCTCCAACTATACATCCCTACTCTGACCTTCATTTCCATGTATATATGGAAAAACAAAGTTCTCAAAAAATCGCTGAACTTTGTATATTTCTATAAGACCTTCAAAAGTACTTCTGTTTTTGTCGCGTCCGTCTCGATGTAAAATTCTTTATAATTTTGTACTAACTCCTGACGATATATTTTGAAAATGTGGTACTCTTTAAGCGCTTTAGAACACTAAAAAAACTGATCGACTCTTTCAGTTTCTTTCTTTTTCTGGCGTACGAATGTCGCGTCCGGGCCACTGGGAGATGCCCATATGTATATGACAAATTATATCTGAATGCAAATGCAGCGGAATCGGAATATTTTATTTATTTACTCTTGACGACTTCTATGAAAATTTGAAAATTACCAATCACTACCTACCTACCTCACGCTAATTTACTATGTATGTGTAGACCATTACCTCAAACGTCAAATATGCCGCCCAATATGTTACAAATATGTTGCAATTTGTTCCACGTGTACCTGGCCCATTTTGATTTTATATTGCCTTATGTCAACCTTTTTATTCTGTATGACAATCTCTGAAATTCTCTAAGCTTTTCTCTTTTCATAGAAGTTAAAAAAAGGTTTTTGTTTGCTTCAAATCACAAGAAGTGTATTTTGGAAAAGCTTTTAAATTTCTCTATCGTTTTTTCCTTTTGCAACCCACAACGCGTTTTTCCTTTTCGGTAAAAACGACTTAATGAAAATTTGTGCTAGAAAATCGATGTGAATAATCGAAAAGAATCATTGGTAGCCGTACATTTTAAACAAAAGAAATAAAGTGATGATACAATTTGTTGTTTTTCTGTACTAAATTTACTAATTTACTGATATTTCAACAAATTTTGAAAAACTTTCGGATAACAAGTTTGTTTTTTCATCGATGTTTTAAAATAGCTTGAAAATATCAATTTTCTAATCCATTGACTAGGCTATGGGCTATGAAAAGCTCACTTTTCCGATCCTTGTGCATAGCCTACTTAAGTATCATTTCTGAAATATGCTTTTCATCTCATCTCTGGTTTCTATTTCTACATCTCCCCATCTATTACTTTTCTATCAAAGTGTTGAAATGTTTATCCAAAATTAAAAAAATGCCGGACAACTTAAGTGAATTAACCAATAAAAGTGTTTTGAAGAGTTTATTTTTTATTGTTCACAGAAATTTAATTTCAAATGTCTTGACACATTTGTCTTGGCTTGTTCTTTTCTGTTCTCTTGTCTTTGCAAATAAGTTTTGGTTTCTTTTTCTGTTTTTCTGTTTTTCTGTTTTTTATTTGTAATTTGTTTTGTGATTTTCACCAATACCATTTTTCGATATTTTACCCTTAAAAATGTTACGGTTCGTTTTGTTCTTTAGCACTCAAAAAAGTCGTGTTTAAACGTCTGTGGCTACTTGAGCATGGCCGGGTTGTAGTAGCCGCCTGGCGCGTCCTCATCGCTGTCGTGGATGCTCATGGTGGTGGCCACCACGACTGTGGTGCCTGTGCTGCACCAGGCCGAACGGTGGCCAGTAAAGGCTGCGGTGCTGCACATTACTGCACGGCACTGCTGGCGATATTAACATATGCGACGAATGAACTCTCACACACTGACTCCCCCACACTCTCTCTCTCTCTTTTCACACACTCTTTCTCTTTTTATCTCTCTGCTGGCCACTATGGCACCAATACTGATGTGAACGAAAAACAACGAAAATGGAAAAAGGACAGGAAAGAAGTGCATACAACAATAAAAAAATGCTCATAATATTATTTTCTTTCGTTTGTTTTAACTGGCAGTGCGTAAGTGTGGTGGTAGTGGCAGTTGTACTACGACTAGTCGCTGCTCACACTCTGGTGGTGATGGTCGTGGTGCTGGAGTGGTGGGGAGTGCTGTACGTGGAGGTGTTGTTGTACATTGTGGGGCCACCAACGTAAGCACATGCAAGAAGGTGCATCCTGCTGATGACGACAGCGAGGTTGTTGTTGGCCATGTTGATGCTGCTGCTGCTGTTTTTGTTTTTGTTAATAAGCCGGCTGTAGTAGACACCATTCTTGCTGGCCTGGCTGTGTGCATGTGTAGGTGTGTTTTTATTTATGTTTACGATTTTTATTTTGTTACGTTATTCGTAGCGAATTTTGTTTTGTTCGGTTGTTGCCTTTATATTATCACCTTGCTTCGTTTTCTTATATTTTTTTGTTATTTGCCGAAATTTCATATGATTAACAGCACTTTCGTTATTCCTTTTTTGTTTCTTTTTTATTTATGTTTTCAAGCCAGAATTAACCGGTGCTACGAAAATGGCGCCAAGTATTTAAGGATATTGTATTTGTTATAATAAGCGAATATCACGATATTTTCTCGATTTTTTGTTTTTATTTAATAAGTTGTTGAACTTAAGATGTTGATCACTTTCAATGTGGGAATTATTTTAGGCAAACGTACTACAGTTACATTTATTACAAGTATTACAGGCTGATGTAGTGAAAGTGTAAAGCATACTTTTGGGTTAATTTTGAATGTCAATTTTAATGTATTTTTCCAATAAAACAAGTTGTATGTTTCCAAAGTCTAAATATAGAACAAAACACAAATAAAAAAATTAAAATGATTTATACCACGAAACAAAATCGATTTTATTTTTTATGTATTTTGCCGACAACAAATCATTATCCAAATTCACAAATATTTGCTCAAATTTCAAAAATTTATATTCCCAAATAAATCATAAAGTAGCGTTTTGGTCGTTTTTGTGCAATAATTATTTAAATCTTTTCTTATTTTAACAGACCAACATTTTAAGCAAAATAAAAATTAAATTGTCAAAAGAGTAATACTAATGATGGCAGAACGATTGAATAAATTACACTAGTTTACAACCATATTGTCGAAAAGGTATTAATAATTTTAAGATTTTTTTTTAATTTTTTATTAAAATTCCAATTACAAAATTTGTCGATACTACAATGTTGGGAGCATAAACATGCTCGCTTATACGTTAAATTAAAGTTAATTGCGAAAGTTTATTTCGAATTTAATTTTCGTCAAAAATTGATTTGTTTTTAAATCGTTTCAGCTGGTACAAAAAATTCATAACAAAATAAATAATATATATTTTGTGTAATTTTTTTCGTAGCCAGTGTTCTAGAGAGGAGAAGAATACCCATCTATTGATAAATGTATGAGTTCTACATCTTTGCTATTTTGATGGATTAAAATTTTGTTCTCAATTGTTTAGGGACTGTTCCTAAACCACTCTTTTATTACGTGAATGTGAACTTAGCAACATTTATTGCCATAATAAACTTTAATTCACCGTATAATCGGGCGTGTGCATATGATACTCCCAAAATTAGAGGTATCAAAATTGGAGTTTTCTTAAAAATATATATCCATAAAATTTTTGGTTTTGGTTCTGATTTTATGGATCAACATGCCTCAATTCACAAAAAATAAAGGCATAACATTTTTATGTACAGGGTGGCTGATGAATACTGCTACCATGCTACTTAATGCTGTTGTTAAAGGACTTATTTTTTGCAGAACTGCATCGAAAGTGATTCCCTTTCAACACTGTGAGGTTTCAACAGGACGATGCGACTTTGTCAAGTTCCCCAAGAAGGTGATTTCTAGACACTCGACATTTCGTTGGCCCCCAAAGTCTCGTGACCTCTTTTTCTTGTGGGGTTATTTCATCTGGAAGTTTACAAACCAAATCAAAAAAATGGATGATTTAAAGCAATGCATTCGAACAACAATTGAGACAATTCTTACTGCAACTCAGCAGGATGTAATGAATAATGAATTTTGCACATACGTCACCGGCTATCGTCATGTCATTTAAATTCTTTTATTTTTAAACCCGTTAAAAAGGTTTAATAAAAATGTATCGGTTGTCAAATGAATAAAGATAAAGTAATTTACATGAATTAAACAAAAAGTTATTTTAGTTTCTTAATGTAGTGTCATTCATCAGCCACCCTGTATACAATCCACGAGAGTTTTATGTATTTGTTCATTTGTTTGTAACATCCAAAAGGAAGCGATATAGACCCATTGTTAAATATACCGATCGACATAGAATGACTTTTTTAATCGATTTAGCAATATCCGTCTGTCTGTCCGTCCGTCCATCTATTCTTGTAATCAAAGTACAGTTATAGTCCGATCGTAACAAAAATTGGCACGAGTTAGTTTGCGGTCCAAGGACGAACCCTATTTAATTTAAAGGTAATCGGTTCAGATTTAGATATAGGCTCCATACAGATGTCGCTCCCGATTTGACTATTTCCGCTCTAGAAACCACATATTTTAACAGATCTTCTTCAAATCTTGCAGAATATCTTATATATTAACTAGAAACACCCATGATGAAAATTGGTCAGATCGGTTCAGATTTATATATAGCTTCCATTCAAATTTCGCTCCCGGCTTAACTTTTTCCGCACCAGAAACCAGGTATTTTCATCGAATTTCTTCAAATTGACAATAACACGGTATAATTGAACTGGAAGGACCTATTGTGCAAGTGGGTCCATGTTTGGATATAGCCCTGATACAAATATTCTTCTCGATTTGATAAATTGGATCAGCCTATTATTAGGAAACATACAAAAATCCCGTTTTCACTTTTTTACCGAATTGAATTGTATTCTGAATACATTCCATTCCACTTTTATTGAAGTTTTGTTGATATGAAAAAGAGATCATTTTGAATTGCAACAATTTTCATTTCCCGCATATTTGGATTCAGAAAACAAATTATGTAGCATTTGTGATAATTCTTAAGAATTATAGAACCATAGTTTAACTTGTACATCGCATGTTTTTTAAGTGGAACTATGGAAGCGAAAGGTACTTCAAAAAAATCATATCCGTCTCTTTCGGTTTTAGTTGAGTGAATTTTCCCTTCGAATTTATCTACAGATTGTAATCAATTGACCAGAATTTTGAGATATTTTTGTCATCTCATGTCGAACACATGATTTTCTAAATTTTAATTATAGACAAATTCATAATAATAAATGGATGATTTATTAAGCAAAATTTCAATAAACGAACGCACTTTCAACCAATAATAAATTATTATGATTTTGTTTGTACATTGCGTTTATTTTTAACTTTACAACTTTTTGGAGTCCTTAGGTACAATTCGTGTACGAAGGTATTCAGTAGGGTATCCAATTGTTCGTGCTTTTGGATTATTCGTTTAACTGTTTATTCGAAAATTCAAAATTTCTTATTAACCGAATAAAGACAGCTCTTATTCGATTAATCGAATAAAATTTCCTGTATGTTATTTAGATTTTGATAGGAATATATAACACATACTCAAGTTTCATCGTTTTATTTGAAAATGCTATTGTATTTAAGGCGATTCTTTTCCTTTGTTTTAATAAAGTTCGATTTCGAAAAAACGCTTTCACCTACTGTTAAAGTCGGAGTAATAGAAAGAAGAGTATGTAATTACATTTTTGAGTGCTTTTTAATTACAAAACTCCATCTTTTTGAGTTGGAATTAATACTAAACATTTGAATGAAGCCCTATTTTAAACATAAATATATGCTCTTAAAATTTTATTGAAGTCATAAACGTAAATTGGAGAAAGAATTGTTGCCACTGATAACTCTTTGATCACCTAATAAACAAATACATATGTTTAATACATATCGGGTATTCACTAACATTTGTAATTGATGTTAATGACATTTTTACACAGAAAAAAATTAGATGTAACTAAATATTATATTCGGCTAAAGCCTATGAAAATCTCAACAAATGCTGTCAATGTTGTTTTACAATAAGTTGTGTGATGATCGCAAGAACACATATTTTATCACATCTGAAAATTGATTTTTTATCTTCTTTCTACACGCGGAGCATAGAATCATTGCATAGAAAAATCCCTTAGGAAAATGCACTGCACAACTGACTTCACGATCCCAGATTTTAACTTCACGTTTTTGAGTTTTTCTATTTTTCACGATTTTTTTCAATTGTTTTCGTTTGTATTACTTTTGTCTGTAATAAATTTTATTTAAATTTCTTTTAATTTTGGCTGGACATAAAAATATTTTTCCCCACATCATTATAAATAGCTCCGAAACTATTTGACAAATTTAGAAAATTCGTAACGCATTGGATAATTGATTTTTTATTTTTAAAATTATAAAGTGAGTGTGTCTCTTGGTGATATTTTTATTTTGGAATTTATTGTATTTTAATAAATTATTTTTATTAATTAAACGCTTTGCCCGTTTTTTTAGTTATGCCAACATCAGTTGAACAGCATGAACCGAAATTGCAAATGGTAATATTTTATTATTTTTGAAATCAAATTAAAGAAAACTAAACTGGGGAGTGGGCAGTGTTATTATTGTGAAAAAACATTTTTGTTACAACATGGATTTGAATTCAGCCAACAAATTTCTTCAGAATAAAATATAGCTTTGAAATAGGGTAATTGAAATTCATTAGCAGGGTGGTTCTGCCAAATATTGTTTATTTTTAGGCCAAGCATTCAATATTTAAATTACAACACGGTTATTATTACTATTTAAAATATTTAAATATAAAATATTTCAATTTCAAAAGCGATAATTTATTGGCATAAAAATTGTTTTGTCATCTTTTTTTGATTTTTCTATTGATTTGTTATCACTTTTTATTTTTAAATAGTTAGTTTTTGTACTATTTTTTGTTTTTTTTTTAATAAGTTAGTTAATATTAGTTGTTCTATTTTTTATTTATGTTCAAATATAGTGGCTGAAAACTCTCCTTAAAATATTTTCGAAAATAGAAATTAAGATTTTATAATGAAATTGTCAATAAATAAAAAAACACTCAATTCTTAGTGTCGATTTTACAACATTAAGACTTAATTACGAAATTGACAATAAACAAAAACCTCTCAATGCTTAGTGCTGATTTTAGAACTTAAAGAGATCCCCAATTATTTACGCTATGCAAGAAATTGCTTAATAAAATATATTTTATTATTAAAATTGCATTTAGGTAATGATGAGTATTGTATTATAATTTTGAGATCATAAGGCCCAGTTATGCGTTAAATGAAGGTTGTTGTTAGGGCTACGAATATTTTATATTTCACATAGAAACTGTCTTTTAAGAAGATTATTTTTTTTTAATTATAAAAAATCAAAATTGAAAATTTTTCGAGAGCACAAAAAACATCAGCATCAGCAAGGTTGTAAACTAGTGTTATTTAATATTTTCAATATGATTGATGGTTATTTTAATCAAATTAACATGGTTTATTCATTGAATTGACGAAGAACGTAACTGTCCGCCAAAAGTATGCTTCACGTAGTTCCATTCTTAGAATAGATTTTAAAATGTGAAATACAAATAAATATTTACAATTTGCAAACATTTTTCATTAATTATTTCGCTGCCGAAAATATTTTTTACACTTTGAAGATCTATTGTGATTTGTATAGAATTAATATGCGTGGTAGCCCGAAAGTAGGCAACAATTCAAATCCCTTGAGGGTAGTCGTTGATATTAAAAAAAAAATTATTAATTAATTGGATATTTTTAAGTTATTTACGTCGTTATTTTTAGTTAAAATCACTTCAATTGTTTGCACTTTGTTATTTATTATTCCTGTTATATAGCACTTGTTTTGTGTATTTACATTTTTCTTTTTTCATTTGTTTATTTTATTCGTTATTGGTTAAATAATAAAATTAAACTATGGCTAAATTATAGGCTGTAGAGGAAAAAATTATATACCATCGAGTTATCGTTTGGGATTTTAATGAAAGCCGTTCGTTTGGAGGATGCCGATTTTAACGAGTTATGACGATTTTTTCGTTGTTGTTGTTGTGGTTGTGGTTGGCGAGATTACTGATGTTCCGTTCCGTATTGCTTCGATAGCGAGATAGATTTAAAAAAGCATTATTGATTTACGTCAAATTTGCATGGTTAAGATGTTTAAGCGAAATTTGTGGTTGATTTGGAAATTGTTGAATTTTTGGTTAAATTTCTTTTTTATGTTCTTCCATCGTTTTATTAAAGCGCGCAACAAACGTAACGTTCGCTTGACCTAAGATGAATAACTCTTAAGATGTTTAAGTTATATCCTTTTATTTGAATACATATAATTTTTTGGAGTATTTTCTATACAGATACATATATATATATATATATAAATATGTATGCGTGTATATATTTAAATATATATAAGTAGGTGTATATATATTAAAATATGTACACACTGATGTTTTAGATGAACGTTTATATATATATATATATATATATTTAGAGAGAGTCGTAGCTGTGCGTAAGTAGTATGCTTGATTGAAATTATTTAAATATATAGCTAACGCACATACATATATTTATATATATAGTATATTATTTTGATTTGAAATAAAATATTTAGCACGAGAACTCACGCCAAAAGTAGCCAAAGCTAAACTAAACCTAACTAAATGTCTAATGGTCACAATGAGTCCTTCTTTTCGTTTCGTTGTGTCTTGCAATTCGGTCTTGGTCTTTTACTTAGGGCTTTCCCATGTCCGTGTGATAACAACAACACATGTACACAAAAGCAGCAGCACACCAACAACTACAACTACAGCAGCAACAAAATATGTTGGCATATTTACTTGTGCACGAAAATATAATAAGGCAACAGCACAAAAACAGCTCATAAGGAGAGGGAGGACCACCGTCAACATCGCCATCACCGTCATCATCGTCAAACACAGGCATCCCAAGTAAGCCAGCAATGCGGAGAGTGCTGTGCTGGCACACTGTCTGTAAAGCACAGGACCTACACGGCCGTTAGAGGGAGGATAAATGACCGAGGGTAGGGGAACAAAGATGTTGTTACAAAAGATAAGAGGTGCAGAGGATGTTGCTGCTGACTTTCTGAGTGTGTGTTGTTTGCTATTGTTGTTGTTGGTAGTATTGCTTAGTAGTCCTGCAAAGAGCAAGGAAACTTCTCACAAGGTTCGTTCTTCCTTGTGCTAAATTGTGAGTATTTAGTGGACGTCGTAGTCACAGTCGTGTCCGTTGTCGTTTTCGTCCTACACATCCTCCACGACATTGCCATCAGTGCCGTCGTCGTCCACCTCCCTATTTTCATCCTTGTCAGCCCATCGTCCGGCATCTTTCTCATTTTGAGTTTTACTATATTATAATTTTCTATATTTTCTATAATGTATAAAATTTCTCTCGTCTTCTACGTAAGGACACTCGTGCTACAACAACATGTATTCGGTTGCAGCAGCTACTGCTGCTGGCACTGCCACTGCCACTGCCACAATTACCTACCAACCATCTTTGATTTAAAATTATCCACAGACATATGGACACACCGACACTTACACGAAGCTACTCTTCTCAACATTTGTGTAGACGCACACACACACAGTATATAAAGTTATCTATTATATATATATATATATATTATATATATCCTTATATATAATATATGTACATACACATTTATATATAAATATATATAATTTCTATACATTTTCTCTGCCACATAAACGCAAGAGCAGCAAGTAACTGTGTCTTGCTTTGCGTTCGTGTCTCGGGCCGTCTCTGTAAAGCCGAAAGCCTCTGTGTGTGTGTGTGTATGTGTAAAAGGAAAAGAACAAGGATAATGCGCAGTTGTACACAAAAAACCCATTTGAAACGAAGACTAACACTCACATACTCTTACAGTCTAAAACATCCTTCCTTAGTTGAGTAAAGGAAATCTTCATTCATACCAACGATAGTCCACCCGAAGACGTTCGAATAAACGACGGCCGAAGGACAGAAACGAAGGTGCTGGCATCATCACTACACCAGCAAGAACTGCGTTGCGAGCCAATGTTGTAGTGGTAGGACAGCCATAAGTAGTGGAAACGTTATAACATTGGTGTTGGTAATGCTGTTGGCATTAGTGTTAGTGCAGTGCTGGTTGGCAGTAATACAATGAGCAGACACAGAGTATCTAAATTGAGGACCCTATGTGGTCTTAATTTTGAGCAATATTAGTGATGTTAATGGTGGTGGTTGTGATTGGTTGGCTGGCCAGCAATTGTTAATGTTCATCTTTTATCTCATCACCCAGCAGAAGAAGAACTTGGAGAATTAGGAGTAAACTAAGTGGAGAAAATGACTTTCTTGGAGCATACGTAATACAATAATCGAAATACATACAATGCAAAGGAGAAATTTCTAGTTTTTATTCGAGTTGAAATATGTGATTGAAGAAAATTCCTGAGCTGAGGTTAGCTTAAGTAGTAAGTGAAATATTTTTAACGAGGCATTTGCCTCGAAATAGGCAACAAAGGACCCCTTTTTTAGGAACGGAAATTGGATAACAACAAGAGATAATTGTAATTTATATTTATCTAAGAAGTTAGAATGCAACAAAACATAAAATATATTTTTGCGGAATACTGATTGAAAAAAAAAACAACACAAAACTTTGTATGGTTTATTTTTTTTTTACAAAAATTACGAATTTCGTCGAAGCCAACTTTAATATTTGTACTCTCATTTTGGAAATTAAAACTTGCACCGACTATATGTTCTGATGGCAATAAATGTTATGAGTTTCACTTTCACATAGAATAGAATAGAGGTTTAAGAACAGTCGACAAAAAATGAGTACAAATCGATTTTTTGATAAAGCATATCTTTTTTGTTTAAGAACAGTCGACGAAAAATTGAGAACAAATAGATTTTTTGATAAAGCAAATCATTTTTGTTTTCACAAAAACCCAATGTCTATTTGTAAAATATATACGGATAAATCAAGAAGTTGAGACCCTAGTTGTAGACGCATGATATTTTGATACTATCCAGCTCGAGGCCATTGAATGATAAAACCTGGACAATATCGGAAGCAACAACATTACTGCTATCTATCTTAATTTTTGTTTGGAATTTACTCGATTAAATGAGAGTAGCTTGCTACTCTCTGAGTGATGTTGTGAGATTTTTCTTGATGATCTATTTAAGAAAAACAAATTGATAGCAATGGTGCCACCTTATCAAGTTTCCTAATTACTAGCAAGTACCAAACTAGCAAGGACTAACGTTTTTAATTTTAGATAAATAGTGGCAGAAAATGAGATAATTCTTAGGGACTTTTTTGTATGAAATAAATAAAGCTCACGCTTTTATGAGTAAAAACCTCTGAAAATAGACATTTGTAAATAGGTTTTGGAAAGTAAGATTCCTTAAAAATATCGCACATAACTCAGTGATTAAGAGTAATTAGCTCGACGTAGTGCCGCCGGGATGTTTTTCAAATTGGAAAACGCCTTTGAACGGAGGAGTTGTCGTGGAACTGTAAGCGTTTTCAGTGTTATTTCCAATGGGTTCGGCATACATATTAGCGCACATTATGGCGTATGATTAATGCAATACAATTAAATATTCGTCATACGTAAGGGTGGCATGGTATGGAGTGTTAAGATGATTCCTCGAAATATAAATGATACGAAAACTCAATAATGTTGCAGTGCCAGTGTAAGATTATCAGCCCTTTCGAATTGTTGGGCTTTGAAATCAACATAAACCACTTTTAGCAAATACAGATTTTATAGGTACTATCGATAGGTGTAAACCAGATTGGGTATAATGTATGCAGAATACAAATCTTAAAATCATTTAACATTAGGTGTGACAATGTTGTATAACTGAAAATGCCTAAATGTCTTTAGGCATATCCAACTGAAATTTTTTCCACGGCACATAACACTATGTGCTTTCAGTAAAAACGTTACTGAAATTAATTTAGCGACATAATTTTTTTATATTAATTAAAGAGAGATTTTATTTATTTATTTATTATGAATTACAAAGTAAATTTATATTCTAATTTTGGGTCCAGGGATTGAGCCGGAGTGACTAAGACCATAGTAGCTAGTTATTTGCAGCGACAGACCAGAGCCTCTGGTGAGAATCGAACCCACGACCCCCACGCTGATAGCCGAGCACGCTACCAACTCGACTACCGGGGCGCTCTTGAGAGATTTTAGTTATGTCCATTTAAACGTTAATTAACATAAATCGAGCCAAACTATAGAGGTTTAAATGTGTGCTGTTAGATTTGCAAGCGGTTACTGGGCCAAGAGCCAAATGTTCAAACTCCTCGGTTTCTTTAAAATATTGATTGGATGACGATTTTTAGAATAAATAATGATATATATTATATATTTATTCCTTTTTAACTCCTATGACGAGCATAGGGCCACAGAACAATTTTAAATATTCTGAGTACTATTATTAGAAAACATATATTGTCTAAGATATGTTTTCTAATAATAGTACTCGGAATATTTAAAATTGTTCTGCTTGCAATCTACATAAAAATAAATAGATATAATTATCCTGATAACGAAAAATAAATCTTTTAACTGAATTCTATAAAAAGATTGACAACTGCGTCTGTCGATGTCATTTTTACTGGCATGGAAGAGATTGTGAACTATTGTTGAAGATGTAAATATTTTTAAACTACACTTAAATACCAGTCTAACGATTACTACTAAGACCTCTCTATTTAATCTCCATTGTTTTATATATTTTAATATAATAAATTTAAACTGTTTTTCGATGTTTTACTGGCGTAAAAATAGATTGGTAAAGTATAACTAATACGGCCCTATGTTCCAACTAGGAATTACTGGAAAATATATATATAAAGTATCACTAAACATATCAAAAATATCATCATATTATATATAGGTACATATCTAAAACCGTATAGTAAGATCACTTTGTTAAGCCCTCCAGGTCATAATAATACAAACTAATAATACATCTACAATGAAAATCGCGAACGTCAGCATGTTAGTATTGCCTGCTGCTTGATTCATTTAGCTATTGTTGAAGATAAATTTAGGAGATTAGATATCTTTATCAAAAATCACTTCAGAAGTAAGGCTAAGAGTCGGGCGTAGCCAGCGAATAATCTTACTAATATACACACTGGTGAATAATTTGTACTCAAAGAGAGGGACCCACTGTTTAGAGCCGGTAAGGCGGTAAGACGAACTTTCAGTTATCGCCGGCAAATACAATCTGGTTACAAATTGATGCCATTAACGAGCAAAACCGTTTGTCAGTTTCTAATTGGCATTTTAATATTATTAATCTATAAAAACAGCCTTAATGATTTGATACCGCCTTCACATAAAGTCATATGGTCCAGCCAATCACTTTAAATCGGATACTGTTTCCTCTACAACTTCCCATTTTCTGACAGCTCAACACAAATCAGCGCTAAAGTTAATGTGTAAAATTTCTAAATTTGCATTTACCATCAAGACGTATGAGAATTATAAACATTCTATTGAATATTCGTCATACGCCGTGAAATAGATATTAAATAAATTACCAAATGTTGCAAAATGCATCGTGTAGATTATTGTGCAAATAATTGCGTTTTGTTTGTTATGTTCCCTGTTAGAAATATTCTACCAAATTATTTTTGAACCCTCCGGTAGTATTCTAAATTATTATTATATTTTAAAGTTTAAAAAAATTAAAAATTAATATTTTAAAAATTAAGTTTTATTTTGAGTGTTTTCCAAAGCGTCTGAAAATAACTCTTTTAAAGAAAATCAGTGATAAAGCATTGCCTTTTTTGAAACAAAATAAATCTTCATTTGAGGAATGGCTTAAACTGACGAATGTCAAGCCAAAATGAGGATATTTATGTGATTCCCGGAAATGATATGACGTGGAGAACAGAGCAATATATTAAAATTCTTCAAGATGAGTTGAAAAATTATTTTGAATATTTTTCTTTTTTTACCGGCTCTGCTGTTACCTTTATTTAAGTCAAAATTGAAATTGATACCGCCTTCAAATAAAGTCATATGGTATAGCCAATCACTTCAAATCGGATACTGTTTTTTCTACAACTTCCCATTTTCTGACAGCTAAACACAAATCAGCGCTAAAGTTAATGTACTTGCACATTATTTTTATATGGAATATTTTGATTTCCAACAAACGAAAAAACTAAAATCTTGGGAATATTAATAGAAAGACATTGAAGTCTATATTTATACTTAAGACATTTAGAAATTCAAGAACCAAATCAAGGCACTTTTTTAAAAAGTACAATAAATGCAATATGATTACTCCTTAACATGAGTTCCGACGTTGACAATTATTCAACTGGTCCAGAGATATGACGATATTTATATTTAAACCTTTTACAGAAACTAAATCGAAGCAGAAATTCAATATGAAATAAATATTGAAATTGCATTTATAAATTATCTGTCTCTCATAATTTTATATATTATAAAATACTCCAAAATGTTATAAACTTGCATTCATATAAATGGATATTTTTTTATTTATATTGTTGTGGAAGAATCACGAAATCGTTGATATTCCATTTAATTTAATTGTCCTTTTTAATTTAAACACTGTTATTATTTTTTTTATTAAAACTCTTTTATTTACCATAAAGCGCGCGGAAAGTGGTTCAATATTTTTTGTTTTGTTTTGTTATTTTAAATTTTCGCGTTTTCTCATCCCCTTTCGAATCACATTCGTCACTTTTTTTCGTTTGACACTCCACAATCTAAAACGGTGATAAACGATATAAGCAAACAAAACGAAAAAAGCACACACAAACACTGGCTTTTTCGCCTTTTGTCGTTGTTTGTTCGTTTTCTGTCTTGCCTCAGACGACGTTCTGTCACAACAGTCTGACTGTGAGACTCAAAACATACTGATGTCGGCTCTAAGATCACAAAAACCCCAAAAATTGCTTTGCTAAAGCTTACTAAGTTATTAAGATGTTTGTAGTGGTAGGGTACCTGGTAGGGGGTAGGGTGGTCTACGGCTATCCAAAAGGGTTGATTCACGAAGGAGCATTGCCAAAGCAGAGTTTACACACACACACACAGTCTCTCTTTGTTATGACGCTGAGAAGATGAGAACTAGGAACTGTGGAGAAGATGGCAAACAAGATAAAGGAGAATCGGCAGAAAACAAGAGAGCTTTGCGGAGATATTAGATGATTTTGTGGGGGAGTTTGTTGTGTTTGAGGCAGAGTAAAGGAAAATGCGAAATGTTCGAGCAGCATTTATGTGTTTAGGGTATGTGTGAGAGTATCTAGAGAGAATTTACGACGTACATATTGATATTGAGAGGTTGTTTTCGGTATTACAAGAAGGGATTTCGCACAATATTGGCATGTAAGAATTGCTGTAAGACTATGGGGTCATCTGAAGAACTAGTAGATAAAAATTTAGAGGAGAAATTTTGCACTATTTGTTGCTTTGAGAATTTTTTTGAGTCTTAGATATATGTAGATATTTTTACAATTTTGAGAACACAACGATTAAGGTATTAAAAATTATATATTTTTTATGTCTAAATTGAATATCTAAAGGAATTTGGAGGCACATCTGCTCACAGCAAAATTTCTAATAACATTGTGTAAAAACTATGAAGATTAATACAAATAATTTTGAAAATTGGGTCTTTACATATCAAATATTTTCTTTATATTGAATAATTACAAATTTTGATTTTTTGAATATTTTTTGCTTTAAATTTTGACAAAATTTACAATATCTTCTAAGATTTTTGAGTAGTTGCAATTTTTTTTTTGGGACAGAAATTGTGGGATATGCAAATGAAAACTTATTTTTGATCTAAGGTACAGGAGTATTGAAGAAATAAACGGGATTTTAACAGCAAATTATCATTAAAATTCTTTTAAATTTCCGAATTACCGATTACTATTATTAATTATTAATTAAACATGATATTATTTGTTGACGCAAACGTGATTTTATTAAATTATGTTTTTTTGAATGGTTTTACTTTTGTAAATGACACAGAGGAATGTCCTATTCGAAGATTTTAGAGCTTTTGCTAAGGCATTGTGATTTATATACAGATTTTAGACAAATTTATTGCGAAAATATATTATTTGCCTAGGAGAAAGATCAAAATTGAGTTTCAGTGACATTTCTTGTAATTCTGGTAAAAATTTCATAATTCGCAGAATTTATTTTTAGTTTATTTTGGAGTTAATTAAATAATTTTAAGATTTTTTTTTACAATTTTCAGGTTTTAGGGTAATTGCTATGGGCCAGTGTACTGAAAAGTTTAGAAAGGAAATTTTGTAAACGATTTCTTCGAATTGCAGAACATAACATCATTACATCGAGTTTTGTATTCATGAGACTTTTAAGCATAAATCGAGACAAATATTAGTTTTGCGTACATCGACAAATTTATGATAATTATTTCTAAGAAGTATCACCAAAAACTCTATACGGAAGGAAACATTGCAGCACATTAACAATTTTAAGTCTGATATGACTCGAAAAATTTTTATTATTTCTTAAGCAATAAAGACATACACAAATGTGATTTTCTTTGTCTATAAACCATAAAAATAGTCTTAAGGTAATTTAAGTTAACGGTATTCTCTGCAAAGATTTTTACGTGAAAATTCGGTCGATTAGATAGAAAAATGAGGGATATCAAATGAAGCTCACAAATAATTATAAATAAAAAAATTTTTAGGTATTGTGTTAAAGAAATTATTTGAAGTACGACCTAATTGAAAAAAATGTGATTTAATTTAAATGTAACTTCTAATTTAATTTAAATGTATTCTTATTTTAATTTAGAATACATTTTTATTCGTTGTAACAAAGATATAAATAAAATATATTTATTTATAGCGCTATAGCTATAGTGCAAATAATTGCGTTTTGTTTGTAATGTTCCCTGTTAGAAATATTCTACCAAATTATTTTTGACCCTCCGGTAATATTCTAAATTATTATTATTTTTCAAAGTTTAAGAAATTAAACATTAATATTTTAAAATATAGTCAAATTTGATTTTGAGTGTTTTCCAAAGCGTCTGACTCTTCTAAAGAAAATCAGTGATAAAGCATTGCCTTTTTTTGAAACAAAATAAAACTTCATTTGAGGAATGGCTTAAAATGACGAATGTCAAGCCAAAATGAGGATATTTATGTGATTCCCGGAAATGATATGACTTGGAGAACAGAGCAATATATCAAAAATTCTTCACTATGAGTTGAAAAATAATTTTGAATATTTTTCTTTTAACATTTTGTTACCGGCTCTGCTGTTACCTTTATTTAAGTCAAAATCATAACTTCTTCTTACACAATCCTTAAGACGATTTTTGGTAATTTTGATAAAAGGCGAAAACAATCAAAATGAAGCAATTTTTTTATCCAAATTTCAAATCTATTCTGGTTGGCTCCTCAAAAAATATATTGAAACTTTGTTAAGGCGAAAAATAATAAAAATAGTTATTCAAAACAGAACACTTTCTTAGGTCCTGCTTTTTTGATTTTTTTTTTCCATAATCACTCAATTATTGCGAGAAATCTATAGGCAACAGACGTCTACAATTCGCTGTGTCTATAAAAAAGCACACCAAGAGCTCGTATCTAAAATATTTCTTATCTACGTTTTATAGAAATCAATTAATTAAAAAAACAGTTCCTTAATATAGTTTTATGGCCATAATCGTAATCGATTTTGAAGTTTAATTATAATTTTTTTAATAACATTTTATCGAATTTCATGACTACATTAAATCTTCAAAAAATTCAACATAAAATTGACAAATTATAAACATTTTTTCACAGGAAAAATGTATCGAAGCAAGATTCGAACATGTTAAATTAAATAAATTAGCTTTCTATAAAATACAGATGCAAACGTGTCTTCACTCCGTACAATATCACAACTCAAAGTGAATATACAAATATATTTCCATTAAGACTAATTTAAATTTAATTGAAACTACTTTCAGGTTTTTGTGAAAAATTCTACAAACGTCTGACAAATGCCACAACAACGTTTTTCGCAATAAAAATCTTATTTAAACCGTTTTAAGGTTTCAAATCAGTTATCAAGAAGTCTATTTATCTGAATATTTGAGTGTAAATATTTTTGTAATTACATTAATACTTTTTTGTCAAAAACATAGTTTTCTTTATTTAAAAACAATTTCGGAGTTTTCGCGGTTTCAGAGACACAATTTACAGTGATTCTAGAAATATTGTTTTGCTGTTTTTTATTAAATTTTACAAAATTTAAAAATTTTTTGTATTCTTAAAATCCCGCTATGTTGAGAATTTGAGGACTATCAATTATCCGGTAGAATTGATGTCTTAGAGGCTTTACCAAGTATTTTTTGTCTTTTTTAAATTCATTGTAGTGGTTGGTTTAATCCGCGTTTTTTATATTAATATTTAAATTATGTAAGATTCTGTGTATTCAATATTTAAAGAAATTTATATAGCCATTTCAAGAGATTTTCAAGTCTTGTTTCTTTTTTTTTTTTGATTTAATTTATTCCGGCCATAAATTGTATTTAATACCCGGTTTTTATTATGTATTTGTTGTTATTTTTACTTTACTTCGTGCCGTACAATTAAGAGAATTCGTTTGGTCTTTCCTAGACATTCTCTTTGCCTTTGCATTTCACTCGTAGTTCGTTGTACAATATTTGGAAAATGTTGGAGGAGAATTTGTGAAACAAAATGTATCTAAAAACCTCTACATAATTTGAAGTTGTTAACATTAGATGTTATTTACCGCAAAGCTTGAGATAAACTACAACATAAGGACAGCGAAAGTCCAGAGCATACGATGCCAACAATTTCATACATACATACACTCTTGCCCGTGGAGAAGCAAATTTATCTTTCTTGGGTTAGTAGCAGGTTTTCTGGTTAGTCTATTGTTGGATTGGTCTTATGAGAAAAGAGCCAAATACGTTTAGTTACTCCTACGCATGTTTAACTGGTAGTCACCCACACTAAGACATTTTGTTCTCGCCAGATACACCACTACAATTGCAATCAAGTGAGCAAACCTCAAAGATTTCTATGCTCTCCTAAGTCAAGCCGGAGGCATTGTTGGGATTGAGCGATATATAATATATTTTCTTGCGAGAGCACACAACTCAAATAAACCGAAACTGAGACTCAAGCAAAAGTCTCAAAAAGTCAAGACTCAGCAGAGGCAGGCAAGCCAAAGGACAGGGAAGTTAGCCACAAGGGCGTAGGTGATGTGATGGTGGAGCCAACGTGTTTATGTGGGGTGTTATTAGGCAGCCGGCTGGCTTATGCCGGCAATGGCTGCTCGAAAGCAGGTTAAGATGTTCACATTTTGTATTTGGTTGGTATTCGTTAGGGTGGCTTACCAGGATTTCTCAAAAAAGACTCAAAGTTCGGTGCTACAAACACATTTTTCGATGTCTTTCGTTAGTCGCATTGCCTTACAAAACTACTCGGGACACTGCTCCTTCAAAGTCACCATCATCATTGTCGCCTTTTTCGTCATCGTCGTCGTTGTCGTTGTTGTTTTGAAAAAAGGATCGTCGGTAGGTATTGCAATTTTGTGGAGTATCAAAAACTTGTTTTTCTTAATTAGCACAATATTTCTTGGAACTTTCTTTTCGTGTATCTTTTATTTTTTTTAGATTGAACAAAAATTTCTTTTAACAAACCGAACTAGACTTTTTCGTTGTTGGTGAGCTAAACAAATTTATTTAACCAAAAACGCTTTGTTTTGTATCCAAAGAAAAAATAAAGAAAATCGGCTTTTGGTTTAGAGCTTTGTTAGTATTGTTGTTTTAGTTGTGTTTGTTTTTTGTTGCTGTTTTTGGAGTGAAAAAATAACCGAAAATAAAAATTTTTATGTAACGTCGACGTTGATGTTAAGTTTTGTACTAATCGCCTGGCGTATGGCAAAAAAATCATTTGGCAGAGCAACGCATAGGCCGCGCAAAACCCCGCTTTTTCCCGTCGTTGTTTGTCGTGGCCGTGGTGCCATTTTTTCGTGCACTTTTATTATGGTGCTCCATGGCAGGGCATTGTGGCATGGAATGGCATGGCTGGGCATGTGTTGTGTGTTGTGTGCTGTGTGGGGCTACAACATCACATCCGTGTTAACGCGAAAAAATCCACGTATAAAACAAAATTTGCAATGTGTATTTCAGGCCTAACGAGTAACAGGAAGGCACCCATATACCCTACCCCTTGCGATGGCACACATCATTCGTTTCCCTGCAAATCCAGCCTAAACTCCAACAGGCGACGAGCGCACACAGCCAGGATACTCGCTGATTTTTGCCTGCTTCCCTTGGCTGTAGCACAACAGTGGAGTGAGGGTGGCGGCCTGTGCTGGTGGTGGTCGTGCAACCGAAATATGCTTAGCTAAGGTTAGGGCAGACTGGAGTTTCATGTTTGCCAGTGGGGTAGAGTATGGGTTTGATGACTTTTCAACTCTCTATGCATTTGTGTGTGTGTGTGTGTGTGTAGCTGTTATCTATCTGGCAACATGGGGTATAGCATGTTACAAAGGGTACCTCAATGTTAGAGAACAACTCAAATCTGACGCATTCTCTTTCGTTCTCTTGGCATTAGTGCGCATTTTCAAATGAAGAGATACAACTCACTAATACATCAAACATTCGTATTTCAATAGACCCCTTCGCACCGTCCAACTTCCCAAGTACATAGCACAACACCCCACAAGGATACGGGCATTATGTTGGTTGTTGGTTCCCTGTTAATGTTGGAGGCTATGCACCTACATGTCTGTTGGTTCTCCTCAAAGTGTTTTAGTTTTAGATGCCATTTATGCACAGTGCGCTCTTTTCTCGGCATTCCATCAGAAGTCCTTACCGTACACATAAGTATCTTCCTATTAATAAGTTTTCGCCTACGACTAGATTTCTTAGATACCTTTTTCTTTAGAGTGAGATACATCCTCTGTTGGAAGTTAAACATTTTATTTTGAGTTTTACTCCTACTCCTTTATCTTATTTTTTGTCTTTTTACTCAATTTTACTTACATATCAACTCCTTGACAATCTCTTGCGAAGAAGCACGTGCCTTAGCGTAGCAAAAGCACAGCTAACAAGTGTCTCTTTAGAGGGAAATCGAGGTAGTGAAACATTTTAGACCGCAATCCCCAAATAAATTCACAGTTCTTGAGAAAAAAACATTTACACATGCTTTTGGAATGGAATGTATGACTTTTGCACTTCATTAAGTATAAAATGCAACATATGGACATAGTTAATCTCATAATCTTTGTATCTGTGTACCCCGAACAATTTTTGGAAAGATAATGGCTATTTTGTTTTGAAATTAAAAAAATCTGATTTATATACCACATTTACTCTATGTTCGGGAGGTGCAATTTCGTCCCTTTTCAACAAGACTAGTTGATCCAACGTCTATTTGCTTATCAAAACGTTATCTTTAACCTTTTTAGTATAATCAAACTCTAATTTGTTTGTGTCAAGCGAAAGTTGGGCGTGGTATTAAAACAAATTTGAGTTCAATAACTGAAAAACTATATGAGTCAAGATACACGAAAAAGAGACTTTTTAATATTTTAAAATTTAGAGGCAGGGAAAATTTGTAAAACAAAAAAGTATATGTCACAAAGTAGAAGAGCAACGATTATATATATATTTTAGTAACTGAATAATAAGAAAAATAGCTATTTCTAAAGTAAGATGGCACGTGTACTTTATTACTTGGTGCTATTTTTTAAACTCAAATTCGGCAAGTGAGGTGTGCTTCTCGTTCGTTTGTGAGAATCATTTCCTTAAAGAGGCCGGGTTTGATGTTGAAAAGTCGCTGCGAAGCCACCTGAACGAAACCTTTAGACAGGGTGGAAATCATGATAGTGGTAGTCTGCAGCCAAGTAATAAATGTCACCATGCCAATTGTAAATAAATTTGCATTCTAATAAATATAGATGCAAAATGGTATTGAGCCAGGACAATATCCCAGTTTAAATCAAATTATTTCTAAAATTTTAAATCCAATTATCGATATTAATACACTACGCAACAGAAAAGTAACAATGTTCGGATGGATATTCCAATTTTCATCGAAGATACCTGTAATATTTGTACATGTATCTTGGGACCATGGCAAGAAATGTTGTGAATTTCACATTCACGTAGAAACAACTGTTCCCATATAAACGCAAAAAAAGATTGTTTTTGCTAGGTCCAAAAACTATTGATCGTATGTGGATTAATATAGTAGTTATGACCCACTCTCTTAAGAGAACTTTTGCTGGCTCGGAAAAAAGCATAAAAAATTTCGTTTTTCGTTTTAGTTTTTAATAAATGTTATCCTGAAGAAGAAAACAAGGTAAATTTTAAGAAAATTTATTGATGAGTGTAAGATTTAAATTCCTTCATGTAGAAGTATGTATATTTTGGAATTTTAGTGAGGGAAATTAACCCATTTCGCTCTGAGATTACATTTTTATTTTTTTTTATTGAAAAATACTAAAATTTCCCAATTTTATTTTCGTTTTCACAGAAAAATCAGTTGACAAGTGAAATGTAAGCATATGTGAAATCATGTTTTTTTATGTATTATGAATCAGTTACATATATTGCCAATTCAGCATGATTCTTCTTTTAATTTAATTTTTTATTAGTCTTACAAATAACTTTAAAAAATGTCTAAAAGTATTGGTTGCAGAAATTTATCTCAAGCATCGGGGGCGAGGGAGTGAAAAAGAAGAGTCGTCAAATTTATAACAAAATTTACGTGAAATTGCATTTTTTGCATACATATTTTTTTTAATCGAACGGCGGAAAATATATCCTTTTCGAGTTAAGCACACCAAATTCTTTCAACCTTTTGTCACTTCATACTGTATACTAGTGATATTTCAAATAATCTTTGATTGATCACCTACATCCGCAAATGATCCAGGCTCCTCAGCAAAACTTTTCTGAATTTATTGGAAAAAGTTTTATGCGTAACAATGGAAAATACCATAAAAACCCCAATGTTTAATATCACAATAATGTTTGAAGAAGTCATATCATTACAATCATTGAAGTGGGCTGAAAACACATCCCCGAAACGGGTAAGTGGTAGCTGTTCCAAATCAGTGAGCTGTGCGCGAAATAATTTTTCACAAACTGAAAAGGACCTACTACATAGAGTCGACCACGAACTGTTAATGTATTTTATATTGAAGCCTTACACATGAGTTGTTACAGCCGCTGACAAAAGTCAGACAGCAGTTAAACCTAAGTGGTCAAGCTCTCACGCTTAATTTTTTTATATATAAAAGCCTTGAGCCTGGTCAAGCTCACACACATAATCTAATTTTTATAGATTAAATTTCACAATGAATTTTGATCGGACAAAAATCAGTAACTTTAAAAATTTTTAAATCTAATTTTTATAGATTTAATTTCACTATGAATTTTGTTCGGACAAAAATCAGTAACTTTTGATCTAGTACACATTGTAGTTAAGGATTATTTCGTATAGAAATAATTGACAATTATATATGAGAGATCTCAAATATTAAATTTGACGACTTTTTTTAATTTTTATTCTCAATGAAAATATTTTTCTCTATTATTGTTTCAATGTTCTTTAGATATATTTTGTTGGAATGGTAAGTAATGTTGATAACACTTTTAAATTATTTCTTTATACAAACTTTAAGTTTTTCGAATATTTAAAAAAAAAATGATTTTTTCTTTCGATTAGAATGTATAATTACTAGGGTTTCACACAAATAGTGCATTTTGAGAAATATATGTACAAAAAATGTCATTGGACCCACATAGCTCGTTTTGTCTTTCAACTGTTGTCCCCCATTTTCGCCGTGATAACTCTTCATCAAACATATATTGCAACTTTGGTCAGATGGGATCAATTTAGTGAAAAAAGTTGGAAATTTTAATCTAAAAAAATAGGCACAGATATTTTATTTTCAACAACTTCATAAAACTAAGTAACAAGTTGCAAAAAGGGGACATTGGTTTTCTTCTGGTGGATTATTTATGTCACTTTGGTTTTTACAGAACTAAAATATGTTGACAAGATCAAAAGATATTTTATTTTGATGGATGGAAGGGGATTTTGAACCACTGTGTGCCGACAAATAAAGTTCTTCATCCTTTCGGGGCTGCCGAACTGATGACGTACCATCACCACATTATCCATAAATTTCAAATGATCTGGAATGAATGTGGATCTGGTAATCGGTGTTAGATTACAATCATATGTCTTGATTGCATACTTACCGCCCGAAAAGTTACATATTAACTACAAGGGTCCATGCAAAACTCAACTTTCGACGCAGTTAGGGGTAGAGTAAAGTTAATTACTTGACCCCGTCTATGATAAATTTGCCCTATGTGTATTTGAGAGAATAGTATTTCCGTTTGAGCATATGCGTGGAGTGATCTACTTCCATAATTATCAAGTGTTGTTGACGAGGACGACCAGAAACCATACAGATGATATCGTGCAAAGACCTTCATCACATTATAATGGGTCTTGTGCTGAGATGACTTGTTATTTTAATAAAAAACGAACCGAGTCTTGAATAATACATAAAATTAAAACATAGTTGTCATTTTACCCATCCAGAATAAATAGCGACATATGAGCTCTGCGCAAACAATATAATATTTTTTTTTTCAATATATTTAGAACACCCTTGTGGAAAAACAATAAGATTTAAATAATTTCCACCAACGCACAGTAGGGCCTTTGGACTTTTTTTTTTTGCAAAAATCATAATTTCTGAAACATAATTACAAATTTGTTGTAAAGAAGACATCATAGTTGTAAAGAAGACATCATAGGCTTTAAAATGAGACCACGAATTTCATCCCGTACTTATTGGGAGCTTTAAAATCAGACGTTGAATATGGATTTTCTTTCTTTTCAAAAACATCATATTTCATGTTATTTTATATTTACTTTCTTGTTACCAAACTAATCATTTTTCATTTATTTTTGATCTAACATAACATATATTCACATATTTAGTAATATAATTATAGTTAACTAACTGAACTCCGCCCGCTTCTCCAGACAAAAACACGTACCGAAAAATCAAAATACGGGTTTATATTGTTTTTTTTCGTGCTCAGTAATATATATGTACTAATTTTTATAAAGTTATTATCAAAAACTTTTTTGCCACGCCCCTCCCGCCCTCAAATGCCTATAGATCCTATCTGTATGAAGTTCCAAAACGATACAAAAGTTTTTAAAATATTACTAGGGATATATATTTAGTTTATGTGAAAGGTGCCACACCCACTTTTCTCGGGCCGCCCACTTTTTCCACAAATTTGCACAATAATATTCAATGAACTCACACAAAATTTCAAAATTGTTGTTGCCATATAACGGAATATATATTGGTTTCTAATTTTCAGAGAAATCCTGCCTATTTGTATCTTGCCTACATAATTGAAAACTTAATGAACTCACAGAATTTCAGGAAACTCGGTGTCTTGTAAGAGAAAATACTCTATAAGTGGTTTTAATTTATTATGGGATGTGCCACGCCCTCTTCAAAACTACCGCCCATTTTCTCCCAACTACCCAGACTAACAGTGAATGGATTTAAATAAAATTTCAGAACTCTCAGTGTCATAGAAATGAATATATTTGATAATTGATTTCAATTTTGTATGAGAGGTACCACGTCCTCTTTTCCAATTCCGCCCATTTTTTGCACAACTGTCCAAATTACTACCCAATGAACTCTCACAAAATTTCATGACCCTGACTGTCATAGTACTCCAAATATGTTGCTTTTTAAAATGCGAAATAAAAAAATTTGCGTTGGAGGTGCCACACTTCTATTGTAATAACATGCGAATAGACAAGTATCGGCTGCCAACTTTTGCCTAAATGTAATGTCTTCCAAAACTTATCAAAACTTTTTTAGTTCTATTCCACCAAAGTTGAAAAACGATCAAAATATAGTGTTTTTTTATTATCGCGATTTTTGGGTAACTAAGCCTCAGAAACCACCAATAATTGTTTCATTCCATTTCATTTAACGTACCTTTCAAACGAGACCAAAACCGTAAAAATTGGTTAGGTAGTTTGTCTGTAACTCAATTATGAATCTTACAATTTTTTCACTTTTTGTTTTTTTTCTTGAGTTCTGAAGAGATGAATCAACTTTGAGCGGCTATAAAACCACAATTTTTGTCCGATTTTGAATCGGTTTTCGGATTTTTGATCGGTAATAAGTTCTCTATCAATTGGTATTATCAGTTTTACCAAAAGCTTTTATCAAATTTTCGACTTTTGCCACTGATTCCTGGCAGTGGCCCCACAGTGCAACGTTTCAATTTTCGAGGTGCTACAAAAATAATAAAATTAAAAAACAAAATTTGATACTGAAGCATACTAAAATTGATTCAGAGAAATGCCCCCAATCTAAGTACATTTGTAGTAGAAATGAGTAAATAAAATTCATTTTGAATAAATTTTACTTGATTTGAGTATGAACGTACTACATTCAAGTGAAAAATAAACTTAAATTGAGTAAAAGAATACTGGGCGCCAAACAGATACCAATTTCCTTAATTTTAGTACATGTTTACTTGAATTTAGTACACTTTTTTCTGGGTGGAGCGACCCGATAGGAAGCGTATCGTGAAACGTTCCATTTCCAACAAAGTTTTTAGTGTGTAGCTAAAAAACTAGCTGTAATGGTCCATGGCTCATGGACTCAAAATTAGAATAAAAATTACATTGTATTAAAATCCATCATCCATTGTATTAAAGTCCATCTCATGGACTCAAAATTAGAATAAAAATTACATTGTATTAAAATCCATCAAAATTAAGCAAGAAATGAAATAAAAAAATTGAATAAAAATATTAATGAAAAGAAAAAAATACCGACCTTTTGGTGTCAAGTGGATTTAAGTAAGAACCGTAAGTACGAATTATAAACCTTTTGTTAGGATCGGAACTCTAGGAACTCTAATGTTCCCATTATGTCGGGTATAGCATACCCTCCCCTTTCCATTCTATTACTATTAAATACGAGTTTCCAGGTGAAATATAACGTGTTCTACTAAATTAGAAAAAATCGGCAAAGGAATGCAACTTCTAGAGCTAAACAAGCTATATCGGGAATGACATTTGCATACGGGTTACATCAAATATGAACTGATGAGATCCATTTTCTTCCCATATGTTTATACATATGTTCATCTCCCAGTGGCCCGAACGCGACATTCGCAAGAAAGAAACTGAAAAAGTCGATCAGCCTTTTTAGTGTTCTAACGCTACACATATTTCCAAGCGTAGTAATAAAGTAGTAATTTTGAACTTTTAATAAAAATAAAGTTAGTTAACTTCAAGTCTCATAATAAAAAAGTTGTCGAAATAAGGAAAAAATAAAGTTAAAAGCTGTTAGTATGGTCTGACTTCATTTTTTTGGTAGACCTTTTTTGGGAGATGCCCATATGTGAAGAATCAGTTAATGTTTGTGATTCCTAGAGCGAGGAAGTGTTTGTTTGCATCATATAAGATTCTATAATATGTTGTGATAACTTTGAACAAATTCGATTAAAATATGTGGTTTCTAGAGCTGAAAAAGTCCGCCCTTGACCTGTAAATGGCATGTGTACTTTATTACTTGGTGCGATTTTTTAAACGCAAATTCGGCAAGTGAGTTGTGATTCTCGTTCGTTTGTGTGAATTATCTCCTTATAGAGGCCGGGTTTGATGTTGAAAAGTCGCTGCGCAACCACTTGAAAAGACGTTTGACATGGTCGAAATCATGATCGTGGTAGTCTGCAGCCAAGTAATAAATGTCACCATGCCATTTGTAAATAAATTTGCATTCTATTAAATATAGATGCAAAATGGTCTTGAGCCAGGACAATATCCCAGTTCAAATCAATCACTTGTGCAAAATTTTATTGCGATCTGTAGTGTGTTTACAAGACTAGATGGTCGAACGGTTATGGCTAAATTGATTCAGAAAGTTATTCTAAGGTGATCGTTGTAATAAACGAGGGGTCTATCTCGCTTCCTTTGGAGGGTATAAATAATGTTCTCGTACATATGCATCACAATTTAGACATTTATTCTTATATGAGGCACTAAGTTAACAATTTATGACCATTGCTGTTACGTTTTAGAAACATTTAATGAGCTTTTGCATCGATCATTCACATGTGAAAAATATTTGTGTTGTGCGGATACTGTAAAAACAAACTAAAGTACCAGATCTCGTACCTCGAACATGAACAATTATTGCTTAAAATAATAAACATTGAATGTTATTTTTTAGAAGTTAAGCCAAAATGGCTCGGCGAAAACAGAGTACAAAAAGATGAATACAGTGAAACCTCTCAGGGGCGTACATCTCTCGTAATTGGACACTTTTTTTAAATATCAATTAAAATTTTAAAATTTTCATTACAATAAACCTCCATTAAGCGGAGGTATAAAATATATGTTTTTTTATTTTACCTCCTTTATGCGGTGCCCGTGACTTTCCGCTGTTAAGAGGTTTCACTGTATATGACCATAATTTATATAAATTTGTATGTCAATTTCATTCTGGAAAATAGCATCTGATTTTATTCAGAAACGGTATTATCACATTCATTCTGGTAACAATCGGTATAAAGTTTGGTGAAGCTTTTCTGCCAAATAGACATTTGAATCGTGTTTCAGCCATCAGTGGCTCCCTTGAATGGACATGAAGTCATAATTTGTGGCCATACTTATATTAATATTTTTTTGTTTTGTTTTTGTAGTACTATTTCATTTTTAATATGAATTTTACTATTTTCTTCTTCGGGATTTTCTGACTTTTTTATTTCCAAAGGACATATAATTTATTTTCGAACATTTGGGGAACATACAAAGACGATATGGGTGGGTGTCAAATGAATGATACAATATCTGTTAAAATACTTAGACCTGTACACTTCTATCTGTATTTGTTAAGCATTAACAATCATTTCAAGTTTTCCCCTTAAAAAAAAATAAATAAACTTTAACCAGTTAAAGATAAATAATGCACCGTGCCACACTATTTTTTGGACTTGAACAAGACCATACATACATGAAACTAGAGATTGTATGTCGAAAAGTTTTTCATTTAGCGATATTTTCACCTTTTTACATGACTTTTAATTTCCAAAGGATATAGATGATTTAATAATTTATTTTAATACTTTTGCGAGACACACAAAAGCGATATGGGTATCAAATGAAGGAGAAGAATATCTACTAGACGTCATATAGTTTCATGTGTATATGGTCTAGTTCAGCTCAAAAGAAAAAAATGTACAATTTTCGCACAGTGAAAAAAATATTGTATTAAAATTTTTTAATACAATTAACTATTGCTGTCGGCGAAAATTTAAAGAAATATTATTTAATTTGAGTAAAAAGTTAAGGTTTTTTGTTATAGCGGCTTAGACATTATATAGAAACAATTTTACCGCAATATAGAAATAAATACATTAATGTAGAAAATATTGTTCCTAATAAAATATGATGCGAGTGTGTCCAAAATAAGTAAGGTCTGCTTAGGCAATTAATGTTGAAAATATTGCTCCTAATACACATTATGATGTGAGTTTGTCCCAAATGTAATATTATATGATATTTTGTGGAACTATTATTTGTAGGCTATGTGCTATAATATACGCTACTGCGAACACTTAAATGTTTTAAAATAATTTAAATAAGTAATATTATTCAAGCTTGAGATCTTAGTAATGTTAATATAATTCCTTATGGTGCCAAAAGTTTGAATATTTCAAAATTTTTGTTAACACATTTATTTTAGACATATCCTGGAGGATAAAAATCTACGAAATGAAATATTTGACATTTTGACATCAAAAAAAAAAGAATTTTAATAAAATTACTAAGACTTCGAAATTGAATAATATTATTTCTTTACTCTTATTTTCGCAATATTAAACTCCACACAAACCGGCAAGTATAACTGTTGGTTAGCTCTAGGTGTAGGTTAATCAGACTTGGTGGAAAGGGGTTAAAATAATAAAAAAACTTATTAAAAAATGTTTATATAAATATTAAAATTGTTTGTGCAATAGTGATTATTTACATTCGCATTTTTTCCTATTTTGTTGAGGATCCCATTTCATTAATATGTCAAATGTCTAGTTTTCAGTTCTTATCAATAAGGGTTTTAGCAGTATTTTTTAGATAAATTTATGATAGAAATTTGTTGATATAAGTTGAATGAAGTACCTATGATGAAGTATGTATGTGTTCTGAAGCTAAAAATTGTATATTAAAATTATAAACCGCATGTCTGACTGATAGAGGAATGCCTTATATTATTTTGTATGAAATTTTCAGAGGAAAATATATTTTTCATTTGAGGCTATGAAAGTAATAATAGTGAAATATTTAATATTGTGTAAAATATGTATTTGTCATCACAGATAGAGCCCCCGAGGTATCACTAAATATAATAATGTTGTTTATGTATCCAGCTATTTCGGCAAAAGTGGCTTAATCCAGTTTCGGGCTTCTGAGTTTTAGGCTCTTTTTTACATTTCCAATATTTATTTAAATGAACACAATAACCCATTTTAAGTTTAGACCACTTTTGCTCTTTACTATTGCTGTTGATTTTTTTTTTTAAATATTATAATAAAGCAAACATTTTCACCTACACAGGACAATTTACTGATGTTATTTATCCATTTTATTTATATAGCGATGATTTATTAGCGTCGTCATAGACGTTGATGCAGTTTCTTTGTTGGCGGCATAGGCAGCAGGCGGGGCTGTTGTGAGATTGCTTGCTGTCGTTGCCAACAAATGCAAAGCAGGTGATGATGATAGTGCAGTTGCGTTTAGCTTTGAGGTGTTTTGAGGTAATTTACAAAATTTACAAATGTGGCCAACTTTTGTGGTTTTAAACAATAAACGTGGGTTTGTTTTACAACTATGGCAATACTGTTGCGGTGCTATACAATTAACCATTATTTAGTAAGTTGGTTAGTTACAGAATGCTGCGAAGGGCCGGCCACAGGATACAAAACGAAGAAATGAAAACATTCATGGAGTGTGTCTTTTGACGTTGTGGATGGGTGGGGGAGTAATGATGGGGGTCGTCGTCGTCGCCGTTTTCCGTGGACTCGAAAATATGTTTCTTAAAAAACACAGCACAAAATTCAAAGCATACTTTGAGGATGTTAGACTTTCACAAGTTTTATTGTCTACTTTGGGGCGGGGGAGATTGTTTTGTTTTTGTTAGTTGTTTTTTGCTTTCAACATTTACGACGACGACGCCCTTAAATGTTTAAATAAATTTTTATTTTTTTTGCTAGCCGTGATCTGTTGATCTTTTTGTGGGTTGGGGGAAGTTTTTTTTCCGTTATATTTTCAAAATATTGGTATTGTTTGTTTTAAGTTGATTATTTTTTTGTTTCTTTATTTACGAAAGAAAGGCTTAGATATTGTTTTTTAAGATCCTTTTAATTAATTACAAGACGTTGCTGTTATATCGGTTATATATTTTTTTATTTGTTTGTTTTTGCGTTGATTTTAGAGGGGGCGCTGTTAATGATTAAAGAAAATAGATGGCATTGCTGGGCATTTAGTAGTATGTTTGAATATTCTTTTTTGTGTATATAGTTATTTATATATTATCCTTTGAGCACTGTCACATTTACCAACACATGCACGTTTCATCATAATGAACATCATTATTTTGTATACATATATATATATTTATATTATATAGATGTAGGAATATAAATTGCATTCATTTTATTTTGATTTCATTTTTACTCAAATATGTTTTACACTCTTTTCACAATTATGTTGTTGCACTTCCACTTTATTAAAGCTTAGATGATAATTATAATGAAAAAAAAAATGAGTATGATTGCAGTTGTTTTATAGTATATACATATATATCTATATATATATATATATATATATATATATATACATATATATATGTATATAATATATATATATATTATATATACATATATATGTATATATTATAATATATTTAGAGTATTTGTGTTTTTGTAATTTTTAGTTGAGTCCTTTCTCCAATCCGGTTTGAGTCCCGTTTGGGTTTTGTGATTTTTTTTTAGAGTTTTTAGTTTGGAAAAAGTTTCGGTAGGGTTGTTGTGTGCCTTGACGTGGCGTATTACGTTACTTTTTACCGTGAGTATAAAAAAGCAATGTTGTACTCAAAAGACGTCCAAAAGCCGTATGCCAACAAATTCCGGGACATTGAATGCGTTCGGCGTTTTTCCATGGTTTTCGTTTCGATGATGATGGAAAACTTCAAACTCGTTTGGGTCGTTTTGAAACACAGCACATAATATGCCAACCAGGCTATGCCAGTCATGTGTGTTTGTTGCTGTATGCAAGTTGTGTTCATGATGACGATGACGATGCTGATGCTGTTGTTTTTGTTGATGTTGGCGGTGTTGCAGGCCACCTTATACTTGGCACATAGCATTCCCCCGCCGTAAATAACGAAACAAGCGCTAGGCAGTAGATGGCTGCACCATCGTCATCATCACCATCGTCGTCGTCGCCGCGTTAAATTTTTTCGGCCAACAAATACGCGCGCGAAAAACTGGTTAGCAGTGCCACACATACACACCCCACCTATCCTAAGCCAATATGTTGTTCTTAGGACTACTGATGCTCATGCTGCTGCTATTGCTGTTGCTGTTGTATCCATTGTCCAAAACGCAAATGCATTCCTTAAAGTTTGAGGCCTATGTAAAACGCCTCTATGCACACGCACACGCACACACTCATACAGCAATCAAATCCTTTGCAGTGATTTAGGAGAACTACACATTGCACATATGCTGGGTCCTCTTACTCATGTGCCTTCTTCAAATCCAACTGCTATATGGACGCACTTCACTTTTACGCAAAACTCACACATTCACACACTCTAACTTAGGTGTGTAGACACACACGCACACACATATGGCTGTTGGCACACGCACACATTCTCGATTTTGTGGAAAAAATGCAACTTCCCGTATAACCAGCCAAAACCCAACTGCCCTTTACTTCAACGAACGGATTTGGCGGAAAAAACTCTACTCTCAAAAACCCCAAAGAAAATACCCACACACACACATACTCGTGCACTCAAACAGCTCTCCTGCAGCAGAACCCCCCGCCACCAAACATGTTCTCAACAACAAAATCACAAGCAATATATATCTTATGCCGGACCAGAGGAAACCTCTCTGTGCCGTACAACACATCACATATACCTCCACGTGCTGGCCACGGCATCAAACTTCCTTTACAACATGCCACACTTGCACCCAAACAACCTCCGCAACATCACCCCATGTTCGGATGGGGAAGGGGTGAAAGGGTTTTATATACAACGATATGCGTTTTCTTTTACGGCCTATACGGTCTTGACTCATACTCCTAAGAGTAGGCCCAGGATTTGGTATATTTTGAACCACCTAAAAATAGGCAATGCTTAATGCAATTTATAGCCACACAAGCACACACACACACGCATACACAGACAATTCTTCTCTTCTTTCCCTGCACTCGCATCGAACTGCATTCACTCTCACTCACATTGCTGCTCCGGCTATGTCTGTCTCTCTCTCTTCTTGTGCTGGCCACACAGCTTTCTGGATTTCTAACAAAAATGTTGAAAAGAGACAAAATGCAAAAAGTCTATGCAAAAATGCAACAAAAATTGCATCAGGCCTAAAAGCATGTACAGACGCAAGGCCCACATACGCACTGCACACCTCACCCTGTCTGCCCGGATGAACCAACAAAAACTGCATTCGTTTGAGGCAAAAAAGCCGGTTGCATATTTAGGCTGCTTCACAGACAAATATGCAAAAGTGCATAAAAAATGCTCACTCTCTGACAGCGATGCTCCCAAAAACCCACTTGTATGAATTGTTTGCTTGCACTGAGTCGCGCTCTCTCTCTCTGTCTCTCGCTCAGCTCAACTCTTTGGAGCTCCCTCTCTCGGTGTTATCTTGAATATGAGCCCCGGCCCCTCGCCCACCCGTCATGGATAAGGCTCTGTATGTACGTGTAGTATATGAAAAGGGGCACTATCTTGCAAAAATGCGCATGTCATCTTCAGTTCCGTACATAGCAAGTGGTCTTATTGCATTTTCTAGGTATATAGCTAGAAAAACATACAAAAAGAACGCATACATCTAAATAAAAACAAACCAATACATATGCATTCATCACAACTCGTTGTTTGCGTGTGTGTCATCGCGTGCATGTGAGTGAGTGATATGTGGCATAATGTGCAGGGCTTGCGTTGTATGGAGCTGCATGCTGCCCGCTTGTTGTAGTTAATTGCATTTAGTAATGGATGGCATGTTGCATGTAGCAGGCGGACGCATGGCCTCCTTATCGGCAAGGGGAAGACAGCTCTTGTTTTTGGCAGGAGAGGCAGATAGTTCGACGAGCTCATACGATCTTGATGCGATGCAAATGTTACCCAATTGCAGGGGGATTCTTGAAAATAGAACTTTATCACTTGGGACAAGAATTTAGACCGAAGATTTAACTGAATATGTCGCTATTGGGATTATGTCCAATTGGTCAATACATTCAATTTTTCGATATAACTCCACTCGAGCTCGGCCCACCGGGTCCAAATTACATATAAACCTAGTGGGGCACCAACCTAATCTATGGCGTGAATGTGGCTTTTTTTTGGCTGCATGACGTTTTTATATATTAAGATATATACAACAATAAGATATATAAAATAGTAATGGTTTACGAACAACTCTGTAATGCATTATTCTGCGTAGCTTTGGACATACCCAAGAGTAGAACATATTTCAAAACGGCAGAAGGCCAGCAACGCGGGTCCACTTTGGATGATTTGTATACCCTACACCACAGGATATAATGTCTATGTGCATTTGTTTGTAACGCCCAAAAGGAAACGAGATAGACCCATCGACTTAGAATCACTTTTTGAGTCCATTTAGCAATGTCCGTCCATCCGTCTATCCATCTATTCTTGTAATCAAAGTACAGGTCGCAATTGTTGTTAGAACTAAATTAAACTTTGCACAACGAAGTTTCATGGGATAAGGACGAACGCTATTCAATTTGAAGAACAATTTCGGTTCAGATTTAGATATAGCTTCCATATAAAACTTGTTCCCGATTTTACTCTTTCCGCTCTAGAAACCACATATTTGAACAGAACAAATCAACTAGAAAACTGCTGTGGTAAAAATAGGCCAGATCGGATCATATTTATATATAGCTCCCATACAGATATCTCCTCCGATTTGGCTTTTTCCGCTCTCGAAACCTCATATTTGAAAATATTTTCTTCAAATTTGGCGGTTCAGAGTTACCCATAGAAATTTCTCCTACGATTTGACTCTTTCCTCTCTAGAAACCACATATTTTAACAGATTTTCTGAAAATATGGCAAAAAAACTTATATTACATCTAGAAACAGCTCTGGTGAAAATGGGTCTGATCGGTTCAGATATGTATATTAGAGCGTACCAGGTTACAAGTAAAAAAAAAAAAGTTCGCCGTACACCTTCGAATATGAAGTATTATTGAAAGGTAGTTTCAAAAAAATTTTTTTTATTTTTTTATGCCGAACGTAGGGGTCGCGCTTTTACATTTTTCTATATAACTTCTGCATTTATAAACGGATTTTAAAGTGTGATACATCGATGTTTTTGTCCGATTTTTTTGTCTTTGAAGTCATTGAAAATCGGCCTCGTCGAGACAAAAACATCGATGTATCACACTTTAAAATCCGTTTATAAATACAAGTTATATAGAAAAATGTAAAAGCTCGACCCCTACGTTCGGCATAAAAAAATAAAAATTTTTTTTTGAAACTACCTTTCAATAATACTTCATATTCGAAGGTGTACGGCGAACTTTTTTTTTGAGGTACGCCCTAATGTATATATTACCTCTAAAATAAATTTTTCCTCCCAGTTGATTATTTTCGCTCCAGAAAGATCGGTTCAGATTTATATATAGCTCCCATTTAAAGTTTGTGTTCAAATTTTTTTACAAATACAGATCACCCGGATCAAATGTGACGACCTTTGTATACACTACACGACAGGGTATAATGACTAGGTGTATGGTATCATATACATATGTTGGTCGCGCCCGACTTTAACCGTCCTTACTTTTTCAATATTCATTTTTTTGAGTTTTCATTTATTTTTCGATATATTTTCATAACATCAACAGATTTTCGTTGTTGTTTCGTGAGGATTCTGCCCGATATTACAGTGGTCATAATTACTAGTTTGGTTTTTATCTTCGGTCATTAATTAAATGGCAAAAGACTAGAATAAATCTATACCGGAAATATGAAAACTAGGTATAATGTATTACCTTATGAGCCAGTTTTCTTTGAGTCAAATCTATACCGATGTGGTCTACTTGTTAACAGGTGGTACATGTATACCGCGCTGAGTCAATTTTGAATAATGAGTCATTAGAAATCTTTAATTAAGATGTGTAAGAACGTTACATCCAAATAAATGTGACATGTTCTTCCAATAGGACTGAACGACTTTGAAGAATACATTGAAGGAACACCGGAATCATACGATTTAACGTATTTAGATTATTTTCTCTGTAGTTAAATGAAGTCATTGGTTTATGAGACTAACTTGGAAACGCCTTGGGCATCTTAAGACAACTTTGTCCTATCCTATGCTAAGATATTGCTCGTCAAAGTGGTAGAAAATATAACATACAGAATGCGCCTCAACCGAGACAGTCGTGCCGCCTACATGCCCAATTGATGATCAAGCACTAATTTCATAAAACTAATAGATATATTATTTCGTAAATATTGTTTTGAAAATGATCTTTTCGCTATAGTGAACATTTTTTCTGTATTTTGTATTTATTTTATTCTATTTATCCAATAGAATTCGTACCCAGTTTAATTTAATCTGAACGTTAAAAGCGCATTTTGTTGAAAAGTCAAGTTCCATTAGTTATTATGTGAGGGAAACTCTTAAAAATACCCTTAGAAAATTGGAATGCTGCGAAAACAATTTGATTTTTACATTCTGAGCTGTGGCACTTTTGTATGTCAGCCTTCAATTTCCTAAATTCATTTTTCTTCGTAATGTTTAGGGTTACTTTTTGAATAAAAAGATGTTATTTCGGTAGAGCAATATTTTAGTTTTCGCTGAAAATGTAACCGAAATTATATTTGTACATGCCTTTTTTGTTTGTAGTTTTTCTATCGATCCATTCAACGGATCGCGATGATTGTTTATTAAGGACTAATGACGCTTGTAATATGTCAATCGTTCCAGTTTTTTATCCAAACTTCGCCGTTACAATAACATTTATATTAACTTTCTCTGTCTGTATATATTATATTCAATTGACGATGCAACAAAAATTTTATTGATGAGCTATTTCTGCTGGCTTTCTAAACTCATCTTTTACCTAAAATTCCAATTTTCGCAGAAGTTATCTAATATTTGTACACTCATTTTTGAAATATATGTCCAATGACATATTTTAAATTAAAGCCTCTTATGATGGCTACAAATGTTGCCAATCTCACTTTCTCGTATTTTTGGTTTACCGTTCTCTACCAAAATATCCACTTTTGCCAAGAAGACTCGATATTCCAGAAAACTTGGCCTTGCTTCACAAATTATAATGCATTTGTCATCTAATACCGGGGACCCATTCACAATTTAATAAAATATTTTCATATCTCATTTTCATTGTTTTTGTAGTTCATTTTAATAAAATATTTTCGCGTCATACAAATGACTTGCTATTGTAGGACATCATATGTGCCAGTTAGAATGATAGTGGTCTAAGTCAAAAATCCAAAAAATTAAGAAATTCAAATTTTTGCCAAAATTGTTTGTAGTGTTAGTTTGAAAGTGGTCTGAGTCACATTATTGCGATTGAAATTTTTTATTTATAATGTCCACATTAAGTGATTCAGATAATTTTAATAACATATCACATATATATAAAAATCAATGTGGGTCTGTATGTTCCGTATAGAACGCCAAACCGGTGGACCGATTCGCTTGAACATTTTGGATATACTAGGTCCTATAACAGTATTTTAAAACTATCAAAAATTACTCATTTTATCTTCCAAAGCATACGAAGTAGGGGAGTACAAAAGTACTAGTAATATATAAAATAAAATTATTTAAAAAGTAAATAATAATTTCAATATAAAGTTTCTAGACGAACAACCTGTAAATATTTATATATTTTTAAAACAAAATTTTCTTGAAATAAAACATTTTGTGCTTTCTTTCATTTTTGGTAAGGAAATATAACTTTTGTGAATAAAATTATTTTTTTTAGTTTTTTTTCGTTTGTATTATTTTATTATTATTTTTGGTTGTTAATTTTTTTAATTTTGAGAAGAATGAAAGTGGTTTAAGTCTGTACGCCCTCTGAAAGTAGTGGTTCCCTTAGATGTACCAACGTGTCGATTTTTTTATAAAAGTTCGAGAAATAATTTGCCATTGACTCAAACTTAAACCATTGCATATTTCATAACAGATAAAGTGTGACTTAGACCACTATCATTATAACTGGCACATATGGTCGGTCACGCCCCTCTTCACTTTGTTTAACATTGTGGAACTAGCAGTCAATTTGATGTACAATATTTAGGCGAGATCCTGTATTTAACCCTCTAATCGATTTTTTATCGAAGTTAATAAACACCTGCCAATAATAAAAATCATTTTTCAACCTCCGTCAGTTTTTGACTCAAACTCAAACCATTGCATATTTCATAACAGATAAAGTGTGACTTAGACCACTATCATTATAACTGGCACATATGGTCGGTCACGCTCCTCTTCACTTTGTTTGACATTGTGGAACTAGAACTAGCAGTCAATTTGATGTACAATATTTATGCCTGTATTTAACCCTCTAATCGATTTTCTTATCGAAGTTAATAAACACCTTCCAATAATAACTACTTTTAAACCTCCGTCTTCATTATTTTACGCTCTATCGTTATTTCAACTAATGGACAATTTTAGAATAGGAAATCAAGAATAGGATCCGACACAGCAGAGTCTTTGTGGTAGGGTATCACAAAAATTGGAATGCAGACATTATTCTTTTAGTTCACATTAATTTGGGATAAATAGGAAAACTATTGTTACTCAAGGCCGGTATAAGTTATATATCCAGAAAATCATATGTAGACCTATTCCTCATCAAAAGGTATTGAAAATGTTTGGGGCATACGAGATACAAAATGTACTCATACGATATGACATCATTGATATGACTATATTCATTTTATATTAGAACGACTTGTATGATAATTTACTACAGCATTAATAAAATACATATTATCGAATTCTTGTAACCATGCATGGAGAAGTGACATGGTTGTTAATATATAATATTAAGGATTTTACTCATGTCCTTAGAAACCACAAAACTCTAAAAATTATATCAAATGTTTGAATTGAACTGGGATATTGTCCTGGCTCAAGACCATTTTGCATCTATATTTAATAGAATGCAAATTTATTTACAAATTATATCAAATGTTTTGTAGTTATCAAACAAAATTCGGACATGCTATTGTTGAAAAGTATTCTTACGGGATGGTATCATTAAATTACTATGTTCAGAAGTTTGACATTTTATATTGTAAGATAATTACCTCTCACTTCCCGGAGAAGTGGCATGGTAACTTATACATCTTCTATGGTTCAATTTATTGTTCTCCACACCGGCACTCAGTGGTAGATTTCTGGCATAAAATACATTTTCGGCAATTAGTTTACGAAAATCTAATAATGCAGTTCTATAGAAAAGTGTTTCACTGAGAATAATCCAAATTGTGTCTTAGAAAAAACAATTTAAGTAACATAACTATAGTATCATGAAATCTTAGGAAAATGTTCATGCAACTCAGTAGTTTATGTGTGTAAGATATTTTCGTTGCTAACATTCTAATCAAAATCAAAATAATCAAAAAAGTTATTTTGATTTCAAAAGTAGTTTAGTGGATATGAGCGAATAAAAGTGAAATTATTAAGTTCAAAACTTGTAGTTTTCCTTGGGAAAAACGAAGTTAGCTCCGTCCATCTCCGTCTTCTCAAGAAAAAGAAGCACCCACTTTCACCAATCACTGAGCAAGCTCTGTGCTAAATTTTATGACATTCAGACTAAAACAAAGATTTTTGTATAAAAAATTAATTTTTTATATGGGCGTGGACGATTTTGTTGAAATTTTCAGAACATTTTAATTTTGTTAATTTTAAACTCGGTGCAAAATTCCGGCATTATTTGGTTATTATGAGATATGAACTGAATTATTCATTTTTTGACATCACACAAATAACGATGATAATCAGAGTATATGACAAAATTTTTAATTTAATGAACATGTTTGGAATGATCAAACTTGTGGTTTTGCAAAAAATTTTTATTAATAAAACAGTTCAATAACTCAGTCGATTAGTAAGGGATTTTTAAACACGTTTTACACCTAACTAATTGTTAATTATTTAAACAAAATTGACAGATGGTGCGGTTATCAATGAAAATAATGTGTAAAAACATTGCCAATGTTGAAAATTCGCTAAAAAATTAAAAATTGTCTTTGCTGGACGAAAACACACATATTTCGTACGTTTTCTTAAATAGGCTGTATATCGAAAGCTCCATTTTCTTCTTCTTTTCTTTCGATGAGAAAGTGAAAATCGGTTGACAAGCAACTAAGATCCAGGCTCATAAGTGTGCAAAGGTTGAAAGTCAGGTTTTTTACTCGTAACAATGACGAAATTTTATATACAGATTATTTTCCAACGAGAAAAATAATATCACCTCCCAGCGTTTTTGGATTTCAATCAACTTGATTGCAGAACGAAATGAAACAGACGAAGGAATTTAATTGAATTTTTAATTGCCGCATTGATTCAGTGTTTCTTCCGTGTGCACGCTGGTCCCAAATCCATTTTTTATGGCATAAAGTCGAAAAATAAACATACAGTCTTGTAATTTTGCACATTTGCTAGACATATCATAAGCAAAAAATAAAAATAAAATTGGGCGAATCGGACCACGCCCACTACCACCTCCCACATAAACTCAATATATAACCTGTATTGGTACAGGGTGACCAAAAACAAAATTTTATGAAAGCTTAAAAGAATGAAGAGTTGTTTATTTTGACGAAATGTGTTTTTCTAAACATTATTACAAAAGCAAAATATAGCATACAAATAGGTACTTTAAACTGCAATTTATATAATTATTTCAAGAAATAATAAAATCTATACATGTGTACAAAAAGGTGAATAATGTTGTATACCATTTTAAAGGTACTTTCAATACCTTTTAAATAAAATATTGATGGGTCTCGTACACAAAACTAATTCAGAGATATAATCATATATATGTCTATGGCTAATCAAAAACTGTGCTAAAATAAAATGACAATTTTTGGAGTTTGCCGAAAAATGCTGACGAGATATTAATTCCACCATAAACTACAACCTCAGACGAACAGTTTCACATTTACCCTTTGAGTCAAGTTGAGTCATACATATAACTTTTGGTCCACGACATTTATAGATTATGTTCTCTACAAATCACAAAATTACAATACCTATGAATACTTACAAGACCACAATAATCATAAAATGTTAAATATAATTTTTCAACTACTAACTCTTGCGTCAATTTTCATAATATAGTCACTTTATTATTTTCTTTTTAAGTATTGATTTTAATTAATTTGTAAAACTGTTTTATATCAAAATTAATCCCACTTTTTTTGAACCGCAAAGTTTAAGTACCATTCAGGCTTGTGGTGTTGCCACCTAATTTTCTCCAGTATATTTTCTTGATTGCTTGGAGTGTTGCCATAAAGAAAATATATACACATTTACCACTTTCCAATTTTAATTTTTTTGAATTTCTGCCAAAAGAATGGATTTGGGACCATAGTGCACTGTCAGATAGACTTTATGATTCTTTCTCCAAATCAATGATTTGTTAAAAAATGCAATTGATACCTTGGCACGAATCAGAGAAATGTACAAATCGTCGTTATATAGCTCTAAAGCTAGTGACCGAATTCATATGCAAGAATGATTAAATCTCGTGGATTATTTTTGCTCGTTTCCTCCTATTTTCTAGGAATTGTCTTTTGTAGGAATTATCCACCTTCCCAGAAAAATATTACACAGTCGTGGGCTTTCCTTGTGTATTAGCAAGTTGATCTGCATTTGAAATAAAGTTTGTCATAATCGCGCAGTATCATTCTTAGACATATGTGGGATGTGCTCAACCTCCATTTTCGGCAGGTTAGTATGGGAGAAATGCAGTATAATTTGTTGACGCTGTGGATGCCTCGATGTACAGCAATGACTCTGTTTCAAAAGCGAATGTCTCAGCCGAAATTTGTTCGTCTCTGCGCACACAGCAGAGGAGGAGATCTGTTTGTTATTTGATATGCTAAAGATTTCTTAATTTGTTTCTTTTATTGCAGCCAAGGCAGGCAGTCTATACATGACTATATTACATCTAAATCGTGTAAATACTCATTCGCTAAAATTGATTAAATAATAAATTGATTTGATTGAAGGAATGAATATAAAAAAAGCAATTACGAATTGTGACACTCTACTGGTTCAAAACCAACCAAGTTTTAATTGAAATAATCACTTTCAGAATATATTTTATTGATTCATTCATTAATTAATTATAGCTTACGCTGCTCTCGGAACCCAGATATTTGTGACTATTTGTGATCTTCAGAGACGCAAAGACGAGTTATCAAGGTAATTTTAAATCTACCACAATATTGTGTTCTTTGTTAAAAATCTAAGTGATATTTGTGATAAGTGATAATCGCTTGAATCGCACTCTATTGACAACAAGGCCGCAACAAAGTTGGTAACATTGATAAACTACATAACAATTATTAATAAAAATAATAAAGTGTATGACACTATTCAAAAATTTCACCTTTGCTTCAAAAAACAATTCACAAAATTCTTAAAAATACAATTTGGTAATAGAGTAGTGCCACAATAGAGTTAGTGTCACTTATTATTTTCCATAATTATAACTTATAACTTGTTTATATAAGTTTATATTGAAATGGGGGGAAATTTCCCGAAATTATATATAATGTGATAAACTTCAGTGTCTTATTTGTGTTGTTAAAATACAAATTTCTGCTCGTACTTACCTCCATTAAGAACTCATTGCAGTTGATGTCTGCATCTAAACATTAAGATATCACAATACTGCTCTTGTTGCTGTTGTTTCTTAACATTATCTTAAGGGTTTCCTTTTTACGCTCGTTTAAGTTTTTAGTTTTTTAACTAGCATAATGTTATTAGTTATACTAGAGTCTACAATTTTGTTTTACTAAATATAATTAATTTTGATAACAAAAATACTTTTTTCTTTGCTTTTTCGTTTTCTTATAGATTTTGCTTTTCTTTTGATTTCAGGTAATTTTGTAGTTTGATTTTTGTTGCCGAAATTCCAAAATGAAATCTTGTGTTGTTTTCGCTGAGGCGCCAGAAATACAAGGCCGAAATAGAAACGATGTGAAGACGTCTGAATTTGTTGATGGATTTTGGGTCAAAATCCACTTAAAGTTGGAATTTGAAATTTGTGGTAAGCCGAAATTCTTGTTGGTCGAAATGGTATTAACTCAAACTGTGGGCCGGGTTTGGTATGAAGAACAAGATCGAAAAGGTGAAATTCAGACGTTTAATTTTTGATTTGTTGTGGTTTTGTGGCTGGTTTTTGGTGCGTGCCTTCGTAGAAAGTTGGGAAAATGTTACTTTCTTTCCGGTTGTGTGGGAGGGTACGGTCAGTAGTAACTACTATTTTTGTTGTTGTTGTTAATGGATTTTTGTGTTTAGGTTAGATAACTGGGAACTTAAAGGTTGTTGACAATTAGTTTGTGTGTGTGCGTGCGTGCCGCTGAGATTACCGTCTGCTATTGTTTTGTCTTGACTATTTTCGAGAAATTTTGAGTTCTATTGTTTTTGTAAATAGAGGTTGGGCCAACGGGTCGGGTTCAGACGGTTTACTGTTCTCAAAAATTCACATAATGCAAAGTCACATTGTCCACTGTCTCACTTCATGGGCCGCGGGAGGAAATGTTTCCCCCCCGTGCTCAAAACTCAAATAGAAAAATCAACTTAAACTTGCACTCAAGATGGTGTGGCAGCTGCTACATAAAATGGTCTCTTCTCGAAATTATAGCAAAAATGTAAATAAATCACTTTGGTTTCTCGGGAGAAATCCATGATGAAAATGTTGTCAAAATCGTGAAAGTAAAGATGACAGACTGCTTGCGAAAATTAAACTAGCCAAATTTTTGGAAAATGTTAACACAATTTCAAAAAAATATATATAAAAATGTCACTTTAAAGTTTCTTGAAGAGTGTTCACTTTTTAGTTTTGTCCTCTTTCGCTTTCGCTTTAATTTTTTACTACTTGTCCAGAGATTTGTTAATTTGTTCACTTTAAATTTCCTTTATTTTTTGTTGCTTTTTTCCTCAATTTGATGTTTTCGGTGCGATGATTTAATTTATTAGAAAACTTTCAGATGTTCGAAGAATTTCCTTGAAGCTTTCGGTGTGTGGTTGCTTTTGGTTCGCTCTATTGGGAAAAACAAAACAACAACAACAACAACTAAACTAAAATAAAATCGAAATTGTATATTTAGTTGGTTTTTATATGAATTTTTATATGAATAGGATTTTTAATAATATAAATTTATAAAAATTATTTAAGTTGTGTTGTTTAGTCTGCCTGCTGCCGTACACTAAAAAAATGCCGCGTTTTAACAATCGCGTTTAGTAAATTTTTCTATACGTGTGTGTTGTGGCCATAACATACTACAGCCAGCAATAGCAAATGGCAACGGCAGCAACAGCAACGACAACAACAACATCAGCGAAATATTGTATCATGATAACAACAACGACAACATCATCAGCAACTACTACTCCACCAGGCAGCAACAATAGCCGCGGCAACAAACAGTGAGGAGAACGAGTATATTTTTTTCTGTTGTCCAAACAGCGGCAATGGCAACATCACCATAAGCTTCATCAGGAATAGCGAGAAACGGCCACGGCCTCGCGCCATCAGGATATCACGGAAACATACTCATACACACACACACACACTCAGCCAACACAACGCCACAAAGCCAGCCAACATTTGCCTTTAGTTGTTGATGACGTTGACGACGTTGCTGTTTCACGATGATGATGATGATGTTAATTATGATGCTGGTGCTGTTTGCTAATGCTGTATCCATCCTCTATGATTTGGTATATTATTCCCATATTGTAGTTGTTGTTGTTCCCGTGGTCTCCACCTCCTCCACCCGCCATCCACCATGCTGCCGTCATTGCCTCAGCAATGTTGTCTATTTCTATTTGTCCTCTAATGTCCATATATGGATGGCCAGTATTTCAATAGTGATGGTCATGGCCCTAATCAACATATACAACAAATACACATTCAACACTCACATACATGGCCCAATATTGCATATCCTGATTATGGATAATGCCATCAATAGTTGGCTTTTCATGTTCGTTATTGTTGTTTGGTGTTATTTAGTTTTTGAAATTATCATACGTTTTTTTTTTGCGGCAGCTGTTAAACAACATGTTTTTCTGGAGCTCTCATTCTCCGGTCAGTTGCATTAGTTGTTAACATGTGGTGGTAATATAATACTAATACATTTACACACACATATATATATACATACATATATCTCAATACATAATTATATTTACGGTTAAAATTCAGAAGTCTCCGGTACAATATCAGAAACATGCGCCTTTTTCCTCATTAGCGATACTGTACGACCGTGTAATTTATTTGGAGCTGCAGTACGCATAAATGCATATGGATATTTCCATGGTGTCGCTGGAATAATAAAACGCACACGGGTGTGTAGTAGTTGATTACTCAAAAGAAATGACTCCACGGGCAACGTATATATTTACTTACTTTTGCCAGTAGGCTACATATAAATTGTCTGCTCGATTGTGTGTAAACTTCTGATTTTAAAAAATAAGTAAGAAGGTGTTAAGTTCGGCCGGGCCGAATCTTATATACCCTCCACCACGGAGTGCATTCCACAGTATTACCAGCAGATTAAAGGATGTCGATATAGAAGTACAGAACCATATTACGAACATTGTGATATGTTTATGCACATTACTATATTTGATTACTATTTCAAACTATAATGTATACTTATGCGCACTGTTTAAAATCGACTACTATATATAAATAAAATGCCGAAAATATTAGGCGATTGTCAGTCGCCATTAGGGAAAAGCATTTTCAGATACAGACAAAGTGACTGCATTATTTTGATAAGAAAAGTACAAATTTTAAAGATATCCCCATTCGCCGCCTAAATGTACAAATTTGGAAAAAACCCTTTTTCGAGTCTTCATAGTCAGACCACCGAATACACACCGAATTTCATGATATCAACTTCAGCGGTTATATATCCCTTAAAGTACGAATTTCGAAAAATCCCTCTATTTTACGTGTTTATGCAATTAGAGGGATGTACACACCGAATTTCATGATTCTAGCTGTTGTCGTATCATTGGTACCATATTTTATCCATTTTTGTCCCATTTCGCCCGCTTTTATTTTTTATTGTGGTGCTTCCAAGATACAAGAGGAATGTCCGCAACAAATTTCAAATGTATGAAAATCAGAAATCTAATTAATAAGCCAAGGCTACCAACATTTTTATACCCTCCACCTCCAGGATGGGGGTATACTAACTTTGTCATTCCGTTTGTAACACCTAGAAATATCGACCTGAGACCCTATAAAGTATATATATTCTTGATCGTCATACAATTCTAAGACGATCTAGCACGCTAGCATCTAAACGAAAGGTGCGAGAATGTTCAAATTTTCCATAAATGCGTCTTACTGTCGTAGATAGGTTGGGATTGAAACGGGGCGAAATCGGCCCAAAGGGAAAAATTTTTCCCTCACAAGGACTAAAAATACCCATAATAATCTCTAATATTTTAGCGTATTTATGTTTTTTGAATATGTCTGTTTATATTTGCTTGATATTTGGTATGCGCATTCCCCTTATAGCAAAAACGTGCACCATAAAGTGATTCTTATTTGTAGGGGGTGAAATGGCAAAAAAGGGATAAAAATGGTACATATTAAACGACAACGGCTAGAAACACGAAATTCGGTGTGTACATTCCTCTGATTGAGTAGATACATAATATAAAAGGTTTTTTTTTCAAATTCGTACTTTTAAAGGGTAAAATGGGAATAGAGGGATAACAATCGTACCAACCAAACGACTGTACCTAGAATAATGAAATTCGGTGTATACATTCCTCTGATTGCATAGACAAGTAAAATACACGGATTTTTCAAAATTCGTACTTTTTGGGGTTAAAATGAAAAAATGGGATAAAAATAGTACCAATCAAATGACTGCAGCTAGAGTCATGAAATTCGGAGTATACATTCATCTGACTGTGTAGACTCATACAATAAACTGATTTTTCGAAATTCGTACTTTTTGGGGTCAAAATAGAAAAAGGGGATAAAAATAGTACCAACCAAATGACCCCAGCTAGAGTCATGAAATTCGGAGTATACATTCCGCTGACTGCGTACACACGGAAAATAAAAGGGATTTTTCGAAAGTCATACTTTCAAGGGATACAATGGGTACAGAGGGATAAAAATAGTACCAACTAAACGACTACAGCTAGAATGATGAAATTCTAATTGCGTAGAAACGTCAAGGGGGTAAAAATGGTACCAACCAAATGGACGCAGCTGGAATCATGGAATTCGGTGTATACATTCCTCTGACTGCATAGACACGCAAAATAAAAAGTTTTTTTTTCAAATTTGTACTTTTTCTTTTACGGAAAAAATTGGTTGAATCATAAAGTTAGGTTATATTGCACTATGTACGTCTGAAAATGGATTTTCAAAATTTGTACTTTTGGAATTAAAATAGAATGGAAATACAACCAACTGTAGCACCCACTATCTACCAATATTTATGGTATTTAAGCTTTTTGAAAATATAAATATAAGAATATTTATTTTTTGAATTGACGTATTGGTAGCCTTGTCTTAAAAGCGTGGTTTGAAATAATTAAAATATTATATTTAATTATAAAATTATGTATTCATTATTTGTATTTGTTTTGGTTTGGCCATATTAAAAAACTTATATTTTCCTGTAATATTACTGCACTTCTACGAAAACCGACAACTTCTGTGGAATGCAATCCATGGTGGAGGTTATATAAAGTTCGGCCCGGCCGAACTTAACGCCGTTTTTACTTGTTATACTATGTATATATATATAATGGAAATAATACTTCAATTCATAAAGTAAATATAAGGCAGCAATCATAAATACCCTAAATATTGGGGGATAGAGAGTGTACTTTCAGCTGAAGTCCTTTGGTTGGTTGTATTTCCATCTATTTTAAATTCAAAAGTATACATTTTGAAAATACCTTATCTCTCACGTACGCTGTATAAGACAACTTCATGATTCTACCATTTTTTGTCGTAAAAGCAACAAAATAAAGTACGAATTTGGAAAAAAAAATTTTACGTGGCTATGCACTCAGAGGAATATATATATCCAATTCCATGACACTATCTGCGGCCATTTTGTTGGTACCATTTTTATCCCCTTTTTCGCATTTTACTCCTTAAAAGTACGACTTTCGAAAATTTCATCAGTTTAGCTGTAGCCTTTTAGTTGGTACCATTTTTATCCCTCTGCTCCCATTGAATCCCTTGAAAGTACGAATTTGGAAAAACGTTTTTTTTTCGTGTCACTCAGTCAGAGGAATGTATTGCAAGGACTACTTTCCTCGAAATACTTTGTCATTAATAACTTGTTTTAATATTTACAAAATCTATTTAAGTATGCTTTGCTTTTTGGAAATAATTTTGTATGTCAATAAAATAAAATAGTTAGTCTTTTCATAAAACTTGAATTCGTAGCACGAAGTTCTGTAATATATTTACAACAGTAATCGTAGCAATACCTACAATTGGTGACCCCTACAATGTCTATGCAAGCTCCGGACAATACCACGATGGAAACAACCAACAGCACAAGTTCGCCCAATGACTTAAGAATCGAATCGGCAAGAATCGCAAAACTGCCAGTATTTTGGAAAGAGGAACCGTTAGTCTGGTTCATTCAAGTTGATGCCACATTTCGCCTACATGGAATTACTCAAGATTCTATTTTATGTGTGTACGCAATCAGAGGAATATATTCACCGAATTTCAGTATTCTAGGTGCAGCCGTTTATCCCTCTATCCCCATTTAACCCCTTAAAAGTACAAATTTAGAAAAAATACTTTATATTATGTATCTACTCAATTTTTTCTTTTTTCTTTGTTTCTATATGTTGTCGTTTGATAGGTACTATTTTTATCCCTTTTCGTCCCATTTCGCCCCCTACAAATAAAAATCACTTTATGGTGCCCTTTTATGCTATAAAGGGAATGCGAATTGCAAATATCATGTAAATACAAGCTATTATGTTCAAAAAACATGCTGAAATACTGTAAATAAATATAAAAATTTTCAATCAAACACAATTATCATCATCCGGCAATATAAAGGTGTGCGTATTAGAAATATTTTCAAAAAAAAATAGTTTTATATTAAAATTTGTTGACTTATCTTGGATAACTATCTAGTATATGCTGACTTGTGTTTGACTATGTCTAAAAATGTCACCCTAAAATTATTTGTTATTTTAATACTATCATTTATAAGTTAAAACGTGTATTTTTGATATTCGACCTATATTTTTAATTTATTAATTAAATATTAAAAATTCAAATTTTTGATGTGGTCTTTATTTTAACCAATAAATCGTCCTTCTCTGAATGATATCATCCACATATCATTCCACATAAAGTGACCCTTTTTGAAAAATATTCAAAATCAATTTATAATTTAAGAAAAAACCGATAAACATTCGTTATGTTTATATTCTCATAATACATATTTTTGATCACTTCCTTTTCCAGATATAGGCTGGTGTCTTAGCAGAATTTCCGTCAAATGCCACGCCCGTTACAATTTAAATATCCTATATTTATAAAGAGATGTCGGCAACGTATACTTTAGAAGAAGGTGTATGAACTACTCTTTTGATTAGCAAAAATGAATAAAGTTTCGTAATGGATGAATATTACAGAGTTCAAGAAGATATGTAAGTAAAACCTCAAGATTTTCTTCAAAGCTAAGGTCACAACCGTGACGCTCTTGATTGTTGCATATCTCCAATATTTAAAACGCTAACACATATCTATATTTGCAATAATATTCCGATTAACCTGATTAACCGTTTCCAATTGGCAATATAGTAAAAATCTCAGAAATGAATATTTAAACATATTTAAGCAAAAGTGTCACACCGTTCCAATGGAAAATGGGGATATAAATGGTACCAACCAAATGGCCGCAGCTAGAATCATGACATTTTGAGTATACATTCCTCCGGCAGCGCATACACGAAAAATAGAAAGGTTTTTTCAAATTCGTACTTTCAAGGGATACGATGGGAAAAGAGGGATAAAAATGGTAGCAATTAGGTGGTAAATTGAAAAAGGGGATACAAATTGGACCAACCAAATGGTGGCAGATAGATTCATGAAATTCGAATTATGCATTCCTCTGAATTATGTATTCCTCTAAAAATAAAAAGGTTTTTCCAAATTCGCACTTTCAAGGGATACAATGAGAATAGAGGGATAAAAATGGTAGCAACTAATCGGCTACAGCTAGAGTAATGAAATTTAATGTGTACGCCTAATTGCTTAGACAATTAGAATAAAGAGATTTTCGTACTTTTAAGGGGTAAAAGGGGATAAAAATGGTACCAACCAAATGGCCGCAGCTACAATCATGAAATTCGGAGTATATGTACCTCTGACGGAGTAGACACGAAAAATAAAAAGGTTTTTCCAAATTCGTACTTTCAAGGGATATAATGAATGGATAACAATGTTACCAACTAAAAGCTACAGCTAGAATGTTGAAATTTTGTAAGATTTTTCCACATTCGTACTTGTTTACTTTTGCAGCAAAAATGGGTACAATCACGAAGTTAGGTTACCTTGCACTGTGTGCGTGAGAGATAATGGATTTTCAAAATTTATAATTTTGTAATTAAAACAGGAAGGAAATACAAACAACCACTATCCTCCAATAGTTACGGTATTTAAGCCTTTTTGAAGATTCCTGCCTTCTCTTTACCTTTTGAATTGACTTGCTGTATTATTTCGATATATGTATATAGTATAAACATATTTGTAGCATTGTCTTATAATCGTGCTTTCAAATAATTAAAATTGTATATTTATTTAAAAAATTATTTTTCAATATTTTTATTTGGTTATATATAAAACAACTTACATTTTCTTATAATGTTAATGCACTTCAACGAAAATCGACTGCCTCTGTACGGCCGAACTTAACGCCGTTTTTACATGTTTTAAGAATTTTGGAAAACTGCTATAAATATTCAATAAAATAATAACCGGAAACCGCTATAACTTTTGGTTAAACCAGAAACCGTTTTTATGGAAAACCCGGTTTGATTGAACCTTAAGTCCACAACCAATACAGTCCACAGTCTCACACGTTCGTTCCAGCCCATTCACGGGCATTAACTAATTAGCATTTTCGAAGAAATCGAACCACAATCTAGGCTTTGAGTTAGAGAGAAATGCCAAATAAAATGCAACTGTATTATAAACTAGATAAGAGGCTTATAAAGAGCCTAAGTTAGGCTGTGGTGACAGTCAGAAGTACAGCAGGCTATTTCAATACATGAGAAATGATCAAACCTAGTACCACAGGCTCATCAGAACCCATCTAATGACTGAAAAACTATTTTATCTTGCCGACATAGACTCTGTCCAATTCGCCAAGGATTCAAAGAAAGCTGATCCAAGTGTCCCCTCTTGGACAGAAAGTTCAATCAAAAGCCGGCTGTGGACCTGTGTGTCTATAAGGCTGTGCCTTTCAAAACTGAATTCGACATAGAAAATTCATATCTTTCAAGCTTTTCGTAGTGGTAGTATTGTGGTCAGACCAGCTTCGTGACTGTGCCGTGCTGTATACCATATCCGTACAGTGTCTATATAAAGGGTGATTTTTTAAGAGCTTGATAACTTTTTTTTTAAAAAAACGCATAAAATTTGCAAAATCTCATCGGTTCTTTATTTGAAACGTTAGATTGGTCCATGACATTTACTTTTTGAAGATAATTTCATTTAAATGTTGACCGCGGCTGCGTCTTAGGTGGTCCATCCGCTTAGTCCAATTTTGGCATTTCCACGTTTTTGAGTAACAGAGACCCAATTGGTGCGAACGGCGACGAATCGAAAATTGGTGGTCATCATTAACACTGGCAGATACAGCTGCGATATTTTCTTCAGTTCGCACTCTTCGTAAGCTGTTGGTGGTTTAATGTCCAACAATGTAAATTTGGTGCGAAATTTAGTCACAATAGCCCGAATAGCCGCTTCAGTGGGTCGATTAAACTGACCATAAAATGGAAGCGCGCAATGAACTTTCTTAACAGAGCACGCATTTTGATAATAAAATTCAATAATTTGCAAGCGTTGTTCGTTTGTAAGACGATTCATGATGAAATGTCAAAGCATACTGAGCATCTTTCTCTTTGACACCATGTCTGAAATCCCACGTGATCTGTCAAATACTAATGCATGAAAATCCTAACCTCAAAAAAATCACTCTTTATATTGTTTTGAAAATAAATCTTTAACTTCTGTGCCTTTTGACGCAGTTCCGTGAAATTCTACAAGGACGTAAACGAATTGCTTTCGAGTTTAACAGTTAAACTTTAACGGTCTTGTTTGGACATCTAACCGCAGTAGGTTTTGGTTTACTGAAACCTGGATTTCATCATATCGTGTGTGAAAAAAATTGAGTGCTCATCTAATCATCCGATTTGGATAATCCTTTTTTCAGTTTGGTGATAACACGGATTCTTTCTTGCTTTGGAAGATAAAATGAGTAATTGTTGACAGTTTTAATATATTATTTGTGTGGGAAGTTCCACCCCCTTATATATATATATATATATACAGGCCCGTGCGCAAGATTTTCTCCTGGGGGGGGTTTCAGCTACACTCATAAAAAATTTAACCCTATAATGAGTTAAAATGAACTAAAATTTAGGAAACCAATTATATTTTTACTAAATATAAGTAGAATTTTGCTGAAATTTTCCTAAATCTAAATAAATTTTTCCTAAAACCAAGTAATTTTTTACTAAATTTAAGCAAAATTTTCTTAAAACTAAGTAAATGTTTACTAAATCTTAAATAAAGTCTTAATTAAGTAAAGTAAAATTTTGCTGAAAATTTCCTAAAACTAAGTAAATGTTTACTCAAATCAAGTAAATGTTTACTCAAATCAAGTAAATATTTACTCAAACTAAGGACAATTTGGTGATTTTTTTCCTCAAAACGAGTAAATTTTTACTTAAACCGAGGAAAATTTTATTTTATACAAGGAAAAAAGGTGAAATTAAAATAAGTTCATTTTAACTAAAAAAATCAAACAAATAGTTTTGCTTCAGAGTATGCAAAACTGATACAAAAAATGACAACATGAAATATTTCTCAAAAGTTGCATGATCCCTCTGCCATAAGGAGTTGAGCTATTTCTCCATGATTGTTGCGAAGGCAAGATAGGCGCCTTCGCAGTGGTTGTTTAGAATAATTCATAAAGTATTTAAGAAATAAGTCTCTGCAAACGAATGAGAATTGCTTCTTAGATTAATATTCAAGAATTTTTTAAACAATATCAAATGTTTTTTATTAGTTCAATAATACTTAAATGTATGAAGAACTCGGCATAAATTTCAGTAAACATTTTAACTCCATTTTAGGAAAAAACACATTTTTAAGTTAAAATTTCCTAAATGGAATTTTTTCCATACAAAAAATTTCAGATTTTTTTCTCACTTAAAACCTTGGAAATATTCTTCTACATAAGTTTGAATTATGTAAGAATTTTGTATTAGATCCAAAGAAATGTTTTTAAGTAAATCTTCTACCCTTTTTCTAGCAAATGAACTTTTTACTGGAGCGTTTGGAAACCACTCATATTTTATTGCCAGGATCTTCGACAAATATTTTGATACATTCGTCCGACAGACGTCGTCGGCAAAATTGCATTTCAGTAATCCATCTATCAGTACACTCAAAGGAATATGTCAGTAAAAGAAAGCAGAAAGTCTACTGAAAGATAAGATTTTCTGCTGTTAAAATAGAGACAGCAAATTGTATCTGCTGAGATGGTAAACAGCTGTTTGCTGTTTTTAGCAATATATATGATACGCATATTGTCCCAAGCTAATATAAAAGGAAATTTGAGCTAAACTCGCTTATGAACGCTTATCTTTTTATATTTTAATTAACAACAGCAAATTTTGGCAGACTGTAAACTCTTTAGCAGTGTGAATGGTGATGTAAGATTGCAGAAAACTGCTAATAGGCAGCAGACAATCGCTGCTTTTATTAACAGACTTGTTCTCTAAGTGTAGAACTTTTGTTTAAATATTTGCTTGAAATTACATACATACATATCGAGAGCTTATATTCATAAGTTGCTATGAACAAAAACATAACTTTTCAGGAGAGCGAAAAAAATGATTTTCTCCTTAATTTGAAGAGAAATTATTAATCATTATTCTACAGTTTAATCTAAAAAGGATTACTAATTGCTACGATTGAAAAGCTTCCGAAATTTCCTATTATTCGCGGTTTCATGGTTCATAGCCCCTATGAATGTTAAAATAAGCACATAGCCATTTATGCCCAAATAAAGGGTGATTTTTTAAGACTTGATAACTTTTTTTTAAAAAAAAACGCATAAAATTTGCAAAATCTCATCGGTTCTTTATTTGAAACGTTAGATTGGTCCATGACATTTACTTTTGGAAGATAATTTCATTTAAATGTTGACCGCGGCTGCGCCTCAAGTGGTCCATCCGCTTAGTCCAATTTTGGAATTTCCACGTTTTTGAGTAACAGAGGCCCAATTGCTGCGTACGGCGACGAATCGATAATTGATGGTCATCATTAACATTGGCCGATACAGCTGCGATATTTTCTTCAGTTCGTACTCTACGTAAGCGTCTTGGTGGTTTAATGTCCAACAATGTAAATTTGGTGCGAAATTTAGTCACAATAGCCCGAATAGCCGCTTCAGTGGGTCGATTAAACTGACCATAAAATGGAAGCGTGCGATGAACTTTCTTAACAGAGCACGCATTTTGATAATAAAATTCAATGATTTGCAAGCGTTGCTCGTTAGTAAGTCTATTCATGATGAAATGTCAAAGCATACTGAGCATCTTTCTCTTTGACACCATGTCTGAAATCCCACGTGATCTGTCAAATACTAATGCATGCAAATCCTAACCTCAAAAAAATCACTCTTTATATAAATAAGATTTATTGTAAACTCCATAACTTTTTTCATGAAATCTTGGCACCGTTGTATAGAAGACGCATTTTCTGTGATGTACACAGCGAATTTAAAGATTCCAGCTTCATCCGTCCGATTGGTCGCTTGCAGTAGCGAAAATCGCTGCAATTGCTGAAAAATCCAAAATTCGCCGTTGCATTTCCTTATATTTTAACTTTCTTCATTCATAATTCTGAAACTTTTCATACACAAATATTCCCCATTAAGTCAGCAATCACATGCCAAAGAAATATGTTGGTATTCTCAATATAATAAAAAGTTACGCCGGTTTTTATACCATCCACCTCCAGGATGGGGGTATATTCATTTTGTCATTCCGTTTGTAACACTTTGAAATATTCAACGGAGACCCCATAAAGTATAAAGTAAAATTCTAAGACGATTTGGCCATGTCCGTCTGTTTGTCTGTCCGTCTGTCTGTTGAAAGCACGATAGAGGCCGAACGAAATGAGCTAGGAGGTTCAAATTTTCCCTAAATGTGTCTTATGGTTGCAGATCGGTTGGGATTAAAATGTCCAATCGCAAATGTTACATCTTAGCGCTCTACAAGCATCAAGCAAATTATTTGCTTTTATTAAGAATATTTTAGATTTCATTATGATATCATAGTGATTCTTATCTACACTTTTTAAAAATTACTGAACGATTTTTTTATTAAATTTCCAAACTTTTATTGCAGTACACAATTAAAAGTTCACAAGATATAGCTCTAGTCGAATGTCAAAAAGTGATATCGGTTAATAAAAATGAAAATTTTCCAAACAATTTGGTGTCCATTAGCAAAATTAGCATTACACAATCTTGAAATTGGCACAAATCGTTTAGTTTGCTTATATTTTCATAACCTTTGTCCGAAATTCAGGAAAGTGTCCACCATTTTTTATGTAATTTTCGTGTTTTCATGATTTTGCTGCAAAATTGTCAGACGAGTTATTTTAAAGAGACCTTAAAAATTCTATATTTTATTGCTTCACAAAGTCTAGAAGGTTTTAAAAATTATATGTTCGAAACCTCTCTGGGGCGGTTTGCTTTTTTGTCCAAAATTTTGTTCTGAATTAATAGACCCTTAGAAATACTTTAAATAAAAATTTGTATTCTTGTCTTAGAATAACTCATTGGTAGAATTATTGAGCGTTTATATTGTTTTTTGTGGGTTTTCAATGTGGCCGCTAAAAACTCATATTTTTTTGAAACATTTTGTAGGAGATGTAATGAAAAATAAATAAGAGGAATCAATACCTTTCGAATGATGCCTAAATGATGCCTAACGGACGAAGAATGACGTCACTAACTCCATTCTTTTGAAATAATTTAATGCAGGCGATGGTTTTCACAGCCAAAATGTTCGAACACTTTTTACAAAAATGAGCTCTGCGGTGTCAATTTCATTCCGATTTGCATCATTTAGAAAGGTATTGACTGTAGCTATCTATTTTTTATAAAATACTACCAACACCGAAATTGTCAACATATTGTTTGCTGCATTAGAACTTATTTTTTCTGAACAGAACATTCGAACTTTAATAAAGTAACTTATTATATTTCGCATAAAAAACATATTGAAATTAAATTTTAAAGGATTTATAAAAAATAACCCTTATCTGACTTGCAAAGAAATCCTTCTGGTTCAAAAGATTTAATGGGAATAGAGACCATTATTTTAATTCATCATTCATTTCTTCATCCAACCTCATATCAATAAAATATTAGTTAATAACGATACCTCTACAGATATTAGCAGATATCGAAGATATCAAAATATTAATAACATTATTTGTAACCTTTTAATCTGTTATATTCCCTTCATATCAATTATATATATTGAATTACCATATTCAAGGTAGATGATTTTTATCACCTAGCTGACACATATATTATTTTGGTACTGTTTACAATTTTACTGTGAAAACGTGTTGAACAAATGTGTCATATATTTCAAAGCAGGATTTGTGGACGTAAAACTCCCGCGTGGAAGATAGGATTCATTTAAGTCACTTTTTTAGTTCCAATACACAATTACTCACTTTTCCATTACACATTCAAATTCAATTAACAGAATGCTCCCCTGCACGGTCCGTTTTTATACCCTACACCACTTCGTGGAATAGGGTATTATAAGTTAGTTTTCCGCCAAATGTTTGTAACACCAAGAAATAATCGAGCTAGACCCACCTTTAAGTATACGGATCGGCTTAAAATCACCAGCTGAATCGATTTAAGAAAGTGGGGTGTATCATATAGTGGCTCCGTCCGTCTTTATCCTTTCCTTACTTGTTTGGGAGATGCCTATATGTCCATACTTTGGTATAACCCAAATGAGGCCCCATTCTGCTAAATTACAGCTCTAGAAAGTACATCTTACATCGGATCTTCATCAAATTTTGCAGATCATTATATGTTTCAACTAGGAATACCTACCGTGAATGAGAAATATATAGGCGCATGTGTTGGCACAGGCTTCAAGTGTTGTTGTAGGCCTTCAAATGTCCGTCCGATTCATCCTATTACCGCTGTATAATCTGTATTTATCATTCGATGTTGATCAATTTTTCCAGATCATGTTATATTTACTTTACTCGGAATATCTGCTGGCAAATTGGATCAATTACTTTATTATTTACCATATTCATTAAATTTGACTAAAGATGAATTTAAAGTATACTGTATAATTTATATGAACTACATTAAATTGCTCTCATGAAATACCTGGGTTAAGTAATCAAAGCGAGGTATACACGCAGGGAGTGGTGTAGGGTATTATATAGTCGGCCCCGCCCGACTTTAGCCTTTCCTTACTTGTTACTATTCCAGACGTTCCAATTGCACCTATGAGATATACATTTGACACGTTTCTAGCAGGTTCTACTGGAGATTGTATAAAATCGATTTAACTACGCGAAGGAAAAAATATATTCAAAATATTTTGTGGACAGTTATAAAACATTCTAGGTGCGAAAACAGCAACTTTTTTCTCCCATACAAACGTGGTCTAAAATTCAAATGGCGAACATGTTCGCCATGTTGTGTGTTGGTGATAACTTTTGAATTTCAAATAAAATTTTCTGATTTGAAAATTAATTGTTATGAATTTCAAATAAAAAGTTCTGAATATTATTTGGTAATTTCGGAATTTAAATTGAGTTCGGAATTTCAAATGGAATTTCTGATTATTAATTAAAGTGTTCTGAATTTCGAATGAAATCTCTGAATATTCAAATTCAAATGCAATTTTCGAATTTCAATTGACTATTTCTGAATTCCATTTTTAATGGCATCGCCCATAATGTCACGCTACAAAGGGTCCTCATGCTTAGAAATATGTTTTGGGCTAAAAAATAAATAAAAATATTTCGTTTACACATACTCGTACATAGTACCAGCATGCAGGAGGATTGACAAAACATGTTTTAGTGGTAAAAACCCTAAAAATATGTCGCTTCTACCACGACGTCATAGCAACGTCAGCAGTATCTATAGCGCAGCGATACGAATGGAGCAGAAAAAGGCTGTACGCATTTTTAGGCTGATTGGCTGGTACAACACAAACGCATTTTCGCACACGCACACTAATACACAAAAAATGCTACTCACACATACGTACAGCCTAAATATTGCACTTCCAAAGAGGATGCTCACGCACTCACACACACACACACACTATTGAATCAAGTGCATAATCATCGATAGGTCATGAAGTGGTATGGTGTGAAATGGAATGGAGTGGACTGAAGAGGACTAACTAAACTCTGTTAGCTTTTATGCTTCCCACAGCAGGACCCTCCACATACTACCCGGAACATTTGAAAACAACTTCATTGAATTCTAACGCGAAGGTTCATGTTACTTTCCTGTATGCATACATATACGCGTACGTATATGTATATGTATGGGTATAGGTGTGTGAGAGTGGAGGGTGTGAAGAAGGATATATGCCGCGCTATTTTTTCCGCGCATTTTTTTGCAACCAAATGACCGTGGTGTGGCGTCCCCTCTCCGCGCTTAGTTACATTCCTATGTTCAATCAGACATACATACATGTGAGTATGTGTATGTAAATGAATTAAATATAAAAACGGCCAATGTTTCTCCTCTTTTAGTTGTTGTAGATATATAAAATATTTGTATTTTTTGTTTGTTTTATTTTCGCGATGTTCATGATGATGACAACGACGTTGATGAAGGTGACGCTGATGTCGATGGTGCGTGACGTTATATGGTGGATTGTAGTATATAGTTGTAGTTATTCTATGCTCTCATATAGAAGGATAGGATGTTTCGGAAACACTCATCTCTGTTTAGGATTCCCTATGCGTTGCACATGACAATACACTGGAAACAAATTCAATAGAAACCCTAAGTTTATTTGTTTCTGAATAGTCGGACTATGAAAAATTTCTGCCGACGTATCGATCGTCTGTAATATCTCTTAAATTTCGTTATACAATCATCCGAAATGTTGAAAATGTCTTCAATAAATGTTCTTATTTGAGAATTATGCGGCACATTCTCTGAAACAACTCGAGATTTGTGTGATTTTGCCTGTACATTTTCTAAATACAGGGTTTTGCAACAAGAGGTGTTATTTTGAATCACCCGGTATTTAGGTAGCTGTCACTTTTGAAGCTTTAATTCTTTGACATTTGACAAGTAGAAACTACGCCATTACTAGAAATGGCACGATACACGCTTCAACAACGCATTGAAATTATTAAAATTCATGAATGAAAATGATCTGGAATTCCATCGAAAAATCATCTTGACTGATGAGGCCCATTTCCACCTCGGTGGCTACGCCAACAAGCAAAATTGTCGCATCTGGGGCTCGGAAAACCCAAGAGTTATAGTTGAGAAGTCTCTCCATCCTCATCGTGTGACTGTTCGGTGCGGTTTATGGTCCGGCGGGATCATTGTACCTTACTTTTTCGAAGATGAGGTTGGATCAACAGTTACGGTGAATGGATTGCGCTATCGAGAGATGATTAATGATTTTTTTCCATGCTTTATATAAGTTTACTTTCTATATATGTGTGCCACAAAATTTGAAATCAATTTTTGAAAGCTTTTTTCTCAATCAATTTTGCTCAAATTTTGCACACTTAATCATTTTCGATGACAATACAAGGAAATGAAAAAATTTGACCAATTGGACAAAGGGGCGTGGCACCTCCCATACGAAGTTAAAACCTATTATTGAATATTGTCAGTTCTATGACACCTAGAGTGCTGAAATTTTGTGTAAGTGCATCTAGCATCAATTCGCATAGTTGTGCCAAAAAGGGGCGGTATTGGAAAAGTGGGCGTGGCACCTCCCATACGAAGTTAAAACCTATTATTGAATATTGTCAGTTATATGACACCTAGAGTGCTGAAATTTTGTGTAAGTGCATCTAGCATCAATGTGCATAGTTGTGCCAAAAATGGGCGGTATTGGAAAAGTGGGCGTGGCACCTCCCATACGAAGTTAAAACCTATTATTGAATATTGTCAGTTCTATGACACATAGAGTGCTGTAATTTTGTGTAAGTGCATCTACCATCAATGTGCGTAGTTCTGCCAAAAATGGGCGGTATTGGAATAGTGGGCGTACCACCTCCCATACGAAGTTAAAACATATTATCGAATAGTGCCAGTTCTATGACACGTATAGTGCTCAAATTTTGTGTAAGTGCATCTAGCATCAATGTGCGTAGTTGCGCCTAAAATGGGCGGTAATGGAAATGTGGGCGTGGCACATCCCATACGAAGTTAAAACCCATTTTCGAATATATGCCGTTCTATGCAGATAAAAAACTGAAATTTTGCAGTAATTTTTCCTTCTACAAAAGATAACTAAAAAAGAATTTCTAGGCCCAATAGAATTCTGCTTGCATAAAGCATGGATTTGAAAAAAAAATTTTTTTGATTTACTAAAGAGTGATTTTTTTGAGGTTAGGATTTTCATGCATTAGTATTTGACAGATCACGTGGGATTTCAGACATGGTGTCAAAGAGAAAGATGCTCAGTATGCTTTGACATTTCATCATGAATAGACTTACTAACGAGCAACGCTTGCAAATCATTGAATTTTATTATCAAAATGCGTGCTCTGTTAAGAAAGTTCATCGCACGCTTCCATTTTATGGTCAGTTTAATCGACCCACTGAAGCGGCTATTCGGGCTATTGTGACTAAATTTCGCACCAAATTTACATTGTTGGACATTAAACCACCAAGACGCTTACGTAGAGTACGAACTGAAGAAAATATCGCAGCTGTATCGGCCAATGTTAATGATGACCATCAATTATCGATTCGTCGCCGTTCGCAGCAATTGGGCCTCTGTTACTCAAAAACGTGGAAATGCCAAAATTGGACTAAGCGGATGGACCACTTGAGGCGCAGCCGCGGTCAACATTTAAATGAAATTATCTTCAAAAAGTAAATGTCATGGACCAATCTAACGTTTCAAATAAAGAAAAATCTCATCGGTGATTTTGCAAATTTTATGCGTTTTTTTTAAAAAAAAAGTTATCAAGCTCTTAAAAAATCACCCTTTAGTTATTGTTGGAGTTGGATGGTATTGATCTGGACAACGTTTAATTTCAACAAGACGGCGCTACGTGCCACACATGCAACGAGAACAGTGCTCTTTTACGGGAAAAGTTTCCGGACCGTGTTATCTCTCGAAGAGGTGATCACAATTGGCCACTGAGATCTTGTGATTTAACACCTTGCGACTTCTTCATTTGGGGCCACGTGAAAGATAAGGTCTACGCCAACAGCACAGCGTCGATTCAAGGCCTCAAAGCCACATTGCCATTGAAAATTTCATGAAAAGGATATGGTCCTGTAAGCGTGGTCGTGGTGGCCATTTGGTTGATGTTGCTTTTCATTATTAACGGCATACCTTCCTCTTTATTATGAAATAAACATCCGATCATTTATCTCAAAAAATTGCATGTTTCTTTGAATACCAAAATAACACCTCTTGTTGGAAAACCCTGTATATTTTGTATGCTCCTTTATCATATTATGTGTTGGAATCTCCGGAGAGTTTCGTCTGTCGATGTAAAGAACTTAAATTTTGATATAAATTTACTTTTTCTTGTTCACTGTAAATAAATCTATATATATAAAAGAAAGTGTCCGAAGCGATGTAATCCCATAACTCGAGATTGGCCAAACCGATTTTGATGATGTGTACTTTGTTGGAAAGGTATTTTCTCAGCACGGGTTTTAAAAAAAATGGAAATTTGGATTTTCATTTTGTGGGCGGAGTGGGCGTGGCAATAGTGTTTTTGGGAGCTAGAAGGCTGAAAATTGGTACATATATACTACTGACCACGAAGATGATAAATATGATGCCGAAATTTGGATTTTCATTTTGTGGGCGGAGTGGGCGTGGCAATAGTGTTTTTGAGAGCTAGAAGGCTGAAAATTGGAACGTATATATTACTGAACACGAGAATGATAAATATGATGCCGAAATTTGGATTTTCATTTTGTGGGCGGAGTGGGCGTGGCAATAGTGTTTTTGGGAGCTAGAAGGCTGAAAATTGGTACATGTATACTACTGACCACGAGAATGATAAATATGATGTAGAAATTTGGATTTTCATTTTGTGGGCGGAGTGGGCGTGGCAAAAGTGTTTTGGGAGCTAGAAGGCTGAAAATTGGTACATATATACTACTGACCACGAAAATGATAAATATGATGCCGAAATTTGGATTTTCGTTTTGTGGGCGGAGTGTGCGTGGCAATAGTGTTTTTGAGCTAGAAGACTGAAAATTGGAACGTATATATTACTGAACACGAGAATGATAAATATGATGCCGAAATTTGGATTTTCATATTGTGGGCAGAGTGGGCGTGGCAATAGTGTTTTGGGAGCTAGAAGGCTGAAAATTGGTACATATATACTACTGACCACGAGAAACATCAATTTGATGCCAATATTTGGAATTTCGTTTTGTGGGCAAAGTTGGCAAATAAATAAATAAATAATAATAATAAATAATAAATAGTGTTTTTAGGTAGAATGCTGAAAATTGTAACGTATATATTACTGATCATTACAAAGATGAATTTGATGGCGTATATTGGATTTTCATTTTGTGGGTGGAGTGGGCGTGGCAAAAGTGTTATTGAGAGCTAGAAAGCTGAAAATTGGAACGTAATTTAACCATTTGTTTTTTTTTTTTGCCTGGGAAAAGTTTCTGGACCGTGTTATCTCTCGAAGAGGTGATCACAATTGGCCTTGTCGATTCAAGGCCTCAAAGCCACATTGCCATTGAAAATTTCATGAAAAGGATATGGTCCTGTAAGCGTGGTCGTGGTGGCCATTTGGTTGATGTTGCTTTTCATTATTAACGGCATACCTTCCTCTTTATTATGAAATAAACATCCGATCATTTATCTCAAAAAATTGCATGTTTCTTTGAATACCAAAATAACACCTCTTGTTGGAAAACCCTGTATATTTTGTATGCTCCTTTATCATATTATGTGTTGGAATCTCCGGAGAGTTTCGTCTGTCGATGTAAAGAACTTAAATTTTGATATAAATTTACTTTTTCTTGTTCACTGTAAATAAATAAAGTATAAAAATAAATATTCTGTGGATTTTCGGCAGTTTTGAGTTAGAACCTGACATCGATGGGGAATGGGCAGCAAAATCCTGCTATTATTTTTAGAAATGTCTAAAAAGTATTATTTTTAGAAAGTATCTTCAGCTGTTTGTCATATTTTGCCATCAATTGCTTACTTTAATTTAATGAAATCTAAGCTGACTCTGGTTAGACGGCCGATCGAGAAAGTTATCTGAATTCTAACAGAAATCTGCCTGAAGCGCTCTTTCGAACTTGCTGTGAGATGTCTAAATTACATATGTCCGAAGTAGGCAGAAAATATTCCCGGAATATTACGAATATTTGTAAAGAGCAAACAATAAATGCTTACGTTAATGGCTATAAGTTATCAAAACAGAACATAAAATTGACAACGTTCTCAGACCTGACATGCTGTAAAATTATATACAATCACAACCGATATTTGAATCTGAAATTGAAATAAATATTCCAACAATATTTTCCTTACAAAAACTATACTAATTCTCTCAGTGTCGTCGCTGCAGATGCATTCAATGCCACTAAGCAGGTTCTAAAAGTGCATTTCGTCGTATCTACACGAAAGTATATAAATGGATGCATAAAACGCATTTTATGGTCTCCTCTTTCCGCTGCACATAAATTCAGCTTCGAGTGGTCTTTCGAAGGATGGTGTATGTATCCCAACACATACCGACCAAAAAGTATGACCGGGGGAGAGGATCTGTAGGTGTTGGTATAGGTAAACACATATTGAATTTATGCAAATTCACAAAGAAAAAAAATCATGGTACATATGTATCTATGCCTCATGTTATCCACCGTACCATAGTTTCGTTCTCCCTGTGCGAGTTCTAATAGAGAGATGTGCGTAGTGGCTGATTTTGCACCAAAATCCTCAATTGAAGTCCAAAGCCTTCGATGCAGTTTGGAAAGCGTAGAAAAATGCATTGTGCGGCGAACATTTCACCAAAAACTGCGCGAACAACTGCACAGGCTGATGCAAAAGTTGCTGTACAATTCGACATAGAAGTCTGTTATGGAAACTTTTTTAAAACACGGTATACATGTGTTTCGATGTTAGATATGTTGACATCAGCAGTCGTGGCGTAGAATTTTCTTTGTCTTGTCCTCAAGGGTGAAGGAGATGTCTTGTAATTGCGAAGATGCATCATATTTCTTGGATCGGCGGTCAAAACGGTGCCTTAAGGTACAAAATTTGCCCAAATGGCGTTGCAGGCCTTCGGCCGGGCTTAAAGATTTTCTCCTCTGGGATATGTCCAAAGCTAAGCAGAGTAAAGGTTTTCAGCGTTTCCGGCCTTCGACTGGGCTTAAATATTTTCTCCTCGCGGGTTTGTCCAAATCCAGCTACGCAGAGTAACGGTTTTCAAGGTTGCATTTATGAAAAATTAAACTTTTGGGTAATCATCCTAGTGGGGTTTGAATTGATCATCCAATGGGCGATATTTTATATTTGGTTTTTGGATAATTCAAAATCGCCCTGTCTGTCTGTCCGTCCGTCCATCTATTCTTGTAATCAAAGTACAGGTCCCAATTATTGTCTGATCCTAACAAAAATTGACAGAAGTGAGTTTATTGATAACATTAAAAAATAATACTTTTCCTGGATGGCTCAGCCATGAGGTAGGATTGCGATGGCTACAATTGACATAATGTTGTGTCTAATACCCCTTTACATTTAATGTGGCTTCTGATAGTTATTAAATTTCTGTTCTGTCTAGACGCAGAGCCCCCATACAATAACATATAATTTAAGCGATATTGATCAAATTTTGCACAACACCTTATATCTAAGTAAGAAACATATGTGGTGAAAATGGGTCAAATCGGTCAGATTTAGATATAGCCACCATACAAATCTCGCTCCCTATTTGACATTTTCTAGAAACTGTAAATATGAACAGGTTTTCTTCAAATTTGGCGTAACACCTTATATTTCAACTACACCTTTTTCAATTGTAATTCAAAAGACATCACTTGAAATTCAAAAGACACCAGTTGAAATTCAAAAATTCCATTTGCAATTCAAAAAATATCACTTGAGATTAAAAAATTCCATTTGAAATTCGAAAAATGTCAATTGAAATTCAAAAGTCGTCATTTGTAATTCAAAAGACATCATTTGAAATTCAAAAGTTTTCATTTGAAATTCAAAAATTATTCCATTTGCAATTCAAAAAGGGTAAACAAACATTTAAGCAAAATATACATTAGGTTGGGTAGCATTTATTTTTTTCTGTAAACTTTAATATTCTGCTGTTAAGAAAACAGCTTTACGTATCTCTCACGCAAATTATTCTAACCTATTAAAATTTAAAGATTTTATAACTTCTATACGGACGATAGGAATACTCTGAAATTTGGTCATTGGTAATGTTTTCGTAGACGTTATATACACCTGCAATATGAGCGATATTGCAAGACCTCTTAAACAAATTGGCATAAACTTTGGTTAAAATAAAACTTCAGTGACAACTTAATATTGGAAATGGTTTTACAATCACTTTATACCTGTAAAATAGTTATGATTTGTTGTACCTCCCACACAAATAATCCTACCCTAAGTAAAATGCAAGTCCTTATAAATTATATGCAGATGCTCTCTAAGCTGGTGAATGTTATAAACTATATATGAAATTACCTACATTTTACATCATTATAATTATTAGTTGCTTATCATTTTATAAATCATCATTTTAAATCTGTTTCCAAAACTGCAGAATATCCAAATTTGCAGAAAAATAAATGCTACCCCATCTAATGTATATTTTTCTAAAATTAGTTTGTTTACATTTTTGAATTTCAAATGGAATAATTTTTGAATTTCAAATGAAAAATTTTGAATTTCAAATGGTGTTTTTTGAATTACAAATGACGAGTTTTGAATTTCAAATGACGAGTTTTGAATTTCAAACGGTGTTTTTTGAATTACAAATGACGAGTTTTGAATTAAAAATGACGAGTTTTTAATTTCATATGACGACTTTTGAATTTCAAATGGTGTCTTTTGAATTACAAATGACGAGTTTTGAATTTCAAATGATGAGTTTTGAATTTCAAATGGTATTTTTTGAATTTCAAATGGAATTTTTGAATTTCAATTGATATTTTTTGAATTTCAAATGGAATATTTGAATTTCAAATGGTGTCTTTTGAATTACACTTGAAAATGGTGTAGAGCGGAAAAAGTCAAATCGGAAGCGACATTTGTATTGGGGCTATATCTAAATCTGAACCGATCTTACCCATTTTCACCATATATGTTTTTACGTTGATTATAAGATTTTGTGCCTTTTTTTAAAGAAAATCGGGTACAATATGTTGTTTCTAGAGCGGAAAAAGTCAAATCGGGAGCGACATTTGTATGGGGGCTATATCTAAATCTGAACCGATCTTACCCACTTTCAGCATAGGTGTTTCTAGTTCTATTATAAAATGTTCTGCAAAATTTAAAGAAAATCGGGAACAACATGCGGTTTCTATATTATATATAGAATATTATAAGGCAAGGCTAACAATACGTCAATTCAAAAATAAATAATCTTATATTTATATTTTCAAAAAGCTTAAATACCATAAATATTGGTTGATAGTGGGCGCTACAGTTGGTTGTATTTACATTCCATTTTAATTCCAAAAGTACAAATTTTTGAAAATCCAACTTCATGATTCAACCATTTTTTGCCGTAAAAGAGAAAGTACGATTTTCGAAAAAACTTCTTATTTTGCGTGTCTATGCAGTCAGAGGAGTGTATACACCGAATTCCATGATTACAGCTGCGGCCATTTGGTTGGTACCATTTTTACCTCCTTAAAAGTACGACTATCTAAAATCTCTTTATTTGACGTTTCTACCTCATTAGAATTTCATCATTCTAGCTGTAGTCGTTTAGTTGGTACTATTTTTATCCATCTGTACCATTGTATTCCTTGAAAGTACGAATTTCGAAAAATCCGTTTATTTTCCGTGTCTACGCAGTCAGAGGAATGTATACTCCGAATTTCATGACTCTAGCTGCGGTCATTTGTTTGGTACTATTTGTAACCCCTTGTTTTCATTTTAACCCCAAAAAGTACGAATTTCGAAAAATCCGTTTATTTAACGTGTCTACGCTATCAGAGGAATGTATACACCGAATTTCATTGTTCTAGGTGTAGCCGTTTGGTTTGTACCATTTTTATTCCTCTGTACCCATTGGATTCCTTGAAAGTACGAATTTTGAAAAAACTTTTATTTTTCGTTTCTACGCAGTCAAAGGAATGTATACTCCGAATTTCATGACTCTAGCTGCGGTCATTTGGTTGGTACTATTTTTATCCCCTTGTTTTCATTTTAACCCCAAAAAGAACGAATTTTGAAAAATCAGTGTATTTTACGTTTCTACACAGTCAGAGGTATGTATACACCGAATTTGATTATTCTATTCTCCGTTTGGTTGGTACCATTCTTATCCTTCTATTCTACTTTTATATTATGTCTCTACTCAGTTAGAAGAATGTACACACCGAATTTCGTGTTTCTAGCTGTTGTCGTTTAATATGTACCATTTTTATCCCTTTTTTCATTTCACCCCCTACAAATAAGAATCACTCTATGGTGCACGTTTTTGCTATAAGGGGAATGCGCATACCAAATATCAAGGAAATATGAACAGACATATTCAAAAAACATGCTTAAATACGCTAAAATATTAGGGATTATTATGGGTATTTTTAGGGTTGGGGTTTGAGATGCGATTATAATGTGCTTCCTACGGAAGTACTTCAAAATATTTTTGCTGGGAAAACATGACAAATTTAAATTCTCTCAACTGTTCACGTAAAAATCAAATCTATCTTAACTTCATGGCAGTGCAACTGAAAAAGTAAAAACAGAAAAAACAGTGATATTTCCGTATGAGCCAGATCGGTTCAGATTTAGATAAAGCCCCAATACAAACTTCTGTCCGATTTGACTTTTGACGCTCTAGAAACCACATAGTTTAAACGATGTTCTTCAAATTTGGTAAAACGCCTTATATTTCAACTAAAAACATCTATGTTCAATATTCGCCAGATCGGTTCAGATTTTTATATAGTTCTCATACAAATTTCGCTGTCGATTTGACTTTTTACGCTTTAGGCGCCACTTATTTTAACCGATTCTCTTCAAATTTTATAAGAAAATCTACGGATTGAATGGGGTAGGTCGGTTCGAATTTACATATACAGCTCCCATACAAATGTCGCTCCCGTTTTGAGTGCTTCCGCTATAGAAACCAAGTATTTTAAGCGAATTTCTTCAAATTTATCACATCACGTTACATTTCAACTAGAAGCACGTATGGTAAAAATGGGTCATATCGTTATATGTTTTGATTTTTTTATTATTTTTTAGCTGCAGAATCCACAAACGTTAACAAATTTTGGGAAAACCTGGAAACATTATATTATATTTCACCAATAAATGTGCATAACCCCCATAGAAATGTCCCTGTCGATTTTAATCTAATTTAGCATATCACTGCTTCAACTAGAAACATGTGTGGTGAAAGTGTCACATCGGTCCATGTTATAGGACCCATACACAAATCTCTGAGATTTCCTATGTTCATCGAATTGAATTGTAGTGGGATAGAAAGTGGAGGGTATCATATTGTCGGCCTCACCCGACTTTAGACTTTCCTTTCTTGTTTTAGTTGTAACTTTGGCTACACTGAAAGAATTATCTTCATAATACTTATGATTTTGTCTTAACCTCAGTGAAAAATTTCATTAAAAAGTCGCCAAAGAAACATTTCATAAAATATATGAAACATGTTTGATAAAGCACAAATCAATGAAAAATGTCATAGAATTTATGAAACATTTCTTAGAAACTATCAAATGCAGTTCTCATTCGAAGAACTTTTGTCATAATAATTCATTAATTTTCATCATATGATGTATGAAAATTTTCATAGATTTTATGAAGAAACTTCATTAATTTTATGAGAAATCATAAATTGTTTCCAATAAAGTTTCCAATATAAACAAAAAACCAAAAAAGGTCTGACTCGTTGACTAACCAATCAACACGCACCACCATTGCGCGAGTCTTTGCAATGAATATGTCTTTGACCTAAATCAGGGTTCATATTTATGGCAGAGTTAACAGAGTACAAATGAGAATTGCTAGCATTCAACGAATAAATTCGACACACTAAAAATGTAGTTGTAAGTTATGAAACATTTCATGAAAACTATGAAATACTTCATTATATTTATGAAGACATTTCATAACACAGATATTTTATTGGTTATGACATATTTCATAATATTGAAGAATTTTTCCTTTAATACTATGAAATCTTTCTTTGATCTTATGAATCTAAGTTTCACCAATTTAACAATTTTGTTTTATGAAATATGAAATTTTTATGAAAAATTTGTATGAAACATTTCATGTTATTTATGATTTTTTCATACATATTAAGAAAGAATTCACTAAATTTATGAAAAACCTTTTATGAAACCGTTTCATAAATATTATAAAGGGAATTCTTTCAGTGTAGTAAGAATAGTCAGTGTGGATTGTTAGGGCCAGACCGCACACATACACGTGCTCAAATTTTACCAGCTATTCTGATTCACTAAACTTTTGAAGTCCTCGTCGCTTCCAATCGTAAACAATAGGCTGTTGTCCAGAAAGAAATTTGTACAAATTTAGATACATTTCGCAAACAAAAATTCAACTCTCCCTCTGTATTTCGTGCGGCTATCCTTTGTTTTGTGCAGTCACGAGGAAGTGGTTAAAAGTTCAATTCATTTTGCAATAACAGCAACAACAACTCACGAGCATGAGTTGCTTTCCGCCACACCAGGATATGGATGTTGCACAAGCATCGTTCATCTATCATCACCCCCTCAACCAAATGCATTTGTGTTTAGTTGGACTTCCTGCTATGCCAACGTTAGAATTAGTTAATTGCAATTCTCTTTCTATCGCTGTACACATTCTGTGATGCTCTCGAGCATCCGGGTAGGGCTTCCCCATGTCGGTGGCAGAACTGCAGTCATTTATGTTAAGCATTTCCTTGGTTGTGGGAGGGGGTGGTGATTGGACTGCCATCACCAGATGCAGTTTTGTTGCAGTGTTGTTTTTATGGCGCAAGCATAACGTGTGAGTCCTAACACCATCCTAGACATCCTCGTCATTGATGATGATGGTGATGGCCATAGTTGGAGCAGTCATCATTTGTTTGCAGTTGCAGTTTGTGTTTCATTTTGCCACCCTAGTGTGAGTTGCATTTGTCCAATTTAGCAAAACTATGGCAGTTAGAAAGAGAAAGCAATTTTTTCTAAATAAAAAACAAAACGGGTTTGCAAATACAAAAAAGCGCTGAAATTGCAAGTGCTGATGCTGGCTCGGACCCGTATTTTTTATCTCTGTAAAAATGTTGTTTTTATTTCTATTTCTATTTAATTTTGTGTGGTGTAACTGTAACTTTGATCTTTAAAGTTGTTGTGAAATTAATTGGTTAACATCAAAGGCTGATTTGTTAACTCGAGAATGTTCATGGGAAAAGGTTGCATTCAACACCAAAGATGTTCAATAGAGTCCTTTTCATTCACAAATCAGAAAACATATATAACATATTTTTTGCCTTGCAATAGCTCTAAATTTCAGCAACCTACACATTTGGTATATGTAGACAACACCATTTCTAATGATGAAAAAGAGATACACAGTTACAGGAATGACCTGAGTATAAGACATTGTAGAAAGATGTAAAAAGTGAGTAAAATTCGATATTATAAACCCTGCTTAGAGTCTGCGGACTTTACGCAGAGTACCATATTAGAAAAATGGTGACCTTGTTTGTGCAAAATGTGATATTTGTATACTTTACAAACTACTAGCTAGGAAATTTTTTGTACGATAGTCTTGAGTAAGGCCTTCATAATTTTTAATTTTGATTACAAGACTAGAAAAAAATTTCTTACAGTAATCTTCAACGACAACAAATTTCTGTTATGTTCTGTTACGAGCCTATTTGCCATTCTTTTTAAATATTTGTATACCCTCCACCTCCAGGATGGTGGTATACTAACTTTGTCATTCCGTTTGTAACACCTGGAAATGTCGTCCTGAGACCCTATAAAGTATATATCGAGGGCTTATATTGATAAGTGGCTATGAAGCATTTTCTCGAAAATGAGGTTTTGATGTCAAACTATTGTCAGATTTGGATGTCATCTGTAATATAAATTTGGAGAAGACATTTTTTTCTAAAGCCATTTTTATACACTCCACGAGAGTATTATGTCTTTGTGCATTTGTTTGTAACACCCAAAAGGAAGGGAGATAGACCCATTGTTAATTATACCGATCGGCTTAGAATCACTTTATGAGTCGATTTAGCAATGTCCGTCTGTCGGTCCATCTATTGTTGTAATCACGATACAGGTAGCAATTTGAGCCAGAACCAAACGAAACTTTGCACAACGAAGTTTTTCGGAACAAGGACGAACGCTATTTAATTTGAAGAAAATCGGTTCAGATTTAGATATAGCCCCCATGCGAATTTTACTCCGGATTTGACTCTATTCACTCTAGATTTCAACAGATGTTCTTCAAAATTGGCAAAACATCTTATAGTTCAACTAGAAACATCTGTGGTAAAAATGTGTTAGATTGGTTCAGATTTACATATAGCTCCCATACAAATTTCGCTCCTGATTTGACTTTTTCCGCTCTAGAAACCACATTGTATTAGATTATCTTCAGATTTGGCAAAACATCTTATATTTAAACTAGGAACACCTATGGTGAAAATAGGTAATATCGGTTCAGATATATATATATAGCCCTCATACGATTTTAGCTCTTGATTTGACTCTTTTCACTCTAGATATCACATATTACAACAGATTTTCTTCAAAATTGGTAATACATCTTATATTTAGAGACACCTGTTGTAAAAATGTGTTAGATCGGTTCAGATATATAGCTCCCATACAAATTTCGTTCCTGATTTGACTTTTCCGCTCTAGAAACCACATATTGTATTAGATTATCTTCAGATTTGGCAAAACATCTTATATTTAAACTAGGAACACCTATAGTGAAAATAGGTCATATCGGTTCAGATTTAGATATAGCCCCCATAAGAATTTTACTCCCGTTTTGACTGTATTCACTCTAGATACCACATATTTCAACAGATTTTCTTCAAAATTGGAAAACCATCTTATAGTTAAACTAGAAACACCTGTGGTAAAAATGTGTTAGATCGGTTCGGATTTATATATAGCTCCCATACAAATTTCGCTCCCAATTTGAATTTTTCCGCTCTAGAATCCACATATTTCAACAGATTTTCTTAAAAATTCGCAAAACACCTTATATTTCAACTGGAAACACCTGTGGTAAAAATGTGTTAGATCGGTTCAGATTTACATATAGCTCCCATTCAAATTTCGCTCCCGATTTGACTTTTTCTGCTCTAGAAACACATATTTTAACAAATCTTCTTCAAACCTTGCAAAATATCTTATATTTCAATTAGAAACACCACGGTGAAAATATGCCACATCGGTTCAAATTTATATACAGCTCTCATACAAATTTCGTTCCCCCAGAAACCACGTATTTTCAAAGAATTTCTTAAAATTGAGCATAACACGTTATACTTCAACTGGATGAAATTAATGTGAAAGTTAGTCACTTCATTCCATGTTTGGAATGAAATAATACAATACTAATAATATTATTAATATAAATAATATAGTTCAAAAATGGTGCAGCATATAACCGAAGGTTATAATTCGCTACTACGATTTTGTTTACAAAATTTTTCTAGATTTAGGGCATATCGTACAAAATTCAATCAAATTGCATCATTTCGCCGTTAATAATATTTTGCTTCCCAAGTTATCAGGCTAAACTAAAATAAATAGTGTCTGTAAAGTCTTTAGAAAAATTAGTGTATCTTTTTATCACATTGGGAATACCAAAATCTTTTTCGGCATGTGATTGCTGAATATTATGGGGAATATGGGGAATATTTGTGTCAGAATCTTTGATGGAGAAATTAAACTATAAGCATATTTTGGATTTTCAGTAATTGCAGCGATTTATCGCGACTGACTACATATATGTTAATACACATACAAAAATTCAGTCGGATCCTTTGGCTAGATCGCGAGCCATATTTCCCGCGAATATTAATATTTTCCAAAAATATCCAATTTGTATTTTTTGTTTACCATGCCCTAACGCAAAATATCCACTTTTTGTAAAAAAATGGAAAAAGGGATAAAAATTGTACCAATCTGACGGATGTAATCTTTAAATTCGCTGTGTACATCTCAGAAAATAAGTGTCCTATACAACATTCCCAACATTTCATGAAATATGTTATAGAGTTTACAATAAATCTTAATTATATACATAGTTGGCATAAATGTAATGTAATGTAAACATACAAAAGTGGCTATGATCCGTAAAACCGCGAATAATAGAAAATTTCGAAAAAATTTTAATCATAACTATTAGTAATCCTCTTTAGAGTAAACTGTAGAAGAATGTTTAATAATTACTCTTAAAATAACAGAGAAAATCAATTTTCTCGCTCTCCTGTAAATTTATGATTTTGTTCATAGCCACTTTTGAATATAAGCTCTCGATATATAGATATTGGTAGCCCTGCCTTATGAGCGTGTTTTAAAATAATTAAAATTGTATATTTATTTATAAAATTATTTTTTCATTATTTTTATTTTTTTGCCTCTATGGAATGCAATCCATGGTGTAGGGTATATAAAGTTCGCCCCCTGTCGAACTTAACACCTTTTTTACTTGTTTTATGTTTCATTAGTGAAATATTGGAAAGAGGAGTGTTCATCGCCCTAGTAGTTTTAGCTACCAGTCAATTGGTCGGTAAATCGCCTTAATGATTTTATCTGCAGCAAATTATTTTTTTTTATCCCCTTTTACCCATGTTGACTAAAGGTCGCTTTATTTTGCGCATCTAAGTAGTCACAGCGACATACACGCCATTCGGCTGATACCTTTTCCATCCCGTTTTCGCTATATACCCTCATCCGTAAAGTACAAATTTCTAAAATCACGTCTACGCTGTTAGAAAAAGCTTCATCCTCCCAATGAAATAGTACATTGCATCATTGAAAATTGTCATTGTTTTTGGAACAGCGTATAACTTAATAGATGCAACGTAAAATGTTTCAATTCACTAAACTTATGAACAACCTTTTACGAAATCGCTTCAAAAATTATACGAAGGGAAATTCTTTCCATGTATCGCATTATAATAATGTTCAATTCCACACACTTCTGATGGATTAAATGCAATGAACCATATTATGAAAACGTTCAACTTTTCAAAATATTGTCCATTTTCTTATATATTAAAAAAAAAACATTTTTAATGAAACATTCCATTGCGTTTAAAAAAGCAGGATGCCGAATTGCTTAAAAAATTCGAACATACTTCATTAAGTGGAAAATTTTCGAGAAGAGATCGACATTCAATTCAATTGGTGCGTCATTTTGTGAAGCGAGTTCATGAAAATGGATCGTTTTTGGACAAACCAAGCCGTATACGTTCTCGTCCAGTGCGTTCAATCGAAAACCCATCCATCCATCCACATAAACTCGCCATCGTTCATAGGAACTGGTCAGTTCTCGCACTTCTTTGAGAAGAATTTTGCATAAAGACCTCGGTAGTTACAAAGGTTATCTGAAGCTTTATGACCGTCCGATGCGAGCCCAATGAGCTGAAGATTGTTTGGCAGAAGATGAAGAATTTTACCGAAAAATCGTGATTTCATTTGAAGCTCATATAGCTCAATAAGCAAACGGGGTTCAGAGAACCCACACGTGAAGCCAATGCATCCATAAAAGTCACTGTTTGATGTGGATTTTGGACTGGCGGCATCATTGGACCATTTTTCTTCGATAATGAGCAAGGAGCCGCCGTTACCGTTAACGGTGAGCGTTACCGCACCATGCTCAACGAATTTGTGTTTTCAAAAAATCAATAGAATGACATGGACGACACGGCCAACGCAAGCATCGATATTTTACACACTCTTTTTGAAAATCGAATAATCATCGGAAGTTGTGAGGCCGCCTAGGAACTGTGATTTGAGCCCATTGGATTATTTTTTGTGGAGAGCCATTAAGGACAAATGTTACTATTAAATAATAATTGTTCCAGCTCGAGGTCTGTTTTTGTTTTTGTACCCTCCACCTTGAAATATCATCATAAAATTCTAAGACGATCTAGCCATCCGTCTGTTGAAAGCACGCTTGCATCTAAAGGAAAGGAGCTAGGACGTCCAAATTTACCATAAATGTGTCTTATAGTCGTAGATCGGTTGGGATTAAAACTGGGCGAAATCGACCCAAAGGGAAAATGTTTACCCTCACAAGGTCTAAAAATACCCATAATAGCCCTCTAATATTTTAGAGTACTTAAGCGTGTTTTTTCAATCTATCTTACTTGATATTGGGTATGCGCATTCCCCCTATAACAAAAACGTGCACCATAAAGTGATTCTTACTCGTAGTGGGCGAAATGGGGCAAACAAGAGATAAAAATGGTACCTATCAACCTATCAAAGTGTACAATGGGTACAGAGGGATAAAAATAGTACCAACTAAACGGCTATAGCTAGAATGATGAAATTCGGTGTTTACATTCCTTCAATTGTCTAGACACGTAAAATAAAGAAATTTTACAAAGTCGTACTCATAAGGGGGTAAAATTGGAACAAGATCGCAGCTAGAATCATGGAATTTCCAAATTCGTACTTTTTACTTTTACGGCAAAAATTAAATCATGTTAGTGAGGTTAAAGTTAAATCATGAAGTTAGGTTATTTTACACTATGTACGTGAGATAATGGATTTTCAAAATTTGTACTTTTGTAATTAATATTGAATGGAAATACAACCAACTGTAGCACCCACTATCTACCAATATTTGTGGTATTCAAGCTTTTTTGAAAATATAAATATATGTAAGAATATTTATTATACACTCCACGAGAGTATTATGTCTTTGTGCATTTGTTTGTAACACCCAAAATGAAGAGAGATAGACCCATTGTTAATTATACCGATCGTCTTAGAATCACTTTTTGAATCGATTTAGCTAATCACGATTCAGGTCGCAATTGTAGCCAGAACCAAATAAAACTTTGCACAACGAAGATTTTGGGACAAGGGCGAACGCTATTTAATTTAAAGAAAATCTGTTCAGATTTAGATATAGCCCCCAAAGGATTTTCTCTCCCGATTTGACTCTTTTCACACTAGATACCACATATTACAACAGATTTTCTTCAAAATTTGCAAAACATCTTATATTTAAACTATAAACACCTGTGGTGAAAATTTGTTAGATCGGTTCAGATTTATATATAGCCCCCATACAAATTTCGCTCCCGATTTGACTATTTCCGCTCTAGAAACCACATATTGTATCAGATTGTCTTCAGATTTGGCAAAACATCTTATATTTAAACTAGAAACACCTGTGTTGAAAATTGGCCAGATCGGTTCAGATATGTATATAGCTCCCATTCAAATTTTGCTTTCGATTTTACTTTTTCTGGTCTAGAAACCACATATTTTTACGGATCTTCCTCAAATTTGGTAAAATATCTCATACTTCCACAAGAAACACCCATGGTGAATATAGGTCAGATGGGTTCAGTTTTATCTATAGCTCCCTCACAAATTTCACTCCTGATTTCACTTTTTCCACTCAATAAACCACATATTTTAACAGATCTTCTTTAAATCTTGCAAAATATCTTATATTCCAACTAGAAACACCCATGGTGAAAATGGGCCAGATCGGTTCGGATTTATATATACCTACAAAACAAATTTCACTCCCGATTTGACTTTTTCTACTCTAGAAACCAAATATTTAACAGATCTTCATCCAATTTGACAAAATATCTTATGTTTCCATTAGAAACAGATTTATATATAGATCCCATACAAATTTGTCCGCTCTAAAATCCACATATTTTAACAGATTTTCTTCAAAATTGGCAAAACACCTTATATTTCAACTGGAAACACCTGTGGTGAAAATGTGTTAGATCGGTTCAGATTTGCATATAGCTCCCATACAAATTTCGCTCCCGGATTGACTGTTTCCACACAAGAAACCACGTATTTTCACGGAATTTCTTCAAAATGACCACAACACGTTTACTTGAACTGAAAAAACTTATTGTGAAAGTTAATCACTTCATTCCATGTTTGGATATAGCCCCAATACAAATATTCCTCTCGATTTGATAAATTGGGTCAGGTCATATTAGCCAACGATTAGGAAACATACAAAAAGCCTTCCCGTTTCCACTTTTTTACCGAATTGAATTGTGTTCGGATAGAAAGTGGAGTGTATCATATAGTCGGCCCCGCCCAACTTTAGCCTTTCCGTACTTGTTTCTTGAATTGACTTCAAGTATTATTTCGATATATATACTGTAAACGTATTGGTAGCCTTGCCTTATAAGCGTGGTTTGAAGTAATAAAAATGATTATATTTATTTATAAAATTATTTTGTCAATATTTGTATTTGTTTTGGTTTGCCTATATTAGAAAAATTATATTTTCCAATAATATTACTGCACTTCTACGAAAATCGACATCCTCTGTGGAATGCAATCCATGGTGGAGGGTATATAAAGTTCGGCCCGGCCGAAATTAAAAAAAAAAATTAAATTTATTATATTCCGATATTTTGCAATTTCACGAATTGCATCTTCAGGGTATTACTACGTAAAAAAATGAGACAAACATTACTTAAAACTATTCTAGTTTGACTACCATCGTCTGTTGTAAATATTGCACTGTGCAGTGCAATGCAATATCAGAATATAATAAATATAAAAAACAAACACAGACCTCGAGCTTCAACAATTATTATTTAATAGTCAAAATCAGAAAGGTCGAATAAACAAAATAAATAAGTTGATAAGAAAAATGTTAAGCAAATCATCCAGAGACAATCGAAGCGTTGCAACATGAATAATCGAAAATGAACTGAAAAATTGGGTTGATCGGATGAGGCACTGCCGAGCCCGTCGTGGTAGTCAAATGAATGATATTGTGTTCCATTATTAAATGACAAAGTTCAACCTTTCTAATAAAACCAGAAATTTGAGGAAAATATTCAATACTTTTTTATAGCCGATTCTAATTTAAAATTTTAAATGGCCCACCCTGTGTTTATACCCTGCACCACTTCATGGACTAGGGTATTATAAGTTAGTTTCGCGCCAAATGTTTGTAACACCAAGGAATAATCGAGTTAGACCCACATTTGAATCGATTTAACGATGTCTGTTTGTCCGTTCGTCTGCTGTCCATCTAAGCTTTTTATACCCTCCACCTCCAGGATGGGTGTATACTAACTTTGTCATTCCGTTTGTAACACCTTGAAATATCGACCTGAGACCCTATAAAGTATATATATTCTTGATCGTCATAAAATTCGTCATAAAGACGATCTAGCCATGTCCGTCCGTCTGTCCGTCTGTTGAAAGCACGCTAGCATCTAAATGAAAGGAGCTAGAACGTTCAAATTTTCCATAAATGCGTCTTATAGTCGTCGATCGGTTAGGATTGAAATGGGGCGAAGTCGGCCCAAAGGGAAAATTTTTCCCTCACAAGCACTAAAAATACCCATAATAATCCCTAATATTTTAGCTTATTTAAGCATGTTTTTTGAATATGTCTGTTTATATTTGCTTGATATTTGGTATGTGCATTCCCCTTATATCAAAAACGTGCACCATAAAGTGATTCTTATATGTAGGGGGTGCAATGGGGCAAAAAAGGGATAAAAATGGTACATATTAAACGACAACAGATAGAAACACGAAATTTGGCGTGTACATACCTCTAATAGAGTAGATACATAATATACAAGTATTTTTTCCAAATTCGTACTTTTAAGGGATAAAATAGGAATAGAGGGATAAAAATGGTTCCAACAAAACGGCTGTACCTAGAATAATGAAATTCGGTGAATACATCCCTCTGACTGCATAGATAAGTAAAATACACGGATTTTTCAAAATTCGTACTTTTTTGGGGTTAAAATGAAAAGGGGGATAAAAATAGTACCAATCTAATGACCGCAGCTAGAATCATGAAATTCGGAGTATACATTCCCCTGAGTGTGTAGACACGGAAAATAAACTGATTTTTTTAAATTCGTACTTTTTGGGGTTAAAATTAAAAAAGGGGATACAAATAGTACCAATCAAATGACCTAGAGTCATGAAATTCGGAGTATACATTCCTCTGACTGCGTAGACACGAAAAATAGACGAATTTTTTTAAATTAGTACTTTCAAGGGATGCAATGGTACAGAGGGATAAAAATAGTACCTACTTAACGACTACAGCTAGATTGATGCAATTCTAATTGCGTAGAAACGTCAAGGGGGTAAAAATGGTATCAACCAAATGGGCGCAGCTGGAATCATGGAATTCGGTGTATACATTCCTCTGACTGCATAGACACGCGAAATAAAAAGTTTTTTTTTCCAAATTCGTACTTTTTCTTTTACGGCAAAAATTGGTTGAATCATGAAGTGAGGTTATTTTGCACTATGTACGTCTGATAATGGATTTTAAAAATTTGTACTTTTGGAATTAAAATAGAATGGAAATACAACCAACTGTAGCACCCACTATCTACCAATTTTTTTGGCTTTGAAAATATTTTTGAAAATGTAAATATAAGAATATTTATTTTTTGAATTGACATATTGGTAGCATTACCTTATAAGCGTGGTTTGAAATAATTAAAATATTATATTTATTTATAAAATTAATTTTTCAATATTTGTATTTGGTTTGGCTATATTAAAAAAATTATATTTCCCTGCAATATTACTGCACTTCTACGAAAACCGATAACCTCTGTGGAATGCAATCCATGGTGGAGGGTATATAAAGTTCGGCCCGGCCGAAATTAACGCCGTTTTTACTTGTTCGCACTCTACAGGTCGCAATTGTTCTCCAATTATCATGAAATTTGACAGAAGTTATTTTTTGGCCAAGAACGATCGGTATTGAATTTGGAGGAAATCGGTACAGATTTACAAAATTTTCAGGATCGTGAACTAGAAACACCTAGTGGGAAAGTGGACCACATGGGTCCATGTTTTGATATAGCCACCATACAAATGTACCTACGATTTACAACATTAGTGCTCTAAATCTCGGGAAATTTGAGTTTTTCCCGGGAATTCCCGGAAAAAATAGACGAGAATTCCCGGTCCCTAAACCCTAGTAGTATAACAGTGCATTGTGGAGCTGTTCAGCTTGAGTTGTCTGTCCACAGTCAGTCTGGATTTTCACTTATTTCATTATAATTAGCAAATGGGCACTTTCTTCAGAATTAAGGCACAAAGTTTCCGTGGTAGTGACAAATCACAACGGTTTTTTGTGAGAATTTACGTTTTATATTGTTTTATATGAGTGGAAGAATCCTTAAGCTTTTAATGGTATATCAAAGATGTTACAAAATCAAAACACAACTTGCTGCAGCTGGGTGTGTCTTCTGTCAGGGCTTTTATTTTCATTATGGGGCGGAGCAATAACATATATTCTTTGGAATACAAAGCCACCATTCGATTTGAATGTAAAGTGTTTGTGACAGCGAATGCACAACACTAAATCATTTAGCGTAGATAGGAGCACAAAGATTCCACAAAACGGTTGTGGAGATAAAGCATGCCGCAGCATTCCACCAAATAATATCGCGATATATCACCTCAAAGAGCGAAAATGATGTGCCACCAGGAATGGTGAGGGACGGAGGGAAGAACGCAACAAACACAAACAAAAACTGCATTCAAAGCAACCTAAAAAACAGCAGATTGCAGTGAAATGCAAGACAATGCTAAAGCAGGCTATACAGCGAAGCCAACGACTATCCGCGGCATCCACGTCCACACGATGTGGCAGACAAAAACGCGCGAACCAATGCAGTTGCTGCATCGGCAGCGAATCCTAGAGATCCATGGAAGACATTAAACCTAAGGTAAGTTCATGGAATGGGCAGCAGATTGTATGTGTGTGTGTGTGTGTGGAGCGTGCTTTTGACAGGGTTGCGATGGTGGCGTTGGGGACAGCTAAAAACAGTTGCTGCAAACAATCGAATGCAAATATGCACTTTTTGCATTGAACCCATAAAAAGGGCAAATGCACGTACGCTCGCTCACATGCCACACTCCCCTGCCCACCCATTAAGCCCCATGTGGCATATACAACCATTCTGAAAAACACACTGGACATGAGGCTGTCGTCAACGCCTGCCAGCTAGCCAACTTTCCTGCCTGGTCCTCCTTGCCTGCGGTCCTGGATGTTGTAGTTTCTATTTGGATTTTGGATACCAATAAAAACACACGCGAACACTCACTCACTCGCAGCAAATGCATTTTTTTCCGCGAAAACAAAACTACTTGCAGCAGTTTTTCCCCGGTTATTTGTGTGTGTGTGTGTGAGTGTGTTGGTGTCACATATGCGTCCTTTTTTCGGGAGCAAAAGCTTGTTGTACACCAACGTCTAAAGTTTGAGGCATGTGACGCATTGCGACGAGTATGCAAATACTATTGTACGACGACATGTTTTCAAAAGGTGTTTTTTTTAACTCAAACTCCTAGGAGCATATGGATATATACAAAATAAAACAACACCAATGAATACGCGTGAAGGCGAGCAACTCAGCCACCAACCATCCCATTGCCATTACAAAAAGATGTTCGTCCTCGAAAAAGGTGAAGGCAAACTCAAAAAAGGACCCCATCTTTCCTTCAGTGCTAGCTGAGTGACGACTTATATGGGCCGTGAATAGTTGCCTACAGGTCGACAACGCACAGTGGTCATTTAAATAATTCTGAATGTTTTAGGATTCTTGAGGCTGAAATTGATAATTTAATATGTACATCGGATTTAAGTTAAAATTTGTTGCAAAATCTAATACTAGACCCATAAATAATCGCGAGAAAAATATTTCAAATTTGCAGGGATTTTCTCCATCTTCATAAATGTATATTGCAAAGCGGTAAGAATGGCAACAAATTTAAGGATATTTTTCTTCAACGATCCGAGGCCGAAATTTGGGTTTATTACATTTGATAACGATATTATTTTTTTATTGATAAATATTTTTATACTCTTCACAAGTTCGTGGATTAGGGTATTATAAGTTAGTTTTCCGCCAAATGTTTGTAACACCAAGAAATATTCGGACTAGACCCACCTATAAGTATACGGATCGGCCTAGATTCACCAGCTGTCCATCTAAGCTTGTTCACACTGTACAGTTGGCATTTGTTGTCCGATTGCCATGCAATTTGACAGAAGTATATTTTTTAGCCCAAGGATGATTGGTATTGAATTTGGAGGAAATCGGTTGAGAATTGAATATGACCTCCGTACAAATATCCCTCCGATTCACCCTATTACTGCTCTAGAATACACATTTAACATTGAATATTGATATTATTCAAGATTATGTTATATTTAAACTAGAAACAGCTAACGTAGAAGTTGACTACATGGGTCCATGTTTTGATATAGCCCCCATACAAATGCACCTCCGATTTGCACTATTTCCGCTCTAAAATACAAATTTTTCATCAGATCTTGTTCAATTTTCCAATACCATGATTATATTTAAACCAGAAACAACAGCTATATAGGTTCATGTTTTGGTATAGTCACCATACGAATAGGCCCTTAGTTTGCACTATTATCGCTCTAAAACCCACATCTTACATTGCATCTTGATGACATTTTGCACAGCATGTTATACTTAAACTAAGAATACATACTTTGAATGTGATCTATATGAATCCACTTTTTAATGTAGCGCCCTTACAAAAGGGCCTCAATTTTACATCACAAGTTGATCAAATTTTGTAGATCATGTTCTATTTCAATATCTACTATGAAAGTGAAATATATGGGCCCATATTTTGGTATAACACACGTACAAATGGCCACCATTTTACACAATTACCGCTTCAGATCCTATATCTTACATCAGATTTTTGTCAAATTCTATTCTATTCAAATTCATTCTATTAAATATAGATGCAAAATGGTCTTGTGCCAGAATAATATCCCAGTTCAAATCAAAAAATCGTTATATTCTTCCCTAGGCACAGCTAAAATGAGATAGGATTTTGTTTGTATATAACATGGCGCAAACTATTTTTATCATATTTTTCATATTCGTTAAATTTGACTAAAGATGCATTTATGTAAAAAAATGAATGAAATCTTTATTTGAATCGATAGTACGGTCCATATAATTTAATGTTTGAAGATTATTTCATGCAATTGTTGATCTTGACTGCGCCTCAAATGGTCCATCCTCTTAGTCCAATTTTGGCATTTCCAAGTTTTTGAGTAACAGAGGCCCAATTGCTGCGAACGGCGACGAATCGATAATTGATGGTCATCATTAACACTGGCCGATACAGCTGCGATATTTTCTTCAGTTCGCACTCTACGCAAGCGTGTTGGTGGTTTAATGTCCAACAATGTAAATTTGGTGCGAAATTTAGTCACAATAGCCCGAATAGCCGCTTCAGTGGGTCGATTAAACTGACCATAAAATGGAAGAAGCGCTCGATGAACCTTCCTAACAGAGCACGCATTTTGATAATAACATTCAATAATTTGCAAGCGTTGTTCGTTTGTAAACTGAAGATGTTTGACAGTGAAACAAAACACGAAACGTGCGTCAGCTGTTTAAACCAGTGTAGCCAAAAAAGATAATAGTTAAAAAATCGCCCTTTATAACTAGCAGTACCCGCTGCTTCGCACGCGAAAAAGACAGGTATTTGTTATTAGTTTTAGCCGTCTCAGTTTTAGGTTAGTAGTCTTTATAATTTAATTTATATTTTGTATAATTTTCTACCCAGTTTTTAACAAAAAATTACAACCGCAGATCCTTTTATTCGAAAAATAATACATTTTGATGGCGCTTCTACATTGTCAGAGGAATTTACATCCTAAATTTCATGATTCTAGCTGTAATCCTAATGTTGGTACCATTTTTATCCTTTTTGGTCCCGCTCTCCCCTTAAAAGTACAAATTTCGAAACATCCATTTATGTTGCAAGTCTACGTTGTCAGATGAATTTACGCACCAAATTTCACGACTATAGCTGCAATACTTAAATTAGTACCATTATTGTTCCTTTTTGTCCCTCGTAACCCTTAAAAGTACAAATTTTGAAAAATCCAGTTTTAATGCGCTTAGAGGAATTTTAATACCAAATTTCACGATTCTTGCTATAATAATTTAGTTGGTACCATTTTTATCCCTTTTTGTCCCGCTCACACCTTATAGGTATAATTTCGAAAGATCCAATTTTACTGCGCTTCTACATGAGCAGAAGAACTTACGTATCAAATTTCAAGATTCTAGCTGCACTACTTTAGTTAGTACCATTTTTATCCCTTTTTGTCCCGCTCAAAAATCAATTGATATTGCAAGTCTACGTTGTCAGAGAAATGTAAATACCGATTTTCACGATTCTAGCTGCAATTCTTAAATTGGTACCATTTTTATCCCTTTTTGTCTCTTTCCTCCCTTAAAAGTACAAATTTCGAAAGATCCAATTTTACTGCGCCTCTACATGTTCAGAAGAACTTACATATCAAATTTCAAGATTCTAGCTGCAATACTTTAGTTGGTACCATTTTTATCCCTTTTTGTCCCGCGCAAACCTTAAAAGTACAAAATGCATTTATGTGTTGAGAGGAAATTACACACCAAATTTCACGACTATAGCTGCAATACTTAAATTAAATTAGTACCATTATTATTTCTTTTTGTCCCTCGTAACCCTTAAAAGTACAAATATTGAAAAATCCAATTTTAATGCGCTTATACAGAAGATCAGAGGAATTAACATACCAAATTTCACTATTCTGGCTATAATACTTTAGTTGGTACCATTTTTATCCGTTTTTTTCCCGCTCACCTCTTGTAAGTACAAATTTCGAAAGATCCAAATTTTACTGCACTTCTACATTGTCAGAAGAACTTACATATTAAATTTCAAGATTCTAGCTGCAATACTTTAGTTGGTACCATTTTTGTCCCTTTTTGTCCCGCGCAACCCTTAAAAGTGCAAAATGCATTTATATTGCGCTTCTATGTGGTGAGAGGAATTTACATACAAAATTTCACGATTCTAGCTACAATACTTTAGTTGGTACCATTTTTATCCCTTTTTGTCAATCAAAAAATCAATTTATATTTACGTTGTCAGAGGAATGTAAATACCGATTTTCACGATTCTAGCTGCAATTCTTAAATTGGTACCCGGATCTGGTGTAAAAATAACAATTGAAACAAGTAAGAAGGCGTTAAGTTCGGCCGGGCCGAATCTTATATACCCTCCACCACGGAGTGCATTCTACAGTATTACCAGCAGATTAAAGGATGTCGACTTTACATAGAAGCACAGTACCATATTACGAAAATTGTGATATTTTTATGCACATTACTATATTTGTTTACTATTTCAAACTATAATGTATACTTATGCGCACAGTTTAAAATCTACTACTATAAATAAATACAATGCTGTAATTGTGAAAATGAACATGCCTAAATATTAGGCGATTGTCAGTCGCCATTAGAAAGAAGCATTTTCAAATACAGACAAAGTGATAAGAAAAGTATAAATTTTAAAGATATCCCCATTCGCCCCATTCTCCGCCCAAATGTACAAATTTCGAAAAAAACATTTTTCGAGTCTTCATAGTCAGAATGTATACACCGAAATTCATGATTTCAACTTCAGCGGTTTGGTAGGTCCCATTTTTATCCCTCTTTTTTAATTATATCCCTTAAACGTACGAATTTCGAAAAATCCCTCTATTTTACGTATCTATGGAATTATAGGGATGTACACACCGAATGTGTTGCTGTTGTCGTATCATTGTTACCATATTTTATCCCTTTTGTCCCATTTCGTCAGCTAAAACTTTTATTTTCTTTGCGTTGCTTCCAAGAAGCAACAAATTTTAACTGTATGAAAATCAGAAATTTAATTAATAAGCCAAGGCTACCAATATTTGTATACTATGTATATATATAATGGAAATAATACTTCAATTCATAAAGCAAACATAAGGGAGCAATCATAAATGCCCTAAATATTGGTGGATAGAGAGTGTATTTTCAGCTACAGTCGATTGTTTTGTTGTATTTCCATCCTATTTTAATTTAAAAAGTATAAATTTTGAAAATACCTTATCTCTTACGTACGCAGTATAAGACAACTTCATGATTCTACCAATTTTTGTCGTAAAAGCAACAAAATAAAGTACGAAATTGGAAAAAAATATTTTACGTGTATTATGCAGTCAGAGGAATGTATGTATCGAATTCCATGATTCTATCAGCGGCCATTTTGTTGGTACCATTTTTATCCCCTTTTTCCAATTTTGCCCCCTCAAGAGTACGACTATCTAAAATCTCTTTATTTTACGTATCTACACAATTAGAGGGATGTACACACCGAATTTCATCATTCTATCTGTATTCGTTTAGTTGGTACTATTTTTATCCCCTATAGCCATTGTATCCCTTGATAGTACGAATTTGGAAAAAAACGTTTTATTTTTCGTGTCTACGCAGTCAGAGGAATGTATACTCCGAATTTCATGATTCTAGCTGCTGTCATTTGGTAGGTACTATTTTTATCCCCTTTTTCCATTTGAACCCCAAAAAGTACGAATTTTGGAAAGTTATTTTATGTTACGTGTCTACGCAATCAGAGGAATGTATACATCGAATTTCATTATTCTAGGTGCAGCCGTTAAGTTGGTACTATTTTTATCCCTCTATCCCAATTTAACCCCTTAAAAGTACGAATTTATAAAAAATACTCTTATATTATGTATCTACTCTATTAGAGGAATGTACACGCCAAATTTCGTGTTTCTATCTGTTGTCGTTTCATAGGTACCATTTTTATCCCTTTTTGTCCCATTTCGCCCCCTACAAATGCAAAACACTCTATGGTGCCCTTTTATGCTATAAAGGGAATGCGCGTTGCAAATATCAAGTAAATACAAGCTAATATGTTCAAAAAACATGCTGAAATACTCTAAATATTAGAGGTATTTTCAGTCCTTGTGAGGGAAAAATTTGTCCCTCTGGGCCGATTTCGCCCACTTTCAGTCCCAACCGATTTACAACCATAATACACATTTAGGAAAAATTTGAACCACCTAGCTCATTTCGTTCGGCCGCTATCGTGCTTTCAACAGACAGACAGACGGACATGGCTAAATCGTCTTAGAATTTAACCACGACCCAGAATATATATACTTTATGGGGTCTCCGATGTATATTTCAAGGTGTTACAAACGGAATGACAAAGTGAATATACCCCCATCCAGGAGGTGGAGGGTATAAAAATAAAAACATTTTTAGTACTATATAAAAATTTTCCTGTCCATACTTCAATTAGTTAGTTTTTTATCGTTCTGTGAATTTTCAAATGTTTAAACAAACCTAGAATGAGAACAAGTTTATTCTAAGTGATATATAATTCAGATTACGCCAATGGAAGTGTCTGCCCGTTCGCTTAAGTGGATGTTGAACAATGTTTAGGAATACCTTTCGCATGAGTTTGATTTTTCATACGGTGAACTGAAAACATCGAACATGCAGAAGGTGGTCCATTCGACGGTGATTTTGCCATTAACACTTTCAAGCAAGTGTTTTGAACATAATTGTGCAGATTCGTTGTTCTGCAACGCTAACGCTTGATAGTACTTAATTTAAATGCAGTGATGTTTTCCACAAAAATGACGAATTCGAGCATTCATTTAGTTTATTGGGTGGAGTAGGCCGTGGAATCACTGGTAGTGTTTGGTAAAAATCGCCAAAGAAATTATTGCACCACCTGGCCATTTTCGATTCTTTCATTAATAGACAGCGGATTTTAATGCAAATTCTATTTTTAATCTTTATTGGTTTTATCGATTTTTTTAATTCGGTTGTCAACATTGTTTTCGCTAGAAACGAAATCCTCCAGTTCAATGTTTTACGCAGTCAATTTAGAATGTTCACTCAACGACACACGATTTTGAGCAACGTATGGGAACACGAACTGAAAAAATCTAAATATCAACATTCGCTATATCAACAACACTTTTCCTATAGCGTACGTTCAGCAATTGTTTGGAAAATGCTCCAGATCTTCGATCTGCAACTCACGATTATGTTCGTCAGCTGGAGATTGCCATGGAATAGTCACCTGGAGATTGCCATGTAAAGGGTGATTTTTTAAGAGCTTGATAACTTTTTAAAAAAAAAAAACGCATAAAATTTGAAAACGTTAGATTGGTCCATGACATTTACTTTTTGAAGATAATTTCATTTAAATGTTGACCGCGGCTGCGTCTTAGGTGGTCCATCCGCTTAGTCCAATTTTGGCATTTCCACGTTTTTGAGTAACAGAGACCCAATTGGTGCGAACGGCGACGAATCGAAAATTGGTGGTCATCATTAACACTGGCCGATACAGCTGCGATATTTTCTTCAGTTCGCACTCTACGTAAGCGTGTTTGTGGTTTAATGTCCAACAATGTAAATTTGGTGCGAAATTTAGTCACAATAGCCCGAATAGCCGCTTCAGTGGGTCGATTAAACTGACCATAAAATGGAAGCGCGCAATGAACTTTCTTAACAGAGCACGCATTTTGATAATAAAATTCAATAATTTGCAAGCGTTGTTCGTTTGTAAGACGATTCATGATGAAATGTCAAAGCATACTGAGCATCTTTCTCTTTGACACCATGTCTGAAATCCCACGTGATCTGTCAAATACTAATGCATGAAAATCCTAACCTCAAAAAAATCACTCTTTACATCGAAAATCACCTTCCCACAGAATAATTGAACCAACTGTGTGCCATAGTACACTCCTCCAGACCGATCGAAACGTTGGCCACTTCAGATCTTTGAAAGGTTACACAATGGAGTTTCATTAATATCTATATCCATCGCTACCTGAGTGCATTTCTGCAGTCTTCAAAGAACGCAGCTGATGATGCAAGTATCACTTTCATTTTGCGAGCGAATTTTTGCCAAACTTAGTACATCAAAAAAGATATTCCGGTTCCACCGAGAGCGTCCAAGAATAAATCACTATAGTTCAACAGTTCATAAGCCGCATACGTGTTCCGTAAGCATCTGATTCTCGCAATGCATCGTATTCACATTGTTTTTGGATGTATTGATTAATCGGATAGTGTGGCGCTGTCATTCCTAGTTGTGATAATATTAATCGCATGTTGTCATTCAATGCCTCATTGTGAATTTTCCGAAATATCCTCTTTGTATTGGGTACACGAATCGACGAAAATACAGGAAAAACAGGATTTCCCTATTTATTTGATGACTGATTACGAACTGGAATTATTAACCAAACAAAAAGGAATTTTGTCAGTTCTGACAAAAAGTACATAAAATATAAAGATTTTATACACTTTGTCTGAATTTTCTGACTTTTTCTTATAATTATCTGAATTTTTGTGTTCCGAAAACTTTCGCAGAATCATAACGAACATAACATAAAAGTATTTCGCTCGAATTGAGACTTACAGTCTTGATTTCATTTAAAAATTCTATAGAAAAATGCACTTTCAGTTTTCTAAAAATTTTCCTATTTTGCTGGCAACTGTCCAAAAGTTTTATCATCTTGAAACCTAGTCCAGACTACCACGAACAGCTTGTAACAAAAGTCTGCCAAACCTGTTCCGTCGTTCTTAAATGATGCGATTACCAACGAACATCATTTCATTTTTATTATACAGGGTTTTCCAAGAAGAGTTGTTATTTTGGTATTCAAAGAAAAATGTCATTTTTTGAGATAATGTCTATTTCATAATAAAGAGGAAGGTAAGCCGTTAATAATGATAAACAACATCAGCCAAATGGCCACCACGACAATGCTTACAGGACCATATCCTTTTCATCGCAAAGTGGCTGCCCTATGTCCTCGATAGCCTCACGAATTCTATCTTTGAGGTCTTGAATCGACGCTGGGCTGTTGGCGTAGACCTTATCTTTCTCGTGGCCCCAAAGTAAGAAGTCGCAAGGTGTTAAATCACAAGATCTCGGTGGCCAATTGTGATCACCTTTTCGAGAGATAACACGATCCGGAAACTTGTCCCGTAAAAGAGCAATGGTTTCGTTGCTTGTGTGGCACGTAGCGCCGTCTCGTTGAAAGTAAACGTTGTCCAGATCAATACCATCCAACTCCGACAATAAAAAATCATTAATCATCTCTCGATAGCGCAATCCGTTCACCGTCTTCCAACCTCGTCTTCGAAAAAGTAAGGTCCAATGATCCCGCCGGACCATAAACCGCACCGAACAACAATAACTCTTGGGTTTTCCGAGCCCCAGATGCGACAATTTTGCTTGTTGACGTAGCCACCGAGGTGGAAATGGGCCTCATCAGTCAAAATGATTTTTCGATGGAATTCCAGATCATTTTCATTCATGAATTTTAATAATTTCAATGCGTTGTTGAAGCTTGTATCGTGCCATTTCTAGTAATGGCGTAGTTTCTACTTGTCAAATGTCAAAGAATAACAGCTTCAAAAGCGACAGCTACCGAAATACCGGGTGATTCAAAATAACACCTCTTGTTGGAAAACCCTGTATAGATTTATTTTATCACTTGTCTTTCTAAAAAGTTAATTACGAACACCGAGTACGAACGCTATTTACTTTAAAGCAAATCGGTTCACAATTAAATACAACTCCCATACAAATGTCGCTACCGATTTGACTTTTTCGCTCTAGAAATCACATATTCTAATCGATTTTCCTCAAATTTGGTACAAGACATTATATTTCAACTAGAAACATCTATAGTGGAAATTGGTCAGTTCGGATTTAATTTAGATATGGTTCCCATACAAAAATTACTTACGATTTTACCTTGCCAGATCTAAAGAATGTGTCTTTGTAAAGGGTGATTTTTTAAGAGCTTGATAACTTTTTTTTTAAAAAAAACGTATAAAATTTGCAAAATCTCATCGGTTCTTTATTTGAAACGTTAGATTGGTCCATGACATTTACTTTTTGAAGATAATTTCATTTAAATGTTGACCGCGGCTTCGTCTTAGGTGGTCCATTCGGAAAGTCCAATTTTGGGCAACTTTTTCGAGCATTTCGGCCGGAATAGCCCGAATTTCTTCGGAAATGTTGTCTTCCAAAGCTGGAATAGTTGCTGGCTTATTTCTGTAGACTTTAGACTTGACGTAGCCCCACAAAAAATAGTCTAAAGGCGTCAAATCGCATGATCTTGGTGGCCAACTTACCGGTCCATTTCTTGAGATGAATTGTTCTCCGAAGTTTTCCCTCAAAATGGCCATAGAATCGCGAGCTGTGTGGCATGTAGCGCCATCTTGTTGAAACCACATGTCAACCAAGTTCAGTTCTTCCATTTTGGGCAAAAAAAAGTTGGATATCATCTCACGGTAGCGCTCACCATTCACAGTTACGTTACGATTCGCATCATCTTTGAAGAAGTACGGTCCAATGATGCCACCAGCCCATAAACCGCACCAAACTGTGAGCTCTTGCAATGCTTCTGGCTGATATTCACTCCAAAATCGACAATTCTGCCTATTTACGTACCCATTGAGCCAAAAATGAGCTTCGTCGCTGAACACAATTTCTTTCTTTCTGAACTTTCTTAACAGAGCACGCATTTTGATAATAAAATTCAATGATTTGCAAGCGTTGCTCGTTAGTAAGTCTATTCATGATGAAATGTCAAAGCATACTGAGCATCTTTCTCTTTGACACCATGTCTAAAATCCCACGTGATCTGTCAAATACTAATGCATGAAAATCCTAACCTCAAAAAAATCACTCTTTAGATAGACATTATTGAATATATTTCTGTCTGTAATAAACAAATTTAATTTGGAGCATTGTCCATCCTATACAAATTAATATTCAAATAATCGTCTTAATAATTATTAACATTTACTTAATTTTTGTTCGGTAGTAATTAACAATTCTTCTACAAAAAATAATATGTAGATAGACAATTTTGCATTATTATAAAATTTAGTTTGTTTTATGGGTTTTGGAAATAGTAGTAGATATGTTAACAAGAAATGTTGGGAATGGACAAATAGAAGGAGCAGTTCTAGCATTTGAATCCTCCAGGGTACACTGGTCCCAAATCCATTTTTATGGCATAAAGTCGAAAAATAAACATACAGTCTTGTAATTTTGCACATTTGCTAGACATATCATACGCAAAAAATAAAAATAAAATTGGGCCGATCGGACCACGCCCACTACCGCCTTCCATATAAACTCAATATATAACCAACATAATTATCACCCTGTATTGGTACAGAGTGACCAAAAACCAAATTTTATGAAAGCTTAAAAGAATGAAGAGTTGTTTATTTTGACGAAATGTATTTTTCTAAACATTATTACAAGAGCAAAATATAGCATACAAATAGTATACTTTAAACTGCAATTTAAATAATTATTTCAAGAAATAAAGTAAACAGTATACATGTGTACAAAAAGGTGAATGATGTTGTATACCATTTTAAAGGTACTTTCAATACCTTTTAAATAAAATTTTGATGGGTACGTACGTACACAAAACTAATTCAGAGATATAATCATACATATGTCTATGGCTAATCAAAAACTGTGCTAAAATAAAATGACAATTTTTGGAGTTTGCCGAAAAATGCTGACGAGATATTAATTCCACCATAAACTACAACCTTAGACGAACACTTTCACATTTACACTTTGAGTCAAGTTGAGTCATACATATAACTTTTGGTCCACGACATTTATAGATTATGTTCTCTACAAATCACAAAATTACAATACCTATGAATACTTAAAAACCACAATAATCATAAAATGTTAAATATCATTTTTCAACTACTAACTCTTGCCGTCAATTTTCATAATATAGTCACTTTATTATTTTCTTTTTATACCCTCCACCTCCAGGATGGGGGTATACTAACTTTGTCATTCCGTTTGTAACACCTTGACATATCAACCTGAGACCCTATAAAGTATATATATTCTTGATCGTCATAAAACGTCATAAGACGATCTAGCCATGTCCGTCCGTCCGTCCGTCTGTCCGTCTGTTGAAAGCACTCTAGCATCTAAACGAAAGGAGCTAGAACGTTCAAATTTTCCACAAATGCGTCCTATAGTCGTAGATAGGTTGGGATTGAAACGGGGCGACATCGGCCCAAAGGGAAAAAATTATCCCTCACAAGGACTAAAAATATCCATAATAATCCCTAATATATAAGCGTATTTAATCATGTTTTTTTGAATATGTCTGTTTATATTTGTTTGATATTTGGTATGCGCATTCCCCTTATGGCAAAAAAGTGCACCATAAAGTGATTCTTATTTGTAGGGGGTGAAATGGGACAAAAAAGGGATAAAATGGTACATATTACACGACAACAGCTAGATACACGAAATTCGGTGTGTACATTCATCTAACTGAGTAGAGACATAATATAAAAGTATTTTTTCCAAATTCGTACTTTTAAGGGGTAAAATGGGAATAGAGGGATAAAAATGGTACCAACCAAACGGCTGCCCCTAGAATAATCAAATTCGGTGTATACATTCCTCTGATTGCATAGATAAGTAAAATACACGGATTTTTAAAAATTCGTACTTTTTGGGGTTAAAATGAAAAAAGAGGATAAAATAGTACCAATCTAATGACCGCAGCTAGAGTCATGAATTTCGGAGTATTCATTCCTCTGACTGCGTAGACACGGAAAATAAACTGATTTTTCGAAATTCTTACTTTTTGGGGTCAAAATAGAAAAAGGGGATAAAAATAGTACCAACCAAATGAACGCAGCTACAGCCATGAAATTCGGTCTATACATTCCTTTGACTAAGTAGACGTGCAAAATAAAAGTTTTTTTCCAAATTCGTACTTTCAAGGGATACAATGGATACGGAGGGATAAAAATGGTACCAACCTAACGGCTACACCTGGAATAATGAAATTCGGTGTATACATTCCTCTGATTGCGTAGACACTTAAAATAAACAGATTTTTCCAAATTCGTACTTTTTGGGGTTAAAATGAAAAAAGGGGTTAAAAATAGTACCAATCAAATGACCGGAGCTAGAGTCATGAAATTCGGAGTATAGATTCCTTTGACTACGTAGACACGGAAAATGGACGATTTTTTCGAAATTCGGTGTTAAAATGGAAAAAGGGGATACGAATAGTACCAACCAAATGACCGCAGCTAGAGTCATGCAATTCGGAGTATACATTCCTCTGACTGCGTAGACACGGAAAATAAGCGGATTTTTCGAAATTCGTACTTTCAAGGGATACAATGGCACAGAGGGATAAAAATAGTAACAACTAAACGACTACAGCTAGAATGATGAAATTCTAATTGCGTAGAAACGTCAAGGGGGTAAAAATGGTACCAACCAAATGCGCGCTGCTGGAATCATGGCATTCGGTGTATACATTCCTCTGACTGCATAGACACGCAAAAAACAAAGTTTTTTTCCAAATTCGTACCTTTTCTTTTACGGCAAAAATTGGTCGAAGTTTGGTTATTTTGCACTATGTACGTCTGATAATGGATTTTCAAAATTTGTACTTTTGGAATTAAAGTAGAATGGAAATACGACCAACTGTAGCACCCACTATCTACCAATATTTATTGTATTTAAGCTTTTTGAAAATATAAATATAAGAATATTTATTTTGTGATTTGAAATAAATAATGGTTTGAAATAATTAAAATATTATATTTATTTATAAAATTATTCGTACCTTTTCTTTTACGGCAAAAATTGGTCGAAGTTTGGTTATTTTGCACTATGTACGTCTGATAATGGATTTTCAAAATTTGTACTTTTGGAATTAAAGTAGAATGGAAATACGACCAACTGTAGCACCCACTATCTACCAATATTTATTGTATTTAAGCTTTTTGAAAATATAAATATAAGAATATTTATTTTGTGATTTGAAATAAATAATGGTTTGAAATAATTAAAATATTATATTTATTTATAAAATTATTTTTTCAATATTTGTATTTGTTTGGTTTGGCTATATAAAAAAATTTATATTTTCCTGTAATATTACTGCACTTCTACGAAAACCGACAACCTCTGTGGAATGCAATCCATGTTGGAGGGTATATAAAGTTCGGCCCGGCCGAACTTAACGCCGTTTTTACTTGTTAAGTCTTGATTTTAATTAATTTGTAAAGCTGCTTTATATCAAAATTAATCCCACTTTTTTTTTAACCGCAAAGTTTAAGTACCATTCAGGCTTGTGGTGTTGCCACCTAATAGTCTCCAGTATATTTTCTTGATTGCTTGGAGTGTTGCCATAAAGAAAATATATACACATTTACCACTTTCTAATTTTAATTTTTTTGAATTTCTGCCAAATAAATGGATTTGGGACCATAGTGCAGGGGCCACTGCAATGTAACTAAAAGTCGAATTTAATAAAAATGCAGGCGTATATATTTAATATATCTTTTCCTGGATTTCATTTAATGTTATGAAAAATGCTCAGAGTTACCAGTTTGTTCAAATTTAGTTTCTCCAAAGTGATTATTCTAAGCATATTTATAATACAAGACATCTACTAGGTGGGTTTTTTTCGTAACGTGTTTACGTTAACATACATGTTAAGAATAAACCTCATTATCGCGCGTGTTGGCAATACTTATACAAATAGTCATTTTATCTGTTCCATTCACATTGATTCCTGTTAACTTTAACGGACATAAATCAACATATTAACATGTACTATAGAGCTATAGATTTCAGTATTCAGTTTAGAAAAATATTATAATATTATAATAAGTTGTTTGGTACAATTTATTCCATTTATCTGTATTATTCTAAATACAAAAGCAAGATTTTTGTTCATTATACAAAATAAATATTTAAAATAAGAATGAAGCTAAAATTTAATTGCTAGAATAATCTAACGTAAAGTCTTTGGATCTGTGAACTCTCATATAGTATGTATGATGGGAAAAGTATGAGTAATGACCCGAAACTTTCAATGTATTCATTGATCTCGAACATGTGAAGAATGAAAGGATTTATGTATTAAATAACCCCGACTAGTCCAAGCACATGTGCTATTCGTTCACACATCTCAGATCAACGAAAATAAACCCCTCTCACCACTGTCACCGCTGTCACTGACATGGTAGCTATGACAATCACAAACAGCGACAAATGCTAACCCGCATTTGGATTGCAAACACGTACACGTCCTCACACAAGTATCCCTACGCCCTGTCGGCAGATTGTGGCAGCTTAACAAAATCTAAAGGTTGTGACGCTTTTGCCCGCGTTTGTTACAAAAATGCATTGAAAACTGCATTTTTCATTTTTTTCTGCCTTCATTTGTCCACATCGACATCTTCCTGTGCATCCAGCCCATGCGCCTCTGCCAGTGTCTTTGTTTTTGTGCATCCTATGCAAAACTACAACATCGCCAACCAACGTGCATGTGTGTGTCTGGCATTTGTAGTTGTAGCTGATGGTGATGAACATTAAAAATGCGCGCTTGCGTTTGAAAAAAAGAAAGCTCACAAAAAATACAAAAATGCTCCGCCTCCGTGCAGATGTCGGGCTCAATACGAGGGAAAACCACGCATATACGAGCATCGGACGGGTAAGTAAGATGCGTGCGGTGGTTTTGTGATGCATCACAGCCAACACAGAAAAATGCTCCCAAAAAGCAGCAAAAACAACACCATATCATTCCATTGCCACTATCTCTCTATTGCCAATACAAGGTTTTTGTTTCACTGTTTTTTGCTTTGTTTTTGGTTTTTGTGAATGAGAATCGTAGTCGCACAAATGCAAAGGATGGCAGTGCAATAGCGCCGCACTGACATTCAAAGCCTAAAGCTTTGTTGCTATACGTACTCGTAGGTATACGTTGCGCCTTCACACTTACCCCAGATCGTCAAATATGGGGACATTTCAGCCAACTGTCCGGGTCGAAAAACAATGTAATATTTTAATATTTATAATATTTGAGAACTTTTTACCACTTTTTACCACCATTGATTGCATTCCACAGAGGATATCCATTTTCTATAGAACTGCAGCACAGGAAAATAATCAAAACAAATACAAATATAAAAAAAATATTAATAAATATAATATTTTAATTATTTCAAATCACGCCTATAAGGCAATGCTACCAATAAGTCAATTCAAAAAATAAATATTCTTCTATATATATTTTCGAAAGCTTAAATACCATAAATATTGGTAGATAGTGGGTGCTACAGTTAGTTGTATTACCATTCTATTTTAATTCCAAAAGTCTAAATTTTGAAAATCCATTATCAGACGTACATAGTGCAAAATAACCTAACTTCATGATTCAACCAATTTTTGCCGTAAAAGAAAAAGTACGAATTTGGAAAAAACTTTTTATTTTGCGTGTCTATGCAGTCAGAGGAATGTATACACAGAATTCCATGATTCCAGCTGCGCCCATTTGGTTGGTACCATTTTTACCCCCTTGACGTTTCTACGCAATTAGAATTTTATCATTCTAGCTGTAGTCGTTTAGTTGGTACTATTTCTATCGCTCTGTACCATTGTATCCCTTGAAAGGACTAATTTCGAAAAATTCGTCTATTTTCCGTGTCAACGCAGTCAGAGGAATGTATACTCCGAATTTCATAACTCTAGCTGCGGTCATTTGATTGGTACTATTTTTATCCCCTTTTTTCATTTTAACCCCAAGAAGTACGAATTTTGAAAAATCCGTGTATTTTACGTGTCTATGCAATCAGAGGAATGTATACGCCGAATTTGATTATTCTAGGGGCAGCCGTTTGGTTGGTACCATTTTTATCCCTCTGTACCCATTGTATCCCTTGAAAGTAAGAATTTGGAAAAAACCTTTTATTTTCCATGTCTACGTAGCCAAAGGAATGTATACACCGAATTTCATGACTCTAGCTGCGGTCATTAGGTTGGTACTATTTTTATCCCTCTATTCCCATTTTACCCCTTAAAGGTACTAATTTGGAAAAAATACTTTTATATTATGTATCTACTCCTTTAGAGGAATATACACACTGAATTTCGTGTTTCTAGCTGTTGTCGTTTAATATGTACCATTTTTATCCCTTTTTGACCCCATTTCACCACCTACAAATAAGAATCACTTTATGGTGCACGTTTTTGTTACGGGGGGATTGCGCATACCCATTATTAAGCAAGTACAAGCAGACATATAGAAAATATATGCTTAAATACTATAAAATATTAGGGATTGTTATGAGTATTTTTAGTCCTTGTGAGGGAAAAATTTTTCCCTTTGGGCCGATTTCGCCCCATTTCAATCCCAACCGATCTACGACTATAAGACGCATTTGTGGAAAATTTGAACGTTCTAGCTCCTTTCGTTTAGATGCTAGCGTGCTTTCAACAGACGGACAGACGGACGGACGGACGGAATTTTATGACGATCAAGAATATATATACTTTATAGGGTCTCAGGTCGATATTTCAAGGTGTTACAAACGGAATGACAAAGTTAGTATACCCCCATCCTGGAGGTGGAGGGTATAATGAAAAGACAAAAGACCCTTGTCACGTATTACACACAGTGTAATTTGTTTGCATTACGTATACTTAATTAAAATATAATGTAATAATAGTAAGTATACGCCCACGTATTTATAAGGCAAGTGCAAACTCTCATCCAAATCTCAAAATCTTACCCCAATGTCAATCATGTGAAAAACATACCAATACACCTAAAAACGGGTTATGTTAGGTTACATTACGTTATTATGATCAATAGTACGTATTTTTGTAATAGATAGCAGAGTACAATGTTGAAGTAAAGAAAAAACAAATTAAATTAAAAGAAGTAAAAAAAGCGTCAAGTTCGGCCGGGCCGAACTTTACATACCCTCCATAATGGATTGCATTCCACTGAGGCTGTCGATTTTGGTAGAAGTGCAGTAATATTACAGGAAAATTTAATTTTTTTAATATAGCCATACTAAAAAATACAACTACTTTATAAATAAGTATAACAATTTTTACTATTTCAAACCACGCTTATAAGGCAAGGCAACCAATACGTTTACATGTCGAAATAATAGTCAATTCAAAAAATTAATATTATTATATTTATAATTTCAAAAAAGTTTAAATAATATAACTATTGGTAGATAGCGATTGCTACAATTTCATTTTAATTCCAAAAGTACAAATTTTGAAAACCCATTATCTCACGTACTAGTGCAAAATAACCTAACTTCATGATTCAACAAATTTTTTTCGTAAAATTAAAAGTACAAATTTGGAAAAATCTTTTACTTTTGCGTGTCTGTGCAGTCAGAGGAATGTATACACCGAATTCCATGATTCTAGCTGCGGCCATTTGGTTGGTACCATTTGTATCCCTTTTTTCCTATTTTACCCCCTTAAGAGTACGACTTTCTAAAGTCTCTCACGTGTCTACGCAATTAGAGGGATGTACAAACCGAATTTGATCATTCTAGCTGTAGTCGTTTAGTTGGTACTAAAGAGTGATTTTTTTGAGGTTAGGATTTTCATGCATTAGTATTTGACAGATCACGTGGGATTTCAGACATGGTGTCAAAGAGAAAGATGCTCAGTATGCTTTGACATTTCATCATGAATCGTCTTACAAACGAACAACGCTTGCAAATTATTGAATTTTATTATCAAAATGCGTGCTCTGTTAAGAAAGTTCATTGCGCGCTTCCATTTTATGGTCAGTTTAATCGACCCACTGAAGCGGCTATTCGGGCTATTGTGACTAAATTTCGCACCAAATTTACATTGTTGGACATTAAACCACCAACACGCTTACGTAGAGTGCGAACTGAAGAAAATATCGCAGCTGTATCGGCCAGTGTTAATGATGACCACCAATTTTCGATTCGTCGCCGTTCGCACCAATTGGGTCTCTGTTACTCAAAAACGTGGAAATGCCAAAATTGGACTAAGCGGATGGACCACCTAAGACGCAGCCGCGGTCAACATTTAAATGAAATTATCTTCAAAAAGTAAATGTCATGGACCAATCATGGACTAAATCTAACCAATCAAATAAAGAACCGATGAGATTTTGCAAATTTTATGCGTTTTTTTAAAAAAAAAGTTATCAAGCTCTTAAAAAATCACCCTTTATTTTTATCCCTGTGTGCCCATTGAATCCCTTGAAAGTACGAATTTGGAAATAAACTTTGTGTTTCTAGCTGTTGTCGTTTAATATGTATCATTTTGATCCCTTTTTGCCCCATTTCACTCCCTACGAATACAAATTACTTTATGATGCACGTTTTTGCAGTATCCAATATCAAGTAAGTACAAGCAGACATATTGAAAAAATATGATTAAATACTATAAAATTATTATGGGTATTTTTAGTCATTGTGAGGGAAAAAAATCCCCTTTGGGCCGATTTCGCCCAGTTTCAATCCCAACCGATCTACGACTATAAGACGCATTTATAGAAAATTTGGACGTCCTAGCTCCTTTCTTTTAGATGCTAGCGTGCTTTCAATAGACGGACGGACATGGCTAGATCGACTTAGAATTTTATCACGATCAAGAATATATATACTTTATGGGGTCACAGGTAGATATTTCGAGGTGTTACAAAAGGAATGACAAAGTCAGTATACACCCTTCCGGGTGGTGGAGGGTATACAAATTTCGGGAAATTTTTCACTTTTGCGGCTACCCAAGCGCTACCTAAACGGTGTTAAAAATCATTTCTAATCATCATTCAAACGGTTGGTAAGATATCAGGCTGAGTCACTCCCGGTGTCATTTGTATGGAAGATATATCTACATCAAACATTAGTTATGTTGGGATTGGATAATATATAATATATATAAGGATGGATTTTTAATTATTTTTTTCCACTATTATGTACTGTTTATACTTTTGGCGATTTCAACACTCTGTGCGTCGCAGTAGTGCTGGATTTGCTAGCTGTCCCTTAAAATCTATTTTCTTGTTTCATTTAAAAAAATTTGTATTAAAAAAATATATTTTGGTTTCTTTTTAGTCTTCTACTTTTTAACTGAAGCTCCGTAAAATAATAGCCAACGATGAAAAATGTTGATGAATGCCGGGATTTTCGAAAATACTAACACGAGGGTTCTTTCGTGACGATTACCCTGATGAGGGTCGTTATTCCGGGGGTGTTATTTAGTATACAGGGATCATTTTCATGAAGCGTCCATGAATTCCAACTGAGGCTCCAAAAAAAAAACAAAAATTGCTGTAAATTCACTGAAAATTCTTGTCAGTTTCGCTAGATTTACAGCATCACTTGCCGGCCTTAAAAAACGGCTGTGATTATTGAGTTTGATGTGGACAGTTCAGAAATATATTTTCCTATTTATATATATTTTGGATCCAAGTACGTACATATATATATACATGTGCACATATGTACGTACACATGTGCGTGTGTGCATAAATGCATTATATAAAGCATATATAAATTTGTACATATGTAAAGTCGCTAGTGGTTTGATTGTAAACTTTTGCCAATGTGGGATAATGTTGTTTGTTGGTGTTTTTCGCTGATTTCGCTGCTGTTGTTGTTACATCATTATCTATGATTGACCATCGGCATCCTACTCGGCCACTACTTGAATATCCTGTTTGCATGCAATTGTGTGTGTGGACAGCAAAAAACAACAGGGAATCCTTTCATTAACTTTTGCTTTGGCATGGCTTGCTTTGCTTTGTAGCTGTTTGTCCATTCATTTATTAATGTTTATTATCATCCTGATGCACACATACGCGATTTAAGTTTATATATATAGCTCATAGATGTAAATAAGTGGATATGAATATGGGATTATGTTCAAATTCCTATGTAAATATACATGAGCTTACCTGCATATAAATGTAGCATAGTGACAGCCAATTGTAATCGAGAAAATACAGTAATTTGTAATTGTGAAATTTTCAAAAATTCCAATATTTAGTTTTTTTTATACGTTCGCACTCTTGGCGGTTGGTCATTTTATTCCAAATGAAATTACCGTCATGCGGCTACAAGGGAATGCTTCTAGGACAAATATATCGTATAGATCAATTGAACAGATTTCGGTGCCTGCAAGTCCATTGACACATGTCTGCGTGCATTTTTTATACCCTACACCACTTCGTGGTCTATAGTTAGTTTCGCGCCAAATGTTTGTAACACCAAGAAATAATCGAGCTAGACCCACCTTTAAGTATACCGATCGGCTTAGAATCACCAGCTGAGTCGATTTAACGATGTCTGTCTGTCCGACTGTCCGTCTGTCCGTCTGCTGTCCATCTAAGCTTGTTCGCACTCTACAGGTCGCAATTGTTGTCTGATTGTCATGAAACTTGGCAGAAGTTATTTTTTCTGGGCAAGGACCATCGGTATTGAATTTGGAGGAAATCGGTTCAGATTTAGATATAGCCCCCATACAAATGTCGCTCCCGATTTGACATTTTCCGCTCTAGAAACGACATATTGTACCCGATTTTCTTTAAATTTTGCAGAACATCTTATAATCCAACTAGAAACACGTATACAAAAATTGGGTAAGATCGGTTCAGATTTACATATAGCCCCCATACAAATGTCGCTCCCGATTTGAAATTTTCCGCTCTAGAAACGTCATATTGTACCCGATTTTCTTTAAATTTTGCAGAACATCTTATAATCGAACTAGAAACACGTATGCAAAAATTGGGTAAGATCGGTTCAGATTTAGATATAGCCCCCATACAAATGTCGCTCCCGATTTGACATTTTCCGCTCTAGAAACGACATATTGTACCCGATTTTCTTTAAATTTTGCAGAACATCTTATAATCCAACTAGAAACACGTATACAAAAATTGGGAAAGATCAGTTCAGATTTAGATATAGCCCTCATACAAATGTTGCTCCCGAATGTTTAACCGATTTTGGCCAAACTTTACATATTATATTTCACCAAGAAACAGACATTGTGAAAGCGGGTCAATTCTTCCAGGTTTCAATATACCCCCATACAAATGTCCTTTCCGATTTAACATTTTTTGTCAAACACATACATTTACAGGATGCAAAAATCCTTCCCGATTTCAATTTCTTACCGAATTGAATTGCAATGAGAATTGTTTGGGTGATGCCCATATGTCCATACTTTGGTATGACTTTTGTTAACTACTGTATAATTTGTATTTGTCTGTCAGACAATTGGATGAATTACCATATTATTTACCATATTCGTTAAATTTGACTAAAAATGAATTTATAGCATATAAATTATATGAATATAATTTATATAATTTGTATGAACTACATATTGCTCCCATGAAATACCTGGGTTTAGTAATCAAAGCGAGGTACATACGCAGGGAGTGGTGTAGGGTATTATATAGTCGGCCCCGCCCGACTTTAGCCTTTCCTTACTTGTTTAATTTCTTAACAGTTTATGCGAGTTCAATTGTCCTGGCTCTATATTTTGTAGACTACAAATTTATATACAAATGACATGGTATGACATTTATTACATAGCTTTTCACGGCAGAAGTATTGCTGGGTAACTATACCTGCATATACACATACCTACATATGCACCTCAATGAGATGCTTGTAAGATGGCATGTGTACTTTATTACTTGGTGCGATTTTTCAAACGCAAATTCGGCAAGTGAGTTGTGCTTCTCGTTCGTTTGTGAGAATCATCTCCTTATAGAGGCCGGGTTTGATGTTGAAAAGTCGCTGCGAAGCCACTTGAAAAGACTTTTGACATGGTCGAAATCATGATCGTGGTAGTCTGTAGCCAAGTAATAAATGTCACCATGCCATTTGTAAATAAATTTGCATTCTATTAAATATAGATGCAAAATGGTCTTGAGCCAGGACAATATCCCACTTCAAATTAATACGATTTTCAAAAAAAAAAGTATCTCTTTCCATCACAAGTTCTCCCAAATGAATGAGAACTACCATTCACTTTTCGAAAATCAGTCAAAACCCAATCTCTGCTTATAATGTTCGATTGGGATTACTAACTTATAATTAATAAACTTGATGGTTTTATTTAAATAAATCAGAGATACAAATCTGGTACCACTTTACTCGGTAACTAAGAGAGTAGTAAGCTACTTTATTGCAAATATTAAGCTAGTAAGTCCAATCGAAGAGGCCTAATATAAATAACTAGCCACTGGCATAATATTGAATGATTAACAATGCCATCAATGATGAAATCAGCTCCGTAGCTTTGGGTGACAACGGGTCGTTCTTTCGTTTCGTTAAAATGTCTTATGAAAATGTTAGTATCACCTATTTGCGTGTAAGTACATTCTTATACCCACGATCACACTTCATATTTATAACCTCCACTAGGGCATTACGTCTTCGTGCGTTTCTTAGTAACACCCAAAAGGATGGGATATCGTTTATTATACCGATTGACTTAGAATCACTTTCTGAATCGATTTAGCCCTGTCTATCTGTACATCTGTCTCGATTTTTCCGCCTAGGTCTCTAATTTGATAAAGCACCTTTTGGTCCACATCGATGCACTCTTTGACATGCTTGCCAGGTGATTTTTCCCTTATCCCCAAAGTAGCCATGAAAATTCTCCAATGATCCACAAATGCAGGGTACGGTCTCACAGGCCAAATATTTGACAAAAAACGTCAAATATTTCTTTGCCGCAGTCTGAACCCGCATAATTTGTGAGGGGCAAACAACAAATCAGCTGATTTTGGGAAAACAAAATTATTTGATTGCAAATAAAAATTTGCCCCAAGTGACCAAAGTGTGACCACTGAAGGGAAAATATCTCCCAATCTTTTGGGCAAACATTTATTTTATCTTACAAAATTTTTGTAAGAGCAAACAATAGGAAATATCAGCTGGTGCAAGTGTTCTTAAATTGAATTCACTAAAAAAGAAAATCTGAGTAAATCTAGAATATTGATATTACCATTTATTGAATAAATTAAATATATTTTTCTGCTGCGAACGAAACTTTGGAAATATATTTCGTTTTTAAGCCCTCCACTAGGGTATTATGTCTTTGTGCATTTGTTTGTAACACCCAAAAGGAAACGAGTTAGACCCATCGTTTACTATACAGATCGGCTTAGAATCACTTTCTGAGTCGATTTAGCAATGTCCGTCTGTCTGTCCATCTATTGTTGCACTCAAATTACAGGTCGCAATTATAGTCCGATCATAACAAAAATTTGCACAAGTAAGTTTAGTGGATCAAGGACGAACGCTGTTTAATTTCAGATTTAGATGTAGCCCCCATACAAATGAAACCACATATTTTATCCGATTTTCTTTAAATTTGGCACAACATCTTATAATCCAACTAAAAGCACCCCTGGTGAAAGTGGGTAAGATCGGTTCAGATTTAGATATAGCCCCAATACAAGTCTTGCTTCCAAATGTTTAACCGATGTTGGCCAAACTTTATATATTCTATTTCACCTATAAACATACATGGTAAAAGCGGGTCACATCGTATCAGGTTTCAATAAACCCCCACACAAATGTCCTTTCCGATTTGTTGTCAAACACATACATTTACAGGATTCAAAAATCCTTCCCGATTTCTCTTTTTTACCGGCTTGAATTGTAATGGGATAGAAATACTTGTTTATTGCTCGATTTGCATGAAATTAATCTTGCTGTAAAGGCATATCATTTTATGAAAATAAACTAAAATATTTTTTTGGTTATTTAATATTTTGACAGATACTGTTAGAAAAAAAGAACTGTGCGGGAAATATTTTCGATGAAAAATGGCGCGATTTTTTCGAAATTATTTTTCACTTTATTGGTATTTAAAATATATATAATTATAATTTAAATTTCCTTTTCAACAAAAGCAAAATGACACAAAATAAAAGCAAAATCAATTGCCCAACAATAAATAAAGTCCACAAAAAAATCCTGCGTATTTTAGCATTTGATTGCCAAATTCACACACATAATGTAAACAATCAATATGGAATCCATGGCACAAAATGAACCAGTAAGGAAAGGCTAAAGTCGGGCGAGGCCGACTATATGATACACTCCACTTTCTATCAGAATACAATTCAATTCGGAAAAGAAGTGAAAACGGGAAGAATTTTTGTATGTTTCCTAATCATAGGCTAATATGTCCTGGTTCAATTTGTCAAATCGAGAAGAATATTTGTATCAGGGCTATATCCAAACATGGAATGAATTGACCCATTTCACAATAGGTTCTTCTAGTTCTCAATTTGAAGTAATTCGGTGAAAATACGTGGTTTCTGGGGCGGAAAAATCAAGCCGGGAGCGAAATTTTTATAGGAGCTATATATAAATCTGAACCGATCTAACTCATTTTCATCCTGGGTGTTTCTCATGGAAATATAAGATATTTTGCCAAATTTGAAGGAAATCTGTTAAAGTATGTGATCTCTGGAGCGGAAAAACTCAAATCGGGAGTGAAATTCGTATGTGGGCTATATCTAAATCTGAACCGCTCTAGCTCATTTGGTGTGTTTCATGGGTGTTTCTAGTCTAAATATAAGATGTTTTGCCAAGCTTGAAGAAAATCTGTTAAAATATGTGGTTTATAAAGCAGAAAAAGTCAAATCGGGAGTTAAATTCGTATGGGGGCTATATCTAAATCTGAACCGATCTGACATATTTTCGGCATTGGTGTTTCTAGTTGAAATGTAAGGTGTTTTGCCAATTTTGTAGAACATCTGTTAAAATATGTGGTTTCTACAGCAGAAAAAGTAAAATCGGGAGTTAAATTCGTATGGGAGCTATATCTAAATCTGAACCGATCTGGCTGATTTTCACCGTGGGTGTTTCTAGTTGAAATATAAGATGTTTTGCCAATTTTGAAGAACATCTGTTAAAATATGTGGTTTCTACAGCAGAAAAAGTCAAATCGGGAGTGAAATTCGTATGGGGGCTATATCTAAATCTGAACCGATCTGACCCATTTTACCACAGATGTTTCTAGTTGAACGATAAGATGTTTTGCCAAGTTTGAAGAAAATCTGTTGTAATATGTGGTATCTAGCGTGAAAAGAGTCAAATCTGGAGTGAAATTCGTATGGGGGCTATATCTAAATCTGAACCGATTTTCTTCAAATTAAAAAGCGTTCGTCCTTATCCCGAAAAACTTTGTTGTGCAAAGTTTCATTTGGTTCTGGCTACAATTGCGACCTGTACTTTGATTACAAGAATAGATGGACAGACGGACGGACATCGTTAAATCGATCCAAAAAGTGATTCTAAGTCGATCGGTATAATTAACAATGGGTCTATCTCTCTTCCTTTTGGGTGTTACAAACAAATGCACAAAGACATAATACTCTCGTGGAGTGTATAAAAAAACAAGTAAGTAAGCTTCAGTTGGCTAAACCGACTTATATCTACCCTCACTGTCAGAGAACGTATGTACGGAAGTTATAAGGAATTAAATTTAATGTAGGACAGGATAATTTGTGTGAAGGTCCCAGCGTCCACATTTATAAAATAATTGTAAAAACATGATCAAATATCAAGTCATAGTGGATTCCAGCAGGATAGAAGTTATGAAGCATGTAATATTACCTAGGATAGGGACAATTGTGTGGGGGGTACAAGAAGGGGCGTAAATATTTTTATATTATTATTATTTTATATTTTTATAGGCTTAAAATTTTAATAAATACACCTTTTGTAACCTTTAAGTATTATGCACTGAAGGCATTGTTACACATGAAAGTATATTTTTTATTTTTTCATTTATCGAAAATAAACGAAATTGTGGTTGATTGGAACTGGGATATTGTCCTAGCTCAAGACTATTTTCATCTATATTTTATGGAATGCAAATTTAATTATAAATGGCAAGGTGACATTTATTACTTGGCTACAAACTATTATGATATCATTATGATGAAATCTTCAAAATTATGTAAATTAAAAATTATTTAAATTAGTCAAAATTTAGAACTGTTCTAGGAATAGTATGTTTTGTTTCTTACTTTATGCTAACATCTACTAAATGATGCAATACTTTTTATCTGAAAGAACTAGAATATGTAAGAAAGTTGTCGTCTGTTTTAAATCGCAAAAATCTGGCTGTGTTAAAACGAAAAAACATTGAATAGATAGAATATATAGAATACTATGTTTAATCAAGTAATGGACTTATCGGAGTGACATTTGTATCGGAGCTATATGAAGGCCCAGGACTATTTGTTCCACTTTCCCATTTGAAAAAGAATCTGATCTGCAAAGTTTGGCCAAGAGCCGAGGTACGGTGTGGGTTCTGGGTCTATTAATAGTGTAAATCGAAAGTAAATTTGTTTGAGTTCCATATAGGGATGTCAAAACCGAAAACTGGTTAACCGGTGTTAACTCCGACACCGTCCATCTATTGTTGTAATCAAATTACAGGTCGCAATTATAGTCCGATCTTAACAAAAATTAGCACACGTAAGTTTTGTAAATTTGTGTGGAAACACCTATGTAAAAAATGGATACGATCTGTTCAGATTTAGATATATCCCCCATACAAATGTCGCTCCTGAATTGACATTTTCCGCTCTAGACGCCACATATTGTACCCGATTTTCTTTAAATTTGACACAACATCTTATAATACACCTAAAAAGACCTATGCCGAAATTCGGTAAGATCGGTTCAGATTTAGATATAGCCCCCATACAAATGTCGCTCCCGATTTGACATTTTCCGCTCTAGAAACCACATATTGTACCCAATTTTCTTTAAATTTGGCACAACATCTTATAACCCAACTAGAAACACCTACGCATAAATTGAATAAGATCGGTTCAGATTTAGATATAGCCCCATACAAATGTCGCTTCTGAATTAACATTTTCCGCTCTAGAAACGACATATTGTACTCGATTTTCTTTAAATTTGACACAACATCTTACAATCCAACTAGAAACATCTATGCCGAAATTCGGTAAGATCGGTTCAGATTTAGATATAGCTCCCATACAAATGTCGCTCCCGATTTGACATTTTCCGCTCTAGAAACGACATATTGTACCCGATTTTCTTTAAATTTGACACAACATCTTATAATCCACCTAAAAAGACTTATGCCGAAAGTGAGTAAGATCGGTTCAGATTTAGATATAGCCCCCATACAAATGTCGCTCACGATTTGACATTTCCGCTGTAGAAACGACATATTGTACCCGATTTTCTTTAAATTTGGCACAACATCTTATAATCCAACTAGAAACACCTATGCCGAAAGTGAGTAAGGTCGGTTCAGATTTAGATATAGCCCCCATACAAATGTGGCTCCCGATTTGACTTTTGCCGCTTTAGAAACCACTACTCGATTTTCTTTAAATTTGGCACAGCAGCTTATAATCCAAGTAAAAAACCTTTGGTGTAAGTGGCTAAGATCGGTTCAGATTTAGATATAGCCCAAATACAAATCTTGCTCCCAAATGTTTAACCTATTTCGTTCCAGATTTCAATATACCCCCATACAAATGTCCTTTCCGATTTAACATTTTTTGTAAAACACATACATACAGGATACAAAAATCCTTCCCGTTTTCACATTTTCACCGATTAAATTGTATTCGGATTGAAAGTGGAGTGTATCATAGAGTCGGCCCCGCCAGACTTTAGCCTTTCCTTACTTGTTTTAATTGGCATTTTCGATAAACCGGGACGACTATATGAAACCGTCCACTTTCTACCCCATTCCAATTCAATTCGGTAAAAAAGTGAAAGTAGTATTTTTGTATGGGTTGTAAGCATGGACCATTGTGACTCACACTCATAATGTATGCCTCAAGGTAAAATATAACGCGTTCTACCAAATTATGTAAAAGTACTCTATAAATGTATGTGTTTCACAAAAAAATTAAATCGGAAAGGACATTTGTATTGGGGGATATTAAAACCTGGAATTATGAGACCTGGAATTATGAGATTATTATGTAAAGTTTGGCCACAATCGATTAAACATTTGGGAGAAACTTTTGTATGGGAGCTATATCTAAATCTGAACCGATCTTATCCACTTTCAGTATAGCTGTTTCTAGCTAGATTATAAGGTATTTTTTCAGAATTTGGAGAAAATCGGGTAAAATATGTCCTTTCTAGAGGGGAAGAAGTCAAATCTGGGGCCGACATTTGTATGGGGGCTATATAAAGGGTGGTTAAATTGTAGGGGCCGATGATGAATGTGAACCACACCTAAACGTCAAGTTTTTTTTTGCATTTCTTTTGACATTTCTCAATTTAAGACTAACTCAATTTGAGCCATGGAAAGATACACAATCCAGCAACGCGTTAAAGTTATTCAGGCTTATTACGAAAATGGGCGTTCAAATCACAATGCATTTCGTGCACTTCGTGATTTTCAGATAATACAAGAGTGATTGTCGAAACACCAATGCTCCAATAAACAGTGACTGGTTGGTATGGATTATGAGCTGGCGGCAACATCGGGCCGTAATTTTTCCAAAATGAGGCCGGTCTGGCAGTTGCTAAGAATGGTCTTCGCTATCGTGCGATGATGACGAAGATATGGATGTGGACGATATGTGCTTTCAACAGGACAGTGCCACTTGCCACAAAGCTAACGAAACAATTGCTCTTTTACGCGACAAATTCAATGGCCGTGTTATATCATGTGGTGGCGATGTCAATTGGCCGTCAAGATCATGTGCTTTGACACCGTTGGACTTCTTTCTTTTGGGGTTTACGTCGATGAGCCAGCAACAATTGAAGACCTAAAGGATAAGATAATTCGGCACATTAACGGCATAGAACCTCAATTATGCCTCAGCATCATCGAAAATTTGGACCATCGGATGGAGCCGCCGAGATCGCGGCGGTCATTTGGCCGATATTTTGTTCCATACATAATTGAACCATACCAATATTATCATAATAAAAAAATGACAATAATTTCCTAAATATTTTGTGTTTTATTCAAAATCATCATCGGTTCTTAAAATTTAACAACCCTTTATAAATCTGAACCGATTTGATTCAAATTAAATAGCGTTCGTCCTTGACCCACAAAACTTATTTGTGTTAATTTTTGTAAAGATCGAACCAAAAGGGTGATTTTTTAGCTATTATCTTTTTGGCAATACTGGTTTAAACAGCTGACGCACGTTTCGTGTTTTGTTTCACTGTCAAACATCTTCAGTTTGGTCTATAATTTAACCATGAATCGTGTTACAAAAGAATAACGCTTGCAAATTATTGAATTTTATGCCAAAATGGACTAAGCGGATGGACCATTTGAGGCGCAGTCAAGGTCAACGTTTGCATGAAATAATCTTCAAACATTAACTTATATGGACCGTACTATCGATGCAAATAAAGAATTAATAAATTTTTCTGAATTTTATGTGTTTTTTTCTGAAAAACTTGTCTATAGTTTTTAAAAAATCACCCTATATAATTGCGACCTGTAATTTGATTACAACATGATCTCACATGATTTGTTTACTAGCTGTGAATATAAACTGAACTGGCCTCTTAATACCGCTAAGTTAAGATTTTCCCAAAAAATAGATTAAATTAAAATGGATGCATACAGAATACGAAACTAATAATATCAACAGCGAAACGTATAACATTTGAGAACACCTCCTGCTTATTTTCATCAACAAATTAATCTTTGAATATATGACCTTGCAAATGAGAAAAAAACTTGATAAGATAGCATAGCATCTATAACCAATTTCTTGTGGTGTCCAAAAGAAAGCTCCAAACAAACTTCGCAATAATTTGGTAATTAAATAAACAAGATCGGTAATTATGATATGAAAATTGAAATTAGAAATTTTGAAATAATTTAAATTAGAATCGGCTATAAAAAAGTACTGATTATTTTTTAAATTTCTGGTTTTATTGGAAATGATTGAACTTTGTCATTTAATAATGGAACACAATATCATTCATCATTCCTATCAACCCAATTTGTCAGTACCCCAAAATCCACACCAAACAGTGACTCGTTGTCGATGCATTGGCTTCTCAATAGCCACGTGTGGGTTCTCTGAACCCTATATGTGGCAATTTTGCTTATTGATATAGCCACCAAGATGAAACTGAGCTTCATCTCAAAACACGAAAATTGTCCACGTATTTTTTTTACAGTTTGCGTTGAAGACACACAACTTTGGAAATAACTTTTTAATATTTCCCTATTTATTTTCGAGCAAATAGCGTCCCATTTTGCAAATGTCAAACATAAACCTGAAAATAAAAATGAATGTTATTCTACCTTTCAAAGTCAAAGTAATCGGTAGCTAAAATTTAATTAAAAATTTAAATGTTAAATGACCCACCCTATATTATAGTATTCTAATTCTTATGGTTTAATATTTTTGTGTTCAATAATCTCAAAAAAGTATAAAAATAATGTAAAGGGTTCCGTTTTAGCTTTTATAAAGAACCGGTTTGACGGGTTTTGTAAATTATAAAAACCGAAAACCGGTTTTTTGGATATTGCATTTTTTTAACAAACCGAAAATCGGTTTCCCGAAAATGGTCGCTTTTTGACATCTCTAGTTCCATACAAAAACATGCGCCCTATAGTTCACTTTCACGATGATTTCTTCTCCGGATATGTGGAAATACGACTATGCAGAGTAAAGATTTGCTGCGCTTCGGCCGGGCTTAAAGAATTTCTCCTTCGGGGTACGTCCAAAGTCTGCTATGCAGAGTGAAGTTTATAAATACCTAAATATGTCAGATTTCAGATTTCCCTTGCGGTCTTGATTCGGGGGTTATGGCCGCGAAGGTAAGCGGTGCTAGGGGTTATGTTCGGACACGAGTACTTGTAAAGAGTGATTTTTTTGAGGTTAGGATTTTCATGCATTAGTATTTGACAGATCACGTGGGATTTCAGACATGGTGTCAAAGAGAAAGATGCTCAGTATGCTTTGACATTTCATCATGAATCGTCTTACAAACGAACAACGCTTGCAAATTATTGAATTTTATTATCAAAATGCGTGCTCTGTTAAGAAAGTTCATCGCGCGCTTCCATTTTATGGTCAGTTTAATCGACCCACTGAAGCGGCTATTCGGGCTATTGTGACTAAATTTCGCACCAAATTTACATTGTTGGACATTAAACCTCCAACACGCTTACGTAGAGTGCGAACTGAAGAAAATATCGCAGCTGTATCGGCCAGTGTTAATGATGACCACCAATTTTCGATTCGTCGCCGTTCGCACCAATTGGGTCTCTGTTACTCAAAAACGTGGAAATGCCAAAATTGGACTAAGCGGATGGACCACCTAAGACGCAGCCGCGGTCAACATTTAAATGAAATTATCTTCAAAAAGTAAATGTCATGGACCAATCTAACGTTTCAAATAAAGAACCGATGAGATTTTGCAAATTTTATGCGTTTTTTTTTAAAAAAAAGTTATCAAGCTCTTAAAAAATCACCCTTTACATTCTGGCTGATGTCTAAGAATCTACTGGCGATCCCACTTTGAAGTTATCAAACCTTATTGAAAGTTTTAAATTGTCTGTCGCTCATAAATGTTGACAGCATTAATGAGATCCACTGAATAATGTCACTTGGTTTTAGTCGGAGTTGAACCTTGGATGCCTGATTGGCAAGTAAACCTATTACTACCATACCAAAGCGGCACACAAAAATACTGACATCCACCTGGAATCTTCTAACAGGGTTGTCCCGAATATGCTCCAAAATACAAACAGCTACTAGCTATTTATTTACCATTCGTTTTTTGGTTATGATGCATTTCCCCTCCGCATGTAACAACAGTACCTTCATCGGTAGATGCCAATATTTACGAAGTTCGTACTGTTCTTTTACTCTGCAACATGCAACAAACTTTACAATTTCGGCAGAAATCGAACTTTTAATTTCTGAATGCATTTCCGTAGGCTTGAGGAACTCCAACACCCTCCAAAATTACACCACACAAAAACTTAACAAAGCCGGTGAACATTCTTCCTTTTTTCCTGATGTATGTACATCCTTACACACCCATACATATGTATGTAGCTACTGGCATCTGCATGTGCATTAGTTCCTTATGGTTTTAAGCTCGCCCTTTGTTTCCTGGGCACAACAAATTGCAGTCATATGCAATTTCAATTGCGTCCGATGGTACGCCAAAAAAGAACTCTACCCATACCCTCTGCCGTGATAGGTTGGGATGTGTGCAAGTGCTGGGTTCAATTCGTTCGTGGAAACTTCAATTTTATAATTATCGACGTCTATAACTCGTCCTTGTTGTGTCTTGTCTATGTCTGTTACTTAAGTCGTCGAACACATAAAAGAACCGGAAAGTAACTTGTGCAGTGAACACACAGTTGATGACTCCAATCACACATCTATCTATCACGCACAGTGGAACTTAGTTGTGTAGCTACTGCATAACTACATGAATGTTACATTTCACTGCAATAGTCAGAATTAGAGTACAGGCCTGTGATTAGATAAAAAATATGAACCGGGTGTCCTCTTAAATATATGGAATCTTATGCAGTTGTATATTAAATCACTTGAACATTTAGGATCTATACTGAAACATACTATGTGGCATAGAGTTTTGAATCTTATAGATCGAAATCCAATTGTTATCGCAGAAATAAAGGAATGCAACAATATACGTCCAATAGTTGTAGATCGTTATGAACAGACAGTTGATGACTCCAAATGTCATCTACCTGCCACGCACAGTGCGTGAATCTATCTAACTGCGCAGACAGTTTTCTGCACATGTTCTGACTGACAATATAAAGGCTTACCACCTTATAATCCAACTAGAAGCACTTGCTGAAAGTGGGTAATATCGGTTCAGATTTAGATATAGCAACCATACAAATGTTGCTCCCGATTTGACTTTTTCCGCTCTAGAAACCACATATTGTACCCGATTTTCTTTAAATTTGGCATAACATCTTATAATCCATCTAGAAACACCTATGGTGAAAGTGGATGGAGGCCCCGTAAAAATGTTTCTTCCGATTTGACTTTTTCCGCTCTGGGTATTTGTTGTGTTTGTGTATTTGTGTGTAACACCCAAAAGGAAACGAGTTAGACCCATCGTTTATTATACAGATCGGCTTAGAATCACTTTCTGAGTCGATTTAGCAATGTCCGTCTGTACATCTATTGTTGTAATCAAATTACAGGTCGCAATTATAGTCCGATCTTAACAAAAATTGGTACATGTAAGTTTTGTGGATCAAGGACGAACGCTATTTAATTTGAAGAAAATCGGTTAAAATTTAGATATAGCCCCCATACAAATGTCGCTCCCGATTTGACATATTGTACCCAATTTTCTTCAAAATTAGCACAACATCTTATAATCCAACTAAAAACATCTATGGTGAAAGTGGGTAAGATCGGTTCAGATTTAGATATATTTTTTATATATATATATACAAATGTTGCTCCCAAATTTTTACCCGATTTTGGCCAAACTTTACATATCATATTTCACCTATAAACATACATGGTGAAAGCGGGTCACATCGTTTCAATATACCCCCGTATAGATGTCCTTTCCTATTTAACATTTTTTGTCAAACACATACATTTACAGGGTTCAAAATTCCTTGCGGATTTCACTTCTTTACAGAATTAAATTAAATTGAACTAATTAAATAGGATAGAAAGTGGAGTGTATCATATAGTTGGCTTCGTCCGACTTTAGCCTTTCCTTACTTGTCTTGAAATTTGGCAGAACATTTTATAATCCATCTAGAAATACATAAGGTGAAAGTGGGTAAAATCTATTCCGTTTTAGATATAGGACCCATGCAAATGTCGCTACCGATTTGACGCTCTAGAAACCACATATTATACCCGATTTTCTTTAAATTTGGCAGAACATCTTAAAATCCATCTAGAAACACCTATGATGAAAGTTGGTAAGATCGGTTCAGATTGAGATATAGCCCCAAATGGTGAACCAATTCCGGCCAAACTTTATATATTTTTTTTACCTATAAACATACATAGTGAAAGCGGGTCACACCATTCCATGTTTCAATATGCCCCCACGCAAATGTCCTCTGCGGTTTGACATTTCTTGTCAAACAGATTTGCAGGATACAAAAATCCTTCCCGATTTCACTTTTTTACCGAAATGAATTGTAATGGGGTAGAAAGTGGCTTTAGCCTTTTCTTACTTGGACGACGGGAACGACCATTTCCCACCATTCTAAACATTCAGACTACCATGTACAATGTATTTTGTGGTTCCAGCTACAACCGATTGTTTGGCACCATTTCTATGCCTTTTTTCTAAAAAGTACGAATTTCGGAAATTAATTTTATTTCGCGTTCACATGATTCTGGCTACAGTCGTTTGCTTGGTACTAGTTTAATTCGGTTTATACCATGTTGTATCTGAAAGTAAGAATTTGGCTATTTGGCCAGATGAATGTACACACCGAATTTTACGATTCTAGCTTCCGCTCTTTGGGCCTTACTAATATGATGTCATTTTTGCCCAAACCGATTTTAATTTGTTCAGCCAGTTTTTAAGATATTACTGTTATTTTAATAAAATGTTTATAAAATATGCTCTAACTTCCACATTTTTGGTTTTTATGTTTGAAAGGGATTTAGAAATAATTAAATGAGTCTATTCCATTCGCGAGATATCGTAGTTTCAACGAGACTGACCCATTTATTTTGCATATCGGCTTAAAATCACTTTCTGAGTCGATTTAGCAATGCCCGCCTGTTTGTCTGTCCGTCAATCTATTCTTGTAATCAAAGTACAAGGGCCAAATCACGGCATTGGAAAACGAGAATGTTACAATTGTCTCCAATAGTCTTAATCTCGACATCCTATTTGTTTTTGTTGGAAATTTCCACTTCATTCATAGAACTTAAAAATTGATTTCGATCGTAACTTCTCGCTTTCGAATGCCGTGATTAGCCCCCAGGTCGCAATTATTGTCCGATCTTAGCAAAAATTGGTACAATTGAGTTTTACGTGTCAAGGAAGGAAGTTATAGCAATCATACAAATATCGCTCCCGATTTAACTTTTTCCGTTCTTTTACTAGATTTGCTTCAAATTTGGTAGAGTACCTTATACTTCAACAGGAAACATCTATGGTGAAAGTGTATCTGATCGGCCTATGTCTGGGCCGATACAAATTTCGCTCTCTATTTGACTTTTCACGCTCTACACCTTTTTCAATTGTAATTCAAAAGACATCACTTGAAATTCAAAAAATATCAATTGAAATTCAAAAATTATTTAAGCAAAATATACATTAGGTTGGGTAGCATTTATTTATTTCTGTAAATTTTAACATTCTGCTGTTTAGAAAACAATATTCTACTGTTTATTAAATAAACTAATTAATGAAAATTACGAATCTTTTAATTTATACTCATCTCTATAACACCACTTTTTCTGGGTGTGTATTCTAAAATCGAAATAAATTTCTCAATGGGTAATATTTTTATTTTTATATCCTTACTACAAAGAGTGAGGAGTGACTTAGATCCTAAGTACGTATGGACCAAATCCATTTCACAACTTTCTAAGCTGTTTGTGCCATGTCCGTCTGTCTATCTGCCTGGCTTATGTACATGATAATATTCGAAGGGAGTTGAGGAACTTATTCAAACTCAATTTACGTTCGTAGATGGACGACCGACCCTAAGTAAAATCCAAGTCCTTATAAATTATATGCAGATGCTCAGAGAGTTGAAGGTTATAAACTATATATGAAATTAACGACATTTTACATCATTCTAATTATTAGTTGCTTATCATTTTATTAAATCTGTTTTCAAAACTTCAGAATATCCAAATTTGCAGAAAAAATAAATGCTACCCCACCTAAGGTATATTTTTCTTAAATAATTTTGTTTACATTTTTGAATTTGAAATGGAATCTTTTGAATTTCATATGGAATAATTTTTGAATTTCAAATGAAAACTTTTGAATTTCAAATGGTGTATTTTGAATTACAAATGACGAGTTTTGAATTTTAAATGATGTCCTTTGAATTTCAAATGTTGTCTTTTGAATTACAAATGACGAGTTTTGAATTTCAATTGATATTTTTTCAATTTCAAATGGAATTTTTGAATTTCAGTTGATGTTTTTTGAGTTTCAAGTGGAATTTTTTAATTTCAAATGGTGTCTTTTGAATTACACTTGAAAATGGTGTAGAGATCACATATTTTACTCGATTTGCTTTAAATTTGGCTTAGTACGTTATAATTCAACTAGAAACAGTTGTGGTGAAGGTGAGTCAGATCAGTTCAGATTTACATATAGCCCCCATACAAATTTCGCCCTTTGTTTTTTTCCGCTCTAGAAGCCACTTATTTTAATCGATATGCTTCAAATTTGTAACAACGCCTTACATTTATACAAGAAAAATTTCTGGTGAAAATGAGTGAAATAGGTTAACTGCCTGGCCCACGATGTCGAACGTTAATGTTCGCATGTCTTTCATGCGACAAACAGCTGATTTGGGACCCACTAACAGGCACTAGAACGACAAAGCGAACGAAAATCTATGCGAACGAAAACGTAAGCATTTCAGTACAAAATCGGGGGCCACTAACTATTTTTTCTGTCATCTGTGCGAATGAAAATGTCAAAAGCACTCACTTGTGTTTTGTCTGTCCTCGTTTTCATAAATAAATAAAAAACACAAAATAAATTTAATGTATATTTTTGTTGCTATCATCTCTACTTCATCCCCTTCTTCCTCTAAGTACCGGAGAACACATCACGCATTTATACATTCCGTTGCTCCGTGCACTGGGTCTTTCAACCACGTTCCTTGTATTCATAAAGGGGTATTTTCATGTAAAATAAGTATTTCCATGTAAAATAAGAATACACTTATTGGTTTTTGGTCATCTCACGAATGTTAGAGATGACCAGTAGCTACCCACGGGGATCTCGAAATTAACATTCCTCCGACAACACACAAAAACAACTCCAAATATTGATTGTTTACATATTTTTTCTTGAATTTTGTTTTCAGTTATTTCAGCTGAGAAAAAGTTGTGTCAACTTTTTTATTATAAGTTAGAATTTAGATATTTAACGTTTTTTCTTGGCATATTTGCGATTATTTGAGGATTTTTTGATCTGGCAACATTTTTATTCACTCACAACACGTAAGGCTATGCGAACGAAAAGTCAGAAGATAGTGGGTCGCTTTTTGATGCGAAAGTGAGTGACTGGCTTTCGTTCGCATAGATTTTCTTTCGACATTGTGGGTCTGGCAGTAAGATTTATATAACGTTAATTACATGTACGTATTCTTGAAAATAATGTGATAATAAATCGTTTCACACAGCTGACTACTTGTAGTCGTCCTATGGTCGTAAAATATTTTATGTGAAGAATACCAACAACCTATTTACAATAGTCTTATCAAGCTACATCAAATACGATAGTTTAGGATACTTTGCGAAAACCATAATATGGGTGACCTAACGTTGAATGATATCTCCCAGAAAACGAAATTTCATTAGACTGTTCAGATAAAACAAATGCCGGATAGCGTTTCTAATTTCAATGTGAAAATTTCCACATTGCATTTATGTAGTTACAGTTCCACCGTGCTACATTCCACCTATACATATCTGAATATGTAGATACACGCAGACAGAATGAAGGACAGACGAACGCAATTAACTCTCACTTAAGCCTATTTGTTCTCCCCCGAAAAAAAAACACAGGCCGCTCGCTACCTTCCCATCATTTGACTTCACAATAGCCTTACGTCAAATGCAGTTTGCCTGCAGTTCTCCGGTGCAAAATTTTGCAATTCTCGCCTTAAAACAACGCAATAAAACTGAATGAAAAAAACGTTGTCTATTTCTTGAATAATTTCGAGTTGCAAGTATGTCTGTGGCGGGTAGTGTCTGCGCGTCTCATTGTCGTGTTTGCTTAGACTCTGGCACAGCCGGATGGGGATTTTCGGGGAAGTCAATGCATTTTTTTTCGGCGTGTTCTATCAGTGTTTTCGGTGTTATTGTTTTTGCTGTTTTGCCATTTCGCGTTCTCGTTCTTTCGTTTTTGACTTGAGTTTTTGTTTACTTTTTGATAACTTCTGTAAATTGCATTTTTTCTCCGCGCTACATTGATTCTGGTGAATGGAGTTGTGCACTACCCTCTTGGTGCAATTATGCAATTTAATGGATTTTTCATTGGCTATATATGTATGTGTGTGTAAGCGTGTGTGTTTGAAATAAGGAAATGATTTCGAAGATTGGCAAAGGCATATTGGAGAGGGACATGTAAATGGAATATTTGCCGGAATTGGATGTCTGGGAGCCAGCACTACAGTACTGTTCGGTATCTAACTAATACTGAAAAAGACTATGACTTCTTAGAGTGTCTTAAAAGGGACCTATTTGTGTAATATAATATGGAGAATCAGACCGGCCATGAACACATGCCAGATAATAGACATAAACATATCGACAGGAACTAAAAGGACTTTTTACACAGGTCTCCAAACAAGTCTTAAAACTAGTCCACAAAAAAACTGCTATTACGTTTTCAGCAGGTTTGTAAGGGCTATATGCATTATCTTTCGCTTACGAACCGAGTAAGAGCTTATTTTTGTGGCGGATGTCTCGATTTAGAGCATTCTCAGATGTAACAATGGCGTGTCGAGTTTTAAATAAAATGTATCAAGCGAATTGTGACCATGGGACTCTTTACACGTCATGTGCGTGAACTATCCAATGCACCATAACATATGAAGCGAGATATTAGTCATTTGCATCTCAAAAGAAGGAAGAGGCTGTATGAGATAGAAATCTGATAAAATACATGGTGTCTAGAACGTAGAGTTGGGTCGTTCCGGAACGAACTCGTTCAATTAAACGAATCCCTTGGAGGAACGATTGGAACTGGTTCCGGCTCTTTCATTCTTTCAGTTCCATCGTTCACTTCGTTCCATTATTATTTTGCTTGTGTCCAACTCTCCTTCATTCACTGGCTCCGTGATGCTTTCGTTCGTTTTACCATTGAACAGCTGATTGTTGTTGCCACAGTTTTTTTTCTTGGTGCTAACAATTGTTGTAATTTAAATACAACCAGCAATATATATTTAATTAAATTATACTTACATACTTAAATATATTTTTAATTTTCTAGTTTGGCGGAATTTAAAAAAAAAACCAGTAAGGAAAGGCTAAAGTCGGGCGGGGCCGACTCTATGATACACTCCACTTTCAATCCGAATACAATTCAATTCGGTGAAAAAGTGAAAACGGGAAGGTTTTTTGTATCCTGTAAATGTATGTGTTTGACAAAAAATTTTATATCGGAAAGGACATTTGTATGAGGATATATTGAAACCTGGAACGAAATAGGTGAAATATAAAATGTATAGTTTGGCCAAAATCGGTTAAACTTATGGGAGCAACATTTGAATTTGGGCTATATTTAAATCTGAACCGATCTTACCCACTTTCATTTCATAATTTAACTTTGTTTAGTTAAATTATAAGATGTTGTGCGAAATTTAAAGACAATCGAGCAAAATATGTGGCTTTTAAAGCGGCAAAAGTCAAATCGGGAGCGACATTTATATGGGGGCTATATCTAAATCTGAACCGATCTTACCCAATTTCTGCATAGGTGTTTCTAGTAAGATTATAAGATGTTGTGCCAAATTTAAAGAAAATCGAGTACAATATGTGGTTTCTACAGAGGAAAATGTCAAATCGGGAACGACATTTGTATGGGGGCTATATCTAAATCTGTACCGATTTTCACCATAGATGTTCTTAGTTTAAATATAAGATGTTTTGCCAAATCTGAAGACAATCTGATACAATATGTGGTTTCTAGAGCGGAAAAAGTCAAATCGGGAGCGAAATTTGTATGGGAGCTATATATAAATCTGAACCGATCTGTCCGATATTCACCATGGGAGTTTCTAGTGGGAATATAAGATATTTTACCAAATCTGAAGACAATCTGATACAATATGTTGTTTCTAGAGCGGAAAAAGTCAAATCGGGAGCGAAATTTGTATGGGAGCTATATATAAATCTGAACCGATCTGACCGATATTCACCATGGGTGTTTCTAGTGGAAATATAAGATGTTTTACCAAATCTGAAGACAATCTGATACATTATGTGGTCTCTAGAGCGGAAAAAGTCAAATCGGGAGAGAAATTTGTATGGGAGCTATATATAAATCTGAACCGATCTGACCGATATTCACCATGGGTGTTTCTAGTGGAAATATAAGATGTTTTACCAAATCTGAAGACAATCTGATACATTATGTGGTCTCTAGAGCGGAAAAAGTCAAATCGGGAGAGAAATTTGTATAGGAGCTATATATAAATCTGAACCGATCTAACACATTTTTACCACAGGTGTTTTTAGTTACAATATAAAATGTTTTGCCAACAGAAAATCTGTTGTAATATGTGGTATCTAGAGTGAAAAGAGTCAAATCGGGAGTGAAATTCGTATGGGGGCTGTATCTAAATCTGAACAGATTTTCTTCAAATTAAATAGCGTTCGTCCTTATCCCGAAAAACATCGTTGTGCAAAGTTTCATTTGGTTCTGTCTACAATTGCGACCTGTATCGTGATTACAAGAATAGATGGAGGGACGGACGGACAGACAGATAGACAGACGGACATTGCTAAATCGACTCAGAAAGTGATTCTAAGACGATCGGTATAATTAACAATGGGTCTATCTTGTTTTCTCTTGGGTGTTACAAACAAATGCACAAAGACATAATACTCTCTCGTTTGCTGAACGAGCAAACAAACAATGTTGTGACGTTTGAACGAATGAATATGAACGAAGGATCCAAAAGGAACGATGGAACGAAAAGACTGAACGAGTTCCTTTGCCGGTTCGGAACGAAAAGGACCGATCCGTTCAGTGAACGATAATGCCCAACACTACTAGAGCGGAAATGTCAAATGGTAACCGATTTTTGTATGGGAGCAATATCTGTCTACTTCAAATATAATGTGTTGTGCCAAATTAGAAGATTTTTTAAATATTTGGTTTCTAGAGATTCATCTAAATCTGAACAGAAATGGTCCACTTTCACAATAGATTTTTTATACCCTCCACCTTCAGGATGGGGGTAGACTTACTTTGTCATTCCGTTTGAAATATCGACCTGAGACCCTATAAAATATATATATTCCTGATCGTCATAAAACTCTAAGGCGATATAGCCATGTCCGTCCACCCTTAAAAACACCCATCGAAACGAAATTATCGTCCAAATTTAATAAAAAATGGTCAAAATTTGACAAAAATTTGGATGTCCTATATTTGTAGGTCGGTATATATATAGATATAGTTATAGTTGAAATCGGTCCACAGGGAAATTTTTTTCTCTCACAAGGGCTGAACATTAGGGCGTACCTCAAAAAAAAAGTTCGCCGTACACCTTCGAATATGAAGTATTATTGAAAGGTAGTTTCAAAAAAAAAAATTTTATTTTTTTATGCCGAACGTAGGGGTCGCGCTTTTACATTTTTCTATATAACTTGTATTTATAAACGGATTTTAAAGTGTGATACATCGATGTTTTTGTCTCGACGAGGCCGATTTTTTTGTCTTTGAAGTCATTGAGCTCAAGCACCCCCTTCTGGTACTTACCCATCATTTCTCAGTTGCTACTACCCTAATGTACCACTCTAATAATCGAAAATTAAAGCTCGCATAAAATCATGAATCATGTTTGAGCTCAATGACTTCAAAGACAAAAAAATCGGACAAAAACATCGATGTATCACACTTTAAAATCCGTTTATAAATGCAGAAGTTATATAGAAAAATGTAAAAGCGCGACCCCTACGTTCGGCATAAAAAAATAAAAAAAAATTTTTTGAAACTACCTTTCAATAATACTTCATATTCGAAGGTGTACGGCGAACTTTTTTTTTTTTACTTGTAACCTGGTACGCTCTACTGAACATACCCCCAATAACCTTTAATATTTAAAGTATTTAAGCATTATTTGATTGTGTCTGCTTTTATATTTGGAATGTGCATTCGTATTTGTAAGGGGTTTAACCGGTTATTTTTGAATGAAAATAAATAAAAATAAATGGTCACCATGTCTTTATTTACGGCAGGGATGTGGTAATGCTTTCCTCTTAAGAAGTCAACATATGAGGTTAGAACTGAAATAAACATTTTCTAATTGGCGTATTGGCAAAACATTGAATGCGGCCTAAGCTGTTTTGTATGGTGCACTATCATGTTGTCTTTTTTTCTGGAAAATTCCAAAACCATAGGTTTTGATGAAATTTGGAGCGTACGTTCTACTAGTGGTTGCGGGAAATATAACGTTTACCGTAGTTTAAGTTTGGTTTGAATTTTACATTGCTCCAAAATTTGTGATTTTAGGGGTTTTGTGAAGAGATGCCCACTGGTCCCAAATCCTAATTTTTTGGCAGAAATTCAAGAAATTTAAATTGGAAATTGTGAAATGTGTATATATTTTCTTTATGACAACACTCCAAGCAACCAAGAAAATGTATTGGAGAAAACTATGTGGCAACACCTCAAGCCTGAATGGTACTTAAATTTGCGGGTAAAAACACAGTTATACAAATTAATTAAAATCAAGGAGGGAATAATAAAGCGACTATATTAAAGCGATTTTATTATGAAAATCGAAGCCAATAGTAAGTAGTTGAAAAATTATATTTAATATATTGTGATTATTGTGGTTCATGGCTGTTGTAGTTATGTGAGTTGTAGTAAACATAACATATAAATTTCGCGGACAAAAAAGACTCCACTTGAATCAAAGTGTAAATATGAAAGTGTTCGTCTGAGTGTGTAGTTTATGGCAAAATTTATGTCTCGTCAACTTTTTCGACAAACACGCAAAATTTAGCACAATTTTCGATCATCCATAGTACACATATTTCATTATATCTCTGAATCAGTTTTTTTGTACGAGACCTATAAAAATCTTATTGTAAAAGTATTGCAAAAATGGTACGTAACACATGTTGACATTTTATATTATTTCCTGAAATAATTGATTAAATTGCTGTGTCAAGTAGAATATTTGTATGCTATATTGTTCAGAAAAACACAATTCGTTAAATCGAACTAAGCTTCATTCATTATTTTATTTTCTTATTTTTTATATATTTTAGATTATTTTATTCTCTACAAGATATCAGAATTGCAAAATAGGGTAATTGGTCCAGAAATTATTATTATTTTTTTTTTCAAAATGATTTCCTATTTAAGCAAGACATAATTTGTAGTTCTTGCGGTGTTCACACCTGTTCTAAACTCATATTTTGGGAATAATAGATGGGAATGAAGATGGGTAAGTAACGGGCCCACGTTTTCTGCAATGTCGGGTTTCTCGAAAACCGTGATTTTACAAAACCCGGTCTTAAAAAAACGGTCGTACCAGGTTTTTCAAGAAACAGTAAAAAATGGGGAAGTTATGCATTATAGGGTAATTCCACAAAATATTGACCCATTGTATATACTCGTTCATGTTCTCATAATCTGATGCACTGAAATCTTTCGAAATTGGCCAAAGCCATTCCTGTCTGAATTCGGATCATTTTGGTCCATTGCCAAAAATTCATTTGTTGGGTTTTTAATAATATATCAACCCATTATTACCCATATTGCGTCTATTATTCCCAAAATATGAGTTTATAACAGGTGTGAACACCGCAAGAACTACAAATTATGTCTTGCTTAAATAGGAAATCATTTTGAAAAAAAAGTAATAATTTCTGGACCAATTATCCTATTTTGCAATTCTGATATCTTATAGAGAATAAAATAATCTAAAACATATAAAAAACCAGTAAGGAAAGGCTAAAGTCGGGCGGGGCCGACTATACGATACACTCCACTTTCTATCCGAATACAATTCAACTCGATAAAAATTGAAAACGGGAAGAATTTTTGTATGTTTCCTTATCATAGGCTAATATGACCTGGTCCAATTTGTCAAATCGAAAAGAATATTTGTATCGGGGCTATATCCCAACATGGAATAAAGTGACTAACTTTCAAAATAAGTTCTTCCAGTTCAAATATAACGTTTGGTGGTCACTTCAAAGAAATTCGGAGAAAATTTGTGGTTTCTGGGGCGGAAAAAGTCTATCGCGAGCGAAATTTGTATTGGATCTATATGTAAATCTGAACCGATCTGACCCATTTTCACCATGGGTGTTTCTAGTTGAAATATAAGATATTTTGAAAGATTTGAAAGAAAACTGTTAAAATATGTAGTTTATAGAGTGGAAAAAGTGAAATCGGGAGAGAAATTTGTGTGGCAGCTATATATAAATCTGAACCGATCTGGCCCATTTTTACCACAGGTATTTCTAGTTGAACTATAAGATGTTTTGACAATTTTTAAGAAAATCTGTTAAAATATGTGATATCTAGAGCGAAAAAGTCAAATTGGGAGCGAAATTTGTATGGGAGCTATATATAAATCTGAACAGATTTGACCCATTTTCATCATGGGCGTTTCTAGTTGAAATATAAGATAGTTTGCCAAATTTGAAAACAATCTGATACAATATGTGGTTTCTAGAGCAGAAAAATCAAATCGGGAGCGAAATTTGTATGGGAGCTATATATAACTCTGAACCGATCTAACACATTTTTACCACAGGTGTTGCTAGTTGAAAAATAAGATGTTTTCCCAAATCTGAAGACAATCTAATACAATTTGTGGGTTCTAGAGCGGAAAAAATCAAATCGGGAGCGAAATTTGTATGGGAGCTATATATAAATCTGAACCGATCTGACCCATTTTTACCACAGATGTTTTTAGTTGAACTATAAGATGTTTTGCCAATTTTGAAGAAAATCTGTTAAAATATGTGGTATCTAGAGTGAAAAGAGTCAAATCGGGAGTGAAATTCGTATGGGGGCTATATCAAAATCTGAACCGATTTTCTTCAAATTGAATAGCGTTCGTTCTTATCCCGAAAAACTTAGTTGTGCAAAGTTTCATTTGGTTCTGTGTACAATTGCGACCTGTATCGTGATTACGAGAATAGATGGACAGACAGACGGACGGACATCGCTAAATCGATTCAAAAAGTGATTCTAAGTCGATCGGTATAATTAACAATGGGTCTATCTCTCTTCCTTTTGGGTGTTACAAACAAATGCACAAAGACATAATACTCTCGTGGAGTGTATAATAAGAAAATAAATCATATGTTTCGTCTGAAATTCAAGGGTTATACCTATTTTTGGACTCTTTGAAATGAAAGGACTTTTCTCTTATATTCGCAAAGTTCATCAACCTCATACTAGATACAGGGACGAGTATAAAAATATACAGTGAAAGCTCTGCTTGCGGACAGCTCCCTTGTGCATACAAATTTTGTTTTCAAAGGCCCATTCCACTCTACTAAACGGACAACGGATGAAAACTTCGCCGACTAACCGTCCGCTTATGAGAACGTTCACTGTATTAGTATAAGCCTGGATCGCGAAAACAAGTGCTACGGTCACCCTCAGAAATTAGTATTTATTTAATGAAGACCTGTGAAATATGACAGGCTGTATGAAATTTTAAATGAATTGCGTAAAATATGTTGTTTCTAGGCTGGAAAAATTAAAATCAGTAAATATGGAGCTATATTTAAATCTGAACCGACGTGGCCTACTTTCACCATAGATGCAGCAACAACGTTTTTAATGTCCATAAATCCATTTCGACAAACTATTGATATACTATTGATATACTATTTCGACAAACTATTTGATACAAAAATATTTCCTTTTTCATAAAAAAAACTTTGTCAACATACATGCAATGACATGTTTACTGCAAACAAAATAACGTTATTTTCAAAAGTAATTCAAAACCTGGTTGGTTTGTCTAAAATTTCGTGTCTGGGTAGTAAAGTTTTCTCTACGTGTATTTGTATGCTTTTTAGCACAGTAAGTTTCTTGCTTGTTAGTCCATAAGTTAAATTAGACAAATGAATTTCTTTTAAAGTTAATTAACACAGTATGTATACCCATACATATTATTTGTTAATACTTTAAGGGATTCTTGACCAAATTACTATGTCGTCGACTTTAAGGACCCAAAGGAATTCCTTGGCTAACTCAGGCACGCACACAACTGTTTCTTAATCTTTTCATTAAACGCCAACATGCTCTTGTGGCACAACCACACCTTTGCCTATTTCCCATCCAAGAGGACAAAACAGATATGAAGACATACATAGACTATATGTGTGTATGTCATATTTAAAAACTTACTCGAACATGCAAAATAAAGACAATAAGTTAACAGAACACGTGTGTGTGTGGCGCTGGTGGTATATCATTTACACTCTTTATTGTTTATTACACAAAGTCATAGATAAAATAAAAATATTTCAAGTCATTTACCTCAAGGATTTCATTATCCTTAGCCACGTTACAGAAAACTCGGCATGACAGAGAAGTAGCCAAAGGCTGTCCGGCAAGAAGGAAGAGACAATGAAGGGAAAAGGAGCGAGTATAAGACGCCATAGAGACTTGGCGTCATCAAAGTAAATTTATCAACAAGGCGAGTACACAGAAAAATTTATTGTCACACACAAGGACAAAGTGCGATGTTCGTCCACATATCCTTACGTTCATCCGTGGACATAAACATATGAGCCACACTAGGCAAAGTGTTCTTTTTCAAAACAATATTTGTACATCATTATGTCACTATATTTGTTGAAGAACCGTAAAGTTGAAATAGTCAGCTGAGAGGCTGAGGAATGAGAATAAATTGAATGAAAAAAGTTTTCATGTTCCCGCTTAAAATTGAAGTTGGCTTTTTATGCGTTGTTCCCAAATACTTCATGAGCAGGAGCAATTTGTTCCAAAAAATGCTTTGCAAAGTATTAGAGTGCACTTTCCATCCAAATTGGACCATCCTTTGGATTTTACTTCAAATTTAAGGACCAGCATTTAAAAACAATTGCAGTCCTTAACAGTTTAAGAAATACCAAAAATCACAATTAGCGATCTTGTACACTGATCGGACCAGAAATGTAGAAATAATTGTGGATTTAAGAAATATCAATAAAATCGTAAAAAGGCCCAATCCAGATTTTAATCGCTCAATTCAGTAAAAAAGTGAAACGGGAAAATTTTTTGTATGTTTCAGGCTAATTCAATTTGTCAAATCGAGAATAATATTTGTATCGGGGCTATATCCAAATAAGTGACTAACTTTCACAATAAGTTCTTCTAGTTGAAGTATAACGTTATGTTATGTTATTTGTTATATATGTTATGCTCAATTTTAAGAAATTCTCCGAAAATACGCGGTTTCTGGAGGAACGAAATTTGTATGAGAGCTATATGTAAATCTGAACCGATGTGACCCATTTTCCTACTTTAAATATAAGATGTTTTGCCAATTTTGAAGAAAATCTGTTAAAACATGTGTATTCTGGAGCGGAAAAGTTCAAATTGGGAGCGTAACTTGTATTGGAGCTATATATAAATCTAAACCGATCTAACACATTTTTACAACAGGTGTTTTCAGTTGAAATATAAGGTGGTTTGCCAATTTTGAAGAAAATCTGTGGAAATATGTGGATTCTAGACCGGAAAAATTCAAATTGGGAGCGAAATTTCTATGGGATCTATATATAAATCTGAACCGATCTAACACATTTTTACCACAGGTGTTTCCAGTTGAAATATAAGGAGCTTTGCGTATTTTGAAGAAAATCTGTTGAAATATGTGGTATCTGTTGAAATATGTATATCTATCGTTCGTCCTTGTCCCGAAAAACTTCGTTGTGCAAAGTTTCGTTTGGTTCTGGCTACAATTGTGACCTGTATCGTGATTACAACAATAGATGGACAGACGGACATTGCTAAATCGACTCAGAAAGTGATTCTAAGCCGATCGGTATAATTAACAATGGGTCAATCTCCCTTCCTTTTGGGTGTTACAAACAAATGCACTAAGACATAATACTCTCGTGGAGTGTATAACAAGTAAGTAAGCTAAAGTCAGACGGGGCCGATTATATGATACCCTCCACATTCTACCCCATTACTATTGAATTCGGGGAAAAAGTGATATCGTGAAGGATTTTATATGGGTCATAATCATGTTGGACCATTGTTGCCCCACTCATAATGTACAGCTGCGGTCAAAAAAATAGGGATAAAAAATGTCGACAAAGAAAAATATTAGTTTTACTTTGAAAATCCTAAAAGTTTTCACGGTGATTGAAAGGTGGTATTGTGTCATTCTTAATTTGGCTTTAAATAAAAAAATAAATTTTTGTAATTTTGAGATTAGGTCTTTAGAACCATTTATGTCAAAAATGAGACCAGTCAAAAAAATAGCAGCGCTAATAAAAACTAAACATATTTTGTTTCACTTCACTTTAATTGAAAACTTTTTTGAATAATAAGTTAAATAAGGACATTTCCTTGAATTTAATACTTAGTTGTACTGACCTTATGGCTTATTACTGCTACATAGGGCCGTTTCGTAGATGTACTGGACAGAGTCCATGGTAGTTCTGGGCCAATGTATTGACCCAACTCCATAATATGAAAAAAAGCCGAAGCCATTACGTTGATCCTCCCTATGTTTTGGTACTATATCTGCAGATGTACTCGTGTTCTGTGGGCGTCTTACAAACTATTGAGGGTCTGTCCCACCATACAAAACAATTTTTGATTCAACTGACCATAAAACGTGCACCCACTTCTTGGTTGGCTACATCAGGTGTGTTTTTGCTAATTGCAATTTTCTGTAATTTTATTTATAAGTGGGACTTTTTTCGGACTTCTGGCTTACAGATTATGTTTTCTTAGTATTCTACGAACATTTTAGACTCTCAAATATGGACAGACATTGTTTTTTATTTCGGTGGCGGGCGTAAGTGGGTTTTTTGTACTAGACATTATTATTCGGCGAATGGTTGTAAGTGATATAAACGGATCTTTTCACGAGTTTTTGATTTTTCTTCTTATAATATCGAATTTCTGATCATTTTAATAGAACACTGGAATAAAAGTCGAACTTCACTATACGATTTTCCCTCAGATTTCAACCTTTTAATATGAACTCGATTTTCTTCTCCACAATGCTCTCCTCGCCCTACTTATGAAGAAAAATAATACAATAACATTTCAGAAGTAGTGTAAATTTCATAATATCTTACTTATAACATCAAATCGAATTGAAAAATTGATATAAAAGTCCATTTTCTTGAGATTTTTTGAACACTGCTATTATTTTGACCGGTCCAAAATGTCGAATAATCCAAAAAATATGAAATTTCTTAAGTAATTAAAATCATATCACCAAACAAACAATTATTTTGTGATTGTTACCTCATAACGTGGCACTTAATGCAGAAGGAGCAATAAAAAATTATCACACAAATAAATATATGAAAATGAATGGTGCGCTGCTATTATTTTGACCGCAACTGTATGTAAAATTTAACGCATTCTGCCAAATTATTTCAAGATATTCTGTAAATGTATCTGTTTGACAAAAAACGTTAAATCGAAAAGGAAAGGAGGGTCTATTAAAACCTGAAACGATATGACCCACTTTCACCATGTATATTTATAGGTGAAATATAATTTGTAAACTTTGGCCAAAATCGGCTAAACATTTGGGAGATGTTGTGCCAAATTTAAAAAAATCGGGTGCAATATGTGGTTTATAGAGCGGAAAAAGTCAAATCGGGATCGACATATGAATGGGGGCTATATCTAAATCTGAATCATTTTGCCGCAAATTGCATAGGGTTCGTCATTGGGCCGCAAAACCCACATGCCCAGTTTTTGTAAGGATCGGATAATAATTGCTACCTGTACCTTAATTACAAGAATAGATGGAAGGACAGACGGACTTGTCTGAACCGATTCAAATCGATCGGTAAGAATGGATCTATATCGCTTCCTTGTGGATGTTACAAACAAATGCACAAAGTCATAATACCCTAGTGCAGGGTGTAAACAGGACCGACTGTATGATATGATTCTCCACTTTCTTTATCCACAAATAGGATGTCCGAAACCGAAACCGGTTAACCGGATTCGTCACCTGCAACCGTCGGCCGGTTTTTGTAAACTGGTCATTTTCGGTTATCCGAGAAAACCGGGTTTTTCGTGTCGATTAACCGGTTTTTGGTAAATAAGTGAACATTGCACCAATAAAAATTTCTACACAAAAACACTACCATTTTACGTAAATTGTGACATAAATGTAAATGCGTCGTATCAGCGCAGCATTTGACGCACGACATACGAAGCGCTTTTTAACTAGGTTGCACAATGAAACTATTATTACAATACGTTTTCGTTTTTATTCAACAATTTAAACAAGTAAGGAAAGGCTAAAGTCTATATAATAACCTACACCACTCCCTGCGAATATACCTCGCTTTGATTACTAAACCCAGGTATTTCATGGAAGCAATTTTATGTAGTTCATATAAATTATACAGTTAATATAAATTCATCTTTAGTCAAATTTAATGCATATGGTAAAAAATAAAGTAATTGATCCAATTTTCCAGCAGATATTCCGAGTAAAGTAAATATAACATGATCTGGAAAAATTAATCAAGATCCAATGATAAATACAGATTATATAGCGGTAATAGGATGAATCGGACGGACATTTGAAGGGGGCCTATAACAACACTTGAGGACTGTGCCAAAACATGTGCCTATATATTTCTCATTCACGGTAGGTATTCCTAGTTGAAACATAGAATGATCTGCAAAGTTTGATGAAGATCCGTTGTAAGATGTAGTTTATAGAGCTTTAATAGAGCAGAATGGGGCCCCTTTTGGGTTATACCAAAGTATGGACATATGGGCATCTCCCAAACAAGTAAGGAAAGTCAAAAGTCTTACGGAGCCGACTATATGATACACCCCACTTTCTATCTCATTACAATTCAATTCGGTAAAAAAGTGAATTCGTGGAGGATTTTTGAATTATGTAAATGTATGTGTTTGACAAAAAAATGTATATATGTATGGGGGTATATTGAAACCTGTAATGATGTGACCCCCTTTCACCATGTATGTTTATTGGTGAAATATAATATGTAAAGTTTGGCCAAAATCGGTTAAACATTCGGGAGCAACATTTGTATTGGGGCTATATCTAAATCTGAACCGATCTTACCCACTTTCAGTATATGTGTTTCTAATTCGATTATAAAATGTTGTGCCAATTTTAAAGAAAATCGGGTACAATATGTGGTTTCTAAAGCTGAAAAAGAGAAATCGGGAGCGACATTTGTATGGGGACTATATCTAAATTTGAACCGATCTTTCGTCACAGGTATTTCTAGTTAGATTATAAGGTGTTATGCAAAATTTGAAGAAAATCGGGTACTATATGTGATTTATAGGGCGGAAAAAGCCAAATCGGGAGCGACATTTGTATGGGGGCTATATCTAAATCTGAACCGATCTCCTCCAAATTCTATACCAATCGTCCTTGGACAAAAAAGTAACTTGTGCCAAATTTTATGATAATCGGACAGCGACCTGTAGAGTGCGAACAAGCTTAGAAGGACAGCAGACGGACAGACGGACGGACGGACAGACAGACATCGGTAAATCGATTCAGCTGGTGATTCTAAGCCGATCCGTATACTTAACGGTGGGTCTAACTCGATTATTTATTGGTGTTACAAACATTTGTCGGAAAACTAACTTATAATACCCTAGTCCACGAAGTGATGTAGGGTATAAAAAGATAGAAGACATATATGACCAGGATTTGTGCCAAAGGCTGATGGCGAGACTGAAGGAAAGACGAGTAAAAACATTGAATACACTTTTGCTGTTTTTAAGTTTCGGAAAATTTCCGTTTAACGATGTCGTATTGAAATACTCATCAAAATCGGATACAAAGGAATTTGCAAATGAATTATACAAACGTCTTTTCCGCGAAATTTCTGTAGAACCCGATTTAGACAACAGTTCATATTCGGAAGTAAGTTGTGGCATCGAAGAGTCTTGTAATTTAATGTTGGCGACTTTATATGACGATTTCGCATTTTTTGACAAAACAAAGAAAAAAACTGAAAAGCTAAGTTACTTATATGATGCATTGATGACTGTTAGCCTTACATCAAAATTTAGCGAGCATGTTCTTTCTACGTCAAGTTTTATCAAAAACAAACAAAAAAATCGCTTACAAAATTACCACTTGAATTGTATACTGGTATTGCGATATTATTATAAGAATGATTCTACGTAAACATTTTAGTCAAGTTTTTGTACGTAAAAATATTAATTATTTCATAGAATTGACTTTATTTTAAAATGATCTTAAAAAAATACAACTGAAGTTCCTTATTTAATGTACCTTTACTAAAAATGAGCTGTATTTACTTTCGTAGTAAAAAATTTAATTTAAATATTTTCATACTTTGATTTAAAAAAAACGGTTTAACCGGTTTTGTAAAACAATTAGATTTTCGGTTAAACCGAAACCCCTCTTTCTAAAATAACCGGTTTTTTTGACACCCTAATTACCAATCAGGTGCTTAAAAATGCTAGTTTTTATTCAGCGCAGGACACATTACAAATCACAATTCGAAAATTGCGATTTAATCCAATTACAATATTTAGCTTATATTCTATTTGCCATAAAGCCCAAAAAATAGTTTATTGAAAATATTTATTACCGCAGCGCAAATCATTTATTCTGCTTGAAAATACGCCAGAGCATAAAATCTTTAACCCCAGTCGAAGGTCGGCACTGCCTGAAGCGTTTACTCTGCGAAACCGCCTTTTCATATACCCCAGTGGAAAAGAATGAAAGCAGCAAAACAAAACAATGAAATAAAGGGTGATTTTTTAAGAGCTTGATAACTTTTAAAAAAAAAAAAACGCATAAAATTTGCAAAATCTCATCGGTTCTTTATTTGAAACGTTAGATTAGTCACAATAGCCCGAATAGCCGCTTCAGTGGGTCGATTAAACTGACCATAAAATGGAAGCGCGCAATGAACTTTCTTAACAGAGCACGCATTTTGATAATAAAATTCAATAATTTGCAAGCGTTGTTCGTTTGTAAGACGATTCATGATGAAATGTCAAAGCATACTGAGCATCTTTCTCTTTGACACCATGTCTGAAATCCCACGTGATCTGTCAAATACTAATGCATGAAAATCCTAACCTCAAAAAAATCACTCTTTAGTTTGGTCTTTTTCACAAGTTGTTTGAACATTATACAATTTTATTGACCTGATTTGATTTTTAAGACATTTATCGGATTGGACGTTATTACCTTGGACGAACGACCTAACGCCATTCTATGTATATGTGGCCCATATCAAAACACTAACCAAGACGGGCATGTTAACAACATCGATTAAAGTTTTGTAAATCAAAAAGTCAAATCGGGTAGGACATTTGAATGAGGACTATGTCAAAATCAGGACCGATGTGACATCTCTGAGAAAAAACAGTATATTTGGTTCCTAGAGCGAAAAAACTCATGTTGGGAAGGACATTTCAATAAGGGTTAAATCTAAATCTCAACCGATATGCTTCAAATTCATTATCGTCGTCCCTGATCCGCAGATGATTACTTGATTACAAGTATATATGGTCAGACGGACAGGGCTAAATTGATTCGGAGAGTGATTCCATATCAATGGGTATACAAATGAAGCATGTATTTATTTATTTATTAGGATGTTACTACAAATGTATTGCGCATAGTAGAGGGTAGGAAAAATTATGCACACTAACGATTTGACATTCAAGAATTGACATTTGTGTATACACATACACGACTTTCGTATTCCATCCTGTCCGATTAGCTTGGGTTTTTCAAAAACAAAAAATCTGTTTTTCAAGGCAAACTTTTTATCGTTTCGTATTAAGAATAGTTCATATGAAATGACCCATATATACAGCCAACACAAGTGTATGTCTTAATGTTCTCTTGACGTACATATGTGATTATACGAGTATTTTATTCTAAGCTTAACTGCTTTAATTACATTCGAAGGACTACATACAGATAAAAAGGTACGTATGTGTGATTGTCTGTATGGCTATGTGTGATGATAGTCTAAAACTATTTTCTTCTTGTGAGTAGTATTTGTTGTTGTTGTCGCCGTATGTTGTCATTACCTTTGTTTGGCTTTCAAGTCTCTTGAGAAAAATTCTTGCAATAAAGGACACTCCTTGCGTTAAACTTACAGGGCGGTACGAGCACCAGTCCACACACGGGTGTATGGCGTAAAATATGCCTGTCTGTCTTCCTTCCTTGTCCTGCGAGTGCCAGTCTTATTTGCATTTGCCTTTGAGTGTGTGTGCCTTGTGCTAATCCAAACAATCACATGGTCATGGCGTCCGTGGAGGAATATCTAACGGCTAACACAACATCCTTTGCTTTGGTGTCCTAGCCACACTGTTTAAGGTGTCCTTCCTTACACCGTCCTATTCCGTGAAATGTAAATTCTTTTCCTTAATATTTACATTAACAGAAATTACTTGATTGTATCTGTGTTTGTGCCGCTTGCTGTGTGCTTGGGTTACATATTGTGTCACGCAAATGTTTAATTGAAATTAAGTTTACGGCGTTAACAAGAAACCGGCAACTTGTACGTTGAGCGTGTTCATGGTGTTGGCCATGTTGTATATGTGTGTTTGTCCTTTGTTTTGCGAGTGACCCATAAGTTGATGTCGTCTTACACACTTTTGAATTCTGTCCCATTGTCCAGTAGACTTCAATGAAATTAAAGTATTATCTAACACCCAAACTAGCGACAAAGTTAATGGCATCTTGTCTATGTACGAGCATGACATGTCATAAAGTCATACTAACGAGTATTTATGGCTACAATACGACTATTTACGAGCGATACTCGCACATGTGTGTTTTGGCAAAATGTTACTTGTTGATGTTGAACAAATTTAAGAAAAATGGGAATATGTAAAAAACGTTATGCATAACACAGCACTACAAAAAAGAATGACGTAGAGATTCCTGGGAAGTGATAACACCGTGCGACAATTTTACATTTATTTTATTGGACTTGAGCAAGACATTGTATCTGTGAAATTATAGACCCTATGCAGAAAAACTGTGTACTCAATATTTAATTTGGTGGTCCTTTCTCCTTTTTACAGGACTTTAATTTGAAATTATACAGATGTTTAAATAATTTATTTTCGAGTTATATATATATATATATATATATATATATATATATATATATATATATATATATATATATATATATATATTATATATATATATATAGTTTATATATATTTATCAAATGAAAGAAAACAGTTTAAAAATATTTTAAATATAATACTTCTTTCTGTATTAGTTTAGTATTAACCACAATTTCGAATTTCCCCCTTATTTAACAATTTTATTTATATTTTACCTTTTAAGTGAGAAAATTTGAAATGGTTGTTAAGTTGTTGAATGGTTGTACAGATAGAGGCATACAATGTTTAGTATTTTTAACAGGCATCATTATCATTCCTTTTATATACATATCGACTCTATATGGTTCTCCAAAGTATGAAAATAAATTATTAAAAAATATATCCTTTTGAAATAAAAAGTACTGTTAAAAAGGAGAAACTGTTAAAAAGGAGAAAATGCTTAGAATCACTTCCTGAGTCGATTTAGCAATGTCTGTCTGTCTATCTAATCTGGTAATCAAAGTACATATAGCAATTATTGGCTGATCCTAACAGAACTTGGCACGAGTAAGTTTATGTTGCTCTCGATTTGATTTTTTCCGCTCTACAAACTACAAATGGTTCAGATTTTCTTCACAACCCCTTATATATAAAGGGTGTTTTTTATTGGGGTATAGAACTTTAAGTTGGCATCACTTTTTTAACTGGCGGCCATTTTGTCAGCTGTCAAGAGATTAATATTTAGTTTGGTTTGCCATTTCATCATGAACAGGTTGACAAAAGAACAACGCTTGCAAATCGTGTAAATTTATTTCGAAAGTAATGGTTCAGTTCGCGAAGTTCACCGCAAGCTCCGTCCATTTTATGGTCGACATAATCGTCCATCAGAGCAATTAACTCGGTTAACCAAGATCGTGTGATTTGACACCATTGGATTATTTTCTTTGGGGATATGTGAAGTCGCTCGTCTACGCCAACAAACCAGAAACGTTAGGGGACTTGGAAGCCAACATTCGTGGCGTTATTGCCAACAGTGGTTGAAAAAGTGGTTGAAAATTGGACCTGTAGAATTGGCTATATTCGAGCCAGCCGCGGCAGCCACATGCACGAAATCATATTTAAACATTAATGTCATAAAATTATCCTTCCAATAAAGCCAAATTGATGGACATTAAAACGATTTTCTTGTGTTTTATTTCAATTCGAAGTTCTATACCTCAATAAAAAACACCCTTTATATCAACCAGAAAAATATCTATGATGAAAAAGGGTCAGATCGGCTCAGATTTATGTTTGTTCACACTCAAATGTCTGTCCAGATTTTGTTCAAGGGTACACGAGATATTACACCTATAAGCATAAAGGGCAGTGAAATTTTAAGGGCCGATGTTGATTTTGAATAAAACACAAATTATTTAGGAAATTATTGTCATTTCCCCTTATTATGATAATATTGGTATGGTTCAATTATGTATGGAATAAAATATCGGACAATGGCCGCCGTGACGTCGGCGGCACACCTTCATCCGATGGTCCAAATTTTCGATGACGCTGAGGCATAATTGAGGTTCTATGCCGTTAATGTGTCGAATTATCTCATCCTTTTGCTCTTGATTTGTCGCTGACTTATCGACGTACACCTTTTCTTTCAAATAACCCCAAAGAAAGAAGTCCAACGGTGTCAAATCAAATGATCTTGGCGGCCAATTGACATCGCCACCACGTGACATAATACGGCCATTGAATTTGTCGCGGCCCGATGATGCCTCCAGCCCATAAACCGCAACAAACCGTCTTTCTTTGTGGGTGCATTGGTTCTTCGACAATCACTCTTGGATTATCATTCGCCCAAATGCGGCATTTCCGCTTATTGACGAATCCACTGAGGTGAAAATGTGCCTCGTCACTGAAGATGATTTTGATTGATCATCCACTGTTGCCATTTCTTGCCGCCATTCTGACCATTGACTACGTTTGGAATGTTCAAGAGGCTTTAGTTCTTGAGTCAATTGCACCTTGTAAGCGTGTAAATGCAAGTCTTTATCCATAATGTTCATCAAGGTCGAGTGTGACACGTGCAATTGTTTGGCACGACGACGAGTTGAGGTGGACGGCTCTTCAGCCACACTATTCCGAACAGCAGCAATATTTTCTGCAGTACGAGCTATACTGGCACTAAAAACAAACAATAACGCCATCTGCATGTGGATGTCATACGTGCATCAAGTGATGTCGATCATATGGTTGATCTTCCACATGCCAGCTTCAGCTGATGCCGATGATGATGTGTGACACATCATGAATCTCCTAGAAGTGTCCTTCTCACTCTCAATATTTCGTCTGTACTGTAGCAAGTTGTTGTATAGTAGCTGTGGGTTTTTAATTGATCTTCGTTTCATTACTGTTATTGCGTCAGTTTTAGATGCAGCTAGTTCACGACCATTTCTTCTAAGATATTTATCGCGCCTTGGACATCGTTTGATGTAATCCCAAGTAAGTCTACGTTAATTAAGATACAATTAAAGCTACCTCATCAGCATAACTAGCGGCAATCTAATATTGAAAGGATTACATCCATCCACATCCAGCATAGGCCCATCTTTGAGGGACACCGGCCGTGTTATACGACATCACTCTTTCCTATCATCTGTAGTTTAGTACATTAAAATGAGACTTGATAAATATTCGACCATAGTGTTATACAACCAACAAATTACTATTCGCTTCAGGAAACCTTTAAATATAACGACCAACCTGACTGTATTAAATGCATTTTTAACCTCAAGCGCGCTTAAGCGGTGTTATCCACAGAATACTTTATACGTTTTACCCATTTTTCGCGATTCCACAACCTTGCATATATGATAGTCTTACCCTTCTAAAAACCATATTATCTGGGAGATAGACGTAAAGATAAAGCTATTTAATTTGCCAACCTACACATCAGTCATTTTTTTACGTGATTCTTCCTTTTTTCTAAGCAAAACTAGTTGCTTCATCCATCGCTCAAGAAATACCTCTTTCATTAGCGTTTAAAACATTTGGCTTTATTTCGTCAAGTATGAGTAACGCTTCATTTCAACGCTTCAATCTGCCCACTTTTGAATTTTATTTAAATTTGTCCACTATGATTTCAGTTCCTCAATATCTAAAGGGTTGGAGTTGACTGTGGACATTAATTTCGTGTTGTTTGACTGAACTCGGTGAATCAGATGAATTCTTTCTAAAAGTCTCCACAGCCTAGGCTAACCGACTAGCAATGGGGTTTAACAATACATATTTAAAAGAGGAGGTCGATGCCCGAATATGATCCAATTCTTTGCTCCACCCTCGTTGACCCACCTGTTGGCCGAAAGTGCATTCGATAATGCCAACTTAAGTACTTAAAACAACTGTTGATATTTCATAATTAACTTATGATTTAAAGCCGGTGTCGTCAACACACCTCCCAATTACTGCTCCAACCGAAACCAATGAAAATATTTGTATGTACGAGCACAGATGTGAGTTGAAAGTCCATTCAGTCCTGTGCTCTTCGTACACAAAGGACGAATAAGTATCACTTACTACTCACCGAAGTGAATGAGTGACCGACTGAGTGAGTGTGGCGACCGAAAGGTGTCCAAATAAATATCAACACGAATGAGACGGCAAGGGAAAACAACAGCAATCCCGAAAAAAGCAACAAATACAACCACATCGACACGAAACAATGGCAAGTGTTTAAAAATTTTATTGCCATAAATTAACGAAAAACAGCGAAGAGGACACAAGACCGACCAAAAACAAAAAAAAAATAGACAAAATGTTGAAAATAAAAAATAAACCTCCAAAAAACAAGCCGACAGCGAAAACCCGAAAATGTGAATGAATGAAATGCAACAGCCGAAATAAATACTTAAATGGGATTCAAATGAGCAGCGGCCACAGCCGGCAGGAGTCGGAGAGTAACAGTAGCTGACACTGCCACAGCCACATAGAAGGATTCGCTCCATGCACACTCACCAACACATGTAGTTAAGGATTTCCACTCTCCCATATACATTCTCCAGTAGTGGCAGAGTCGCTGTGTGTCAGTATAATGCAAATATGAACGGATTTTAATGTGTGTGTGTGTGTGTGTGTGTGCATGTGTCTTCATACACGTGTGAGTGTGAATGAAATTATTTTTGTTCACTTTTTTGGCACTTTTTCGTGCTGCAATGGCCTTCAGATGACCACCGCCAAAAAAAATGAAAAAAACGAACTCATCATATTTCGCGACTTTATTTTTTTTATATTTTTGGCAGTGGTTTTTTATCTCGTGTTTACATTATTCGGCCGCCTGTCGGATTGTGTTCGTGTGCGCGCGCCCGGTGAAGTTCAACAGTTTGTGTATGCCAGCGTAGCAATGTGCGAGGGTGTTGGGATAAGTTGTTGAGCCCCAAGTGACTGCTGCTTGTTAACCGCATCCTATCATATCAGAATAAATTTAGGTCCTACAACCGAAGCAAATAAATGCCACATAATTCTTTAAAACTATTCTTTTCCATTTAAAGAAACAAAAATGAATGGTATCGAACCTGAAAAAAATTGAAGAGTTATCCCGTCTCAAAATGAAGATTGATATGTTTGATTATTTCTAAAATAGTTCAGCTCTATCAACATCCGCTGGGCAGCTAAACCGTTTTTCCAAACTCCTCATTTATTTTTTACTTTTGCTTCAAAAACGGGAAAAGAGTTAAAAATGGCAGCGAGAAAATGTCTAGCTAGAATCACGAATTTAGGTTTTCTTGCACTGTGTACGTAAGAGGTATTGAGTTTTGGAATTAAAATAGGATAGAATTACAACCAACCCAACGGCTGTATATGAAAATGCTTCCACTATCCCACAATGTTTAGTGTAGTTAAGCTTTTTGAAGATTACTGCCTTATATGTATATATACTTTTTGAACTAAGCATAATTTCGGCTTTATGAAGGACTGCTTGTAATTTTCAGATCACATATAGGTAGGAATCAGTCTCTACATACAATACATAGACTTGACAACACAGGGAGTTTCTAGATATGAATATCGGTTGGAAGAGAGACAGAGAGCGAGAGAGGATAAGACAATACGTTTCCATAGCATTACGGGCGGAGAGACTTCTGCAGGCTTTGACGATGTGAGAGAAAAGAGAGTAGAACTTTCGATGTACGGCTTCTGAAAGTTTCACGTTGACGACAAGAACTTCGAACAAGGGAAAAAATATCGTACAGTCTCTTTATAGATTGCAAACCATAAGCAAGTCTCACTAAAGACTAAATAATATTTACATTTATTTCTGTAATTAATATACATATTTACATGAATAATATTTTATTATACCCTACACCACTTCGTGGTCTAGGGTATTATAAGTTAGTTTCGCGCCAAATGTTTGTAACACCAAGAAATAATCGAGCTAGACCCACCTTTAAGTATACCGATCGGCTTAGAATCACCAGCTGAGACGATTTAACGATGTCTGTCTGTCCGTCCGTCCGTCCGTCCGTCTGCTGTCCATCTAAGCTTGTTCGCACTCTACAGGTCGCAATTGTTGTCCGATTGTCATGAAACTTGGCAGAAGTTATTTTTTCTGGCCAGATTTAGATATAGCCCCCATACAAATGTCGCTCCCGATTTGACATTTTCCGCTCTAGAAACGACATATTGTACCCGATTTCCTTTAAAATTTGCACAACATCTTATAATTCAACTAGAAACATCTATGCAAAAATTGGGTAAGATCGGTTCAGATTTAGATATAGCCCCCATACAAAAGTCGCTCCCGATTTGACATTTTCCGCTCTAGAAACGACATATTGTACCCGATTTTCTTTAAATTTTGCAGAACATCTTATAATCCGACTAGAAACACGTATGCAAAAATTGGGTAAGATCGGTACAGATTTAGATATATCCCCCATACAAATGTCGCTCCCGATTTGACATTTTCCGCTCTAGAAACGACATATTGTACCCGATTTTCTTTAAATTTGGCAGAACATCTTATAATCCAACTAGAAACACGTATGCAAAAATTGGGTAAGATCGGTTCAGATTTAGATATAGCCCCAATACAAATGTCGCCCCCGATATCACTTTTTCCGCTTTAGAAACCACATATTGTACCCGATTTTCTTTAAATTTGGCACAGCATTTTATAATCGAACTAGAAACACCTATGCTGAAACTGCGTAAGATCGGTACAGATTTAGATATAGCCCACATTCAAATGTCGCTCCCGATTTGAATTTTTCCGCTCTAAAATCCACATTTGTACCCGTTTTTCTTTAAAATTGGCACAACATATTATAATCCAACCTATGGTGAAAGTGGGTAAGATCGGTTCAGATTTAGATATCGCCCTCATACAAATGTTGCTCCAGAATGTTTAACCGATTTTGACCAAACTTTACATATTATATTTCACCAATCATCAAATTTTGCTGTTCATGGTATTTTTCAACCAGGAATACCTACCTACCGGCCCAAAATGTAGTTATAGGCCCCCTTTTGAAATGTCGGTCCTATTCATCCTATTACTATAATTTGTATTTGTCTGTCGGATAATTGGATCAATTACCATATTATTAACCATATTCATTAAATGTGACTAAAGATGAAGTTAAAGTATAATTTATATGAACTACATAAAATTGCTCCCATGAAATAAATGGGTTTAGTAATCAAAGCGAGGTACATACGCAGGGAGTGGTGTAGGGTATTATATAGTCGGCCCCGCCCGACTTTAGCCTTTCCTTACTTGTTTTAAAACTGAAAAATGAATGTGCGTTTAATCTCAATAAAGATCAAGCCTACAAATATAATGATCATTTAGAAATTGAAATTGGATGGCTGATGGTTCAATGTGTAAAATAAAATTCAAATACGAGAAAATATATTGTTCAACTACAAATATGGTTGAGCTGTACAACTATTTACTACTTAATGCCCTACGATGTCTTAATCTTAACAATCCGCTCACACTGTTCTTAAATACATCAGTTTTAATGTTAGCACTGCGGGACAATTTTTATGATTTTCTCAAACTTAAATCCACCATTAAAATTTAAGATTTTTTCTTTAAATAAATATAAAATATTTTAAATGTTAAGAACTTAAACCAAATTGCAGAGAAATTCGAATAGTGCTGCCAAAAAGTGACCGGTTCGACATGAAATAACCCAAATGTGAAATGGCTTAAATTAGGTTTTATAAGGTTTAGGTTTCGATATTGTTAAAAAAACGCCGAAAATATAACGTTAACAATCAGCATTTATTATAGGCAACATATGGGCATCTCCCAAAAAAGGTCTACCAAAAAAATTAAACAAAACCACAATAATAGCTTTTAAACAGTTCCCTTTTATTTTTATTAAAAGTTGAAGTGTTATAACGAAAATTACTACTTTTTTACTACGCGTGGAAATATGTGTAGCGTCCGTCAGGCCCGTGCGCAGGATTTTCCCCTGGGGGGGGTTTTCATCTACACTCATAAAAAAGTTAACCCCATAATGAGATAAAATTAACTAAAATTTAGGAAACCAAGTACATTTTTACTACTAGAATTTTGCTGAAAATTTCCTAAATCTAAGTAAATTTTTCCTGAAACCAAGTAATTTTTTACTAAATTTAAGCAAAATTTTCCTAAAACTAAGTAAATTTTTACGAAATCTTAGTACAATTTTGCTGAAAATTTCCTAAAACTAAGTAAATGTTTACTCAAATCAAGTAAATATTTACTCAAACTGAGGACAATTTTGCTGATTTTTTCCTCAAAACGAGTATTTTTTTACTTAAACTGAGGAAAATTTTATTTTATACGAGGAAAAAAGGTGAAATTAAAATTAAGTTCAATTTAACTAAAAAAATCAAAGGCAAGATAAGCGCCTTCGCAGTGGTTATTTAGAATAATTCATAAAGTATTTAAGAAATAAGTCTCTGCAAACGAACGAGAATTGCTTCTTAGATTAATATTCAAGAATTTTTTAACAATTTCAAATGTTTTTTATAAGTTCATTAATACTTAAATGTATGAAGAACTCGGCATAAAATTCAGTAAACATTTTAACTTTATTTTAGGAAAAAACACATTTTTAAGTTAAAATTTCCTCAATGGAATTTTTTCCATACAAAAAATTTCAGATTTTTTTTCTCACCCAAAACCATGAAAATCTTCTTCCACATAAGTTTGAATTTACTCAACTGTAAGAATTTTTTATTAGATCCAAAGAAATGTTTTTAAGTAAATCTACTACCCTTTTTCTAGTAAATGAACTATTTACTATGGCTTTGAAAGAAGGAAACTTTACTCATACTTAGTTAATTTTCCAACTTTTTAGGAAGTTTCTACTGGAGCGTTTGGAAACCACTCATATTTTATTGCCAGGATCTTCGAGAAATATTTTGATACATTCGTCCGACAGACATTGTCGGCAAAATTGCATTTCAGTAATCCATCTATCAGTACACTCAAAGGAATATGTCAGTAAAAGATAACAGAAAGTCTACTGATAGAGCAGATTTTCTGCTGTTAAAAAAGAGACAGCAGATTTGTATCTGCTGAGATGGTAAACAACTGTTTGCTGTTTTTAGCAATATATATGATACGCATATTGTCCCAAGCTAATATAAAAGAAAATTCGAGCTAAACTCACTTATGCGCTTCTCTATTTTTATATTTTAATTAACAACAGCATATTTTAGCAGATTTAGAGGGTTGCAGAAAACTGCTGTTATGCCAAAAAAAACCAGCTGTAATATCAGAAAAGTGTCTTCTGATAGGCAGCAGACAGTCACTGCTTTTATTAACAGACTCGTTCTCTAAGTCTAGAACTTTTTTTAAATAGTTGCTTGAAATTACATACATACATATCGACGGCTTATATTCATAAGTGGCTATGAACAAAAACATAAATTTTCAGGGGACCGAAAAAACTGATTTTCTCTTTATTTGAAGAGAAATTATTAATCGTTCTTCTACAGTTTAATCTAAAAAGGATTACTAATTGCTACGATTAAAACGTTTTCGAAATTTCCTATTATGCACGGTTTCATGGTTCATAGCCACTTTTTTCATGAAATCTTGGCAATGTTGTATAGAAAACGCATTTTCTGTGATGTTCAAAAAAAAGTTCATAAGATTTAGCTCTAGTCGAATGTCAAGAAGTGGTATTGGTTAATAAAAATGAAATTTGTCCAAACAATTTGGTGTCCATTGGCGAAATTAGCAATACACAATCTTGTAATTGGCACAATTCGTTTAGTTTGTTTGTATTTTTCATAACTTTTGTCTGAAATTCAAGAAAGTGTCCACGATTTTTTATGTAATTTTCGTGTTTTCATGATTTTACTGCAAAATTACCATTTCAGACGAGTTATTTTAAAACACCTTCAAAATTCTATATTGTATTGCTTCAGAAAGTCTTGAAAGATTTAGAAAGTATATGTTCGAAACCTCTCTGGGGGGTTTGAACCCCCAAACCCCCCCTCCCTGCGCACGGCCCTGGCGTCCGTATTTCTGCTGTACCTGATCCACTTTTTCAATTTCTTTCTTGTTTTTCGCGAATGTCGCGTCCGGGCCACCGGGAGATGCCCATATGACTATCTGTTAACACAGTAATAAGAAAGCTCTCTATAGCGCATATTAGCGCTATACTTATGTGTACTTTAACCCATAAATGACCAAGAGTGTCATATGCAACTTAAGTTAATCCTACATTTAAAGGTCAATTAAAATTGATTGAGAGATGTTACACTCTCATTCTTTTTTACTCTTTATTTGTCAGTCTGCTAACTGTCAAATAATGTAAACGATTTTATAATCTATTAATAGTATTTTATGTGCAAAATACTAGATTATCATGACTCAGCAAAAGTAAATGTTAATTATATGTGTTTCTTTTAAAATGTTTTAGATCCGCTGGTTTAGATCCGTTCCCTAACAAGGACAGGAAATACACAATAAAAATTCGAATTGCTGTCGATTTTACGTAGAAGTGCAGTAACATTACAGGAAAATGTTGCATTTTTAAAAGTAGCAAAACCAAAAATAAAAATAGTGAAAAAAATATATATTTGATAAATAAATATAAAATTGTAATTATTTCCACGCTTATAATGCCGACCGAATGTGATTTTTTGGGCTGAAGACGAAGCCAAAATCCTAAACTTCGGCCAAAGCCGCATCGACAACCTCGTGAAAATATATGTCTAGAGTCGATTTTCGGTTAGTTTTCAGTGCATAAATTATTATTCCGTGCAGTTCCTTTGAGCTACAAGGCTGAAAATTGGAATGTATATATTACTGACCACGAGAAAGATCAATTTGATTTCGATTTTCTTTTCGTGGGCTTTGGGGCGTGGCAAAAGGGTTTTTGAGAGCTAGAAGGCTGAAAATTGGAATGTATATATTACTGACCACGAGAAAGAAATATTTTGTTTTCGAAATTTTAATTTTCTTTTCGTGGGCTTTGGGGCGTGGCAAAAGTGTTTTTGAGAGCTAGAAGGCTGAAAATTGGTACACAGATATTTCTGACCACGAGAAAGATAAATATGATGCTGATATGTTTTTGAGAGCTAGAAGGCTGAAAATTGGTACATATATGTATTTTACTGATCACGAGAAAGATCAACTTGATGTCGAAATTTGGATTTTCGTTTTGTGGGCGTGGCAAAAGCGTTTTTGGGAGCTAGAAGACTGAAAATTTGTACATGTATATTACTGACCACGATAATGATAAATATGATACCGAAATTTTATATTTTCGTTTATTGGGCGTGGTAATAGTATTTTTTAAGCTAGAAGGCTGAAAATTGGAACGTACTGGCAACGAGAAAGATAAATATGATGCCGGATTTTTTTATATATTACTGACCACGATAATATCAATATGAAAACTGATTTTAATTTTACCATTTGTTTTTTGTCTGGCGAAGCGGGCGGGGTTCAGCTAGTAACTTATATATGGATGATCGGAATGTTCTAACATTTGACGTTTGGTAATGCTTTTATAAACGCTGAATTCACCTGGAATATGGGTACCACCCACACAATGTTTCATAAGCTTCGGTTAAAGTAAAGCTGATATAACGTCCATACGGTAGTTAAAATCATTTATACCCTCCACTAGGGTATTGTGTCTTTGTATTTGTTTGTAACATCCAAAAGGATCTATTCTTGTAATCAAAGTACATTTAGATATAGCCTCCATACAAATGTCGCTCCCGATTTAACTTTTTCTCCTCTAGAAATCAAATATTTTAACTGACCTTTGGTTAGGTCGGTTGAGATTTATGTATAGTTTCCACACAAACTACTCTCCAGATTTGACTTTCCCCCTTTAAAAACCTCATGTTTTAATCGATTTTCTTCACATTTGGCACAACACATTATATTTTAGCTAGAGACATCTGTGGTGAAGGTGGTTAGATCGGTTCAGATTTAGACCACGGTCTGCTCTAGACCTTGAATATAAAGTCCTTATTTACAAATGCATTATAAAACCCATATGGACATATGGTATCCAGCTTTGGGGTTCAGCGTGTGCATCTAATGTCAATAAGCTACAGAGAAGCCAGTCAAAAATTCTACGATTGATTACGAACGCCCCTTTGTACATCAGAAATGGAAACATTCATAAGGACCTTAACATCCCAATGATCAAAGAAGAAGTCAAGAGATACTGCCGGAGCTACGTTTCTAAGCTACACATCCATCCAAATACACTCGCTCGAGAGCTGCTAAATTATGAAGGACACAGCCGTCTGAGGAGAAGAAATACCCTAGATCTAGTTTAGAATTTTGAATTGTCACAATGCTAATGTAATATTTTGATAAAACTTTTTTTATATACTTTTGCAAACTCTTGCTGGTTATATACTGTAAATAACCTTTAGAATAAGAATCCTAGGTTAAGATTTGAATACTTATTGTTATTTTCACAAGTTATGAAAGATACAATAAATAACAAAAAACGTAAAAAAAAAAGATTTGTCTTTTTCTGCTCTAGAAACCACACAATTTACCAGATTTTTAATAAAAATTGGCAAAACACCTCATATTTCAATTAGAAACATCTCTAGTGAACATGGTTCAACTCGGTTTAGATTTATATATAGCTCCCATTTCCAAATTCCCACTTTTAAGGAGTAAAATAGGAATAGAGGGATAAAAACAGTACAAATCAAATGGATGCAGCTATAATAATGAAATTAAGTGTATGTATTCCTCTGACTGCGTAGAATGCAAAACAGAAAGTTTTGTCCAAATTCGTACTTTTAAGGATAAAATGGGAACAGAGGGATACAAATAAATTTTAAATTTAATTATAATAAAAAACGAAATTTTTTCGGCAAATGTCGCTATTAGCGAAAACTATCACAAGTTCCTTAATAATTTACTGCGACAGTCTCTAATGTGCTGATAATAGTGTGGAATGCCCGGCCAAATTTTAAGTATTTCTTCTTGTTTTTTAGTGAATCGCGTACTCAATGCCACCTAAACCATCTGACTTGATTCAGTTGACGCTTGCACTTCACTAATACGAGTTAGTATAACATCAAGAACATCTCTTTATAAAATATCATTTGTCATTCAGAGTCGGCTTTAAACAGTAGAGCCCTTTTAGCGGTTTGTTCCATATCATTGATTGTTCCTCAGGGGATGTTTGTGTCACTCTTGTTTTTTTTTGTCAGGGCTTTATAACTCTTCAAACGACCTTCGTTGCGCCCTTCGTACTACCAACACATGTATTTCGTTTTTTAGTTCATTGCTTTTTTTAAATATTTTTTGTAACGTTTTATTATTTCCATTATATTTTTTTGGTAAACATTTGTTTTATTCAGTGCAAATGATGCTGTTGCTGTTGCAGTGGCGTTGCGGCGATGTTGTGTTGTTGGTTTTATTAATTCGTTGTGCTTTTGTGTGGAAATCCGGTTGATTGCCCCATGATGGAGTCGTCGCCGTTGATGATAATGACATATTTTTTATTTTTTTTTGTCGTTGATTTTTTAATACTTTGTGTTAATTTCAATGTATGCCATTGATTTTTAATTATGAGTGCACAGTGGTGTTAGTAAAATTGGAAAAGTATTGCAAATGTTTTCCGTTAACACCAATTTCAGAAATGTAATGTGAAAAAGGAATGATGTCCTTTGCATCAAAGCTGGGCTTTGTAGATGTATCCACTTTTTTACATACGCCCTAACACAATACTTCTTAGACCTTTAAATTAGTTTTATGTATTAATAATGGGTCATTATGTCTGCATACTGAAAAGGTCCAGATTAACTAGGTCTTGGTATTGAAAACGAAAACGTTTGACAAAATTAAAATGCTTGATTTGAACTGGGATATTGTCCTGGCTCAAGACCATTTTGCTTCTATATTTAATAGAATACAAATTTTTTACAAATGGCATGGTGACATTTATTACTTGGCTGCAGACTACCACGATCATGATTTCGACCATGTCAAAAGTCTTTTCAAGTGGCTTCGCAGCGACTTTTCAACATCAAACCCGGCCTCTATAAGGAGATGATTCTCACAGACGAACGAGAAGCACAACTCACTTGCCGAATTTGCGTTTAAAAAATCGCACCAAGTAATAAATGTAAATAATGAAAACGAAATAAACTAAAACAAAAATTAAAATACTTTATTTAAAGAAGGACTAAAACCACCTCTAAACGGCGCTAACCCGAAATGAGAAAATTAAATTAAAAAGAAATCCGGAAATGCCGGGTGTTAAAAACAAAGGCAAAATTATATAGTTATAGATAGGAGTTTCTTCGCGGACCGTTTGTTTACAGTGCAGTTCTTCATTGTTTTGATATAGACCCCACTCAAATATACCTCCGATTGTTATCATTACCGATCCATGACGTACGCATTGCCTTGGATTTTAGGCTTCTTTTCAACTTCACGTCATACTTCAACTAGGACCATCTATAATAAAATCACGGTAATAATACCCTCCACCAGCAGGATGGGGCATACTAACTTTGTCATTCCGTTTGCAACATTTTGAAATGTCGACGTGAGACCCTATAAAGTTTATATATTCTTGATCGACATAAAATTCAAAGAAGATCTAGCCATGTCCGTCCGTCTGTTGAAAGCACGCTAGCATCTAAACGAAACGAGGTAGGACGTCAAATGCGTCTTATAGTCGTAGATTGGTTGGGATTGCAACTGGGCGAAATCGGTCCAAAGGGAAAAAATTTCCCTCACAAGGACTAAACAAAAACATGTACCATAAAGTGATTTTTATTCGCAGTGGGTGAAATGGGGCAAAAGGGGATACAAATGGTACCTATCAAACGACAGTAGCTAGAAACATGAAATTCGGTGTGTACAGAGGAATACATAATATAAAAATATTTTTTTCCAAATTCGTACTTTTAAGGGGTTAAATAAGAAGAAGGGGATAAAATGGCACCAAACATATGGCTGAACATAAAATATTGAAATTCGCTGTATACTTTCCTCTGATTGCGTAGACATGTAAAATAGAGGGATTTTGTGAAATTCGTACTTTTTGGGGTTAAAATGAAAAAGGGAATAAAAATTGTACCAAGCAAATGACCGCAGCTAGAGTCATGAAATTCGGAGTATACATTCCTCTGCCTGCAAAGACACACCAAATAAAAAGATTTTTCAAATTCGTACTTTTTTACTTTTATGACAAACTTTGGATGAATCATGAAGTTAGGTTATCTTGCACTGTGAGAGATAATGGATGTTCCAAATTTGCCCTTAAAATATGAAGGAAATACATCAACTGTAGCACCCACTATCTACCAATATGTATGGTATTTAAGCTTTTTTGAAGATTGTTACCTTATGTTTATTTTTTTAATCGACTTGAAGTATTATTTCGATATAAGCGCGGTTTGCAATAATAACCAATTTATATTTATTTATAAAATTATTTTTTCAATATATTAATTTGTTTTGGTTTGGCTATATTAAAAAATTTACATTTTCCTGTAATGTTACTACACTTCTACGAAAATCGACAGCCTCTGTTTTTATACCCTCCACCTCCAGGATGGGGGTATATTCACTTTGTCATTCCGTTTGTAACACCTTGAAATATTCATCGGAGACCCCATAAAGTATATATATTCTGGGTCGTGGTAAAATTCTAAGATGATATAGCCATGTCCGTCTGTCCGTCTGTCCGTCTGTCTGTCTGTCTGTCTGTCTGTTGAAAGCACGATAGCGGCCGAACGAAATGAGCTAGGAGGTTCAAATTTTTCCTAAATGTGTCTTATGGTTGTAGATCGGTTGGGATTGAAAGTGGACGAAATCGGCCCAGAGGGAAAAATTTTTCCCTCACAAGGACTGAAAATACCCCTAATATTTAGAGTATTTCAGCATGTTTTTTGAACATATTAGCTTGTATTTACTTGATATTTGCAATGCGCATTACCTTTATAGCATAAAAGGGCACTGTAGAGTGATTTTTATTTGTAGGGGCTCTAATTGAGTAGATACATAATATAAAAGTATTTTTTCTAAATTCGTACTTTTAAGGGGTTAAATGGGGATAGAGGGATAAAAATAGTACCAACCTAACGGCTGCACCTAGAATAATGAAATTCAATATATACATTCCTCTGATCGAGTAGACACGTAAAATAAAAGAACTTTACAAATTTCGTACTTTTTGGGGTTCAAATGGAAAAAGGGGATAAAAATAGTACCTAAATGACAGCAGCTAGAATCATGAAATTCGGAGTATACATTCCTCTGACTGCATAGACACGAAAAATAAAACGCTTTTTCCAAATTCGTACTTTCAAGGGATACAATGGCTAAAGGGGATAAAAATAGTACCAACTAAACGAATACAGCTAGAATGATGAAATTCAGTGTGTACATCCCTCTAATTGTATAGATACGTAAAATAAAAAGATTTTAGATAGTTGTGCTCTTGAGGGGGCAAAGTTGGAAAAAAGGGATAAAAATGGTACCAACAAAATGGCCGCAGATAGTATCATGGAATTGGGTATATACATTCCTCTGAGTGCATAGCCACGTAAAACATTTTTTTTTCTAAATTCGTACTTTATTTTGTTGCTTTTACGACAAAAAAATGGTAGAATCATGAAGTTGTCTTATAATCATCTATAATGTATTTTCAAAATTTATACTTTTGAAATTAAAATAGGATGGAAATACAATCAACCAAACGACTGTAGCTGTAAATCCCCCAATATTTAGGGTATTTATGATTGCTCCCTTATATTTACTTATTTATATTTATATTATTATTTATATACATAGTATACAAATATTGGTAGCCTTGGCTTATTAATTAAATTTCTGATTTTCATACAGTTAAAATTTGCGGACATTCCTCTTGTAGTTTGGAAGCACCACAAAAAAAAATAAAACTTTTAGAGGCTAAATGGTACAAAAAGGGATAAAATATGGTACCAATGATACGACAACAGCTAAAATCATGAAATAGTGGTATTTAAGGGATAAGGGATTTTAAGGGATATAATTAAAAAGAGGGATAAAAATGGGACCTACCAAGCCGTTGAAGTTGAAATCATGAAATTCGGAGTATACATTCTGACTATGAAGACTCAAAAAAGGGTTTTTTCGAAATTTGTACATTTGGGCGGAGAATGGGGCGAATGGGGATATCTTTAAAATTTATACTTTTCTTATCACTTTGTCTGTATCTGAAAATGCTTCTTTCTAATGGCGACTGACAATCGCCTAATATTTAGGCATGTTCACTTTCACAATTTCATCATTTTATTTATATAGTAGTCGATTTTAAACAGTGGGCATAAGTATACATTATAGTTTGAAATAGTAAACAAATATAATAATGTGCATAAAAATATCACAATTTTCGTAAGGTGGTACTGTACTTCTATGTAAAGTCGACATTCTTTAATCTGCTGGTAATACTGTGGAATGCACTCCGTGGTGGAGGGTATATAAGATTCGGCTCGGCCGAACTTAACGCCTTCTTACTTGTTTCACTTGTTTTTCAAATATTTTTTTTATACCCTCCACCTCCAGTATTCACTTTGTCATTCCGTTTGTAACACCTTGAAATATTCATCGGAGACCCCATAAAGTATATATATTCTGGGTCGTGGAGAATTCTAAGACGATATAGCCATGTCCGTCTGTCCGTCTCTCTGTCTGTTGAAAGCACGATAGCGGCCGAACGAAATTAGCTAGGAGGTTCAAATTTTTCCTAAATGTGTCTTATGGTTGTAGATCGGTTGGGATTGAAAGTGGACGAAATCGGCCCAGAGGGAAAAATTTTTCCCTCACAAGGACTGAAAATACCCCTAATATTTAGAGTATTTCAGCATGTTTTATGAACATATTAGCTTGTATTTACTTGATATTTGCAATGCGCATTCCCTTTACAGCATAAAAGGGCACCATAGAGTGATTATTATTTGTAGGGGGCGAAATGGGACAAAAAGGGATAAAAATGGTACCTATCAAACGACAACAGATAGAAACACGAAATTTGGCGTGTACATTCCTCTAAAAGAGTAGATACATAATATAAAAGTATTTTTTCTAAATTCGTACTTTTAAGGGGTTAAATGGGGATAGAGGGATAAAAATAGTACCAACCTAACGGCTGCACCTAGAATAATGAAATTCGATATATACGTTCCTCTGATTGCGTAGACACGTAAAATAAAAGAACTTTCCAAAATTCGTACTTTATGGGGTTCAAATGGAAAAATGGGATAAAAATAGTACCTACCAAATGACAGCAGCTAGAATCATGAAATTCGGAGTATACATTCCTCTGACTGCGTAGACACGAAAAATAAAACGTTTTTTCCAAAATTCGTACTTTTAGATGTCGTACTCTTGAGGGGGGCAAAATTGGAAAAAGGGGATCAAAATGGTACCAACAAAATGGCCGCTGGTGGAATCATGGAATTCGGTGTATACATTCTGACTATGAAGGGAAAAAGATTTTTTTTTTTCGAAATTTGTACATTTGGGCGGAGAATGGGGCGAATGGGGATATCTTTAAAATATACTTCTCTTATCACTTTGTCTGTATCTGAAAATGCTTCTTTCTAATGGCGACTGACAATCGCCTAATATTTAGGCATGTTCACTTTCACAATTTCAGCATTTTATTTATATATAGTAGTCGATTCTAAACAGTGCGCATAAGTATACATTATAAAGGGTGATTTTTTAAGAGCTTGATAACTTTTTTTTTTTTAAAAACGCATAAAATTTGCAAAATCTCATCGGTTCTTTATTTGAAACGTTAGATTGGTCCATGACATTTACTTTTTGAAGATAATTTCATTTAAATGTTGACCGCGGCTGCGCCTCAAGTGGTCCATCCGCTTAGTCCAATTTTGGCATTTCCACGTTTTTGAGTAACAGAGGCCCAATTGCTGCGAACGGCGACGAATCGATAATTGATGGTCATCATTAACGTTGGCCGATACATCTGCGATATTTTCTTCAGTTCGTACTCTACGTAAGCGTCTTGGTGGTTTAATGTCCAACAATGTAAATTTGGTGCGAAATTTAGTCACAATAGCCCGAATAGCCGCTTCAGTGGGTCGATTAAACTGACCATAAAATGGAAGCGTGCGATGAACTTTCTTAACAGAGCACGCATTTTGATAATAAAATTCAATGATTTGCAAGCGTTGCTCGTTAGTAAGTCTATTCATGATGAAATGTCAAAGCATACTGAGCATCTTTCTCTTTGACACCATGTCTGAAATCCCACGTGATCTGTCAAATACTAATGCATGAAAATCCTAACCTCAAAAAAATCACTCTTTAGTTTGAAATAGTAAACAATTATAGTAATGTGCATAAAAATATCACAGTTTTCGTAATATGGTACTGTAATTCTATGTAAAGTCGACTTCCTTTAATCTGCTGGTAATACTGTGGAATGCACTCCGTGGTGGAGGGTATATAAAATTCGGCCCGGCCGAACTTAACGCCTTCTTACTTGTTTTATTTTATTATTATTATAGATTTTTTTAAAAATTTTGTTTTAGCCGTTTCTAAGTAATTATTGTCTTTAAATGTAAGAACATTTTTTTATTTATTAACCGATTGATTCTATATCTATTTTTAGATTTTCTGCAAATGTGGATGCTGGTCCATTTGCTACAAACTTGCTAGTACCTTATCTTAGAGATGCTTCTTTTTTATGGATCCTCCCTTTAATGTTTTTCAATAAATTTTCATCTATTGCATATTTTATGAAATATTAAGTGTTATGGTTGGATCTTCAGTTTTTTAAGTTAGCAATCAAATTTGTTTGAGTATGTTTTTTTTTCAGATTTAGAAAGACTATTTTGATACGTTCATCGAAATACTACGTCATACATGTTGTAAAATTTGTTCAGTGTTCGAATAGGCTGTCAATTTTTTTCGAGTTCTAGACTAGCCTGGTGTGCCGTAGTAATTTTTGCAAAACATTTCTATGTCATGGCTCTTGAACACATACAGTAATGCCTACTTACACACATGCACATCTGTACACATTATAGTTCTCATGTATGTGTAGTAATTGTAAATGCTTGTTTGTGTGCATTGGCATTTACTGTAATCATTTAACTGAAATCATCATTTTTTATTTGATTTTTTTTAATTATTGCATACAACCGGTAAACAACAGCAACGGCAGCAGCCACAATAAAACGCCAAAACACATGGAAAATGGTGGGCATTCGTTCTTTTTTTTTTTGGGGCCAATAATAAACATTAACCGAAAACGAAAATGAAGCTGAATTGGGGTCAGGTCAATACGGCCTGGCTCCAACCATTACTTATACAGACAATAAGGGACACAAAGAGAGTAGCCTGAGCGCCACGCAGCAATGGGATGAGAACGGTTTTTAGTCTGTTATTTTTTATTTTAAATAAATAATTTTCATTATCAGCAATTACGGCATGACCTTGAGAAGTGGCATTGGCCTCCATTATGGCCTCAACTTTTTTGTACATTTGCCGTACACACGCATGGTATCAAGGGCAAATGAGTTGAGTTGAATTGGCCCGTAACAATATGTCGTAGTTTTTTGCACTTTTTGCGATTTCCTCCATGATGGAGGTAATGGGGACTCGCTCGTATTATTGGGACATATGTATGTCGACACACACTTTCACATCATGTGGCCCGGTGTCTGTGTATAAGCATAAATGGCTTATTATTGTTGTACTCGTACTCGTATGTGTGTACATATATTAATGTTTATCATCACTTGGGCCTCCTGTAGTCGTCGTCGTCCTCATCATCGCAGTAACCGTTGTCGCCGCCGTCATTGTCGTAATATTGGTTTTAAGCACTTTGGTCTCTACTGCACGGCTCCCATCCATCGACTTGTGTGCCTTTACCTTACTACCACCGCCACTGCCAACTAGCCGACGCGACTTTCCAAATGCCACCCGTCCAATGCTTGCAATGGGGTCATTGCCACATTTGTTTGTCTGGGTCTGTCCGAACACTTTCCACGTCAGCCCGGGTGTGTGCGCCCTGTTGTTGCAGGTCCATACACTATCCTCATTTGGCTGTTGCATGAATGTCTGGCGTTCGTTCGTACCTCTTTTGTTGCTGTTTCTTTTTTTTCATATTTTTTGGAGGTTTTAATGTGGCGACCACATTAATACGGAAAGGAAACCAAAAACAAAAAATCGCCATACATACGTACGTATAAAGCGAAAACGTTTATTTTTATTGTTTGGCATTTTTGGTTAATTCGCGCGATTTCCGGCTATACACCGACTATTGCATGAGTTTCGGTGAGTAATTGGCATAGACAGAAAATCGAAAGCTCCAGAAATTATTACCGTTACATGAAAATAAAATCGAACGAACTATTCGTGGTACAATAAATCTAGTCCATTTTATATTTGAACCGAATGATATTCGATGGAAATGGAAGGCGAAATGGAGTTAATTTGCGTATTGAATTTTACATTTCCTCATACTGTTATACCTTAAAAGGACTACAAAGTTCCAAAGGATACAATTTTACAAAAATTATTTTAAATACTTATTGTCACCCTACGATATGTCAAATTAAAGAGAAGAATATCAACTAAAAATACTTCAAATTGCTTGCTTCTATCTAAATTAATTTATCAATAACATCAACTTTAAAATTTCCCTCTTAAAAAGAAAAATATGGATAAACTAAATAAACTAAGGGGGCAATTGAAATGGTTGGAAATACTAAACTAATACAGATATAAGCATGATATTTGAAGTATTTTCACTTGATATTCTTCTATTTAATTTGAAATGTATACCATTATCATTGGCTGCTAATAAGTGTTTAAAATATTTTTTGAAAATAGTGTCCTTTGAAATTTGTAGAAATGAAATGAATGATTTGTAGAAAAAAAAGGAAATGAAAAACTAACAAGTAAGGAAAGGCTAAAGCCGGGCGGGGCCGACTCTATGATACACTCCACTTTCTATCCGAATACAATTCAATTCGGCGAAAAAGTGAAAACGGGAAGGTTTTTTGTATCCTGTAAATGTGTGTGTTTGACAAAAAATGGTAAATCGGAAAGGACATTTGTATGGGGGTATACTGAAATCTGGAACGAAATAGGTGAAATATAAAATGTATAGTTTGGCCAAAATCGGTTAAACTTTTGGGAGCAACATTTGTATTTGGGCTATATTTAAATCTGAACCGATCTTACCCACTTTCACCATAGTTTTGTTTAGTTGGATAAGATGTTGTGCCAATTTTAAAGAAAATCGGGTACAATATGTGGTTTCTATAGCGCAAAAGTCAAATCGGGAGCGACATTTGTATGGGGCTATATTTAAATCTGAACCGATTTGACCTATTTTCACCATAGATGTTTTGACAAATCTGAAGACAATCTGATACAATATGTGGTTTCTAGAGCGGAAAAGTCAAATCGGGAGCGAAATTTGTATGGGAACTATATATAAATCTGAACCGATCTAACACATTTTTACCACGGGTTTTTCTAGTTGAAATATAAGATGTTTTGCCAAATTTAAAGAAAATCTGTTGTAATATGTGGTATCTTGAGTGACAAGAGTCAAATCGGGAGTGAAATTCGTATGGGCGCTATATTTAAATCTGAACCGATTTTCTTCAAATTAAATAGCGTTCGTCCTTGTCCCGTAAAACTTCATTGTACAAAGTTTCATTTAGGTATGTCTACAATTGCGACCTGTATCGTGATTACAAGAATAGATGGACAGACGGACGGACGGACGGATATTGCTAAATCGACTCAAAAAGTGATTCTAAGTCGATCGGTATAATTAACAATGGGTCAATCTCGTTTCTTTTAGGGTGTTACAAACAAATGCACAAAGACATAATACTCACGTGGAGTGTATAAAAACGACACTTTAAAAAGAAGAAGCTTAGACCTGTCATTACATCTAAAAATTCCGATTTATATAGTAACATTAAATTATTGATCAACATAATAAATAAATTATTTTTTTAATATTTCCCGTATTCCCGGGAAATTGAAAATTTTTTCCCGGGAATTCCCGTCCCAATTTTTCCGGGAATTCCCGGGAAAAACGATTCGGGAATTCCCGGACCCCAAACTCTACCTGTCATATATACATACATGGTGTTCTTTAAAACTTTACGAATTTGTCTGTATATGTCCTGCAAACAGAATTTTATTCCTTTTTTGACATTTTTCAAATTTTCTCATTTTAGTTTTTTTTATACTTGTGATGTGAAAGAAACGTATGAAGCAGACTTTAAAACGCAATATCCCAAAAATAACAAGCAACTTTAAAAAATATAGCAAAAAAAATTAAAGTCAGCTTAGAACTTTGAGGGTTAATATGAAAAAGGAGTATCTCTATTTTTTTTCAAAATCAGTAGACGAGTAGATTTAAATCCTCGCGTGTAAAACTAAATCGTTTAATAATAAGCGTCAAGTTCTGTAAGCATGATGACAGCCATTTCGAAGCCACTTGACAAAACCTTTGACTGGGTGGAAATCAAGGTAGTCTGCAGCCATGTAATAAATGTCACCATGCCATTTGTAAATAAATTTGCATTCTATTAAATATAGATGCAAAATGGTATTGACCCAGGACAGTATTCCAGTTCAAATAAAATATTGATTACAGACCAAAAAAAAACAAACGAAAAAACTAAAAAAATTAACGATTTAGACCCTTAAGGCGAACATCGAGGAAGCCACTCTTGAGATAGAGTCATAAACCGTAGTGGAAAATGGTGTTGTCAGGAGGCAGCCACAAGAATGCACACATGTTTACACACTCCACGAGAGTATTATGTCTTTGTGCATTTGTTTGTAACACCCAAAAGGAAGCGAGATAGACCCATTGTTAATTATACTGATCGACTTGGAATCACTTTTTGAATCGACTTAGCAATGTCCGTCTGTCTGTCCATCTATTGTTGTAATCAAATTACAGGTCGCAATTATAGCCCGATCTTAAGAAAAATTGGCACAAGTAAGTTTTGCGGATCAAGGACGAACGCTATTTAATGTGAAGCATATCGGTTCAGAGTTAGATATAGCCCCCATACAAATGTCGGTTCCGATTTGACATTTTCCGCTCTAGAAATCACATATTGTACCCGATTTTCTTTACATTTGGCAAAACATCTTATAATCCAACTAGAAACTTCTATGCAGAAAGTGGGTAAGGTCGGTTCAGATTTAGATATAGCCCTCATACAAATGTCGCTCCCGATTTGACATTTTCCGCTCTAGTTACCACATTTTGTACCCGATTTTCTTCAAATTTGGCTTAACACCTTATAATCTAACTAGAAACAGCTATGCCCCCATACAAATGTCGCTCCCGATTTGAATTTTTCCACTTTAGAAACCACATATTGTACCCGATTTTCTTTAAATTGGGCACAACATCTTATAATCCATTTTCAAACACCTGTGGCTAAAGTGGGCTAGATCGGTTCAGATTTAGATATAGCCCCAACAGATGTTGCTCCCAAATGTTTAACCGACTTTGGCATATTATATTTCACATATTTCGTTCCAGGTTTCAATATACCCTTATATAAATGTCTCTTCCGATTTAACATTTTTTGTCAAACACATATATTTACAGGATACACAAATCCTTCCCGTTTTCACTTTATTACCGAATTGAATTGTATTCGGATAGAAAGTGGAGTGTATCATATAGTCGGCCCCGCCCGACTTTAGCCTTCCTTACTTGTTTGGCAATATCTTACATAACTAACTGTACAATTGAATTAATATTCTTCTTTAACTATGTAAAATTTCAAAGTAATTGGAACCTTTTTTAAACTTTTCCTATGTTGTCTCCAAATATAAACATACTCGATTCGTTGAATACAATACGTATTTAAAACCGTGCTATGAAACTCTATCAAAGAGAGTTACAAGCCGACCGATTTTGAGCCGACAAGCCGCCACCGACGGGTGTTTCGGCACGAGCCGCGCCGCCGCCGATTTCATCGGCTCACATCGACTTCAACCACGTCGCCGATTTCATTCGCTCATATCGACTTCAACCACGCCGCCGATAATTTTTTTAGATCAGACGGATTTCTAAATCCACCAATCATACTACCAAAATAGACAACCCACTTAAAATTACAAAAGAAAATATAACTGTCGAATTAGGCAACTAACTACCGTGAAATATATGAATCTTTCTTTGAATTTGGTATCCCACTATATGATGACGTCGATGGTAAATTGAATGATTATATTTTGATTTTAAAGTCGCATTTATATAAGTAAATTCCAGTATGCGTATACTCTAAGAAAAGTGTATGTTTGGAAGGCTTTATCGTTTATGGTGCACTTATGCTTCCTTTCATAGTTATATGTATGTTTCTCCTTGCCCACTCTTGTATGGGACACAAAGCCACAAATCTCTCAACGGTGATCTTCGGCGGCACACATATTTATAATTAGGAAAAGAAATTGCATTGTCCTCCGATTATAATACCATTTGCACTGTTCGGACATTTTTGGAGCATGAACCTTATTATTATGCTTATTTGGTGTGTCAAAGTAGGTAGAACTTTAGCATTTTTGGAAGGATTATGGATTATCAAGATGTCTGGTCAAATATGCATTGCATGAGAATCTATAACTACCAAAAAATTTATTAAATTCATCCATATTATGGGAATGAATTCCCCTCCCAAAAAATAATGGCATGGGATAATAATATTAAATTATGGGAACATTGGCTAATATTAACTAACTACTTGCCAAAAATGAAAGAAAAAGTATTAAAAACCGATACAAATTGTTACTTCCCTTTTCTCAAGATTGGCAAATAAATTTCGTAATGAGAGAACGAGCCGATAAATCAGCCGAAAGCCGCCGACCCATTTTGGGTAGCGCCGCCGCCGCTGATAATTCTGGGTCGGCTTGTAACTCTGCTATCAAATACCAATATTATGTTATTACGTGCAACTAGTACTTTGTACCTGGCGTTGCACGGTTTCATTCTTCTCTATACCACTACGTCGTATGCTTTGGAAGATAAAATGAGTAATTCTTGAAATATTTTTTGTGTGGGAGATACCGCCCCTTTGTCCTATCATGACCAGAAGTTAGATACAGTAACATTTTCAAGCGGATGGCGTCCCATACGAAACATACAGACACACATTGATTTTTATTATATATAGATGAATATTACACTCAGAAAGAAGTGAATCATATAACGAGTTAAAATGAACTAGCAATATTTCCTCATATCAAGTTAAAAATTTTCCTTGAAAGTAGTACATGCTTTGAACTTGATTCTAGTTCAATTTTCCTCAAACTATTTATTTACTCAAATTAAGGGAAATTCCAGTAAGTTTTTTCTAAAACCAAGTAAATTTTAACTAAATCTAAGTAAAATTTTGCTGAAATTTTCCTAAAACTAAGTAAATTTATACTCAAATCAAGTAAATATTTACTTAAACTGAGGAAAATGTTGCTGATTTTTTCCTCAAAACGAGTAAATTTTTACTTAAACTGAGGAAAATGTTACTTAATACATGGAATGAAAATGAACTTAAAATAATTCAAATAAATGATTTTGCTTCAGAGTATGCAAAACTGATACAAAAATTGGCAACATGTATTAATTCTCAAAAAATTCATTATATCTCTGCCATAAATAGTAGAGCTTTTATTGCATGATTACTGTGAAGGCAAGATATGTGCATTCGCAGTGTTTTTTATACCCTCCACCTCCAGGATGGGGGTATACTAACTTTGTCATTCCGTTTGTAACACCTTGAAATATCGACCTGAGACCCTATAAAGTATATATATTCTTGATCGTCATAAAATTCTAAGACGATCTAGCCATGTCCGTCCGTCCGTCCGTCCGTCCGTCTGTCCGTCTGTCCGTCTGTTGAAAGCACGCTAGCATCTAAACGAAAGGAGCTAGAACGTTCAAATTTTCCATAAATGCGTCTTATAGTCGTAGATCGGTTGGGATTGAAATGGGGCGAAATCGGCCCAAAGGGAAAAATTTTTCCCTCACAAGGACTAAAAATACCCATAATAATCCCTAATATTTCAGCGTATTTAGCATGTTTTTTGAATATGTCTGTTTATATTTGCTTGATAATTGGTATGCGCATTCCCCTTATAGCAAAAACGTGCACCATATAGTGATTCTTATTTGTAGGGGGTGAAATGGGGCAAAAAAGGGATAAAAATGGTACATATTAAACGACAACAGCTAGAAACACGAAACTTGGTGTGTACATTCCTCTAATTAAGTAGATACATAATGTAAAAGTATTTTTTCCAAATTCGTACTTTTAAGGGGTAAAATGGGAATAGAGGGATAAAAATGGTACCAACCAAACGGCTGTACCTAGAATAATGAAATTCGGTGTATACATTCCTCTGATTGCATAGACAAGTAAAATACACGGATTTTTTTAAAATTCGTACTTTTTGGGGTTAAACTGAAAAAGGGGATAAAAATAGTACCAGTCAAATGACCGCAGATAGAGTCATGAAATTCGGAGTATACATTCCTGTGACTTTGTAGGCACGGAAAATAAACTGATTTTTCGAAATTCGTACTTTTTGGGGTTAAAAAAGAAAAAATGGGATAAAAATAGTACCAATCAGATGACCGCAGGTAGAATCATGAAATTCGAAGTATACATTCCTCTGACTGCGTATACACGGAAAATAGACGAATTTTTCGAAATTTGTACTTTTTGGGGTTAAAATGGAAAAGGGGGATACAAATAGTACCAACCAAATGACCACAGCTAGAGTCATGCAAATCGGAGTATACATTCCTCTGACTGCGTAGACACGAAAAATAAAAGAATTTTTCGAAATTCGTACTTTCAAAGGATACAATGGTACAGGGGGATAAAAAAGTACCAACTAAACGACTACAGCTAGAATGATGAAACTCTAATTGCGTAGAAATGTCAAGGGGGTAAAAATGGTACCAACCATATGGGCGCAACTGGAATCATGGAATTCGGTGTATACATTCCTCTGACTGCATAGACACGAAAAATAAAAAGTTTTTTTTCCAAATTCGTACTTTTTCGTTTACGACAAAAATGGGTTGAATCATGAAGTTAGGTTATTTTGCACTTTGCACATGTACGTCTGATAATGGATTTTCAAAATTTGTACTTTTGGAATTAAAATAGAATGGAAGTACAACCAACTGTAGCACCCACTATCTTCCAATATTTATGGTATGTAAGCTTTTTGAAAATATAAATATAAGAATATTTATTATTTTATTTGAAATCGATAATGGTTTGATATAATTAAAATATTATATTTATTTATATAATTATTTTTTCAATATTTGTATTTGTTTTAGTTTGGCTATATTACAAAATTTATATTTTCCTGTAATATTGCTGCACTTCTACGAAAACCGACAACCTCTGTGGAATGCAATCCATGGTGGAGGGTATATAAAGTTCGGCCCGGCCGAACTTAACGCCTTTTTTACTTGTTTTAGAATAATACTTGAAGTATTTAAGAAATAAGTCTCGGCAAATTGCTTCTTAGATTAAGAATTAAGAATTTTGTAAACATTAATACTTAAATGTATGAAGAACTCGGCATAATTTTCAGTAAAAACATTAACTTAATTTTAAGAAAAAACTATTTTTTAGTTAAAATTAAATGAAATTTTTTCCATACCAAAAAATCTTAATATTTTTCTTATTTACAACATTGGAAAATTTCTTCCACACAAGTATGAATTTACTCAATTGAAAGAATTTTTTATTAGATCCCGTGAAATGTTTTTCAGTAAATTTACTACCCTATTTCTAGTAAATGAACTATTTGCTATGACTTTGAAATAAGGGAACTTTACTCATACTAAGTTAATTTTCCTATTTCCAAGGAAATTTTTACTAAACTGGAGTAAAATTGTTGAACTAAATTGGAGTATGGATTTTACTCAAATTTAGGAATGCTATTTTTCTGAGTATATAATTGCTAGTTCTTCTTTGCCAATATGTTTTTCTTGCAGCTTTATAAAAAATTTCGCCTTTCAAAACAGTATTTTGAGTAAATCTTGGGCAACATAACGGACGAGTTACCAACTCTGAAGAAATCAAACACAGAATCAGCTGAAATTAAATTGACTATGGTGATTATCAGCACCGAATTCGACAAGACAGATTCAATGGATTAGCCCAACAAACTTTGCAAAATTGCTTCGCAGAGGTAATGAGGCAATTTCCTATACACACCAACTTCAAGAAGAATGAGGAGGAACAAGTAAGAAGGCGTTAAGTTCGGCCGGGCCGAATCTTATATACCCTCCACCACGGAGTGCAGTCCACAGTATTACCAGCAGATTAAAGAATGTCGACTTTACATAGAAGTACACCATATTACGAAAATTGTGATATTTTTATGGACATTACTATATTTGTTTAGTATTTCAAACTATAATGTATACTTATGCGCACTGTTTAAAATCTACTACTATATATAAATAAAATACTGAAATTGTGATAGTGAACATGCCTAAATATTAGGCGATTGTCAGTCGCCATTAGAAAAAAGCATTTCCAGATAAAGACAAAGTGATAAGAAATGTATAAATTTTAAAGATATCTCCATTCGCCCCATTCTCCGCCCAAATGCACAAATTTCGAAGAAACCCTTTTTCGAGTCTTCATAGTCAGAATGTATACACCGAATTTCATGATAGCAACTTCAGCGGTTTGGAAGGTCCCATTTTTATCCCTCTTTTTCAATTATATCACTTAAAAGTACGAATTTCGAAAAATCCCTCTATTTTACGTGTCTATGCAATTAGAGGGATGTACACACCAAATTTTATGATTCTAACTGTTGTCGTATCATTGGTACCATATTTTATCCCTTTTTGTCCCATTTCGCCCGCTAAAACTTTTATTTTCTTTGTGGTGCTTCCAAGCTACAAGAGGAATGTCCGCAACAAATTTTAACTGTATGAAAATAAGAAATTTAATTAATAAGCCAAGGCTACCAATATTTGTATATTATATATATATAATACTTCAATTCATAAAGTAAATATAAGGGAGCAATCATAAATACCCTAAATATTGGGGGATAGAGAGTGTACTTTCAGCTACAGTCGTTTGGTTGGTTGTATTTCCATCCTATTTTAATTTCAAAAGTATAAATTTTGAAAATACCTTATCTCTCACGTACGCAGTATAAGACAACTTCATAATTCTGCCATTTTTTGTCGTAAAAGCAACAAAATAAAGTACGAACTTGGAAAAAAATATTTTACGTGGCTATGCAGTCAGAGGAATGTATACACCGAATTCCATGATTCTATCAGCGGCCATTTTGTTGGTACCATTTGAGTACCATCAGAGTACGACTACCTAAAATCTCTTTATTTTACGTATCAACACAATTAGAGGGACGTACTCACTGAATTTCATCATTCTAGCTGTATTCGTTTAGTTGGTACTATTTTTATCCCCTGTAGCCATTGTATCCATTGAAAGTACGAATTTGGAAAACACGTTTTATTTTTCGTGTCTATGCAGTCAGACGAATGTATACTCCGAATTTCATGATTCTAGCTGCTGTCATTTAGTAGGTACTATTTTTATCCCCTTTTTTCCATTTGAACCCCAAAAAGTACGAATTTTGGAAAGTTCTTTTATTTTACATGTCTACGCAATCAGAGGAATGTATATATCGAATTTCATTATTCTAGAAGTTGGTACTATTTTTATCCCTCTATCCCCATTTAACCCCTTAAAAGTACGAATTTAGAAAAAATACTTTTATATTATGCATCTACTCTATTAGAGGAATGTACACGCCAAATTTCGTGTTTCTATCTGTTGTCGTTTGATAGGTACCATTTTTATCCCTTTTTGTCCCATTTCGCCCCCTACAAATAAAAATCACTCTATGGTGCCCTTTTATGCTATAGAGGGAATGCGCATTGCAAATATTCAAAAAACATGCTGAAATACTCTAAATATTAGGGGTATTTTCAGTCCTTGCGAGGGAACAATTTTTCCCTCTGGGCCGATTTCGTCCAGTTTCAATCCCAACCGATCTACAACCATAATACACATTTAGGAAAAATGTTAACCTCCTAGCTCATTTCGTTCGGCCGCTATCGTGCTTTCAACAGACAGACGGACATGGCTATATCGTCTTAGAATTTTACCACGACCCAGAATATATATACTTTATGGGGTCTCCGATGAATATTTCAAGGTGTTACAAACGGAATGACAAAGTGAATATACCCCTATCCTGGAGGTGGAGGGCATAAAAATGAGGTGATTATAAAGTATTTTTTAGAACAGATCACATACAAATGTTGAGAACTGTAGAAAATTAACACCTTTTTACAGAGCAATGCAATGGTGGTAAGTAAATAATACTTTTTATATAAATCATCGTAAAACAATTATATATTCCTTCATAAAATACATAATCAATTGAACTTATAATTTCAGAAGACCCTGTATTTCCTTTAGAACCCCGGACTCTTACTCCATATCACAGAACATCGGGAAATTCACCAGAAAGTTTTTTCAATGACGTATTTTTGGGTAACCGAAAAGTAGATTCAGATGTTTATTGTCAGCTAGAAAATTGATTACTCTACAAAAAGGTGGTGCAAATACTCAACACATGTTATGCTTTGCATAATATCTGCGTGCAAAATAAAGAAGAACATCTAGGATATATAATTTCATTTATGACAATGAAAAACTGGCAGCGAAATATTCAGAAGGTGTGGACTGCAATGCGTATAAAGCAACTAATACGTGATCAAATAAAAACGATTTGCTTTAGCCTTTTTCTTCAATAAATAGTAACAATGTCTAACAAATTAAGACTCTTTGATTGGAACAGAATAGTGTCTCTGTGATTTTTTCCAGAATAAATTTATAGTTCAGCTTTCAGTTTAAATTTTTTGGTCGAATGGAGCATTATACTAAGTGATATTACCAGTTAATGTCTGAGATAATTTTTATTGTCAGAATTGTATTGTGGTATTATTATGGGGATCGTTTTTGTGGAAGATCTTAACCCACTTTTTTCGAGAAAATCAAAAAAAAAAAAGATTTAAGATTTAAAATGTTCTACAAAAAATTGGGGTCACCATAGACAGCAAAGTTACAAATAAAGTACTTTACGCTTAAATAAAAATATTAAATAAAAAATTAAATTAATATTACACGACAACCTGTACAAAACAGGTTAAAAGGGCGTTGAGTTCGGCCGGGACGAAGTCTAAAGTTGGGCGTGGACGACTATGTGATACCCAACATATGGGCGCATGTTTGGTTTTATTAGACACGAGTGTTTTTATATCATTGGGTATAGTTTATACAGTTTATGTAAATTATCCAGTGTGCTATAAATTCATATTTAACCAAATTTAAAGTAATATGTAAAATTGTATGTGTATATGTTATGATACTCCTACATGTGCCACGATGGGGCCAAATATAATTTTTTTTTTTGACACAAAAGTCAATTTTTGAAGTAGCGAATTTTGAAAAAGTAATAATGGCAGCGTGCTTCCAACATTCGAAAATTACCGAAAATGGAAAATTGGAACCAAGTGGCAACTTAGCAACCATCAAGATAATATAAATATCAAGTGAATATAGTAGAGCTACAATCGCACAAATAAGCGACTTTAGCTTAAGTCCCTAAGACTTAATGAGTACAATTCCATTTTTTAATTGGAATGTCAATCTAGCAAGCTGAAAAACATATGATATGATTATATGATATGATATGATATTATATGATATGTCCATTATTTATTTAATACTAGTTTTTTATCCAGCGTTGCGCCGGTTAATTTTTCACCATTCCCCTAATTCGTATGCTGTTGATGATAAAATGAGAACTTGATAATTTTAAAGTATAGTTTGTGTGGGCAGTACCACGCCCGTTTGTCCTATCAGGATATAGTTTGTTTGTTGTTACAGATCTCATATTTTAACCAATTTTCTTCAAATTTGGCGCAAAATCTTATCTTTCAACTAGAAACATCTGTGGTAAAAGTGTGTCAGATCGGTTCAGATTTATATATAGCTCCCATATAAATTTCGTTCTGCACTTATAGATCTCATATTTTAACCAATTTTCTTCAAATTTGGCACAAAACCTTATCTTTCAACAAGAAACATCTGTGGTAAACGTGCGTCAGATCGGTTCAGATTTAGGTATAGATCCAACATAAATTTCGCTCCCTGTTTGACTTTTTCTGCTCTAGAAACCACGTATTGTGCCCGACTTTCTTTATGTTTGCCACAACATCTTATAATCCAGCGACAAACACCTCTGATGAAAGCGGATAAGATCGATTCAGATTTAGATATAGCCCCCGGTAGGATTTGTTCGATATCGAAACCACATTTTTACCCGATTTTCCTAAAATTTGGCACACCAAGTTATAATCCAGCTAACACTATCTGTGGTGAAGGTGGGTATGATCGGATCAGATTTAGATATATGTCGCTCCCGAATAAGATATAGCTCCCATACAAATTTTGCTCTCGATTTGATTTTTTCGCTCTAGATACCACTTTGTGCCACCTTTTTCAAATTTGGCGCAAAGCCTTATGTTGCCACTGGAAACATCTATGGTGAAAGTGAGTATATATAGTATATATAGTATATATAACTCCAATATTGCTCCGGATTTGACTTTTTTCGCTCTATCCCCACATATATAGTAACAATACAAAAAATTTTCCCGATATCTCTTTTTTCCGAATTCAATTGTAATGGGGTAAAAAGTGGAGGGTATCATATAGTCGGCCCCGTCCGATGTAAATTATACTCCCAGCACGAATGTTAGTGTACATACGCCAACTTTATTGTGGAAACTTTTACTGCATCTCTCGCAGGTGTGCTTCGTGTCTGTATTTCGGACAACGGCGACCCACACTCACACTGCAATGGCCGGTGGAGCGGTGTTCCTCCATTTTAAGTTGTGCGTAAAATTTCCTTTAATTGTTCATTTAACCGGGTCCATGTGCTTCTTTTTTTTTTTTTTGATGATTTTATTGTGTGTGTTCGAGTTTTTTGTTTCTCTTTTTTGGTGAACGTAAAAAAACACAAAATGAATATTAATCAACAAATTGCACGCAACTTTCACTTTCACTTGGTGTTGTTACTTTTTGTTTGTATTATTTGCATTATATTTACACCGGCACTTGTTGACTGCCTGTGAAGGTATGTGTGTATATATCAGGATAATGGGATGTGGAAAATGACCTCGGCATAATTTCAGCTGCTACAAAGTTTTTCTTCTACAGGATGACTTATACTGAAGTATTTATTGTTGTAAAAATTTAGACTTAATAATTTTAATAATAATAATTTACAATCGTTCCGAAATTAACCATAATAGTAATATTTATAATAAATAAACAGTCGGATAAATCAGATTAGGACGAAAGTTACTTTTAAAAGATTGCTATGATTGTAAAAATATTTGGTCAAATTTTTTTGCAAAAATCAAGGAAAATAGGTAGGTGTGTTCTGAAAAAATATTGGGGCTGAAAAAATATAGGGGATGACCCCACTAGCGGTCTCCTGGGGCCAGTAAAAGCGGTGGGGACAAATTTTATAAAAAAATATTTTTGTATGGGAGTCCCTCAACGAGTGGGGAGAGAGATATGTGTGTTCGAAATAAATGTTGGGGAGGGAAAATGAAGGGGGGTCGGTCTTACATTTAACCCCTCTGGGGGCTACTCCGAGGCAGTTTTTGGACTTTTCCTGTATTTTTTCCACTTACCTTTGACTCCGATGAGCGCCCACTTACACTCACCCCAGCACTGCCATTTTTTGGCTCATGAATTTTATTTCCGAACCTCACAATATAGAGGGTTCTAGCATATCAAAATCCAAAAGTTGTGCACTATCCCACCCCTACTGAACAATAACTAAATTAACCCTTAATGGGTATTCTTGAATTTGATTGATTTTTGGCGTTTGTGTTAAGTTTTGGGTTTTGGTGTGTTCTGACATATATAGTAAAATTTATGGCCAACATTTTTGTAGAACATTTAGTCACCGCCCTTCCCCCTTTTCGGGGAGTTTTTTTACAATTTGTTAAAATAAAGCTAAAAAAAAGCCGTTATGCAGGGGTAGTTCTACAAAAATATTCGCCATATCATTATCAAAGTTGCTGACCATACCCTATGCCTCAACTGCTGCAAGAAGAGGCCAGAGTTGGGAAACTTTAATCGTCTATAAAATTAAATTCCGATGTGATCTTTCAAAACGCCGACATACGTACATTTTTCTTGGTCTCCCCTTTCAGAATTTATTGTCAGAACCCCGTAATTTTGGAAAAAGTTTGAAATTGTTGTACAGTGTAATTAAATATAAAATAAATGAATATGAAAAATAAACAATTTTTTATTTGTATTTGGGGATGTGTGTGTTGGTTGGTACACCACGAACCCACCAAAAGTCTGCCACTAGATTTTTTATACCAAACTGAACCTAAAAGTTTTAATTCAAAAACCATCTTTTTGGGTCAAACACTCGTAGGTGCGATGTCTATACTAGGCTTGTCCACTTGCTGTTCGCCAACCCCAGTACCTTCTGCCTGAGCTGAAGTTGGCATGTCAACACAACATGTACACCATGTAAAAGCAATTTCCGATGGAACTTGTAAGGTCGTTCCTAATCTGACAAGATCGTCGGCCTATGCCTTGGCACCCAAATAAGGTGAATGTCGAACTGCATGCTCATCTCGCGAAGAGGTCTTTGGTTGTTTTTGACCCACCAAGGCCAAGATTCTGATGGCAGCCTGAGTAGATGTTGACATCCGCCACTTTTCTATTAGCCACAATTCGGCGTGATATACACTGCAGGTATCGGGTACCATACGAGCCAAGTTAAATTCCAGTTCCTTGCAGTGTAGCCCATTCCCCACCCATCAAATTTGGAGCCATCTGTGTAAAGCTTGAGATAACGACTTCTACCAGAAATTCCACCCACCAGTCATCTCGAGCTGGGACGTATATGCTATAGTTATTGTCAAAGCCACCGGCATAGTGTCACAACGATGACCATTGGCGAGAAATTCTCATATATGAAATTTAAAAAAATGACATTTGTATCAAAAACACCACGTTTTAAAAACACTGCGTTTAAAGCCACGCATAGGAATAAATGCCTATCATTTTTAAACTACAGTGCACTTTCTAAATAAATTTAGATATTATGTAATTAAGTAACTTTTAAAGGAGAGAGAAGTGAAAACAAGTAAGGAAAGGCTAAAGTCGGGCGTGGCCGACTATATGATACACTCCACTTTCTATCCGAATACAATTCAATTCGGTAATAAAATGAAAAAGGAAAGAATTTTTGTATCCTGCAAATGTGTCTGTTTGGCAAAAAAAGTTAAATCGGAAAGGACATTGTATGGGGTATATATTTAAACCTGGAACGAAAAAGGTGAAATATAATATGTATAGTTTGGCCAAAATCGGTCAAACATTTGGGAGCAACATTTGTATTTGGGCTATATCTAAATCTGAACCGATCTTACCCATTTTCTGCGTAGGTGTTTCTAGTTGGATTATAAGATGTTTGATGTTTGTGTGGTTTCTAGAGCGGAAAATGTCAAATCGGGAGCGACTTTTGTATGGGGGCTATATCAAAATCTGAACCAATCTAGTCGACTTTGGCCACATGTGTTTCTAGTCGGATTATAAGATGTTTTGGCAAATTTAAAGACTATCGGGTACAATATGTGGTTTCTAGAGTGGAATATGCCAAATCAGGACCGACATTTGTATGGGCGCATTATCTAAATCTAAACCGATCTTACTAGCTTTCACCATAGGTAATTCAAGTTGTATTATAAGATGGTTTGCCAAATTTAAAGAATATCGGGTTCATTATGTGGTTTCTAGAGCGCCAAATGTCAAATCGGGAGCGACTTTTGTATGGGGGCTATATCTAAATCTGAACCGATATGCCTCAAATTAAATAGCGTTCGTCCTTCATCCACAAAAGTAAGTTTTGTGGATGATCAATTTTTGATAAGATCGGACTATAATTGCGACCTGTAATTTGATTACAACAACAGATGGACAGACAGACGGACATTGTTAAATCGATTCAAAAAGTGATTCTAAGTCGATCGGTCTAATTAACAATGGGTCTATCTCGCTTCCTTTTGTGTGTTACAAACAAATGCACAAAGCCATAATACTCTCGTGGAGTGTATAAAAATATCACTTTTAATTGGACATGAATATGTAATTCACTATCTGTAATTGATATGAAGTGAATATATTCTGTTATATTCACTTCACATCAATTACACATAATAAATTACATATACATATCAAATTAAATGTTACAAATAAAGTTAAAAATAATGTTGTAATATTTTGAGATTTTTGAATTTTTGATAACTCTATGCATAAAGTTCTGTTATTCTGATACGCTAAAAAATTTTATATAAAATGTAACTAATAAATTATAAAAATATCCATGCAATCTAAAGAAAAAATTATTTATTAAAAAATTACAATATTACTGCTTCAATATATAAATTTAGGTTTTCGAAGCTACAGGAAAGGGAACTGATAATTTAAGATTTATTAACGATTGATAATACATCTCTCGAGTGTGCAACATCAATCTCCATCGCGTTCACTTTCTCCAATAAACTTATTAATATATGTTCAATTATTTTTTCATCTTTGGCAAAAGTTTATTTCATTTTTTATTCTTTAACAAAGTCGGGCGGGCCGGGCCGTCCACTTTCTATCCGAATACAAATCAATTCGGTAAAAAAGTGAAAACGGGAACGAATTTTGTATGTTTTCTAATCATGGGATGATATGAACTGAGAAGAATATTTGTATCGACCTGCACAATAGGTAATTTCCAGGTCAACTATAACATATTTTGCTCAATTTGAAGAAATTCGGTGAAAATTCAAATATAATATGGGGGCTATATATATTAATCTGAACCGATCTGACCCATTTTCACCATGGGTGTTTCTAGATGAAATACTGTATTTTTGTAAGATTTGAAGAAAATCTGTTAAATTATGTGGTTTCTAGAGCAGAAAAAGTCAAATCGGAGCGAAATTTGAATGAATCTGAGCTATATATAAATCTGAACCGATCTGACCTATTTTCAATACAGATGTTCCTAGTTTATATATAAGATGATCTGACCTATTTTCAATATAGGTGTTTCTATATAAACTAGAACATACATAAAATGTTTAGCCAAATTTGAAGACCATCTGATCAAATATATGGTTTCTAGAATGGAAAAACACAAATTGGGAGCGAAATTTGTATGGCGGGCTATATTTAAATCTGAATAGATTTTCTTAAATTAAATATCGTTCGTCCTTATCCCGAAAAACATCGTTGTGCAAAGTTTCATTTGGTTCTGGTTACAATTGCGACCTGTACTCTGATTACAAGAATATATGGACAGACAGACGGACGGACTAATACGATCGGTATAATTAACTAGACCCATTGTTAATTATACCGCTAGCTTTTGGGTGTTACAAACAAATGCACAAATACATAATACTCTCGTGGAGTGTATAAATATGACAATCTTGTGAAAATTGGGATCTTTACTTATCAACTTTTTTGAATTTATTCAAAGGAACTTCTTCAAATGCGGGAACTTCTTGCAAATTGGGAATTTGGTCACATCCATTTTTTTGGTTGAGTAGTAAAAGGAAATCGTATAGCATCAATGTTGTTATTTTTATGTCAACTATAAATAACCTTAAGATTAAGTCCATGTTAAACTGTGACATATCCTAAATTAAACAAAGGCAAAGGAAAATTAAATTGAAGTTTTTCAACCTTCTTTGCAGAATTGGTTGATTTGCCTTTTAGCGTTCAGTCCCACCCACGGAGATTTAGCAAATTACCTTAAAGTGAAACAAATGCCACATTTAAATAAATTTCCTTCTCTTAATAGTATACAATTGGTCATTCGGTGGGTCAGTCGGTTAATAGATTTTTGTAACGTAAAATGACCAAACCATCAAAAACAAGGACAAAAGGTATGAAGTGAGAAGAGAGATAGAGAGGGTGAGTTCGAGAAATGGTCTTTAAAAGCTGACCAAAGAATACAAATGGAGATGTGAATTTTATTACGGGAGTAGGGGTGAAATAGTTTCACAATCAAACTACTCGAGTCCAAATGTTTAGCTAATAAAAACTTTACACAATGACTTAAGGGTTTAAATGGATTTGTGCTGAAACAGACAAACAGACTCAGGCATTTACAATAATGTACTATCAGTATTGTACAGGGACTCTTACGGAAACCCCTTTAAGATTTTTTAGTTTCTCTGCCTTGACACTTTTAATTGCCTCAGTTTTATGAATGCCAATTTAACCCTAAAATTCATGATATTCCAACTCAAGGTTGCACGTTTCTACATGAAAATATATCTCTTCGTATGTTTGTATATGAGTAATTCCTAAAAAATAGATATAGATGAAATTGGAGAATTTGTGTACGAGTCGTGACTTAAGATCCAAAACATGTTTAAATTAAATCCGTTTGCTGTGGCTGGGGTAAATGAACACATTCCACTAACGTTGTTTAGAATTGGTTTTCCTCACAACTTACTTAAGGTTGGATATTGCAAAACAAAAATCAAATGGCCTAAATAAAGAATTTATATTAAACTAGAGGAAGCAGTTAGAGTATAAGAAAATGAAGAATCTCTCAGATATGATATGATATTTGATAATGTTTTTATAATCACTGCTCCTGGTATTTATCACACAAATGACCTTAGCCTTTGTAAAATTAAAGGCTTAAATGTTAACTTTTGTTGAGGTTTTTATAATAAATTTTAACATTTGTCCTACACATTTTCAGATACCTCGCAAACAATTGTGGTAAAGAAGGCTTATAACTTCAACTTCCTTTAAGTTATTGCTGATTTCTTATAATTCGCAACGGGGTTTCAGTTTTCCATTTGGTGATATTTTCTTCTTTTTACAGGACATCAAAATTTTAAGGAAATACATTTTTCTAAAATATTATTTAAATATTTTACTCCTCAGTTTTAGTCAATATAAGTGTCAAATGAAAAAAAAAACAAGACAATATCGAATCCCTTATAACTTTGCTTGGATTAGATTACACTGTGAGACAGTTTAAAAACTCTGGGAAGTGATAGTATTTTTCTGGTAGGCATTGTCGAGTAGAACAGGAATCTGTATTTAAAATTTGTCAGACACCCCAAAATCTTGAGTTACGGGTAAAAAATTCGATTTGTCATACCTTTGACCACTTATAAGCCTATAACTTGGCTGGTTATCAACCGATTTTCATATCGGATTTGAAAAGGAAAAACCTGGAAGAAACTTTGTTTGGAGAAAACTTTGTTCTTTTCCAGCAAACACATTTAAAACAAGTAAGAAGGCGTTAAGTTCGGCCGGGCCGAATCTTATATACCCTCCACCACGGAGTGCATTCCACAGTATTACCAGCAGATTAAAGGATGTCGACTTTACATAGAAGTGCAGTACCATATTACGAAAATTGTGATATTTTTATGAACATTACTATATTTGTTTACTATTTCAAACTATAATGTATACTTATGCGCACTGTTTAAAATCGACTACTCTATATAAATAAAATGCTGAAATTGTGAAAGTGAACATGCCTAAATATTAGGCTATTGTCAGTCGCCATTAGAAAGAAGCATTTTCAGATACATACAAAGTGATAAGAAACGTATAAATTTTAAAGATATCCCCATTCGCCCCATTCTCCGCCCAAATGTACAAATTTCGAAAAAACCGTTTTTCGAGTATTCATAGTCAGAACGAATTTCATGATTTCTACTTCAGCGGTTTGGTAGGTCCCATTTTTATCCATCTTTTTAATTATATCCTTTAAAAGTACGAATTTCGAAAAATCGCTCTATTTTACGTGTCTATGCAATTAGAGGGATGTACACACCGAACTTCATGATTCTAGCTGTTGTCGTATCATTGGTGCCATATTTTATCCCTTTTTGTCCCAGTTCGCCCGCTAAAACTTTTATGAGGAATGTCCGCAACAAATTTTAACTGTATGAAAATAAGAAATTTAATTAATAAGCCAAGGCTATCAATATTTGTATACTATATATATAATGGATATAATCTTCAATTCATAAATATAAGGGAGCAATCATAAATACCCTAAATATTGGGGGATAGAGAGTGTATTTTCAGCTACTGTCGGTTGGTTGGTTGTATTTCCATCCTATTTTAATTTCTAAAATATAAATTTTGAAAATACCTTATCTCACACGTACGCAGTATAAGACAACTTCATGATTCTACCATTTTTTGTCGTAAAAGCAACAAAATAAAGTACGAATTTGGAAAAAAAATATTTTACGTGGCTATGCAGTCAGTGGAATGTATACACCGAATTCCATGATTCTATCAGCGGCCAAATTGTTGGTACCATTTTTATCCCCTTTTTCCAATTTTGCCCCCTCAAGAGTACGACTATCTAAAATCTCTTTATTTTACGTATCTACACAATTAGAGGGATGTACACACTGAATTTCAGCATTCTAGCTGTATTCGTTTAGTTGGTACTATTTTTATCCCCTGTAGCCATTGTATCCATTGAAAGTACGAATTTGGAAAAAACGTTTTATTTTTCGTGTCTACGCAGTCAGAGGAATGTATACTCCGAATTTCATGGTTCTAGCTGCTGTCATTTAGTAAGTACTATTTTTATCCCCTTTTTCCATTTGAGCCCCAAAAAGTACGAATTTTGGAAAGTTCTTTTATTTTACGTGTCTACGCAATCAGAGGAATGTATATATCGAATTTCATTATTCTAGGTGCAGCCGTTAGGTTGGTACTATTTTTATCCCTCTATCCCCATTTAACCCCTTAAAAGTACGAATTTAGAAAAAATACTTTTATATTATGTATCTACTCTATTAGAGGAATGTATACGCCAAATTTCGTGTTTCTATCTGTTGTAGTTTGATAGGTACCATTTTTATCGCTTTTGTCCCATTTCGCCCCCTACAAATAAAAATCACTCTATGGTGCCCTTTTATGCTATAAAGGGAATGCGCATTGCAAATATCGAGTAAATACAAGCTAATATGTTAAAAAAACATGCTGAAATGCTCTAAATATTAGGGGTATTTTCAGTCCTTGTGAGGGAACAATTTTTCCCTCTGGGCCGATTTCGCCCACTTTCAATTCCAACCGATCTACAACCATTAGACACATTTAGGAAAAATTTGAACATCCTAGCTCATTTCGTTCGGCCACTATCGTGCTTTCAACAGACAGACAGACGGACATGGCTATATCGTCTTACAATTTTACCACGACCCAGAATATATATACTTTATAGGGTCTCCGATGAATATTTCAAGGTGTTACAAACGGAATGACAAAGTGAATATACCCCCATCCTGGAGGTGGAGGGTATAAAAATACATTTAGTAAGGATTAAAGCTTCGCTTTGTTCTTAAAATTTGAATTAAAAAAAATTTAAAAATTTAAGTCCAGTAAAAATACTTCAAAATCGACAAAAAGATAAAAACGGTAAAAAAATTAAATGATTTTTTTTAAATACTTGAATTCCCAAACTAAGGAAAATGTGTTCCAAAATTGGGGATTTTTTAAATGGTCGTCGTGCATCTTTTACTACTTTTATCTGCTTTGATTAATTTTAAATATTTTTATTGAACGTCAATTATGAGAGAGTTAATCCCAGTAATAATATTTAATATGTAATGGTAATATTTTTTCCCGAACTTCATTTTCTCGACTTAGTTGCAAATTTCTTAAATCTCTCATATGCATATCGCTTTCAATGTTGCAGAATCGTTTGCCCAAAAAGAAAATGACTTCATAAAGATGATTATCGCAATTATGATGACAATAAACTGGTGTGATTCTGTTGGAAGTGAACGCACACTTTATTATATTTTGCCTTAAGGAACGTGTAATAAATTTCCCCCAATAATCAAACGAGTCAAGTATATGTGTTCGAAGGACGAAGGTAAAACAAGCGCCCACCAATAGTTACAAAGTCGTTAAAAGATCCCCGCAGAATATTGTCTTTTTGGTGAGTGTGTTTTAGACTTTTAAAGTGGAAACTTTCGAGAAACACGTATCGTCATGTCTGCCTGATAACCGAATGAATGTCCTTTTCATGTGCCTGCGTATTGTGTTGGTTGGTTTCTTTTGGTCCTGTGCCACTCTATCGAATTGATCTTTTGTCGTTTTTATAGTTTGCCTTGCCATAACAATAGGACAAGTGCTTTTGTTGTTTGTTTGTAAGTAAAGATGCCAATAAGATAACGCCTTAATATGCGTTTTCCTTTAATACTCATTAGAGTCCTGAAACAAGGACGAGGGACGAGCATCGACGATACACATACCTCATTCGAACGCCAACATGTATGCAAGCATGTATTGGAGATATGTGGTCGGCAATGCACAGTGGTGAGATTAAACTTAAAAGCTATAGAGGTACACTTGTTGAGATGAAAGTGTCTTATATCTTTCGGACCATTGATATGGAACTGATAGATGTATGAAATTAAAAATTCTCGGCCAGTCCTGCAGGTGAGTGTTACTGTATGCAATTCCAGAGAGAGAGATATTTCATTATGGTCGAAGAAACGATATAGATCAATCATTTATTACACCGATCGACTTAGACTGAACAATGTAGGTTCAAGTTTTGATGTGGGCTATAAAATGTCGTTCAACATAGTGTAAAACATTTGGGTTTAATAATAAGGACAATGTATAGACACAGATAGAGGATCAAGGTATTGGTCCCTCGATTTTCATTACTTGTTTTTATATAATTAACTGAAATAGATTATGGTCCGAATGGATTAGATCCATCGTAGATTTTTCAATTATGAAAATTTAGAAAATGGTCTCTCATATTTAAAATAAAATATAACTGTATCGGATGTGGTAAATATTCGACAAAAATGTGTCCAAAATCCGAGAGTATATTTTTAGCAGATAACGAAACCAATTTAAACATACTCCTCCATAATACTTTTCAGTGCAACAGTAAAAAAGTGTACAATTACTTTTCATAGACAAACATTTCTTGTGATATTTATCCAATTCTCTCCCACTGTTTCGTTATATTGAGGAAGATACCAATAACCAGTTTTGGTTACTGCCATATCAGCTACTGTATTTTTGGTCACATGGCGGTAATTATCTTACATTAGTTTCATGAATACTTCTTGCTAACAGCCCCACGGATTCGTGTATTGTTCATGCTCTATGAGGCCTGTTCAACCAAAAGGACAGCAATAGTGGCCGTCCATGTTTACAAAGATGTATTGTATACATATACGTGTGTTACACGGTTTCACCCAGAAACCGGAAGTGTGACACACTGTCGAAGACAACACCTCAAGTGTGCGTTGAAATCTGTCGTTCCCTTTTACAAAGGAGACATTTCTCACCCTCCAAATGTGCGTGTTTTGAGAGTAATTTTCATGAATTTCGTTGAAAGTTTCTTTTGTATTCAAAACTTGAACACTTTAGATAAAAATCATGTAATTTCGAAATTTCATAATAACCCTTTGCGAAGCTGAATCAAAGTGATAACTAGTTTAGACTTTAAATATCTTCGCAAATTATCTTCAATATGGGAAGATAAAATATTCGTTGCAAGAAAGGGATGCCTTCCGAATAAAGTCATCCTTTTGAAGGAAAGCGTTTAAAATTGAAAGATTTTTCAAATGCAAATAATCATTTTACGAAAGAGGACTAAATTTCGAAAAGGAAATTTACATACAACAGAAGTTGTGTAGAAATTCGCCTATTAACTTTGTAAATATGAATTTATAACCTGGCAGGAACTATCGCATGTACGAAGAAAAATTGTTAACATATGTTTACACAAGCATTTTCATATTTCGCAAAAGGGATCAAAAATTAAAAAAATAAAATCTCCCTACTTTTTTTAGACAACTTAGAAAATTTATGAAAGATAACTTCAAATTCTAGTTTGCATATATTCTAACAAAAAAATTATTTACAACTTCGAAGTAGTACGCCATGATTTCTGTGATGCAAATTAAGCATTTTTTGAAAAATTGGGTTGTAATCTTCAGAAATGAAAAAATCGCAATAATGATAGAAAATATTGAAGAACGTTCCAACAAAATATTCAAGATGGATAGAATGAAGAGAAAATTAATTGATCTTATTTGTACCGGAAAAAGTAAAAAATGGAGAATAAACCGGCAGTTGTTCCAACAAATTGAATCTCTATGGATAAATTATAATTTTAATTATTTAGAATATGAGTTATCTGAACATTTACTATGATAAGAATGCCGGTGCTGCTAAAAAATATAGACCTCATATTTCATTTCATTATTCTTCTAAGAGAAGTAAACGTAGCAAAGTTTCCGAAATATATCACAAACGAGGCAGCAGTGGTTCATAAAGCGTCTACAAAACTATGCAAATGGAATGTTTATGTACCTTAAGCTCACTAAATCCTAGTATGAAAATCTTAGGAACTAAAGGGTGATTTTTTAAAAGCTATAGGAAATTTTTCAGAAAAAACACATATAATTCAGAAAAATGCATGAAATCCTTATTTGAATCGATAGTACGGTCCATATAATTTAATGTTTGAAGATTATTTCATGCAAATGTTGACCTTGACTGCGCCTCAAATGGTCCATCCGCTTAGTCCAATTCTGGCATTTCCACGTTTTTGAGTAACAGAGGCCCAATTGCTGCGAACGGCGACGAATCGATAATCGATGGTCATCATTAACACTGGCCGATACAGCTGCGATATTTTCTTCAGTTCGCACAATGTAAATTTGGTGCGAAATTTAGTCACAATAGCCCGAATAGCCGCTTCAGTGGGTCGATTAAACTGACCATAAAATGGAAGCGCGCGATGAACTTTCTTAACAGAGCACGCATTTTGATAATAAAATTCAATAATTTGCAAGGGTTGTTCGTTTGTAAGACGATTCATGGTTAAATTATAGACCAAACTGAAGATGTTTGACACTGAAACAAAACACGAAACGTGTGTCAGCTGTTTAAACCAGTGTTGCCAAAAAGACAATAGCTAAAAAATCTCCCTTTATAATGAAATGTTATGTTAGAAATTATGAAGAAATTACTGAAATTCAAATAATGTTTTTTAAAGCTGCAATGTTCAACAATATACGAAAGATTTCGAGAAAATGAAATAATGAAGATGTCCTTCACTATCTACTCATCTATATATATAAAAGAGTTGCGTTACTGACTGACTGACTGACTGACTGACTGACTGACTGACTTATCATTGACCAGCCCCCAGACCAAACGGCTGAAGCCAGGGTCATGAAATTTTCAGGGTAGTTCCCAAATATGACGTAGACGTCGACTAAGAAAGGGTTTTACGAAATTCGTACTTTTAGGGGATAAAATGGCCCAAAAAGGGATAAACATCGAACCTTCGTCCTGACTAAACGGCAGTAGCTATAAACATGAAATTCAGTGAGCTCCTTGCAATGACCATGCAGACGAGCTACAAATAGGGATTTTTCGAAATTTGTACTTTTAAGGGACGAGCGGGACAAAAAGGGATAAAAATGGTACCAACTAAAGTATTACAGCTAGAAACGTGAAATTTGATATGTAAATTCCTCTGACCATATAGAAACGAAGTAAAATGAGATTTTTCGAAATTTGTACTTTTAAGGGACGAGCGGGACAAAAAGGGATAAAAATGGTACCAACTAAAGTATTACAGCTAGAAACGTGAAATTTGGTATGTAAATTCCTCTGACCATATAGAAACGAAGTAAAATGGGATTTTTCGAAATTTGTACTTTTAAGGGACGAGCGGGACAAAAAGGGATAAAAATTGTACCAGCTAAAATATTACAGCTAGAAACGTTAAATTTGGTATGCAAATTTCTCTGACCATATAGAACCGAAGTAAAATGAGATTTTTCGAAATTTGTACTTTTAAGGGACGAGCGGGACAAAAACGGATAAAAATGGTACCAACTAAAGTATTACAGCTAGAAACGTGAAATTTGGTATGTAAATTCCTCTGACCATATAGTAACGAAGTAAAATTGGATTTTTCGAAATTTGTACTTTTAAGGGACGAGCGGGACAAAAAGTGATAAAAATGGTACCAGCTGAAGTATTACAGCTAGAAACGTGAAATTTGGTATGTAAATTCCTCTGACCATATAGAAACGAAGTAAAATAGGATTTTTCGAAATTTGTACTTTTAAGAGACGAGCGGGACAAAAAGGGATAAAAATAGTACCAACTAAAGTATTACAGCTAGAAACGTGAAATTTTGTATGTAAATTCCTCTGACCATATAGAAACGAAGTAAAATTGGATTTTTCGAAATTTGTACTTTTAAGGGACGAGCGGGACAAAAAGGGATAAAAATGGTACCAACTAAAGTATTACAGCTAGAAACGTGAAATTTGGTTTGTAAATTCCTCTGACCATATAGAAACGAAGTAAAATTGGATTTTTCGAAATTTGTACTATTAAAGGGACAAAAAGGGATAAAAATGGTACCAACTAAAGTATTACAGCTAGAAACGTGAAATTTGGTATGTAAATTCCTCTGACCATATAGAAACGAAGTAAAATTGGATTTTTCGAAATTTGTACTTTATAGGGACGAGCGGGACAAAAAGGGATAAAAATGGTACCAACTAAAGTATTACAGCTAGAAACGTGAAATTTGGTATGTAAATTCCTCTGACCATATAGAAACGAAGTAAAATTGGATTTTTCGAAATTTGTACTTTTAAGCGACGAGCGGGACAAAAAGGGATAAAAATAGTACCAACTAAAGTATTACAGCTAGAAACGTGAAATTTGGTATGTAAATTCCTCTAACCATATAGAAACGAAGTAAAATTGGATTTTTCGAAATTTGTATTTTTAAGGGACGAGCGGGACAAAAAGGGATAAAAATGGTACCAACTAAAGTATTACAGCTAGAAACGTGAAATGTGGTATGTAAATTCCTCTGACCATATAGAAACGAAGTAAAATTGGATTTTTCGAAATTTGTACTTTTAAGGGACGAGCGGGACAAAAAGGGATAAAAATAGTACCAACTAAAGTATTACAGCTAGAAACGTGAAATTTCGTATGTAAATTCCTCTAACCATATAGAAACGAAGTAAAATTGGATTTTTCGAAATTTGTATTTTTAAGGGACGAGCGGGACAAAAAGGGATAAAAATGGTACCAACTAAAGTATTGCAGCTAGAAACGTGAAATTTGGTATGTAAATTCCTCTGACCATATAGAAACGAAGTAAAATGGGATTTTTCGAAATTTGTACTTTATCGGGACGACCGGGACAAAAAAAGATAAAAATGGTACCAACTAAAGTATTACAGCTAGAAACGTGAAATTTGGTATACAAATTCCTCTGACCATATAGAAACGAAGTAAAATTGGATTTTTCGAAATTTGTGCTATTAAAGGGACAAAAAGGGATAAAAATGGTACCAACTAAAGTATTACAGCTAGAAACGTGAAATTTGGTATGTAAATTCCTCTGACCATATAGAAACGAAGTAAAATTGGATTTTTCGAAATTTGTACTTTATAGGGACGAGCGGGACAAAAAGGGATAAAAATGGTACCAACTAAAGTATTACAGCTAGAAACGTGAAATTTGGTATGTAAATTCCTCTGACCATATAGAAACGAAGTAAAATTGGATTTTTCGAAATTTGTACTATTAAAGGGACAAAAAGGGATAAAAATGGTACCAACTAAAGTATTACAGCTAGAAACGTGAAATTTGGTATGTAAATTCCTCTGACCATATAGAAACGAAGTAAAATTGGATTTTTCGAAATTTGTACTTTTAAGCGACGAGCGGGACAAAAAGGGATAAAAATAGTACCAACTAAAGTATTACAGCTAGAAACGTGAAATTTGGTATGTAAATTCCTCTAACCATATAGAAACGAAGTAAAATTGGATTTTTCGAAATTTGTATTTTTAAGGTACGAGCGGGACAAAAAGGGATAAAAATGGTACCAACTAAAGTATTGCAGCTAGAAACGTGAAATTTGGTATGTAATTTCCTCTGACCATATAGAAACGAAGTAAAATGGGATTTTTCGAAATTTGTACTTTTAAGGGACGATCGGGACAAAAAAAGATAAAAATGGTACCAACTAAAGTATTACAGCTTGAAACGTGAAATTTGGTATGTAAATTCCTCTGACCATATAGAAACGAAGTAAAATGGGATTTTTCGAAATTTGTACTTTTAAAGGACGAGCGGGACAAAAAGGGATAAAAATGGTACCAACTAAAGTATTACAGCTTGAAACGTGAAATTTGGTATGTAAATTCCTCTGACCATATAGAAACGAAGTAAAATTGGATTTTTCGAAATTTGTACTTTTAAGGGACGAGCGGGACAAAAAGGGATAAAAATGGTACCAACTAAAGTATTACAGCTAGAAACGTGAAATTTGGTATGTAAATTCCTCTGACCATATAGAAACGAAGTAAAATTGGATTTTTCGAAATTTGTACTTTTAAGGGACGAGCGGGACAAAAAGGGATAAAAATGGTACCAACTAAAGTATTACAGCTAGAAACGTGAAATTTGGTTTGTAAATTCCTCTGACCATATAGAAACGAAGTAAAATTGGATTTTTCGAAATTTGTACTATTAAAGGGACAAAAAGGGATAAAAATGGTACCAACTAAAGTATTACAGCTAGAAACGTGAAATTTGGTATGTAAATTCCTCTGACCATATAGAAACGAAGTAAAATTGGATTTTTCGAAATTTGTACTTTATAGGGACGAGCGGGACAAAAAGGGATAAAAATAGTACCAACTAAAGTATTACAGCTAGAAACGTGAAATTTGGTATGTAAATTCCTCTAACCATATAGAAACGAAGTAAAATTGGATTTTTCGAAATTTGTATTTTTAAGGGACGAGCGGGACAAAAAGGGATAAAAATGGTACCAACTAAAGTATTACAGCTAGAAACGTGAAATTTGGTATGTAAATTCCTCTGACCATATAGAAACGAAGTAAATTTGGATTTTTCGAAATTTGTACTTTTAAGCGACGAGCGGGACAAAAAGGGATAAAAATAGTACCAACTAAAGTATTACAGCTAGAAACGTGAAATTTGGTATGTAAATTCCTCTAACCATATAGAAACGAAGTAAAATTGGATTTTTCGAAATTTGTATTTTTAAGGGACGAGCGGGACAAAAAGGGATAAAAATGGTACCAACTAAAGTATTACAGCTAGAAACGTGAAATGTGGTATGTAAATTCCTCTGACCATATAGAAACGAAGTAAAATTGGATTTTTCGAAATTTGTACTTTTAAGGGACGAGCGGGACAAAAAGGGATAAAAATAGTACCAACTAAAGTATTACAGCTAGAAACGTGAAATTTCGTATGTAAATTCCTCTAACCATATAGAAACGAAGTAAAATTGGATTTTTCGAAATTTGTATTTTTAAGGGACGAGCGGGACAAAAAGGGATAAAAATGGTACCAACTAAAGTATTGCAGCTAGAAACGTGAAATTTGGTATGTAAATTCCTCTGACCATATAGAAACGAAGTAAAATGGGATTTTTCGAAATTTGTACTTTTAAGGGACGACCGGGACAAAAAAAGATAAAAATGGTACCAACTAAAGTATTACAGCTAGAAACGTGAAATTTGGTATACAAATTCCTCTGACCATATAGAAACGAAGTAAAATTGGATTTTTCGAAATTTGTGCTATTAAAGGGACAAAAAGGGATAAAAATGGTACCAACTAAAGTATTACAGCTAGAAACGTGAAATTTGGTATGTAAATTCCTCTGACCATATAGAAACGAAGTAAAATTGGATTTTTCGAAATTTGTACTTTATAGGGACGAGCGGGACAAAAAGGGATAAAAATGGTACCAACTAAAGTATTACAGCTAGAAACGTGAAATTTGGTATGTAAATTCCTCTGACCATATAGAAACGAAGTAAAATTGGATTTTTCGAAATTTGTACTATTAAAGGGACAAAAAGGGATAAAAATGGTACCAACTAAAGTATTACAGCTAGAAACGTGAAATTTGGTATGTAAATTCCTCTGACCATATAGAAACGAAGTAAAATTGGATTTTTCGAAATTTGTACTTTTAAGCGACGAGCGGGACAAAAAGGGATAAAAATAGTACCAACTAAAGTATTACAGCTAGAAACGTGAAATTTGGTATGTAAATTCCTCTAACCATATAGAAACGAAGTAAAATTGGATTTTTCGAAATTTGTATTTTTAAGGGACGAGCGGGACAAAAAGGGATAAAAATGGTACCAACTAAAGTATTGCAGCTAGAAACGTGAAATTTGGTATGTAATTTCCTCTGACCATATAGAAACGAAGTAAAATGGGATTTTTCGAAATTTGTACTTTTAAGGGACGATCGGGACAAAAAAAGATAAAAATGGTACCAACTAAAGTATTACAGCTTGAAACGTGAAATTTGGTATGTAAATTCCTCTGACCATATAGAAACGAAGTAAAATGGGATTTTTCGAAATTTGTACTTTTAAAGGACGAGCGGGACAAAAAGGGATAAAAATGGTACCAACTAAAGTATTACAGCTTGAAACGTGAAATTTGGTATGTAAATTCCTCTGACCATATAGAAACGAACTAAAATTGGATTTTTCGAAATTTGTACTTATAAGGGACGAGCGGGACAAAAAGGGTACCAACTAAAGTATTACAGCTAGAATCGTGAAATTTGGTATGTAAATTCCTCTGACCATATAGAAACGAAGTAAAATTGGATTTTTCGAAATTTGTACTTTAAAGGGGCGGGCGGGATAAAAAGGGATAAAAATGCTGTACAATCCTGTGTTACCAAATTAAGTATATATTTTTAGGGGAAGCAAAAACATATTTTACCTATAGTGATTTTTCAAAATGTGTACTTTTTGTACTTAAAGTTATAAACTGGCTGACTGAATCTAGGAACATGAGATCGAGGATATAAATGGTTGTAATATTTTGTTCAAAACTTGGTAGAAAATTATTAAAATTATACATACAAGGTAGTTCAGCTAAAATAGTCAAGCACATTCCTTTGACTGTGTGTGAGTGCTACCTAATAGGAGCTTTCCAAATTACTATTTTATATTTATCTATATCCACCAAAAGAAAATTAAATAAATACTATCCAAAAACAGAGACGGATAAAATTAACGAATAACTTGCTTTTTCGCGTGCGAAGCAGCGGGTACTGCTAGTATCTTCATATAACAATATTAGAACTAAACCAGAACAGCAAACACAAGCTATGCTCTAGGAAGCTTATATTTTAACTTTCTATATCAATTTAATGTTAATAAATGTACCATAATTACGAATTACACTTCTTTATTTACGTTGGTGGGAGGGGTGTTGTTAGAGTGGGCGTGGTAATATGGGCAATCATGGTCATATGTATAAAAGACATACATCCGTCTGTCGGCGATGTATGTTTCTAAATAAGGGAATTTTTCTAATTATTAAGAAATCAAAAATAATGTCACATATCAAAATGCCAAATTTCAAAATGTTATCATTTTAAATAAAATGTTATGCGGTTTTGGCCGTAAGTTATCTCTGTGCAGTGATGAAAATCGCCTATATACACATGTTGCTGTTTTGTTCATTTATATATAAATCAAAACATTCGGAGTACTGTTGCGACGAAAGTCATGCAATTTTATCCGAAGCAAGGATGGCAGGGATGAGCCGGTCCGAAATAAAGTCGATGGCACTTCAAAGATCGCAATATATATATTTTACTTAAAGTATGTTCATTTTTACTAAATCTAAGTAAAATTTTGCTGAACTTTTCGTAAATCTATGTAAATTTTTCTTCAAACCAAGTAAATTTTTACTGAATTTAAGTAAAATATTGCAGACATTTTTCTAAAACTAATCTTCATAAATATTAAAAAATAAAAAAAATAAGTAAGCTTCAGCTTCATGTCCAAAGTTGGTTATCTCCAGGGTTTTTTGAAAGAGACGGCTTCCTTATCGATATCATAACTTTGGATGGCGTCATCAGATTTTAACGATATTGATCTCATCAGAAAGATTTACACTTCCTCTTTGGGCTCCAAAAACTAAAAATAATTTTAAGTCTTTAATATCCTGAAAAACATCTTTAATTTCTTTATTTTGTTATACCCTACACCACTTCGTGGGCTAGGGTATTATAAGTTAGTTTAAGTTTAGTATAAGTATACCGATCGGCTTAGAATCACCAGCTGAGTCGATTTAACAATGTCTGTCTGTGCGTCCGTCTGCCCGTCTGTCCGTCTGCTGTCCATCTAAGCTTGATCGCACTCTACATGTCGCAATTGTTGTCCGATTGTCATGAAACTTGGCAGAAGTTATTTTTTCTGGCCAAGGACCATCGGTATTGAATTTGGAAATCGGTTCAGTTTTAGATATAGCCCCCATACAAATGTCGCTCCCGATTTGACTTTTTCCGCTCTAGAAACCACATATTGTTCCCGATTTTCTTTAAATTTGGCACAACATCTTATAATCTAACTACAAAAGCTATGCAAAAATTGGTTAAAATCGGTTCAGATTTAGATATAGCCCCCATACAAATGTCGCTCCCGATTTGACATTTTCCGCTCTAGAAAAGACATTTTGTACCCGATTTTCTTTAAATTTGACACAACATCATATAATCCAACTAGAAACACTGGCCCCCTTTTTTATTATTACCCCTGTAGGACCCACAATTTGCATCGAATTTTTTATTATATTTCAACATATTTTGGTATAGGCCCCATACAAATTGGGCCCCCATTCTACTCTATTACATCTCTAGAACCCACATCGGACATTAGATCTCGATATAATGTCATATTTCAACTAAGAATACCTACTTTGAAAGTGATATGGAACCACTTTTTAATGTAGATCCCTTACAAATGGCCCCATTTTAATTTTTACCCCTCAAGAACAAATTTTACATCGATTTTTTTTTAAATTTTGCAGATTATATTATATTTCAACTAAGAATACAAAGTCAAATATATGTGTCCATACTTTGGAATAACCCAAATGGGGCACCCATTCTACTCTAATACAGCTCTAGAAACTACGTCTTACATCGGATCATGATATATTTTAATTTTGAATACCAACCGTGAATGAGAAATATATAGGCCCATGTTTTGGACCAGGCCCCAAGTGAAATTTAAATTTCACTGCTTTTTACCATTTCTTCTTTCTCAAATTTAGTAGCGATTTTCCTTTTATACCAAAACAACTACAAAGTATTTTTAAAAGCTCTACTGCTGAGCTAATTTCAATCTAATTTACATCTCCAGAGTAAATCGGTATTAATTCTTGGCCTAACACCGAAAAGGACATCACATTTCAATTTAAAACGATACTCGGATATGGACAACATAACTGCCGTTCATCCCAAATTCCTAATTAATGATTGGAAGGGCAAACCAAACAACGCGCGGTATTTTCTATCATTTGACCGATGAAGAATAGATTTGCATACACACCAAACTGGGGAAGAGGACTTCACCACGCATACCATCGAACAGCATCCCTAAGGGTGATTATTAGCACGCATACACACACATTATTTAAGTAGAAATAAGTATAAATAAATGTGGCTCATACAAGGACAACTGGTCATTCAAATGTCCAGTATGAATGAAATGAAAAAAAAAAACAACCAGTGCACGTTTTTATTTCCGTAGCGAATTTTCTGTGAAAGAACGAAAATAAAAAACAATCAGCGGACGCATGCATCCAGACAGGCAGTTAGCTATCCAGCCAGCCAGCTAGCTAGTCATTCATCCATCCAGGCTTCTGTACGGAATTTCCGTTAAACAAAAATGAACAACAACAAGATACTCACACACATGCCCAGAGTTTGGACACAACAAAAGAAATTAAAGGATTAAAATACAGAAAGATTTAGAAGCTGTTGTTGCTGCTGTTAATTTCTGAAAATTTATGGACATTCTGGCAGGGCGGTGGGTAGGGTTTATTTGACCAACAACACAAGACATCACAGGGGGTGCTGCCGTATATTTGCTGCACGGCGGCACAGTTTAGCTCATTTGGATAACACAGTGCTAAGTGTGTATTTAAAATTCCAATTAAGCGTGGCTAGGCCTTAGTCGGTGGCGTTTCTAAGATACATTGCATGAATTTGAGACACGGTAGTAGCAGTTGAAGCGTATCCAAAATATAAACGCCCATATTGAAGTAATAATAGTGGCAGTGCGATGTCGAAACATATGTTAAATTTGGCTATATTCGTCATTCCTGATCCGATTGATTCGAAATATATATCTCATTGGAAAGCTTATCAAATTTACTACAATATAGCGGTGAAACATTAGGGAGGCACCTCTTAAATAGTGAATTTTTGTTGGGAGAATTGTCAATATCTAGAAATAGTGCCTATTTGGTTTGCAGACAAAACTAGAATGCTTCGTAATTGTATGGAAGTTGAATATTTTCGATTCTAAAGGAGTTAAAGAGCGCGATTCCTTAAAAGAGAAAAGAAAGCTTTAAGTCTCGACTAAAATGTATTGGGTGCACCATTTAACATTTTAAATTTGAACTACCAATTACTTTGACTTTGAAAGGTAAAATGACATTCATTTTTATTTTCAGGATTATGTTTGGCAAAACACGCTCGAACAAAATTGGGAAATAAAGGGTGGTTAAATTGTAAGGGCCGATGTTGAATGTGAACTACTCCTAAACGTCAAGTTTTTTTCTGCATTTCATTTGACTTTTCTCAATTTCAGACTAACACAATTTGAACCATGGAAAGGTACAAAATCGAGCAACCCGTTAAAGTTATTCAGGCTTATTATGAAAATGGGCGTTCAAATCAAAAAGCATATCGTGATTTTTTCGGTCAATTTAATCGTCCAAATGTGCGTACAATCGGAAAAATTGTGCAAAATTTTAAGCAAACCGGGTCTGTAGGAGATGTGAAAACACCAGTACTGCAGAAAATATTGCTGCTATTCGGGATAGTGTGGCTGAAGAGCCGTCCGCCTTTACTTGTCGCCGTGCCCAACAATTGCACCTCTCACGCTCATCGTTGATGAACATTATGCATAAAGACTTGCATTTACACGCTTACAAGGTGCAATTGACTCAAGAACTAAAGCGTCTTGACCATTCCAAACGTAGACAATGGTCAGAATGGTGGCAAGAAATGGCAAACAGTGGATGATCAATTTTCGAAGAAAATCATCATCAGTGACGAGGCACATTTTCACCTCATTGGATTTGTCAATAAGCAGAATTGCCGCATTTGGGCGAATGATAAACCAAGAGTGATTATCGAAAAACCAATGCAACTACAAAGAGGACGGATTGGTGCGGTTTAGGGGCTGGAGGCATCATCGAGCCGCGAAAAATTCAATGGTCGTGTTATCTCACGTGGTGGCGATGTCAATTGGTCGCCAAGATCATTTGATTTGACACCGTTGGACTTCTTTCTTTGGGATTATCTATATATATAAAAGAGTTGCGTTACTGACTGACTGACTGACTGACTGACTGACTGACTGACTTATCATTGACCAGCCCCCAGACCAAACGGCTGAAGCCAGGGTCATGAAATTTTCAGGGTAGTTCCCAAATATGACGTAGACGTCGACTAAGAAAGGGTTTTACGAAATTCGTACTTTTAGGGGATAAAATGGCCCAAAAAGGGATAAACATCGAACCTTCGTTCTGACTAAACGGCAGTAGCTATAAACATGAAATTCGGTGAGTTCCTTGCAATGACCATGCAGACGAGCTACAAATAGGGATTTTTCGAAATTTGTACTTTTAAGGGACAAAAAGGGATAAAAATGGTACCAAATAAAGTATTACAGCTAGAAACGTGAAATTTGGTATGTAAATTCCTGTGGCCATATAGAAACGAAGTAAAATTGGATTTTTCGAAATTTGTACTTTTAAGGGACGAGCGGGACAAAAAGGGATAAAAATAGTACCAACTAAAGTATTACAGCTAGAAACGTGAAATTTGGTATGTAAATTCCTCTGACCATATAGAAACGAAGTAAAATTGGATTTTTCGAAATTTGTACTTTTAAAGGGACAAAAAGGGATAAAAATGGTACCAACTAAAGTATTACAGCTAGAAACGTGAAATTTGGTATGTAAATTCCTCTGACCATATAGAAACGAAGTAAAATTGGATTTTTCGAAATTTGTACTTTTAAGGGGCGAGCGGGAGAAAAAGGGATAAAAATGATACCAACTAAAGTATTACAGCTAGAAACGTGATATTTGGTATGTAAATTCCTCTCACCATATAGAAACAAAGTAAAATTAAATTTTTTCGAAATTTGTATTTTTAAGGGGCGAGCGGGACAAAAAGGGATAAAAATGGTACCAACTAAAGTATTACAGCTAGAATCGTGAAATTTGGTATGTAAATTCCTCTGACCATATAGAAACGAAGTAAAATTGGATTTTTCGAAATTTGTACTTTTAAGGGACGAGCGGGACAAAAAGGGATAAAAATGGTACCAACTAATGTATTACAACTAGAATCGTGAAATTTGGTATGTAAATTCCTCTGACGATATAGAAACGAAGTAAAATTGGACTTTTCGAAATTTGTACTTTTAAGGGGCGAGCGGGACAAAAAGGGATAAAAATGGTACCAACTAAAGTATTACAGCTAGAAACGTGAAATTTGGTATGTAAATTCCTCTGACAATATAGAAACGAAGTAAAATTGGATTTTTCGAAATTTGTACTTATAAGGGACGAGCGGGACAAAAAGGTTACCAACTAAAGTATTACAGCTAGAATCGTGAAATTTGGTATGTAAATTCCTCTGACCATATAGAAACGAAGTAAAATTGGATTTTTCGAAATTTGTACTTTAAAGGGGCGAGCGGGATAAAAAGGGATAAAAATGGTACCACCTAAAGTATTACAGCTAGGATCGTGTAATTTGGTATGTACATTTCTCTGACCATATAAAAACGAAGTAAAATTGGATTTTTCGAAATTTGTACTTTTCAGGGGCGAGCGGGACAAAAAGTGTACCGACTAAAGTATTACAGCTAGAATCGTGATATTCGGTATGTAAATTCCTCTGACCATATAGAAACCAAGTAAAATTGGATTTCTCCAAATTTGTAGTTTTAAGTGGCGACCGGGACAAAAAGGGATAAAACTGGTACCAATTTTACTATTACAGCTAGAATCGTGAAATTTAGTGTGTAAATTCCACTGATCATATAGCAGCGCAGTAGTTTGATTTTTCGAAATTTGTACTTCTAAGGGGTGCGCGGGAGGAAAAGGGGTAAAAATGCTGTACAATCCTGTGTTACCAAATAAAGTATATATTTTTAGGGGAAGCAAAAACATATTTTACCTCTAGTGATTTTTCAAAATGTGTACTTTTTGTACTTAAAGTTATAAACTGGCTGACTGAATCTAGGAACATGAGATCGAGGATATAAATGGTTGTAATATTTTGTTCAAAACTTGGTAGAAAATTATTAAAATTATACATACAAGGTAGTTCAGCTAAAATAGTCAAGCACATTCCTTTGACTGTGTGTGAGTGCTACCTAATAGGAGCTTTCCAAATTACTATTTTAGATTTATCTATATCCACCAAAAGAAAATTAAATAAATACTATCTAAAAACAGAGACGGATAAAATTAACGAATAACTTGCTTTTTCGCGTGCGAAGCAGCGGGTACTGCTAGTTTGAAATAAAAGATGTACGCCGATAAGCCAGCGATATTAATATAATAAAAAATATTATCATAATAAAAAAAATGACAATAATTTCCTAAATAATTTGTATTTTATTCAATATCAAATTTAACCACCCTTTGTTAAAAACTTACTTCCAAAGTATTGTGTCTTTACCGCAAACTGTAATAAATTTACTTGGAAAATGATTGCGTTTTAAGATGAAGCTCTTTTTATCTCGGTGGGATTCAGAGAACCCACACGTAACTATTGAGAAGCCAATTCATCCATAACGAGTCACCGTTTGGTATGGATTTTGGGCTGGGGCATCAATGGGCCATATACTGAAAAATTATGTTGATCGGATGAGGTACTGCCATGGCTGTCGTGGTAGTCAAATGAATGATATTGTGTTCCATTATTAAATGACAAAGTTCAAACTTTTAAATAAAACCCAATTTTTGCATACGTGTTTCTATTTGGATTATAAGCTGTTCTGCCATATTTAAAGAAAATCGGGTACAATATGTCGTTTCTAGAGCGGAAAATGTCAAATCGGGAGCGACATTTGTATGGGGGCTATATCTAAATCTGAACCGATCTTACCAAATTTTTGCATACGTGTTTCTAGTTCGATTATAAGATGTTCTGTAAAATTTAAAGAAAATCGGGTACAATATGTCGTTTCTAGAGCAGAAAATGTCAAATCGGGAGCGACATTTGTATGGGGTCTATATCCAAATCTGAACCGATCTTACCCAATTTTTGCATACGTGTTTCTAGTTGGATTATAAGATGTTCTGCCAAATTTAAAGAAAATTGGGTACAATATGTCGTTTCTAGAGCGGAAAATGTCAAATCGGGAGCGACATTTGTATGGGGGCTATATCTAAATCTGAACCGATCTTACCCAATTTTTGCATACGTGTTTCTAGTTGGATTATAAGATGTTCTGCTAAATTTAAAGAAAATCGGGTACAATATGTCGTTTCTAGAGCGGAAAATGTCAAATCGGGAGCGACATTTGTATGGGGGCTATATCTAAATCTAAACCGATTTCCTCCAAATTCAATATCGATGGTCCTTGGCCAGAAAAAATAACTTCTGCCAAGTTTGATGACAATCGGACAACAATTGCGACCTGTAGAGTGCGAACAAGCTTAGATGGTCAGCAGACGGACGGACGGACGGACGGACGGACAGACAGACATCGTTAAATCGAATCAGCCAGTGATTCTAAGCCGATCGGTATACTTAAAGGTATAGCTCGATTATTTATTGGTGTTACAAACATTTGGCGCGAAACTAACTTATAATACCCTAGACCACGAAGTGGTGTAGGGTATAAAAATTTACTACCGAAATTCGGAGTCGGTGACCACAACTTTAAGAGCGTTAACTCCAATTTTCGGTCATTATTCTCGCCCTAGTAGACAAGCAATAACAAGTTTAGAGCAAAAAATTGAGTCTTCATATTCATTGTGTGTTGCTGACGTGCCAGTGAGACAACGGTCGGAGTGACGAAAATATCGTTGCCGTTCAGGCGTCCGTAGCAAACGATCCAAATCAGTCTATTTCGCGGCGTTCTCAAGAAGTGGGCATCGCCAAGACTACTTTACACCCATACAAGATCAATTTGATTCAAGAATTGAAGCTGATGGACCATTTTACGCCACGTACGTTCTCTGATTGGACTCTGGAGAAGATGCGTCAAGATGATGAATTTCATCACAAAATCATCTTCAGTGACAAAGCACATTTTTGGCTCAATGGGTTCGTCAAAAAGCAAAATATGCGTTATGGGTTTGGTGAAAATCCACATGTGCTTCATGAATCACCACTTCATCCACAAAATATAACTGTTTGGTGAGGTTTGCATGCTGGCGGCGTCATAGGGCCTTTTTTGTCTTCGACAATAACAATCGTCAAGTTACTGTGAATGGCGATCGTTATCGCGCCATGATTACCGATTATTTTTGGCCCGAATAGGAAAACATGGAAAAATTTGAAGAGCAAGTTTGGTGGGAGTGTTATCTCAAGAAATGGACCAAACAATTGGCCGCCACGTTCGTGCGACTTAACGCCTTTAGACTTTTTTCTTTGGGACTACGTCACGACGTTGGAAGAACTCAGAGCCAACATTGAACGCGAAATAGCGGCCGTGACGGCCGAAATGAGAGACTGAGTCATCGAAAATTGGGTCCAACGAATCGACCGCTGCCGACGTGCCCGCGGTGGCCATATGAACGAAGTTGAGTTCCATTCATAAATGTTTTGATTGTATTTCAAGTCGATCATAAAGTTTTGGATATATCTCAAATGGTTTGCGTTTTATAAAAAAGTGGTCAAGTCCTTATTGGAAAACACTATAAATTAACGATATGCTTTTATTATTATTTGAAAAATAATTCTTTTCCCATAAAACACTTTATACTTTACAAAAATATCTGACAATTTTCGAGTAAATGTTCTTATAAACAGTTCTTTCACGGCAATAGAAACGACATTTACGATAAAAGGTTGTAAAATGTGTTGACCATTTCAGTAAACGTTTAGAATATGCACCAAAAGAAATTCATTTGCACCAAACGAACTCCAAACGTCTTTATTATTTGCGTGTATGAAAGTTTGTACTTAGTCCACATTCTGAATCAGTTACGTTCAATTATGTGTTTCTCATCATTATAATGGTTTGAATAAGAATGTGATTCCCACCCCCTTTTCGTACCTGTAAAAAGATTACCCTAACATAAATTAAACAAGTAAGAAGGCGTTAAGTTCGGCCGGGCCGGATCTTATATACCCTCCACCACGGAGTGCATTCCACAGTATTACCAGCAGATTAAAGGCTGTAGACATAGAAGTTCAGAACCATATTACGAAAATTGTGATATGTTAAAGCACATTACTATATTTTATTACTATTTCAAACTATAATGTATACTTATGCGCACTGTTTAAAATCTACTACTATAAATAAATACAATGCTGTAATTGTGAAAGTGAACATGCCTAAATATTAGGTGATTGTCAGTCGCCATTAGAAAGAAGCATTTCCAGATACAGACAAAGTGATAAGAAAAGTATAAATCTTAAAGATATCCCCATTCTCCGCCCAAATGTACAAATTTCGAAAAAAACCCTTTTTCGAGTCAGAGTGTATACACCGAATTTCATTATTTCAACTTCAGCGGTTTAGTATGTTCCATTTTTATCCCTCCTTTTAATTATATCCCTTAAAAGTGTGAATTTCGAAAAATCCCTCTATTTTACGTGTCTATGCAATTAGAGGGATGTACACACCGAATTTCATGATTCTAGTTGTTGTCGTATCATTTAATTAATAAGCCAAGGCTACCAATATTTGTATACTATATATATATATAATGGATATAATACATCAATTCATAAAGTAAATATAAGGGAGCAATCATAAATACCCTAAATATTGGGGGATAGAGAGTGTACTTTCAGCTACAGTCGTTTGGTTGGTTGTATTTCCATCCTATTTTAATTTCAAAAGTATAAATTTTGAAAATACCTTATCTCTCACGTACGCAGTATAAGACAACTTCATGATTCTACAATTTTTTTGTCGTAAAAGCAACAAAATAAAGTACGAACTTGGAAAAAAATATTGTACGTGGCTATGCAGTTAGAGGAATGTATACACCGAATTCCATGATTCTATCAGCGGCCATTTTGTTGGTACCACTTTTACCCCTTTTTTCCAATTTTGCCCCCTCAAGAGTACGCTATCTAAAATCTCTTTATTTTACGTATCTACACAATTAGAGGGACGTACTCACTGAATTTCATCATTCTAGCTGTATTCGTTTAGTAGGTACTATTTTTATCCCCTGTAGCCATTATATTCATTGAAAGTACTAATTTGGGAAAAACGTTTTATTTTTCGTGTCTACGCAGTCAGAGGAATGTATACTCTGAATTTCATCATTCTAGCTGCTGTCATTTGGTAGGTACTATTTTTATCCCCTTTTTCCATTTGAATTTTGGAAAGTTATTTTATTTTACGTGTCTACGCAATCAGAGGAATGTATATATCGATTTTCATTATTCTAGGTGCAGCCGTTAGGTTGGTACTATTTTTATCCCTCTATCCCCATTTAACCCCTTAAAAGTACGAATTTAGAAAAAATGTTTTATATTATGTATCTATTCTATTAGAGGAATGTACACGCCAAATTTCGTGTTTCTATCTATTGTCGTTTGATAGGTACCATTTTTATCCCTTTTGTCCCATTTCGCCCCCTACAAATAAAAATCACTCTATGGTGTCTTTTATGCTATAGAGGGAATGCGCATTGCAAATATCAACTAAATACAAGCTAATATGTTCAAAAAACATGCTGAAATACTCTAAATATTAGGGGTATTTTCAGTCCTTGTGAGGGAAAAAAATTTCCCTCTGGGCCGATTTCGTCCACTTTCAATCCCAACCGATCTACAACCATAAGACACATTTAGGAAAAATTTGAATCTTCTAGCTCATTTCGTTCGGTCGCTATCGTGCTTTCAACAGACAGACAGACAGACAGACGGACAAACGGACATGGCTATATCATTTATATATGGGGTCTCCGATGAATATTTCAAGGTGTTACAAATGGAATGACAAAGTGAATATACCCCCATCCTGGAGGTGGAGGGTATAAAAAATATGAAGACTTCAGAATTGAATCTTTCGAAAGTTGACATTTTGAAAGTAGGTCTACATAGGGTTTTTGTAGCATTTCAAAGTATTTGTGGATGAATTATATTTCTATGGCTGTTTTTCTTTAAGCCGGGATAACAAGTGAGATAACAAAAACGTTAATACAAACTCAATTTGTTACTTAAAATAAAAAAATATTCTTTCACATTGTCGCCAACTACAATATATATATTAGTATAAAAATAAATTTTCCAAAAATATTTTGTATTTACTTTTCTGCACTTAGCCTCGAAAACCATAAATTTGACTTTCACTGGATAATTATCCAGGCTAAGTCCAACATTTTTAACACAGAATTTTTCAATATTTATATTTTTTAAAATGTTGACGGCCATTTAAAAAAAAATATTTTGAGTGAAATTTTAACTTTTTATTTCGAAGTTTTCTTGTCGCAGCTTAGTTATCTAGTCTCAAAGAAAAACATAACTTTAAAATACTTCTTCAAATATTCGGATAGATATAACCGAATACGGCCATATGCTCCTGGTAGAATTAAAATGAATAAGAAGACTCGATCACGAAATATATGTTTTTATGTCATAACATGAAGTTAACAAATTTTATATAAAAATATTTCAAAATAGGCGACAGTTTGAAACTCTGGTCAGAAAAATGTTAAATATTTGTCATGGAAAATTTCATTTCATTTCATTTTATCTTTTTTTTTTTATTAGTGCCTAAAATAAAACATAGTATACATATGTATGTTTTTCGCATTTTACTAACCCTAAACTATTATCTCTTATCACCTTGTATTTTTAACATATTGAAATATCGACCTGGAACCCTAAATCGGTAAAAGTCTAGCCATATTGAATTTTTAAAATCTCGCCAGCATTTAAAATGGTTCTAATCGAACGACAACCCGCATTGCACTGGGCATTGATAAGTGGGAGTAGCGTCCTTGAAACGATCGTCTGCCCTGCTAGCAACCGAACCAAATAAATGCCACACACTTCTTTTTAAATACTTTGTTTTCTGTTTAAGAAAACAAAAACAAATTATCTCGAACCTGAGTAAGAGTTACAACAAAAACTATGAAAAGAAAAGATCGAATAATAAAAAAAAAACAAAACAGATAATTACATTCCTCTAATCCTAATTCGAAATGGTACATTTGGAACATTAATTACATTCCTCTAATTCTAATTCCAACAAAATTAGAAATTATCATTATTTTTTTAAATTCAAATTTCTATTCAATTGAAAAATCGTAGTGATGTTTTGAATCAGTCATGTGTAGACCGACAAGAATATGCCACCCTAATATACATGCAATGCATCAGAAGTATGTACCCCTAATCGTACATAAGTATGTTCTAAAAGTAATAAAAGTCATAAATATCGTTTCCTGCACCCGCATGAGATGACTGACTTCTCGTCCGACTTCTGTTGTTGTATTTTAATTTCACAACAACTTGTAAGCATTTTGCGATTACATATTTGCTTAAAGTACACAACACGCAGCAACCTCATCATCGGCATCATCAGTGGCATAACTAGAGTGAGAGTGGGTGGGTGGCTAATGCGCTCGCCTTTATGGCGAGGTGAGTGCTTCCATTTGAAGATTGAATGAAGTCCAGTGCTGCACAAATGGCAAATGAATGTTATGTTGACGCTTGTCGATTTGACTACAGAAAATAAAGAGCAATTGCTTCTGCTTCTGCTGCTGATTCTACTCTACCAAATGCATTTTATAAGTTTTTCAAATAAATTAATTGACGGGAAAACTTTTCAAAAATTTCACATACGTGTGTGTATTTTCCACATACGAATGAATGAATGACTGCGAATCGCATACACTTTGAGGAAGCACAGTGCCTGGAGTGCACTCGTGCTCATTTGCCATGGCGTGTAAATTAATAAAACTGATTTGAGATTGATAACACTATGTAATACAAAAACACAAAATGTGCGTCCAAGACCTAGAAATAGATTTTTGTGTGCATTTTGATACCCTCACTCTACAGAGTACGAGCGTATATATCATTTGTGACAGATAAAAAGTGTATCGCATTGACTTAAGACTCTATGTATGTTTGGACCAAATCCGTTTCATGACATTTTAAGCTGCTTGAGCCATTTCCGTCCGTCCGTCTGTCTGGCTGGCTGGTGTACACGATAACTCTCGAAAGGAGTTAAGGTATCAGTTCAAACTTTGCACATGGTGATATTTTTTCCAAACTTAGTTTAAGTTCAATGTAACTTCCACGTGGATATTCGAATTGAGCTATTTTTGGTAAAGTTTTTATAATTATTTTAAGTGTGTGAAATATGAACGGTTTTGCCACGCCCCTTCCAGTGCCTCCCACGCAAATCAGCCTAAACTACGTAAAATTAAAGCTGTTATAACTTCTATACGGATGATCGCAATACTGTGGAATTTAATATTTAGGAATGCTTTTTAGAAGTTGCATTTACCTGCCACACCCCTTCTGTTACCTCCCACAAATGTTGGTATAAGCAATGGTTAAAATAAAACTGACATATCTTCTATATGGATTTCAAAATCAGTAGCAATTTTATATTTCATCATATTTTTATTATCACTTAAAACCTAAAAAATATTTATGCTTTAGCCACACCCCTTCTAGTAACTCCCACACAATTGTCCACATCCTAGGTAAAATTAAATTCTTAATTTTAGTGCCTGCAATGCACTATTAGTTGTTATTTGATCATGGTTTCTAAAATTGTTTTATAAATGTGGAAGTTGGGGGTTTTTACTGGGGTTTTCTTACTTGTTTATGTATAATTATTTTCCATTTTTCATCCAAAGTAGCTTTGATATTTAGACTATCATTTTAGGAGTATATGTCCTTTCAAGCACGATTGTCTTCTAAATTAAATTTTGTACTAAGACAAATGTTGCGAATTTCACTTTTACATTGATACTGTAGTAAGGTATATTCGCCCATAAATGAGAGAAAAGTGAGTTTTCGTGTTTAGGCCACATACTTAACTTTAATTTAACATGTAAGCAGACGTTATCGGACTTATACAAGTTTCTTGATACGCTATCCTTCTTTATTTCTCATCACACTAAAAGGCACAGATTTCAAATACTTTTCCAGAGGCGCGGATTAGGATTTTATTTTAGATACATGGTTTCTTCGGAGAATTTTCCTAGAATTTTATGTACTTTACGTTTTTGCTATACGATTTAAAAAATAACAAGTAAGGAAAGGCTAAAGTCGGGCGGGGCCGACTATATAATACCCTACACCACTCCCTGCGTATGTACCTCACTTTCATTACTAAACCCAGGTATTTTATGAGAGCAATTTTATTTAGTTTATACAAATTATATAAATTATATTCATATAATTTATATGCTATAAATTCATCTTTAGTCAAATTTAACGAATATGGTAAATAATATGGTAATTGATCCAATTGTCCGAAAGACAAATACAAATTATATAGTAGTCTACCAAAGTATGGACATATGGGCATCACCAAAACAATTCTCATTGCCATTCAATTCGGTAAAAAAGTGAAATCGGGAAGGATTTTTGCATCCTGTAAATGTATGTGTTTGACAAAAAATGTTAAATCGGAAAGGACATTTGTATGGGGGTATATTGAAACCTGGAACGATGTGACCCGCTTTCACCATGTATGTTTATTGGTGAAATATAATATGTAAAGTTTGGCCAAAATCGGTTAAAGATTCGGGAGCGACATTTGTATTGGGGCTATATCTAAATCTGAACCGATCTTACCCACTTTCACCATAGGTTTTTTAGTTGGATTATAAGATGTTGTGCCAAATTTAAAGAAAAACGAATACAATATGTGGATTTTAGAGCGGAAAAAGTCAAATCGGGAGCGACATTTGTATGGGGGCTATATCTAAATCTGAACCGATCATACCCACTTTCAGCATAGATGTTTCTATTTCGATTATAAAATGTTGTGCCAATTTTAAAGAAAATCGGGTACAATATGTGGTTTCTAAAGCGGAAAAAGTGAAATCGGGAGCGACATTTGTATGGAGGCTATATCTAAATGTGAACCGATCTTACCCAATTTTTGCATACGTGTTGGATTATAAGATGTTCTGCAAAATTTAAAGAAAATCGGGTACAATATGTCGTTTCTAGAGCGGAAAATGTCAAATCGGGATCGACATTTGTATGGGGGCTATATCTAAATCTGAACCGATCTTACCCAATTTCTGCATACGTGTTTCTAGTTGGATTATAAGATGTTCTGCCAAATTTAAAGAAAATTGGGTATAATATGTCGTTTCTAGAGCGGAAAATGTCAAATCGGGAGCGACATTTGAATGGGGGCTATATCTAAATCTGAACCGATCTTACCCAATTTTTGCATACGTGTTTCTAGTTGATTATAAGATGTTCTGCTAAATTTAAAGAAAATCGGGTACAATATGTCGTTTCTAGAGCGGAAAATGTCAAATCGGGAGCGACATTTGTATGGGGGCTATATCTAAATCTGAACCGATCATACCCACTTTCAGCATTGATGTTTCTAGTGCGATTATAAAATGTTGTGCCAATTTTAAAGAAAATCGGGTACAATATGTGGTTTCTAAAGCGGAAAAAGTGAAATCGGGAGCGACATTTGTATGGGGGCTATATCTAAATGTGAACCGATATTACCCAATTTTTGCATACGTGTTGGATTATAAGATGTTCTGCAAAATTTAAAGAAAATCGGGTACAATATGTGGTTTCTAAAGCGGAAAAAGTGAATTCGGGAGCGACATTTGTATGGGGGCTATATCTAAATCTGAACCGATCTTACCCAATTTTAGCATACGTGTTTCTAGTTGCATTATAAGATGTTCTGCAAAATGTAAAGAAAATCGGGTACAATATGTCTTTTCTAGAGCGGAAAATGTCAAATCGGGAGCGAAATTTGTATGGGGGCTATATCTAAATCTGAACCGATCTTACCCAATTTTTGCGTACGTGTTTCTAGTTCGAATTTAAGATGTTCTGCAAAATTTAAAGAAAATCGGGTACAATATGTCGTTTCTAGAGCGGAAAATGTCAAATCGGGAGCGACATTTGTATGGGGGCTATATCTAAATCTGAACCGATCTTACCCAATTTTTGCATACGTGTTTCTAGTTGGATTATAAGATGTTGTGCCCATTTTAAAGAAAATCGGGTACAATATGTGGTTTCTAAAGTGGAAAAAGTGAAATAGGGAGCGACATTTGTATGGGGGCTATATCTAAATCTGAACCGATCTTACCCAATTTCGGCATAGGTGTTTCTAGTCAGATTATAAGATGTTGTACCAAATTTAAAGAAAATCGGGTACAATATGTGGTTTCTAGAGCGGAAAATGTCAAATCGGGACCGACATTTGTATGGGGGCTATATCTAAATCTGAACCGATTTCCTCCAAATTCAATACCAATGGTCCTTGGCCAGAAAAAATAACTTCTGCCAAATTTCATGACAATCGGACAACAATTGCGACCTGTAGAGTGCGAACAAGCTTAGATGGACAGCAGACGGACGGACGGACGGACGGACGGACGGACGGACGGACAGACGGACAGACAGACATCGTTTAATCGACTCAGCTGGCGATTCTAAGCCGATCCGTATACTTAAAGGTGGGTCTAGCTCAATTATTTCTTGGTGTTACAAACATTTGGCGGAAAACTAACTTATAATACCCTAGACCACGAAGTGGTGTAGGGTATAAAAATCAATCCGCCATAGTAGGTATATTTACACTATATGCCTGTTAGATTGTGTGGAATTTACTCGATTAACAAGAAATTTCCAAGATTTGTATATCCCACTTATTTAAATAAAACCACTGGATAAAAATGCTGCCACTTCATCAAGTTAATTGTAAGCTAGTAAGCCCAATCGAGCAGGCCTTCTGATCGAGCTATGGAACAACCTTTTCAAAAATAGTTATAGTAAAAATGTCTGGAATTTTTATAGTGAGGGGATTTTCAAATACATCATAATTATGTTGTGGTTCTAGATCAAAAACCTGTGTGTATGTCAATCGGGAACAACGATCCGAAATCCTCTTACCCTCTCCTGACTAAGGATAACTCCGGTGCTACATTAATCAGTTTTCCTTCCCACTTGTCAGGTTTAAAAAAAGTACTTATATTCGTAAAATTTGCGATTTTGTCACAGCTTCGATGAAAATGTATTTAAAATTCGCCAATGTAGCGTCTCATAAAATGTATGAAGCATGTTTTATAAGAAAACAAGTAAAAACGGTGTTAAGTTCGGCCAGGCCGAACTTTATATACCCTCCACCATGGGTTGCATACCACATAGGCTGTCGATTTTCGTAGAAGAGCAGTAATATAACAGGAAAATATATATTTTTTTAATATAGTCAAACCAAAATTTTATTTTATAAATTTTAGTTTTTCGTTTGCATACAGATGCAAAATGGTCTTGAGCCAGGACAATATCCCAATTCAATTCAAATAATAAATACAGACCAAAAAAATGCAAACGAAAAAACTAAAACAAATGAGCGTTGGCACGGCAGAAGTATTGCTGGGTATAACTATACCTGCATATACACATACTTACAAATGCAACTCAATGAGATGCTTGTAAGATGGCATGTGTACTTTATTACTTGGTGCGATTTTTCAAACGCAAATTCGGCAAGTGAGTTGTGCTTCTCGTTCGTTTGTGAGTTTGGAAAATTCTTTATATTTTCGTGTCTACGCAGTTAGAGGAATATATACTCCGAATTTCATGACTCTAGCTGAGGTCATTTGGTTGGTACTATTTTTATCCTCTTTTCCATTTTAACCCCAAAAAGTACGAATTTCGAAAATCCGTTTATTTTACGTGTCTACGCAATCAGAGGAATGAATACACCGAATTTCATTATTCTAGGTGCAGCCGTTGGTACTATTTTTATCCCTCTATTCCCATTTTACCCCTTATAAAGTACGAATTTGGAAAATATATTTTTGTATTATGTATCTACTCAATTAGAGTAATGTACACATCGAATTTCGTGTTTCTAGCTGTTGTCGTTTGATATGTACCTTTTTGCCCCATTCCACCCCGTACGATTAAAAATCACTTTATTGTGCACGATTTTGTTATTGGGTTTAAGTGCATACCCAATATCAAGTAAGTACAAGCTGACATATTGAAAAACAAGTAAGGAAAGGCTAAAGTCGAGCGGGGCCGACTATATGATACACTCCCCTTTCTATCCGAATACAATTCAACTCGGTAAAAAAGTGAAAACAGGAAAAATTTTTGTATGTTTCCTAATCATAGGCTAATATTACCTGGTCCAATTTGTCAAATCGGAAATAATTATATTGGTGCTATATCCAAACATGGAATGTAGTGAATAACTTTCACCAGTTCAAATATAACGTGTTAAGCTCATTTTGTGAAAATTCGTGTTTTCTGGTTGCGGAAAAAGTCTATCGGAAATTTGTATGGAAAATTTTTGAGGCGAAATTTGTATGGGAGCTATATGTAAATCTGAACCGATCTGACCTATATTCACCATGCTTGTTTCAAGTGGAAATATAAGATGTTTTGCCAAATCTGAAGACAATCTGATACAATATGTGGTTTCTGGAGTGGAAAAAGTCAAATCGGGAGCGAAATTTGTATGGGGGCTATATTTAAATCTGAACCGATTTAATCCATTTTCCCCATAGGTGTTCCTAGTTTATGTGGTCTCTATGTGGTCTCTAGAGCGGAAAAAAGTCAAATCGGGACCGAAATTGGTATGGGAGCTATATATAAATCTGAACCGATCTAACACATTTTTACCACGGGTTTTTCTAGTTTAAATATAAGATGTTTTGCCAATTTTAAAGAAATCTGATGTAATATGTGGTATCTAGATTGAAAAGAGTCAAATCGGGAGTGAAATTCGTATAAGGGCTATATCTAAATCTGAACCGATTTTCTTCAAATTAAATAGCGTTCGTTCTTATCTCGAAAAACTTCGTTGTGCAAAGTTTAATTTGGTTCTCTCTTCAATTGCGACCTGTATCGTGATTACAAGAATAGATGGACAGACGGACGGACGGACGGACATTGCTAAATCGACTCAAAAAGTGTTCGATCGGTATAATTAACAATGGGTCTATCTCGTTTCCTTTTGGGTGTTACAAACAAATGCACAAAGCCATAATACTCTCGTGGAGTGTATAAATATGCTTAATTACTAGGGGTTTTATGGGTATTTTTAGTCCTTATGAGGGAAATTTTTTTCTCTTTGGGCCGATTTCGCCCACTTTCAATCCCAACCGATCTTTTCTGTTCTGTTTCACCTATTCATTTTGTAATCATTCATTAAATCGGGGAACCCAATGATTTTTTTCTGTTTCACATGGAATTAGTTTATATTAAGGTTTGTCTCGATATTTCGCAAGTGTTTAAGTTTTCCACCTGAAGTTAGGTCATTCCAGGTATTGCATGAATATAGTACTTTTAATACAGTTTATCGGTATTGCGTAGGGAGAGAGGAATGATCCTACCCTCAACTGCCGATTCGCCCCTATGTCCAGGGATCCATATAAGATTGACTTCTGACAGGCAAGTCCGTGTGGCCACTTCACAAATGCACTGATATAGAGCAGATATCATGCGATTTGATCTTAGAGACAATAGGGCAGGTTTGCTGTCTAGAAATATACATATGCGACTCGTTGTGCATAAAGAGGAAAGTTTACTGCATGCTTCATTAATTGCGAAAGCTTAAGGAAGACGGAGTGAGAGTGAGTTGAAATGCCTATAAATCAATAATCTATACATGATAACCTAAGTGTACATTTGCTGTTAGGTCCCAAAGTATTATTCATGTTAATATTTAGTCACAATGGAGTTTAAATAAAAATGCGTATAATCGAAGTTATCGGGGCATAAAGATTTCCTAATTTTGATAGCTTAGTTCTGGCTAGCTAGGTATATGTGAAAAACTAACTGAAATCGGTCCAGCAAGTTTAAGTTTCAAAAAATTGCAGTTTTTCCTCTATCTACTGTGCGATAACTGTCCGTTATGGTGACGTGGATGCAGCATTCTTAAAAGCAAGCCACCACCTCCTGATGCGCCAATATTTTAAGGGTTCTGCCACGCACAATTCTTATTGCCGCATGGCGGCTGTATGGTCATGTCATTCACTTTCGAGGATAATGGCAATGATGTCACATCTCGTTTATGAGTTCTACTTTGGATTGCTACATTCCCACCTGATTCGACAGCCATCCTTGAATGAAAAATAATGTCGGCAAACTTGAACTTCCAACCCACAATTAGAGGGGCGAAAGATAGCTAAGGCGGAAGGTAGGACAAATAAGACTGGTATTAGATGCCAAATCCCGCCCTAACATTAACCGTCAGCCTGTGTTAAGACTAAAGGTCTTACATAGAATTAAATGTGTGAAATCGTCGTAGCCACGATTCTTTGCACTTTTCGATTGGTCAAGAGACCACAATTCTAGACACTGTGCTTTGCGCTCATTGCACTGCTCCAAATGCATTTCACCATAAACTTCTTGTGCAAAAACGACATTTCATAGAAAACGTTTGTTCATAATTATGCGAGTGATGTTTTTTGTCCAATTCGTTTCTGTTTAGTTTCGTGTTTTTTTTTGAGTTTCTTTTGACATGTGTGTGTGCAAGTAAAGGACAGTTTACCTACACATTTATACACAATCGTGTGTACACAACCACACATACGTGCTGTGCTGTGTGTTTATTTAACAAACTTAAGTCGCAAAAATTTAATTGCTTTAAATTTGCATAATTCATGATGTTAATCTCAAATAAATGAAGATTTCTCTCAGTTTCGATGTCCACATATAAACATACATACATGTGTATACACGTTGCCATATACATCCTCCATTGCGAGAGCTACTAACAGCCATCCATCGTTCACATTAGATTGATGAAATGACCATGGAAACACTGTAGAGTGAGTTGCTGCTGTTGTTTTGCCCACAATTGTTGACTTACCACGCTGTGACTTGTGAATTGTTGTTGAATCCTTTCACATATCCTGCTGATTATATTCATTTTAATTAGGATCTTAAGTAATTATCCGAAAAAGACATGTCTAACATTCATTCAATTTTAAATAGTTTGTGATGAATAAATTAGGATTTAATTAAAAATCTTCTTGATATATATTATTGGATCTAAATTGTACAAATATTTTTCCAGCATTTATTGCAATTAAGATTAAATTAAACCAAGTAAACAGGTGTTAAGTTCGCAAAAATGTAAATGCTATCAATACGTTTATATTATATATATCGAAATAAAACTTGAAGTCAATTCACAAAATAAATATCCGAAGATTTGTGTTTTCAAAAAAGCTTAAATACCATAAATATTAGTAGACTGTGGGTGCTACAGTTGGTCGCATTTCCATTCTATTTTAATTCCAAAAGTACAAATTTTGAAAATCCGTTATCTCTCAGGTACACATGATTCAACCAATTTTTGCCGTAAAAGTAAAATAGTACGAATTGTGAAAAAATCTTCTTATTATGCTTAACTATGTCGTCGGAGGAATGTATACGCCGAATTCCATGATTCTAGCTGCGCCCATTTGGTTGGTACCATTTTTATACCCTGTTCCCATTTACCCCCTTAAAAGTACGTCGTTCTAAAGGGTGATTTTTAAAAAGCTATAGGAAAGTTTTTCAAAAAAAAAAACACATAAAATTCAGAAAAATGCATGAAATCTTTACGGTCCATATAATTTAATGTTTGAAGATTATTTCATGCAAATGTTGACCTTGACTGCGCCTCAAATGGTCCATCCGCTTAATTAGAGGTATGTACACACCGAATTTCATCTTTCTAGTTGTAGCCGTTTAGTGGGTACCATTTTTCTCCGCCTGCTCCCATTGTATCGCTTGAAAAAATGAATTTGGAAAAACCCTTTTATTTTTCGTGTCTTCGCAGTCAGAGGATTGTATACTCGGAATTTCATCGATCTAGCTGCGGTCATTTGGTTGGTACTATTTTTATCCCCTTTTTCATTTTAACCCTAAAAAGTACGAATTTAGAAAAATCCGATTATTTTACTTGTCTACGCAATCAGAGGTATGTATACATCGAATTTCATTATTCTAGGTGCAGCGGTTTGGTAGTTACCATTTGTATCCCTCTATTCCCATTTACCCCCTAAAAGTACGAATTTGGAAAAAACACTTTAATACTATGTATCTACTCAATTAGAGGAATGTACACACCAAATTTCGTGTCGCTATCTGTTGTCGTTTGATATGTACCATTTGTATCCCTTTTTCGTTTAGATTCTAGCGTGTTTTCAATAGACGGACGGACGGACATGGCTAGATCGCAGGGCCGTGCGCAAGGGGGGTTTTGGGGGTTCAAACCCCCCAAGGGAGGTTTCGAACATATACTTTTTTAAAATCTTTCTGAAGCAATAAAATATAGAATTTTTTAGTTCTTTTTAAAATAACTCGTCTGAAATGGTAATTTTGCAGTGAAATCATGAAAACAAGAAAATTACATAAAAATTGTGGACACTTTCTTGAATTTCGGTCAAAGGTTATGAAAAATACAAACAAACTAAACGAATTGTGAAAATTTCAAGATTGTGTAATGCTAATTTCACTACTTCTTGATATTTGACTAGAGCAATATCTTATGAACTTTTAATTGTATACGACAATAAAAGTTTGGAATTTTTTTTTAGTTTTTTCGTTTGCATTTTTTTGGTCTGTAATCCTGGCTCAAGACCATTTTGCTTCTATATTTAATAGAATGCAAATTTATGTACAAATGGCATGGTGACATTTATTACTTGGCTGTAGACTACCACGATCATGATTTCGACAATGTCAAAAGTCTTTTCAAGTGGTTTCGCAGCGACTTTTCAACATCAAACCCGGCCTCTATAAGGAGATGATTCTCACAAACGAACGAGAAGCACAACTGACTTGCCGAATTTGCGTTTGAAAACTCGCTCCAAGTAATAAAGCGAGCATGCCATCTTACAAACATCTCATTGAGTTGCATATGTAAGTATGTGTATATGCAGGTATAGTTACCCAGCAATACTTCTGCCGTGCCAACGCTCATTTGTTTTAGTTTTTTCGTTTGCATTTTTTGGTCTGTAATCAATATTTGATTTGAACTTGGTGCGATTTTTTAAACGCAAATTCGGCAAGTGAGTTGTGCTTCTCTAAAAACATTCTTAATTAATAATTAATAAATAATTTGCTTGATGATAAACCGTAGCTTAACTATGAGTGTCACACTTTGGACAAATTTGTAGTATATCTAGTTGGAATGAAATCATTGAAAAGTAATTTACCTCTAAATAAATAATTATGTAAAAATCTATTGGCGAAGTATTGGAGTAACTTACGAATTTTTCATGAAGACATTTTTTACTTATACAAAGGAAAGTACAATACTTTAATTTTTAAATAAAATACAATTTGCATTTTTAAATTTCTTTCAATTTTCAAACGAATGGTACCCCTCTCTGAGTATAGAAATCGGATGGGACATTTGTATAAGGGCTATAACGAAACATTGACCCACATATTCCACTTCCACAACAGATGTTCACATGTCAATATTATATTTGACCTGTGGTGTGGCTATTCGTACATTCCGTTTACAATGTGTGGTTTGTAACATTTGCAATGCGACATTTTTATGGAGCTGTTTCTAAATCTGAACTGATGTGATCTATTTTCATCACAGATGAAACAACAACGGTTTCTGTTACTTCTTCTAAATGTTTTGGGAGTTTGTAATGATAATACAAATCCATTTCGAAAAACGAAGAAAACTGTTTGGTATATGTAAACATATTTCTCTTTGTTCATTTACAACAACTGATGACATGTTTACCGCAAACAAACAAATATTTCCCACAAAAGGAACTTAAAAACGATGTTCACGTGTCTAAAATTTCGTTTCTACGTAATGCATTTTTTCTCTGCGTGTAGGTCCCTATTTTAAAATTTACTTTAAAGTTGCGAAACAATAACAAATGAGTTTTAACTTACTGATTTTGTTGTCATATTTCTCACTTCACTGTCAAATATTTTTCAAAGTTAATATTTTTTATTTTTGTGTACATATGTAACAAGTATTATTCAAAAGTGAAACAACAAATTCAGTAACTCGGATCTACGTAGGGAGACGAAACTCTAAAAAACCAATTATATGTTTTGTTTTTTTGAATTAAAATTTGTTGGTGTTTTTTGTCTTTCATTTCATCGAGTACAAAAAAACTGCAATTTATCATAAAAAAATGCGGGGCCTGAAAGTGGGACAAGCGGCTTCAAAATATATATGTATGTACGTATGTACTTTTAATCAACTATTTGGTTAATAAAAGCAGCGATTCTCTGCTGCACAGCAGCTGACACTTTTCTGCTATTACAGAAGTTCTTTTTCATAATAACGGTTATTCTGCAATCTTACATCACCATTCACACTGCTAAAGAGTTTGCAGTTTGCTACAATTTGCTGCTGTCAATTCAAATATAAAAATAGGTAATCGTTCCTTTTATACTAGCTTGGGACAATATCGTCGTCCGAGGGTTTAAGTGCTCTATGTGCCAAAAATGCGTTTTGAGTTAATCGAGTTTGAAATTTAGCATAATTTTTCAAAGAAACTACTCGATGGGATTGTGTGATTTTTATACCATATATTTGTTATGTCAAGATGATTCTAAGGAAACATTTTTATCTCCCGATCACATCTACAACGGGATGTTTTCTAATGGTAATAAAAATCCTGGTTGCTCTATACGCCACCTTAAGCATATTTCCCTGCAAATACATACACGTAGAGCAAAGTAGCATTAACAAAGTAATAAAACACGCTTTCAAATTTTAGTAAAAAACTATAAATATATTTATTTACAAAAAACAAAAATAAAAACTATTCACAAAGTTATTATAGAATATATCAAAATGATAATAAAAAAATTAAAATCTTAATTTATTTGAGTTAGGTAATAATTTTTGTCTGCTTCAGATATAAAATTGAATAAAAATTTTAAATCAGAAATTTTTTCCTTTTTGAATTTTTCCTTTTCTGTTAATAATACTTAACTCTGTTTCAAAAATATTTAACGGTGTTGGTAATTGATTCCGGCAACCTTTGAGTTTGAGTTTTTAAATTTAATTATGAACAAGTTATTTTGAATATATTCAAGAACTTTTATTTTAGTAAATGGAAGGATAGAAAAATGTAATTGGTTAGATATCTTAGAAAAATTCTTAAAATCTGATAATTGCATTTCTACAACCTTAAGTTTTATTTTATGTGTTTTAAAATGTTTCAAATAATTAACGAGTGACAAAATGCTATGAATTTCTAAACGTTTCAGATATTTGTCTAAAGCACTGTGAACGCAATCGACTTCTTGGATTTGTGAATGACCAGGCTCAGAAAATTTCTGAATAATACTTTTGACCTGTAAATGGTCTGACAAAAATTTTAAAATTGCTGTGGACATCATTTGATTTTTATTTTGGGCAACGCACGAATCACTCCACATAACTATATTTTGAATAGTTGGATGTTCTATCATCAGAGTATTTAGTATTTTGTATATACAACTACTTATTTCGTTACCTCCACGACTGTTATTAAATTCGTCCCAAACGCAACAATAAGTAAATTTTTCTTTATTGGGAAAAATAACTGTAGCGGTTATATTATAAACATTTATTTTTCGCTTATAATAGAATGACGATGCAAAACCTTTAGAAGGTTGAAAACGCTTTGCAAATCAAAGCATACAACAACAGAAAAAGGGTCTTGTTTTCGGCGATCTACGTCACGTTCCACTTTAAGGCCATTCGTTTCATTTCTGTGAATATCGAAATCCTTAATCTCATTCTCCGTTGGATTATTATTTATTGAAAATTGTACGCAACGGTCGCATTGGTCTTTTCTAGGCTTTTTGAAGGACAAATTAAAATTGTGGTTAAACTGATCTCTATAAAATTTTTCTGACACTTTCAAATCTGAACTTAAATATTGTCTGCTGGTTGAAGCGCGACAATAATGGGAGTCAATTGTTGGGAAACTTGTAATATGTTGTCTCACTTGTGCCACTCTTTCGTCATCGCTAAAATTCGATCTGCTTTTGCCTTTTCGCAAAGGCATTGGAATTTCTGTAGATTTGTCAACCATATTTTGAAAACAGTAATAGATCCTTTTTGCTGATATGTCAAGAGTATTAAGAAAACACAGTTTGCACACTCTATGAATATTTTCATTGCTGGCCAAGGAATATGAGAACGTTTTTTCTTTTTCTGTGACTCCATAACACGCTTTCTTTTTAAATCTTTCTTTTTGACAAACTTACAATAAAAGGTTTGCTTATCCTTATCGGTCTGTGCCCAAAATTTTTGGAAAATGTTCGCTCTGTCGGTTTCAGAAAAATTTTGGGTGCAGCCATAGAAACATTCTGTATTACAAACTGGTTTCATTTGTCGAGCTTGTAAAATTTTTCCTGTTTGACTGCAATATTTCTTCCCTTGCTCGCGCAATTTTTTTGCTATGTTCTTTTTCCAAGTATCTGGCTGACGCCGTTTTTTTCGTGTTGGCTTCCAATCTACGTTTTCTGCTGTAAATTTAAATTTATATTAATAGTATTGAATGCATGTCACACATATTTCTCTTATTATTTACCCAATGTCTCCGTATTGTTTGCAATAAATTCATTGTTGGTGGTTGATGTATATTTTGTTATGATCATTGCTTGATCATTAAGCAAGTCATCTGCAGATACACAAAATAAAAAATTATTATTTTAATTTATATTCGAATGTACGTATATTACCACTAGAAAAATCCAATCCGGTATCAGAAGCTTTAGAAGATGTTTCTGCAACTGGCTTTATTCTTGGCCGTTTATGTCCGTTTCCAATAAAAACACTTTCGTCTAAAAAAATTTTTATATACATACATATATAATTAAGTATTTACATATTCTATAAAATTCAAGGTCACTTATTTTAATTTACCACTTGAAATATCTTCAATAGTTTCTTTATCACTTTTTCTTTTTTTGGATAATTTTTTTTTTTGCACAGAGGACATTATAAGTCGGTTTGAGTTATATTTTTTATAAATTAAACTACACTTGTTGAGCTTTCTTTAACGATTGATTTACTAAATAAAACAATAACTATTTATTTCTTTACTTTTATTCTATGATCACTTCTTTTCTTTCTAAACGATAACTCCCGACGATAACTCCCCACACACTTCAGAAGTGTTCGTTTATATATACATACTTATTCGAATTGCTCTATACGCCATTGAATTGAATCAAAATAGTACAAAAAGGTCTGTTTTGAAAGATATAGGGCAAAATGGACACGATTTATCTCAGCAACGAGAAGAGATAGCTGAAAACGGATTGCAGAATTGAAAAATTTGAGGTCGAAAACCTAAGATTGCATCCTCAACTCAAAATTGTCAAAATGGCGTATGGAGCACTTAAACCCTCGGACGACGATATGCGTATCATTAAAAAGACAATCGCAATATCCTACCGTGATAATAAATTTCCTTGTAACAACTTTTATTCAAAAAAGTTTTGTTAACGTATATATTTAAGTGAGATTTCTGAGTATTGGTGTTGCATTTATGAAGGCTGTACTCTTTTCCTGGATAACGACAAATTGTATGTCGGTGGTGGTACTAGTAGAGGTGTTGAAATTAATTTAGAAGACATGACCCAGTGGTGTTGTCTAAGAAAACCTAGTGTGTGAATGATGCTGATGTCCCAATGAAATACTACCACCACCTTTGGACGGCCTCCTTGGTGTCGATTATTAATTATCGAATTATGACACGTGTCGTTTGTGGTGTTGCTTTCTTACAGTGTTTCGTACTGCTCAGTCTCATATAATTCCAAATTACTAGAACATTTTAAATAGACCCCTTTTTAAATATAATAGTAGATTCTTTGCAACAGATGTGGAGGGAGATTTCCACATGGATTTGTATTAAAGATCGATTCTATTAAATTTCGTATTACTTTTTCTTGCCGACCAACGCTTGTATAACTTGTAACTTGTACGCTTATGTATAACATTGAAAATGTGTTGATATACTTGTAAATGTCAGTATGTGCGTATGACTACATTTGTATATCATGCGTATCTTGTACGCGTTTACGAGCTTTTGTTTTACGAAAGATGCGTATTTATTGATTTCAATGAACACCTTTGAACTAATATGCTTACATGTAATGTTTTTCACGCATATGGTATGTTTGAAATTTGAGGGGAAGTATACCTAATTTAATACTTAGTTTTACATGTTAGTAGTAAAATCTAACTTACCTTAGGGACTTAAACATAGGAAATTTGTACATATGAAAAATACATCTAAAAAGCAAGTAAATATTTTATTAAATTTCCGTTGGTTGATCTTTCAACTATATCTTGAAACAAAAGACCCTGCTCACAACTTCCGAAGGTTAAATTTAACGCCAACTATGTAGAGTTGTTTAGTTCCGGAGGGAACTATTCGATGAGTGAATCTATTGGAACTAGTCCCAGCTGTTTTTATTATTAGTTCCACAGTTCTGTTTTGATTCCTACAGTCTTTTGTTTCCTACATTCAGCTCTTTCATTTTTTTTCGTTCCGCTCAACTTTTTTACTGTTGCAAGACCAGTTTGATGTCGTTTTTGGACAATCAATTCCAGTCAATTTGAAAATTTATCTTCGAAATAATATGAAATCAATTTAAATGTGAGTAATGAACGAAATCACATCGGAACTAAGTTCGGGAACAAAAATGACATTGGAATATATAGTATTTCCAATGAGACAATCAAAAATGATATTGTAACTATGAAAAAGGAACCAGTTCTTTTTTGGACTTGGAACTGAAAGGAAGTTTCACCAATCGCAACTTAAGAGCCCAAGTCTGCTAGAAATATTCAAAACACAGTTTGCAATCGATTCAACTTAAAATAATACAATTAATTATAAACCTTCCCCATACTGTGAACATTTCAGTGAAATAGCTGTAGTATGGAACGACAAAAGTAGGAAGGGGCCGACTATATGATATCGACTATAAGTCAAATCGGGAATGTCTTTTGTATGGGGCCTAATCATGAACTATTGTGACCCAATCTCATAATGTATGCCAAAATATTTAATAGTATTCTGTAAATGTATGTGTTTGGCAAAAAATGTTAAATCGGAAAGGACATACGTATGGGGGTATATTAAAAACTGAAACGATGTGACCCGCTTTCACCATGTATGTTTATAGTTGAAACATAATATATAAAATCGGCCAAAATAGGTTAAACATTTGGAAAAAAAACATTTGTATGAGGGCTATATCTAAATCTGAACCGATCTTGCCCATTTTCACAATAGGTGTTTTTAGCTGGATTATAAGATGTTGTGCCAAATTTAAAGAAAATTGGGTACAATATGTGGTTTCCAGGTTGGACAAAGACACATCGGGAGCAACAATAGGTGCTATATCTAAATCTGAACCGATCTTAACCGCTGTCGCCAATGGTGTTTCTAGTTGGATTATAAGATGTTGTTCCAAATTTAAAGAAAATCGGGTACAATATGTGGTTTCCAGACTGGAAAATGAGAAATTGGGAGCAACATTTGTATGGGGGCTATTTCTAAATCTGAACCGATCTTTCAGCATAGGTGTTTCTAGTTGAATTATAAGACGTTGTGGCAATTTTAAAGAAAATTGTGGTTTAAAGATATATGTGGTTTCTAGAGTGAAAAGTTCAAATCGCTAGCGACATTTTTATCTAAATCTGAACCGATTTGCTTCAAATTAAATAGCGATCGTCCTTGATTCACAAAACTTACTTGTGCCAATGTTTGATAAGATCGGACTATAATTGTGGCCTGTAATTTGATTACAACAATAGATAGACATACGGATATTGCTAAATCAACTCAGAAAGTGATTCTAAGCCGAACTGTACAATAAACGATGGGTTTAACACGTTTCCTTTTGGGTGTTAAAAACAAATGCACAAAGACATAATACCCTAGTTGAGGGTATAATTATGAAATATCATGGTTCTTCATTTTGATTGAACTTAATGTGGAAATACCTATATGTAATGTAATCCGTTCGCTTGATATATGTTATTGAAATAAATAAATATATAATTGTTCTTATCTTTAGTTTAGCATCGTGCACGTTTATATCCAATACAATCTTTAAGAGATTGGAAGATAGACTCTCAATCTGTCTGAGTGCTCGTTTGGCGCTGAACGGTTCGTCGAGATCTTTCCATAACTTAACGTAAGATCTCTTATTAATTAGTGTCATCTTGTACAGGTGTATCATTTAAAGCAGCTTTTACATTACACGATTGTGTATTCCTTTCCCACTTTCGGAAAATCGCTTCAAAATTCGTTTCCCGTGCTTACACTTATAATGCGAAATTGAAACCAATTAAAATAAAAAACATTTAACACGCGGTTTTAATTTTCGCTTACGTCATTTCTCATTTCCTTTGCTTGCATCGTTAAATATAAACCTAATCACACAAAATGTGTCGAATTTTTGACAAATTTCAAACAAGAAACAAGTAAGTAAGCTTCAGTCGGCTAAACCGACTGATATATACCCTCACTCTCAGAGAACATATGTATATACGGAAGTTATAAGATACAATATACAATTTTATGTAGGGCAGGATAATTTGTGTGGAAGGTGGTTGGAGGTGTCACATGATCCCAGCTTCCACATTTATAAAACAATTATAAAAACATGATCAAATATCAATTCATAGTGGATTCCATGCACCAGTATAGAAGTTTTATTATTATTCGATTTAATATTACCTAGGATAGAGACAATTGTGTGGAAGGTACAAGAAGGGGCGTGGCTAAAGGTTTAAAGTGATTATAAAAACATTTTTAAATATCAAGTTGCAAATGATTTTGACTACCCGTATGGATGTTATGTCGGTTTTATTGTAACCAAAGTTTATGCCACTTTGTGTGGGAGGTACCAGAAGGGGTGTGTTAATTTCGCCCATATTCCATGAGAATGTAACCACTAAAAAACATTGGTAAATATCAAATTTCACAGTATTCCGATCATTAGTATAGAAGTTATAACAGCTTTAATTATACGTAGTTTTTGGTGACTTGTATGGTAGGTACTGGTAGGGGCGTGTGAAAACCCGTCATATTCAGTACACTTAATGTGACTATGAAAACATTACCAAATGCCAAAATATAGCTGAGTCCGATTATCAGTGTGGAAGTTATATTGGTTTTAATATAACAATGGAATATGGACTATTTGTGTGGGAGGTACCAGAAGGGGCGTGTACATTTTGCCAATCTTCGAACTTAAACTAAGTTAGGGAAAAATATTACGACGTACAAAGTTTGAATCGATTCCTTAACTCCTTTCGAGAGTTATCGTGTGCACCAGCCAGCCAGACAGACAGACGGATGGACGGACATGGCTCAAACGCTTTAAAAAGTCATGAAACGAATTAGGTCCAAACACACTTAGGGTCTCAAGTCACTCCTTCAATGCGTTACACTTTTTTTCTGTCCCAAATGATATATACCCTCCCACTTTGTAGAGTGAGGGTATAAAGAGTCTAAATTTATGTGCGATTCTTTCTCGAGAGAAAGAGTTCTGTGTAAGAGGTTTATGAAACCTAACTCAATGTGCTGTCGATGGTGTCGTTGTAGAGACTGTCCGACTATATTCAAATGTAAAAACGCCCAGTATGATTTAAATATAATGGTCAGGTCGTCTTTATCCGCCGTCGAGACATACACGTATACGCGACTTGTTTGTATTTGCCCTTGATGCGGATTTTGGCATATTGAAGAAAGCTATGCTTCCCTTCTTGAAACGATACATACATGCATGTGTGGGTGTGTGTGTGTGCATATGCTTAAACATCTATGTCCTTTCTAACACATGAGAACATCTTTAATTATACGGAACGATGATGTGAAAGTGCGTCTGGCTGAGTGCGTGTGAGGCTGTGTATGGGTGTGTGCACGCGTATTGTACTCGTATGTGTTGGTATATTATTAATACATATTTCATGCTTCAACACTTTCGAAACTCAAACGCATAAAAATAAACTCGATTAGAAGACACACATCTGAAGCGACTGTGGAAAAAACTTGGTACAGCAACATACGCACTGAAGGACACCATCGTTCCAGGACACCACCAAGGAGGTGGAGGGTTAGAGCGCGTATGTGAAGAACTTGAGATGTGGTAACCAAACCCCTTTCGCTCTAAAGACTCAGCATGTCTACAACGTGAATTGTGTTGGACAAATGAGGCCCACAGCCATCATCTCCTCTTTGGATCTTCGCTGTTTTAATTAAAACATTCAACACCAACATATACAGAACGCACAGTGGAAGTGTATTTACAAAAGGTCTTTCTAATTAATATTTATAGAATAGATTTGGCGGTACTTCAGCGGCCATCAGTTTAAACGCAATGGCCACTCGAACGAAACGAAATCGCACTGTCGAGGTAAAACGCACTTGCTGCAGTCCGGATGCCGATGTTAAGCACAAGATTGGCTCCAAACGTACTTATAAGTGGGAGGCATGTATGCAATTATCCTGTAGCCTGCATTTCTATTTTTGTTTTTCTGTGTACAAACTCACACACTCACATACACATGTGCATGTAAGTATTAATGCAAAAAAGGCTATGTAAAAAAATCGCTAAGTGTTTCTAACGTTACGACGAACAGAGTTAAAAATACAACAAACAAAAACATAAAACTCCTTCCATGCCAACATCTACATGGACAGGATGCGGCCGCGGACATAGATTGAGGATGAGCCAATTGTACTTAAAGTGCATCACAAAATGAATGCACACTCACGCACACAGAAACACATCATCTGAAACAGGGACTCAAATATAAAAAACAAATATGATCCTGATGATTTACTTACAAGCACACATGCATTGCATATGGCGTACATATAGTTTTAAGGACGTGTATACAGTGGAGAGTAAAAATTTTCACTTCATAAGAAATTAGGGCCAGACACAGGGGAAGCAATATATCAAGACACTTTCGAACGATGTCTATTCCAAAATAAATGTATTTCGAAAAATCGCACATTTAAAACAAGTAAAGAAAGGCTAAAGTCGGACGGAGCCGATTATATGATACCGTCCACAAAAGTGAAATCGGAAGGATTTTTGTATCTGTTTGACAAAAAATGTTAAATCGGAAAGGACATCTGTATGGGGATATATTGAAACATGGAACGATGTGACCCGCTTTCACCATGTGTATTTATAGGTGAAACATAATAAGTAAAGTTTGACCAAAATCGGTTAAACATTTGGGAGCAACATTTGTGTATATATAAATAAATTTATATCTAAATCTGAACCGATCTTACCCACTTTCAACATAGGTGTTTCTAATTGGATTATAAGATGTTGTGTAAAATTTAAAGAAAATCGGGTACAATATGTGGTTTGTAGAGCGGAATAAGCCAAATCGGGAGCAACATTTGTATGGGAGCTATATCTAAATCTGAACCAATCTTGCCTACTTTCACCATAGATGTTTTTAGTTGGATTATAAGAAGTTGTGTCAATTTGGAAAAAGAAAAATCGGGAGCAACATTTGTATGGGGGCTAAATCTAAATCTGAACCGATATTACCCACTTTCAGCATAGGTATTTCTAGTTAGATTATAAGGTGTTAAGCCAAATTTGAAGAAAAAAAGAAAAATCGGAAGCAACATGTGTATGGGGGCTATATCTAAATCTGAACCGATATTACCCACTTTCAGCATAGGTATTTCTAGATAGGTTATAAGGTGTTAAGCCAAATTTGAAGAAAATGGTGTACCATATGTGCTTTATAGAGCGGAAAAAGTCAAATCGGTAGCGACATTTGTATGGGACCTATATCTAAATCTGAACCGATTTGCCTCAAATTAAATAGCGCTCGTCCTTGATCCACAAAGCTTACTTGTGCCAATTTTTTGTTCAGATCGGACTATAATTGCGACCTGTAATTTTATTACAGCAATATATGGAAAGACTTACAGACAGAATTACTTACAGACATTGTAAATCGACTCAGAAAGAGATTCCAAACCGATCTGTATAATAAACGATGGGTTTAACTCATTTCCTTTTGGGTGTTACAAACAAATGTACAAAGGCATAATACTGTCGTGGAGTATATAAACAAATTATTAAAAATTATGGTTCAGTTCGGGAATTCTACCGAGCACTTGAGGATCATTTCTAGCATGGACATGTTAGCAAAACAAATTGTGCATTTGAACTAAAAAAGAAACCACGAAAGATTCATGAGACATCGTTATATCCACAAAAACTCTGAGTTTCTTGGTCGTTATGAACGAGGGGAATCGTTAGCCTCTTACTTCTTTAAAAGTAAGAACGGCGAGCGCTATAGAACAATGATTGTCGACAATTTCGTGCACCATTTCAAGCGAATGTTTTTCAAAGAGGACGGCGCCACATGTGTGTACCTAAGGTTTGAGGTTTCCCGAACTTTTTTCATTTCCCGGGAAAACGGGAATGGAATGTTGCATTCCCGGGAATTCCCGGGAAAAAATAATTTATTTTAGGTATGTCCAATATGATTTAAAATGTCAACATTTAGTAACTGGTGTGTTATTTTAACCTATTAACGCCCACCATACACGTCCGTGTACACTATTTCAAGGTTTTCTTACTTTTTTGATAGCTTTTAATATGAATGTAATTCCTGATTATTAAACTATAGGCCTGTTCGGTTGGGCTTACTAGCTTATTTTTTGTATGGAATTTACTGCTCTCATAATGTTGCTGCCAGATTTTGCTTGTTGACTAATTTAAAAAAAAACAATGGATAAAAATGTTGCCACCAAATCAAGTCTCTTAATTGTAAGTGATCGAGAAGGACAATATAATATAGTAATAATCTAAAAATAAATACTTTTTATTATTGTAGTAATAAATCAAAAATAGGTTAAATACTGACATGTTACAAATTAGACGAATGTTTTTGTCAAAATATTTTACAGATTATTTTTCATTTTATAAATATTTTACTCTAGACTATTCGCAGAATTAAAGGCATCATAAAATTGAACATTTAAATCGCAGTCACAAGTGACTACACTAGATTCAAAATTTAAAAATGATTAAGGAAACAAATAACTCGGAGAATGTTATGACGTAATTAATTTAGAAGATTCATATAAAAATTACAGAAACAAAGTAAAATATTCTAAAATGTAAAAGTAATATAAAAAAATGTAAGTAAAATCAAATATGAATAGAAATATATCCTACGGTATTTTTAAATAAATAATTAGTTCTTACCTTTGTAAGATCTCTTTGAAAGTTTACAAGTGAAAATTTTTGAATGTATCCGAATTTTTAAAAATTTCTTACTGGTTTCATATGTAAAGTAAATTGTTATTTAAGAAGGTTCTCCTTTTATTGTGTCGATTCTTCTAGGAAAATTAAAAATTTAAAGTATAACCAGCACGAGGGTTTAAGTATTGTCATTATGTCAGCCATAGTATTGTCGGTATGATATTTTTGTTTCACAATAAAGATCATGCAAATATACTCACAAAAAGTTTGTATTCCCCTAGCTGGGTTTCGCAAAAAATGGGTACTTAGCGAATTTAAAATGTTCTGTTTGTAGTAATAAACAAATACTCATTATTATTGTCAGTAATGTAAATATATGAATTTGAAATATATCTAAAATTTCTAATTTATATAGTAAATGTAAATTAATGCTCAAAATAATCAATAAAATATTTATTTAATATTTCCCGTATTCCCGGGAAATCAAAAATGTGTCGTTGAGAACCTAGTATGTCGTTATTTCATTTCATAAGTTCCGATTTTTTACTTATAAGAGCGCCATATATGAGCTGTGCTACTCCTGTTGTCGTGTGGCTTTTACAAAAGGCGGCTTAATTAGAGTTGCAACATTATTCGTGAAAAGGTTATGACATTATTATGAATTTATTGTAATTTTTTGCTAGTCCCAGAAACCAGATATTAATATGAAATGAAAGAGAACTCTTTGGTCAATCTATATCGTCTTTAGGCTTTTAGAAATTCGAACAAAAAGTCGAAAAAGTCACGGCATACGGTACAAACGTTAGGAACAAATATACAATATTAATTATGTGGGTTAAATCCGCCCACACTTCGCGGACATTACCACCATAGTTGTTATTGATACTAAATAATATGATGTAAAATTGTGTTGAAAAATTAGACATTGGTGAACATCATATGCGCATACAGATTTTCCCCATTTTTCTCATTTAGGAAATTTGAACTAAAAATATGTATTAATAAAATTAAGTCAATGTATTTACTGATATTTATGCTGAGTTCTTCATACATTTCTGTTTAGAAAATTCCTGTATTGTAATCTAAGAAACAATTCTCGTTCGTTTGTCGCGACTTATTTCATAATTTCTTCAAGTATTATTCTACACAACCACTACGAATGCGACTATCTTGCCTGCGCAGCATTCATGGAGTAACAGCTCAACTCTTTATAAAACTTTTGAGAAATATTTTATTGAGCTTCAAATTTTCCGTTAATGTGTCTTATGGTTCTAGATTGCTTGGAAAGTGGTCGAAGTTGGACCAGAGGGGAAAATGTTTCCCTAACAAGGACTGAAAGGGGATAAAATGGTACCAATGATGCGATTTCAGCTAGAAGCATCCCCCTAATTGCGTAGACAAGTAAAATAGATGGATTTATCAAAATTCGTACTTTTAAGGAATACAATTGGAAAAGAGGGATATCATGAAATTCATTGTATACATTCATTTGACTGTACAGATGCGAAATATAAAGGAATTTTTCTAATTTTTTTCTTTTAATGGGAAGTAGCGTGAATGGGGATAAAATTAGTACCAACCAAACGGCTGCAGTTAGAATAGTGAAATTCGGTGTGTATATTGCTCTGACTGAGTAAGCGCGAAAAATAAAGATATCTTTCGATATTCGGTATGAAACTGGTACCAAGCAAACGGCTGTAGCTTAAGATGGGCCACGAAAATAAATTACTGCGGTCACCCCCATAATTTGTTTATGAATTAATAGACCCTTGGAAGCACTTTAAATAAATTTCTTGCCTTGCATAACTCATTTGTCGTATTGTTGGGCGTTTGGTTTTTTTGTGGTTTTTCAAAGTGACAGCTAAAAACTCATATTTCTGGGAAACATATTGTGAGAGGTGTCATGAAAAATAAACAGAACAAAACAATACCTTTCGAATGATGCCTAAATGATAAATATCGGACGAGAAGATTGTTTTTAAGAGCCAACATTACAAACTCTTTCTACAAAAATGAGCTGCGGCGTCAATTTCCATCCGATTTGCACCTTTTTGGAATCGTTCGAAAGATATTGACGGCAGCTTTTTATGTTTTATATAACGCTACAAGAAAATACGAAAAAGTTTACAGTTGTCACTATAAAAAAATACATAAAAATTACTATAAACGTCCAATAAGTTACGCTAAGACCTGTATCAAAATTTATATTTAAAGTGATTACAAGGGTCTATTATTTCAGAAAAATAAATTGGACGAAAATGCAACATACAAAAAGTTCCATTGAAAAAACATTCCATGCTCACAGACGATTTGACCCCGCTACGAAATATTTTACAGATCATCATTCAACAATCCAATCTTCATTTCTGGGAGGTGACTGGAAATTTGTTTTTCCATTTGCACACTCGTCTGACTGCGTAGCCACGCAAAATAGGAGTACTTCTCCAAATTCCTGCATTTAGGGTCGGAATGAAAAAAATAATAAAACTGGTAACAAGTCAGCAACTGTAGATAGAATCATGAAATTAGGAGTGTGCATTCAACTGTGGACGCGAAACATATGGTCTGTAGCTGGAATCAAAAATTTGTAAATAGAGGAAATTGGCCCTGGAGCAAAAGGTTTGTCTCTAATGATGACTAATTATAACCTAATATTTTAGGCACATTTTTGAATATTGCAGCTTCATGTTCACTTTTTGATTACACTTGAAGTATTATACTTATATATGGTAGAGGACTAGTAATATCATAATAATGAAACATAACAATTTAGTTAGAATAGTACGCACAATTGAACCTTATAGATTTTCTAGTCAGCCGATAATACTGTGGAATGGTGGTGGAGGGTATATAAGATTCGGCCCGGCAGCACTTAACGCCTCTTTATACCCTCCACCTCCAGGATGGGGGTATATTCACTTTGTCATTCCGTTTGTAACACCTTAAAATATTCATCGGAGACCCCATAAAGTATATATATTCTGGGTCGTGGTAAAATTCTAAGACGATATAGCCATGTCTGTCTGTCTGTATGCCTGTCTGTTTAAAGCACGATAGCGGCCGAACGAAATGAGCTAGGAGGTTCAAATGTGTCTTATGGTTGCAGATCGGTTGGGATTGAAAGTGGTCGAAATCGGCCCAGAAGGACAAATTTTTCCTTCACAAGGACTGAAAATACCCCTAATATTTAGAGTATTTCAGCATGTTTTTGAACATAATAGCTTGTATTTATTTGATATTTACAATTCGCATTCCCTTTATAGCATAAAAGGGCGCCATAGAGTGATTTTTATTTGTAGAGGGCGAAATGGGACGAAAAGGGATAAAAATAGTACCTATCAAACGGCAACAGATAAAAACACGACATTTGGCGTGTACATACCTCTAATAGAGTAGATACATAATATACAAGTATTTTTTCTACATTTGTACTTTTAATGAGTTGAATGTGGATAGAGGGATAAAAATAGTACCAACCAAACGGCTGCACCTTGAATAATGAAATTCGGTGTATATATTCCTCTGATTGCGTACACACATAAAATAAAGGACATTTTCGAAATTCTACTTTTAGGATGTAAAATGGAAAAAGGGGATAACAATTGTACAAAACATATGGATGCAGCTAGAACCATGAAATTCGCGGTATACATTGCTCTGACTGAGTGACACGAAAAAAAAAACGTTTTTCCAAATTCGTACTTTCAAGGGATTCAATGGGAGCAGAGGGATAAAAATGGTACCAACTAAACGGCTACAGCTAGAATGATGAAATTTTTGAAAGTCGTACTTTTAAGGCCGCAGATATTATCATGGAATTGGGTATATAAATTCCTCTGAGTGCATAGCCACGTAAAATATTTTTTTTTCCAAATTCGTACTTTATTTTGTTGCTTTTACGACAAAAAATGGTAGAATCATGAAGTTGTCTTATACTGCGTACGTGAGAGATAAGGTATTTTCAAAATGTATACTTTTGAATTTAAAATAGATGGAAATACAACGAACCAAAGGACTTCAGCTGAAAATGCACTCTCTATCCGCCAATATTTAGGATATTTATGATTGCTGCCTTATATTTACTTTATGAATTGAAGTATTATTTCCATTAAATATATTAATTAAATTTCTGATTTTCGTACATTTGAAATTTGTTGCGGACATTCCTCTTGTAGCTTGGAAGCAACACAAAGAAAATAAATGAAAATGGGATAAAAATGGATAATATATGGTACCAATGATACGACAACAGCTAGAATCATGAAATTCGGTGTGTACATCCCTCTAATTGCATAAACACGTAAAAAAAAGGGATTTTTCGAAATTCGTATTTTAAGGGATATATAACCGCTGAAGTTGATATCATGAAATTCGGTGTATATATTCGGTGTGTTTTCGGTGGTCTGACTATGAAGACTCAAAAAAAGGTTTTTTTCCAAATTTGTACATTTAGGCGGAGAATGGGGCGAATGGGGATATCTTTAAAATTTGTACTATTCTTATCAAAATAATGCAGTCACTTTGTCTGTATCTGAAAATGCTTCTCCCTAATGGCGACTGACAATCGCCTAATATTTTCGGCATGTTCACTTTCACAATTACAGCATTGTATTTATTTATAGTAGTAGATTTTAAACAGTGCGCATAAGTATACATTATAGTTTGAAATAGTAATCAAATATAGTAATGTGCATAAACATATCACAATTTTCGTAATATGGTTCTGTACTTCTATGTCGACATCCTTTAATCTGCTGGTAATACTGTGGAATGCACTCCGTGGTGGAGGGTATATAAGATTCGGCCCGGCCGAACTTAACACCTTCTTACTTGTTACTTATTCGTATTGGTTTTGCATACTCGGAATCATTTGTTTGGATTACTTTTAGTTAAATTGTATTATTTTTAGTTAATTGTGTAGCTTTGTTTGGAATATTAAGTCCATTTACTCAGATATTATAAATGATGGCGAATTTTGCTTAAGTGCACTTCCAGAATCAAAAACCAATATATTGTTTATCTATAGGTTTACAGTTTGGCCCTTCACTGTATGTAAATGCAAGCTCAAAAAATCCAAAATACAAGAACACATTTCATATGCAGCAGAATCTGTATATACGCACATCTCCACCTTTACAATGAAACGAAACTTTTGTGCCGCAAAACCCACGTCCACTCATAGAAAAAACACTTGCATAAATATAAAGTCCTTTCTCGTTTTTCTATCAGGAATAAAAAAACTCCAGTCAAAATGCAGTTTACCTCGATGTTGCAAGAGTTCTTATATGCCGATGGGAACGTTGTACAAATGGCTAAAAGGATCAATAAGGATGCGCGATGCTGGTGAGAAAAAAATTTAAAAACACACACAGCGCAAATCGACGCTACAAACTCATCATCGTCAGCAGCAGTAAAAGACAAAGACTACAAATACTCGTCGTGTTTGTATCTCGTGTGGAGTCGGAACAGGCAGCTCAGTAAGTTGAGTTCTCATCCTGGCAGCGCAGTTTGGGTAGGTGGGGCGGATAAAACTGGTCAAAGCTAAAATAAAAGGTTTTCGTATGAAATCTAAAAAAATATATAACATTGTTTGTTGTTGCAGTCGCAGCATATATAAATTGCAGTTGGGCCATTCCAACCATTATGCGCCAACACACAAGGAACCTGAAATGTATAATTTAAGTTCATTGTTGCTATTCATTTATTACGGATACACATTTCATGGCAAATTTCTGAAGTAGCCATACAATAATTATATATTATTTAAATAGATATATTTCGAAATGTTATGGGGGGCTAAACTAAATCTTAACCGATTTGCTTCAAATTAAATAGAAAAAATTTTAAGGCATTGAAGGAGCGATGTAAAACTCATCCCTCATTTGGGATAGAAAAAAGTGGAACGCATTGAAGCAGTGATTTTAAACCATAAGTATGACCCAAGTACCTTTCACGTCCGTCTGGCTCGCTGGTATACACTATAACCCTAGAAGGAAGTTAAAGAATTTATTCCAACTCTGCACATTGTAATTTTTCCCAGACTTAGCTTAAATTAGGATATGGGGAAATTGATATACAACTTATGGTAACCCCAAACGTATAGTCCATATTCCAACACAAACGACCCTTATATACGTAAAATTAAACCTTCTGTAAAAACGAAATATGAATAAATATAATATTTAGAAATATTTTCAGATATGCTGCACACAAAAGAATATGGGCGATATTGTCACACTCCTTATGGTACTTTCCACGCAAATTAACATAAGCTTTGGTCAAAATAAAACTGATATAATTTCCATTCGTATGAATTCAGTTGCAATTCGAGATTTTAAACTTTAAAAAGAATGTACGCTTTTGCCACGCCCTTTAAGGTAACTATACAATGTAAAATTAAAGCCTTTACATACCCAACAAAAAGAGAGCTCCCAAAGACGTGAACAAGATGTTCATCTTGTGATTCGGATAGTGTAAATTGGGATATTCACCAGTGAATATCCAGTACCTGGAAGCACTTGTTAGAGTATCGTTAGAAGAAAACACCGTCCTATCGCCATCGTCAAGCAGTGTCCTAAGGCATCGTTTTGAATACACCGCAAAGAATTTCCACATAACAAATATAAATTAATTTTGTGGACTTTGGATTCTACATTGGACGATTTTTTTAGAATCACTCAGTTCACATAGATATTCTTCCTATTTACGCACAACCGCTCGCACCACCAACAACAATGTCGCGGGTCTGAGGAATAAATTGTGATTGAATGTTTGCGCTCACACCAAAGGTTTCAAACTCGATGTGGCATAAATATTTCAGTGCACCGACGAATGTCGTGACGTGCATGGAGTGGTGGAGAACGAATACGAACGACGGATATCTCCGTAGCAACCTTATTGAGTTGCAAGCGGATGCGTTTTTTTTTGTAGAAAAACAAATAGAACAACATAAGCCATGCACAAACTGCAGTAACGGCCAAAGGACGCGACTTGCATGCCGAAAATTGCATCGTGAAAACAAATCGCAGGACTCTGCTGCAGATTTCAACTAACCAACCAAATGCTGGTGCATCCTGCGCATTTGCTTGCTTCTGGGTTCGTTGTAGTTGCATTGTGAAGCGAAAAACACGATACCTCACACAGCTGGAATGCACAACTTTGGAATGCAATTTTTGTCAAAGTATCTATGAGGAAGGAGACATCAATGATGGCAATGGTGATGGCAGTTTTGGAGGCTGCTGGCGAGCACAAGTTAAGTTTGAAGCTTAGTCTAGCGAAAAAATAAAACAAGCAAAACAAGTGTACTTTTTTGGAGTTCATACACGGCTGACAATACATCAAAGTATCACAAATGACATGTCAGTCAGAGGCGCCTTAAAGGTTTTCTACTGAGCTGGACCATTGCTGCGCAGCCACTTCAGGGGAACATTTCTGACTGTCCAATAGAATAGACGTTTTCCCAAGTCCTACAAGATCTTTCCAAATTTCATGAACTGGACTTTAGCCGTTTGGTCTGTGCACTAGACCGGTCCTTATTTCTTTTTTTTTGAATTCGTATGACGGCAAGCGTTAAAACTACTCTATTTGAACCTAAAAATACACAAAAAAAATTGAGCTTGATTGGACAATTTTTAGGCGTGCCCCCGCCAACAATTGTTTGTCATTAAAGTTAGTTACTGTCATATAGGGGAAATTATCACCTTTGGTGCTCTTTTTTTGACATAACTCGAGAACCACTAGTCCGATTATGTTTAAATAAATTGAAAAATAATTAAGAATTAGAATTCCTTTGAAATGTGTATATATAGCGTTTTTCTATATAATCAACAGTATAGCCGGTAAAAATAAATGTATGAAGAAAATAAATATTTTTTGCCTAAAATATTAATATTTTTTATTTTTTAAATTCATAGAAAATCCAAAACGATCAAATACATTTTAAAATTAAAAATCTAAAGCGATGACAACCAAAAGACTTCGATCGGATGATGACATTATGTTAATTGGCGTAATGGACCACCAAATTACTGGAGATAAATTACCAGGAAGAAAACAAGTGCTACAAGTTTTATTTTATAATTTAAGAATAGTTGGCTTAAATTTAAGAGAAAGTTCTAGATTAGTTGTTGCTGAGGTCAGCACGTTTTGGTAAAAAGCACGAATTCCAACACACCATGAAAAACACTGCATTGAGAAGCTGGAAAAATTATACAACAAGTGGAGAGATATTACAAAGCATCATGGTCGAAAAACAGAATGTCAAAACAGGAAAGAAACTGAATTTCAAGATAAATTAGATGATTTATTCGATATCGCACATGCAAACGCGTTTGAATTAATTAAAATACAAGAAGACAAAGAGTTCTTAAAAAAGCAACGAGAAAAAGGAAGACCAGGTTGTATGCTAGGAACGGATAAAATTGTAATGCAGAAAGAAAAGCGAAAGGCAGTCCAGAAAGAAGAAGAAAACCAGCGTCGAATAAAAGAAGATGAACGAAAAGAGTTATATGAACAACAGATTCAAAGAGGTATACAATTAAATATTCTTTCTTTTAAGCAAATCAGAATTATTGTTGTAAAACAGGTATGATTGACATTGACGACGAAAACGATATTGAAGTTGTAGCATCAACATCAACATCTGTATCAAATCCAAATCCAGGTATATCAGGTATCTCCAGAGGTAAAACAATTTTTTTTACACCAAGACTGCTTTCAACTTTGGATAAGTGGAAAATCACTGATGGTGCTGCAGTTCATATCCTAAGCGCAACTGCTGACGCGTTGGGCTATGATATCGAAGATCTTATACTAAATAGATCGTCAATTCGTCGAATGCGTCAGAAGCATCGTGCAACAACAGCACAAAACATTGCAGCAAACTTTGATGTAAGTACTGTAATGTGGGTTTTCCCTATGCTTCTTTTTTATGTTTTGAGTATAAATTGAGAAACTTGAGTTTTTATTTCCAGATTCCACGTAGTTTTGTTTTGCACTGGGATGGTACAATGTTACCAGAAATTAGTGGCAGGGAAAAAGTTGACCGCTTGCCAATCATAGTCTCATCTCAAGGTATCGATAAACTACTTGGCATTCCAAAGTTAAAATCTTCGAGTGGAAAAGAAATATCAGATGCCGTGTTTAATTAAATAAATGAATATGAAATGCTTGATCTAGTTCAAATAATCTGCTTCGACACAACTGCTCATAATACAGGAGTTCAAAGCGGTGCTGCTGCTCTGCTTGAAGGAAAACTAGGTCGCGATTTATTATATTTTCCCTGCAGACACCATATTTTCGAGTTGTTGATCCGTAAAGTGTTTGAAATTAGAGTGGCTACTACAGCCGGTCCAGAAGTGCTAATTTTTAATCGCTTTAGCAAATACTGGATTAATATTGACAAATTAAATTACAAGAGTTGTTTAGAAGATGAACACATTATTACAGTATTGACTGCTGAAGAACGTGGAACAATTTTAAATTTCTGTCTAGATAACTTAAAACAAGCTCATAGCAGACGCGACTACAAAGAATTATTGCAATTAGTTGTCACTTTTCTTGGTGGTACGGTGCCGAATTTTAACACCTTTCGTATACCTGGTGCAACTTCTCATGCTCGATGGATGTCAAAATGTATTTATGTACTTAAAATGTATTTGTTTCGTAATGAATTCAATATGACCAACCAAGAGTTAAACGGTATACGTAGTGTCTGTCTGTTCGTAGTTCGTATTTATGTAAAAGCCTGGTTTGGATGCACTAAAGCAATTGAAGCACCAAATCAAGACTTAAATTTAATTAAAAATATTATGGCTTATCCTGAAAGGGATATAGCTCATGCTTTGCTACAAAAAATCAGCAATCATTTGTGGTATTTGTCGGAAGAAGCAGTCGGTCTTTCATTCTTCGATCCTAATGTAAGTGTTGCAATTAAAAAAAAATGGTTCAGGCAATTAATGTTGAAGCAAATACAGAAAAATGCAAGCGAATAATAACTAATCCAACAAATATCGGCACATTTACGCAAAAAGATTTAAGCGATTTTGTAAATTCCAATACACACGCATTCTTTGATCGTTTAGAAATTTCAAAAGAATTTTTGCAAGTCGATCCATCGGATTGGAATGAAAGATTTGACTACGCTCACGGATCACAAATTTGTAAAAACCTATCTGTAGTGAATGATGCAGCTGAAAGAGGCGCCAAATTCATTACAGATTATAATAATAAATTAACCCACAACGAAGAGGAGAAACAATTCCTTTTTCAGGTGGTTAAAGAATATAACATGAATTATCCCACTTTTAAAAAGACTTCACTATTAAATTAAAATAATATTAATGTTACTATGAGTATGAAATTAATAAAAATATTTAAGTTTATTCTTAATTTTCAAATAAATGTAAATAAAATAAAAAATATATATTTTTGCCTTATTTCTCACAATAAAAACAAAAAGGTGCTTGGGGCACGGCTAAAAATTATCCAATCGTTGTCAATTTTTTTTATGCTTTTTGGGATTAAAACGAATATTTTTAGCGCTTGCCGTAACATATATTCGAGAAAATAAATTTGTCCATATAAATAAGGACCGGTCTACTGTGCACTGATCAATGAGTCAGTCAGTCAGTCACGCAACACATATCTATAATTTATATATTGCCTTCTATAACAGTCAATACCTCGTCGATCCTTATTGTCCTAAGAGTTTGGAGAACATGGCAAATGTGTATCAAAAGCTTGGTCCAAAATCAAAATTCATTTCAACTACGCTCTTAACACAAACACATAGTAATAAAAGCCACCATGCCACCTTCCGATATGCTCCTCCTTTAGAATGGTACACCAAAAAAACTTAGTCCTGTACATAGTGATTCTGAATTACGCAAAAATAAAATTGATGCAGGCCGTTGTCTTGCATTGCCGTTGCACAAAAATTTAATCAACACAGGGTCTAAAGCCAAAAAGAAAAAACAATAACAACAACAACAGCCAAATACATACAAAAAGAACACAATATACAACGCGCTTTTATTTTATTTGTTTTTATTTAGGGATACGTGCAACGTTTGAGCACATTGGATTTGATTTTCTATAAACGGACGGCCAGAACCCACCACGAACTACAACCACAAGGGAAAATTTTCGTAGCAGACAACACGGGTTGCGTGATATCCTACTATGAGACATTTAAAATCTATATATATAAAAGAGTTGCGTGATTGAGTGACTGACTGACTGATCACTCCTCAGACCAAACGGCTAGATCTAGAATCATGAAATTTGGTGTGTACATTTATCTTACAGTGTAGAGGTGTAATAAGACGGGATTTTTCGAAATTCGTACCTTTAAGGGGTAAAATGGGATAAAAAATGGTACCACCGCAATGACCAAACGGCTGGGCCTAGAATCTTGAAATTTGGTATTTGCGGCTTGAAGGCTTTCCAAAAAGTGGCTTTTGAAAATTTCGTACCTTAGGCTAAATGGGACAAAAAGGGACAAAAATTGTACAAACACGATTGAAGCTAGAAGCATGAATTTTGGTGTGTACATTTCTCTTGCAACGTAGAGATCAGGTATGAAGGGAGTTTTTCGTAATTCTTACTTTTAACGGTTAAATTGGGGTTAAAAGGGATAAAAATGGGCCTAGAATCTTGAAATTTGGTGTGTACATTTATCTTACAGTGTAGAGGTGTGATAAGACGGGGTTTTTCGAAATTCGTACTTTTAAGGGGAAAAAGGGATAAAAATGGTACCACCGCAATGACCAAACGGCTGGGCCCAGAATCTTGAAATTTGGTACGCAAATTCATCTTATAGCTTCAACGCGCCCTATAAAATATTTTTTAAAATTCGTACTTTTTGGGGGTGAAATCGGATAAAAATGGTACCAATCAACCGGATGGAGTTGGAATCATAAAATTCGGTGTGTACATCCCTCAAAATGCTTAGAAACTCTAAATGAATGAATTTTATGAAATTCGTACTTTTAAAGGGTAAACGGGGAAAATGGGTTAAAAAAAGGTACCAACAACACGGATGATGCTACAATTATGAAATTCGGTATGTATATCCGTTTTACAGCGCAGGAATTTTTCGAAATTTGTACTTTTAAGGGATTAAATGGGATAAAAAATTTTACCACAACCCAGACCAAACGGTTGAGTCTAGAATTTTGAAATTCGGAACGGGCACTAATTTTATATCACGAATGCGACCAAGAAAATATTTTTGCAAAATTCGTACTTTTTGAAAGCGAAATCGGGTAAAAAGGGATACAAATGGTACCAATCAAACAGACGGAGCTGTAATCATGAAATTCGTCGTGTTCATTCCTCAAAATGATTAGAAACGTAAATTCAAAGAATTTTTAGAAGTTCGTACTAATTAAAGGGTATTCGTGAAAAAGTGGATTACAAATGTACCAACTACACGACTGACGCTATTATAATAAAATCGGTGTGTATAATCGTATTTTTCGAAGTTTGCACTTTTAGGGGCTTAAAATGGATAACGATTGTACCACCATCCTTTTGTAAAATTCGTACTTTTTGGGGGTGAAATTGTGTAAAAAGGGATAAAAATGATACCAATCATGAAATTCGATTTTTATGTCCCCCATGCGTAGAAACACAAAATAAAGGGAATTTTTTAAAGAATAATGAGGAAAAGAGGGATACAAATGGTACTAACAACACGGCGAAAGCTAGAATCGGTGTGAAATTCTGACCTCTAATGGATTTTTCAAAATGTATACTTTGAAAAAAGCGATTAAAATGGTACCCACCAATGTATCGAATAAGGTATATACATAATTACTCTGACGTGCAATACAACTGTACTGTATCAAAGTGTGTACTTTAAAGGTGGAAGCGGATCAAAAGTGAACAAACCAAATTGGGAAAATTGGGATACAGATGGTACCAAACCAACCAACCAAAGTTTTCAGCTAGAATATGAAAAGGCTATTAAAACTTCGGTGTGTACATTTCTCCGAGTACGTAGGCGCGCAACATAAATGATTTTTTAGAAATTGTAGACCAAAAGCGCTAAAAATATTACCTACCAAAATATTGAACTAGAATCGTGAAGATCTGTGCGAACATTATATTATACATTATTATTACATTATGTTATATTTATAAGTTTTGATTTCAAGCCATGCGCCGGTATAGAAGTTATATGTAAAGTATTTATTTCTACAAAGGGCGTGAAAAAAACATACATATTTTATAGGTTTAAGGTGATTATAGAAACATTTTTAGATCTAAAATTGCAACTGATTTCGACTGTCCGGCGTGTGCAGCATATATGTAAATATTGACAAAGATAAAATATCACAGTATTCCGATCATTCGTATAGAGGTTATAAAAGGTTTAATTTTACGTATGTAATGGTGATTTGTGTGGGAGGTAAAAAAGGGACCTGGCAAAATCCTCCACATTTCGTACGCTCAAAGTGATTATAAAAACGTTATCAGATATCAACAGATAACTGGTTCCGAATATTTTACTAGGAATATGGACAATATGAGTGGGGGTACCATAAAGGGTATATCAGTTGCATCCATCTCCAAATTTAAACTAAGCCTGGGTAAATACTACTATATTCAGAGCTTCAACAAATTCCTTATCCAAACACACAGACGGGATTTTTGATACAAGTCACTCCTTCAATGCGTTAATCTTTTTTCTATCCCAAATGATATATAAGCTCCTACTCCGTAGAGTGAGGCGATAATTACATCAGCTTAAGAAAGATTTTTTGTAAGAAAATAATTTCATTTTTTGAGTCTACTTGAATAAAACTATTGACTACGTATAAATTGGTAGCACAATATAAATTATTTTTTTTTATACCCTCCACATCCAGGATGGGGGTATATTCATTTCGTCATTCCGTTTGTAACACCTTAAAATATTCATCGGAGACCCCATAAAGTATATATATTCTGGGTCGTGGTAAAATTCTAAGACGATATAGCCATGTCCGTCTGTCTGTCTGTTGAAAGCACGCTAGCTTCCGAACTAACTGAGCTAGGAGGTTCAAATTTTCCCTAAATTATGGTTGCAGATCGGTGGGGATTGAAAGTGGCCGAAATCGGCCCAGAGGGAAAATTGGGATAAAAATGGTACATATTAAACGATAAAAGCTAGAAACACGAAACTTGGTGTGTACATTAATCTAATTGAGTAGATACATAATGTAAAACTATTTTTTCCAAATTCGTACTTTTAAGGGGTAAAATTGGAATAGAGGGATAAAAATGGTACCAACCAAATAGCTGCACCTAGAATAATGAAATTTGGTGCATATAATCCTCTGATTGCGTAGACACGTAAAATAAACTGACTTTTCGAAATTCGTACTTTTTGAGGTTAAAATGGGAAAAGGGGATACAAATAGTACCAACCAAATGACAACAGCTAGAGTCGTAAAATTCAGAGTATGCATTCCTTTGACTGCGTAGACACGAAAAATAGAAGTTTTTTCAAATGCGTACATTCAAGGGATATAATGGGTACAGAGGGATAAAAATAGTACCAACTTAACGGCTACTGCTAGAATGATGAAATTCGGTGTGTATATTCCTTCAATCGAGTAGACACGTAAAATAAAGAGATTTTAGAAAGTCGTACTCATAAGGGGGTAACATTGGAAAAAGGGGATAAAAATGGTACCAACCAAATGACTGCAGCTAGAATCATGGGATTTGGTGTATACATTCCTCTGACTGCATAGACACGCGGAAAAAAAAAGATTTTTCCAAATTCGAACTTTTTACTTTTACGGCAAAAATTGGTTAAATCGTGAAGTTAGGTTATTTTGCACTATGTACGTGAGATAATGGTACTGTACTTTTGTAATTAAAATAGAATGGAAATACAACCAACTGTATACCAATATTTGTGGTATTTAAGCTTTTTTGAAAACAAAAATTTTTGTAAGAATGTTTACTTTTTTGAATTGACTTGAAGTATTATTTCGATATATATAGTGTAAACTTATTGGTAGCCTTGCCTTGTAAGAGTAGTTTGAAGTAATAAAATATTATATTTATTTATAAAATTATTTTTCAATATTTGTATTTGCTTTGGTTTGCCTATATTAAAAAAATTATTTTCCTGTACTATTACTGCACTTCTACGAAACTCGACAGCCTCTGTGGAATGCTGTCCATGGTGGAGGGTATATAAAGTTCGGCCCGGCCGAACTTAACGCCGTTTTTACTTGTTTAATTTGAACAAGGAGTATAAATTCCTCCGGCTACGCAAGATCTCGAGAATGTGGTGGGAATATACCTATGAAAATATAGTTGCCCAACATAAAGCGATTTTTCAAATGCAAAAAATCTCTTTTCCGGTGCCAAATTTTATATTATCACAAGCTTCATAGAACGGGGAGATTTCACATGCATTTCTTATGGCCAGAATAAAATTCGACACCATTGACCGCTGCGGATATTGACCAGCCATAAACATAAGAATATATGAGATTATTTTTAGAGGTGTTTTCAGGAGCGTTCAGCTCATAGACGGTTTGGCGCAAGGACGAAATATTTTGCAGATCATCAGTGAATCCAGTATTCATTTCCTGGGGTGACAGCAGCAATTATCCTTGTAGGTAATATGAGGTTGATGAACATTGCGAATATAAGAGAAAAGTGAAAGGTTGTGTTTCAAAGAGTCAAGAAATACGCATAATCCTTGAATTTGTTGTCAAACTTATGATTTATTTTCTTATTTTTTAATTATATTTTAGCTTATTTTATTCTCTACAAGATATCAAAATCGCAAATGGGTTAATTGGGCCAGAAATTATAGTGGTTTGTATCTTTTACACAGTCATACAAGATTGGCATCATCCCGTCAAAACGCAACAACCCAAATGAAGTGATCAGCGATAGTGATCTCCTACAATTTCCAACTTTTTCCATATTTATTAAGTTCTAGGCAAGTTTTAGTTCTGTTTAGGTTTATTAAGGCTGAGTTTACAAATTTTAATGTATATGGATCATTTTGAGGCTATTCTTTGTCTATCAATTTCCACAAATACAACAGACAGTAGGGTACTCAAATACATACGTGGAAAAAGTTTTAACGGCGTGTCCCATCTGGCCAATGCATTGCATTGCACCATTATTTGTAATGGCATAGACAAACAAATTGCATTTTCAGGACAAGTTTGCATACAGAGACACAAAATACACATGTATTAGATTGGGTCGCGAAACACGCTGTTGCGATTACCTCCTCAAAAGGAAATAATGCTACTGAAATATGACTCAAACCCTTGATGTTTAAAACGACTTATAAAGGGTCCCAGCAAAAACTCGGTAATGCCACCTCATTATTATTTGCATTACCTAGTAATGACAGCCCATTACGCCCTGCATTATTTGGAAGTATGAAATAATGGACTCCTGATAATGGCTTGAAAAAGTAGTTATTGGTAACAACACATCCATGTTTTGCTACACATAGAGTTTTTTATTTTATTGCTAAAATAGTATTATAATACTATCTTAACAACACAACAAGTAAAAACGGCGTTAAGTTCGGCCGGGCCGAACTTTATATACCCTCCACCATGGATTGCATTCCACAGTGGTTGTCGGTTTTCGTAGAAGTGCAGTAATATTACAGGAAAATATAAATTTTGTAATATAGCCAAACCAAAACAAATACAAATATTGAAAAAATAATTATATAAATAAATATAATATTTTAATTACATCAAACCATTATCTATTTCAAATCAAAAAATAAATATTCTTATATTTATATTTTCAAAAAGCTTAAATACCATAATTATTGAAAGATAGTGGGTGCTACAGTTTGTTGTACTTCCATTCTATTTTAATTCCAAAAGTACAAATTTTGAAAATCCATTAACCTGTGCAAAATAACCTAACTTCATGATTCAACCAATTTTTGCGTAAAAGAAAATGAACGAATTCCATGATTCCAGCTGTGTCCATTTGGTTGGTACCATTTTTACCCCCTTGACATTTCTACGCAATTAGAATTTCATCATTCTAGCTGTAGTCGTTTAGTTGGTACTTTTTTATGTCACTGTACAATTGTATCCCTTGAAAGTACGAATTTCGAAAAATTCGTCTATTTTCCGTGTCTACGCAGTCAGAGGAATGTATACTCGGAATTTCCTGACTCTAGCTGCAGTCATTTGATTGATACTATTTGTATCCCCTTTTTTTCTTTTTAACCCCAAAAAGTACGAATTTCGAAAATTCTGTTTATTTTAAGTGTCTACGCAGGGGTAGCCGTTTGCTTGGTACCATTTTTATCCCACCGTACCCATTGTATCCCTTGAAAATACGAATTTGAAAAAAAACTTTTATTTTTCATGTCTACGTAGTCAAAGGAATGTATACTCCGAATTTCATGACTCTAGCTGCGGTCATTTGATTGGTACTATTTTTATCCCCTTTTTTCAGTTTAACCCCAAAAAGTACGAATTAAAAAAAAAAACCGTGTATTTTACTTGTCTATGCAATCAGAGGAATGTATACACCGAATTTCATTATTCTAGGTACAGCCGTTAGATTGGTATCATTTTTATCCCTCTATTCCCATTTTATCCCTTAAAAGTACGAATTTGGAAAAAATTATTTTATATTATGTATCTACTCAATTAGAGGAATGTACACACCGAATTTCGTGTTTCTAGCTGTTGTCGTTTAATATGTACCATTTTTATCCCTTTTTGCCCCATTTCACCTCCTACAAATAAGAATCACTTTATGGTGAACGTTTTTGCTGCAGGGGGAATGCGCATACCAAATATCATGCAAATATAAACAGACATATTCAAAAAACATGCTTAAATACGCTAAAATATTAGGGATTATTATGGGTATTTTTAGTCCTTGTGAGGGAAAAATTTTGCTGTGTTTGTTCAAACCTCCAACCACAACACACAACAACGTCAACCAACATACTTACCAACCAGTACTTATATATTAACTTTTTGTAAGCGTGCGTGGAAGTACTTATTTCTCAACTTTTTGTAAGCGTGCGTGGAAGTACTTATTTTTTACAATCCCTTTATAAAAATAATTAGAAACGGATCCGAATAATAAGTTTTGACTTATTCCCCACATTACTTGGTAATGACAGTTTTTGCTGGGGTGGTTAAATTTTAAGCTCCGATGTAGATTTTGAATAAAACACAAATTATTTAAGAAATTATTGTCATTTCTTTTTATTATGATAATATTGGTATGGTTCAATTATTTATGGAACGAAATATCGGCCAAATGGCCGCCGCGACTTCGGCGGCACACCTCCATCCGATGGTCCAAATTTTCGATGACGCTGAGGCATAATTGAGGTTCTACGCCATTAATGTGCCGATTTATCTCATACTTTAGCCCTTGAATTGTTGCTGGCTTATCGACGTACACATTTTCCTTCAAATAACCCCATAGAACGAAGTCCAACGGTGTCAAATCACATGATCTTGGCGGCCAATTGACATCGCCACCACGTGAGATAACACGGTCATTGAATTTGTCGCGCAAAAGAGCCATTGTTTCGTCAGCTGTGTGGCAAGTGGCACCAGAACGGTTGAAACCACATATCGTCCACATCCATATCTTCCAATTCGGGCCATAAAAAGTTCGTTATCATCTCACGATAGCGAAGACCATTCACAGTATCTGCCTGACCGGCCTCATTTTGGAAAAAATGCGGCCAGATGATGCCGCCAGCCCATAAACCACACCAAACAGTCACTCTTTGTGGGTGCACTCTTGGATTATCATTCGCCTAAATGCGAATATTGACGAATCCACTGAGGGGAAAATGTGTCTCATCACTGAAGATGATTTTCTTCCAAGTGCACGATATGCATTGAACGCCCATTTTCATAATAAGCCTGAATAACTTTAACGCGTTGCTCGATGGTTTATCTTTCCATGGTTCAAATTGATTTAATCTGAAATTGAGAAATGCCAAATGAAATGCTGAAAAAACTTAACGTTTAGATGTCGTTCACATTCAACATCGGCCCTTACAATTTTACCACCCTTTATATACCTTCAGAGAACATACATATGTATGGAAGGACTTTTACTCAGCGCCGAATTATGTGTCTGGGAGGTACTAGAAGTTTGTGGCTATTTTACACAGCTTCCACATTTGTAAATAATTGTGAAAACATATACGAAATATAATGGATTTTATGCACCGGTACACAGTGGAATATTTTCATACAAGCTGCGGCAAAATTAGAAGGAATAAATAAAGGAAGAGCTCCTATACTCTACGAACTAAACGAAATTCCAGTACGATGGATTGTTTCCGAGTTGCATCCCAATAAAATAAACTCTCTTATAATGAAATTTGCAACTCTAATTTGCAATTCTATCAGTAAAGTTGAGATTTGGTCGCATGAAATTTGGGAGATTTTGCCGCTGATAATACACAATACAATAGGAGTTATAAAGCATTTAATTTTTCCTGGGGTAGAGACAATTGTGTGGGAGGTACTAGCAGGGGAGTGTCATACATACCTCGTCACTTCGTTTGTAACACCCTGAAATATCGACCTGAGACCCTATAAAGAATATATATTCTTGATCGTCATAAAATTCTAGCTAACATCTAAAGGAGCTAGGACGTAGATCTGTTGGGATCAGAGTTACAAGCCGAACCATAATTATCGGCGGCGGCGGCGCTGTTCAAAATGGGTCGGCGGCGGCGGCTTTAGGCTGATTTGCCGGCTCGTTCTGTCATTCGAATACCCCTATTTGGATGGAACAATTTTCTTTTATTTTTTGGCAAGTAGTTCAATATTCGTTAATATTAGCCAATGTTCCAATCATTTAATATTGTTATTAGGGTATCCAATTATTCGGACTTTTATGTTATTTGATTTTTCGTTTATTTGAAAACAAAAAATTTCCAATTAATCGAATAATGAAATCGAGAGTTATTCGATTAACCGATTAATTGAACAATTGTCCACTTAAGTAAAATATTATTAATTAGAGTTATATAGACAAGACACGGCAGTTTACGGGTAGTTCAACTATATATTGAACGTTTATTATGTATCTGATTTTATTTAAAAATTGTAACATCAAATTCGAAATTCATTAGAAGTTGACAAAAATCTTAATATCTTATCAAAATAAAGAACCTTCCCTTAAATGAGCATAATATCAGAAGTTATCCATTGACTTTTTTCGAATATGGATCATATGATTTATAAGAGAACTGACTTTATTATCACGGTGTTAACCTCAATTTTTCTATGAATTTACTATTCTATGAAATTACTATTCTTTACATTTTAAATAATTCCGTATTGCTATTCCGTATTTTTGCTATTTTTAAATGAAGTCGGATAAATCGTTATTTTAATATCTGTGGAGCATACAAATCAAAAATCGAAAAAAATTGTTGTTTTATATTTGGTGTACCCAAATGGAGCAAACTGGCTATTCAAAATCAATTTATCATACAAAGCATACGACGATTTCACTAGTTTTTTAAGGCAAAACTTATAATATCGATTAATCGATTATTTGGGACAATTTATTCGAATTATTCGTTATTCGAAAATCATGATTTTTTATTATTCGAACAAATATTTGACAAAAATTATTCGATTAATCAAATAAAATTTAATCGGTTGGACACCCTAATTGTTAACCCATACAATTATTTTTTAGGAGAAAGAATCCATTCCCAAAATGTATAATATGGATAAATTTAATAAATATTTTTGCAATTACAGTTTTTCATGTGAGGCATATTTGACCAGACGTTCTTGAATATCATAATCCTTCCAAAGAATGATAATACTCTACCTACTTTGACACACTAAAGAAGCACAATAGATATTGTTATTTATAGCAACACATGGCCACACGTACTGGAATTGACTTATATAAATGAAAGATAGGTCAATATATTTCACAGCAGTAGGTTGTCTAAGTTGACATTTATATTTTCTTTTGTAATTTTAAGTGGGTTGTCTATTTTGGTAGTAAGATTTGACTGAGTTAGAACTCCGTCAAATCACGGCGGCGTGGTTGAAGTCGATATGAGTCGATGAAATCGGCGGCGAGGTTGAGTCGATTTGAGCCGATGAAATCGGCGGCGGCGCGGCTCGTGCAGAAACATGCGGCGGCGGCTTGTCGGCTTAAAATCGGTCGGCTTGGGCAAATGGGCGAAATCGGACTGAAAATACCCTTAATATTTAGAGTATTTCATCATGTTTTTTAAATATTTTTGCTTATATTTGTCTGCTATTTGGTATGCGCTTGCCGCTTTTAGCATTAACGCGCACCATAAAGTGATTTTAAGTTGTACGGGGTGAAATGGACCAAAAAGGGATAAAAATGGTATCTATCAAACGACAACAGCTAGAAACACGGTGTGTGCATTCCTCTAATTGAGTAGAAACATAATATAAAAGTATTTTTTCCGAATTCGTACTTTTAAGGGGTAAGTAAGGGGGCTGTACCTGGAATAATGAAATTCGGTGTATATATTCATCTTATTACGCAGGCACATAAAAAAAAGGATTTTTCGAAATTCTTACTTTTAGAGAGTAAATTGGAAAAAGGGGATAAAAATTGTACCAACCAAATGGCGGCACTAGAGTCATGAAATTAGGAGTATACGTTCCTCTGACTGTGTAGACACGATGAACAAAAAGTTTTTTCCATATTCGTACTTTCAATAGATACAATGAGAACGGCTACCTCACCAATTATGAAAAATATCAATAAAAAATATATAAATTTTTCGACCTCCAACTTGTTAAGTCTTCCAGAAAGTAAATACCTAGGTGACGAAAACGATGATTTTGTAACATTGAGCAGTGAAAAGGAGTGATTTTTGTTACTGAACGAAAATATAATTAAACAAGTAAGGAAAAGCTAAAGTCAGTAGGGGCCTATTACATGGTAATCTACACTTTGTATCCCATTATAATTGAATTCGGAGAAAAATTGAAAAAGGGAACGAGAGTCAAAAGCGTAGCATAGTTACACTGATGATAACACGGACTGCATTCATGTTTAATTTACTTTTTAAGGCCCTATTTATATGGTCTCGTCAGTAATATTACTCCCAGCGAGACCTACATCTCGCCAATCTTACAATGCCGAGAGTTCGACCTCTTGTGAGAAATTAAGATTTGTACGTTTGATTATTTCTAAAATAATTCGACTGTAGCAAATATTTTAGAGTTAGAGCATATTCAAACTAATTGTTAATATTAAAAGTTGTTGTCCCAATTTGACTCAAAAGATTGCTATAAACGATTGCAACGATCTTTGTGGTAGTTGCATTGTCTTTCATGCACATTTGATGAAAACCGAGTACAGGTAGACCAAAATACGGGACAAAAGCAGAAATGATTTAAAACAATCTGAGAGTTCAAAATGAAAGATCGCCGAATGGCGGTTTAAATTTGAAACATCTGTGATTGAGAGTTAATATAAAATATTCAAAATTTTAGTTAGGTGCACAGACTTTAAAGCTTTATTGATTGTATTGCACTCGCCCCACTTTAATGTCCATGTGCTCACTTGCTCTTAAGCATGCGAGGATAATAGACGCATACCCACTCCGTTCGCCGATTTTTCGGAGGATGAGCTTATCGATTTTTGTGTTATGCGTTTCTATACAAAAATAAAGAGATGGAACATCCCATGATTCCCTCGAGGAGTCGGGGTTCTGTTAGGGGTTTATTTAGAAATATGTATGCATACACCCGTACATAGTCGTATTGACGGTGCATTCAAACATTTGTATGTGTACTTAACTTGTCTATTACTTGACCAAATGATTACATGATAATAACACCACACACACAGGTTCGGCAATTAAAAAATTAAAATAAATTGAAATATGCTAAGTAATAAATTAAATTAAATTCATAAATCCACCAAGGATGCATTTATAACTTATCGGCAGATATCTGATAATGCCATATAAAATTGTAATTGATGAAGGTTTAGTGTTTCTTAAAGTAAATTAAAATACTATAATATGAAGATACGTTGAAAAGCCTCAAAAACCAATATTTAAATAATAAAGCTGATAATGATATCATCCGTTGTCCTTTACTAATTACAAATTTCAGTGTAAATGTTCCATTGTTACACTTAATCCGAAATCATTGGTAGGACTGTATGCATCAAAACTAGAACCCCCATATATATATATACAGCTGAACCCCCGCCCGCTTCGCCAGGCAGAAAAACAGAAGGAAATTAAAATCAGGTTTCATATTGTTTTTTCTTGTGATCGGTAATATATGTACCACATATAATAAAGGTACTTTCCTGAGATACTAAAAAAATGGATATGTTCCATGGAGAATATTGAAGAACAGAACTTTAGTTTACGGCGAAAAAAGGAAGGATTGTCAAAAATCAAATTGATTTTAGGTTGAGTGTGATTCTCCTCCTTTCCATTACCAAAACAAATACTTCCTAAACTGGAATTCGAATGTACTACATCCAAAACACATAGAAAGTCAATCAAATTGTTCACTAATCAGGCAACACAAAAACTAAAAAATTAATATAATTTCCGTTTTCTTGACTTATGTCGGCTTTTGTCGAATTTTTGTAACCTTTCTTTACTATTGTGCTAAAAAACCAAAGAAAACGTGTAATTTTACAAAATTCAAATAAAAAATTCCCCATCATTCAAAATTCGCCCATTTGAATATCGTCTAAGAAAGTTGCAAATAAATTAAGTCACACAACAATATAGGAGTATCGGTTTCGAATATACTCTAAAACAGGTTTTAATTTCGAATGGGAAGGGTCACGGCCACTTTCCGCCCATCTTTGCACAACTATTTACACAAATTTTCAGCACTCTAGGTGTTATAGAACTGACAGTATTCGATAATAAGTTTTAACTTCGTATGTGAGATACCACACCCACTTTTCCAATACCGCCATTTTTGGCACAACTACGCAGGTTCAAGCTAAAGAGTGATTTTTTGAGGTTAGGATTTTCATGCATTAGTATTTGACAGATCACGTGGGATTTCAGACATGGTGTCAAAGAGAAAGATGCTCAGTATGCTTTGACATTTCATCATGAATCGTCTTACAAACGAACAACGCTTGCAAATTATTGAATTTTATTATCAAAATGCGTGCTCTGTTAAGAAAGTTCATTGCGCGCTTCCATTTTATGGTCAGTTTAATCGACCCACTGAAGCGGCTATTCGGGCTATTGTGACTAAATTTCGCACCAAATTTACATTGTTGGACATTAAACCACCAACACGCTTACGTAGAGTGCGAACTGAAGAAAATATCGCAGCTGTATCGGCCAGTGTTAATGATGACCACCAATTTTCGATTCGTCGCCGTTCGCACCAATTGGGTCTCTGTTACTCAAAAACGTGGAAATGCCAAAATTGGACTAAGCGGGTGGACCACCTAAGACGCAGCCGCGGTCAACATTTAAATGAAATTATCTTCAAAAAGTAAATGTCATGGACCAATCTAACGTTTCAAATAAAGAACCGATGAGATTTTGCAAATTTTATGCGTTTTTTAAAAAAAAAAGTTATCAAGCTCTTAAAAAATCACCCTTTAGATGCACTCACACAAAAGTTCAGCATTGTAAATAGCTGTAATCGAACTGAATATATTCAATAATAGTTTTTAACATCGTATTGGAGGTATCACGCCAACTTTTCCAATACCGCCAATTTTTGGAAAAACTACGCATATTGATGCTAGATGCACTCACATACAATTTCAGTATTGTATCTGTCATAGAACTGCATATATTCCAAAATGGGTTATAACTTCGTATGGGAGTTGCCACGCCCACTTTTCCAATACCGCCCATTTTTGGCACAACTACGCATATTGATGCTAGATGCACTTACACAAAACTGGCAATATTCAATAAAAGGTTTTAACTTCGTATGGGAGGTGCCACGCCCACTTTTCCAACACCGCCCATTTTTGGCACAACTACGTACATTGATGCTAGATGCACTCACATACAATTTCAGTATTGTATCTGTCATAGAACTGAATATATTCCAAAATGGGTTATAACTTCGTATGGGAGTTGCCACGCCCACTTTTCCAATACAGCCCATTTTTGGCACAACTACGCATATTGATGCTAGATGCACTTACACAAAACTGGCAATATTCAATAATAGGTTTTAACTTCGTATGGGAGGTGCCACGCCCACTTTTCCAATACCGCCCATTTTTATCACAACTGTGCAGACTAATACTTAGTGAACTTTCACAAAAATTCAATACTCTAGCTGCAACAGTACTCCGAATATGCTAATTTATAAAAAACGAATAAAACTCCAATTTGTGTGGGAGGTGCCACGCCCACTGAAAGTATCAAAAAATTATATAGCCAAAAATTATTCACCACCTGTTCAGTATGAACATACTGTGAACATTTCAAGAAGATCGGTCCACTAGTTTAGGCTGCTATACAGAAAGCAAACGAACACAGATTCATTTTTATACACTCCACGAGAGTATTATGTCTTTGTGCATTTGTTTGTAACACCCAAAAGGAAGAGAGATAGACCCATTGTTAATTATACCGATCGACTTAGAATCACTTTCTGAATCGATTTAGCAATGTCCGTCTGTCTGTCCGTCCGTCCGTCCGTCCATCTATTCTTGTAATCACGATACAGGTCGCAATTGTAGACAGAACCAAATGAAACTTTGCACAACGAAGTTTTTCGGAATAAGAACGAACGCTATTTAATTTGAAGAAAATCGGTTCAGATTTAGATATAGACCCCATACGAATTTCACTCCCGATTTGACTTTTTCCGCTCTAGAAACCACATATTGTATCAGATTGTCTTCAAATTTGTCAAAACATCTTATATTTCAACTAGAAACACCTGTGGTAAAAATGGGGCAGATCGGTTCAGATTTATATATAGCTCCCATACAAATTTCGCTACCGATTTTACTTTTTCCGCTCTAGAAACCACATATTTGAACAGATCCTCTTCAAATTAGGCGAAATATATTATATTTGTCCTAGAAATACCCATAGTGAAAATGGGTCAGATCGGTTCAGATTTACATATAGCTCACATACGAATTTCACTCCCGATTTTAATCCTTTCACTCTAGATACCATATATTACAAGAGATTTTCTTCAAAATTGGCAAAACATATTATATTTCAACTAGAAACACTTGTGGTAAAAATGTGTTAGATCGGTTCAGATTTATATATAGCTTCCATACAAATTTCGCTCCCGATTTAACTTTTTCCGCCCCAGAAACCACGAATTTTCACCGAATTTCTTCAAAGTGAGCATAACACCTTATATTTGAACTGGAAGAACTTATTGTGAAAGTTAGTCACATTTTTCCATGTTTGGATATAGCCCCGATACAAATATTCTTATCGATTTGACAAATCGAACCAGGATGTATTAGCCTATGATTAGGAAACATACAAAAATTCTTCCCGTTTTCACTTTTTTACCGAGTTGGACTGTATTCGGTTGGAAAGTGGAGTGTATCATATAGTCGGCCCCGCCCGACTTTAGCCTTTCCTTACTTGTTATATATATAGAAGATAAGCCAATGTGAAGGGTTTATTCAATCAATTAAAAATCTGAGCAATTTATATATGTGCCGGTTAGTATGACACCTATAAGTCACACTTTATCCGTTTTTAGATATACAATAAATAAAAATAAATATAAACATTTACAGGTTGTTCGACTAGAAACTTTATATTGAAATTATTATTTGCTTTCCAAATAATTTCATTTTATATGTTATTCGAATTATCTGAATTATTTTAAGTTGATATTATAAGTCGACCACTTTCAAACAACACAAAAGACAAATGCATAAAATGAGAAATGTCATTATACATTTACTATAAATATCAAAAAAAGTTCTTAAATTATAAATCTTAGCAAAGTAAAGACAAAAATTAATATGTCCCTTTTTTTGAATATTTGACTTGACACATATATTAACATGAAACAATGAGGTTCATAAAATCAAAAGTGGGTGCAATATGTTGTTTCTAGAGTTAATGTGGGTAATTGTAAAGTTCTAAGACGATCTAACATTTCCGTAACAAGGACCCACTAGAGCACTTACGCCTTGAAATGGGGCAACGAGGGTTAAAAATAATACCAATCAAAAGACAACAGCTGGAAATATAAAGATTTTTCGAAAATCGTGCTATTAATGGTGGATATTCGGAAAAGGGATGAAATTAGTACCCTCCAATCATAAAATTCTGTGTGTCTACACTGGCTGTCTACTCTGAAAGAATTATCTTCATACTACTTATGATTTTGTCTTAACATCAGTGAAAATTTTCATTAAAAAGTCGCCAAAGAAACACTTCATAAAATGTATGAAACATGTTTCGTAAAGCACAAATCAATGAAAAGTGGCATAGAAATTATGAAACATTTCTTAGATATTATCAAATGCAGTTCTTCATTCGATGAATTTTTGTCATACAAGTTCATTATTTTTCATAATATGATTTATGAAAATTTTCATAGATTTTATGAAGAAACTAATTAATTTTATGAAAAAGTTTCAATATTTATGAATATAATTTAAAATTTATACTGACTATACAAACAAGTAAGGAAATGCTAAAGTCGGCCAGGGTCGACTATATAATACCATACACCACTCCCTGCGTATATACCTCGCTTTTATTACTAAACGCAGGTGTTTCATGAGAGCAATTTTATGTAGTTCATATAAATTATTCAGTATACTATAAATTCATTTTTAGTCATATTTAAAAATTTGGTAAATAATTGATCCAATTTTCCGGCAGACAAATACAAATTATACAGTAGTAATAGGATGAATCGGACCGACATACGAAAGGAGGCCAATAACAACACTTGGGGCCTGGTCCAAAACATGGGCCTATATATTTCTCATTCACGGGATGTATTCATAGTTGAAATATAACATGGTGCGACGTAAGACGTTGTTTCTAGAGCTGTATTAGAGTAGAATGGGGGCCCCATTTGGGTTATTCCAAAGTATGGACACATAAATTTGACTTTTTATTCTTAGTTGAAATATAATATAATTTGCAAAAAAATCCGATGTAAAATTTGCGTTCTTGATGGGTAAAAATTAAAATTGGGCCATTTGCAAGAGTTAAAGTGGGTACATATAGATCATTTTCAAAGTAGGTATTCTTAGTTGAAATATGACATGATATGAAAAATTATATCGAGATCTAATGCACGATGTGGGTTCTAGAGATGTAATAGAGTAGAATGGGGGCCCAATTTTTATGGGGGTTATACCAAAATATGGTCCCATATATTTGACTTTCATAATATGTCTTCTTAGTTGAAATATAATACAAAATGCAAAATTTGATAAAATTCCCATGTAAATTGAGGGGGTAATAATAACAAGGAAGGAAAGGCTAATGTCGCACAGAGCCAACTATATGATACACTCCACTTTCTATCATACTACAATTCAATTCGGTAAAAAAGTGAAACCGGCAAGGATTTTTGTATTCTGTAAATGTATGTGTTTGACAAAAAATTTTAAATCGGAAAGGGCATCTGTATGGGGGTATATTGAAATATGGAACGATGTGACCCGCTTTCACCATGTATGTTTATAGGTGAATTATAGTATGGAAAGTTTGGTCGAAATCTGTGAAATATTTGGGAGCAACATCCTTATTATCCCTATTATATTATTGGTGTAAGTCTGTCTGTCTGTCTGTTTGTTCCGCAATCACGCGTAAACGGCTGAACCGATGTTGTTGTTCAGTACAGATAGATGCAGGTCTGGAAGGAACTATAGGCTATAGAATTTTTAAAAATTTGCTCAATGGGCGGAGGGGGCGTGGCAATAGTGTTTTAGAGATATAGAAGGCTGAAAATTGGTACATATATATTGCTGACCACGAGAAAGATCAATTTGATGCCGATATTAGGAATTTCGGTTTATGGGCGGAGTGGGCGTGGCAATATTTTTTTGAGGTAGAAGCCAGAAAATTGGACCGTATATATTACCGATCAAGAAAAAGATGAATTTGATGGCGTATTTTGGCTTTTCGTTTCGTGGATTTCGTTTGAGTTGGGACGTGGCAAAAGAGTTTTAAGCTAGAAGGCTGAAATTTGGTACGTGTATATTACTGATCACGATACAAATTTAGATGAAACCTGATTTTAAGTTTGCCATTTGCCTTTTTTTGCCTGACGGCGGGGTTCAGCTAGTTTGTATATATATAAATAAGTTTATATCTAAATCTGAACCGATCTTACCCACTTTCACCAGAGATGTTTTTAGTTGGATTATTAGATGCTGTGCCAATTTTAAAGAAAATCGGGTACAATATGTGGTTTCTAGAGCAGAACAAGTCAAATCGGGAGCGACATTTGTATGGGGGCTATATCTAAATCTGAACCGATTTGCTTCAAATTAAACAGCGTTCGTCCTTGATCCACTAAACTTACTTGTGCAAATTTTTGTTAAGATCGGACTATAATTGCGACCTGTAATTTGATTACAACAATAGATGGACAGACAGACGGACATTGCTAAATCGATTTAAAAAGTGATTCTAATTCTTAACTTAAAACAATGAGTCTATCTCGCTTCCTTTTGGGTGCACAAACGCACAAAGACATAATACTCTCGTGGAGTGTATAAAAATGGGGGCCATTTGTAAGGGCGCTACATTAAAAAGTGGGTCCATATACATCACTTTCAAAGTAGGTATTCTTAGAATGAAATATGAATTTAATATAATCTGCAAAATTTGAAAAACTTCCGATGTAAAATAAGGGTCCTAGAGAGGTAAAAATTCAAATGGGGGCAATAAGGACGCTACTTTAAAAAGTGGGCCTTTATAGATCACTCTCAAAGTAGGTATTCTTTATTGAACTATAACATGATCTGCAAATTTTTATCAAGATCCTATGTAAGATGTGGGTTGTAAAGCGATAATAGTATAAACTGGGGGCCATTTCCAAAACATTGACCTATATAGCTGGTTTTCAAAATACGTGTTTCTAGTATAACTGTAACATTGTTTGGAAAATTTGATAAAGATCCGATGTAAAATGTGTATTTTAGAGCAGTAATATTATAAATCGGATGTACATTTGTATGGGGGCTATAACAGAACATAGACCCATGCGGTCCACTTTCCGGTGAGATATTTCTAGTTCAACTATAACATGATCCTGAAAATTTGGTCATGATCCCATGTAAAATGTGTATTCTAGAGCAGTAATAGTGTAGTTTCTAGGGATATTTGTATGGAGGCTATATCTAAATCTGAACCGATTTTCTCCAAATTCAACACCAATCGTTGTTGGCCCAAAAAACTAACTTCTGCCAAATTTCATGACAATCGGACCACAATTGCGACCTGTAGAGTGCGAACAAGCTTAGATGGACAGCAGACGGACGGACAGTCAAAAAAGTCGAGAAACGGATTTGGTCCAAACATACTTAAAGTCTTAACCCTCTATCACTCATGAACTCCGATTTGTATGATTTTTTGTATTGGAGATGATAACAAAAAAATAAAATATACGTATTTTTTAATTTTCATTTATTTTTATTATTTGAAGAGAAACTCCCACAAATTGGGTGTGTTGCTTTTAGGCAACACTGAGGTATGTGGTAAAAATCTATATTACTGTAGGACATATTATGAAAGATGGAAGTTTCTGAAGCAGTTCTTGGTTTTTGTGTAGCATAAGGCTACACCGCATTTTTCACATACATTGTGAGTAAATCCAACACAGTTCTGAAACTTGCATCTGATTTTCTTATCAGACCATTGCGGCCAGTGCCCAATCTGATCTTGACGGACTGCTTTTGGAGGTACATGCTGAGCAGGTCCTTTTAGCTTTGTGGCTTCAATCTCGCCTTGCAACGAACGCCGACTAGATAAATTAAGTTTTGTACCCATTTTGCAAAGTGTCGCAGCAACTTCCAGGCGAAAATCGGCTGATGATAAGCGGGTTGATTAAAGGTTTTTGTATTCAGCAACCCTTTTATAAAGTAGCCATGCATTGGCCATGGTGAGATCTAAATAATGATAAAATAGTCGCATGGGCCACCTTTTGCTTCGCAAACGTATTTTATATATACCCATATGGCGATTGTATTCTCCGACAACATTGGATCATTGAACATTAGTTTCAGGTTTTTGACCAGCAAAAGTGGAAGCCAGATTGACAATTCTGTTGTCTTTCCATGAAACTGTTGAGACATCGACCCCGTTGATGACTGCTTACAATCCGGTATTCTATTTCTTCTTATAGTGCCGAGACTGAGAATGCCTTCTTTGGCCAGATACTCCATTAGGCGAAGAGAAGTAAAGTAGTTGTCGAAGTAGAGTTTGAAGTTCTGGTGCCTTGGAATCATACGCGCTAACCTCATGACGACGTTAGATGAGGCACCTAAATCTGGCTCCCCCTGTATGACGACATTTTCCTTGCCTGTTTCGATTTCTGTTTTATAGGCAAAGCCAGAAACGCCACTCAACACAAAGAATTTATAGCCCCACTTATGTGGTTTGTTAGGGTTTCATCTCTTCAACGTGTTCCGTGCTTTGGTGGAGCACATTTGCTCGTCCACACAAAGGTGCTCTTTTAGTAAAGTCCCAATCTAAATGCCGCATTCAAGGAGTCGACCACTGGACGTATTTTGTATAGCCGATCACAATCAGGGTTGCTCCTAGGTAGGTCTTTGCTATTGTCGTTGAAATGCAATGTTTGACGAATTTTTTCAAATTTGTTTAACGTAATGGTTTCCTGTATAAGGGGTGTTCCAAGTATTGGACTCCAGTGGTTAGTTTCTCTAGGTAATTGAATGAGAGACATTAGATATGCCACACCTATAAATTGCCTGACATCCTCTTCACTTATCCGAAAAGCGCTATTAGGATCTTTCTGCACTTGATATAAGTTAGTCTCCTCAGAAAGTTTATTGATTAATTCATTTGGAAATAGATAGAAGAAAACTGTACAGGAGTGTCTAGCTCAAGTAAATCAGGACCCAGCGTCTTATTTCCCATAAACATTAGCTGCTCTGCATTCAATTCAAAATTTTTATTTTTCCAGCGTAAATTCAGTTTATCTGGCTTCCCTTTAGTATCTTTTCTAACGTTCTTGGCATGGGAAGGTTGAGCAGTGCTCTCGTGTGTCGGTGCAGTCGCAGTACTAGACGAAGGACTTTCGTCAATCATTTCTATAGATTCTATTATGTAATCCAAATCAATATCTATCTCTGAAACTCCGTCTTCAAATGTTTCTAATGCAGGAATAAAATCGGGATCGGCAATGCTGTTGTCATCAAAATCTAAGCCATCTTCACTATCTGCAAGATCATTTAGAGTAGCACTAATTTTTTCGTCACTAAGAGGCCGCTTACGAGACATCCTGAAACATAAAAACAAGCAATAATCAGCATAACAAGTGTCAAACAAAATTTCACCCTTTTTGCCTGATGTAGCCTACGGGCAACAAACATTATTTGCCACCAAAAACAAAAAACGTAAAAATTGTTCAAAAAGAACATTCTACAATAAAGCTCAAACACTTACCTCTCCAATTTATCAAGATTACACACAAAACACAAGTACAACAATTTTTTATTATTTTTTGAAGTCACAGCAAACCGGCACTTTTCGTAAATACCAATAGTCAATAAAGAAATGTCAATTTCCAGCAAGTAGTGCCACCTAATTGTTCTATTTTTACAAGTTTATTAGCTCAGTATGTAAACCACGGGATACAGTGCGTGATTGAGCTAAAGAAGTTATTTCTATTAATTTTGAGGCATTCGAACGGTATGTTGCCTTCAGTCTACACTATGATACAGAGGGTTAAGTCATTTCCTGAATTTTTTCAGTCCCAAATGATATCTACAATCATACTCTGTATATTGAGGGTAAAAAAACTAACTACGAATTTGTGCTGTTTACTTTAATAATTTAATTGAAATTTTCATTACCCAAAATCGGTGTCGGTGTTATATTACATTATAAAATATCAGAATTTATTTAAAACCGTATACATATCGTAATTAGCATATTTCTAATCTACCGGTAATACTGTGGAAATATATTATATATATCAGATTATATTAAGTGTATTGATTTTTCAACGTGTAACTACACCTATATCGCATTTTGCGATTAGTCCTAAGCCATGTCTGTGTATTTACCGAACATTTTCATTTTCTTTGACAACGCCAAAAAAACAAACCGCACATTTCTTTAATATGCTCTCCAGAACATATTATATGAGCGTAAGAATAAATCGGTCACTGCATGCCCTCCGTAATATGAAATGACCTTAATATTTATCGTTTTCAGTGACATTAATCATCAGTTGTAACATCTTTGCGCACAACATTCCCTTCAATAATACAGTCGTGTACGTGCAGTGTTAAAAAGAAAATTGTTCATTTGCAATTAAAATGTTGATGGGAACGTTCTTTCCTTTATGGCACATACTTTGCAACAATGAACAACAACATTAAAGAAGAAATCGTAAGAAAATGTCATAGTCCGGCAACAATGATTTGTTTGATACACTACGCACTGAAAAATATGAATTAATTCGATTAATCGAATATTTTTGTACCCTCACCACCATTGAAATGGGGCGAAATCGGCCCAAAGGGAAAAAATTTTCCCTCACAAGCACTGAAAATACCCATAATAATCCCTAATATTTTAGCGTATTTAAGCATGTTTTTTGAATATGTCTGTTTATATTTGCTTGACATTTGGTATGCGCATTCCCTTATAGCAAAAACGTGCACAATAAAGTGATTTTTATTTGTAGGGGGTGAAATGGGGCAAAAAAGGGATACAAATGGCACATATTAAACGATAACAGCTAGAAACGCGAAATTTGGTGTGTGCATTCCTCTAATTGAGTAGATACATAATATAAAAGTATTTTTGCCAAATTCGTACTTTTAAGGGGTAAAATAGGAATAGAGGGATAAAAATGGTACCAACAAAACGGCTAGAATAATGAAATTCGGTGTATACATTCCTCTGATTGCATAGATAAGTAAAATACAAGGATTTTTGAAAATTAGTACTTTCTGGGGTTAAAATGAAAAAAGGGGATAAAAAAAGTACCAATATAATGACCGCAGCTAGAGTCATGAAATTCGGAGTATACATTCCTCTGAGTGTGTAGACACGGAAAATAAACTGATTTTTCGAAATTCGTACTTTTTGGGGTTAAAATGAAAAAAGGGGATACAAATAGTACCAATCAAATGACCGCAGCTAGAGTCATGAAATTCGGGATACAATGGTACAGAGGGATAAAAATAGTACCAACTAACTACAGCTAGAATGATGAAATTCTAATTGCGTAGAAACGTCAAGGGGGTAAAAATGGTACCAACCAAATGGGCGCAGCTGGAATCATGGAATTCGGTGTATACATTCCTCTGACTGCATAGATACGCAAAATAAAAAGTTTTTTTTTTCAAATTCGTACTTTTTCTTTTACGGCAAAAATTGTTTGAATCATGAAGTTAGGTTATTTTGCACTATGTACGTCTGATAATGGATTTTCAAAATTTGTACTTTTGGAATTAAAATAGAATGGGAATACAACCAACTGTAGCACCCACTATCTACCAATATTTATGGCTTCGAAAATATAAATATAAGAATATTTATTTTTTGAATTGACTTATTGGTAGCATTACCTTATAAGCGTGGTTTGAAATAATTATATTATTATATTTATTTATAAAATTAATTTGTCAATATTTGTATTTGTTTTGGTTTGGCTATATTAAAAAAATTATATTTTCCTGTAATATTACTGCACCGACAACCTCTGTGGAATGCAATCCATGGTGGAGGGTATATAAAGTTCGGCCCGGCCGAATTTAACGCCGTTTTTACTTGTTTTAAATATTTGTTGGAATAATGAAAAATTATGATTTTAGATAATAGAGTATAATTATAAAATGATATATATAATAATCGATATTATAGACAACATATTGTTATTATAAATTTATTTAGAATTAGCTTCATCTAGCTGTGCTCTATAATAAACGAAGGAAATTTCGACAAACCGGTTTGTATTGGTTGATTTATTATCTAAGTACTTAGGTGTATTAAATCCTAAATTTCAATGAAATCCACAATAAGTATATCAAATAGTTGACTGTCAAACTATAATCTCAAAGTTCAATATATCGAGGGCTTATATTCATAAGTGGCTATGAACAAATCATTATGAATCATTCTAGGAATCAGTTTAATCTAAAGAGGATTACTAAGTGCTACGATTAATAAGATTTCGAAATTTGCTATCGCGGTTTTATGGTTCATGTGCACGTTTAAAATTGAGCACTATGAATTTTGAAATAAGCACATAGCCATTAATGCTCAAATATATAAATAAGACTTATTGTAAACTCGATAACTTTTTTTACACATTTCTGGAATGTACACAGCGAGTTTAAAGATTCAAGCTTCATCCGTCAGATTGGTACCATTTGTATCCCCTTTTTCCAATTTTTTTACGAAAAGTGGATATTGCGGTAGGGCACGGTAAACAAAAAATACAAATGGGATATTTTTGGAAAATTTTCATTTTCGCGGCAAATATGGCTAAAATGATTTTCACTCATTGTTTTATGATTTTCTCGCGATCTAGCCAACGGATTCGACTGAATTTTTGTTTGTGTATTAAGAACCAATGTCGCATGTAACTTATACATATGTAGCCAATTGTTGAAAAATTCGCTGTTGCAATTGCTTTTATTCTAACTTTCTCTATCCAGGATTCTGATACCTTTCTGACACAAATATTCCGAATGAAGTGAGCAATCATGTGCCATAAAAAAAATTGGTATTCTCGATATGATAAATAGTTACGTAGGTTTTTCTAAAGATACTTTTCACAATTTTTGACTTTACAGCCACTATTTATCCTATCTTAGGCTGATAACTTGGGAACCAAAATGCTATTAACCGCGTAATGATGGTATTTGATAGTACGATATGCCCTAAATGTAGAAAAATGTTTTAAACAAAATCGTTGTAGCGAATTACAATCTACGGTTAAATGCTGCTCCATTTTCGAACTATATTATTTATATTATTTTTATGTTCATAGCCACTTTCGCAGTCACAAATTAACGTGTGAGTAGATAGCCAAATCAGAAAAATTTGAAAAAAGGCTTTAGAAAAAAAATTTCTTCTCCAAATTTATATGTCATCTGTCATCCAAATCCTGGAATAGTTTGGCATCAAAAACTCATTTTCGAGAAAATGGTTCATAGTCACTTATGAATATAAGCCCTCGATATTTCCAATGTAAAACAAGTAAGGAAAGATTAAAGTAGGGCGGGGTCGACTCTTCTCCCTCCACTTTCTATTCCATTAAATTCGATGAAAAAGTGAAATCGGCAAAGATTTTTGTATGGGTCCTATATTATGCTCCGATGTAACCCTTATTCACAATGTATGCTTCCATGGAAGGACATTTATGTCGGGCCTATATTAAAATATGGAATGTAGTGACCCACATTCACCATAAGTGCTTCTAGTAGAAATTTTGACAAATTTGAAGAAAATTAGTTAAAATACGTAGTTTCTAGAGAGGACAAATTCAAACCGATTTTCTATGGTTAACATATTTGGTTTCTAATTCAGAAAAAAATTTTATAGGACCTATATATAAACCTGAAACGATCTGACCGACCTGTTTCTACATGAAATATGTAGTAGAAGAAATTCAGATTTAGGGGCTAACCCCATACAAATATCGCTTCCGATTTGACTTTTTCCGCTCTTGAAATCACATAAGTTAGTCGATTTTGTTCATTTGTATGGCGACCGTATGTAAAGGGTGGTTAAATTGTAAGGGCCGAAGTTGAATGTGAACCACACATAAACGTCATGTTTTTTTCTACATTTCATTTGACATTTCTCAATTTCAGACTAACTCAATTTGAACCATGGAAAGATATACAATCGAGCAACGCGGTAAAGTTATTCAGGCTTATTATGAAAATGGGCGTTCAATCAAAATGCATATCGTGCACTTCGTGATTTTTTCGGTCAAATTAATAGTCCAAATGTGCATACAATCGGTAAAATCGTACAAAGATTTGAGCAAACCGGGTCTGTAGGAGATGTGAAAACACCAGTCCATGCTCGAACAGCAGAAAATATTGCTGATGTTCGGGATAGTGTGGCTGAAGAGCCGTCACCCTCATCTCGTCGTCGTGCCCACAATTGCACCTCTCACGCTCGTCGTTGATGAACATCATGCATAAAGACTTGCATTTACACGCTTACAAGGTGCAAGAACTAAAGGCTCTTGACCATTCCAATCGTCATCAATGCTCAGAATGGTGGCAAGGAATGGCAACAGTGGGTGATCAATTTTCGAAGAAAATCATCTTCAGTGATGAGGCACATTTTCATCCGCATCCGAAAATCCGCATTTGGGCGAAGAGGGATTGTCGAAAAACCAATGCTCCCACAAAGAGTGACTGTTTGGTGTGGTTTATGGGCTGGCGGCATCATCGACCCATTTTTTTCCAAAATGAGGCGAAGACCATTTACAGGAACTGCCTACTCTGAATGGTCTTCACTATCGTGAGATGATAACGAACTTTTTATGGCCCGAATTGGAAGATATGGATGTGGACGATATGTGGTTTCAACAGGACGGTGCCACTTGCCACACAGCTGACGAAACAATGGCTCTTTTGCGCGACAAATTCAAATGCCGTGTTATACCACGTAGTGGCGATGTCAATTGGCCGCCAAGAACATGTGATTTGACACCGTTGGACTTCTTTCTTTGGGGTTATTTGAAAGAAAAGGTGTATATCGATAAGCCAGCAACAAATCAAGAGCTAAATGATGAGATAATTCGGCACATTAACGGCATAGAACCTCAATTATGCCTCATCGTCATCGAAAATTTGAACCATCGGAACCATTTGGCCGATATTTTGTTCCATACATAATAGAGCCATACCAATATTATCATAATAAAAAGAAATGACAATAATTTCCTAAATAATTTGTGTTTTATTCAAAATCAACATAGGCCCTTAAAATTTAACCACCCTTTAAATCTGAGCCGTTTTCCTTCAAGTTAAATAGTGTCCGTTCACGGCCCGTTAAAATCGTTTAGGCCAAGTTTCATTGGGATGGGGCAGTAATTGCGACCTGCAATTTCGATTTAATAATATATGGACAGAAGTGCGGACATGACTAAATCGTTTCTCGTTATCTTTTGGCAATATATGTGGCAACCCGTACACGATGTACGTAATAAACGTAGCGCGGATATTAATAGTGATCACATAGTTATGGCTGAGTAAAATTTTAAACTGCAACACAGACTGATCTTCCCAACGTACAAGGTACAACGATATGAGCAAACAAATTCAAAAGCAAATGCGGAAAGACAAGCAAGATTATTTTGACTAACTGGACTCGGACGATCAAACAGCAGCGAACAAACTCACATGCCAATCTGTATGACCTACTGTAAGGTTAGCAGGCACATGTCCTTGCAATGAAAGGGACATAATGCATTAAATCGGCTATAAGAAAGTTAAATTGGTCAATTTTGTGGCTCATCCAAGATATAAAAAATGGTTCGTTTATAATTTTCTTATTAACAAAGTGCGTAAACAATGACGTTATACTAGCGAGCACAAATAAAAAATAAGAATCATATTTTCGGGCATGACTTTTTTACGACGACACATTAATGCAATGAACGAATGTTGCGAGGACATTGTCCATCACACCATCCACACCCACCGGCAAATCATAAGTTGTGGCAATTTAAACGTTGGAATCTTTAGAGACAAAATCGAGCAGACTCTTAAACAGGGGAGGTGTAAATCACAGTTTGTGGACATTTTTTTATATTTTTGGAAGGACATTAAATTTGTTACAACGAAAAAAGCATGTTAGTCATGATATTGCCTTAACAATAATTATGTGATGGAGGAAATTTGATCATTTAAAGAAATCGTCAACGCAATTTCAGGGGTTGTTTGCGGAGATACACAAATGTTTAATTCGAGTTTTATTGTGGCACAATGATTTATGAGGTGGTTTTTACATTGCTTGTATTTGGCCGTGCTGTCTTTGTTCCAAATATGTAATATACTTATATAGTTTGGGATGCCTACAAAAGTTGACATTGATACAATTTATCTTTCAAACAACACTGTCTCCATACTTATACATCCATAAATTTCCACATTGCGTCGATATTTCCTTAAAAGATAACTGTTTAAGGATGCATGAATTCACTCGCACTTCTTAATAGCATAAGAAAAATTTAATTATTTGGAAAATATGGTTTCTTCTACAACTTCCGATTCGTGTGAGATTCCATGAATTTGATTTATTTATGGTAGAGGTATCATGCAACTTTTGAGAAATATTTCATGTTTTCATTTTTATACCCTCCACCTGCAGGATGGGGGTATACTAACGTTGTCATTTCGTTTGAAACACCTTGAAATATCGACCTGAGACCCTATAAAGTATATATATTCTTCATCGTCATAAAATTCTAAGACGATCTAGCCATGTCCGTCCGTCCGTCTGTTGAAAGCACGCTAGCTTCTAAACGCAAGGAGCTAGGACGTCCAAATTTTCCACAAATGTGTCTTATAGTCGTAGATCGGTTGAGATTGAAACTGGGCGAAATCGGTCCAAAGGGAAAAAGTTTTCCCTCATAAATATCCATAAAAACCCCTAATATTTTAGAGTATCCAGGTATGTTTTTCAATATGTCTGCTTGTACTTACGCGATAATGGGTATGCGCATTCCCCCTATAACAAAATGTGCACCATAAACTGATTCTTATTGTTAGGGCAAAAAAAATCAAATGGGGCAAAAAGGGATAAAAATGGTACCTATCAAACAACAACAGCTAGAAACACGAAATTCGGTGTGTACATTCCTCTAATTGAGTCGATACATAATATAAAAGTATTTTTCCAAATTCGTATTTTTAAGGGATAAAATGGGAAAAGAGGGATAAAAATGGTACCATTCAAACGTCTGCACCTAAAATAATGAAATTCGGTGTATAAATTCATCTGATTATGATGATTTTCGCACTCTACAGGTCGCAATTGTTGCCCGATTATCATGAAATTTGGCAGAAGTTACTTTTTTGGACCAATGACGATCGGTATTGAATTTGGAGGAAATCGGTTTAGATTTAGATATATCCCCCATACAAATGTTGCTCCCGATTTGACTTCTTCCGCTCTAAAATCCACATATTGTACCCGATTTTCTTTAAAATGTGCACAACATTTTATAATCGAACTAGAAACACCTATGCTGAAAGTGGGTAAGATCGGTTCAGATTTAGATATAGCCCCATACAAATGTCGCTCCCGATTTGATTTTTTGTGGTATAGAAACGAAATATTGTACCCGATTTTCGTAATTGATTTTGTGTATTGTTGACCTTTTGTTTTATTAATTCTCTTTTGTAATTGTTCAGCTTGAGGCCATAGGAAAAACTGGTGTTGTTAGTTTTATTTTATTTTATTTTTCCCAATATTTCGGTTGCCTTCGTCAACCATCATCAGGGGTAAAAACAATTAAAAAATAATTAGCGTCGTCCTGTTCGTCTGCACAAGTTATTGTCAACTGGATTTTCTTCAACATTGGCACAACATTTTATAGTCGAACTAGAAACACCTACGCTGAAAGTGGGTAAGATCGGTTCAGATTTAGATATAGCCCCCATACAAATGTCGCTCCCGATTTGACATTTTCCGCTCTATAAACCGCATATTGTACCCGATTTTCTTTAAAATTGGCAAAAACATTTTATAATCTAACTAGAAACGCCTATGCTGAAAGTGGGTATGATCGGTTCAGATTTAGATATAGCCCCCATACAAATGTCGGTGCCGATTTGACTTTTTCCGCTCTAAAATCCACATACTGTACCCGATTTTCTTTAAAATTTGCACAACATTTTATAATTGAACTAGAAACAACTATGCTGAAAGTGGGTAAGATTGGTTCAGATTTAGATATAGCTCCAATACAAATGTCGCTCCCGAATGTTTAACCGATTTTGGCCAAACTTTGCATATTATATTTCACCAATAAACATTCATGGTGAAAGGGGGTCACATCGTTACAGGTATCAATATACCCCCATACAAATGTCATTTCCGATTTAGGATTTTTTGCCAAACACATACATTTACATGATTCAAAAATCCTCCCCGAATTCACTTTTTTACCGAATTGAATTGTAATGAGAAAGTGGGGTGATCATATAGTGGCTCCGTTCGCCTTTAGCCATTCCTTACTTGTTTGGGAGTTGCCTATATGCCTATTGGTATAAACCAAATGGGGCCCCATTCTGCCCAATTACAGCTCTAGAAACTACATCTTACATCGGATCTTCATCAAATTTTGCAGATCATTATATGTTTCAACTAGGAATACCTACCGTGAATGAGAAATATATAGGCGCATGTTTTGGCACAGGCTTCAAGTGTTGTTATAGGCCTTCAAATGTCCCTCCGATTCATCCTATTACCGCTGTATAATCTGTATTTATCATTCGATGTTGATCAATTTTTCCAGATCATGTTATATTTACTTTACTCGGAATATCTGGTGACAAATTGGATCAATTACTTCATTATTTACCGTATTCGTTAAATTTGACTAAAGATGAATTTAAAGTATAATTTATATGAACTACATAAAATTGCTCCCATGAAATACCTGGGTTTAGTAATCAAAGCGGCCGACTTTAGCCTTTCCTTATTTGTTTCCAAATACGTACTTTCAAGGGATACAATGGGAACAGAGGGATAAAATGGTACCAACTAAACGGCTACAGCTAGAACGATGAAATTCCGTGTGGACATATCTCTAATTGCGTAGACACGTAAATTAAAGAGTTTTTAGAAATCCGTACTTTTAAAGGGGTAAAATGGGAAAAGGGGATAAAATTGGTACCAACCAAATGGCATCAGCTAGAATCATGGAATTCGGTGGGTACATTCTGACTGCATAGATATGCAAAATAAACAGATTTTTTCAAATTCGTATTTTTTACTTTTACGGCATAATTTGGTTGAATCATGAAGTTAGGTTATCTTGCACTGTGTACGTGAAAGATAACGGATTTTCAAAATTTGTACTTTTGGAAGTAAGATAGGATGGAAATACAATCAACTGTAGTTTTTAAGTTTTTTGAAGATTGCTGTCTTATATTTACTTACTGAATCGACTTAAAGTATATTTTCGATATATACATATATTATCAACGTATTGGTATCCTTGCCGTATAAGCGTGGTTTGAAATAATATATATAATATATATATATAATATAATAATTTTATATTTATTATTTTTCCAACAATTTTATTTGTTTTGGTTTGGCTATATTAAAAAAATAACAGTTTCCTGTCAAATCGAAAATCTATAGACTCTGTGGAATGCAATCCATGGTGGAGGGTATGTAAAGTTCTGCCCGGCCGAACTTAACGCCGTTTGTACTTGTTTTTATTAGTTTTGCATACTCGGAAGCAAAATCATTTGTTTGCATTTTTTAGTTAAATTGAACTTATTTTCAGTTCACTTTTTTCCTATTATTAAGTAAAATTTTCCCTATTTTAAGTAAAAATATACTGGCTTTAAGGAAAAAAGTCAGCAAAATTGTCCTCAGTTTAAGTTTTAGTAAAATTTTAGAAAATTTTTATTTAGATTCAGTTTTAGAAACATTTTACTTAAATTTAGTAAAAATCTACTTGGATTGAGGAAAAACTTATTTAGATTTAGGAAAATTTCAGTAAAATTTTAATTAGAGTTAGTACAAATGTACTTGGTTTGAGGAAAAACTTATTGGAATTTTCCTCAGTTTGGGTAAATATTTACTTGAGTAAGAAATGTTTCATAAATTCTATGACTCTTTTCATTGAATTGTGATTTATGAAACATGTTTCATACATTTTATGAAATGTTTCTTTGGCGACTTTTTAATGAAAATTCTCACTGAGGTTAAGACAAAATCATAAATATTATGAAGATAATTCTTTCAGTGTAGGAACATTTGTTAATGGTAGTGATATATTTAACTATAGTATTTACACAAACTACTACTTCAATGTACTGAACAGAATAGTGGTACAATGTTATATGTCTTCCTTTAAGTCGGAATAACAAGCTGCGATAACAAAATTTAATTTGTTGATCAAACTAAAAAAAAATTGATTTTTCACATTGTCGCTAACAAAGGGTAATTTTTTAGCTATTACCTTTTTGGCAACACTGGTTTAAACAGCTGACGCACGTTTCGTGTTTTGTTTCTCTGCCAAACATCTTAAGTTTGGTCTATAATTTAACCATGAATCGTCTTACAAACGAACAGCGCTTGCAAATTATTGAATTTTATTATCAAAATGCGTGCTCTGTTAAGAAAGTTCATCGCGCGCTTCCATTTTATGGTCAGTTTAATCGACCGACTGAAGCGGCTATTCGGGCTATTGTGACTAAATTTCGCACCAAATTTACATTGTTGGAAATTAAACCACCAACACGCTTACGTAGAATGCGAACTAAAGAAAATATCGCAGCTGTATCGGCCAGTGATAATGATGAACATCAATTATCGATTCGTCGCCGTTCGCAGCAATTGGGCCTCGGTTACAAAAAAACGTGGAAATGCCAAAATTGGACTAAGCGGATGGACTATTTGAGGCGCAGTCAAGGTCAACATTTGCATGAAATAATCTTCAAACATTAAATTATATGGACCGTACTATCGATTCAAATAAAGATTTCATGCATTTTTCTGAATTTTATGTGTTTTTTTTTTGAAAAACTTTCCTATAGCTTTTAAAAAATCACCTTTTACAATATAAATATTTGTTTCAAAAAAAATTTGTGTTGACTTTTTTGGATTTAGCCATAAATTTGACTTACACTGGATAATTATCCAGGCTAAGTCTGACTTTTTTAAAATAAAATTATTTTTTCAAAATTTGTCACAAATTGATATTGCTGTTGGTGGAAATTTTAAAATATATATTTTTATACACTCCACGAGAGTATTATGTCTTTGTGCATTTGTTTGTAACACCCAAAAGGAAACGATATATATACCGATCGACTTAGAATCACTTTTTGAATCGATTTAGCAATGTTCGTCCGTCCGTCAGAGTACAGATCGCAATTGTAACAAGAACTAAATGAAACTTTGCACAACGAAGTTTTTCGGGATAAGGACGAACGCTATTTAATTTAAGAAAATCGTTTCAGATATATATATAGCCCCCATAAAAATGTCGCTCCCGATTTGACTCTTTTCACTCTAGATACCAGATTTTTTAGTAGATTTTCTTCAAAATTGGCAAAACATCTTATATTTCAACTAGAAAGACTTGTGGTGAAAATAGGTCAGATCGGTTCAGATTTATATATAGCTCTTATTCAAATTTCGCTCCCGATTTGACTTTTTCCGCTGTAGAATCCACATATTTTTACAGATCTTTTTCAAATTTGGCAAAATATCTTATATATCCACTAGAAATACCCATGGTGAAAATGGGTCAGAGCGGTTCAGATTTATATATAGCTCCCTCACAAATTTCACTCCCGATTTCACTTTTTCCACTCCATAAACCACATATTTTAAAAGGTCTTCTTCAAATCATGCAAAATATCTTATATTTCAACTAGAAACGCCCATGGGGTCAGATCGGATCAGATTTACATATAGCTGCCATACAAATTTCACTCCCGGATTGACTTTTACCGCCCCAGAAACCACGTATTTCCATCGAATTTCTTCAAAATAAGCATAACACGTTTACTTGAACTGAAAGAAGTTATTGTGAAAGTGAGTCACTTCATTCCATGTTTAGATATAGCCCCGATACAAATATTCTTCTCGATTTGACAAATTGGACCAGGAATTAGTATTAGAAACATACATAAATTCTTCCCGTTTTCACTTTTTTACCGAATTGAATTGTATTCGGATAGAAAGTGGAGTGTATCATTTAGTCGGCCCCGCCTGACTTTAGCCTTTCCTTACTTGTTTTATTTTGAGTGAAATTTTAACATTTTGATTAGATTTTTGTTATCGCAGCTTAGTTATCCAGCCTTGTGGAAAAACAGTCCTATTATCCGAGCGGCTATAATTTGTTTGTTAAATTTTAACAAAAATAAAATTGGGGGGCTATATCCACCCCCAGAAGAGTGTTCCTCCTACGTCAATGCCGAATAGTCACCATGCCACCTGAAAGGACACTCAACGGAAACGGAGCTGCATGAAGCTCTTACTACATTGATAGATCCATTGGCAAGCTTTGTGCTTTCAAAGTCTCCTTTATTCGCTTTTAATAATGTAACAACATCGCCATAGAAAACTCGGGCGTTGAAACCAGCCTAAAATATGAAGGACTGCAGAATTATTACAGAGGTCCCAATTAAAACATACCAATATCAATTAGAGTGATCAAACCCGAGACCGAAAACCGGGTCAACCAGGTTTTTCACCTGAGAGCGACCGTCCGGTTTTTTAAAATTGCGGTTTTTGGAAACCCGGGAAATCCGGCTTTCTATGCCGGTCTCAACCGGATTTTTAGCTCATAGAATGCTTTTTATTAGGGACCGGAAATTAACTAAACAAAGTTACAAACACAGCGATACTGTGAGTCTAAAATGAAGAAGTTCGTCATAGATTTCACATGCATTTCTTATAGGCAGAAGAAAAATCGACGCCGTTCACCATTTGCCGCTGCGGATGTTCACCAGCCATACACATAAGAACAAATGTGATTACTTTTAGAGGTGTTTTCAGGAGCGTTTAGTTCACAGACGGTTTGACCCAAGGGCGAAATATTTGACAGATAATCATTAAATAATCCAGCATTCATTTCAGGGGGTGGCCGCAGCAATTTTTTCGCGGTCCAGCCTTATATGTATATTATACTCGTAATGTGAGGTTCATGAACTTTGTGAATTTAAGTGAAAGGTCCTTGTACTTCAAAGGTGTTCGGACCTCTTCTAAACTGACTATTTGGAATAATAACTGCAGGACGAAAAGTAATGATAGGTTGATATATTATTAAAAAATCGCCAAATTTTGGCATTTTTGGCAATGTTTCGAGAAAAACCCCAAAAAAATCCGGGCTGTCCGTTTTTATAAAAAGAAAACCGGGCAACCGGTTTTTTTTTTAAATTACGGTTTTCGAAAACCCCGAAAACCGGACGTTGGAGAAAAACCGGAAAAACTAATATTGATACACGCCCTCCTACTGAGTTCGCGCTCGAACCTTCTTGATTCGAATATCCACTGGTAGCGAAATGCTGAACATCGATTGAAGAAAGCTAATGAGTGCTACTAGAGCTGCCACAAAATGTTTGGTAGCCTATGCGTACATCCTTGGTATTGGAGAAACATAATACACCGACTTCAGTACAACTCAGAAGAAGGGGAGACCCATATATCGAACATGCAACTGAGGTATAATCGAACGGCTCCAAAATGTGTTGGATTTGGTTGTGGTGTATTCTCAGAATATTATTCTGAGGATACATTATTCTCTTTCGGGCGCAAGTATTCGCAATTCAGGAAATATTCAAAAAACTTTCTGCTTTAGGCTTAACGGGTCTCACAGTAAGGTTTGTAGATAGTAAAGTTGCCCTCTTGCCTCTTATATCTAACCGCATAACATCTACTTTACAGCATTAGTAGTAGTTGAGAATGAGTTATCACTCTGAATTCACTCTTATGTTTGATGTATGGTTCCTTAATTGAGACTAGAGATTGGCGCGACTCACGTGAGCGTGCGTGAACGTGAGTAACGAAAAAATCTTCGTGCGTGATTCAATTTGTTTCCTTCGTGAGCGTGCGTGAAAGTGAGAATGAGTGAATTGAGACTTTCTATCAGGAAGCTGGAGCTGTCAGGAACATCCTAGGCCACCTTTTTTTCTGAGAATACACTGCAACCAACTTCACAATTCATTTTTGGCACCGTCCGTGAATACCACTGTCTCATATTCGACAAATGAGTATTCTCTGGCCCACTCCTTCCTTGTAGGAAATTTGACATCGAATGGTGTTACTAATGTAATTCTAATGGATAGGAGAATCTCTCTTAATTCTGAAGATGGTGTATCTAAATGAACAATTTTGGTGTTCAGGTGTAAGTATCACATTCCCCTTATTGTCAGCACCAAGAAGAAGAAGATAAATACAATAGTTAATTTTATTCAACATAAACAATGAATTTAAGTCCCAATTAAGCCTGTCTTATATTTTCGATATTAAAAATTATGATGGTATTTGGATTTCAAACATTTTGTATTACTCATGTAATAGAGTACAATAGCTTTATTTTCTAGATGTCCAGCGTTTCGTTTCCAGTATAGCGGTTTCCACTATTCTAATTTGTAGTAAACGAAGAGCAGAATATAATAGAAGTGTCTTAAAGCTTCGACATAATGTTTTTCAAAATAACCGCATATTAGTGTCACATTTCCTGTTTTGTCAAAACAGTGCACCAGCGCACGGATCTGCTCTTGCGATGGCCGAAATCATTCATTTAATGTTCCAATAGATTTACTCGCTTTAGGTCTCTAGAAATATTTTCTCTTTACAAGCTTGGAAAAATGGCTCAGTGGAAAATATTTAACAACAATGAAAATATAAAATTTTTGGTATTGGATACTTGTGAGCTTGTCTTTTCTTATTATAACAAACGTAGCGGATGGTATAGACCACGGCTGCACAAAGTGTATGTAGCTAGAAAGCGACTACTTTGATATAAATAAATATTTTCCTCAATTTGGTTTTGATACTCAACTCCTCCAATAACAAATAGTTAAACCACAACCATGGGTGTGGCTAGGGTTTGCATCCCGGGATTTCCCGCGGGGAAATTCCCGGGAATTCGCATATTTTTCATTTCCCGTATCCCGGGAAATTCGTACGGGAATCCCGCGGGAATTCAGTAGAAATTTTACATATTTTTTCCATCATTTCCTCAATAAAAATGTTGTACAATAATTTAGCTCATATCGATTTTAATAAGGTATGTCAAATATTGCAGTTCGATGATAAATGCGTTCGGATATGCAGCCAAAATTCGCCTTTTCGGGGTCAAACTCCATATGAAAAAAATTAAAAACCCGGAAATTTAAAAATCCGATTTTGGGCGTGTATCCAAAAGCCTGAAATAAATGAAGTCAGTCGTTCATTTAATGTTTTAAACAATACTATAGAAAACGCAAGTAAAATATTGTATTAAACAAGTAAGGAAAGGCTAAAGTCGGGCGGGGCCTACTCTATGATACACTCCACTTTATATCCGAATACAATTTAATTCGGTGAAAAAGTGAAAACGGGCAGGATTTTTACATCCTGTAAATGTGTGTGTTTGACAAAAAATGTTAAATCGGAAAGGACATTTGTATGGGGGTATATTGAAATCTGGAACGAAATAGGTGAAATATAATATGTATAGTTTGGCCAAAAATCGGTTAAACATTTGGGAGCAACATTTGTATTTGCGCTATATCTAAATCTGAACCGATCTTAGCCACTTTCACCATAGGTTTTTTACTTGGATTATAAGCTGCTGTGCCAAATTTAAAGAAAATCGAGTACAATATGTGGTTTCTAAAGCAATCGTCAAAGCAAAGTCAAATCGGGAGCTACATTTGTTTGGGGGCTATATCTAAATCTGAACCGATCTTACCCAATTTTTGCATAGGTGTTTCTAGTTGGATTATAAGATGTTGTGCCAAAGTTAAAGAAAATCGGGTACAATATGCAGTTTCTACAGCGGTAAATGTTAAATCGGGAGCGACATTTGTATGGGGGCTATATCTAAATCTGAACCGATCTTACGTAATTTCTGCATATGTGTTCCTTGTTGGATTATAAGATGTTGTGTCAAATTTAAAGAAAATTGGGTACAATATGTGGTTTCTAGAGCGGAAAATGTCAAATTGTATGGGGGCTATATCTAAATCTGAACCGATTTGCCTCAAATTAAATAGCGTTCGTCCTTGATCCACAAAACTTACTTGTGCCAATTTTTCTTAAGATCGGACTATAATTGCGACCTGTAGTTTGATTACAACAATAGATGGACAGACAGACAGACAGACGGACAGACGGACATTGCTAAATCGACTCAGAAAGTGATTCTAAGTCGATCGGTATACTTAACAATGGGTCTATCCCGCTTCCTTTTGGGTGTTACAAACAAATGCACAAAGCCATAATACTCTCGTGGAGTGTATAAAAAGTCAAGATAGCTGTCTAAAAAAAGAATTTATAGTTTTCGAAGCAACAGGACAAAGAGCAGACAACAGAAACATTTTATTTAATACTCCACTGACTACATCTGTTGAATGTGAACGATCGTTCTCCGCAGCGTCCACATTTTCCAATAAAATAAGAAAATCTTATGAGGCCATAAATGCATTGTCTGCTCTTAAATATACACTTGCAAATTTTGATTACATACATTTAATTAATTTTGAAACTTGAAAAGATGTTTGAATTGAATTCTGTAACAGGTTCGTTGTGAAATAAATTTTTATTTTACTGAACTGGGAAACTCTCCTGGCTTAAGACCATTTTGAACCTATATTTTATAGAATGCAAATTTATTCAAAAATAACATGGTAACATTTATTATTTGACTGCACGCTACCACTATCATGATTTCCACCCTGTGAAAAGTTTCGTCAGGTGGCCTCATTAAGTAAATGATTTTCACAAACCAATGAGAAGCACAGCTCACTTGCGGAATATCCGTTCCAAAAATAGCTCCAAGTAATGAAGCACACATGTCACCTTAATAAAATGTGAATGTTTCATTGTAAAAAATAAGCTTAACTCATGGTAAATGATATATTGACGATTTCCCGTGCTGTCCCGGGATCCCGGGAAATTGAAAAAATAATTCCCGTATCCCGGGAAATAAAAAGTACGCGAAAATGCAAACCCTAGGTGTGGCACATAGCCGAATCTATCCCACATACATGTTGATTATGTATACTACATTGCAAGATCATAGCTAGTTGTCGGAATTTGCGGCTTTCAATCGAATCATATATCCTAATTTGATCCTAATTCTGATTAGACTATTTGATTTATGAGAAATACAATACCACTAGTGCCATCTAGCGCTAAATAGTGTAGACAAAACTATTCCGAACTTCTAATAAGACTAATGTCGATAATAAAGTGCTGTCCCTGAAAAGTTACGGATAAAATAGAAGGCGTTTCATTTCCCATTTAAGAGCGTGCTGCCGGAAAGGGCTCTCTTAAATTTAGACCGGTTTGGTAGCTCCGGAAAGGGGGTTGATGGCCAAATCCACACAAACAGAAAATCAACCACCAAAAACTAAACAAGAAATCAACCTGGGTTGCCAACCAACTCGAACCAACACTAAATCACAATGACACGAACTAACGGAGCAACTGAGTAGAGTGATAGAGCACGACGATGCTACGTAATGATATGGCCGAGAAGCCAAGAACACGTCTAAACAGTATGGCAGCCACCAGCAAAATGCATAATGGTTGCGTATTATGGTCGGACATCATCAGTAACACCTATAAAGCCGATGCTGAACTCCCGGGTGCGGTGGGGGATTTGTGCCATCGGTATGCGCATGTCAGCGGCTACTGACAATTTTTGTTTTGGAGCTGCAGTCATAGGTATACGGAAAAGAGTTTTTATAACTATGCAATGTTTTGTTGCTGTTAGTTTTATGTACACATTCATATTTATGTATATATACCATATAGCTATCTATATGTATATGTGATATATTAGATGCATTCAGAAATGCAAAAATGCAATTTTCATATGCTATGTACATATGGGCATCTCCGAGTGGCTTGGACGCAACATTCACCAACTTTTAACTACGCCGAAAGCAATAAAGAAGCTGAAAAAGGATCTGTATTTTTAGTGTTCTAAAGCTCTGAAAGAGAAGTACATTTTTGAAATATATTTGCAGGATTTAATATAAAATTATAAACAATTATGTAATGAAACGGACTCGACCCAAAAGAGAAGTTTTGAGAACTTTGTTTTTCTTTGAAAGTCAAAGGGTTATCGCCCTAGTAAATACTCGATTAAAATACACCGAAATTTGTGAAAATCTTTTTTTGACGATTTGTCCTATTTTGTTGGATTGGTCAGAGAGCATTTCACAGATTAGAGGCATTCGACTTTAGGTAGAATTGCTGTGCTATAAAATTATGATAATTAAAAACAAGTAAGGAAAGGCTAAAGTCGGGCGGGACCGACTATATAATACCCTACACCACACCCTGCGTATGTAGCTCGCTTTGATTACAAAACCCAGATGTTTCATGGTAGCAATTTTATGTAGATCATATAAATTATACAGTATATAAATTCATCTTTAGTCAAATTTAATGAATATGTTTAATAATATGGTAATTGATCCAATTATCCGAAGACAAATACAAATTATACAGTAGTAATAGGATGAATCGGACCGACATTTCAAAATGGGGCCTATAACAACATTTTGGGCCTGGTCAAAAACATGGGTCTATATATTTCTCATTCACGGTAGGTATTCCTAGTTGAAAAATATCATGATCTGCAAAATTTGATGAAGATACGATGTAAGATGTAGTTTCTAAAGCTGTAATAGATCAGAATGGGGCCCCATTTGGGTTATAGCAAAGTATGGTCATATGGGCATCACCCAAACAAGTAAGGAAAGGCTAAAGACGGACGGACTTTCTATCTCATTATAATTCAATTCGGTAAAAAAGTGAAATCGGGAAGGATTTTTGTATCCTGTAAATTTATGTGTTTGCCAAAAAATTTTAAATCGGAAAGGACATTTGTATGGGGGTATATTGAAATCTTGAACGATGTGACCCGCTTTCACCATGTATGTTTATTGGTGAAATATAATATGTAAAGTTAGGCCAAAATTGGTTAAACATTCGGGAGCAACATTTGTATGAGGGCTATATCTAAATCTGAACCGATCTTACCCACATTCACCATTGGTGTTTCTAGTTCGATTCTAAAATGTTGTGCCAATTTTAAAGAAAATCAGTTACAATATGTGGTTTCTAATATGTGGTATCTAAATCTGAACCGATCTTACCCAAATTCCGCATATGTGTTTCTAGTTGGATTGTAACATGTTGTGCCAAATTTAATGAAAATCGGGTACAAGATGTGGATTTCAGAGCGGAAAAAGTCAAATCGGGAGCGACATTTGTATGGGGGCTATATCTAAATCTGAACCGATCTTACCCACTTTCACCATAGGTGATTCTAGATCGATTATAAAATGTTGTGCCAATTTTAAAGAAAATCAAGTGCAATATGTGGTTTCTAGAGCGGAAAATGTCAAATCGGGACCGACTTTTGTATGGGGGCTATATCTAAATCTGAACCGATTTCCAAACCAATTCCAATGGTCCTTGGCCAGAAAAAATAACTTCTGCCAAGTTTCATGACAATCGGACAACAATTGCGACCTGTAGAGTGCGAACAAACTTAGATGGCCAGCAGACGGACGGACGGACAGACGGACAGACAGACATCGTTAAATCGACTCAGCTGGTGATTCTAAGCCGATCGGTATACTTAAAGGTGGGTCTAGCTCGAATATTTCTTGGTGTTACAAACATTTGGCGCGAAACTAACTTATAATACCCTAGTCCACGAAGTGGTGTAGGGTATAAAAATAATTTTATGATATTTTTCTGCAAAGTGCGATATTTGTTTACTCTTACAAACTAGATATGCTAACTTTTTTAAATAAATTTTGATGTTACATTATTGTATTATTATATAAATAATTTTAATGACCATAACGCATACAACAAAATGTTTATATTGCGTGAGAGTCCTCGACTATTTATATAACTGCAACTATTAATACTTCTTGGTAGTAGTATTTTCAGTCGTCCTTAAGGAAAATGCTTCCATCTAGTTCGATTTCGTGTATTTGCAATTCCATGACCCCAGCTACAGCCGGTTGCTTGATACACTTTCTATACGATTTTGCTTCACAAAGTACGAATATCGAAAACCTATTGTCTTGCGCTTCCGCAGTGTCCACTCCACACTGCAACCTAATGATTCTAGCAACTTCCGTTTGACAGTTTTAGCCCCATTTTACCATTTTACCGACTTTAAAAATATCCCTTATCGCCTTTCTTGTAATGTAAACACAAAATCTTTCACGCCGAATTTTTAGTGATAAGTAGAAATATTTTTTGATGTGTCTAAATATGATTTCTATAGAGATTCAAGATTTCTAATTGGTATAGATTCATGTTCAGACTGTTTAAATAATAATATTTCGAAATGTCTCTTCATTTTTTAAATCTCAAATATGTATTACTTCGAATAATAAATACAGTGTTTGGTACTCGATGAAATACATAATGATATAAATAAACAACAATTAAAAAAATCCGTAGATAATTTTATAGTTAAATTTATTGTTGTTTGTATGTAGTGTTGGTCTGTTATGTTGTATGTCTTGTCATTATTTTTAAATCCTAAAAATCAAGGTGAAAATAATATTCTATATTTTTCCGACAACAGCGGTCAAAAATTCTAAAAGAAGAATGTTCTTTCGAATAGACAGAATAGTCCTTTAAACAAGAGCTCCTTAGTTTAAAAATAGTGAAATTATGAAGCTTTCATCACCACCCCTGTCGTTAGTTGTTAATGAAATTGAACAATATTTGGTGTATTAAATGCTTACATAGTAAGCAATTTTAAGAAAATTTTCAAAAAATGCAAGGAAAATTTTAAGTCGGGCGGGGTCCATTGCAATTCAATTCGGTGAAAGAAGTGAAATCGGATCTATCTCAGGTGAAGTATATCGTGCTCTATAAAATCGTGCCAAATAAAATCAAAATATGTAAAGGTATGTGCCTTACAAATTTAAATTGTAAGAGCCGATGTTGAATGTGAATCACACCTAAACGTCAAATTTTTTTTCTGCATTTCATTTGACATTTCTCAATTTCAGACTAACTCAATTTGAACCATGGAAAGATACACAATCCAGCAAAGCATTAAAATTGCAGGCTTATTATGAAAATGGGCGTTCAAATCAAAATGCATATCGTGCACTTCGTGATTTTTTCGGTCAATTTAATCGTCCATTTTCTCATCTCAGCAGAATTGCCGCATTTGGGCGAATGATAATCCAAGAGTGATTGTCGACAAACCCATGCACCCACAAAGAGTGACCGTTTGGTGCGGTTTATGTGCTGGCGGCATCATCGGGTCGTATTTTTTCCAAAATGGGGCCGGTCAGGTAGTTACTGTCAATGGTGTTCGCTATCGTGAGATGATAACGAACTTTTTATGGCCCGAATTGGAAGATATGGATGTGGACGATATGTGGTTTCAACCGTCCTGGTGCCACTTGCCGCACAGCTAACGAAACAATGACTCTTTTGCGTGACAAATTCAATGGCCGTGTTATCTCACGTGGTGGCGATGTCAATTGTCCGCCAAGATCATGTGATTTGACACCGTCGGACTTCTTTCTTTGCCAGCAACAATTCAAGAGCAAAAGGATGAGATAATTCGGCACATTGACGGCATAGAACTTCAATTATGCCTCAGCGTCATCGAAAATTTGAATCATCGGAAGGAGGTGTGTCGCGGCGGCCATTTGCCCGATATTTTGTTCCATACATAATTGAACCTTACCAATATTATCATAATAAAAAGAAATGACAATAATTTCCTAAATAATTTGTGTTTTATCAACATCGGCCTTTAATATTTAACCACCCTTTAGAAGACAAATGTTAAATCGGGAGGTCATTTGTATATCCGCGCTATAAAAACCTGGAACGTTGTGACTAACTTTCTCCAAATACAATGTTTACAGGTGTAAAATAAAATTTTGTCTCAAGCTTGCCCAAAATCGAATGAAGTTTGTAGTCTATATATCTATAAAAATCAAATCGGGAAGTACAATTAAATCTGAGCTATATCAAACATGGAACGATGTGATTTGCTTTCAATATATGTACTTGTACATGTTCTGCCAAATTTGAAGAACGAAAAAATCAAATCGGGAGCGAAATTTGTATGGGAGCTACATGTAAATCTGAACCGATCTGACCAACTTTCACAGCAGATGTTTTCAGTTGTTATATAAGTTGTTGTGCAAATTTATAACAAAATCGGTTAAAGTGCGTGGTTTCTAGAACAGAAACAGTCAAATCAGGAGCGATATTTGCACAGGAGCGATATATGTAAATCTGAACAGATATGACCCACTTGCACCACAGTTTTTTCTAGTTATACACTCCACGAGAGTATTATGTCTTTGTGCATTTGTTTGTAACACCCAAAAGGAAACGAGATAGACCCATTGTTAATTATACCGATCGTCTTAGAATCACTTTCTGAGTCGATTTAGCAATGTCCGTCTGTCTGTCTGTCCGTCCATCTATTCTTGTAATCACGATACAGGTCGCAATTGTAGACAGAACCAAATGAAACTTTGCACAATGACGTTTTTCGGGATAAGGACCAACTCTGTTTAATTTGAAGAAAATCGGTTCAGATTTAGATATAGCCCCCATACGAATTTCACTCCCGATTTGACTCTTTTCACTCTATATACCACATATTACAACAGATTTTCTTTAAAATTGGCAAAACATCTTATATTGTAACTAGAAACACCTGTGATAAAAATGTGTTAGATCGGTTCAGATTTATATATAGCTCCCATACAAATTTCTCTCCCGATTTGACTTTTTCCGCTCTAGAGACCACATAATGTATCAGATTGTCTTCAGATTTGGTAAAACATCTTATATTTCCACTAAAAACTCCCATGGTGAATATCGGTCAGATCGGTTCAGATTTATATATAGCTCCCATACAAATTTCGCTCCCGATTTGACTTTTTCCGCTCTAGAAACCACATAATGTATCAGATTGTCTTCAGATTTGGTAAAACATCTTTTATTTCCACTAGAAACACCCATGGTGAATATCGGTCAGATCGGTTCAGATTTATATATAGCTCCCATACAAATTTCTCTCCCGATTTGACTTTTTCCGCTCTAGAAACCACATATTGTATCAGATTGTCTTCAGATTTGGCAAAACATCTTATATTTAAACTAAGAACATCTATGGTGAAAATAGGTCAAATCGGTTCAGATTTAGATATAGCCCCATACAAATGTCGTTCCCGATTTGACATTTTCCTCTGTAGAAACCACATATTGTACTCGATTTTCTTTAAATTTGGCACAACATCTTATAATCTTACTAGAAACACCTATGCAGAAATTGGGTAAGATCTGTTCAGATTTAGATAAGCCCCCATATAAATGTCGCTCCCGATTTGACTTTTTCCGCTTTAAATGCCACATATTCTAATCGATTTTCTTTAAATTTGGCACAACATCTTATAATCTAACTAGAAACACCTGTGGCTAAAGCGGGCTAGATCGGTTCAGATTTAGATATAGGCCCCATACAAATGTCGCTCCCGATTTGAATTTTGCGCTCTAAAAACCATATATTGTACCCGATTTTCTTTAAATTTGGGACAACATCTTATAATCCAACTAGAAACACTATGCAGAAATTGGGTAAGATCGGTTCAGATTTAGATATAGCCCCCATACAAATGTCGCTCCCGATTTGACTTTTGCCGCTTTAAAAGCCACATTGCTCGATTTTCTTTAAATTTCGCACAACATCTTATAATCTAACTAAGCAAAACTATGGTGAAAGTGGGTAAGATCGGTTCAGATTTAAATATAGCCCAAATTCAAATGTTGCTCCCATAAGTTTAACCGATTTTGGCCAAACTATACATTTTATATTTCACCTATTTCGTTCCAGGTTTCAATATATCCTCATACAAATGTCCTTTCCGATATAAAATGTTTTGTCAAACACATACATTTACAGGATACAAAAAACCTTCCCGTTTTCACTTTTTCACCGAATTGAATTGTATTCGGATTGAAAGTGTAGTGTATCATAGAGTCGGCCCCGCCCGACTTTAGCCTTTCCTTACTGGTTTAAATATGAGTTGCTGATGCGATTTACTTCAAATTAAAAAGCGTGCGTCCTTGGTCTACAAACCAATTTTTTTACGATCGGACAATAATTGCAAAATCTTCGACTACAAGAATAGATGGACGGACATGGCTAAATCAATTCAGAAAGTGATTCTAAGACGATCGGTATACTTAACAATGGGTCTATCTCGCTACCTTTTGGGTGTTACAAGCAAATGCACAATGACATAATACTCTGGTGAATGGTATAAATATATTAAAGAATAACGGACCCAATACACTTCCTTGAGTGACACCAGAAGTTCGAATATAAGTAAATATATGAATAGAAACCGTCTAAATCACCTAAGAAAGAAATTGCCATAGGTTGTACCTTTAGGTAGAGATACAAGGGATTGTTATGAATTACATAGTGCATTATGCCCAAAAGAAACGAAGTCGACTCAGAACTGGGCTGTCTTCCATCCATTTGCTGTAATCAATGTCCGGGACACATTTTTTCCTTATGCAGGTCTTTTGAATCACTTCTGTTTCTGTGCATTGTCCCATATGTTTGCATATGCAAAAATGCATCGTATGTATAACATTTTTCTATATACTTCTATATATGCAGCAACTGTTCCTCCTGCCTCCTGCTCCTAACTTTGTGGTGATGTGTCTGTCTATTGTCTTTTTTTTTTGGGCTGTATTCGCCTACTCGTATCTACTGACATTTTTTATTAGATCCATTTTCCTTCAATTTGTGCGGCCATTGTTGTTGGCTTTCGTTTTATCTGCCGTTAGAAATTGCATTCTGGATTTGATAGACTGTATTGTTGCAGAGAATGTCCTATGAATCATTAATCACAAATTTATAGATTATGTATGGATTTGCAGACCAAGTCCTGGCATTTGGTTATATGATGATAATTTTCAAGTCAAATTCGTAATGATGAAAGTCCAAATCGTTGTGACGAAAGTCCTGACAATCATTTGCTATTGTTTTTGTGGCCTTTGGATTACATGAAAAAAAGTATATATATTGAAATTGATATTAATCGTTGTGTGTAATTGTCGGCACACGTGATTTAATAATACACAATACAAATGCACTAATTAAGTGTAAAATAATGCTTACAATTTATTCTGAATATTACATTGGAAATACATAGATGAAAAAGTGTCACACTCAATTACACTTTGTTGATGTGTTCGATTTTCGGCAATTAATGTTGGTTCTCTCGATCCCAAAAGTGCAACTTTGGGATTAAATTTTAAATTTGGCTCTTTTAAGTTACTTTACTACATCTAGCACCAATTTTGAAGATCTCATATTCTGACTGCGCATAAAAAATCTAAACAAGTCCTTAGCTCATTTTCTGTGAAAACTATACATTTTTGGCACAATGTTTTTCTGGTATTTCTTAATAATATAAACTGCGATAATTATCCTCAGTTTTAGAGATAATAACAAGCAAACATATAAAGGGTGATTGTTTAAAAGCTATAGGAAAGTTTTTCAAAAAAAAAAAAAATAAACATAAAATTCAGAAAAATGCATGAAATCTTTATTTGAATCGATAGTACGGTCCATATAATTTAATGTTTGAAGATTATTTCATGCAAATGTTGACCTTGACTGCGCCTCAAATGGTCCATCCGCTTAGTCCAATTTTGGCATTTCCACGTTTTTGAGTAACAGAGGCCCAATTGCTGCGAACGGCGACGAATCGAGAATTGATGGTCATCATTAACACTGGCCGATACAGCTGCGATATTTTCTTCAGTTCGCACTCTACGTAAGCGTGTTGGTGGTTTAATGTCCAACAATGTAAATTTGGTGCGAAATTTGGTCACAATAGCCCACATAGCCGCTTCAGTGGGTCGATTAAACTGACCATAAAATGGAAGCGCGCGATGAACTTTCTTAACAGAGCACGCATTTTGATAATAAAATTCAATAATTTGCAAGCGTTGTTCGTTTGTAAGACGATTCATGGTTAAATTATAGACCAAACTGAAGATGTTTGACAGTGAAACAAAACACGAAACGTGCGTCAGCTGTTTAAACCAGTGTTGCCAAAAAGATAATAGCTAAAAATCACCCTTTATAAGCTCTTCCAGTCATATTTTCATTGCAACTGAGCCAACAAAATACAAACGCCCGTCCCATTAAAAGTTGCTGCATCTCCAAATAATTTCGTCCTCAGCTATACGAAAGTTTGTCTCTAGACACTAAAAAGCACATGCGAATAGTGACACTCTCATAAAAAACCTAAAGGGAAAGTCATTCCACACCGTTGTTCAGGATAATAATAAAAACCTCATAAAATTTACCAAAGACAACAGACTCCAAACCCCAAGTAAAGTAAATATTTTACAGACATTCGATAGACTCGACGGAAGCAAATCCCCCTGGAAGCAACCAAGCAAAGGAAAACCAAAACGGCTTCTCACCCCAAAGGATGCTCACAAAACAAACAAGGAAAAGAAAACAAATTGAAGATGAAGTAAAACTACTCGTGCGGTCCAGGGTGGAACTGGAATTCAATTAAAAAACAAAAGTTTCAACACACTTTATTGTGCTGAAATTGAAAACCTTGTGAAAAGGAAAACGAGAAAGAAAGATTGTGTTGAAAAAAAAACTAGGTCTAAAACCAAAGATAGACGAGAGTTAAAAGGGTTGTGGGCAACAACAACAACCAGACATAAAGAACACTAACGGTGTTGGGCAAAGAAATCTAAGGACGAGCAGAATAGTCTGGCACCCTATGGCGGAGTGATTATGATATCCTAGACAACAGATGACTATTTGTAACTATACTCCAGGAGAACAGCAGACAAGATCGCTTAGTACATTCCGAGTTCATAAAGCACTCACAGTGGTACCATACATGAAAGGTTTTATTGGCACCTTGATACGATTTTAATCGAAATCAGTAGATTGTTAAAAAATTAAATGCCCGAATTTGCGAATATACGAGGGACTCTGTTTATATTGTAAGCCTTGCTAACCCCAAGTGTGGCTTAGTATCAACTGATATTTCCAATGAAAAGTTCGATATTTCTGAGCATAACCTTATTCATAACGTTTGAGTTGTTTACAATTGCTTAAAAAGTTGTGTGTTCGTAAATATGGAATTAAGTTGCTCTTGGTGGTTTCTGCCTTTAGATCACGAATGATTCGGACGATATTCGACCAAATCATCACATCGCAAGAAAAAATTCCACCGGATGAAATCACATTTTCTAGACGAATAACAGGTAAAGAGAAGACGTTAAATTACTGAATTAAAGAGTGATTTTTTTGAGGTTAGGATTTTCATGCATTAGTATTTGACAGATCACGTGGGATTTCAGACATGGTGTCAAAGAGAAAGATGCTCAGTATGCTTTGACATTTCATCATGAATCGTCTTACAAACGAACAACGCTTGCAAATTATTGAATTTTATTATCAAAATGCGTGCTCTGTTAAGAAAGTTCATTGCGCGCTTCCATTTTATGGTCAGTTTAATCGACCCACTGAAGCGGCTATTCGGGCTATTGTGACTAAATTTCGCACCAAATTTACATTGTTGGACATTAAACCACCAACACGCTTACGTAGAGTGCGAACTGAAGAAAATATCGCAGCTGTATCGGCCAGTGTTAATGATGACCACCAATTTTCGATTCGTCGCCGTTCGCACCAATTGGGTCTCTGTTACTCAAAAACGTGGAAATGCCAAAATTGGACTAAGCGGATGGACCACCTAAGACGCAGCCGCGGTCAACATTTAAATGAAATTATCTTCAAAAAGTAAATGTCATGGACCAATCTAACGTTTCAAATAAAGAACCGATGAGATTTTGCAAATTTTATGCGTTTTTTTTAAAAAAAAAGTTATCAAGCTCTTAAAAAATCACCCTTTAGATAACGATATCAGCCGCATTTCCTATAGAAAAAGTCGGCTAAAGTCGGCCGCAGCTGATTATATGATATCCTACAATCTCAATCCCATTATATAAATTTTTCCTTAGAGGAGCATGTGCTCTCAATCCCATTTAAAATTTTTTATTACGGTGCTTTAGAAATGAACAGTAAATACCGAGCATTAACCGATTATTGTCTACGATTTCTTGAAGTCTTCTACTACGGTCGAATGAATACGAATGACCGAGGTTGCTGTTATCTTCAAATGGCTAGATTGGATTCACAGTCTTCAAAGTCGTCAATGCAAAAAATAGGGAGAAAGAACTTACAAAATCATCTTATTCTCGTCGAATGAGAATTTATCTACGACAACACGAAGTCACCATTCACATCGTAAAACCCTTTCAATTAGTAAGTCAGTTCAAACTTGCAAGCAACTAATCAGATATCGTAGAAAAAAGAAGTTGTCACATTGACAACACTACACTCTAAAAAGTGATTTTAAAATTTCTATGGAAAAGTGTATAATTTTTAGAGTAAATTTAAAAATTTTTTACACACGCACTAAGTGTGTAAAAGATTGATTTAGACATTTATTGTTTAATATTACATTCATTTACTTGTACATATACCCTCTTTTTGTAATTTTAAACATTTGTTGTATAAAATTAAACACAATTTTTCAATTGTACGTGATATGTTGAAAAGTGCACAAGCATTGTTGAATTTTGCGACAATTGTGTTTAATCTTGAACACAAAGCAACCGACGCCAATATACATACACCAGTTCTCAGTAAACAATCGTGCAATGAAATCATAAAAACAAAACCATTAAAAAGTGCTTAAATTATAATTATTACAAGTTTTGTGTGTATAAAACGTAAATATATTCTTAGTTACCACACTACCCTTAAAAAACTTTGGAAATTAAAACTTTACTGCTCCAACCCCTTATCTTTTTTCAATCGCCACCAAAAACGATCTGTAAAAAATATAGATCGATCGGAAAATTAAAAAATTCTCCAAATTCTTATATCTCGTCGTAAAATATATCTGATTTACTTAATTTTTCCCAATAGCTTTATTGTAAAAGGTTTTGATCAAATGATTTCATCTTACTTCTTGAAGAAGTGGCGAAACTGATTTTTTAGTTTTTCAAAAAAAAAAAAACAAGTAAGAAGGCGTTATACCCTCCACCCTCCACCAGTATTACCAGCAGATTAAAGGAAGTCGACTTTACATAGAAGTACAGTACCATATTACGAAAATTGTGATATGTTTATGCACATTACTATATTTGTTTACTATTTCAAACTATAATGTATGCTTATGGGCACTGTTTAAAATCGACTACTATATATAAATAAAATGCTGAAATTGTGAAAGTGAACATGCCTAAATATTAGGCGATTGTCAGTCGCCATTAGAAAGAAGCATTTTCAGATACAGACAAAGTGATAAGAAAAGTATAAATTTTAAAGATATCCCCATTCACCCCATTCTCCGCCCAAATGTACAAATTTCGAAAAAACCCTTTTTCAAGTCTTCATAGTCAGAATGTATACACCGAATTTCATGATTTTAACTTCAGCGGTTTGGTAGGTCCCATTTTTATTCATCTTTTTAATTAAATCCCTTAAAAGTACAAATTTCGAAAAATCCCTCTATTTTATGTGTCTATGCAATTAGAGGGATGTACACACCGAATTTCATGATTCTAGCTGTTGTCGTATCATTGGTACCATATTTTATCTATTTTTGTCCCAGTTCTCCCGCTAAAACTTTTATTTTCTTTGTGGTGCTTCCAAGCTACAAGAGGAATGTCCGCAACAAATTTTAACTGAATGAAAATAAGAAATTTAATTAATAAGCCAAGCTACCAATATTTGTATACTATATATAATGGATATAATACTTCAATTCATAAAGTAAATTTAAGTTAGCTGCTGTCATTTTGTAGGTACTATTTTTATCCCCTTTTACCATTTGAACCCCAAAAAGTACGTATTTTGGAAAGTAATTTTATTTTACGTGTCTACGCAATCAGAGGAATGTATATATCGAATTTCACTATTCTAGGTGCAGCCGTTAGGTTGGTACTATTTTTATCCCTTTTGCCCCATTTAACCCCATAAAAGTACGAATTTAGAAAAAATACTTTTATATTATTTATCTACTCTATTAGAGGAATGTACACGCCAAATTTCGTGTTTCTATCTGTTGTCGTTTGAAAGGTACCATTTTTATCCCATTTCGCCCCCTACAAATAAAAATCACTCTATGGTGCCCTTTTATGCTATAAAGGGAATGCGCAATGTAAATATCAAGTAAATACAAGCTAATATGTTCATAAAACATGCTGAAATACTATAAATATTAGAGTCCTTGTGAGGGAAAAATTTTTCCCTCTGGGCCGATTTCGTCCACTTTCAATCCCAAGCGATCTACAACCATAAGACACATTTAGGAAAAATTTGAACCTCCTAGCTCATTTCGTTCGGCCGCTATCGTGCTTTCAACAGACAGACGGACATGGCTATATCGTCTTAGAATTTTACCACGACCCAGAATATATATACTTTATGGGGTCTCCAATGAATATTTCAAGGTGTTACAAACGGAATGACAAAGTGAATATAGCCCCATCCTGGATGTGGAGGGTATAAAAAAAAAACAAATTAAAATGTGATATGAATGATACAATAAAGCTATGGGGAAAATAAGTAAAAATAGAAGTGTGGGAAATTGTGATATATTTTATGAACATTACGATATTTGTTTACAAGGCATACGTATTATGTCCATTCCTTTAAAAAATTTGGGCTGCTTTACTATTCATTCATTTCCTCCAGCTGAAAATGATATTGGGCATCGAAAAAGTTTTTGTGGACCATATTGATGAAGAAATCTAAAAATATTTAAATTCTCTAAACGTCACAACAAATTATTATTACGCTTTCAATATAATGCATGTTACCCCGTCAGCTGTCACAGTCCATGGAGTTTTTGGATCGGGTTTTCTATAAATATCCAAAAACAACCTATGAACAGAAAAAATATTAATTGTTTACATTGTATGTACATTGTTAAAATCATAATAAAATATTTAATTTTTTGTCAATGGCTGTGGAAATTTAAAATTACCCATTAAAAAGTACAATTAATGTAAATTTACACATTCAATGATGTAGTCTAAATCATTCTATGTTTAAATGTACATATTAAATGCCTAATTATACACTCCACGAGAGTATTATGTCTTTGTGCATTTGTTTGTAACACCCAAATGGAAGGGTGATAGACCCATTGTTAATTATACCGATCGGCGTAGAATCACGTTTTGAATCGATTTAGCAATGCCCGTCCGTCTGTCTGACCATCTATTCTTGTAATTACGCAATTAATAATCGCAATTGTAGCCAGAACAAAACGAAACCTTACACAACGTAGTTTTTCGGGACAAGGACGAACGCTATTTAATTTGAAGAAAATCGGTTCAGATTTAGTGAGTGAAATTCGTATGGGGGCTATACGAATTTCACTCCCAATTTGACTTTTTCCGCTCTAGAATCCACATATTTTAACAGATCTTCTTCAAATCTTGCAAAATATCTTATATTTCAACTGGAAACACCTGTGACGAAAATGTGTTAGATCGCTTCAGATGTACATAGCTCCCATTCAAATTTCGCTCCCGATTTGACTTTTTCTGCTCTAGAGACCACATATTTTAACAGATCTTCTTCAAATCTTGCAAAATATCTTATATTTCAACTAGAAACACCCCTGGTGAAAATGGGTCAGATCGCTTCAGATTTACATATAGCTCTCATACAAATTTAACTCCCGGATTGATTTTTTCCGCCCCAGAAACCCCGTATTTTCACCGAATTTCTTCAAATTGAGAATAACACGTTATACTTGAACTGGAGGAACTTATTTTGAAAGTTAGTCACTTCATTCCATGTTTGGATATACAAATATTCTTCCCGATTTGACAAATTGGACCAAGTCATATTAGCCTGTGATTAGGAAACATACAAAAATTCTTCCTGTTTTCACTTTTTTACCGAATGAATTGTATTCGGATAGAAAGTGGAGTGTATCATATAGTCGGCCCCAGCCGACTTTAGCCTTTCCTTACTTGTTTTCAACATAAATATGTTTAATATTACACCAAAAGTGAACTTTTATGAACATCAGATGTGTAAATTTAGACATAAAATGTTTAATTTTACTTATATGGTAACTATTTGCCTACCATTATGGTAGTGAAATTACGCTAACATTTTTTAGTGTGTACACGTATGGAAATATTTATCTTAAACATAGCAAAAACGATTCAATTAAAATAACAACTTTAAATAATATTATAATTCTTTCGTTTTTTTTTTTTTGAAAATGAAAAACAACCCAATGATATGCTCGTCTTCCTCATACACTAAATAGGGCATCTCTAGAGTCATCTATACCTATTTCACATTACTTTACAAACTGGATTTCGTTGCCCCCTTTCCCTCGTTTTGTAAGACAAAAATCTCCAGACAACATAAAATCCCCACATACTATTTACCATAACAAAAAACAACAACAACACATCGAATACTCAATCACCCATTGTCCTCTAACGCAGCCACAGCACGAACAAAGGACTACGGCCGAAGGATAATATGAAAAAGCCACTTAACTATCAACTGCAAACAACTCGTTTCCAGTTTCTCTAGTCTGCACAAAATCGTTTATTTCCATACGATTCCATTTCATTTAGGCAAAGACAAGACAGATGACGAAGGGAAATCCTAGACTTGATCTCCTTTAAGGAAAAGGGATGGGTGGTGTTTGTATTTTGGTGTCTATCCGGTTTTTAGGGGATTTTTGAATCGTGTTTTTTTCTTGTTGTTGTTCGGTTGTTTGTTTTCGATATCAATTGTTTGCATTGACATCCTATAGTCGTGTGTAAGTTTTAAACAAAGTTTTTCAATATTTGCCAGTCGATGTATTTTGGTCTTTTAACCAGAGACCATATTTTTTTAATTAGGGTCCCGTTTGAGTATAATTGGTGTTAACCGCAGTGAACGTTTGGCACGTGTCTCACTTGAGGTGAAGTGAAGTTTAGGGGTCAAAGGTGATAAAATATTTATTCCGGTATGGGTTAAGGGTAATTTGTTCTGGTGTATGCTGCAAGAGATTTATGTGAAAGAAATTATAAAGTAATTGGGGGTTAAATCGTTTGATAGTAGGCCCGGCAATGTAATGAATGGAAAATAAATTAAAAATCACGTTGAAGCAATTACAACTAAATTTAAACTAACTTGCTAACTAAATGAAATGTAAAATAGGGTCCGCCATCTAACGTTTTTTTTCAACTATTCAACCGTTGGACTATTATTTGTGGGGTGCCCTCAGCCATTTGAATGATATTATTTTCCATTATTAACCGGAAGGATTGTACTTTCAAATAAAAAAAATATTCAGTAGTTTTTTTATAGCATTTTCAAAAAAAAGTTATTTGTTGAAATATGTGGTTTCTAGAGCGGAAAAAGTAAATCATAGGAGACATTGGTATGGGAGCTATATAAAGGGTCCGTCATCTAACGTTTTTTTCAACTATTCAACCGTTGGTTTATTATTTGAGGGGTGCCCGAGGCAGCCATTTGAATGAAATTATTTTCCATTATTAACCGGAAGGATTGTACTTTCAAATAAAAAAAGAAATTTTAGAAAATATTCAGTAGGTTTTTTATAGCATTTTCAAAAAAAAATAGTTATTTGGTGGACCCTATAGCTACTTGAAATTAGCATACTCGGCGAACGTTGCACTGCCAACATTCATGCTCAATGTAAATGTTCTATTCGTTTATATGGCTCTAGTAGAGAAAATTTACTCGTTGTAAAAAATGTAAAATTTAAGATTTTTTTGAAAAAGTCAACATTCTAAGTTAAAATTATATATTCTAGAGATTTAATGGCTGAAAAATTAACGTGGTATTTATTGTACAAATAAGAAGTCTACAGTGAGTGAATTATACCAACCCTTTTAAAATCTAAATTGAGCCCTTTTTATACCCTCTTCCTTCAGGAAGGGGGTACACCAACTTTGTCATTCAGTTTGTAACACCTTGAAATATCGACCTGAGGCACTATGAAGTATATATGTGTCAGTTAGAATGCCAGTTAGTCAAAAATCAAAAAAAAAACAGTAAGGAAAAGTCGGGCGGGGCCGACTCTATGATACACTCCACTTTCAATCCGAATACAATTCGGTGAAAACGGGAAGGTTTTTTGTATCCTGTAAATGTATGTGTTTGACAAAAAATTTTATATCGGAAAGGACATTTGTATGAGGATATATTGAAACCTGGAACGAAATAGGTGAAATATAAAATGTATAGTTTGGCCAAAATCGGTTAAACTTATGGGAGCAACATTTGAATTTGGGCTATATTTAAATCTGAAACATTTGGCGCGAAACTAACTTATAATACCCAGCCCACGAAGTGGTGTAGGGTATAACTAGAAACACCTGTGGCTAAAGCGGGCTAGATCGGTTCAGATTTAGATATAGCCCTCATACAAATGCTGCTCCCGAATGTTTAACCGATTTTGGCCAAACTTTACATATTATATTTCACCAATAAACATTCATGGTGAAAGGGGGTCACATCGTCATCAATATACCCTCATACAAATGTCCTTTTTTTGTCAAACACATACATGTACAGGATGCAAAAATCCTTCCCGATTTAACTTTTTTACCGAATTGAATTGTAATGAGATGGAAAGTCCGTCCGTCTTTGCTTGTTTGGGAGATGCCCATATGTCCATACTTTGGTATAACCCAAATGGTGCCCCACTCTGATCTATTACAGCTCTAGCAACTACATCTTACATTGTATCTTCATCAATTTTTGCAGTTAATTATATGTTTCAACTAGGAATACCTACCGCGAATGAGAAATATATTGGCGCATGTTTTTGCAGAGGCCTCAAGTGTCCGATTCATCCTATTACCACTGTATAATCTGTATTTACAATTGGATCCTGATCAATTTTTCCATATCATGTTACATTTACTTTACTCGGAATATCTGCTGGAAGATTGGATCAATTACTTTATTATTTACCATATTCATTAAATTTGACTAAAGATGAATTGATATTAACTGCATAATTTATATGAACTACATAAAATTGTTCCCTGGGTTTAGTAATCAAAGCGATGTATATATGCAGGGAGTGGTGTAGGGTATTATATAGTCGGCCCCGTCCGACTTAAGCGTTTCCTTATTTGTTAGATTATAAGATGTTGTGCCAAATTTAAAGAAAATCGATTAGAATATGTGGCACTTAAAGCGGAAAAAGTCAAATCGGGAGCGACATTTATATGGGGCTATATCTAAATCTGAACCGATTTGACCTATTTTCACCATAGATGTTCTTAGTTTAAATATAAGATGTTTTGCCAAATCTGAAGACAATCTGATACAATATGTGGTTTCTAGAGCGGAAAAAGTCAAATCGGGAGCGAAATTTGTATGGGAGCTATATATAAATCTTAACCGATCTGACCGATATTCATCATGGGTGTTTCTAGTGGAAATATAAGATGTTTTACCAAATCTGAAGACAATCTGGTCTCTAGAGCGGAAAAAGTCAAATCGGGAGAGAAATTTGTATGGCAGCTATATATAAATCTGAACCGATCTAACACATTTTATAATATAAGATGTTTTGCCAATTTTAAAGAAAATCTGTTGTAATATGTGGTATCTAGAGTGAAAAGAGTCAAATCGGGAGTGAAATTCGAATGGGGGCTATATCTAAATCTGAACCGATTTTCTTCAAATTAAATAGCGTTCGTCCTTATCCCGAAAAACATCGTTGTGCAAAGTTTAATTTGGTTCTGTCTACAATTGCGACCTGTATCGCGATTACAAGAATAAATGGACGGACGGACAGACAGACGGACATTGCTAAATCGACTCAGAAAGTGATTCTAAGACGATCGGTATAATTAACAATGGGTCTATCTCGTTTCCTTTTGGGTGTTACAAACAAATGCACAAAGACATAATACTCTCGTGGAGTGTATAAAGATATCCCAATTTTTCCTTTACTTTGATAAGAAATCTAATTTAAGAACTTTTATTTTTGACATTTATAAAAAAAGTACTCTTACAATGACATTTTTCATTTTATGCACACCAAAATTGTCTTTAGTGTTAGTTTGAAAGTGATCTAAGTCACACTATATCCACTAATATTGATGTGTGGCGATGTAAACAAGCATTTTTTATTTAATGTATTTTAAATTATTTGAAAAGTAAAAAATCATTTCAATATAAAGATTCTAGTCGAACAACCTGCAAATATTTATATATATTTTTTAATGAAATATTTTTGTTTTCTTTCATTTTTGGTAAGGAAATATTACTTTTGCGTAAAAAATTAAAAATTTTGAGAAGAATGAAAGTGGTCTAAGTCAGTACACCCTCTGAAAGTAGTGGTTCCATTAGAGTTACCAACGTTGTCGATTTTTTTATAAAAGTTCAATATAGTATTAGGATATTCTAAGAAAAAAAGTTGTGCTTCGGTGGAAAAATATTTTTCAATTGACTCAAACAAAACCCATTGCATATCATTCTAATTGACACATATATTCTCGATCTTAATAAATTTCTAAGACGATCTAGCCATATTCTTCCGTTCGCCCGTCCGTCTGTTGAAAGTACGTTGGCATCTAAACGAAAGGAGCCAGGACGTCCAAATTTTCCCAAAATACGTCTAATGGATGTAGATCGGTTGGGATTGAAAGTTGGCGAAATCGGCCATGTCCGTCCGTCCGTCTGTTGAAAGCACGCTAGCATCTAAACGAAAGGAGCTAGAACGTTCAAATTTTCCATAAATGCGTCTTATAGTCGTAGATCGGTTGGGATTGAAATGGGGCGAAATCGGCCCAAAGGGAAAATTTTTTCCCTCACAAGGTCTAAAAATACCCATAATAATCCCAAATATTCAAGCGTGTTTAAGCATGTTTTTTGGATATAACTGTTCATATTTGCTTGGTATTTGGTATGCGCATTCCCCTTAAAGCAAAAACGTGCACCATAAAGTGATTCTTATTTGTAGGGGTGAAATGGGGCAAAAAAGGGATAAAAATGGTACTTATTAAACGACAATAGCTAGAAACACGATAATTGAGTAGATAAGTAATATAAAAGTATTTTTTCCAAATTCGTACTTTTAAGGGGTAAAATGGGAATAGAGGGATAAAAATGGTACCAACCAAACGGCTGTACCTAGAATAATGAAATTCAGTGTATACGTTCCTCTGATTGCATAGATAAGTAAAATACACGGATTTTTCAAAATTCGTGCTTTTTGGGGTTAAAATGAAAAAAGGGGATAAAAATAGTACCAATCTAATGACCGCAGCTAGAGTCATGAAATTCGGAGTATACATTCCTCCGACTACGTAGACACGGAAAATAGGCGAATTTTTAGAAATTCGTACTTTTTGGGGTTAAAATGAAAAAGGGGATAAAAATAGTACCAATCAAATGACCGCAGCTAGAGTCATGAAATTCGGAGAAATCCGACTACGTAGACACGGAAAAATTTTTTTTTCGAAATTAGCACTTTGAAGGGATACAATGGTACAGAGGGATAAAAATAGTACCAACTAAATGACTACAGCTAGAATGATGCAATTCTAATTGCGTAGTAACGTCAAGGGGTAAAAATGGTACCAACCAATTGGGCGCAGCTGGAATCGTGGAATTCGGTGTATACATTCCTCTGACTGCATAGACACGCAAAATAAAACGTTTTTTCCAAATTCGTACTTTTTCTTTTACGGCAAAAATTGGTTGAATCATGAAGTTAGGTTATTTTGCACTATGTACGTCTGATAATGGATTTTTAAAATTTGTACTTTTGGAATTAAAATAGAATGGAAATACAACCAACTTGAGCACCCACTATCTACCAATATTTATGGCTTTGAAAATATAAATATAACAATATTTATTTTTTGAATTCACGTATAAGGTAATGCTACCAATCACTACCTTATAAGCGAGGTTTGAAATAATTAAAATATTATATTTATTTATAAAATTAATTTTTCAATATTTGTATTCGTTTTGGTTTGGCAATATTAAAAATATTATTTTTTCCTGTAATATTACTGCACGAAAACCGACAACCTCTGTGGAATGCAATCCATGGTGGAGGGTATATAAAGTTCGGCCCGGCCGAACTTTACGCCGTTTTTACTTGTTTTGAATATGTCTGCTTATATTTGCTTGATATTTTGTATGCACAATAAAGTGATTCTTATTTGTATGGGGTGAAATGGGGCAAAAGAGTTAAAAATGTTACCTATTAAGGGGTAAAATGGAAATGGGGGGATAAAAATGGTACCAACCGAACAGTTGCAAATTCTGAGCAAATTTTAAGAGTTTAAAAAGGGATACAAATGGTATCAACCAAATGGCCGCAGCTGGAATCATGAAATTCTGTATACTCTGAATCTCTTACCTCTTACTGCGAAGACACGAATATTTTTTTTCCAAATTCGTACATTCAAGGAAGATAAGGGAGGGTTGAAATGATAACAACTAAACGGATACAGCTAGAATGATGAAATTCGGTGAGATTTCTCCAAATTAGTTTTTTTTTTTAATTTTACGGCAAAATAGGGTAGAATCATGAGTTCTCTATTTATCTATGAAATGAGCACTAAAGGCATTTACTTCATATTTAGTTGGAGCTTTAAGGCACTACTTGACACTTCCGTGACTTAATATAGCCTATTTTCTTAGCAGACGTAACTTTTTATAAAAAATGCACAACATGTTATTAACAATCTTAAACTAAGGAAAGGACTTAAAAGATTTGAAATAAATTAAATTTAACTTCGTATGACGTGCAATCCTCGGTGTCTTTTATTATTTTTATACCCTACACCACTTCGTGGGCTAGGGTATTATAAGTTAGTTTCGCCCCAAATGTTTGTAACACCAAGAAATAATCGAGCTAGACCCACCTTTAAGTATACCGATCGGCTTAGAATCACCAGCTGAGTCGATTTAACGATGTCTGTCTGTCCGTCTGCTGTCCATCTAAGCTTGTTCGCACTCTACAGGTCGCAATTGTTGTCCGATTGTCATGAAACTTGGCAGAAGTTATTTTTTCCGGCCAATGACCATCGGTATTGAATTTGGAGGAAATCGGTTCAGATTTAGATATAGCCCCCAAACAAATGTCGCTCCCGATTTTACTTTTTCCGCCCTATAAAGCACATATAGTACCCGATTTTCTTTAAATCTGGCACAACATTTTATAATCCAACTAGAAACACCTATGCAAAAATTGGGTAAGATCGGTTCAGATTTAGATATAGCCGCCATACAAATGTCGCTCCCTATTTCACTTTGTCCGCTTTAGAAACCACATATTGTACCCGATTTTCTTTAAAATTGGCACAGCGTCTTATAATCCAACTAGAAACACCTGTGCAAAAATTGGGCAAGATCGGTTCAGATTTAGATATAGCCCCCATATAAATGTCGCTCCCGATTTGACATTTTCCGCTCTAGAAACGACATATTGTACCCGATTTTCTTTAAATTTGGCAGAACATCTTATAATCCAACTAGAAACACGTATGCAAAAATTGGGTAAGATCGGTTCAGATTTAGATATAGCCCCCATACAAATGTCGCTCCCGATTTCACTTTTTCCGCTCTAAAATCCACACATTGTACCCGTTTTTCTTTAAAATTGGCACAACATCTTATAATCGAACTAGAAACATCTATGGTGAAAGTGGGTAAGATAGGTTCAGATTTAGATATAGCCCTCATACAAATGTTGCTCCCGAATGTTTAACCGATTTTGGCCAAATTTTACATATTATATTTCACCAATAAACAGACATGGTGAAAGCGGGTCACATCGTTCCAGGTTTCAATATACCCCCATACAAATGTCCTTTCCGATTTAACATTTTTTGTCAAACACATACATTTACAGGATGCAAAAATCCTTCCCGATTTCACTTTTTTACCGAATTGAATTGCAATGAGAATTGTTTGGGTGATGTCCATATGTCCATACTTTGAAATGACTTTGGTATACTACTGTATAATGTGTATTTGTCTGTCGGACAATTAGATCAATTACCATATTATTAACCATACTCGTTAAATTTGACTGAAGATGAATTTATAGCTTATAAATTATATGAATATAATTTATATAATTTGTATGAACCACATAAAATTGCTCCCATGAAATACCTGGGTTTAGTAATCAAAGAGAGGTATATACGCAGGGAGTGGTGTAGGGTATTATATAGTCGGCCCCGCCCGACTTTAGCCTTTCCTTACTTGTTCTTATTAAAATTAAAATTTTTATTATTAAAATATATGACGGACACATCCGTAATCTCTTGTTTGTTATGAACCAAAACGTATGGAACATTTTGTATGTGGCTATACCAATTTCACAATAGATATTTCTATATTAAATATAACGTATTGTACCAAAATTGATCAAAACAAGTTAAAGTTTGCGGTTTCTAGAGCCAAAAGCCAAATTGAGAAGGACTTTTGTAGTGGGGCTATATCAAAACATGGACCGATGTGACCCACTTTCTCAGTAGATGTTTCTAGATGAAATATAACATACTGTACCGTAATTGACCTAGAGAGACAAAATTGTATGGCAGCTGTATATAAATCTGAACCAATGCGACCCACTTTCAAATTAGATGTTTCTAGTTGAAACGAAAGGCGTTGTGTCAAATTTAAAGAAAATCTCTTAAAATATGTGGTTTCTAGAAAAAGTGAAATAGGAATTGATATTTATATTTGTACTATATTTAAATCTGCACCGATTTCCTTCAAATTAATTAGCGTTTGCCTGCAAAACTCAGTTGTGTCAACTTTTGTTAAGTTCGGATAATAATTACGACCTGTACTTTGATTTCAAGAAAAGTTGAATGGACGGACGTATGGACAGACAGACTAACAGGACTAAATAGATCCTGAAAGTGATTGTAACTCGATCGGTATAATAAACGTTTAAAGAAAAACATGGTTTTTAGAAGTTACGTAAAATCGCTCTAGCTACCAAGCATTAATTTGTAGTGCGTAAATCCGCAACATTTTTCCTTGTTCACATATGTTTTGTAGATTATTCAAATACTTTTTATGTCACTTATGTCGATAGCAGTTTCTAATGCTTTCTGACAAGACAGTTTTCAAGTTTCAATCCAAACGTTCTTTAATGTTACACCTAATGCTAGGCAAATATTGTACAACTCAAGCCAGTTGCGGCAACATCAGATGTAAATGTCATTTTAATTTCCACTCAAGTAATTTCTTTGTGTGCCAATTCAAACAGAACAACGTTCCTGCTGCCTGCAAATATATATTTTTGCTGTATCTCAAACCCTATGCTGCAGCAAACAACCCTTAGCATGATTCCACCAACCCTTTCCAGTTCATGTGTGATGCAGCATTACTTTTGCCATGGCCGGACTAACACAAACCACACGTTGATCTAGACAAACTATTTGTCCGTCTCCCCTCTCGAAGTCAACATTTATTTGAACGACGAATACCCCCTTATCCATGCAAATGAAAAGTAAATCATTTTGAAAACTTTTTGTACGTTTTTTAACATACACACTCGTGGCTACAAGTATATGGTTTCATATCTTACATTGCTGTAGAGGTCTTCCAAATAACATTACTTTTTAGATAGGGTGTACTGAAAGTTTTTGCAAAATACGTCAGCATGCATAGATCGTATTTTCTTTCTCGAACTTTTGTTTTCAGAACGTAACTCGACTCTCAAATAACAAAAAGTAAAACTGCTACTGAATTGATGACAAAAAGCTCATAACTGACCGCTGAGCCACAAAATTGAATTAGATGGTAACCAATGGATGAATGGTAAGATACAATCGATACAACTTTATAACCTCATGTCTGTAAAGGCGCGCAAGCGGGATTTTGAATAGTACAGATTGGACTTTTGATTTACAGAGGATATAAATATTTTAATAATTTATTTTCGTAGTTTTCTGAGTCATACAAAAGATATTGACATCAAAAAGAAGAATATCTGCTAAAAATACTTTAAATCAATACACTTATCTATATAAGTTTAGCATTAACAATCATTTCAAATTTCGTCCTTAAAAATAAAATGTAATGTTTTAAGGGAGAAAACTTGAAATATCTGAATTTTGACGCGCCCCTTCCTGTACCTCCCACACAAATCACCATTCCATAAATAAAATTAAACCTTTTATAATTTTTATACCAATGATCGGAATACTGTGAAATTTGATCTTTCTAAAAATTAATTTATATTAGTAAGTGGGTATCAATTTTATCCCTTTTTGTGCCGCCCTTAAACGTAAAAATTTCGAAAACTTAATTTAGCTTGGGCGTCAACGTACTCGGAGAAATGTACACACCGAATTTCTAATATTTTCTAGTCTTTTCGTATTCTAGCTGAAGACATTGGTAGATAGTACTCTTTATTCTAATTTTCCCAATTCGGTTTGTACGATTTTTATCATTTTTGATCCGCTTCCACCTTTCAAGTATACATTTTGATATAATATATTTGAATTGCACGTCAGGATTATTATGTATGGCGCATAATGAGCTATATGGTATATATTTATTTATGAGACTATTATATTTATACACTCCACGACACTATAGTCCCAAATCCATATTTTTTGGCAGAAATTCAAAAAAAAAAATTGGAAATTGTTAAATGTGTATATATTTTCTTAATGGCAACACTCCAAGCTATCAAGAAAATTTATAGGAGAAAACTAATGCCTGAGAGAGAGGCATTTAAATTTTGCCGTTGAAAAAGTGGGATTATTTCGGGTTTAAAACAGTTATACAAAATACTTTAAATTAAGGCGTAAAAAGAAAATAATGAAGTGACTATATTATTGAAATAGAAGTACGCAGTCCTTAGTTATTAGTTTAGTTAGTTAGTTGAAAAGTTATATTTGACATTTTGTGATTACTGTAGTGTTGTCAGTTTTCGTAAGTGTTGTAATTTTGTGATTCGTAGTGAGCACAACCAATAAATGTCGTGGACCAAATGTTATATGTAGGACTCAACTTGACTCAAAGTGTAAAGTGTGTTCGTCTGAGTGTGTAGTTTACGGTAGATTTAATATCTCGTCAGCATTTTTCGGCAAACTCCTACAATTGCCACTTTATTTTATCACAATTTCGGTTAGCCATAGTACACATATTTAATCATATCTCTGAATCAGATTTGTGTATGAGACCCATCAACATCTCATTTTGAAGGTATTGTAAGTACCTTTAAAATGGTATGTAACGTCATTCACTTTTCTGTACATATGTAGACATTTTATATTACTTCCTGAAATAATTATTTAATTGCAGAGTCAAGCAGGATATTTGTATGGTATATTTTGCATTTGTAATAATGTTCAGAAAAACATTGTTCGTCAAAGCGAAATAAGTTTCATTATTTTAAGCTTTCATAAAATTTTGTTTTTGGCCACCCTGCACTAATACAAAGTGATAATTATGGTGGTTATATATTGAGTTTATATGGGTGTGATCCGATCGGCCCAATTTTATTTTTTATTTATGTTATGTCTAGCAAATGTGCAAAATTACAAGATTGTATCTCTATTATTCGACTTTATGCCATAAAAAATGTATTTGGGACCAGTGTGCACGAGAGTATTATGTCTTTGTGCATTTGTTTGTAACACTGTCCATCTATTCTTATAATCACGATACAGGTCGCAATTGTAGACAGAACCAAATGAAACTTTGCACAACGAAGTTTTTCGGGATAAGGACGAACGCTAGTGAAAATCGGTTCAGATTTAGATATAGCCCCCATACGAATTTCACTCCCGATTTGACTTTTTCTGCTCTAGAAACCACATAAAATAGATTTTCTTCAAAATTGGCAAAACATCTTATATTTGAACTAGGAACTCCTACGGTGAAAATAGGTCAGATCGGTTCAGATTTATATATAGCTCCCATTAAAATTTCTCTCCTGATTTGACTTTTTCTGCTCTTGAAACCACACATTTTAACAGATACTCTTCAAATTAGGCGAAATACATTATATTTGTTCTATAAACAGCCATGTTGCAAATGGGTCAGATCGGTTCAGATTTATATATAGCTCCCACACAAATTTCACTCCAGATTTCAGAAACCACGAATATTCACCGAATTTCTTCGAACTGAGCATAACACATTATATTTGAACTGGAAGAACTTATTTTGAAATTTAGTCGCTTTATTCCATGTTTGCATATAGCCCCGATACAAGTATTCTTTTCGATTTGACAAATTGGACCAGGTCATATTAGCCTATGATTAGGAAACATACAAAAATTCTTTCCGTTTTCACTTTTTTAACGAGTTGAATTGTATTCGGATAGAAAGTGGAGTGTATCATATAGTCGGCCCCGCCAGAGATACAAGCCGACCGATTTTGAGCCGACAAGCCGCCGCCGCCGGATGTTTCTGCACGAGCCGCGTCGCCGCCGTTTTCATCGGCTCACATCGACTTCAACCACGCCGCCGATTTCATTCGCTCATATCGACTTCAACCACGCCGCCGATAATTTTTTTAGATCTGACGGATTTCTAAATCCACCAATCTTACTACCAAAATAGACAACCCACTTAAAATTACAAAAGAAAATATAACTGTCGAATTAGGCAACTAACTACTGTGAAATATATGAATCTTTCTTTGAATTTGGTATTCCACTATATGATGACGTCGATAGTAAATTGAATGATTATAGTATTATAGTTTGATTTTAAAGTCGCATTTATATAAGTAAATTCCAGTATGCGTATACTCTAAGCAATGTGTATGTTTGGAAGGCTTTATCGTTTATGGTGCACTTATGCTTCCTTTCATAGTTATATTTAATCTGAAGATGTTTCTCTTTGGCCACTTTTGTATGGGGCACAAAGCCACAAATCTCGCAAATTAAAAAAAATATGGGCCAATTATCCTTTCGCACTGAACCAAACTTTGCACTTAAGTGGGTGTGATTGTCGCTGATGAACCTCTACATTATTCGATACATTGGCGGGTACCATTCTAACCGCTTTTTGCTCCGATTTCTACTTAAAAGTATAAATTTGAATGGTACCATTTTTTACCAAATTTCGCCCCCTTTCATCAGTAATCTGCGCTGTGAAACTAATATACACACAGAATTTCATTATTGTAGCGTCGTGTTGTTTTGTACCTTTTTCATCCCCGTTTTCTTGGGAGCGTTGAATTTATAAGATTAACCGTTTGGTCATTGCGATGATATCGTTTTTATCCCTTTCAATCCCAATTTACCCCATAAAAATACGAATTACGTAAAAATCTCTTCATATCTTGTTTCAACGCTGTAAGAGAAATGTACACATCAAATTTCAAGATTCTAGCTTCAGCCGTGTTTTTGGTACCATTTTTTGCCCCATTTAACCCCCCAATATTACGAATTGCGATGCCACTTTTGGGATGCCTTCATGTAGAAAGAGGAATATCCATACCAAATTTTAGGATTCTAGGCCCAGCCGTTTGGTCGTTGCGGTGGCACCACTTTTATCCCTTTTTACCCCTTAAATGTACGAATTTTGAAAAATCCCGTCTTATCACACATCTACACTGTAAGAGAAATGTACATACCAAATTTCATGATTCTAGCCATTTATTTTTGGTGCAGATTAGTACACTCACAACAAACCGGAAGTTGGGAAAATGTTGCGCTGAAAACAAAAAGCCTTTTATTAAATCCTTTTTTTACTTTCTTATAAATAAAGCTAAAATTGAACTTAAATAGTCTGTTAGGGACAGAATTTTTCAAGAAAATAATTTAAATAATAATAACAAGTAAGAAGGCGTTAAGTTCGGCCGGGCCGAATCTTATATACCCTCCACCGTGGAGTGAATTCCACAGTATTACCAGCAGATTAAAGGATGTCGACTTTACATAGAAGTGCAGTACCATATTACGAAAATTGTGATATTTTTATGCACATTACTATATTTGTTTACTATTTCAAACTATAACGTATACTTATGGGCACTGTTTAAAATCGACTACTATATAAATAAAATGCTGAAATTGTGAAAGTGGACATGCCTAAATATTAGGCGATTGTCAGTCGCCATTAGAAAGAAGCATTTTCAGATACAGACAAAGTGATAAGAAAAGTATAAATTTTAAAGATATCCCAATTCGCCCCATTCTCCGCACAAATGTAAAAAACCCTTTTTCGAGTCTTCATAGACAGAATGTATACATCGAATTTCATGATTTCAACTTCAGCGGTTTGTGGTGCTTCCAAGCTACAAGAGGAAAGTCCGCAACAAATTTTTTACTGTATGAAAATAAGAAATTTAATTAATAAGCCAAGGCTACCAATATTTGTATTATATATATATGTAATGGATATAATACTTCAATTCATAAAGTAAATATAAGGGAGCAATCATAAATACCCTAAATATTGGGGGATAGAGAGTGTATTTTCAGATACAGTCGTTTGGTTGGTTGTATTTCCATCCTATTTAAATTTCAAAAGTATAAATTTTGAAAATACCTTATCTCTCACGTACGCAGTATAAGACAACTTCATGATTCTACCATTTTTTGTCGTAAAAGCAACAAAATAAAGTACGAATTTGGAAAAAAAATATTTTACGTGACTATGCAGTCAGAGGAATGTATACACCGATTATATCAGCGTCCATTTTGTTGGTACCATTTTTATTCCCTTTTTCCAATTTGCCCCCTCAAGAGTACGACTATCTAAAATCACTTTATTTTACGTATCTACACAATTAGAGGGATGTACACACTGAATTTCATCATTCCAGCTGTATTCGTTTAGTTGGTACTATTTTTATCCCCTGTAGCCATTGTATCCCTTGAAAGTACGAATTTTGGAAAAAACGTTTTATATTTCGTGTCTTCGCAGTTAGAGGAATGTATACTCCGAATTTCATGATTCTAGCTGCTGTCATTTGGTAGGTACTATTTTTATCCCCTTTTTCCATTTGAACCCCAAAAAGTACGAATTTTAGAAAGTTCTTTTATTTTACGTGTCTACGCAATCAGAGGAATGTATATATCGAATTTCATTATTCTGGGTGCAGCCGTTAGGTTGGTACTATTTTTATCCCTCTATCCCCATTTAACCCCTTAAAAGTACGAATTTTAAAAAAATACTTTTATATTATGTATTTACTCTATTAGAGGAATGTACTCACCAAATTTCGTGTTTCTATCTGTTGTCGTTTGAAAGGTACTATTTTTATCCCTTTTCGTCCCATTTCGCACCCTACAAATAAAAATCACTCTATGGTGCCCTTTTATGCTATAAAGAGAATGCGAATTGCCAATATCAAGTAAATACAAGCTATTATGTTCAAAAAACACGCTGAAATACTCTAAATATTAGGGGTACTTTCAGTCCTTGTGAGGGAAAAATTTTTCCCTCTGGGCCGATTTCGCCCACTTTCAATCCCAACCGATCTACAACCATAAGACACATTTAGGAAAAATTTGAACCTTCTAGCTCATTTCGTTCGGCCGCTATCGTGCTTTCAACAGACAGACAGACAGACGGACAGACGGACATGGCTATATCGTCTTAGAATTTTACCACGACCCAGAATATATATACTTTATGGGGTCTCCGATGAATATTTCAAGGTGTTACAAACGGAATGACAAAGTGAATATACCCCCATCCTGGAGGTGGAGGGTATAAAAACGTTACGGTTTTGTGTTATGTTCAATTCTTGCATTGGAAACATTTGGACCTAAACCTGAAAACGATATTGGTTTTTTATGGTATTTATATTTTTGAGAGATACCGAGTGGCTTTGAGATAATTTCATTATTTTCAATGCATTTCCAAGGAATAGTATAGCATTGAATGTTTTAAATGTTCGTTGTGTAATTTAAATATATTTGAAGCCCGAAATTAATACTTGGTTGTGGTAAAAATTCAAATCAGTTAAAATTTGAAATACTCCCAAAGTTTTTTTTTCGTATAGTCGGCTGTTGAATTTGCACCATCCCAGATGAAAAAAGGATGAAAATTTAAATTTCGAAAAGCTCAGATCCCCCCTGTATAACACTTTCGTATACGTAGAAAATCAATTGGACATTTTCTGAGATCTATAATTACTGTCACTTGTTGGTAGGACATATATTTTATCTATACATTATATTTCTACGATCTTGCTGGTGCATTTTGTTGTAATCTTCTTCCACAGGTGAGCCCAAAATTTCCACAGCACCTTCGAATACATAGTTGAACTGTAAGTAATGCGAGTGAAAGCAGTCATATCTACACTCGCAATACGTTACTAGATATTTAAATTTACACACATGTATCGGACACGTGTATCTAGTTAAAACTATCGGCCAGCTCTAAACTCTATGTTTAAGTTAGATCAAATAACTGCTAACACAAACCCCGTTGCTGCGAGTTTATTTCAAAATGAGCTGATAGAGAGACGGTGATGGGATGGTGATGCTGTTACAGTCCTAAACAATTGTAATCGAAATGTTTTTGCAAATGGCAATTTAACAAATACACACTCACATACAGAGAACGAATGACAAAGAAATTAAATGAATGCCTTCGTCAATGGTATGGGTCAGTCAAATATGAGATCCTTTGTAAATACTTACACGCACACTCACACACCCGTGTGTACATAGTCCTGCATATTTTAGTCTAAACATGGCGTCATCGTCATCTTTTAAACCCTTCAGCTACATCTTGTTCCCGTTCAGGATAGTTTTGTGTGCTCGGCAAGTATCCTGTAACAGGACATGTTCGCTTAGGGGGTGAGTTGAATGAAATTACTGCTGCAGATGGTGGTGGATGGTTGGTTCCCTGGTTCTCGGGTAGTTTTGTTGGCTGTAAAATTCTATTTTAGTTTCAATTTGTTTCTGTGTTTGGTGGCAGAGGTGGTGCGCTCGTCTACATACAAACATTTTGGATGAGTCCTGGGACACAAGATGGTGTTCTCGGCGAGTGAGAGAGTACGATAGAGCGGGATAGGGAGTGCAGTGTTTGCACGACCATGAGAATGAGTATAATAAAATTCAAAGTGATTTATAAAGGGTTAGGTTGTAGAATATAATTAATTTATAAAATTGTCTTTAATTGTCCTTCGAGAATTTTGTACACAATGTACAGAAAATTGAAAACTGTGGTACCTATTTGGAAAAGAATGAATTAATCGGAAATTTCACCACCCAGCAAAAAGAGAACATCCAAAGAAGTGAAAAAGATGTGGTGAAAATTGGAAGTAGTGAAAATTGGGATCTTCACCAATGATTTTAACATGGAATTGTCAAAGGAAGAATGTCCTTTATTTTGAAAGAATTTCAAGTTATTTTAAAGTATTGCAAAGGAACCACTTTTTCACTAGTTTCCATTTCTGTTTTAAAAAATCCGCCGCTACCGGGGGTAGAACAGCGGACCTTCTGGTTGCTACTAAGGCTAAAAAACTAACGCAAACCATTTCGTTCGTTAGAACTGGCAATAACTGAATTAATATATAACACAAATTAATATTAAATTAAATTAGCATTAACTAAATTAACACTACACAATTTTACTGATATTACGTAGTATTAATAATTAATAAAAAATTAAATATTTGAAATTCATTAATAAAGCAATAAATTTGTATTTTTAAGACAATGTTTATTGTTTATTTATAAAAGTAATAAAAAACAAAATTTTTTTTCCCGAGCCACGATTCGAACCCGGCACCTTCTGGGTGTAAAGCGGACAACTTACCTCTGTGACCCAATACTAAAAATTCGTTCCCATTCACTTGTGAATTTTGATACGGGATATTAACATATTATCTACATTTTTTTGGAAGTTTTTTTAAAAGAACTCCTTCAAAAGCGGGAAAATTCACATTTGGATTTTGAGATGCTATTAAAATGTGCCTCCTACGGAAGTACTTCCATTTTTGGTGTTTCTATGTGGAATATAACTCTATGGCCAAAATTGGTTCAAAAATGAAGTTTCTAAAGAGAGAAAGTCAAGCCGGGAATGACAAATGGCATACATTATACATGCATGCATAAAACTGGACATTATGTTTACATCAATCCACTTACAATATTTTAATTTTTAAGAGACAAACTACAGTTTCCAGAAAATCGTCAACATCTTATGGGGTTTGAATCAAAAATCGTCAGGCGTCATTTTGACCAAATCTCTCAAACAAAGTCAAAATGACTTCAGACAACACGCAATCATTAGTTGAAATCTGACCTTTTTGCAATGACACATACTTCTTTGAACACATAGTTTTTGATTTTGACAACGAATCTCTCACAGAGTTTAATTACACTTGCACTTCATACATCACGAATTGCAGCTAAGTTGTTGAAAGAGAGGTCGAGCAATTCATTCAGCATCCAATTTGCCCTTGAATATTCAAATTAACGAAGTTACAAAGTGCAACCTTTCGAAGAAATTTGCGAGGACTAAGGTACTGTAGCTGTGAAAATTCATCTATAGAATGAATATACGATATCTCACGAAAAGCCGTAGAAGGCATTAGACCGAACGTTTTTTACAATCGAAGCCGGTTAGGTGTTGCAATGATTTTTTGGTGATTTTTACCAAACAATGCCACTCACTGATTCTACGCACGGCTCAACCCGGTAAACTAAAGAGTAGCTTGAAGTTGTCTTATTTTTTTTTTGGAAAAACGTCACGACATTCACATTAAGTACGTTCAAGCGAAACAAGTTTCAGATCGAACAATCTGCACTATTATTTTCGAAAAATTGCAATTGTTCAACTGAATTAATCACGCATGTTAATTTTTCCAGTGACGTAATCCGAATTGAATGTCATGGTCGTATCCTTAAAATGAATATCTTTGACAGCAACCTTTGATGCATACAATGATAACTTTCTCCTTTCAAATTTGTTTAAACATTTGAAATACCTTATCAAAACTTCAGACTACAATCACAATTAAAGTTTTTAAAATATGGACAGGAAAGTATCTGTCTGCAGCTAGTTACTTATAAATATATATTATATTTTTAACACCCAATAAGCAAAGTAATACGAAAACGATTCGAAATCGTATCGTCTAGAAAAAAAAATAATATTGCGGCAACTATCATATTCGTATTGCGGAAGTTATCTCATATAGAGAAGTTTGTGCGGCCAGGGCGATACGCCAAGACAATACGATAGCAATACATCCGGATGATAAATCGGCGATATTGCCAGATTACACTGTGCAACATTTTTGAAGTCATTTCAAAATAACCATATACGGACACCGCTACATGATAAAAGACCAAAAAAAAAAGACCCGTGTTTTTTTTTTTCCCACAAAGTCATGCACTTTTTTTTATGGGCCCCCAGAGATTTGAGGCCTCGGTGTAATTTTTGGAAAAAAGTGATCATATTCTCAGGCTCATATCTTGCAAACCGTTCGGAATTTTGATTTACTCTCTGAGGCAAAGTTCTAGCTCTTGTCATAAAGAACAAAAATTGTGAACATATAAAATCCTTTTTAACCATTTTTCCCCTGTTCAGGTCCATAGGTAGCAAACCGCTGAAAATTCAGGGAAACAATCAACTACAAAAATGTACCTAAGATCTCAATAAACAACTTTCTAGAACATATGAACTTCCTAGGAATTATTCTTAACACCGTTTAGGTAGCGCTTAGGTAGCCGCAAAATTGAAAAATTTCCCAAAAATTTTTTAATTTCATTTGTTTTTTCTTTACTTCAACATTGACATACTATGCTATCTAATACAAAAATAATAAAAAAAATATTCGTATTATGTTTATAATGTTGATGGCCCTGGACTTGCATATCGCACTCTCTTAAGTTGTGGATCCAAATCGTCCTCCGAATCGTCAGAATCTGACTCTGATTCAGAACTTATGGTGTGCAGAGGCACGTTGCTTCCAGACTGCCCTCCACCATCAGTTTTTTCTTCTTCATATACTTCATTAACATCATACAGGGTGATCTTGTGACTCCACCAACATACCTGAAATGAATTAGAAAAGAAATCAAAAAAGGAATGCAAAACAATGATCAATAAAATTGATATTACCTCTGCAAGCAATGCGTCGAGTTTTTTGCCTTTGTACCGTTTTTTCCATGGGCATTGTGGTTTGGTGAAACCGTTCTCCTTGCTCATCGGATTCGGTAGGGAGTTGTTTAATAAAATCGTCAAAATGAAAATGAAGAAAATGCAGCTTTAAGGTCATCGATGTGCCGATTTTCTCAAAATAATACAGCATTTCTTTCACCCATTCTCTTGCTTCCGGTTCCGCGTCTCGATCCCCTCCCAAGACCCTGGTGCATACACGCTGAAGGTAAATCCATGCCATTGAATGATTTTCATCAAGCGATGAATCAAAGTTACTCTTGAATAACTTTCTAATGTCAGGGCCATTAAGTACGCCTGTTAAATGTTATGGCCACAATAAAATCCATTTCCATTTGTGTTATTAGTTGTGGTCCATCTCTTCCCTGTTGGAGCTCATAATCGGTATCAAATGGATCTTCATAAGTAACACTACTTAATCTACTCATTCCTTCTCTTAATTCTGTCCAACGATCTGGAGTTGGCGGCCTTGGTGATACAAAATCTTCAGGTGCAAGCACTGGTAGTGTTGCTGTTGCAGTTGCTTTATAGATTTTGTTCTTCTCAGCATGTCGATTTAGACGACATGTATAATTTACGCATGCATAGCAACTGGTTGCATCATGATCACCTGGGTGTTTAATCCAGTTTACCGGCTTACAATACTTCATACTAACATTTCCTCCACTCAACCATGCCATGAGATTGTTATAACATTGACGACACACTGTATTAGGTGTGTAATTTTCACCGGTCAAGTCTACTTCGTCGAAAAACAACTTATATGCTATAATGAATTCACTAGTTAAAAGATTCTTTTGCTTTTGAAATCTTTTAGAATTTTGTTTTCTGATTTGAAGACCGCAAACGTAGCAAAATAAATCAATTTTTTCTCATTGCATATTGAAATTGTTAGTTGCCAATGTTGTGTGTGAATTATGCTGTAGCACTTTTTCTATAACTTTGTCCGCTGAGTTCTCGTTGACGTCGCGCTGTGTACTGCCTCAATGTGAGCGTCGTGTCGCTTTTATATTGTGTGCTGCGGCTACATATGTGTTGTTAATGTTGTTGGTACAAATGGAATGCGACTACTTCGCTGCTTTGAATTGTCATGTGTTTTGTTAGTGCAAATTTTTGGACCGACGACTTTGTTGTTGTTTGTTGAATGGCATCGATGATGTCGTGTGGGTAAGAAATACTGGAATAAACAATTTTTCACTTTTGCGGCTACCTAAGCGCTACCTAAACGGTGTTAAGAATAATTCCTAGGAAGTTCATATGTTCTAGAAAGTTGTTTATTGAGATCTTAGGTACATTTTTGTAGTTGATTGTTTCCCTGAATTTTCAGCGGTTTGCTACCTATGGACCTGAACAGGGGAAAAAAGGTTAAAAAAAATCGAATTTTTTTAAGTTTTTTGCGATTTTGACCTTGAAGATGAAGTTTTTTTGATTTTATATGTTCACAATTTTTGTTCTTTATGACAAGAGCTAGAACTTTGCCTCAGAGAGTAAATCAAAATTCCGAACGGTTTGCAATATATGAGCCTGAGAATATGATCACTTTTTTCCAAAAATTACACCGAGGCCTCAAATCTCTGGGGGCCCATAAAAAAAAGTGCATGACTTTGGGGGGAAAAAAAACACGGGTCTTTTTTTTTTGGTCTTTTATCATGTAGCGGTGTCCGTATATGGTTATTTTTTTTCGTGTTGCACTGTGTTATCATCCACATGAAATCTGGATGATATCGCCATAATATCACCTGGAAGATAAAAACGAGATATCGCCAGATAACCACCTAGAAGACAAAAACGCAATTTTCATTATTTTCATGTTTTTCATATTTCAAAATTAATAATTACAAACATCATAAACGATAAGTAAACACAAAACAACTAATAGTTAGAAATTAAATATATTAAATTTATCAATTAAATTACATCAGAGAAAGATAATACAGATAGCAAGCTTATATTACCACAGCTGTTTTCGCCTTATGTTCTTTATTGTTTCGGTCTTTCGCATGTTAAAAATGTTTCTGGTTAATCAAGTGGACGTTTTTGCACTTGGGTTTGGAAAAGAACCAAAACATATACTTTAAAATAAAATAAATAAAATGCATATAATACAAGCTATGTTATTCATAATTCCGCTTACATACCTTTAAATGCAGAAATTATATAATTTTGAACCGATGGCTTCTCCTTGGTTTACATCCAAGTAAATTTGCTGACCAAGCTTTTTGAGAGCGCGTCTTATCAAAACTGCATGGCACTGCTCCAAATCGTTTTGAAAACATAGCCTCTGTGAAATGCGAAAAGTGAATGTCTGATAAAATGTTATACCCAAAAGATGTTTATCAATAATCAACTTACCAGTTGGCTTTTCATCACTTGCTACTGATTTCATGTAGGACTTTAACTTACAGCTTTTACTTATAGCGTGCTAGTTCATTTTGTTGG